>JAVUPR010000224.1:12395000-13746250 GCA_036785695.1 Gentiana straminea
CCCGAGGGTATGACAGGGGCCACTACTGACACCAGTCAGGCCGCTACATTTGGTAAGTTATTTGATTTTTCATTTTGAACCTAGAAATTACATTGTGAAAAACTATCTAATTTTATTGTTGTCGTTAATTGATTATCTCGGTTATATTTGGTATAGACACTCCCGAGCCTACGACAAAGTCCGCTACTGACACCATTCTGGAACCGGTTGTGGAGCGTGGGATCGATTTTAGTAAGTTTGTAGATATTTAATTTTTAAATTAGAAATTACATTGTGAAAAACTTTCTAACTGGATTCCCTTATATGTTTATAGAGAGTTAATGTATATTGATTTGTGTATTATTAACATTCAAAATCTAATTTTATTGCTGTCGTTATTGATTATCTCGATTATATTTGGTATAGGCACTTCCGAGCCTACGACAAGGGCCACTACTGGCACCATTCAGGAATCGGTTGTGGAGCCTGAGATAGATTTTAGTAAGTTTGTAGATATTTAATTTTGAACTAGAAATTACATTGTGAAAAACTATCGAACTCGAATTCCATATTGTTTATAGAGAGTTAATGTATATTGATTTTTGTATTATCAACATTTTAAAAATCTAATTTTATTGCTGTCGTTATTTGATTATCTCGATTATATTTGGTATAGACACTCACGAGCCTACGACAAGGGCTGCTACCGACACCATTCAGGAATCGGTTGAGGAGCCTCGGATCGATTCTAGTAAGTTTGTAGATTTTTAGTTTTGAAACTAGAAATTACATTGTGAAAAACCCTCTAACTATGTTTTGTATTGAATATTGTTTATTTCTTTGGTCCAAGCGATATTCAATTGGGGAAACGAAAGGTGGATTATGCAAGCGACGAGAAGATTGACAACCCGTCAGACTATTAACCAACCACGATATTTACGTGATGGGTCGCACGTTGTCAGTCTGCCAGGTGCTAGTAGATGGACAGCGTTGATAAAATTTCCGCAAGAGTTGGAAGACCAATTTATCTCCTGGTACGAACAAGAAGATCCACCCCCAATAGAGATTCCCACGGGCCTCGCATTTGGAGAACCAATGGGAGATCGGGCGGGCAAGGCGTGGTTCGAACGTCTCCATGGGAAGTATGCAGAGTTAGACCGAGAGGTATAGTCTTGTGACTTACATTTTCATATATCTGAAATTTTCATATGTCTGATTTCATTATATCTAACTTCTTTTTTGCATGCGTACATCATATCGATGGGTTCCTAGACCTTATACGACTCCAAATGGAAGTATATCCAGAATGCTTTGAACCGCATACGGCCATCGCCTTCTCTGAATTCTCCTTATTTTGCGGTCAGGGTATTATAGATCAGGGAACGACGCCTGACAAAACGCTTATTCCAAATCATTTGATTCGGTACGTCAAGCAATGGAATGAAAACACGGTGATGTACATGCCCTGGGCTATATATCCCGGTCACCGGAAATTTCTTTGTCGAAGTGTCTATTCCCCATTTGGAAGCTTAGAGTGTATGATTGTCCGATCGGGGATAACTATAAGGAGAGGGAATATGTGAAGGATTATATAAGAGCATTCGGTGTTTCGTTGAGGAGAGTGTTTGAGATGGATGCTCGTCTACGTAACCTCCCACAAATGCTTGATCCGGCGAAGCCTCCTATTGTGGTCAAAGCGTTGACGGCTAAATACGTACCACAAATGCCAATCCCGTAAGTGTTATAAATTTCAAACTATTTATAATAATATATCGTATACATTATTTTATTATCATTTGATTAATCAAAATTTACATTATGTACATGGGTGATTTGTGGGGTATACACTTGTCAAGTTCATCGAGCATTTCTTTGCACAAAGAAAATTTTTCATTGATCACACCCGATAATATGTTGTTGTTAAGACATAAAATGTGTGTGCGGTTGTTTCATCGGTACATAGATCTGTAAATATTTATGTATATTTTGGTGAATGTATAAGCACTTGTTGGTGTATAGTCACTTGACATTTTGTTTGTTTTATCTCAACTTATGGCGTTGTAATATTTATATTATAAATTTTGTTAGCTTTTTATATTATCAATTTTTATTCCTGTTGTTTAAGTGGTGGTGAGTTATGACCATCCAAAGGTAGAAGAATTCGGTTTTTTCGTATATACATATTTATCGACCAACTGACAATTATGTTTTGTTCGAAGTAAGCAGTAAAAACAAACAATTATCATTATCATTATCATTAATTATATTAAAAGAGCCAATGTGTTTCACCTCAAAATAAATTTAAAAAAATCTAGTCCGAATGCATAAGTTAAAAAACAAGTCCGATTGCTCGTCGAAGATCATCCATTACAATTGTTAGAAGAAAGAAACAATAACCAAGAAATCATACAACAAAAATATGCAACTTTAATACAGGATGTGTATTAATGGTGGAGTACATCCTCCTTCTCCTCACATGTGATCAGGACACCACCAGCTACAGACTAGCGACAAAGCATTAATTTATTTTGTTTTAATAAAACATCTTCTTAATGTATGCTGAAACATAATCCATTAGCCTAACCCAAGTTGAAATGTTGGCTCCTAAACAAACCAAGGGTGGTCACTATAGATGATAGGGAAGGTTTCCTGATCAATGTCATCATTGTCATATTCTGGTACGTGAAAATCTCTTGCGAGAGCCGTGATAAGAAACGGATAATAGAGATAACCATCACCAGCCATGCTAAGCGATATGTTGCCAATCCTGTAAACGATGTCACGTCCAAAATCAACTTCACGATTCAAAGCGAGTACAAAAAAGTTTTCAGTTCATTGCTCGGTTGAGCAGTGTGTACGGTACCATAAACGCTACTAACAATCCATTCGAACATAACACGCAGTCATTCGTTAGGATATTGACGCCTCTCAATATGAAATGTGAATGCCTCAACGTTGAAAGAACTGTAGTATGACAGATTGTATGTTTCCACTCCAGGAACACGATAGTAGCGATTGATCCAATCCGAAGTGAAGCAGACATCTACTCCACGTAATTTGTACACCCCTGATACTGGTATTGTATCATGCGACACATTAATTTTTGACCTGACAAGTGTGTAGAATTCACGAACAATTGATCGGTTCATAGTCGAGGTCGGTGCGGGACTACGTGCGAGCCGGTCTGATGAAATTCTAAGAAAGAGAATCTTCAGATTGGTAGGTAGAGTCTCCCATAGAATTCTCCTCTCTCCGACAACAGCTCTATCTTGAAAGTGCCAAATCCAATTGTGACGCTCATGGACTGTTGTGAACCGATTTAGCAGCGTATCCTCATCATAAACGTGAGTTATACCGTGCTGTCTCACTGGCCGATGAGGATGCCATTCCGGGAGAATTTCATTTTAGGGATTAAAAATCTGAATGTTAGTAGTAGGGGAATCCGAGTCAGACATTGTGTCTAAGGCAGAGTAAAAATGAGGGTTATGCATGGGTAGTGTAAAATTCATAGTATATATAGAGTTTTCGATGTAAGAGGTCATGGTCAAGTCTTGTCAATCAATCAATGGTCCTGTTGAAATTTGGACAGATTTCGTCCAAAATTTGGACGGAATCCGTCCAAATTTAGACGGGTTCCGTCCAAATTATTGGTAAGTGAGTGAATTCGGACGGTTTCTATACTTTCAATCAATCAATGTTCCTGTTGAATTGTCATGGTGTCGGCGATATTTTTGAAAAAAGTTAAATGAAGGTGTAGTCAATGTCAAAGCATAAAGTAATATCTGCAAAATTCAACAAGAACATTGATTCATTCAAGGTACGAAATCCGTCCGAATTCACTTACTGACCAATAATGAAGGAATCCGTCCAAATTTTGGACGGACTCCGTCCAAAATCCAATAGGAACATCGATTGATTGAAAGTACAGAAACCGTCCGAATTCACTCACGTCCAAACAAGGATGGATCCAATTAGACGGATCCGTCTAAATTTAGACGGAATCCCTCCTAATTTAGACGGAATCCAATTAATGTCAAAACATAACTAGCCATGTTCTCCAGTCTGAAGACAAGACTTGACACTGTACCGGAGTGTCCTACCTATATGTCATGTGTGGTCACTATCGGCGGGTCCCACACTTCAAGTGGTTGTGATTATTGCATTTAGGCAGGCCATATAGGTACAGTACAATGTTACTATAGATGTGAGGTAATATCTCCAGAATTAAACAAGAACATTGATTGATATATTTGTGAAAAAAGTGAAATCAAAGTGTAGTGTCTGATTAGTTTGATTAGGTCTTATTTACTTTTATGTTTACATACTTTAGACTACCTCTGTAGAATGAAAACTTGTTATGTAACTGCTACATTGGCTTACATACATAAAAAGAAAGAGTAATGATACATTGGCTTTCATACAAGGATTACAAACTTAAAAAGAAAGAGAGTAATGATACATTGGCTTAAATAGGATAGGACGACGTCTTAATAAATGCTCTTCAATGTCTAGTAATCACCGCATTAAACACGACATGATTTTCTATAGGTTCATCAACGACTTCAAAGGTGCATTCATCTCCAACATTTAGGTCATTCACCTCGGTAACATGTGTGGTCACTTTCGGCGGGTCCCACAAGTCAAATGGTGGCGAGTTTTGACCGTCCAAAATTTGGACGGAATACGTCCAAATTTAGACGGGTTCCGTCCAAATTATTGGTAAGTGAGTGAATTCGGACGGTTTCTATACTTTCAATCAATCAATGTTCCTGTTGAATCGTCATGGTGTCGACGATATTTTTGAAAAAAATGAAATGAAGGTGTAGTCAATGTCAAAGGATAAAGTAATATCTACAGAATTCAACAAGAACATTGATTGATTCAAGGTACGGAATCCGTCCGAATTCACTTACTGACCAAAAATGAAGGAATCCGTCCAAATTTTGGACAGAAAGGTTTCCATTTAGACGGAACCGTCTAAATCTATACGGAATCCCTCCTAATTTAGACAAAATCCAATTAATGCTTCTTATGACTAGCCATGTTGTCCAGTCTGAAGACAAGACATGACACTGTACCTATGTGTCCTACCTATATAACATGTGTGGTCACTTTCGGCGGGTCCCACACTTCAAGTGGTTGTGATTATTGCATTTAGGCAAGACACATAGGTACAGTGTCACTATAGACGGGCCCCACACGTCAAATGGTGGCGAGTTTTGACCGTCCAGAATTTGGACGGAATCCGTCCAAATTTAGATGGGTTCCGTCCAAATTATTGGTAAGTTAGTGAATTCGGACGGTTTCTATACTTTCAATCAATCAATGTTCCTGTTGAATCATCATGGGGCCCCACACGTCAAATGGTGGTGTGTTATGACCGTCCAAATTTGGACGGATTCCGTCCAAATATGCACAAGTCATAATTCCCACCGACCTTCTCAATCAATGTTTCTTCTGGAAAAAAAATCTATAAAGTGACAAATCCTTTAACAACCATTCATCCCTCTCATTTCTCGTTTATTTTACTCATAAAATCTCTTCTAGTTTTCCTTTCAATGGCTAACCCACATGCTCCTGTGTTCAATTCCAATGACGAAATTGATTTGTCGTTGGAAGAGCAATCTCTCATAAGCCGTTTCACAACGAGAAGAGGAGAGGCGTGAGTACGTCACTAAGCTTGGATGGCAAGACCTGTCATTGCAGAGAGGCGATTGAACATGGAGAGTCTTTCTAGTTTGATAGGGAACTTGTTCCGAGATAACGGTTGGCATGGTGTCCCCCAAAGGCCATTATGCTATCATCACGTGAATCGGTCTATTGTGCGTGAATTCTACGCTTGTGTAGCTACGATAGAGCTGAATGAACGGTGCATCAGAGTGCGAGGCGTTCCTGTCGTTTTGAATAAAACATGGATCAACAACAAGTATGCCATTCCAGAATATCCTCAGGGTTTGGATTTCTTTCTATTTCCGGATGTTAATGAATTACTACAGCGTGACATGGCTGTTTTGTTTGGAGAGACGCGTCTTTGGGAACGTGTGAGGCGTACCCGCCCTTCACCCTGGTCCTGGTGCGGTCCATTCCTTCATTTCTTGATTATGTTCCTTGCCACCAATATGTATGGCACGGTGAACTACACCGCACCGACATTTGATTTGTATGCACTTGCGTACGCATCTATTACATCATACTTTGACGTCGGAGAGTATATTCTCAACAGGATTCGACAGATAGCAAAGGGAAACGCAGGTTATGGATATATATTTTTCCCGTATCTCATCACAGCTATGTGTGTGAGGTCTGCCGGGGTGCCGGAATATGATGAAGATGATGTGACATATGGTCATGATGACGTTATCACCTACGAAACTTTTAATCAAGATGACTGTTAAGGTTTATTATTCACGTGCAAATGTTGGACGCTTTTAACAATGACGAAAGTTGTAGACTTTGTTGAAGTTGCATATGTTGTTTTATGATTTCAGTTTCTCTTTTTAGTCTTCTAGACGCCATGATCACATTATTTTTTTTCTCCTCGTAATTAAAGATAATGGATTTTTCTTTATGATTTCATCTCTTGGTTTCTGTGTTAAAACAAAAGACTTTGTTAAAGTTGGTGATTTTTGTTGTGTGCTTTCTTGTCTTGACAATCACAATAGGTGGTTCTTCCATCTCTAGTAGAGAGGACTATCACATTCATTTGCAAAGAACGAAAGCAAGAATCTCCAAATCAAGAAGTGGAATGCTCTTGGATAAGTGTCTCCCAATTTGGATGAGGCGGATTCATTGGACTTTTTATTACACTTAGTCATATTATATTATTATGCTCGGTGTAGAAGCAAGAAATCAGATTTTCTCTAAAACTACGTTTCTCCCATGATGGGTTCAAGTTTGGTGGGCATGATTACAGGAGAGAATCTGAAAGCTACAATGAGGATGACTATATCATCTTCCATAAATTAAGTCGCTTAGTGTAACAAGTATCTATTTCGACTGCCTGTTGGTCATTCTTTGGAAATCAATGTGATATAACATTCAACCCAACGGAATAATAAATATATCTATTACAATCATGATGGCTTACAAAATTAACATCAACACGTCTTTGAAGTAGAGATTTATTCAATTAGGAACAAGCGCACGAGTCGGACATCTATTCCTTCTGTGTCCGGGGTTACCGCAATTCGAGCAATTCCTACCGGAACCTGGGTTTGTCCTCTCAGTAGGCATCCTGCTAGTCCTAGCACCGGGAGGCTCACCTTGAGAAGGAATCCTCAGGGTCCTGGGTCGGCCCCGCCTAGCTCCCGTACTCTGTGTTTCTCCTCCTTCCCTAACCCTAGGCTCAGGCGGATTGAGGGAAGGTTTAGTTCTAATCCATTCGGGAAGAATCCAATCATCCTCGACTGGAACAGGGAAAACGCGTCGTTCATATATACGTTGGAAAAATACTGCTTTGTAGTAATGAGAACAATAAGTGTACGCACTCTCGCAGCGGTGACTTATAGCGGCGCAAGCATGTACGCAAGGTAAGCGAAGTCCCTGAAACTGCCCGCAATAACATTCCTTCATAAGTATATTTATTTTCTCACTAGTATCGACGTCCCCAACTTGAAACTGGTCCCGGTCGATCCTGAGCAGTGCGAAACTTCTTCTGGCACGCGAAACACCATTCAAGAACTCTTCGGGTTTAGGGGCTAACACGTACGACGACACGAGTCCGCAAGTTCTCTCCTCTCACAATGCCAACACTGCAACACTCCCCTGATGTGGTCAAAGAGATTCACGATACTCATCTTACTCGCATCCCTGATGACGTTGTTAAAGCTTTCAGCATGGTTGCTTGTCATTATTGCGTAACGTGTACTCGGAAATTGTGATCGTGCCCATTTGTCGATTCCAATCTCCTGTAGGTAACGCGAAACTGGTTTGGTTGGGTCTCTATCCATCTCTATTATCTTCTGAAATAATATTTTGAATCGCATTTCTGAAAATGTATAAGCGGCTTCCCAGAAAGTGTACGGGCAATATCCCGTGCTCCCGAATTTTTTATTGAGGTTCATAACGATGTGGTGGTAGCAGTAACCATGGTAAGCGTCTGGAAATACATTTCTAACGGCTCCAATGATGCCTGGCCCTCTGTCTGATATGAAAACCAAGTCACTACGTTCCCCGATTATCGACTTCAAGTTTTCCATGAAATACGTCCACGCATCAAGGCTCTCTCCGTCGGTCACGGCAAAAGCTAACGGAAAGATATGGTCGCCCGCGTCTACACCGACTGCTACTAACAATGTCCCCTCGCATTTTGTTTTCAGATGTGTACCGTCCATAACTAAGATAGGCCGACAATACTTAAACCCCTCGATACTAGAACCCAAAGCCATGACACAATACTTGAACCTGCCAAGCGCATCAAGAACAATGTCTGTGATGGTTCCAAAATTTTCTACCGTCAACATGTAAAAGTAGGCGTGTAATTTAGAATACGACATTTCTACATTTCCGCCGATCAATTCCAAGGCTTTTCGTCTACATTGATAGGCACTTTGATAATTAAGGTCTATGTTGAATGTTTTTTTGACCTCCGCTTGTAAAACTTTTGTCGTGAAACCGCTCCTCAGTTTTATGAGGCTATCCCTTACGAAACGACCTATAGGTCCGGGCTTGGCTTGTCTATGATTGTAAGTCAATTTGTCCAATCCACAAGTGTGGGTTTCATTGTACGCGGTTATCACAAAGTTCATGCAACGTTGTCCGTCCCTTGCGTCCACATCCGAATCAACAACCTTCCTACCGACAACCTTCCATTCGTATGGTTCTGAAGTATAACATCGTAATTTTAACTTTTCCTTGTCAGACCTAACGAGTTTCCACATGTAGTCATGTTTCAATGCGTGGTAACTCATTTTATCCTTCATATCCTCCTTGTCTCTATACTTTTTACCAATAAACAATACATCTGGATTATCGGTCTGAAACGTCCCAGCACGTGGACATGGAGGAATTTGGGACGGGTCCATTCCAGACCCGAAATGAGCACCTCTATGGCGATTAATACTTGCCATACTAAATGTGTGACCAGTGTCAGGGTTCTGGTGCAAAGGTGCTGTCAAATAACTCATGAAAGATCCCCCGATATTGAGGCCCGTTTGCATCGGTGCTTGCATCGCTGTTTGCATAAACTGCTGGTGGTTCCATCTATGTGGAGATTATGACTAGTCTGGCCAAAATTATCCCAACATGTCTGTCCCGGATTTTATCAATACAAAAAAAACAAGTAATAAACCGGTTAACCTCAAGTGCAAGGATCGTAGTATGGAGGCTAATGCCGGGTCGATCTTACGGGGAACTAGACGAATGTTAACCCTAGCTTTTGTTTTTAACTCACTATTGCCACGATTACTAACCTAACGAATAACTAGCTAAACAAATATGCAGAAAATAACTAGACAGAGGAGATTAATCCAATGCTAGGAAAGATTGAAAGCGATAAAAATAAACTAAAAGTGCAGGAAAATAAATTAACTAATCTAAACTAAGCTATGAGGATTGTAAATCAAGTTTATAAAAGACAAACGAGGATTGATCCACCTATCAACATGCATTGGTCTCCTATCTCGATTTTACGTGGTATTTAATTAGGTTGTGATTTACCTTACCTGAACATGAACTCCTAATTCCTTGGGCAATTCATCTATTAACCTAGTATCTTCCAATACTAAATTAACACGTTAAAGAGATCAAAGGTGCCAACTTTTACGTTAACGATCTAGTTTTTAGACTTACTAACTTCCGTTAATGTAAATCTAATGAACTATTCTTATCTATGGTGATCTATGCTATTCAAGATTTCCATCAAACAATAACATATCAAGCATACAACATATCTCCCAATATAATTGCATTAAAACAAGAATATGCATAGATAAGAAACAACCGTAGTAAATACTCACAAGTAAAAGTCGAAATAAATAGATCGGTTCAATGCGATGGCTTCACAATTCTCGTTTGAAGGAGGTTCTAGCCTCCGAGCATCCTCAAAGCAACCCGGAAAAGCGAGAGAAAAATAACATACTACTAGCCTACTTTGATCGAATTTAAAGTTGCATAAAGCGGAAATAAAAAGTGTAAAATCGCAGCCAAAGCGCCCCTAGAAATTTAGGGTTCGAATTGTATGTTTAGGGTTTGGGAAATCGCGCCTATTTATAGATTTTTAGGTCGGTTTCGCCGAGTCGGTGCCGTGGACGCCCGTCCACTATCTTGGACGCTCGTCCAGCCTCTATGAACGGAGAATGAACGCTCGTTCGAACGCGTCCGAACTCTCGAATGTAAAATACGATTCTGGACGCCAGTTCACTTTTATGGACGCCCGTCCACTACCTTGCTCCAGTATTTTGCTCATAACTTCATTTCTAGGGCTCCAAATGAGGTGATTCAACATGCGTTGGAAAGCTATTTCAATCCTCTACAACTTCCATCAAGACAACTTTCCCTGAAAGTGCCTACAAGTGTGGACAAAATCCCCATGAAGTGCCTGGTTCCGGTTTCTTCAATGATTCTTCACCCAAACATCTTTCAACTCTTCCATCTTTATCCTTATTTTCTCATCTCTATCTCGATTTAGCTCGAATTATATCAACATTTGATCATCAATTTAGCCTCCAACATGTATCTACATCACATTAAGACATCGCAAAACGTAACACAATCCAAATACTCATAAAACCATAATCAAAACACGTACACAACCTCATTTTGCGAATAAACTAATTAAAATCTCACTTGCTTAATAAATCATTTAAAACCACATTTCCTATGCAAATCATATGAATTATGGGGGAGAACATCATAAAATACAACGTTATAAAACGTATAAATTCACCCTTAACAATGTCCCTGCTTCAATCACTGGTTCACGCCTCCTACCACTAGTTTGCTGCCTATACGGTGTGTGGGTCGTCTGATCTAAATTCTGCCGAGACGTTCCAACTTCATTCATAGATGCACACATTCTAGCCATAGGTTGTTCACTGTAAGATATGTGCAATGGCTGACTAATCATATTTGCAATAAATCCCCAATCGTAGCCATGTTCACTTGACAAGTCAATTACTTGATCACCGAAAGTTGTATTCGGTTGGATGACAATTTCATGAGGGGCTGAGACTTGTGGAGTACGTACAACATGCTCACCGGAATTCCGATTATAATAAAGTTCGGGTGTAAAATCCTCAATCCCTCTATCATTTTCTTCAACTATCGGTTGTTCATTTAAGTCAAATGCGTTGTCGTTTTTGTCTTCCGAGTCATCATCAGCAATAACCGGTTCAGCGTTAACACAAAGTTTGACGGGTTCTAGTCTAAGCAGATCATCAATGTACCCTAGCCATGTCTCATCATCCAAAACATCAATCGGCCCCTCGTATTGTGCGTACAAAAGTTTCATGACCAATGTATTTTTTGATTCATCAATTCCTACTTTTCCACACACTTTCTGCTTCACTTCATCCAACGTCATATCGGTTTTTACACGAATCAAATAAAATTTTCCTTTTCTATAAGACCGTCTGTCGCATCCTTGCTTGTATATCCACTCTCCACCAAATTCAAACTTAACGGACACAATGCTGTTATCTGTGAAAGAATTATAGATTTACATCAGTATACAGTGGAGATATGAATATAAAATAATATATAAACAATTAATATATTGTCATCATATTGTCAGTGTGATACACATATATATGTAATAACTACAAGTGCATATATGTAATAAGTGTGTGTGTGAATGTGAGTGTGAGTGTTTTTGCGAAGTTAAAATATGATATTTTGTGTAAGTATATGTCAAAAAGAATGAAACAACTATTAATAAATGAGGATACTTATACTCACACACACATATAAATATATATTTATATACACACACACACACACACACACACACACACACACACACATATATATATATATATATATAACCGAAATGTCTTATCATCTTTTCTTTTGTTTTTCGGAACATCGTTGTTTTGTGTTGTTGTGTTGTGTTGTGTTGTAACGTTAGAGGGGGGGTAAGAGAAGAAGAGAGTAGTGTTTTTACCAACGTCATAGATACTTGATGATGACGAGGGAGAACGGATGCCGGACGGAGCCGGCAGAACAGAACTTATATTTTCAATCTAAGGGGTGCCTCACTTCCGGCCGAGGATTTACCAGTGCTTGGAGACAGGAAAAGATGCTCGTTGAGCGAGACCTAATGAAATTTTCTACGAGCTACCTACCGGGAGCCCCAATACAAAGCCTGGAGATTAGGCATGACACGGCGGATCGAAGGAATCGAAAACACCCTAGGAAAGCATGTAATTCTAAGAACCTCATCAGGCCGAGGCGTACCATGGAATTCAGTTCGAAATATTCGTTCTTGTATTTTCAAACGACATTAATTTGTCGTTTGTTTCAATTTTTTAAATCACATTCTTGTTACCCATAATTTCAAAGGATGTTCTCATACTATCACAAAATACGTAATTCAAAAACCATATATTTGAATTTAATTTTCATCTTCCACTACAACAACAACAACAACACATAGTCATATTATACCAAACCAATAAAACACATTCGGTAAACAAGTTTCGTTTATTACTACAAGCGATCACATTGACATCAACCAAAATATATTTGTATCGTTATCCAAATATTTCAACACAATATATCAATCAAAATAAAATGTATCATTGACTATCCTAATTATCCAACGAATGTCAATTTCATTATCGAAATATATAATCAAAATTAATCATTTCTCTAGCCTGAAAATGCATAATTTACACTACGCTAAAAATCGAAAATTTATAACATTAACAATATTAATAAAAATCAAAAATTAATAACATTAATAAAAAATCGAATTTTTTTAACATTAATAAAAATCGAAACATTAACAATCGAAAATGCACATACTACACTACGCTAAAAATCGAAAATTTATAACATTAATGAAAATCGAAAATTCATGTGAACATTTTAACCTCTGACAAAACCATAAAATATGTGAAAATAAATGTCAGACGTAATTGTTTTGAATCCGTCGTTCCTATATTTTATGGTTTTGTGAGTTGTTTGTGTCGAGTTTTAATTTATACTGTTTGTCGTTCTCATCTACTCACCATTGCTTTCTTCCTCTTTGTTGCATTCGAAAGACTTATGCTGGTTTGGTTTTGGTGTGGCCGGGATTTTGCTAAAGGTGGACTTTTGCAACTGTTTTCTTCGATGTTCTTGTAATATTATCAAATCGGTGTAAAACCCATTTAGTGTGTCCTTTTATTTTGTCGGTAGATTATGATCTTTACAATACATTTAGTGTATCAGTTCTCATCTCAGTTTTTTCATTTTTGTAACAAGTCATTCTTATTTTTATTTGTTTTGGCCTAATTTTTTTTTACAGGTAATTGGATTGATATGCTAGAAAATCTGGGTGCTTCAAAGGTTAGATTTTCCTTCATTTTTGGGCATTATGGTTCTTGTTTTCTTATTTAATGGGCTTTGGAATTTTCATATTTTAATGATATTTCTGGTTGACTACAAGAATATTTAATTCTTAGTGTTTATTTTTGGCACATGTATAATGTTTGTTTTTGAAAATTAGACTTTTAAATATATTTTGAACGTTAATTTGAAATTTGCAGAACCAGTTTGACACCATGGGTTTGTCAAACTTGGAAATGGAAAGTACAAGTTTAAGCAAAGAAAATCTGAGGATAATGCCATGTAAGTTTGAAATTTATTGTGTAAATATTTCAGTCTGTTCTTAACCTCATCCAATTCAAACAACCACTTGGATTCCACCATGTAAAGTATATATTCCAACAACTGCTTTTATTATGTCATGGACTAATAACATTTTTCTTTTTTATTTACAGACTCACAGAACCAAAAGAGATGATGGTATATAGAAGGTAATGTATGATCTTACATTTTAGTGATATGAAGGGTGACTTATATGTAACATTTGAGGTTTTGTTCCTGACTTCTTTCATGCAGGACAGAAAAACAAAAATACACAATGATCTTAATTTCGGAGTGAAAATACAAGAATACATATGACAACATTTGGATGCGTTGTGAGATGTTGTGTGTACGTGCTTGCTGGAATTACAAGAAACGTGGGCGGTTCATTTATTTTTGCATGTGTAATGATAGATTCATAGATGATATAATTCTCTTTATATATCTCTGCTAAAACAACAGCATCTCCTAACATCACGACCACAAGAGAAAAGGAAATAACTCCAGTTCTTGAAGAACATGTCTCCATCTTCATAGCTGGTAAGCAAAGACTTCAAAAACCGTGGCTTTGTTTTTCAGCTTATTGTTTGAACCCTTTAATTTCACTGTGATTGAGTGTCTTGTGATCCATTTGCTACTTCTTCTGATTGACATGAAATAGTGCCTTGAATGGTTTTGTCTTATGTTCTTGGTTTCACAAAAAAAACATCCATGTTAGTCAATTTATGTTGGATATTGTTGTGATTCATGCTTACTAATTGGTGTGCTTGGAAACCTGTGAAACAGTGTTGATCAATGAATGAAAAAGATGACATTTTTAACAGTAAAGAAATAGTGAATTACTTTATGCTACATACTTTGTGAATGATAGTTTTACAAAATATCAATGTTCATGTCTTGTTGTCCCCTTGCCCGGGTTGTCATGTTCAGGTCTTGTTGCCCCCTTGCTCGGGTTCAGTTACGGGGATCACCATAGTTTAAGTCTTATTTGTATTGTATGCTTTTAACTTTTATACACAACAATAATATTCAAATACATTGTCTTGTCAGAGATATTTTGTATTAATGAGAGATTCTTGAGAATAAAAGGGTTGTATGCAGCTCTTTCTATGTCATTTTGCTAGGCAGTACCAGCTTAATCTTTTGACTTAGGGTACAATACCAGTTAAATGTTTGTCATGGTGCTCTATGGCCTTTCCACAACATGTGATCTTTTGTTCAATCTTTGTATATAACACCAACACATTAGTGTCTTGGTATTGCACAACATTAACGACCTTGTATTGAAGGATTGGTTGTTTTCGGTTTCGAATATTTACATTTCTCAAGGTCCCCTATGTACTTTGAAAATATCTCATTTATTATGCTATACTTGCACCACATCCCACCTATGTATTATACCTCATGTCTGCGTAGTGGGCATAAACCGTGCATTGCACGGTGTGAAAACACTAGTATATATATATATATATATATATATATATATATATTTAGTGGAATTGAAACGTGGGGACTGAAAGGACGTGGGGTTGATTTTTGGGTAACTATACTTTAGGGTTCCTAAAAAAAAAACTATACTTTAGGGGTATTTTTGTACTTATGTCTATTGGTGTCCTTTTTACAAATTTTACAATCATTTTTGTAATTTTCAATAAATCTCTCAATTTTTTTCTAGTATTAACATAAAATAATGATAACATTTTGTGGACTCACTTTTTATCGACTCACTCAACTACATATGCCAAAATTAGATATGGCAGGCGACCTTGTCTACATTCTCTTGCTTTTAACCCGTGATCCCCCCCCCACCCCACCCCACCCCCTTCATGTTCCTTCTTCAATCTCATCAAACTTTTTTAGATTTTCCCCCAAATTTCCCAGGTAATTGACAAATGTTAATAGTTAAAGAAATCTTCTCCCTAATTCCCCCTTCAAATAGAGACCCATTTTGAACCCCTTCCATTATCCGTTACTGACCTAGATCTATAATTCATTGCCTTTTACAATTTTATTTTTGTGTATTGAAAGTGGTGAAGAAGCAAATTCATAAGAGTACAGAGAACTCTCTCAGACTTCTAATTTCTTACTTCACACAAAAATTTAAATGGCTTTACTGATTCTCCTATTTTTGGGAATGAAAAAATAAATCTGTAGAAAAAGCATATGTATGGAGGAGAGTATCGGATTTAAATATTCTATTTAGTATAATTCGATCTGTTGAATGTAACCAGAAAAGAGAAGAAAAAATATTTGTTAAAACACAGATGAGAAGCTTGCAATTTAAGAAAGATTAAAACAGAAACAGTGCATTCATAAAGTATGGCGGAAATTGATAAAACAAAGAAACAAAGAAACACAGTGATTTAACGTGGTTTTCGGCGTTGTGCCGACTACTCTACAGACAAAAAATGAGATATTTTATTATGTACAAAGTTACAAGGTATTTCACGCACTTGTGAAATTAACACTCTTGAAAAACACACTCTGCATTGATTACAACATTGTATTTATAGGCACAAATGTCAAACCTTAACCGCCAAAGATCTTTGTCGGAATTGTCGTAAATACCCCAGATGTGACCCCGCCATTCATTGTTATCCACCAGACGAAACTCAGCTTCAAACTAACTTTCCAGACTTGTAATCAATCGCCAGGATGTAGAACTCGGTTATACTCAACAAAACTCGACAGACCAAACTAACTGCCGACTTCGGAAGAAACTCAATTTGCGCACTTCACCGCAACCGCCTTTCACGAATCGAATATATTTACTGAACTGACCATCATTTTCATTCTCCGTTTCTCAGATTAGTTTTATCAGTTTATTCATCAGTTTAAAGATCAGGTCATCAAAACTGACAAATGTAAATAAGTAAAAAAGGCTATCAGAATTGGGTGAAGTATAAGCACCAGAGAAAAAAAAATGACACACAAACCAAACAATTTTCTACCACTACGACATCTTTCCAGTAAAATTTCTAATTTAACATCAATTGAAAAAGTCAAACGAATAACATATGGCCATGTGTGAAAAAATGTCAGTGTGAAAATTGCACCACTACTGTTGCTCTTAGTAAAATTTAAGAAAATGAAAACTGCAGTCGAACCGAGGCTTGATTTGAGTTTCCCCATCACAAAGACACGTTCAACAGTAGCATAATAACATCTTTCAATGAGGCACTTCTACTGATTTTTGGACGAAAGCAACTTCACTCTTCTTGTAAGATCCCTCATTACATTTATAAGAAGGCATTTCTTTTCGATTCTGTACTTGACAGCCAACTCAGAAGAAGGCGTTGATACGTTCTGTTTCAGTAAAGCCTCGTCTTCGTTAATCTTGGTCGGGAAATGTTCAAGAGCAATGACACACAGTGCGATAAGGGTCCGAAGAACAGCTACTTCAGTCGCCACTCCAAGTGGAGATTCATCAACAGATGTTGATTTAAGCAAATCCATGTCTACTGCTACTTGCTCTTCCTTAGAAAGACACACTCTCAACGCAGCCAAAAGACGGCCCTCAACTAATTCTTCACCGCCTATGCATACCTTCACAGATGAACATATGCAACAAAGTTTAATTACATCCTTTAATGGGGTTTTTTTGTTTGATTATATTTCATCTAAAGTCGGTAGAGGCATTAATTACCAAAATTCTTTTTGGGAACGTTTTTTCACACAACAAATTATTCTGACCCGATTCGAGTCAGAAAACGATGATTATTCTGATTGAATTCGAGTCAGAATTTTGAATGCTTTCCACACCCAACACCGGTCAGAAAAACTTTCTGAATAACATTGAGTCAAGAAAACTTTTAACATTCTGTCTGAAATTCGGTCAGAATCAACGAGTTTGCAAATTATTCTGACCCCATTCGAGTCAGAAGACGATTATTCTGATTCAATTCGAGTCCGAATATTGAATGTTTTCCATATCCAATACCTGTCACAAAGACTTTCTCACTATAATTGAGTCAAGAAAACTTTTAACATTCTGTCTGAAATTCCGTCAGAATCAACGAGTTCAAAAAAAAAAAAAAAAATTAATGGGTAAAAGTGAGAAAAAAATGTTGTGCACAGTGTAAAGTTGGGTAAAATGACAAAATGTTGATCTGCGATACGGGTGTATTAAGACAAATTTAATACATTAATTTTAAATGTATATAAAAGTCGATATTTAAAAATTTAGTACATATAAACTAAATTTTCAATTAGTGTTTACATATAAAAAAAATTATTTTTATTTTTTGGTATGATGTCGCCCCTGGATGTAGGTGTGATGCCATAGTAAATAAAGTGCGGTGCATCAAAACATCCCCACTAGTATATCTCCATAGAGGAGGAATTAAAATAAAAACTAACCTTGGCTTGAGAAGCTTCTCCATCTAGATTTAATTGAGATAAAATGCGTCTCTGCCATGGAGCCGGTGAAGAGAAGTTTCCGCACATTACACCAGCAGCAATGCTGGCAGCATCAAGAAGGGCTGAATCATACTTGAGTTCAATACGGTCATAGGGATTAGAAGGAACCACAAATCCATAGTCTAGAAGAAATAAGTCGTTGCTCAACTTCCCATAGTTAAGCTCTAATGGATCGTCTGGCTTAATTTCACACCTAGAAACCACCTGCGAGAACAAACCAATACACGGTATCCACCCCAAATATTAGTGGGGACAAAAACTCTTTTATTCCAAATTTCCATTTTTTACACTTTTGCCCTTCATGGGTGTTTTTTTTTTCCCTTTCAGTTTATATGTCCAAAGTGTCATGCGTCCGAAAACAAGAATAGAAACAGACTCCAACCAAAAAGAACACGAGATGTGACAATATGGACAGAAAAGTTAAAAATGAATGCGGATAAAAGTGCAACTGTAGCATTAGAGGTAAAAGGGCAAAATTCATGAAACAAAAAGGGAGGGAGGGACGAAAAGCGTCTTTATTCCAATATTAACAAAATAAAAACAAAAGATAAGCTACTTCATAAAATCAAAGATCATGGATGAGCAGTAGGTATGTAGAAACACAAACCTTGACAAGCATTCTCCCATTAGATTTTTCTTGTTCCTGGATGATTTCAGAATTGGGATTGAAGCTATGGTTGCACATATCAATAAGTGGAAGCATCATAGGGATATTAACGTGGGTTCCATCAGGCCGTTTCTTGCCGTGAAAACGGAATGCACGTGAAGAAACTGCAGACATTGCCCAACCAAGTGAAGATGCATCCACTTCTTGCCCTTCAAATGGATGATTATTCAACAAAAAATTCTCAAGTTCACTCTTCACTACTTTCTCAAAGTCAAGAAGAAAACGGCAACGCTTGTTTACCTGGAAGCAACAAATAATGCACTTGCCTTAACAATCAGAACAAGAATGCAGAGTTTATGGAATCACATAGACAAGCCTTTATAACTTGGGGATTTACACCCAAAATTTTGTGCCAAAAATAAAAATGTAAAATTTAAGGCCAACTAAACTTGAATCTATTAGAGTCAAACTTAAACCTATGCATAGAGTACAATGGAAGCCTAGGAAAGCACCCTACAAGCTAAAATCTTAATCCTGTGTTCAAATTTCAGTTTCAGTTTGAACCCTGGAGCTTTACTGTTATGCCTGCTTGCTCGTTTTTCGTCCCGGTTGTATTTGTTTTGTAAAGGGTTTTTTTTGTGGGTGGGAGAGGGGGGGGGGGGGGGGGGGGGGGGGGTGTGATTGGGCTTAGGTGCTTGTTTAGGTTGTGCAGGCTTTCTCTCCTCGGCTATCTAGTGTCTTGCCAGGTTTCCTCTTTTATAATATCTTCTATCGCTGTAGAAAAACACACACACACACACAGAACACAATGTTTCAGCATAATTGAAAGAGATACCTGGTAAAGAAGTGGAGCATACTGCAAGTTCTTTATATCCTCTCCAGAAAAGAATATGGGTACACTATAAGTTTCTGGAAGATTGCTGATGTATGGCCACCAGAAGGAACCCTTTTTAGCCCTTTCTTGCAAAAGCTTTAAACCCAGTTTCATAGCCCACAGCTCTTCTGCCAAATGCTCCAACATTCCAGTTTACTTCTATTATGCAAATATTCATAAGCCTAATTTTATGGAAGCAAACCAATGTGTATTGAGTAAATTAGTACCATCTATTGGATTTAAAGGAGAAAACACATCAACCAACAAATTATAGCCAGTTCTTAATACAAAAAAAATCCAAAGCTATTAATATTCTGGTGAAGTAAAACATTTTACATAGTAAATGAGGAAAGGGAGAAATAAAGCGTCCTCCCCCTCTCCTCCATCCGTTCTTCCTCTCATTCCTTCGGGACTCACATCGGTTGTCAATACACCTGATAAGACAGATGACGCGTATGTTCAAGTGTTTTTTTTCTTTTCTTTTCTTTTTTTTCTTTTCTTTGTGTGAATGTGTGTGGATTGTGCAAGTTCAAACAGAAACCAATGGAAAGCTTGAAGAAAATCTGCAACTATACTATATCCTCATGTGTTTTCAAAGAAATCTCGCCAATGTGGTAAGGTTATTCTGTTTATTAGATTTATTATCTCCTTTGTTAGTTTGATGGAGTTAATTTTCTCTATACTAGAGTCCATTTCTCCTTAGTGGAGATTATTTTCACCTCAATTGGCTTTGTGAAGCCACTTTAAATGTTGTATCTTAAGTATTTTGTTTCCCGCAAAAAAATATCTTTCCTTCCATGAAAAAACTATATTAAAGAAAATCAACAGAAATCGACAATTTAGCAGAAATCATGAATCAATGACCGTGCTGCAGGTCATGGGAGGACGCATCAAGGTGTTTCTAATATTAATAACATTATATAGTAATTTGAAGACGGAAGAGAAGACACAAGGTTAAAGTCCATAATCTTTCCTTCATTTTCATGATTTCATTCTTCCTCACCGCAGCGCCGCCATGTCTTTTCCTCCTTCAATCTTCATTTAAAATTTATAACCACCAAAAACTTCTATATATCTTCGAAATTTCAAAATAACCCCTAGTCCCTTCTATATGCATACATTGCAACCTATCAATCCTTCAACAACCCCAATCAAGGTCTGAGAAAGAAAAAAAGGAATTAAAACGAGGTTTGAAGTTATGTCATAATTCGTCCAAGAGATGAGTTTTTCTTACAACACATTTTGAGTTTTTAGTTCCATCTAGTAATGCTTTGATACCAGTTGTAACATCCCAGAACTCGGGCCTAGCGGCGCTACTTGAGCAATAATGGATCCGGACCCTACCAAATCATTCTTGAGACTTGAGGGGGTCTCCACCATCTCTAATGGTATGACATTTAGTTCAATATGGTAGAATGCTCTGATATCACTTGTAACGCTCCACAACTCTGGCCTATCGGCACTACTTGACTCATAATGGATCAAATAACTAATTAGGCCCATTGTCATCGCCTAACAAGTTCATTATGTCTCAATCTTATATATCTAAATAATCTTTCTCCCACATTTTCAATGTATTGCAGGTTTAATTTTCATGCAATTGACAGGTATGCCTAACGAATCGCCCATGCTGCAAGTCAGTTTATCTTTCCATTACAGCCCACAAATTCTCTTGAGTGCACACTGTGTTCACAACAAATTGATGCCCATTTATGTTAAAGTTCCCACTTCGAAATGTCATTACTTTACACAATCCATTTTTGGACCATCCCTACTCGTATTCTAGAGAAAGAAGGATAGAGCAAATAAAATAAAATAAAATTCATACCAGGAACATGCTGAGCAAGCTTAAGCAAGGCAGAGTTATCACCCTCGGGTTCTAAAGGTCCAAACCTCAAAGGGATGTGCTCCGGTAGCACAATGAGGTCAGACCCTTTTGGAATTTCATCAGTTGCCAGAAGGCCAAGGCCAAGATTGGAGTCCCCCTGATATGCTATCTTGACAGCCTGATGTACAAAACCACCTTCTCTTCTCACCCATTTGATGAGGTCTGGCGGTTGTGCAGCCAACCGTAGGGTTGTTGATGACGCGGCACCGACGGCGGAGTATGTCAGTGACCGGATTCGGCTCATTGAGGTGGCCATCAGCGTACCTTTGGCGGACATTTTTTGATTTTGGGCTTTTTACCTTTGGATGGTATATTGCTCTTTTTTTCTTGGTTGGGCGTCTATGGTCGCTGGCCCTATAATCTATTTAGGACCGTTTTTTTTTTGCGCCTTTTATTAACACCACTTTTTTTTTTCCCTATCTTCGGAGCGTATTTATTTTTGGCATCCTTTAAATTACGCCTAATATCTAAGGATGATAATGGGTACTGATGGATATAAGTTTGACAGTATTCATATTCTATACATCATAAATTTTTCGTATCCATACACCACCCACTACTCATATGGTTAGACATTTTTAAATCCATACCATACTCATGCAGATATCCACGGGTTTATAGATATCATAGGTATTTTATTTCATTCACAAAAATGAAAATGGATTCTATTAACGCAATAAAAATTCTTACGACATTTTGTAAAATCTATTGTTTTACTACTTACACTATGAAATTACTTTCAGCACACTTATACTTGAGTGTTTTTTTTTCAGTCTATTTTTTATTAATAAAGTTGATTCAGAAGCCATAGTAGTCACGGACAAAAAATATATCTCTAACAAATGCTTGTAATCACGAGTAGTTGATCTCGTTTATGTTCTACAATTCAAGAAAACAAAAGTTAAGAGATTTCGAAAAAAAACATCACCATTTAAATTGTGGATTAACTCAGGATAAAATAACGTTCACTTCATCTTTTGTAAACTAACAAAAGTGGTGAACTTCTCTGACCATCAACATCATTATCTTTATGTGATATTAAATTATTAAAGATTTAAAGTTTATATTCACATTCGTTTGATTTTTTCAATGATGAGTTCAATCATCATCTAATAATCAACAGAGAATTGTTTGATTTTTCTACGATTTTGAGATGGAATGGTGAATTGTTATTTATATGTATGTATATAAAAATGAATATATATATATATATATATATATATATATATATATATATATATATATATATATATATATATATATATATACAGTTTATAAAAATGAATATATAAAAATGATATATATATATATATATATATATATATATATATATATATATATATATATATATATATATATATTCATTTTTATAAACTATATGTATATATATATATATATACATATAGTTTATAAAAATATATATATATATATATATATATATATATATATATATATATATATATATATATATATATATATATATATATATATATATATATATATATAAAGTTTAAAACAATATATCATACGATGGGTCGGGTGGGTAATATGCCGGGTAGAAAATAGATATTCATACCCTACCCTACCCACGCAGGTTTTGAAAAATCAAATCCATACCTTACCCTAACGGGTAGGCACTACGGGAAATTTGCCAATTTACGGCGTGCAAGGCACGCCTTATATGGTAAATTACGACACACAAATGCAAGCCATTGATGGACACGCCGTAAATCTATGTTGAAATTACAACATGCTTTTGTAAGCCATAAATGATCTGAAATGCATGCCGTAAATATTGTTGGTGTTAGGAAATCACTAGTTTAACGCAGCGGAATTTAAAATTTGATTTCCTTTTCTAGATCGTTCTTCGTTTAATGCAATAAACACGTTAAGTAGTTTGACGGTTATACCTTGGATGATCTACAAGATCGTCGATTTGACCGCCAACGGAGAGTAGTTCAATGCGCAAGCCGCCCACGCGTCCGGCCTCTATCGCTAATCCACACGAACCCCTCGCCGGAATCCTCCTTGGATTGCTATCGGAAAAACTCCGGTCTTAGACCGGACCTTTTCTTCCCTCACAAACTCAACATGGAGAGCTCTCTATTTTACACAAGAATTATGAACTCTTGCAATTGTGATGTGCAAAAGAGCTTCGACACCCACTTCCTTTTTATAGAGAAGGTGGCGCCCCATATGATGTGTGGAGGAGAAGAAAACCTTTTTCTAATAAAATAAGGAAAATCAATTAGATTGATTTATCTCTTTAATTATAATATATTTTGTCAATATCATATATTGATTATAATTATCTTATTACCATAAATCTATTTTTCAAAATCAATTAATATCTTATATTAATATTATGGCAATCTTTATTAATTAAAGTGCACAATCCAAGTGTATCTCATACACTCAAAAGTGGCGCCCCATTAGTCAACAAATTGACTCCCGGAATATTCTTTAATTAATATAATTAATATCTTGTATTTTATTTATTCATAATAAATAAATACCACCATATTAATTTACCACTATAACTTTTATAGTCTAGAGATAAACTTTCCTTATTTGGTTATCAACTAAAACCGCATTTTATCCGACTCGATGTTCATATGTGTGTGACCCGATAGGCTTCCGAGTATGTTGGCCGTAGACACAAAGTGCAATTTACTAAAATGCCCTTCATACCTAACGATCACGGGATAGCGTCACAGCAACACACCGTGACCCCTAATTATCGGAAGAGTCAAAAGCAATGACTACTACCTTTCATGTGAAGCGATTACCGTGTAACTTACAATCCTATTGTAATAATATCCATACGATCGTATCTCGAGTGTCAATACATTGACGATCGTATCTTATAATCGGATATCATGCTCTCTCGGAATAACACATTTACTCCCACTTTGCAAAGATTCTCGAGAGCTAGACATTCCTTATAAGAAGGCCATTTCGGATATTCAATCCCAATCATAGGATACGCGATTCCCGGACGACCAATCATGTATACTCCGCGTGCTTCAATATCATACCCAATCACTTTACCGCATGATCGCCCCGTGGTTAGGAGAAATCTCAATAGTGTCAAAGCATGACAATCCACACCGTGATGCATGAAGACTCCGGTCAAAAGGATAATTACACAACCGCCACATAGTGTGACACTTAATGTAAGTGGGTCGGTCCCTAACGTACGCATTCTCTAATACACGTCCACGTACGGTCAAGTGTCTACACACTTCGATAGACGAGATCTATCCCTACCTTCTAAAAGATAGAAGACATCCAATACGTGCTAGTCTGATTATACTATCAATGTCCCATTTGATAATATATAAGACTAGAGACATTTAAGTACCAACCTTGTTATAGTGATTAGAGATCTCATCAACCATAATCACTATCATGGTTTCTCTATCATGATTGATACTAGGGACGTTACTATATATATACAACAAATAATATGAAGACAAACAATATATAATAACATAAGTGCTTTTATTAATCATAACAAAGTTATTACATGAACTAAATAGACTGTAAATGACCCGACCCGGTCGGATCCGGTCCAACCCGATTGGGTTTAGGACACCTTTCCAACAATCTCCCACTTGGCCTAAAGCCAATCACCCATATGCCTAAGCCCGTGCAAGTGAACATGTTTCTCATGCTTAGCTTGAGACAATGCCTTGGTTAACGGATCAGCTATATTATCATCCGTGTGGACTTTCTCTATCTTTACATCTCCTCTATCAACTATCTCTCTAATCAAGTGATAGCGCCGTAGCACATGTTTGGACTTCGATGAGACCTTGGCTCCTTTGGCGAGATATCGCTCCATTATTATCGCGGTACGGAGGCACTTGGACCTTGATGGAGGGAACCACACCAAGTTCGGTAATGAACTTCTTCATCCAAAGCGCTTCCTTTGCCGCCTCCGAGGCCGCTATGTATTCGGCTTCCGTTGTAGAGTCTGCGGTAGTCTCTTGCTTGGAACTCTTCCGGCTCACCGCTCCTCCGTTAAGCGTGAAAACAAATCCAGATTGTGACTTAAAGTCATCCTTGTCGGTTGGAAGCGGCATCCGTATAACCTCGTAATACTAAATCACCATTCCCGAAAACCGGGAACATATCCCTAGTACGTCTCAAGTACTTAAGGATATTCTTGACAAACAATCCGGTGACCATCACCTGGATTTGGGTGGTACCTACTAGTCATACTAAGAGGGTACGAGACATCTGGTCTTGTGCATAACATGGCATACATGATAGACCCAATTGCCGAAGCATAATGGACTTTACTCATTAGTGCCCTTTCCTCATCTGTCTTAGGACTCATTCCCTTCGACAGGTAGACCCCATGTGACATGGGCAACAATCCTTTCTTGGATCGCTCCATGCCTTGAATCTCTTGACATCTTGTCTATATAGGTGGGTGCGACGGACCAAGCGACCTTTTGGATCTATCTCTATAGATCTTTATTCCTAGGATATAGGTGCCTCACCCAAGTCCTTCATTGAGAAGTTCTTGGATAACCAAGCTTTTGATTGTAACATAGGCACATCATTCCCTATGAGCGATATGTCATCCACATAAAGCACTAAGAACACAATGGCACTCCCACTAACCTTCTTGTAAACACGGGGCTCATCTTCGTTCTTGATGAAATCAAACTGTTTGATTATCTCATCAAAGCGAAGATTCCAACTCGAAGCTTGCTTTAATCCATAAATGGATCTTTGCGGTTTACACACCATCCTGGCGTCATTGGTTGTGAAACCCTCGATTTGTGTCATATACACTTCCTCGGACGGGTTCCCGTTAAGGAAAATTTGTTTTCACATCCATACGCGATTTCGTAATCATGGTATGCTTTGCAATAGCGAGCAAAATTCTAATGGATTTTAACATGGCAACGGGCGAGAAGGTTTCATCATAGTCAACTCCTTGTCTTTGCTTATAACCTTTTGCCACCAACCTAGCCTTGTAGGTGGTCACGTTACCGTCCATGTCGGTCTTTCTCTTAAAGACCCATTTACACCCTATGGGAACTATTCCCTCGGGCGGATCAACTAAGTTCCAAACTTGGTTGTCTTTCATGGATTCCATTTCGAATTCATGGCTTCTAGCCATTTCTCTTTGTCATGCCTTAATAGCACTTCCTCATAAGTTCTAGGGTCCTCATCTTCCATGAGATACACGCCGGTGTACCTTTCGGGTTCACGGCGTTCCCCGGTGGATCTTCGAGGTGCTAGTGTGTCCACGGTAGAGGTGGTGACACATACGTGTGTGGCAAGTCCTCTACTTCCATCAACCGACATTGTTATCCGTAAGTGGTTCTCGAATTTCTTCAAGATCAATTTTACGCCACCGACCCTATCCGAATAAACTCTTTCTCCAGAAAGTGGCCAGTCCTAGCAACAAACACCTTTTGTTCCTCAGGATGGTAAAATTGGTATCCTTTGGTTTCCCTAAGATATCCCACAAACAGACATTTGTCAGACCTGGGCTCTAATTTGTCAGGCATCATCCGTTTCACATAAGTCGGACAACCCCACGGTTTTAGATGACCTAGGCTCGGTTTTCTCTTGGTCCAACCTCGTATGGCGTAGAGTCAACCGTCTTTGATGGAACTCGGTTCAGTGTATAGGATGCGGTTTCTAGAGCATACCCCCAAAACGATTTTGGAAGAACCTGCGTAGCTCATCATGGATCGCACCATGTCTAACAAGGTGCGGTTCCTCCTCTCAGACACGCCATTCATCTGTGGCGTTCCGGGAGGAGTCCATTCAGGTAGAATCTCATTCTCCTTCAAATAATCTTGAAACTCTCCATCTAGGTATTCTCCACCTCGATCGGATCGAAGTGTTTTGATTTCTTTACCTAGTTGTTTCTCCACTTCACTTCTGAATTCCTTGAACTTTTCGAAGGCTTCAGATTTAAACTTCATTAAGTATATATAACCATAGCGAGAATGGTCATCAGTGAAAGTGATAAAATAAGAGTATCCTCCTTTGGCTTGAATTGACATTGGGCCACATACATCAGTATGTATGAGCTCAAGCAATTCATTGGATCTTATCCCTTTGCCACTAAAAGGTGACTTTGTCATCTTGCCAAGTAAACAAGCTTCACATGTATCAAACGATTCGTAATCGAATTGATCCAACATTCCATCTTTATGGAGTTTGGAAATGCGATTCTTATTTATATGGCCAAGTCTACAATGCCATAAGTAGGATTCATTCAAGTCATTTGTTTTGGCTTTCTTGTTATTTATATTAAGTACGTCAACATTCATATCTAATATGTATAGACCATTGCTAAGTATGCCAGTACCATAAAAGATTCCATCACGTGAAAAAGAACAACATTTATTCTCAAACGTAAATGAAAAACCATCAACATCTAATGCAGAAATAGAAATAATACTCTTCGTAAGAGCAGGAACAAAATAACAGTTATTGAGTTCTAGTACTAGCCCGCTGGGCAATGAAAGAAAATAAACTCCTACGGCCAGCGCAGCAACACTTGCTCCATTTCCAACGCGTAGGTCCACCTCTCCTTTCCTCAGATCTCTAGTTCTTCTTAGTGCCTGCATATTCGTACAAATATGAGAACCACAACCAGTATCTAATACCCAGTGGTTAGACTTAGAAGAAGCAATATTGATCTCAATCATAAATATACCTGAAGTCGAAGCATCAGAATGCTTCTTCTTGGTACTCAAGAAGCCTTTGCAGTTTCTCCTCCAATGTCCGGTCTCACCGCAATGGAAGCAAGCATCCTTGGATTTGTCTTTCGCTATCTTAGGCGTTGGCTTAGGTGCAGCCTTCGCCTTCTTGGACTTCTTACGGGCTTTTGCCTTGCCCTTGCTCGAAGTGACCGGCAACACTTGCTTTCCCTTCCCCCACGGTGCCCTCGGCGGTCTTCAACATGTTCAATAACTCCGCAAGGGAGCAATCTATCTTGTTCATGTGATAGTTCATCACGAAGCTGCGAGAATGAATCGGTAGAGATTGCGGAATTAAGTCAATACTCAACTCTCGTTCCAACTTGTGGCCCGGCTTCCCAAGCCTCTCTATGTACCCGATCATTTTAAGCACGTGTGACCCCACGGCGGAGCCCCGGATGCCATCTTACAACTAAACGGGGCCTTCGAGACCTCGTACCTCTCGGTGCGAGGCGAGAAGCGTAAAGTTCCTTCGGGTGGACCATGATAGAGTAGGCGTCCATAGACTCGCTCGTTTCGCAGTTCGGGTGTCATAGAAGCAAGCATGATACATGTAGGATCGATCTTGTCGAACGAGTGCTTGTTGTACTTCTCGACAACATCGCGGCCGAACCCTCGGCGGGCTTTTCCGGTAGGGCCTCGTCCAAGACATAGCCAATCTTCTCGTGCCTCAAAACGATTTTGAGGTTTCTTTCCCAATCGAGAAAATTTGTCTCGTCAAGCTTGTTTTCGATGATAAAACGAAGGTTCAATTTGTTTGACATTTTCTACAACAATAAATAAAGATAGAATAAGTAAAAGCTCATGTATAAAAACCCTAAATTTGCACTTAATAACTCTATAAGGTTTTTACTCCCACTAGCCAACTATTCCCTATTGGCTTTCAAGAAAATAATTCCTTTAGTGGGCAAGATCCCATCGAACTACCCCGACCCTCAACTTTGGCTGATGGGCTGAAAATAATTAAATAGGTGGACAACGATTTGTCGATCGTATCTTATACGATTCTTGTTGTTTGACAGTCAACTCTTTGACAATATTTCATCTTATGAAAAATAGCCAAACCCTTGCCTCTAAAATCCAAACGACCCCGCTTTGGTGGTGGCCGAGAGAATTCTTAGTCGACTCTTAACCCCAATATTCATGAGATCTCTTTCGATCATATCTCGATAACGTCGATATACCCGAGGTAGGTCAACCCCCGCTTTGGTGGTGAGTTGGGTCCGAACAAGGGCTCTTCACCGTCGTTATAATATGGGGAGGCAATTCCGACTTGAATTTTGATGTGGGAATAATTTTAAATTAATTCACTTAATTAATTTGGTTTAATTATGGTCTCATCTACTATGTGCATATTACTACGATATCATATAAAGTAAAACATACACAACATTCCGCGCATAAAATAACCGGTATGATCATGGACTTTTCTAGGTGCGGTTTCGAATACAACCGACGAAACCGCGGGTCACAAACTAAGGGTATCTGCAACCGCCAATAGGATCTTTATTGCTGTACGCCAATGGGTTCTTTATTTCTCCTTGGTCTTCAACTTCTTGCTCCATTCTTGTTACATAATAAATAATTACACCCGCCGCACACGGGGGGGAGCTAACGGGAATGGGATAATTGCAAAAAGTAAACTAGGTCACGTTCTTCATAACGGCCTAGGACAATTTTTCAAAACCAACATAAAGAAAACATTCCCATCTATCCTATTGGTCGAGTCCATGATCAATCGGGGTCCATATAATCACATTATATCTACACATCTAATCCATACAATTTTATCTTATGAAAAAGATTAAATTCTAATTTTAACTACTACTACTCATGCGTCTTTATTTTATCACGTCAAATAATTAAATAACTTTAATTAATTATATGACTTAATCGAAAAATAAAATTAACATTTAATTTTAAATCGATTTCAATTTTAATTAAATTTGAACTATTCAAAATATAAAATTAAAATTGTAAAGTCTCCTCTTTGTTTCCTTTCCAAAAACTAAATTTAGCTTAGGCCTGGCCACTTTCCAAAATCAAAATTTTGGAAGTGGCCTGCGCCTAAGCCTATTCCAAATCAAATATTTGAAAAGGGCTGGCCTATTCCAAATCAAATATTTGGAAATGCCAAATTATTTTAGTCTAGGCTCGGCCACTTTTCAAAATCAAAATTTTGGAAGTGGCTAGCTAGGCCTATTCCAAATCAAATATTTGGAAAGGCCAACATGCCATATGGTTTCCCAATGGTCCAAACTATTTGAACCATTGGTTGGCCATATGACACAACTAAACAAACGAGATATCTATGCACAATAAAATATCACAAACGAAAAGGGTTGATCTCCCCCATTGGAAGAGGAGAGCCGACGGACGGCAACCCTAGGGTTACCGCCGCCGCCGCCGCAGAGTGAGGGGGGCGCCGCCAGTCGGCCGACCCCCATGAACCCTATTTTTTTTTTGTTTCAACGTTTCATGATTTAAATCTTGCATCTATTGATTAAATACTACGCGATTAAATTATGCTTATTGCTTAAGCACGAAGTCTGGCTCTGCTACCACTGTTAGGAAATCACTAGTTTAACGCAGCGGAATTTAAAATTTGATTTCCTTTTCTAGATCGTTCTTCGTTTAATGCAATAAACACGTTAAGTAGTTTGACGGTTATACCTTGGATGATCTACAAGATCGTCGCTTTGACCGCCAACGGAGAGTAGTTCAATGCGCAAGCCGTCCACGCGTCCGGCCTCTATCGCTAATCCACACGAACCCCTCGCCGGAATCCTCCTTGGATTGCTATCGGAAAAACTTTGGCTGCTAGACCGGACCTTTTCTTCCCTCACAAACTCACTATGGAGAGCTCTCTATTTTACACAAGAATTATGAACTCTTGCAATTGTGATGTGCAAAAGAGTTTGACACACACTTCCTTTTTATAGAGGAGGTGGCGCCCCATATGATGTGTGGAGGAGAAGAAAACCTTTTTTCTAATAAAATAAGGAAAATCAATTAGATTGATTTATCTCTTTAATTATAATATATTTTGTCAATATCATATATTGATTATAATTATCTTATTACCATAAATCTATTTTTCAAAATCAATTAATATCTTATATTAATATTATGGCAATCTTTATTAATTAAAGTGCACAATCTAAGTGTATCTCATACACTCAAAAGTGGCGCCCCATTAGTCAACAAATTGACTCCCGGAATATTCTTTAATTAATATAATTAATATCTTGTATTTTATTTATTCATAATAAATAAATACCACCATATTAATTTACCACTATAACCTTTATAGTCTAGAGATAAACTTTCCTTATTTGGTTATCAACTATAACCGCATTTTAATCCGACTCGATGTTCATATGTGTGTGACCCGATAGGCTTCCGAGTATGTTGGCCGTAGACACAAAGTGCAATTTACTAAAATGCCCTTCATACCTAACGATCACGGGATAGCGTCTAGCAACACACCGTGACCCCCAATTATCGGAAGAGTCAAAAGCAATGACTACTACCTTTCATGTGAAGCGAGTTACCGTGTAACTTACAATCCTATTGTAATAATATCCATACGATCGTATCTCGAGTGTCAATACATTGACGATCGTATCTTATAATACTGGATATCATGCTCTCTCGGAATAACACATTTACTCCCACTTTGCAAAGATTCTCGAGAGCTAGACATTCCTTATAAGAAGGCCATTTCGGATATTGTTCGGTAAAAACGAGTTTTACAATTTATAACCGAAACACCCCAAGTATAAGGATCGTAGTATAGGGTGTTTACGGGTCGTCCTAAGGGAGTGGAATGTTTATCGGATTCAAATATAAATCTATATCAATTATGTCACAATTATCTATCTAAACTAAAGCTGAAACTAACTAAAACCTAAACCTAAGAATTGAAACTAAAACAGGAAATAAAAACAAGCTGAAAAATAAGAAAACAGAAAGACGGACGAGCGTTCACTAAAGTGAACGAGCGTCTGAAAACTAAATCTAATGGACGAGCGTCTGCTATTGCGGACGAGCGTCTAACTACGAACTGAAACAGAAAAGTGCAGGAAAACAGCAGGAAACTAGGGTTTATAAAACTAGAACTTAAACTAAACTTAATCTAAACGATTTGATTAATAAACAATTAAAGGAAAACACAGCAAGGCAACGAATCCACCCATCAACCAACAACCCCCAACTAGATGGTGATCTAAGATGTAGTTTTTAGTAGTGATCTATTCACGAATTCAATTAAATTCCTTCAACCAAATTCTAGGGTTCCGTTTATTTTTTCAAACAAACTAAACATGCAATCAAAACGAAATCACAAGATTATCTCTAATACTCTTACTCAATCAACTATGCATAATCTCTTATAACACAATTAATCGCATCACTTGAACGAAATAAGACTTAAACCAATATATTTTCATACATAGATCCAAGCATATAGATATAGATAAATCGTTTCATCGAATCGTTAATTCCAACAAAACATGATCAATACAAAACAACATCCAAAGTGATGAAAAACTATAAATTAAACTCACTAACATAAAGCATCGAACTCTCTAGTTGGTTTGTGTTGATGATGGGCTTCCTCCGTCGACTCACTGCAAGGCTTTTAGCCAACAATCATGTTGAAGATGATTGTTGGTTGGGAGATTTGCATCTCTGTGAAATTAGGGTTCTCTGGCCGCAGCTTTTGGTGAATTTGCGATCTCAATGTTGCGTAAAAAAGTATGTTCTTAGGGTTGGGGCTGCTGCTGTATTTATAGGAATTTGAGTCGGTTAGGGCTAAGTCGGCAACGGACGCTCGTCTGGTCTCGTGGACGCCCGTCCAGAATGCTTGGACGCTGAGTAAACGCTCGTTCATCCTCCGTCTGAACTCTCTGAATGTAAAATACGATTCTGGACGCTGCATGGACGCCAGTTCACTTCTGGACGCTCGTTCAGGATCAGTAGACGCCCGTTCGAACTGCTGAGGATCGGATCTCTTCATCTTTATCCAATTTCTTCAAGCCAATTCCAACTCTATCTCTTATAATTCGACTTGAGCTTCATTTATCCTCATTATATGCACGAAAATTAACTCCAACATGATAAATAAACAATTCAAAAACGTAATAAAATCCAAATAATAATAATTCCATTAAATCAACACTTAAAATCATCAATTTTGCATACAACCCTCTTAAAATCATCTTTATTCAATATTTACACTTAAACCCTTAATTCTCATGTAAATTACGCAAATGTGGGGAAAATAATAATGAAATAAACCCTTAATAATCATATAAATATGGCCTTAACAGATATTCAATCCCAATCATAGGATACGCGATTCCCGGACGACCAATCATGTATACTCCGCATGCTTCAATATCATACCCAATCACTACCGTATGATCGCCCCGTGGTTAGGAGAAATCTCAATAGTGTCAAAGCATGACAATCCACACCGTGATGCCATGAAGACTCCAGTCAAAAGGATAATTACACAACCGCCACATAGTGTGACACTTAATGTAAGTGGGTCAGTCTAACGTACGCATTCTCTAATACACGTCCACGTACAGTCCAAGTGTCTCTACACTTCGATAGACGAGATCTATCCCTACCTTATAAAAGATAGAAGACATCCAATACGTGCTAGTCTAATTATACTATCAATGTCCCATTTGATAATATATAAGACTAGAGACATTTAAGTACCAACCTTGTTATAGTGATTAGAGATCTCATCAACCATAATCACTATCATGGTTTCTCTATCACAGATTGATACTAGGGACATTACTATATATATACAACAAATAATATGAAGACAAACAATATATAATAACATAAGTGCTTTTATTAATCATAACAAAGTTATTACATGAACTAAATAGACTGTAAATGACCCGACCCGGTCGGATCCGGTCCAACCCGATTGGGTTTAGGACACCTTTCCAACAGTTGGAGACCAACGGGAAAAATTGGTTCATGGCATAATGAGCATGCCGTAAAACTCAAACCACGGCACGTCATAAATGGACTATCTGCGTCAAATTACAACGTACAAAGCATGTCGTAAATTCACTAAAAACATCTACCACGGCATAAACATGCATGCCGTAATGAATAATTGGATGCATGCCATAAATTTACTTTAACGCATGCCTCATACATACACCATAAACTATGAAAATGAACTGGTACTTCATATAAATAAAAACGATATTCAGTCTTCTTATATATTGAACAAAATCGATCATATCAGACTAAGGAGACTTCTAAAGGTGATAGTCACTGTAATCACAGAAATATACGTCCCTGAACCTATACATTTCGAATTCATCATCCGAAACAGAGTACTTCGGGCACTTTCGATATGTGTTGACAATCTTTTCTCTAACATTATAACAGCCGCGAAGATCATGTGTTTCCAAGTGAGGACAACCATCATTAATAGCATCCAAGCCTTTATTTGTCAAACCATTTCTCAACAATTAAAGGTGACGCAACTCTAGCATGCTTCTTGAAACCGCAAAAGCTTGTCTGCACATTCACAGGACAAAAAGATGCACCGAGTTTTTGAGGCCATGAGATGTATTTTTGTTTAACACATTGGACAAATAAAAATACACAACCTACTAGAACCAAAAAAATCATTATGTATATCTCATTTATATCTTCGCACTTTTTATTTCATTCTCCAAATGTGTACACTGTCACTACATATTTAGGTACTGAATTTACTAAGAGACAGATTTAGTAACTAAAAGACTCGGCGTGAAATAATTAATCGAATCCTACTATAAGCATCACCGAGTTTTCCTGCTATTCAAATGCATAACTACAAAGTACAAAAGGAAAGTTGCTTACCCCAAATGTCATGTTTCTTAAAGCCGGAGCCCATTCCTCTAAATTCCTCTTCCTCATAGCATCCGGGTCAGCTGTTGGTGGCAGCCGCACGTCGAATCCCGCCTCTGCCTCTGAAGGTTGCATGTTCATCACAAATCCCTTCAACAACAATAAATATAACACTCAATTCATCCAGCAATTTCAAAAAAGGAAAGTAAAAAAAAATCATGGTTCAATGCTTGTATATCAACAGACATGTCAATTTGGTAAGAATCTTTCATTCACAAGTTGATTCTTGCAAGTATTAATATGTGTCCAAACCTCCAAAACGATTGCGAATTCCGAAATATGGAATTCCAGCCTTAAGAAAGACCGAATTCACAGAAATAACCTCGGAATTCGCTGCCAAGCCTGCTTTAACTATATCGAACTGAGTGTCCCGAAATTTGGTAATCACTTCAACACTCAAGTATCAAAGAACTGCAAGAGAAAGAGAAGTTCTTGTGAATAAATTCTAAAGAGACAAAGGATTTTTGATGTTAAAGCTCATGTTATCCCTAATTGAATCAAGGCCAGTGCAATGTGTTGAATCAAGGTAAAAATATGTTAAAATTCCCTCACATACCACAACTCCAAAACATATCAAAACCAAAATTTAAAAAATTTAAGTCCAACTACCATTCTTCAATTCTAAAACAAGAATAGTCAATGAGTTCAAATATTATAGATAGCAACAGTCTGAAACAGGACACTTCCTAATCATTTGCATCACTAAAGCATAAGCCTCCCTTTCAAGCTAATAAGTAAAACGTCAGAATCCATAAGGTGGCCGAATCAAATGTATGCATTGTTAGAGATTGCAACTCCAAAGCAAAGAGGTAGATCATAAGTAGACACCTCAGACAAGAAGCTTTTCAGTCAGTAGAATTGGACTTTTGGACTTTACACACCAGAACATGAATCTAAAGACAACATGTAGCAAGAAGCAGTCATATCAAACAAGAACTGATTATAAGTCAACTGAACCAAACTCTATACACTTAACCTAAGGCTCAAACCAGACAGACTTGATGGCAGAAACATGAAAAGACTGCCAAAAATCAAGAAATTAAATAGTGGAACAAGAATCATACACTTTCTTGCTCAATAAAAACAATCAAGTGAAACTTTCAGCATATGCTTAAACAATGAATGATATGGATTATCTCATTTCTGCAATATGCGTTTTAAAGAATCTAAAAAAGTTCAAAAACAGTGAAGATCGAGAAAAAGAAGATGCTCATAAGTACAGTAACTTTCCATATATATTGAAAACAACCTACCTATAAGAATACATGGGAGAAACTAGCGTATTCTTGATGTTTTAGTCCACATGAGTCATGAAGTCTTCAGATTCTTTGGAAGTATGTCCCGAATCACTTAGTTTTTTTAGGCATTTGTGGCACTTCATTTTTCTTTGTTAAAAGTGATATTCAGCGCTTTCGAACAACACTTGGTATTAAGATCAAAGTACTTTATATTTTCTTTAACACTTCTTAAGATCGATGCTTAAGAACGATTCAAAACTAGAACAAAAAGCAACACCATGAGAAGGACTAAATAGAGAAACCGAAGCAATAGTAGAAATGAAAAACCTTTCAAGATCGATGATGGCAAAATATGATCGCTGACTTGAATTCGCGGAGGAAGATTCTGGTGCCAACACGGAATCCATATAAAAGGAGAAAGCTCTGGAAGAGATTACCAAAAGCATAGGGGATATGAAGACGACGCTCCGGTCACTGTTTATGACGGTGATCCGGCCACTGTAGCCGGCAATGGAAGCTGCAGGCGGAGAAGGAAAAGAGTGAAAGAGAGTGTTGCAGGGTTTTCTTATCTAAGGGAGGGGAGTAGATCAAAGTCGTAAGTTTTAGGGATTTTGTTTCAGTAAATTTAAAACTACCTTTATGTGTTTTTTTGTTTAAGTAGATCGAAGGAGTAAGTTTTAACATAATTTTATGGCATACGTATATGTATGCCGTAAATTCATGTTGTGAATACTCTATTTTCTTGTAGTGAGGGTAGGGTGGATATCCACCGGGTTGGATCAAAATTGACATCTCTACCGATATCACAATAATATTTGTTTATTAATTTTACTTCAAACACCACATAAATAATAAAAAAATTACTTCTTATACCGCAATTTTTTTAAAACTATTAAGTCCATTAATTTACAAAAAAAATATCAAAATAAACCTTACATTTTGTCCATTTCTCCACTAACTCCTATATTCATCATCTTCACCATCTTCACCAACCTCTCACCACCCAAAAACCACCATTGACACCCGCCACCACAACCACCATTTAAGACATGCCACCATCAGCTACCTTTCCTCCTCCATCAACCACCAAATCAGAACAGCCACCACCACCCGCCACCCAAAACATCAATTTTCGTCATTTTTAGATCTGGAAGAAGGGAGGTGGCGCGATTTGCAGTTGGGAATTGGGGGGCCACGATTTGCAGCAGGGAAGAGGGGAGGAGCGGCGATTTGCATTTTGATAAAACAAGCTCACAAACCATCTAGGTATTGCCCCGCAAAGATTTTTCTGTATATCATCAATTGCTTAAATCATTCGGTTCTTGAAACTCTCCAATATCATCATAGCCCCTGAAGCCATGAAAATAGAAAGAATAAGAAATGAACGAGAGTGAAAGGGTAAAAAGATTTTTGATACAGGTTCACCAGTTGGAAGGCAGTTTGAGGAAAGTTTGAAAGACACATATAAAGAACGAAAAAAGCGAATCAATAGAAGGTAAACCAAACAGAAAAATTTAAAGTCTTCTCATGCATACCTAAATAAGCAATTAACAAAGCAATTCTTCGTTACACGTACGAAGAGGCTTTTGGGTTCTGTTATGTGATTCTAACCATTAGCATATCACATTCATTGCAACATGAATCAGGTGTTTCACGTAAAAACCTAACAACACCACATAAAGTGCAGTGCTCAATAGTATGCAAAGTTTCCGGGATCAATGTTAGCAAGTGGATCACACATATGCACTAAGGCTACTGATGCTCTGTCTTTTTCTTGTGGTTCTTTTTCCGGTTAACACTAACAGGCTCAAAAGATGTATGGTTAGAAGAAACAACATGCATGGATAATACGGAATTTATTGCTTCCTTGGCATGGGTCCGCCCAAGCACAACAACTGGTTATGAAGTAAAGGAGTCCATGAAGGATCGAGGTGATGTTTTTATATCTGGGAATCAGTATGTGCCTTGGCTTTGCCTTTCAGGGGTGGGACACCAAGGCAATTTTTGGGGGATGTGCACTAGAGATGGGTAAAAGGCACCAACCCATGGGTAAGTGTAGAAAAGCGGGAGCTCCTGAAGTTTTTTGAAGGCTTTTAATGACCTTTTTTTTATGTCGCTTTATGGAGTACTAAGGCTCTGTATTCACAATTAGATTTGGCACCACAACAGGTTCCAAATCACTGAACTGAGTTAGCTTACATTATACTTGCAGAGTAATTTTGTCAGGATCATCGATCCATGATTCCAAATCGATACATGTTATGAATCAAATATTAATAACTACATATTAAACTGAAATGATTATCTAGTAATACAACATCTATTATATCATAATAAAAGATGAAATGATTATCTAGTAATACAACATCTATTATATCATAATAAAAGATATAGAGTACCATTAAAAGGCTTATGCAAATTTCTTCAAAAAAGTATACTATATTATTTTTAACGTAATTATCGAGAACGAAAACAATATAACCAAGTTGAACAAAAATAATATTGAGATACAATTGAGCGGAAGAACGAAATAAAATGCGTCTTTGTTTGAATTCTTTATAATTTTAAAGGTAGAACGCTTTAAAAGAATCACATGATTATCTAATAAAATATAAGAATTAGTATAAAAGTTCAACACATGGAACACATTTTTCATAAGGGACTATCTTTTCACACTAATGTTGTTTTACACGTACCAAGAGCCGAGAGTGGGCTTCGTTTGGATATTCCACACGCCTGCCATTCTGACCGTAAATGAGTCCGGAAAATATATACTATTATGGCCAATTTATGGTAAATTCACACAACAACCATTCTGACCCAATTTGAGTCAGAATAAGATCATTATATTGATTTTATTCTAGTCAGAATTTTGAATGTTTTTCATACTCAATACCGGTCAGAAAGACATTCTGACTAAAATTGAGTGAAAAAAACTTTTAATATTCTGTCTGAAATTCAGTCAGAATCAGTAGTGGTGCTATTATATTGTTGTTGTTATCCTGACCCAATTATAGTCTGAATATGTAGAGTATTCCGGACTCAATATTGGTCAGAATGATGCTCTGACTATATATGAGTTTGGAAAACTTCAAACATTCTACCTAAAAGATGGTCAGAATCAACCAGTGTGTATGACCACACAAGACTTTTTCAAAGATAGACTACAACAAGACTTTTTCAAAGATAGACTCCAAGCTAGAAGATGATTTTCGTATGTATGACAAAGCAAGAAAATTTGATTCAGTCATGCAAAAAGCACAAAAGAGAACTTAGTATCTAGTTACACTATTTTGAACAAAATGTAACTACTTCAATTTTTGCTCATTCTAATGAAATCCAGTTTCCAGTTTTACATTGTTTTATATTGTTTTGATCTTTAAGCTTTTCTTTTAGGGAGAGTTTTTGGCATCATCAAAAAGGGGGAAATTGTTGGAAATAAAATTTATGTTTTGATGATAATTTATCATATTTGTTTAAAGTATTATCTTAACCCCATTGATGAAGTCTTTGAAAGAAAATTTGTTATAGTGAAAAGCTAAAAGATGTCTAAGCGAATGTATAGGTTTTACTAGAGTATGATATTTGTATAAGTTACATCGGACAAGCACCTTGTAATAATTTGTGTGTCGTAAAGCGAAAGCGGAAGTCATCTAGAAAAGCGGAAATCACTAAGACGAAACCGACTCGAATACACCTACATCAAGGCGAAGAATATAAGTTCGGCCGAGGGACACGAGACTCGGTTGGGTTATATAGAAGGCGAAGAAGCGAGGGTCACGGACTCGGTTATTGAAGATTGAAGAAGCGAGGGTTCAAACTCGGTGATGAAGATTACAAGTCGAGGCTGTAAAGTTAGACTTCAGGCAAGATTGTGGTGACCTGAACTGACTTTATGGATCTTGTATGAAGACCTAAGAATCATAAGGACAATGAATTCTTAGATGATAATGAGTCATGGTGTACTCTGATTAAGTCATTTGTAATCAGAAGAAAACTGGAGTACTGATATTTGAAAAAGAGTAAAATCTCAGTTAACGCTCCAAGTCAGTAAGGAAACTGAAAAACAATTAACTCAGTATAAAAATGATAAGGAAACTCAGTTTTATAAGTCAGCCATCCAACAAACTGATCGTACAGTTGAACGTTATAAAGGAAGCAAATTCATTGGATGAGTTACTGACACAGCAGAACGGTCAGAAAATATAGCCGTTACAAGTGAGACGTTGATACAATTCGAATTGAAGCCAGATGAACGTTGGACCTCACACTATAAATAGAAGACTTTGCACCAAGGATAAAAACAACGAATTAACAAGTATTATCAAGCAATTTTGTGCATTAGTCATTTTATTCGAATTGCTATCATCTTTGCACTATAACAAGATCATATCTAGAATTCTTCAAGTGTTCAAGCTACACAGATTTTATCAAGAATCAGACACTTTGAAGAACCACAAACAAGAATCAATTTATTGATTCTCAGCCCAACTTTGATTCTACATCAAAGGTTTTAGGCTGTGAAGCAAACCGGGAAGGTTTCGCCAAGGACGATTGTGACAAGCGATCGGGTAGGCTTGTGTTTGTGGTGGTAGGCGGTGAAGAGGCAATTCAACCCTCCAAGGATCGGTGTTCAAGCAATTGAAGAACAACAATTCTACTGTTCTACAAGCTTGTTTAGATAGTGACGCTAGGGATTAGCCAAGGACTATTGTTTAGGACTTTTTGTAACAGTTCACCTCAAGAAGTTCTAGTGGAATTTTCCTCCGCACCACAGGGGAAGAGAGGACGTACATGATTACACCACCTGGAACCTCTATAATACTTGTCTTATTTACATTACGCACTTACTTACTTATTCAGCATTTACTTACAGCACTTTGATAATTGATTGTTATACACTTCACTGTTCACAAACTGACATTCATCAGAATTCAGTTTACTACACTCAGTTTTCATTAAAGAATAACAAGATCAAGAAAAAGGCTAGAATTATATCCGCTGCCGGTTGACTCAATTTTGGTTAAGTCAGTTTGACTTAAACTCAGCTCAGTCAGCTTAACTCCACACAAGTTTAACTGAACACTAATTTGTTTAAATCCAGTTTTTGGTAACAAGTTTATTCACCCCCCTCTAAACTTGTGTTAGCCTTTCCAAGGGACCAACGCCGGAATGTTGATTAATTTACCATTAAAGGGTACGGATACAAAATTGAAGTGAGTTTTCAACGATTTGTGAAGGGATCTTGAAGCTAATTGATTCTAGGCTGATTAATTCGGCCTCTGCTGGTGATTCTAAGGTGTTTTATTTGAAGATGTAGGAGGATTATCATGTTGCTGTTATTCAAATTTGGAACACCCCACTGCTGTGTTTTGTATATGCGAGTTCTGTACCTTTTTTTGGTCCATGTGATGATGAATGATCTTGCTTGACGTTTTCGTCATTGGGCTTGTTTTGTTCATGCGTTCGATGAGTTGCGCCTTTTTGCGGAGTTGCATATTTGGATGTTTTATTTTGTTTTGTTTTGTTGGGAAACTCTACTTGTGAGGATTTTTGGCAATTAAAGATTTATTCATCTGCTCTGAGTTCATTTGATTGAATTTTTAATGAACTTGAAGCAGATTTCACTCCCTTTTGTGGAAAATCGGTCTGCTTAGGTTTTGATAAATCACACAGAAAGCTTGCTTTCTGTTGTATTTGGACTCGTGTATCTTGAAGGCAAATTCCAAAGACTGTTTGATTTTTCACCGCGAAAAGTTCCGCCATTACTGATTGTGATTGTGACAACTTCAAATCAAAGAATTTTTTTTAGTGGTTGCAGTTGTTGAGACTGAATAAAGATGCACAAGTAGGAGTTTTGGTTCAAAGGGGCAATAGGTCGAACGGTTAGGTTGTTAAGTTAGTTGAGGAAGTTAAAACTGATTGCAACCGTTTTTGACTTCAGCATTGGTTATATATAGATGTTAGGAGTGTCATTAACAAGTTAGAAGTCTGAATTAAGCTTTGTATTAAGTGATCAAAGTGTATTTTTCATCTTGTTCATATTTCCAATTTTCCCGCCAATATTATTTTTTGAATATTGGAAGATGATCTTCATCTTCTTTGTGAGATTTCTGCACTTTCTTTCCAGTTTTATGTGAATTTTAACATGGTATCAGAGAAGAAATTCGTTCTCCGTTGATTCTTTTTAGTGATTCGAAGTTGATTTTTACTAGCAATTCGAATTGTTTCATTTTCTGAGATTTCTGGTTTCAATCTCTTCATTGATGGCTAATCCTGAGAATTCTGTAACGAATCTTGATAATCCAAGTCGATTATCGTTCGTCCGTTGCTCAAAGGTCTTGAGAATTACAATCATTGGAAAAGAGCTATGACAAAAGTATTGTCATCTCGAGGCGATTGAATCTTATAGATGGTACTTCCACCATGCACGAAGTCAACGATGCGGCGTTTGCTATTTGGATGCGGATTAACGATTTGGTACATTCTTGGTTAATAAACTCTATGATTCCTTCGATCGAAAGTGTGATGTATTTTGATACGCAAAAGAAATTTGGCAAGATTTACAAGACAGATTTGGTCGAGGCAATGCATACAGAGTTTCCAATCTTGAGGAAGAAATTGAAAAAACAAAGCAAGGTAATCTTTCAGTAACTGATTATTATACGAAATTGAAGTCTCTTGGGGATCAATACTTGGTGTTAAAGCCGATTCCTCCTTGTGTTTGTCCTTTCGCAAATTATTAGAGAATATTATGATAATGCCTATACCACACGGTTTGTAAAAGGCTTGAATGGAAATTTTATCTTGTTAAATATCGAGTTCTTATGACCATGCCCTTACACGATGTGGCTTGCTTTTGTAATGGCTCTCAATCATGAGCAGCAATTGGATTACAATTTAGGACAAGGTTCAGTTATTATGGCATCTCAATCAGAGAATAGGATTCAGGAGTCCAATAGTTTCAATGCTGTGATGAATTCTAGGTTTCAAGGGCAGGGCAGGGGCCAAGGCAGAGGTTATGGTAATTCTAGTGGTTATGGAAATGGTAGTTCTGGTGGTGGTTATGGTAATTCTAGTGGTTATGGAAGAGGACAAGGAAAGAGGCCTCAGTGTACTTTCTGTGGAAAAGAAGGGCATACAATTGAAAAATGTTATAAGAAGTATGGTTTTCCACCAAAATTTGGAAGAGGAGGAGGTCCTTTTGCTAATCATGTTTCTACAGATCATGGTTGTACAGATAATGGTTGCTCAGATGATCAATCTGCTTTATCAGAATCAATTCAAACAGTTCAATCAGATTCTGGGAATTCTTCTGGTGCAATAACTCAATCCCAGTATGATCATTTACTTTCTTTGATCCAAGGCTTGCAAGTAAACAACAGTCAGTGCAATTTTGTGGTATTAGCTTCTGGACAAGCCTCACAAGGATCAGGTAGCTGTGACAGTAGGTTCCATTGGATTATGGATTCAGGAGCTACTGATCACATAACATTTTCATTACAAAATTTATTTGATGTTAAGTCTGTCACTAATCTTTATGTTAAAGCGCCTAATGGTAGTTACGTATTAGTAACACATATTGGCAAAGTCAAGATTAGTGATCATTTAACTTTACAAGGTGTATTTTGTATCCCCACATTCCGGTACAATTTAATATCTATCGAAAACTTACGGTGATTGCAATTTGTTAGTTTCTTGTTATCCCGACTATTGCATTGTGCGGGACCGACTTACTTCATATGAAGAAGATTGGTATATTTGAACATAGAAATGGACTTTACATCTTGTCCGCACAATCACAAAAGCAAGTCCTTCTGTTTCAAATGCGGTGTGTCAAACCCTGCAACAAGGTGATACCTTCTTGTGGCATAATAGACTAGGGCATCCTTCTATGCAAAGAATGAAAGCATTAGCTAGTATTGATAAGAACATCAAAATGCCTAGTCATGATTGTATTGTCTGTCCTTTAGCTAAACAGAAACATCCAAAGTTTCATGTTAGTACTTCTAATTACGTATCTTGTTTTGATTTGATTCATGTTGATATTTGGGGCCCCAACAGTACCAACTGTTGATGGTTATTACTATTTTTACGTCTATTGTTGATGACTTTAGCAGATTTACTTGGGTGTTCTTAATGAAAAACAAATCGATGTTAATAATTTGTTGCGGCAATTCGTGTTCTAGTACAGAATCGGTTTGATAGGTGTGTTAAGACAATTAGGTCTGATCATGGAGGGGAGTTTAATATGAAATTGTTTTATAGGACTAAAGGTATAGTACACCAAAAGGCTTGTGTTAGAACTCCTCAGCAAAATGGCCTAATTGAGAGAAAACACCAACATATTCTCAATGTTGCAAGATCTTTAAGAATACAATCTAACCTACCTATTGAATATTGGGGTGATTGTGTGTTACATGCTGTCTATTTAATAAATATCACTCCTACCCCACTTCTTGAAAATAAAACACCATATCATGTTTTGTACAACAAAGTGCTCGCATATGACAATTTAAAGGTGTTTGGATGTTTGTGTTTTGTGTCTACGGTTGTCCAAGGGAGAGGAAAATTTGATGACGAAGTAGTCAATCGGTTTTCCTAGGCTTTGAAGAACATATGAAGGGATATAAAGTTCTAAACCTACGAGAATAGGAGCATTTGTCTCCGAAATGTTGTCTTCCATGAGACATCTTTTCCATTTTTTGAATCGATCTTTGTATCACTTGACAATGAAGCTGGTTTTACCACTTCCCTTAGGCGATTCGGTTGATATATATGCAAGCGATACACATGTTCCACTTTGCATCACCTCCACATGTTGACCATCAAAATCAACAAAATGTGGAGAATGTACCAAATCGAGAGAAGATCAACTAGGGCAAAAACTACTGCATCTTATCTTAATGATTATGTTTACACAAATCCTGCCCTAAGGTCTTCTCCACATACATTAAATCAAGTCATTTCTTATGCTAATCTATCTCCTCATTATCAGGGACTGGTTAGCAACATTAATGCAGAAACAGAACCTGCTACATACCAAGCGACGAAATTTGTTGATCCAAAATGGCAAGAGGCAATGGATAAAGAATTGAAGGCTTTGAAAGACACTGATACTTGGACATTGGTAGATTTACCAAGAGGCATCAAACCAATTGGCTGCAAGTGGGTGTACAGAATAAAAAGGAAATCAGATGGAAGCATAGAAAGGTACAAGGCAAGGCTGGTTGCAAAGGGATATACACAAGCGAAGGCATTGATTTCCTAGAAACTTTCTCCCCGTAGCAAAGCAAACAACAATCGGACTTTTCATGTCCTTAGCATTTGCTATAAAAGGGTGGCATCTCCACCAAATGGATGTCAATAATGCTTTTTTACATGGAGATTTAGATGAGACAGTATACATGAGAGCACCACAGGGTCTACAAACAAATGGCAAAGTCTGCAAGTTGAATAGATCTTTATATGGTCTTAGGCAAGCTAGTAGACAGTGGAATGCAAAGTTGACACAGAAACTCCTTCAACATGGTTATAAACAATCCTTAAATGATCACAGTTTGTTCACCAAAGGAGAAGGATCAGATTTTGTTGCCCTACTTGTTTATGTAGATGACATTGTAGTGGGCAGTCTCAGCATGAAAGCAATACAAGAATTAAAGTCTCTATTACATGATGCATTTACCATTAAGGATCTTGGAGAGCTAAGGTATTTTCTGGGATTTGAAGTAGCCAGAACTAAATCTGGGATTGTCATGAATCAAAGAAAATATTGCCTAGACTTATTAAGAGAATATGGTTTTTGGAATCCAAACCAAACTTACTACACCAATGGATTCTTCTCAAAATCTTACCGAAATCCAAGCTCCATTACTTCCAACCAATAAAGAGTACGAAGTCTTGTTGGTAAGCGCTATACTTAGGAAACACAAGACACGACATAGCATTTGCCACTCAACAATTGAGCCGGTTTCAGACGGTCAAATGAGGCTCGTATGAAAGCGACACACGGGCTTCGAGATTTCTAAAGTCGGCACCGGGCAAAGGATTGTTCTTCCCCGGCAATGGATCAATCAAACTAAGGGCATTCGGTGATTCGATCGGGCCACATGCACAAAAACAAGAAGATCGGTCACGGGATTTACGGTTTATCTAGACAATGCTTTGGTTTCTTGGAAATCCAAAAAAAACCCCGTGTCTAGAAGCTCTAGTGAGGCGAGAATATAGAGCTTTGGCATTTACGGCTTGTGAAATTCGGTGGCTATTATATCTACTTAAGGATTTCCAAGTTACATACACGAGATCCAGTTCCCTCTATTGTGATAGTTCTAGTGCCCTACACATAGTTGAGAATCCGGTTTTTCATGAAAGGACTAAACATATAGACATTGATTGTCATTTTGTGAGAGAGAAGTATATTCAAAAAGTGCTAAAACCCTTGCCAATACAGATCGATCATCGCCGGCGGATCTCTTACAAAACCGGTTACACCTCAAGTATTCAACACATTGAGTCCACTCTTCCATTGAAAGATATATTTGCGCCTAAAGATGCACAAGTAGGAGTTTTGGTCCAAGTTGTTCATGCTCTCCACCATTCCAGCTTGAGGGGGGGTGTTGAGGCTGAATAAAGATGCACAAGTAGGAGTTTTGGTTCAAAGGGGCAATAGGTCGAACGGTTAGATTGTTAAGTTAGTTGAGGAAGTTAAATAGTTGAGGAAGTTAAAACTGATTGCAACCGTTTTTGACTTCAGCATTGGTTATATATAGATGTTAGGAGTGTCATTAACAAGTTAGAAGTCTGAATTAAGCTTTGTATTAAGTGATCAAAGTGTATTTTTCATCTTGTTCATATTTCCAATTTTCCCGCCAATATTATTTTTTGAATATTGGAAGATGATCTTCATCTTCTTTGTGAGATTTCTGCACTTTCTTTCCAGTTTTATGTGAATTTTAACAGCAGCAAATTGTTTCTTTTTTTAACTTTCACAGTGTGTTTCCTTTGGAGGTGTTGATAGTAGTTCTTGATCCATTTCTGAGGCTCATTGCTGCTGTTTCTTTTAGTGGCTCAAGTATATAGGTTTTCAGCAATGCCAAGATGGAATATTTGGGATGTACTTTACCTAAAATTAGCTTGCTTCTCTTAAGCTTTAGATTATCTGCTAAGAATTATCAATCAAGAAAAGGACCAAATTATCACTCCTGGGGTTGGCTGTTGTTCAGTCCATTGTTTTGATATATTTTTTTTTAAACAAGTGGTCTGCTGTATCTTAATTTGTTCTGCATAGTCAGCTGAACCGTGTGTAGTAGCATTAGTTTGCTGTGGTTTTTTTTAACCTGAATTTGTAATAACCTGCTGTTTTGTGATATAGTAATTGGCTTGAACCTTTTATTCAGTAGCTTACCTTTTATTAAGTTGCTGTAACCGTATATATATTTAGTTGCCTGCATGTTATTTACCAAGTGAACCTGTTTGATATTTCAAATCTCATTTAATATCTAAGTGCATTTAATTTGTGTTATATTGGTTTACTCAAACTGCCCTATAAACTTGATCTAGGTTTAATAGTTCACACATATAGCTTAGATTTTGTTCTTTCTCTTATCAATAAAAGGGAGAAGCTAGCTTGCCTGTACAATGTTCTTTACATCTTGTAAAAGCATTATTATATAAATTCTTTTCTTTTCAAGAAAAAATAATTAAAAACTTTAACAGAATGTGTGTTACTGTGTTGATATTCTCCAACAAAAATTATGGAATATCACTACACATTCTGTGTGTTACTGTGTTACTGTGTTACGCTGCGATAAAATTCGGCTTTCAAATATTACGTCGAAAGGGTATCAAATGAGGTCTCAAAATGAAGATAAAAAAAAGGGAATATTAGGTTTTAGTCCACTTTGTTGGTGTGTTACTTTGTTTGAGAACAAAAATAGACTAGTGTGTTACTTTGTTGGTGTGTTACTTGGTTTGTGTGTTACTTTGTTGGTGTGTTACTTTGTTGAAAATAAAAATAGACTAGTGTGTTACTTTTTTGGTGTGTTAGACTAGTGTGTTACTTTGTTGGTGTGTTACTTTGTTGAGAACAAAAATAGACTAGTGTGTTACTTTGTTGGTGTGTTACTTAGTTGAGAACAAAAATAGACTAGTGTGTTACTTTGTTGGTGTGTTACTTTGTTGAGAACAAGAACAAAAATAGACTAGTGTGTTACTTTGTTGGTGAGTTACTTTGTTGAGAACAAAAATAGACTAGTGTGTTACTTTGTTGGTGTGTTAGACTAGTGTGTTACTTTGTTGGGGTGTTACTTTGTTGAGAACAAAAATAGACTAGTGTGTTACTTTGTTGGTGTGTTACTTTGTTGAGAACAAAAATAGACTAGTGTGTTACTTTGTTGGTGTGATACTTTGTTGAGAACAAAAACAGACTAGTGTGTTACTTCGTTGAGTGTGTTACTTTGTTGGTGTGTTACTTTGTTGAGAACAAAAATAGACTAGTGTGTTACTTTGTTGGTGTGTTACTGTATTACTGTGTTGGTGTAAACGCTTCGATAAAATTCGGCTTTCAAATACTACGTTGAAAGGGTATCAAACGCGATCTCAAAATGAAGATAAAAAAAATGAACTTTGGTGAAACAATTTTGATGATCGGTGTTCTAAATCAAAAGTGACGGTCGTTATAAGAAAAAACGTTCCGGTTAATATAAATATTTTTCGACTTTCAAAATATAAGTCGAAAGGGTATCGTGTTTGGGCTCAAATTAAACAACAAAAAAAAGTATGAATTTTGGTGAAAAATTTTGACGATCGGAATTGTAAATCAAAAGTTACGGTTGTTTGAAAAAAAAAAAAAAAAACTTAAGCTGAACGTTTGAAAGCACAATTTTATCGGAACATTAAGCAATTAGTTGAACGGCTGAAGAAATGCGCGCAACCCTTTTAAAGGGTATTTTTGTCCGTCTGAATTTTTTTTGTCCTTTTTGTAACTAGAAAAATGAGTGTGTCCTATTTATTCATTTTGTAAATATTTTTGTCCTTTTTCCTCAATCACACTTTAATTTAATGTAAGAATCATCAATATAAAAATTTGTACATGAACACATTTTTCTTTAACTAAATAAAAGAGTGAGGCCAAAAAATATAACCGGGATTTTTTTTTATAAGAACACCATCAAAATAAGCAACGCAACCTCCTCCCCTATCTAGCCAAAAGAAAAATGTACACATAACTACAAAAAAAACCATATATATATATATATATATATATATATATATATATATATATATATATATATATATATATATATATACTAGTGGTGAATCGTATGCCGTGCAAGGCACGGCGTGCCCGTAAGGATGTAAACGTAGAAGTTGAAGAAAGCTGAAAATGATATATACTTTAAAAGATGAAGCATTCACATAAACCAAATAGTTACAGCCATGTTTTTTTATTTATATTAAGTCATATAGTTCAAAAGATACATAGGTTTAATTACCATAACTTACAAAAGACAGTGAAACATGATGATTGCAAGCTCTAAAAGTTATGTATATTACTACACCATTAAACCTTAGCTATGTTAAAAATTAATGGTGATAATATACTAACTATGTTGCATCACTATGGCAAGGTTTGGCTTTTAAAGAACACATACAAAACAATCATGGCTGCAAATATAGTACATAAACATACATCAACCCTTATCCGGTCTTCGATTCATCTTGATCCTTATTCTTCATCTTTTTCACTGGACTTTCGGTCGCATCTGACTTGTGTGGAACACGAGCTGTTTGATTTTTTTCATCTGCAGCAGCTGGCGGGATTGGTGTGGGGTATTGAACCAATTAACCAAACATCAATGTTCTCTTAGATAGTGAAGAATGGGTATGTGCCTTATTTTGTAACTCAGCAGAATCAGAAATTCCTGAAGAACAACTTTTGGTTGTGGGGCTGAAAAATTGGTTGGTTTTTTTGATGGTCCTTCTACCGTGTCTTTATCCTGTATTTGCTTCTCAATAGCTTCAATGGTAGGAATCGAGTCTTCTTTGTAGAGTTGTAGCACTGTGTAATTCTTGTCAGATGCAAAGAAATTGACAAAGCAACAAACTTTTTCCCCATATATAGCTTTTTCCACCTCCTTCAATAATGACTGGCCCTGGGAGAAAGATGGTGTGTAAATTTTATCAGTCATGTGAATATGAAAACAGTGGCAGAGATAGGGTAAAGAAGGGATTACTATACTGTCGATGTAAGGATTTTACTAATAAGTGTTACAGTTTGCAAAATGAAGACTGTTTTTCCATATTGACACTATGCATTTTCAGCTGTATCGTTTCTGGTGGGAGGAAGGAGAGGGGAATAAGTAACATAATGTATACACAGTAATGAAGAGTACAATGAAATATTAACCAAAGTGAATATCATGTAATCCAGTAACTGAAATGGACTGAAACAGTAAGTAATATTCTCCATAATCAATTAATACTGGCATGAAATAAATTAATGCTACTGAAGTGTAGGCTTCAATTAGTTGATCAGACTCCTCCTAAGGTAAAACAAACAAACACTGCAAGAAATATAGGCAGAATTGAAATCACTGTGTAAACTTTTACATCTCTATATATAGTCCATTTTAGGAGACATTAATTAGATATCAATGTTCATACAGACAGTTTAAGTATGAAATGTACATAGGAAAAATAGATTAGAAATGAATGATGCAGACACTTGCCAAGACATTTTGCCAAGCATGGGAGGCATATGACATTTTGGCTTCGCCATATGCCACACCATATGTCATATATCAAGGTAAAATGTCTACAGAAAAATACGTATATTAACTCAAGCATGGAGGATAGACACTTTTTCCATAAAAAGGAATCACCATCAGTTTGAATGTCAATAATAATTGATCCACATCACCTATAAACATACTACATATAGATTTCAAAGGGAGAGAATAAATGTTGTACCTTAACATCTGCTTCATAAAGTTGAGTAACTGTAAATTCAATCAGTTTTTCTAAAACCGGAGAGAACATTGTAGCAGAAAGCGTGCCGGAATCGTCGCTTAAATAAACTTCCATACTACCGCTGTAAAGATTGAAGTTCGGAATGGATTATCAAATAATAATCATAGTTATACCTTGAAGATTTATAGAGTGCAAATATTTACCGTGGAATGACCATTGTTCTTTTGCCGCAAGAAGTACACATAAAGCTCCAATTTACTTTCCCAGGACGGTATTTCTTACAGTTTCCGCATACACTCTGCCAAAGTTTTTCTTGTCCAAGCATTAGCTCTAATTTTCCTGCAATCCAGGCTGTTTTGAACTATCCACAAGAAAAAAAAATATTATGAATAACAAAATATATATATTACTATCAATATCAAAACGTGCTTAGCAACTATTCATAAAGAAAGCATAAAATTTAGTTTTATAATAGATTTCTATGTATATACCTGTTCAACTTTAGTGGTCATATCTTTGATCTTAGACAAATCTGAATTTATTGGTGGTGGCAGCAGAATATCAGCATCATCATATGCTTTGTTCCTCAATAATTCAACAATCTCAGTACTATTTTGTTTATACCCATTTAAAAAATTATCATGCAAATCTATTTAAATGTATTTTAAAGGGGTAAAAGAATATAAAAAATTCATAACCAATCTTCATAAATTATCTGTCTATGTAAATTTGTATACATACCATTCTACCATATGTTCAGCACCTGCCAGTGGAGGATTGACCATGAAATAGGCATTGTATTTTGGTGTGGTAAGTGATATACCTAAGTAATAATAATAATAAATATGAGAAAGGGAAAGTGATGCATTTTAAGTAATATTTCCATTACATATATGTAAATATGGAACTTTCTTACCATGGTAAGTGGTCACCCTCGAGAGTTAAACCCACTATCAATGTTGGTTCTGGAAGTTTTGCAGAGACTTCAAATTCTTCATTGTCCAAGAAATCTTCCCATAGTCTTAAAACCATTGGGATTTTCTATAATGAAGAAATTTCAGCAAACAATATATATTTAGTATGTTTTTTTACTATATGTGTAACCAATAATGTATATAGTAAAATTATTATACTCACTCTTCATCAATTAAGATATAATCTCTCGCTTTTGAGTTACTTGAACCATAAATGCCATTCGACTGGATGACTAATACCTTGATAGCTGGTGTGAGATTAGACATGAATGAAATAGAATGAATGTAGAGTTAGAATCATTAGTAGTATGGTTAAGGATGACGGGTAAAGAATATTGTAAAGCGTAGGAAAAATAGATAAGGAATTTAGTAGATTATTGTTATATAGATAGGGCAAGTGCATGCACTGAACAGAATAAAAAAATTGCTCTTAGAAGTGTTAACCTTTTTTGCATATACATATATATAACCTGAAACTACAATAAGGCTACTACATTAAGGTTATTGGATCTATTTAACTTCTTTGAGCAGAAAATCAGTTATTATTAATATTAATGGTAAAGCTGTAGGCATCAAAACTTACCACCATATTCATTGTGTTCAGCAAATCGGTGCAAGTCTGATAATTTGTTAAACGTATATGAGCACGGCATAGTGTAAGGAACTTCATCATGAATCGGATCAATCAAGTTATATATGGATAAGATCCACTCGCATCCACACTCCCCAAGCCTATACTTTGGTTCCACCACTTTCAGCTTAGCATTAGCAATCTTATATCTCTTGAATGGAATCAACAGCTTCTCCAAAGGTGAAATGTGTGTATTGAAAGTGACAGCTGCAATTTTTGTGCCCTAAATAATGGGACCAGTAAAAGCACATTAAATTTATCAGTCAGCATATATTTTATTAGCATACAATAGAAAACATTCAATGTATTTTGAGTATTTACCTCCATGTCTGTGAGTACGTACTTCTTGAACACTGTTCCTTTGTTCTGTGATTGAGAGGTTTTATGTTTTTCTAAAACTTGAACTATGACAGTCCAATCATCAGTTGCAAATGTAACTTGCATTGCATTGTAGATCTTTCTATCTTATGTCCTTTACATGAAGAAAAGCACATAATTTGCATGTATTATTATATATCAATTAATGTAATCTAATAAAACAAATAAATATTCATGTATTAGCTAACACTTCTTTGTATACCACATTACGTGTAACATTAAATTTTTCATAATCAAAGAATGTAGAAACAATAAATACTTTTACAACCGCTGATGTTTTTGCACGTGAAAGAGCCATATACAATGACCATGAGAGAAAACAGGTTCTTTTAAATAGACACCAACAAAGCCTAATGTTTGACCTTGTGCTTTATTTATTGTCATTGCAAAACAAAGTCTTATCGGGAATTGAATTCTTTTATAAGGGATTGGGGAAAATTCATCATTTATGCAAGAAAACATTATTTCCAGCAAGATCTCCAATTGCAATTTCTGCATGTATCATATTTTTATCTAGTTGTTTACATATTAGTTGCGTCCCGTTACATAATCCTTCAGTTGGATCTAAATTTCTGAGTAGAATTATTGGCGCATTAGGTTTTAACTTTAACTTATGAGGTGGTAAACCATTGGGGGTCAAACTATTCAACATATCTTCATATAGTTTTTGATCTTGTGGATTGATTGCTTTGTCACAACTTACATACTCAATTTCTATGCCTGGAAATTTATCAAACATAATCTCATTAATTTCATCTACAAACTAATTTTTTATAGTCAATATGGCTCTATTAATTGAAAGTTGAGGATTGCTGGAAAATGATTCATCTTCTACAAAAACAGATTTTATAAGACTTTCTAATCCATCTTCAATATTTTTTGATGTACTGATTATATTCATAGGTAAATCAATGTTTTCGGCGTCTTCAATTTGAGTCAGCCCATCACCTATACCTAACAGGAATTCAGTGTAAGCAGGATCTAATCGTGCTCGCATATTTTGAACAAGCTTAAATTTTATCAAGTTTGGCCAAATGTAAGATCTAATTAATGATGCATTGATAGTTTCATTCTTTGTAACACCACGAATAACAGGTAAAGTCTGGCGGAAGTCACCGCCTAACACGATGACTTTGCCATCAAACAATTCCGAGCTATCCATTAAATCTCTTAATAAATTATCCAAAAATTCTATTGTTGTTTTTTTTGACATAGGTGTTTCATCCCAAATGATTAATCTTGCGTCCTTAATCATGGCTGCTAAAGAAGACTGTTTACTTATTCTACATGTGAAGCTATCAGTAATATCAATTGGTATTCTAAATCTTGAATGAGCCATTCTACCTTCAGGCAACAAAGAAGCTGCTATACCAGATGAAGTTGTAGCCAAAGAAATAAAGCCATTGGATCTTACATCTGCTAATAAATCCCCGTATAAGAAGGTTTTCCCGGTCCCGCCCGGGCCATCGATAAAAAAACAGGCTGCCTTATTCTTATAAACTGAAGCAAGAATAGAATCAAATGCTGTTTTTTGTTCTTTATTAAGGAGTGTTCTGGAATTTATGTCTGCTTCGCTGATTACAATATTTTGTTCGGCTCTTAATTCTTTAGTTAGATCTTCGAAATCACTGTTTCCCATATCTGGAGGTATCAAACCAAACGAAATTATATCTTTTCCCATAGACTGTAAGAATACATTTATCTGTTGAAGCACAATTTTTCTAATTTCAGATTTTGAAAGGTGTGTGTGTCTAGATATATCTTCTGATAAAAAAGGTTCAAATTGATACCACAGTCTTAGAGGATCTGCAGGGCATGAATAAATCAACAAAGTAGCAAATAACCTTCTTAATTCATAAGGCATATGATACGACGATGCTTCTAATAAGCAATGTTCTTGACTATTACTTTCTTATAAAAAACCACGAGCTAATGCTGTATCATGATATGTGTTATACATTTCATTGTTAAAATATTTTAAATGATCAAAGGATTTTGGACACCTAACATTGCACAATAAAATCTTCAAAAAGTATCTTTCACCTTCTATTGGATTAACTGATACTATTCTTCCAATCGAATCACCTTTCATCCTTACTTTCCAGCATTTTTTTTTTTTTTTATCATTTTCCCATACAAAAAAATCTGGGAAATCACCATATGTGCAGTTCCTTTTTTGAGCTTCAGAATCTAGTCTATTCATTTCAAAGTATTCAGTTAGCATAGTTTTACGATTGAACGATTTATTTACAACATTCTTAAGTTTATTTTTTTTATTGTAGTTAATTGGCTGAAAAATTTGAAGATGTACTTGTAGTTGAATAACATGAGGTTTCATATCTCCTAAGGCAAATCTATAAATACGCCATAGTGCTTCAGGAGGAGAAATTCATCTTCCAGATTGATATTGTTCGATTTCATTAATTTCTTCATTGTTTGTTTGATCAGTTACATTAAACATAATTTTATCACTTCCTTTACATATATACTTGTAGATGTATTTTACAGCTTTTACAGTGGAACAAATCTCTACATTTATATGGCAGTCAAATTTTGCAAGGAGGTATGGATTATACGGTACTACCCACTGACGGACCTATTCTAGGCTATACAGATCCTAACCGGCAGTGTACCGGGTCAAACTGTAGTGCTAGTCTGGTGAGTCAGGTCGTATTCCTCAGGGAAATGAAGGCATAATTCAAAGTGTGGTTAAACACCAAGAAGCTATTATTAACTCGATCTAAGTCGCAGTTTTTAACTTTTCCTCGGGTTAGATAGTTAGATCAGTTAGATTAGTTAGTAATGTTAGAGTTAGATGTTAGTAAAACAGAAAATAAAACAAATAAATACTAATATTATATATATTTTTGGATCTAGCCAAGAATTATGTTACTGAATCAATATCTCTTTTTAGTTAATAAATGAGACAGGTCTTTTCCTTGATGCAAGGATGTCAATTATATATGAACCGGTGTACTCCTTAGCTAGACAACTCCTCCTCACACGAGCGTATGAAATTGTCATATGTCTCATCAACTGTCCAATGTCATCCAAAGCATAGGTCACTCCCATTGTCAGTCAGGCAATGTTTTGGATCTCGATTAAAACAGATAAATTAACGTAATACGATCTTGAGCACAATTTTAATAAGATTTGTTTTTCTAGGACAAATGCCCCGGGTAGGAAATCGGATTCCGTTGTCACGTTTTCACTCGGCCAATTTTACCCTCCGGTCTTTCTATTACGATCTCGTATTCTAATCGTGAGTTGTCAATTCATTAGATTACGTTCAAATAGAAAGAGATTCATTATAATCGGTTTTAATCATTATTACCGAGTCGATCATTCATTTTACCAAAAGATTAACTAATTCGATTCATATCTTGGCTAGATATATTTTTAGCTTAACATAGTTATAATATATATATAAATAAAAACGAAATAATAAACATAATAACATTAGAAATAGATTACCGGATACAATTTGTTGAATCGGGGTCATTTCCGAGATCAACAATCTTCGATAACCATTCCTCCATTATAACGGTACTATAACCACTTTATTTATATATATAAAAACATATATACATACATACATAGACATATATATGTATATACGGGCCCCGAAAAGAAAATAAAAAGATAAAAGAGATGAAGACGAGATTCGATCTAGATCTATATATATATATATATATATCACCTATATATTCATACATAGAATACATATATATATATGATCAACAAACTATATATATATTTATATATATATATTTATAACAAAATAAAATAAAATAAAATAAACAAAAAGAACAGAGACGAAGAAAGAAAGAAAGAGGAAGAAAAAGGGCAATTTTATTCATTCATTTGAGTACATATATATAGGCAAAATGGGGAGGCCGGACCGGTCCGGATAGGGGCAGGACCGGTCCGGAATCATGATTTGCAATCATTTCTCTGCATGTGATCCCATGTGCAGCGTATGTATATATAATTATATATTAAACTTCTAAAATTCATATCTTGAGTTGTAGACCTCCAAAAATCATGATTCAAACGTCATTAGAAAGCTCTCGGAAAACTCTACAACTTTCATGCAGGACTCTTCTTCAGAAAATGTCGTTGTGATGAGCCATTCGTATATCGAGTCTTTTTCGGGATTTTTACTAATACGAATCGATTAGCCACTTGATCACTACTTGAGTTGTAGAAGTCCGACCGACGTGATTCAAAATACATTGGAAAGATTATGTGAAGATCTACAACTTTCATGAAGAAACCGTCCCCGAAAATGCCTCTAATTTGGGTCAAATCTCCGTCGAAAACATGTAACGATTTAAGTACTTAAGAAAAACGACCCTTTTGAACTCGTAAGCTTGTGGCATCTTCTTCTAACCTCAAAAGATATGTTTTTAGGACCAAAACGTGTCGTCACTTGGGATCTTGGTAAACGTATAATCCTGCAATGAACCACCAAAATACCAAACGTAAATCCGACACGACACTCCGGTTACTAAACCGGTACAAAACTATTAAAAACTTATAAAAATACGATAATTTACATAATAACTACCACTTATACATTTGAATAAAACTAAGGAATTAATGACTTAAATTGGTACAATAATGCTCAAAGTGGTATCAATATTGGGGTAAAATGTCGTAATAATGATCATAAATTTGTCTCTAATCACAACTCCCAACTTAGCTTTTGGTCGTCCTCGAGCAAAACAAGCGATAAAACAAAATGAATGAGAGATAAATTCATGAAGATATAAGATATAAGGGACAACCAGATGATACAGCCATTAGAATTACAACCAGGCGTTAACCTTAATATAAATGTATAACAGAGAGTGTGTGTGACAAGCCTTTTCAATTTCCACTATCCTCTCTTGAATAATTCAAGCAAACGCACAAATATCCATTCAGAGAGCCCTAATGACTTTCCTAGGTATAGGCAGGAACAGTTCCACACAAAGTTCTCCCGTGTACTTATTAGGATAATCCCTAAAGCATATCATTCAGTTTATACTGGGGATAGTCAGAAGATAACTAAGTTTTCAACCATTCTTAAACAAAAAATTTTTTTTTTCACATTTTTTTTTTTGATGAGTTTAATTTCACATTTGTAGCATATGCCTTCATTCCCAGCAATAGGACATTTCGTGATAACCCCCTAGCTGGACTACTATCATCAGGCAGTCGGGAGCTGTAAACCTCATAGTGATATAGGACGTTTCGTGATAACGCCCTACTGCACTCAAATCATTGGTAGCTACAACCGACATATAGATAGTTCATCTTTATTTTAATTCCACTTAACTTATATCCTTTCTATCACATTCAAACCTTCAGATATTCACAGTACACGTTCAAAAGTTAGGTACTAAGTTGCTGCTATTTCTAGGATAAACCACTAGGACACAGAATGGATACAGTTTAAAATTTTCGCTTCAATATCAAAGGCTTACGTGAAGGAATTCATGTTACACAAATATATTTGGAATTACAATGCACTTACGGTTCACGTTGGTTATACACATCCAAATTGATCATTACATTTTCAAATCCATGAAATATATGCCTTGTACAATTTATTTTAATCAACTAAATAATGCTCGAAAAAAAATCAAAAACTAAGGGATTTATTGATACAAAATAAGCATTAATGCCATTGCTAGACCAACGACTCCACTCCCCACTTACGAACTTACATTGTCCCCAATGTAAAGTGAGTGTAAATAAGTTGTTGGGAAAGCAAATGGTGCACTAAAACAAGTCAAAACAAATACTGGGATGATGAAATGGGTGGGTGGGTGGTTCAAAGTTATGACCGTTGTGTGTGCAAATAAAATAAAAGTGTGTGGAGTGTGACAGTGTAATGCAAAAGGGTAGATAAACACACCACATATACTTTTATTGATTTAAAACACACAATATTCCACAGTAGTTGAATTAATACATGTCACACATTATTTTTGAAATTTATAACAAACTAGATCATGATATGAAATATGCGACAAAGTATTAACTCTGAGTCTTTTATATCCTAACCAGCAGTGTACCGGGTCAAACTGTAGTGCTAGTCTGGTGAGTCAGGTCGTATTCCTCAGGGAAATGAAGGTATAATTCAAAGTGTGGTTAAACACCAAGAAGCTATTATTAACTCGATCTAAGTCGCAGTTTTTAACTTTTCCTCGGGTTAGATAGTTAGATCAGTTAGATTAGTTAGTAATGTTAGAGTTAGATGTTAGTAAAACGAGAAAATAAAACAAATAAATACTAATATTATATATATTTTTGGATCTAGCCAAGAATTATGTTATCGAATCAATATCTCTTTTTAGTTAATAAATGAGACAGGTCTTTTCCTTGATGCAAGGATGTCAATTATATATGAACCGGTGTACTCCTAAGCTAGACAACTCCTCCTCACACGAGCGTATGAAATTGTCATATGTCTCATCAACTGTCCAATGTCATCCAAAGCATAGGTCACTCCCGTTGTCAGTCAGGCAATGTTTTGGATCTCGATTAAAACAGATAAATTAACGTAATACGATCTTGAGCACAATTTTAATAAGATTTGTTTTTCTAGGACAAATCTGCCCCCGGGTAGGAAATCGGATTCCGTTGTCACGTTTTCACTCGGCCAATTTTACCCTCCGGTCTTTCTATTACGATCTCGTATTCTAATCATGAGTTGTCAATTCATTAGATTACGTTCAAATAGAAAGAGATTCATTATAATCGTTTTTAATCATTATTACCAGAGTCGATCATTCATTTTACCAAAAGTTTAACTAATTCAGATTCATATCTTGGCTAGATATATTTTTAGCTTAACATAGTTATAATATATATATAAATAAAAACAGAAATAATAAACATAATAACATTAGAAATAGATTACCGGATACAACCGTTGAATCGGGGTCATTTCCGCCGATCAACAATCTTCGATAACCATTCCTCCATTATAACGGTACTATAACCACTTTATTTATATATATAAAAACATATATACATACATACATAGATATATATATATGTATATACGGGCCCCGAAAAGAAAATAAAAAGATAAAAGAGATGAAGACGAGATTCGGATCTAGATCTATATATATATATATATCACCTATATATTCATACATAGAATACATATATATATATATGATCAACAATCATATATATATATATATATATATATATATATATATATATATATATATATATATATATATATATATATATATATATATATATATATTTATAACAAAATAAAATAAAATAAAATAAACAAAAAAAAACAGAGACGAAGAAAGAAAGAAAGAGGAAGAAAAGGGGCAATTTTATTCATTCATTTGAGTACATATATATAGGCAAAATGGGGAGGCCGGACCGGTCCGGATAGGGGCAGGACCGGTCCGGAATCATGATTTGCAATCATTTCTCTGCATGTGATCCCATGTGCAGCGTATGTATATATAATTATATATAATTATATATTAAACTTCTAAAATTCATATCTTGAGTTGTAGACCTCCAAAAATCATGATTCAAACGTCATTAGAAAGCTCTCGGAAAACTCTACAACTTTCGTGAAGGACTCTTCTTCAGAAAATGTCGTTTTGATGAGCCATTCGTATATCGAGTCTTTTTCGGGATTTTTACTAATACGAATCGATTAGCCACTTGATCACTACTTGAGTTGTAGAAGTCCGACTGATGTGATTCAAAATACATTGGAAAGATTATGTGAAGATCTACAACTTTCATGAAGAAACCGTCCCCTGAAAATGCCTCTAAACTGGGTCAAATCTCCGTCGAAAACATGTAACGATTTAAGTACTTAAGAAAAATGACCATTTTGAACTCGTAAGCTTGTGACATCTTCTTCTAACCTCAAAAGATATGTTTTTAGGACCAAAACGTGTCGTCACTTGGGATCTTGGTAAACGTATAATCCTGCAATGAACCATCAAAATACCAAACGTAAATCCGACACGACACTCCGGTTACTAAACCAGTACAAAACTAATAAAAACTTATAAAAATACGATAATTTACATAATAACTACCACTTATACATTTGGATAAAACTAAGGAATTAATGACTTAAATTGGTACAATAATGCTCAAAGTGGTATCAATATTGGGGTAAAATGTCGTAATAATGATCATAAATTTGTCTCTCATCACAACTCCCTACTAAGCTTTTGGTCGTCCGCGAGCAAAACAAGCGATAAAACAAAATGAATGAGAGATAAATTCATGAAGATATAAGATATAAGGGACAACCAGATGATACAACCATTAGAATTACAACCAGGCGTTAACCTTAATATAAATGTATAACAGAGTGTGTGTGTGACAAGCCTTTTCAATTTCCACTATCCTCTCTTGAATAATTCAAGCAAACGCACAAATATCCATTCGACGTACCTAATGACTTTCCTAGGTATAGGCGATACTTGATTCCACACAAAGTTCTCCCGTGTACTTAGTAGGATAATCCCTAAAGCATATCATTCAGTTTATACTGGGGATAGTCAGAAGATAACTAAGTTTTCAACCATTCTTAAACAATTTTTTTTTTTCACTTTTTTTTTTGATGAGTTTAATTTCACATTTGTAGCATATGCCTTCATTCCCAGCAATAGGACATTTCGTGATAACCCCCTAGCTGGACTACTATCATCAGGCAGTCGGGAGCTGTAAACCTCATAGTGATATAGGACGTTTCGTGATAACGCCTTACCGCACTCAAATCATTGGTAGCTACAACCGACATATAGATAGTTCATCTTTATTTTAATTCCACTTAACTTATATCCTTTCTATCACATTCAAAACTTCAGATATTCACAGTACACGTTCAAAAGTTAGGTACTAATTAAGTTGCTGCTATTTCTAGGATAAACCACTAGGACACTGAATGGATACAGTTTAAAATTTTCGCTTCAATATCAAAGGCTTACGTGAAGGAATTCATGTTACACAAATATATTTGGAATTACAATGCACTTACGGTTCACGTTGGTTATACACATCCAAATTGATCATTACATTTTCAAATCCATGAAATATATGCCTTGTACAATTTATTTTAATCAACTAAATAATGCTCGAAAAAAAAATCAAAAACTAAGGGATTTATTGATACAAAATAAGCATTAATGCCATTGCTAGACCAATGACTCCACTCCCCACCTACGAACTTACATTGTCCCCAATGTAAAGTGAGTGTAAATAAGTTGTTGGGAAAGCAATGGTGCACTAAAACAAGTCAAAACAAATACTGGGATGATGAAATGGGTGGGTGGGTGGTTCAAAGTTATGACCGTTGTGTGTGCAAATAAAATAAAAGTGTGTGGAGTGTGACAGTGTAATGCAAAAGGGTAGATAAACACACCACATATACTTTTATTGATTTAAAACACACAATATTCCACAGTAGTTGAATTAATACATGTCACACATTATTTTTGAAATTTATAACAGACTAGATCATGATATGAAATATGCGACAAAGTATTAACTCTGAGTCTTTTATACCCAGATCCTCAAGGGTTATTTCAAATCGCTCTAACAACCTAAGTCCAAGAAATGATGCATTTGAATTTTCTCTTTTTTCCCTCGGGATTTTCGGATAACCACCTAATCATTCCCGTTATAATGACATTCAAACATTCATCCTAAGACTTGGTGAAACAAAATGAAAATCAATCCGAAGTATTCGCAAAGTATCATCCAAAGTATGAGTAATTATTATATTTAACATTTTTACGGGCTGCCTCCCGGTAGCGCTTTTGGTTAACGTCGTTTGCTCGACAAACTTAAACAACCAAAATATATAATATACTAAACAAAACAGGATACTTCTAACAATTACTCATCAAAGCACGTAACAGTTAAGCACACGATCCAATCGAAAAATAAATGCTTAAGGAGTAAAGAGGAAGGATAGTACCCATGTTTTTACTATATTTATAGTCTATAGACTTTTCCTTGCTTCGGTTTTTTATGCACTGGTGGTGGGTCATCCTCACGCACCGCATTCTTCTTTAATACCGGTCTCCAACATAGAGCAGACAATTTTCACCAATCCAAATGATTCTTGACTTTTTCCTTTGATTTTCGAGCTTTCGGTTTGCGAGCTTTCAGATTTTTGCTGGAGTCATCTTCTTCAACTACCTGCATGTTAGTACGATCCAAAACAAGGGAACACAAAGTGTTCACACAAGAACAAGATTCTAGTGTAATGCATGGATATTTCAATGGAATGTAAATGTTGAAGACAACGCTCTCATTATTCACTCCCAAACTAAGCTCTCGAACATCAATAAAAGGGATATTAATAGTTAAGTGCCTAAAAGTGTCAAGAACACATGCATACTTCTTATCCAACTTCATCTTTTTAATTTGCTCTCTCGGGGAATAGGGGAGTAATTCAAGATCAGTAGGTTTTGAATGTATACTTCCCTTACCCTTGTCATTATATGAATATGGTAAAGCTTCCTCGAATGATTGTGCCTTTTGAGGACACTGTGTGTCATCATTCTGTACATTTTTCTTCAAAATATGCACTGGATGTGGTGTTGCTCTGTCAGGTTGAACTGAGGTGAATTTGGGGTGAGCCGGATAAGGTTTGTTTTGAATTGGCCCTTTCAAACTTGATTCCTTTCCAACCTAGTTCCAATTCTTATTATTTCTATTCTGATTATTATTTTGATTATTATTATTATTATTCCCTTGGGTATGATCAAGCCCTCATTCCGGTGTTTCATCACTGACTTCGTCAATTTCCATATTTCGATTTGAAGATGATTCTCCGTCAGGATTTCCCTGACTGATATGACCTCGTTTTGGGGTCTTACCATTTCTGGTCATCAACTAACGAAAAATAGAAAATAACTCGAACTTTGGTAGTAGTAAAAAAAATTTGGTAAATTCTGTTTATTAGGTTGAGGTAAATTCTGATTAAGGTTTTGGCCATGCCCTTGAGCATGAGCAATCCCTTGTTCAGGTGTTTCACCAACGGTTTCGGCCATTTTCGTAACTCGATTTGACAATTCTTGTGGAATAGAAAATATCGAATAAAAAAAATAACACGAAATCGAAAAAAAAACCACAAATTTTTTTTCTCGATAATTACCGAATCCACTCGGTATTTACCGAGTGTAATTTTTTTTTTTTTTCCGGGTTTTTTTTTTTCTTCTCTCTCTCGGTAATTACCGAAGCCACTCGGTATTTACCGAGTATTTTTATAAAAAAATTGTTATCTTACCAATAAGTAGGTACCAATGAAAATAAAAATAAAAATGAGATTGAGACAAGTGTTGACTTATCCTCGGCTGTTATAACCACGTTTACTTTCTACTATCAAAAATAGAAAATAACTCGAATTTGGTAGAAGAAGAAAATTGGTAACTAAAAGAAGGTAGATACCAACGGAAAATAAAAAAGAAATGTGATAAGAAGAGTGTTGACTATCCTCGAGAATTTTGAGCTAATACAAGTAGTAACCATAGACACAATGAATTAGCGTCGTTTCCCCGGCAACGGCGCCGGAAAAGCCGACGGACCTATTCTAGGCTATACGGATCCTAACCGGCGTGTACCGGGTCAAACCGTAGTGCTAGTCCGGTGAGTCGTCGTATTCCTCGGGAAATGAAGGCATAATTCAAAGTGTGGTTAAACACCAAGAAACTATTATTAACTCGATCTAAGCCGCAGCTTTTAACTTTTCCTCGGGTTAGATAGTTAGATCGATTAGATTAGTTAGTAATGTTAGAGTTAGATGTTAGTAAAACAGAAAATAAAACAAATAAATACTAATATTATATATATTTTTGGATCTAGCCAAGAACTATGTTCTTCGAATCAATATCTCTTTTTAGTTAATAAATGAGACAGTCTTTTCCTTGATGCAAGGAAGTCAATTATATATGAACCGGTGTACCTCCTAAGCTAGACAACTCCTCCTCACACGAGCGTATGAAATTGTCATATGTCTCATCAACTGTCCAATGTCATCCAAAGCATAGGTCACTCCCATTGTCAGTCAGGCAATGTTTTGGATCTCGATTAAAACAGATAAATTAATGTAATACGATGTTGAGCACAATTTTAATAAGATTTGTTTTTTTAGGACAAATCTGCCCCCGGGTAGGAAATCGGATTCCGTTGTCACGTTTTCACTCGGCCAATTTTACCCTCCGGTCTTTCTATTACGATCTCGTATTCTAATCGTGAGTTGTCAATTCATTAGATTACGTTCAAATAGAAAGAGATTCATTATAATCGGTTTTAATCATTATTACCAGAGTCGATCATTCATTTTACCAAAAGATTAACTAATTCGATTCATATCTTGGCTAGATATATTTTTAGCTTAACATAGTTATAATATATATATAAATAAAAACGAAATAATAAACATAATAACATTAGAAATAGATTACCGGATACAACTGTTGAATCGGGGTCATTTCCGCCGATCAACAATCTTCGATAACCATTCCTCCATTATAACGGTACTATAACCACTTTATTTATATATATAAAAACATATATACATACATACATAGACATATATATGTATATACGGGCCCCGAAAAGAAAATAAAAAGATAAAAGAGATGAAGACGAGATTCGATCTAGATCTATATATATATATATATATATCACCTATATATTCATACATAGAATACATATATATATATATGATCAACAAAATATATATATATTTATATATATATATTTATAACAAAATAAAATAAAATAAAAAAACAAAAAGAACAGAGACGAAGAAAGAAAGAAAGAGAAAGAAAAGGGGCAATTTTATTCATTCATTTGAGTACATATATATAAGCAAAATGGGGAGGCCGGACCGGTCCGGATAGGGGCAGGACCGGTCCGGAATCATGATTTGCAATCATTTCTCTGCATGTGATCCCATGTGCAGCGTATGTATATATAATTATATATTAAACTTCTAAAATTCATATCTTGAGTTGTAGACCTCCAAAAATCATGATTCAAACGTCATTAGAAAGCTCTCGGAAAAATCTACAACTTTCATGAAGGACTCTTCTTCAGAAAATGTCGTTTTGATGAGCCATTCGTATATCGAGTCTTTTTCGGGATTTTTACTAATACGAATCGATTAGCCACTTGATCACTACTTGAGTTGTAGAAGTCCGACTGACGTGATTCAAAATACATTGGAAAGATTATGTGAAGATCTACAACTTTCATGAAGAAACCGTCCCCTGAAAATGCCTCTAAGTGGGTCAAATCTCCGTCGAAAACATGTAACGATTTAAGTACTTAAGAAAAACGACCCTTTGAACTCGTAAGCTTGTGGCATCTTCTTCTAACCTCAAAAGATATGTTTTTAGGACCAAAACGTGTCGTCACTTGGGATCTTGGTAAACGTATAATCCCGCAATGAACCACCAAAATACCAAACGTAAATCCGACACGACACTCCGGTTACTAAACCGGTACAAAACTAATAAAAACTTATAAAAATACGATAATTTACATAATAACTACCACTTATACATTTGGATAAAACTAAGGAATTAATGACTTAAATTGGTACAATAATGCTCAAAGTGGTATCAATATTGGGGTAAAATGTCGTAATAATGATCATAAATTTGTCTCTCATCACCCACCGGTTGTCTAACCATACCCACCGGATATGATTTCTTACAACGATTATTTTTATCCATACATACATTCTTAGGATTTAAAATTCCACAAGGTCCATGTAACATGTGTTTAACTACTAAATTATACAAATGAGTCTGTTGTTCTTTATTTGGAACTTCAGCTGACACAAATCTATCGAATTCTTCAGGCCTGTAAATTTTATAGTGTGGTTTTAAAATCAGTAGGAAATGAGCATGTGGTAAACCTCTTTTCTAAAATTCTATTACATATGTATAGGCAGCCACCTTTCCAAATAGATTTTTTTGAATAACTCAATCTTAAGTTCTTCTAATTTTGCTTTAAATACTCTATTCATCAAATCAGGCCTATTTTGAGCCAATTCTCCATTGCATAACATCTCCTTTATTTCAGGCCAATTAGGGTAACATGTTATCGTTAGAAAAATATCTGGCTTACCAAATTTTCTTACTAAAGACATGGCATCTAAGTATTTTTTCCTCATATGTCTAGGCCTTCCGGTAAACAATGCAGGCAAGATTATACGTTGACCAATCTTGCTTGCATCATTTTCTCCATTTGATACAACATCGACTATACCTTGAAGAAATTCTTATCTAATATTGTTTTTGTGTGACTTGAAGTAATCTAATCTTTGTGTTTCTAACTTAACAAACACATCTACCACATATTGTTAGAGAAGGCGTCCAAAACAAAGTATGAAAGACTCATCATTATCCCTAATTTGTAATTTGTAACAATAGTATTCTCTAATTGATACATAGGTTGGATCTTGTGATGTATCATTTAAAAGTATTGTGTTTTCAGAATCAAGAAGATCAAGAACAATACTTGCATTTCGTGGGTTAAGTATTCTACTACTTTCATTACACTTTTTCCTTTTTCGTGGATTAGTATTAATGTTGCACCAATACCCAACCAAAGGGCAACCCCGGTACCAATCAAAAAAACAATTGTCGCTACTGGACGACGAAATGGATTTTGAAATTTATTAACATTCTCTAAAAAAGGTACTGTTAACAATCCCGCAGGTACTGAAACCATTTAGCAAAAGCAATTTCTCCTTGCATAATATGGATTCCAAGCATTCATGATCTAGATGTGAATGAGTCGAATTACTTATCCTCGGTCTATTAGTGAACCATCTCTCCAGGGATTGTGAAAGATGTTCCGCTAGAAATATTCCCGCTATGCCAAAAGCGAGAGAAACCCCATCCCTCTCTTTACCTCTTTCGCCCTCACATCGGCAAACGGGGGGGGGGGGGGGGGACACGGGGACGTAAAAAAGGGGATCCTATCAACTTGTTCCGACCTAGGATAATAAGCTCATGGGTTTGGTCTTACTTCACCGTCGAGAAACGAAAGAAGACTTATATGGCCAAGTTTACCTCGACGGAATCCTTTTTTTTATTTCTGCTAATGATTTTAAAAAAAAAAATTCCATTTTTTGGCGCAACAAGAATTTGTATTCTCAAATGATATCCGAGGTATTTTCGTTTATTGTATAAATCCCGTTTTCTATACGATTAATACCTTATGAAGAACAAAAGGGTATATTAAAATTTCAAAGTTTACAATCAATTCATTCAATATTTCCATATTACCATAAGGAAACATAAGGGGATATTGTAAAGGATCATAACAACCATAGTAGTATTGGACAGAATGTGAAACTCCACTATGTGTGTATACTTTTATGCTTCTTTGTGTATTGTCATCGCCTTCAACTAATATGCCAGCCACTTCAGAAGTAGTGGGCTTATTATAGACTCTTTGATCAATTTTTGGATTACAGAATATCACAATTTCAAGTTTCTGAATATTTGGAATATTCTTTAGGTCTCTAAAAAATCTTGCGTAGGGATTATGGGACAATACTATTAAGATCTTTTGTAAGGTTGTCTCAAACAATCTAGGACATTTTTCAAGACGGTTTGACATTTCATAATCTGCATCATGGAAATAAAATTGTACATTCTGACTTTTTTCTGGGGTTTCTATAAGATCATTCATAAAATGATACACTTGCCCTTGGACCTTAAAAGTATAGACACCTTTGTTTCTTTTAGCTAATTCCTTATCATAAGTTGCACCGAATGATGTAAATGCAAGATGATTATTGTATGTTCGGATTGAAGTTCTAAAATTTACTGCCTCATTTTCAGAAGATGTTAGGAGCTGAACAAGTACATGAGGTAATTCAGTGCTAGCTAAGACCACATCTCCACCTGAACAACAAAAAGTTGTTGTTCCATGTGGAAATCTTCTAGCAGCACAATGTACACAATCACCGACTTTAGCTAGAATGTCACTTTTATCTACTATCATACTTAATAAATGTCTTTGTTTGTTATGTTTCTTGCGTTGGCTATTAATATGTATCACATTAGAAGCTTGATTCAGAATAACATTATCACAAGTCTGCCTATTCTGCCCAGCTTTTTTTTCCTTCCAATTTTGTATTCGCTGAGCTCTACTGATCACTTCATCATTTGAAGTGTCGAATTTAGAATTTTCTGCATTTAATGAAACAGAAGCTGCATAGCATGTATGCAGTACTTGTTCATTTCTATCAGAGTTATGCCTGAAGAGGTTTTAAGATCAAACCTGGTTTTTTTTATTTCTTTCTTGGTTGCTTTGATGATTCTGGAATCTCAGTAGCTACCATTACCATATTATTATTTTCTAATGAAGCCTTTTTTAAATTATCAGAAGGGAGAGTTTTTTTTTTAAACAGGCTAAAGAGACATCTGTTTTTAATCTTTTTCTAGCACATTTTTCTTTCCAGTTTTTTATTTTAATAGCTCTTTCAGATTGATTATGTAACCTACAACCTGTTAAAATTTGAGATGCAAAACTGTCTTCTACAACAGCAGATGAGGAAAATATAGAAGTAGCAACTTTAGGCTTACTACAATCAATCATTTTTAATAAGGCTGTATCATTTCTTTCTTTGTTTACCTCAGTTTTTCGTTTTTTTTTACTTTCAATACTTGTTTGCTTGTATTTTTTTTTCTTCCATCTACAAATAGCCATCTGTTTCTTAGCCTCCTTTATTAAAGATTCATCTACTGTTGAATGTGGGTTTGAAGATGACAAATCTAACCTATGACCTGAAGATTCCATGTTCATACATAACCCTTTTTTTCCCACACAAAGAACTAATCACACTCAACAATCAACAACAACAATGAACAATGAGACCATGCAGCATGAATCTCCTAAGTTAGATCTAGGAATCAAATGAGAAAACAGTAATAAATACTAATTTTACTGGCAGCATACCTGTTGAAGTGCCATCACAATTGCCGAAGACTAATCAACGAATACAGCAATCCTCTTCTTTTACTTATGCATAAGATTGGCCAAACAACATATGAAAGCCACAAAGAAACAGACTGTCAGCCTAAACGATGTAAACACAAACACATGCTACATAATACTTTGTAGGTGAAACGGAATAATTCACATTTATCACGCGATGAAGAACACACGATACCGGCAAAATAAAATCTTAAAGCACAATAGAGCAATGCCAAACATGTTAATTGACATTATATCAAATACTAACATCTTAATTAACATCACATCATTCACCTGGAGCTACCAGGAAAGCGGAGAAGAAAGACTGTACGTATATTTGAGCAAAATACAGAGCGGTCAACACTAAGCTAAAATACTTGGAAATCAAAATTCAATCTCTTATTATCTTGTTTATTTTTTGGTTTTCTGGTTTTCCTTTTTAACAAAGTTATTCATCTTCATCCGCCTATCATTACCATCAGCCTAATACAAAAACAACTTTAATCTACAAATGAAATAATTACTATGAAATCAAACAGCACAAATTCATTTTTTGACTTATGATGCCAAGAGTAATGTACCGAAGGTTCCTTCCAAAAATATAGTAAAACTGAACCTAATTTACTACATCCCAATCCCACGACTAAAAAACATTCTTTAAAGATCCCAGCTGATTAGGTATGCTACTATTGAACTTATTATAACACAGTTCCAAGACCGTAAAAAAAGCAGGTATATAGATGCAACATCAGCCCCCTCTAAACATAAAAAGGGCTAAAAAGCATCAAGCCAATGATTATGCAAGTGAATGCTGATGTTCACAATGTGCCCACATGATGTGAGGGCCTAAAGATAATCACCAATAACAATAAGGATTAAGTGGAAAACAACAGCCCCTTTCACATCAAAGAAGAAGCTTCTGTGCATTATGCATAGAATTTCAAGCTAGCCATCAGCATACAAATAGTTGGAACACAAACCGAAAAGGTGGAAAAGATTAATGAGTGAACTTATGTTGACTGACGATACCGGGTTACGCACCTCGATATATCATCATCGAGTGGACCCTCATTGTCATTGGCGCTAGAAGGAGGGCCTCTTTCAATCGTTGAATACGCCGAGAACATGCCGCCAAAGGATAAACAACCCAGGAAAACCACTTCCAAGAACACGGATCCGCAAAATGCAGTTAGAAGAAGAAGTGGGCGTGGAGACACGGGGTCGAAAGAGCGAGAACCGGAACCGATCCAGGAAAATCCTTTGAAGCGAGACGCCGGATCTAGCCCCCGAACAAAGCAATTGTTGGTGGATCAATTGGCGAGGTCAAGACATCGACGCTCCGCAAAAGATCATGCAAGAAGTCCTCGCGAGACAAAATCCTCGGCGAAACATGCGAGGGAGGTTTAAATATTAACATGCCTAAACCTAACCCGGCCCGGTTTCGGGATATCGGCGCATCCTCTAGCTCGTTGAAAAACGGAGGAAGGAAATTCATCGAAGCATCAAAGGGATGCGAGAGGATAGCGCCGGATGCGAGTTAGACGTGATCCGGGAAAAGACAAGGTTTCATTGTCCTTAGAATCTCCTTTCACTAAGGAGATTGAAAGCTTTCTAGACCAAGGGGTTTAAGATTCCAAAGATAGAGCCTTACGATGGCACCACCGATCCGGAGGACCATTTACATAGGTATCTATCGCGAGATGAGGTTAGATGGGGCGCCGGACGAAATGCGGTGCCGGGCATTCGAGACTCGCTCGTAGGTCGAGCCGAGAGTGGTTTACAAAGTTGAGGCCCGGGTCGATCTCCGGTTTTTCCATGTTGGCCGAAAGTTCGAGACGCCTTTATTGTCAATAAAAAGTTCCAATTAAGTGAGACGCACCTCATGAATATGAGGCGGCTTAGAGACGAAACGGTGCTAGAATATTTAAAACGGTTCAATATCGAAGCAATGCAAGTAAAGGACCCTCAAGACGGACTTCGATCACTTCGTTTGTAGGAGGCTTGAGGAATACCAAGTTATACGAAAAGCCGAGTAGAACTCTCCCGAGAACTATGGACGAGTGTGTGAACGTGGTCCACGAGATTTTGTCAAGGCGAAGAGGCAGTGCGTAGGCACACCCAAGCCGAATGGATGGATCCGAGGAAAGAGAGTCGAGGGTCGGGAAAGAGTCAACCTCGACAGCATGAAGCCGAGAGGAAAGCCTCTGTTTGGGACCGAGTCGATAAACCTTCGTGTTTAATCGAGTTGAAGCACCCATCTCGGATCGGTCGAGAAAAAAGGAAGGAAAGATAAAGACTTTGTCCCTCTCAACCGATCGAGGTCGAGGTACGTCCATCATGATATCAAAGAACCTAGCAAAGAGGCCTCCACCGATCAAGAAACCTCGAGAGAGGCGGAGGTCAAATAAGTTTTGTGACTTCCATGAGGACATAGGCCATGCAGGCGATGACCGCATGGATTTGAAAAGAGACATCGAAGCTCGCATCCAAGAAGGCCCGGTGGATGAGGTTATCGACGTAACTCGTTATACGAGCCCAAGGGGCATAGAAATAGTAAGAGAAAGAATCCCGACCAAGATGGATATCGGGGAAGAGATCATCGAGACGACGAGATCGGTCTCCGGATGCGATAGAGATAACCAAGGTCGGGACGAGATATGAAGACAACCGGCCGAACAATTATGTTAACACCATATTTGGGCCGGGGGAAACGGAAAAAGAGCGAGCCAGTCAAGGATCGGAAGACAACTCGAGATATGGAAAGCAACAAAGACTTTCGACGGAGGTCGGGTATGGGCCGAGAGATGACGTTCCCAAGTCAAGGAATCACAGCGAAGGACTAGTGATAGAGGCAGTGATAAGTCGCACCAGGGTGTCGAGGGTATGCATCGACAATGGCAGCGCAGTTAACATCCTATACTACTCAGCCTTCCAAGGAATGAGGTTGAAAGATAAAGACTTGATCCCTATAGCCTCCCCACTGTTCGGGTTCACGGGGCGGGCGGTCCACCCGTTGGGATCCATAAAGCTATTGACGACGGTAGGAGAGGGGAGAGAGGGAGGACGTTTGAGTTAAGCTATGTGGTCGTGAAAGCCCCCTCCGCATACAATGTAATCTTAGGGCGACCGCCCTCTTCGAGTTACGAGCCATTATTTCGACATACCATAACGGTATGAAGTTCCCAACTCGAAATGGTTCTCACGAGGTCAAAGGGGATATTGAAGTCGCCGGGAGTTGCAATTCAATTATTATGAATGGAAATCGGCGATCCGGCAAGTCCTTATCGAAGAGCGATCCCGAGAGGAAGAGGAGGATAAATCCTGGGCTTCAAACGAGGCAGTCGAAAATGTTGACCTATGGGGGGAGCAGAAGAGCAAAATGTCCAAGTCGGGGTTTGGATACCGACTCAGGAAAAACAGTCATTGATCGACTTGTTGACGGAATTCCGAGATGTTTTTGCATGGAAAGCTTCAGATATGCCCGGTCTTCCAACGGATATCGCGATTCACAAGCTCGAAGTTGACCAGGCCAAAAGGCCAGTCAAACAGAAGAAAAGAAATTTCGCATCAGACCGGTTGGAAGCCATCGAGTCTGAAGTCGGTAAGCTGTTAGCGGCCAACATAGTAAAAGAGGTGTTATATCCTGATTGGCTGGCTAATCCAGTATTAGTGAAAAAACCAGATGGCAGTTGGCGCATGTGTGTGGACTTCACCGATCTGAATAAGGCCTGTCCAAAGGACTCTTACCCATTACCCAAAATCGACAGGTTAGTGGACTCGACCATCGGTTTTGAGGTATTTGCCTTTTTAGATGCGTACAAGGGGTACCACCAGATTTTAATGGATCCTCGAGATGCAGACAAGACGGCGTTCATCACAGAGTTTGGCACCTTCTGTTATGTAACCATGCCATTCGGACTTAAGAATGCCGGAGCTACATACCAGAGGGCAGTCAATAAAATTTTTGCAAAACAGATCGGCAGAAACATGGAGGTATACGTGGACGACTTGCTCATTAAAAGCCGATCATTGAAGCAGTTTCTAATCGATGCACGAGAGGTGTTCGAGGTGCTGAGGGATACGCAAATGAAATTGAATCCTAAGAAGTGCACCTTCGGGGTACGGTCAGGCAAATTTCTGGGATACATGATTTCGAGGGACGGGATTCGAGCTAATCCGGACAAGATTGACTCGTTAAAGAATATGCCAGCCCCTCGAAATACAAAGGAAGTACAGAGACTCACAGGTCGAATGGCGGCACTAAACCGATTCTTATCTCGATCAGCTCAGCGAGCATTGCCCTTTTTCAAGATTCTTCGAAAGGCCAGTCCTTTCCAATGGGATGATGAATGTCGACACCTTCGAAGAGTTAAAAACATATCCGTCGAGTTGCCTACCCTCACCTCACCTCGAGAGGGGGAAAGATTGTTGGTTTACTTATCGGTATGCGAGGAAGCGGTGAGTGCGGTCTTGGTCCGAGAAGGGGACAAGGGCCAGTGCCCATATACTTTGTGAGCAAAGCATTACACGGTCCCGAGGTCCGGTACTCACCGGTCGAAAAGCTCGCATTAGCCCCGGTACATGCCTCGAGAAAACTCGGACCCTATTTCCAAGCCCATCCGATCTTGGTAGTCACGGACCAACCACTCAAGCAAATACTTGCGAAACCGGACACATCGGGTCGACTTGCGAAGTGGGTAATTGAAATGGCTCGGACGATATAGAGTTCACTCCCCGAACCGCGATTAAAGCTCGGGCCTTGCGCATTTTTTAGCGGAAGGTATTTCAAGTACAAATCGACCAGAAAAACGGGGTCACGAAGTCGGGTGGATTCTACACGTCGATGGGGCGTCGAGTAAAGAAGGAGCCGGAGCGAGTGTCCGTTGCTAGTCGGCCCGAAGGGGGAAGAGTTTCCTTATGCTCTTCGATTCGACTTCAAGGCAACTAACAATGAGGCCGAATATGAAGCAATGATAACCGGACTAAAACTTGCTCGAAGTCGGGGGTCGAAGATCCGACGGTTTATAGTGACTCTCAACCGGTCGTTAATCATATGAAAGGGGAGTATGAGGCCAAAGAAGAGACAATGAAGAATTATTTAAGAGTTGTTCAAGGCCTTATAGCAAGATTCAATTCGATTCGGATCGAGCGGTACCTCGAAGTCGAATAAGAGGGCCGATGCACTCTCAAAGCTCGCCTCGAATTTTGTCTCGAGTAAAAAAGTTCTAGTGGAATTGCTAAGTAACAGAAGTTACGAAGAAAAGGAGGCCCAGCCGATCACTCAGCAGACCACATGGATGGATTCGATTGTTCTATACCTAAGGGACGACATCCTACCGAATGACAAAGTACAGTCAAGAAAGATCCGACTTCAGTCGGCAAGGTACGCGTTTTTCAATGACATACTTTATCGCAAATCTTTCACAAGTCCGTGGTTGAGATGTGTGTCCGAGTCGGAAGGCAAGTATATTCTTGAAGAGATTCATAAAGGGGCCTGTGGAAACCATTGTGGAGCAAGAATGTTAGCTCGGAAAAGCAAATTAGCTGGATACTACTGGCCCTCAATGCAACGAGATGCGAATAGCTTAGTTCAGAGGTGTAACGCATGTCAAGTTCACGACAACATCTCCCATCAACAAGCGCAAGAAATGAACGTTATTTCGTCAGCTTGGCCGTTTGATATATGGGGAGTCGACATAGTAGGTCCTCTACCTCGAGCTCCAGGAAATAATCGATTTGTGGTGGTCGCGGTAGATTACTTTACCAAGTGGGTAGAAGCCAGGGCTATACCAGACATCAAAGCAGCCACCATCAAGAAATTTTTGTGGGTCGATATTTTGTGTCGATATGGCATTCCGAAGGTACTGATCTCAGATAATGGAACACAATTCGAAGACCGAAGAGTTCGAGAATGGTTGGCAGAGTATCAGATCGACCAACACTTTACCTCAGTAGCGCACCCGCAGGCAAACGGTCAGGTCGAACAGACCAATCGACAGATTAAACTCGGATTGAAAAAGAGGTTGGAGGAACAAGGTCGAGACTGGGCGGTCCAACTTCCGAGCATCCTGTGGTCATACAGGACAGCTCCAAATTCATCAACCGGCGAAACACCTTTCTCCCTAGCTTATGGGTGCGAGGCAGTTATCCCTGCTGAAGTCGGAGTCCCTTCTCCTCGAGTTCTGGCGTACAACATCGAAACAAATGAAGCCGATGTCCGACAAGAAAAAGACAATCTCGAAGAGAAGAGAGAGATAGCCTCGGCACGAATGGCAAGGTACAAACAAAAAATCTCTCAATACTACAACGAAAGAGTCGATATCGATATTTCAAGGTCGGAGATCTAGTTCTCGAAAAAAATGAGGCCAAGTAGACAAGAAGAGATGGGCAAGCTAGCCCCGAATTGGGAAGGTCCATACCAAGTCCTAAAGGTTCATCCCAAAGGGTCCTATCGGTTAGGTCGAGCGGACGGAACAACAAGTACCCGACAATGGCATGCAAACAACCTTCGGAAGTATTATGTTTAAGTGTTAGATCGACTAGCTCGTATTTACTTTGATCTTGTGAAACTTGTAATCGAGTTCAAGGGACAATTCCCGAGTTATCATAATAAAACGTCTACTTTTGTGTTTATCGTGTTATTAATTTTACTTAACTATAATATTCTAAGTCCAAAGGGACACGAAGTTGTAGTCGAGAATTCCAAAAATTGAGCAATCCGATAGGCGTAACTCGAGACCAAGCCGAAGCTAAGTTCGCCTAAGAGGCGACAAAGCTAAGGCGGGGTCTAAGATTCGCATAGTCGGAACTCGGGACCAAGCCGAAGCCGAGTTAGCCCACGAGGCGACGAGCCGAGGCGAGTCTAGATTCGCATGGTCGGGTCAATGTCCAAGTCGGAAGCCCAACGACACCTAGGGTCGAATAAGGCAAAGACAAAGGACGGTTCGCAATGTCGGGCCACCGTGTAAGTCGGAAGTCTATACCTACATATAGGGCAATACGACTGAGATAAGCACGATTCGCAATGTCGGGCTAACCTACCCAAGTTGATACCTAATAAGCCGATTAAAGCTGAAAGGCCAAGGCAAAAGGGTCGGTTGGGATTCAAATAAATCCTAAGTGTGTTAAGAACCAAAGGTCCAAAACAACACTTGGGGGGCATATACTCAGTAAAAGCAAGTAGCAAACAGAGTCATAGACTCGACCAGCGAAAAGCAAACAGTAAAAAGCTAAGGCAAAAGTAAATAACATGAATAAAGGGAAAACAATAAAATTCCAAAACTGGGCCAGGTCGATAAGACCAACCCACAAAGTGTGTTAATTACAAAATGTCAATAAAGATCAAAGTTGCAGATAAAATTACAATGGAAAGATGTAAAGAGCAAGAAAAACTAAGGAGCAGCATCGAGACTAGAACCAGCATTGCCGGAAGTCGAAGTCGACCCCTGAAGATACTTTGCAGAAAGAGAAACACCTTCTTGGAACTCTGCAAAGCATTGGTCGTAAATCGCTTCAAAGTTGGGGTCGTAAAGCCAAGGCTCTTCAAGCTTTTCTACGCCGACCCCAACCTCGGGATATGCCCTCCGAATCTGATCCACAGCCTTGGTGAATCCACCAATGATGGCTTTGTTCATGATTACGGTTAGGTCATCACTCGCTGTGTCAGACTTCCGATACTCGGCAACAGCGTCGGCTCTAGATCTCTCAATTTGACCAGGGACTTGGCTCAAGTTGAGTTTTAGCATATCCCGTTCTTGTTCCAGGTCCGCACTTCTTTCCTGCTCTTGCCTTAGGGTCTCCTGGACATCTGCGAGTTTTATCTTTCTCTCCGGAAGCCTCCAGAGCCTGGGCCAGATTGGCATTCGCAGCAGCCAGCTCATTCTCGAGCCTTTCCTGCTCGGAGACCGCCTGTGCCCGAAGCGTGTCGAACTGGCCCTCGAGAGCAGCGTAGGCGGCGCCTTGGGCGAGCTTTTCAGAGACGAGCTGCCGAATCTCCTTCTTCAGCCCTTCTACTGTTTTAGAGGGCGCATTCAGACGTCGAGCGACCTCCTTACCCATCAGATAATTCTGCCACAAAAGAAACGCAAGTCATAAGCTTTAAAACAGAAATGACAAGTGTAAAAAGGGAATCGAGTGAAGAAAACAAGTAACTTACTGCGCGGCCCACTTCTCGGAAGGAGCTAAGCAAGACCTTGTCCTCCATGACGATATACTCCTCGGCGGTCATAGCTCTTGATTGCGAGTCGGAGGAGGGAACCTCAGCAGACTTGGCCCTTTTGGCCCTTCTCTGTTGCTCTCTAAGCAGATCTGCGGGAGTCGGCCTCTTTACCCCGGACATCTCGACCTCTTCGACTCGATCTCCCTCTTCGGGAACAACCACAGCATCATCGTCCTCATCCCTCAACGAACCAAAGCGGACCGTGAGCTCACCAGAAGTCGATGGAGGTATAGACGTATCAACAAAGGTACCCTCAGTCGAAGCTACGTTAGTAGAAGATGGGTTCCCCTCGACCTGGGAAGCGATCTTGTCTCCCCGGCCTCTCGCAACTCGAGGAGGAACGACCGAGCGAGGATGGAAGGATTGACAAAGCCGCCGCAAATTTTCCCACCGCAAGACGACAAAAACAGAAGAGGTCAATATATGATAAATGTAAGTTAAAGAATCAAGACTTAATAATAATATAACAAAGGTCCGTACAATTTTCCTGATCGACAGGATTAAGTGCTATGCATGGTACGGGGCCCGCCTCCTCGAGGCGGGCAAGGTCATAAAGAAGACTCGGGTCCCGTGTAGCCACCTCGAAGGTAAATCTCTCGAGAGTAAGAGCTTCGTTAGGTGCGGCTTCCCGACCCGGCTTGTCATCTCTTCCTTCTCGAGACCTCCATAAGCCGACATAAGGGTTGTCCGACCCATGTCGGAGAAAGAAGAACCCGGGTTTCCAATTTCCATAAGATGAAGGTCCTCGAGACACGAACTCGTGACGATTGGTGCGCTTCGAAACGTGTACCACCCCGAATCCGGCATCGCAAAGCAATCTTGTGCCACCATCGGAACAAAGGGACGGTAAACCCGATGCCGCGACTCGGCGGGCGATTAGAAAGCCCATCGAGTCCGGATGGCATTCGGGCCCGGTTGAGATATACCGATCTCATAATGGCGAAGAACGACTGGACCGCCGGGCATGGGGGGAACCTTAGCCCCATCAATACCGGGCCTCATAGACCGTACGGAACCCTTCCGGGGGCTCATCGGCAAATTGATGCGGCCGGAGGAAGCCGAGCCACCGATTGAGGGCTTGATAGCCCATATCTCCGCCGCGATTGGTTGAGATCATCCATGGTTAGACAAGAAGTGCACCCCAGGCCCCTTTCCATCCATTCTAAGTGGATAGTTTCTTGGGCTCTACGATGATGCCTAAGGGCTCCCCGGGATTTAGGTTCGGGGTTGATCGGAAGAAGCAGACATAGGGGTTTGGTCGCCGGAATGGGACTCTTCTATCCTATCAGAGATTGTAGCACTACTAGACATGGACAGATTTAAGCAAGAACAGTAGGAACGATGAAAAAGATGATAGCAGAAATGAAGCTTACTTGTATTTTCTTCAGGATTAAGTGCTATGCATGGTACGGGGCCCGCCTCCTCGAGGCGGGCAAGGTCATAAAGAAGACTCAGGTCCTGTGTAGCCACCTCGAAGGTAAATCTCTCGAGAGTAAGAGCTTCGTTAGGTGCAGCTTCCCGACCCAGTTTGTCATCTCTTCCTTCTCGAGACCTCCATAAGCCGACATAAGGGTTGTCCGACCCATGTCGGAGAAAGAAGAACCTGGGTTTCCAATTTCCATGAGATGAAGGTCCTCGAGACACGAACTCGTGACGATTGGTGCGCTTCTGAAACGTGTACCACCCCGAATCTGGCATCGCAGCAATCTTGTGCCACCATCGGAACAAAGGGGCGGTAAACCCGATGCCTGCGACTCGGCAGGCGATTAGAAAGCCCATCAGAGTCCGGATGGCATTCGGGCCCAGTTGAGATATACCGATCTCATAATGGCGAAGAACAGCCTGGACCGCCGGGCATAGGGGGAACCTTAGCCCCATCAATAGCTGGGCCTCATAGACCGTACAGAACCCTTCCGGGGGCTCATCGGCAAATTGATGCTGGCCGGAGGGAAGCTGAGCCACCAGTTGAGGGCTTGATAGCCCATATCTCCGCCGCAGTTGGTTGAGATCATCCATGGTTAGACAAGAAGTGCACCCCTTAGGCCCCTTTCCATCCATTCTAGTGGATAGTTTCTTGGGCTCTCTGATGATGCCTAAGGGCTCCCCAGGATTTGGGTTCTGGGGTTGATCGGAAGAAGCAGACATAGGGGTTTGGTCGCCGGAATGGGACTCTTCTATCCTATCAGAGATTGTAGCACTACTAGACATGGACGATTTAAGCAAGAACAAGTAGGAACGATGAAAAAGATGATAGCGAAATGAAGCTTACTTGTATTTTCTTGAGAGAAAATGGAGAAATTGATAGGCAGAGTGATTCACCGTCTGGACTCCTCTCCCCTTTTATGTGGTGCTAAGTGCCGAATGACAGTGAAAAGACGTGATTAGGGGGGTTACTGGTAGTTATAACTCCCCACAAATCGCGAAGATCAAGGATGACATCATTCAGGGCAGAAGACGAAGCGATAGTGCGTTATGACGTCATAATGAAGGGCCACGATTGGCTAGGGAGACAGGTGGCATGTGAAGCGGTTACACCATTTCCCGCCCAAGATGTAGGCCAACTCGAAGATGATTTCAAATTGGCAGATCTGACCTCGGACAACGGTAGTTGCCTCTCTCAGGTCTGGGGGGCTTATGACGATACCGGGTTACGCACCTCGATATATCATCATCGAGTGGACCCCCGGGATCAAATATTTACCGAGGCATACACGTCAGACTATTGGTCTCGGAACCATGACACATATGCCGATCCTCGAGGCGGAAATATATCTAGGGGCTCGAGGTCACAACTATCGACTTACGGGCGGTGCAGGGGATGTGAGTTCTGGGAGTCGATCTTCCCGAGGTCGGGTATGATTGACTAAGAATAACGAAATAAACACATCCACATCCCTCTTTATTCTTGGGTGGGGTTCTTGGTTATTCATCATTCTAAGAAGAGTAAGATTCTCATAGGTGACTAATTTGTCATTGTCATTGACAAACGAAATACGACGACATCTTGCCGTTGCATTGTACAATGCATAAAGGAGTTCACATATAGTTAGAAAGCCTGCACCATTTTCCCCATTTTGACAATAAATAACCAAATTCTAACCTTGAAATATTAATGTTGACCATAAGACATAAGGCACAAATCTGAATTAGCATTTCTTTAAGTACATTTCCATGAAGCATAAATTCAAATCATTCAAACATAAAGCATGTGCCTTATTTTTGGGCTTCACGTCAACACAAGAACATGAAAAAAATGTACCAAGACTGCATTTTGTTTTTTTAATCCAAAAATAACCGGAAGCTAGGTTTGAAGATTGTGGACATTGATTAAGGCACATGGTAGCAAAGCTTAGCTAATATATCTCAAAGGTACAACCCCAATAAGCTCACATAACTAAAATCCTGCCTAGGTTGCATCTTTATTGTAATTTTTTTTTTATTAAGCATGAATAGAAATGCTAAACTTGAAGATTTCTGACATTAAGGTACAAATCATCAAGTTTAAAGTTAGAGGCCCATGTAGCTTACACACAGAGCGTAAAACCCAACCTTAAAAAAAATCCATTAACAACCACAACATTGGAACCCAGACTGCAGCACAACATGCATGTCAATCAAAGAAATGAACCACAAAGATTATGCTTAACCTAGTATTAAATTCTACTAAACATACCAGTAAGAGGATATTAAGGTACAGAGCCAACGGCCCAAGATGACAGACAACTGAAATTATGCAATTATCATTCCAATGAAGAAAAAGTTCTATTTTTATCCAAAATAAAAAGTCAACCCACCAAGCCACCATAAACACAGTGCTGATTTTTTGGTTGCCTAGCAAACTCATCTTTAAAAAAGGACAAAAAAACCTTAAACATCAGAAAACCAAAATAGACATCACCGATTTCATGTAAATCTGAGAAGAACAGATCAAGGGAACACACCTTTAGCACAACAACTTCTGGTTATGACTTCTTCTGAATCAGCTCCTATAATGCTAGATAAGGCATGCAAAAATAAAGAACAAATGAATTAGATTTCGGTCTCCAATTTGCTAATTTAATCTCTAAGAAAACCTATAAACTAGTATGGATATTACCTGCAGTTGAATTGATCTGTGGAATGCCAAATTGTTCAGTGTCTTGCCTTATATCGGCCCAAAAATGATAGGGTGAGTGGCTAAAGTGCTGAAGAGAGTTAGTAAGGGAATGATTTCATTCCCGTCATATCTATACAAAATGAAAGGAGGGAGGGTAGATTTTGTGCTCCAAAACGGCTGGCTGACATGGTGGTTGGAAGTCAAGAGGTGAAATCGGCCGGACATGAGAGGGAGGGGGGATGTTGGGGGATGCTTCTCGTCCGGGAAGAAGAGGAGGGCAGGTGTGGTAGGTTTTTTTTTTTTTTTTTTTTTTTTTTGGGAGGAGTGTAATGATGTATATAACTTTACCAATTTTTTTTTATAACTTTAGCACTATGCATTACTTAAATGGTTTATTATTAGTTTTCACACATACTAATAAATGTAATTAATATATTGTGTTTCATACTACATTGACATATTTATCTTTAACGAATAATAAACATTTATTTTGGGATATAAAATGAGTGGCATAAATAAATATTGAATTAAGGTTATATCTGAAAAATAAGCATTAAACGATACATTAGTAATATATAAAGTGTTTTTTTACGGGACAATTTTTCTCTAAAAGCTGGACACTTATTTTGGAACGGAAATAGTATTATTTTCCCACCACTTACACCTCGGGAACCCAAATACACTCCACTCAATGTAGTGGAGTGTTACTATATTGTAATGTAATATAATGCAATAATAGCATGTAATGTTGCTATATATATTTTTTACCACAATGCATATCATAAAATCCTACAGTAATGCATATTTTTTGATGCAGCCACCCGTGGTCGAAGAATTGATCAAATTATTCATTGGCAACCACAAGGTTTCATAGACTCATTTTAAGTAAATGTTAAATGTAAATGTAGATCGATCGATGTCTCTCATACATTATTAATTATGAGATCATATGTAACGACACATGTTATTCATAAATGTATTGTGTATGTATCATTTTCCATCTTATACATATATATATCCTTTTCTAAAAAAAAATTATATAAATTTGACATAACAAAAAAAAAAAAAAAAAAAGGTTCAAGCCGACACTTGGCAAGCTAGGGCCTGATCACGTGTCAGCATTAGGGAACACCAAAAGGGTTGAATCAAGGGGCGATGTGGAGGCTTTGGGCAAGCTTGCCTCTCTTTTTATTATAGATAGACATAGATAGATAGATATAGATATATATAAAATATTAAATAATAAAAAGCACCCACGTGTCTTCTTCCCCTTCCTCCCCCTGTCCCAAAAGACTCCGGATCCCCTGCTGTAGATTAATGCTGTGAATCTTTCTGTGTATGTATTAAAACGACTTCGTTTTAATTATCAGGAAAAAAAATCAACGGTCGGATTTACTTTTTGACATTATAAATGTGTGGTTAGATATTTTCAAAGCAAAAATCACAATGATTATTCAAAGCAGAGGACCTCTGGTCCAAAATACCCCAACAACACACCCAAAAAAAAAATGTAAAAAAAAAAAAAAAAAACACCCACGTGGCATCTTTCCCTTCCTCCCCTTGTATAACATAAATGTATTGTGTATGTATCATTTTCCATCTTATATATATTCTTTTCAAAAAAAAATTATATAAATTTAACCACAAAAAAAAAAAAGGGTTTCATAGACTCATTTTAAGTAAATGTTAAATGTAAATGTAGATCGATCGATGTCTCCCATACATTATTAATTATGAGATCATGTGTAACGACATATGTTATTCATAAATGTATTGTGTATGTATCATTTTCCATCTTATATATATATATATATATATACTTTTCTAAAAAAAATTATATAAATTTAAAAAAAAAAAAAAAGGGTTCAAGCCGACACTTGGCAAGCTAGGGCCTGACCACGTGTCAGCATTAGGGAACACCAAAAGGGTTGAATCAAGGGGCGACGTGGAGGCTTTGGGCAAGCTTGCCACTCTTTTTATTATAGATAGACATAGATAGATAGATATAGATATATATAAAATATTAAGTAATAAAAAGCATCCACGTGTCTTCTTCCACTTCCTCCCCCTGCCCCAAAAGACTCCGGATCCCCTGCTGTAGATTAATGCTGTGAATATTTCTGTGTATGTATTAAAACGACTTCGTTTTAATTATCAGGAAAAAAATCAACGATCGGATTTACTTGTGACATTATAAATGTGTGGTCAGATATTTTCAAAGCAAAAATCACAATGATTATTCACAACAGAGGACCTCTGGTCCAAAATACCCCAACAACACACCCAAAAAAAAAAGTAAAAAAAAAAAAACAAAAAAACACCTACGTGGCATCTTTCCCTTCCTCCCCTTGTATATATTTGTATTAGTTGGTAGGGTTTATATTGAGGGGCCGTTTGTTAAAACCGAACACTGAAATCTGAAGTTTTAATTATGAATAAATTAAGTAACTAAATATTTTAAGTGCTGAAATTGATTAGAATGTTTGGTAACACTTATTATATCTGAAATTAGAATTTATTTCGTGAGTGTATATGTGGGTGTGTGTGTGTGGAGGGTGGGTGTAGGGTGGGTGGGGGTGTAGGTGGGTGTAGGGTAGGGTGGGGTGTGGGTGTGGGTGTGTGGTGTGTGGGGGTGGGTGTCGGGTGGGCGTGGGTGTGGGTGTAGGGTGTGGGGGTTGTGGGGGTGTAGGGGTGGCTATGCATGGGTGTGGGTGTGGGTGTTGTGTGTGGGATGGTGGGTGTGGGTATGGTGTGTGGTGTGTGGTGCGTGGTGGGTGTGGGTGTAGGGAGGGTGGGAGTGGGGGTGTGAGGGTGTGGGGGTGGGTGAGGGTGTGTGGTGTGTGAGGGTATGGGTTGTGTGGGTGTGGGGATGTGGGGTGGGTGGGGGTATGGGTGGGGTGGATTGGGGTGGTGTTGGGGGTAGGGTGAGGGTGGGGTGTAGGTGTGAGGTAAGTATGGGTGTGGGGTGTACCCCTACCTAACGTAGATTTATTGAAAAAATTCAGCATTAAGTAATTCCTCAACCACTTAAAATTTTCCATAATTTTTCACAAGAAATTCAAAAGATCTTAATTGATTAAGAGGTGTTAAAAAGTATTATCAAACAACACTTATTTTAATAATCACTTATTCTTTTAAGAATAAGTGTTAAGTGGCATAAACAAACAGGGCTGAGTCTCGTTAGAATGAGGTGCAAGGAAATAAAATAAAATTGTATTTTTTTTTGTCACATTGAATTTTTACACAATGATAGCGATGGAATGAAGAAATTATCAATAACAAATTCTAGACTTCTACATCTAGATAATGCCATGAAACAAAATCAGTGTGAACATTATCCCGGATACTCTGATTAGAACGGAATTCTCAGATTCTGACATTCCAATCTAATTCGATTTCTTTCCGATTCAGAGACCCGAATCCATCTCAAAACACCAACCTTTGGTCATCATGATCTTAAACTCGTCGAAACTAATCATTCCATCACCATCACAATCAACACCAGTAATCATTTTCTTGCATTCAGCCAATGAACAATCTTCTCCAAGGCTCTTCAACACATTTTGCAATTCCTCAGCAGTAATGGATCCATTCTTGTCAATGTCAAACACAGAAAACGCATTTCTCAGATTCTCCAAATTCTCATCAGATTCAATATCATAGGTATTAAGGGCGATGAATTCTTTCAAATCGATGAACCCATCTCCATCTGAATCTACCTCCTTGATCATGCTCTGTAATTCTTCCTCATCTGCCGGGTGTCCCAGGCTGCTCATGATCGATCCCAGCTCCGCCCATGAGATCTTCCCGTCGCCGTTGACGTCAAATTTCTTGAAAACTTGTTCCAATTCCTCCTCAATCTTGGCTCGTGATTGTATCAATGATGGATTCGAGTTTATTGCATTAGGATTTCCAGGGGATGAAGGGAATGGGATTTCAAGGTGCTTTTTCTTTCTTTTGAACAATGATTTCAATCCCATGGATTGAATATTTGGATGGATTACACAAGGAATTGATCAAGAGGAAGGGAAAAAAAAAAAGAGATTCAATAATTGAAAAAAAAAAAACAGAATTACAGCAACAAAAAAAAAAATTTGTAGAAATTTGCAGAGGGTATTTTTCTTTTTTGCGTGTGTGGGATTTGAAAAAGAGAAATACAAGAATTTGTGGGATGTTTATCTTATTGTGATGTGATTTTCTTATAATCTGTTAGTTTTAGGAATGTTAGGGAATGGTATTTTGGTAATTTGAGGTTAAGATCTTATCTTGACATGTTTTCATGTAACTTCCAAAATTAGCGGATGTGATTGGTTGAACATTAATGTAGAGGACAACTGAAAGAACAATAAAATAATAAGAAGGTTGTTCAAGTTATTTTTTCATTTTGTTTTATTTTCTTTTGATGTGTTTTGTTGGAAATTTTTGAATTAGCATAAATTGTTTGTTGACCAATGTACGTCCGGCCAAAAAGTGTTGGATTTTGTTATTAAATAATATCATATAGTTGATGATTATCTATTATTTTGATTGATTTATATAGATTTCAGGTTCATTCAAATTATGATGTTTAAATTGGAATATATAATATAAATACATTTTTAAAAATGTAATAATTATACACAAACATTTTGTCTTCTTCACTATCTTGTTTTCCCTCTTGTTTTTATATTTTAATAGTTTTATAACACGTTATTAACACAAAACTTTACCAATAATTTACACCATTAAGTTTCCCAATAAGTAATCAAGCATACACTCAATGAAGCAATGCAACATAGTCACCCAAAAAATCATTGATAAAGATAATTGAGAGTTGAGGTAAAATTTGCTCTTTTTTATTTAGGATGCTTTTATCGACACAACGTTTTTACTATCGGCACCATTTTCTTATTATTTTTCATTTTCTTCACCACACCACATATTAATAAAATTTCAAATTATTACAATTTAGTACTTAACTTTTTTTTAAATACAATTTTCCTTTCTAATCTTCTAAAATAAAAAACCCCAATCCCTCATTTTCCACCAGCCACCCCCTTCTCCACCTTGCCGGAAAACGCAGCACCTCCTACTCAGCCCCATTTCCAGCCGCCGCAGCCACCACCACCATCTTCCTCCTATCAACTGCCACCACTCCTTCCTCATCCAATTCGCAGCTCCACCACCACTCCATTCCTCCTCCAATTCGCAGCCTTCCTTCTCCTATTCCCAGGCCCGTCCCTGGGTATAGGCCAACAAGGTCACGACCTAAAGCCCATGGATAATAATCAAAATTTAGGGCCCGATTTTTCTTTTGATCAAATAAGTTTATTAGTCTAAATATGTGATATGTCTTATAAAATTCGTTCGTTTTTTTCGAAGGGCTATGTTATGATTATCTAGCCTATAAAAACTCAGGGACGGCCCTACCTATTCCTCCTCCAATCCGCAACTCCACCTAACCAAGGGCGGATTTACGTGAAGACAGGGGTTGGCTAAGCCCACCCAATTTTTTTTTATTTTTTCTAAGTAAATAGCAATAATATTAATTCCAGCCCACCCAAATTTTTTTTTTTTAAAGTAAGTAGCAATAATATTAATCCCAGCCCACCCAAAAACCAAATCAGCACACCAGTCCAAAAACTTTTTAATTTGTACCATACAGGACCATAAACAAAAACAAAAACAAAACCTATATTCTTTCTTTCAAAATTTCCTTGGGCAGAATTCATTAAGTAGCATGCAGCTCCACTTTTATCATAATAATAAAAAGATCCAAAATAATAGAAATTAAGAGGGGAAGCAACATTTAGTTATACATGTTATTAGTATGTAAAAATTGTGATTTTCTAAATAAAATGACATGCTGATTTGTCTATATTTTTTATAGGTTTTCTTATTAATTTTTTTAGGAGGATTTTCTTATTATTAAAAATCAGTGTTTCTTAAAGTTCTTAGTTATTAGTTTATGTTATTAATTGATCATTTCCTGACTTGTTCTTATTGTTACTTTAAAAAATTCCTCCCACAAAAATAAAATAAATAACAAATGTGCTTAAAGAAAAATGCGGTTAGAGAATTGGGTGTTTTTGTTTATTTATTTAAATAAAACCATTATATTGAGATAAAAATGTAGTTAGAGAATTGGTTGGCTAGATCAATATGTTATTTGTATTATACATGTTTTTATTGAAACCGTGTCATTTTGTGACGAGACATTGAATTGGTTTTATTTTTATAGTGTACTATCTTCATCTCAAAATATAAATTCCTTTAGAGCCTTTCATACGGATTAAGAAAGTTGCTAAGTGTAATTAATTTTAATGATAAAAGTCATGAATATCCTTTGACTCTCATTAATATAATAATTGTAAAGTTGGTGAATATATAATAAATTATGGATAAAAAAAGAAAAAATGTTATTAATAAATCGTCAATTGGTATTTTAAATGGATTTATATTATGTGACAAATTAAAAAGCTTAACAGATTCACATTTTAGGACGAAATTGATATAAATTATAATGCACATACATCAAGAACGAAACAAAGAAAAAAAATACATCTTTAGAGAAACAGTGTCATCAGAAAGAGACGCACCGTCTCCTACGGATCCTATGGAAGGAATTTCTCCTTCTGTTTTAGAGACTCAAAGCATTTTTTCGCTCAATTTTAGACTTATGGTGGGAAGAAGATGGTGGTGGTGAAAAGAAGATGATAATGGGTGGTTGTTGGCGGGTTGGTGGATGAAGATGATGGTGGCGGGTTGGTGGGAGGAAGATGGTGGTGGGAAGAAGGTGGTGTTGGTGGCGGCGGGGTTGGAAATGAGGCTGACATTTTTTTTGGTTGAAGAAATTAGATTTGGAGTAGGAGATGGGGTTATTTATTGTTTTTTTTTTTTAAAATATTGGATTAAAAGAGTGTTTTAGAAAATAGTGGTGTATGAAGTAATTATGATATTTTTGGTGGTGCTTGAAGTAAAATAAGAATAAAAGTATTATGGTGGTACCAAAAATAATTTAAAGAGTGCCGGAAATAAACGTGGTGCCAAAAGCAAAAACGTGGTGCCGATAGAAGCCACATTTATTTATTTTATGATTCATATATGATGACAATTGTCGAAAAATTATATCATTATATATCATATGTAATACGAGTATAACATTGATGTTAATGATACTAAAGATATCCATATAATGATGGATCAAGCGAAGATCACAATAATTGATATACATCACTCATATGAAAGCCTTGAAGGCTGAATATCTGACATAAAAGAGTTTGTCTTTTAAACGATTTGGGAAAGAAGATATGATCACATGGAGTTGATCAATGTTTGAAACGTCCATATGAAAATATAAAGCTCGAAAAAATGAATACGAAATTCACATAAATAGACATATCAAATTATGACGAGAGTGAATATGAAATTCACATAAATAAATGTTAGACGTGTTGAACACTCATAAAACTTAATATGATCATATTCATAAAAATAAAAAAAAAGGTGGACAAGTCATTCACAGAAAGACCTAAAGACTGAAGTCTATTTAAATTGGCATGTTTCCATATGTGATCTAAGATTTAGAGATAGGAAATATATACTAAATAGATCATGAGATTTCATGATTACCGTTGAGAAAAATAAAATCACTTTTTATCATAATGATATGCTTCTGAGGTAATATCAATTAGAGTGAATTATAATGTATATAAAATTGAAGGTTATATCATAAATGAAAAAAAAATCCCCCCGATGTGGAATAATGAAATTTGTGTGATGAGTTACTATTGATACAACTCATTAGTCCCGACTAATTGATGAGTCTGTTCCTCGTAGTGAATGTGACTCAATTTTTAATTATGGTCGTGGACATGGATATGGTTGATACAATCCTAACAAAAATATTTTATATGATTAAGACAATAATCATGACAAGAGACAAAGTGATATTTTAGAAGATCACGCCACATGTCAACGTTAGAGGCGATTTGTAGAAATTCTTTATACGATAAATTTGAAATGTAAGTATCGTTTACGGGGTAATAAATTGGTTGCTTGTCTTGGTATTAAATTAAGAAAACATCATTTAACGTGTTGTCTAGTATAAGACTTTTTCATTTTTACCCTTTCTATTTTATCAATTCCCTTGCTTTATAAAATCAGTCCAATATTTATTACTCCTATAAATTCACAGCTGCCATTTCATTTTTTTTTTGAGAAGCCATTTCATTTATTGCTTACGTTTTTTTATGTTTTGTTCACATTCCCATAATTCACAATGCTTTTTTTTCGGTAAAATTCCAGCCTACCAGCACAAGAAAGTGGCTAAAATTATGGGTACCATCAGTGCTGTAAACGAGCCGGGCCGAGTCGAGTATCGGATGTTCAAGCTCGAGCTCGTTTATAATCGAAAGATGCTCGGCTCGGCTCGTTAAGACAAACGAGCCTAAAAGCTGTTCGAGCTCGGCTCGATAAGAAAGGAAAATGTTCGAGCTCGAGCTCGAGCTCGAGATCAAGCTCGTGAACAGGCTCGAACTCGAGCTCGGCTCGTTCAATAGCAAATTTTTTTAGGGGCTCGTTCAATAGCTCGGCTCGTTCAATAGCTCGTTCAATAGATATTTGATATTTGTTTTATATATTTATATATTTATTATTTATATTATATATAATATATGTTCACGAACACTAACGAGCGTTCGTAAGAACGAGCTCGTGTTTGTTCGTTTACTAAACGAGCGGGAGAACCGTTCGAGTTCGGCTCGATAACATAAATGAACGAGCTCAAACGAGCTTAAACGAGCCGAGTTCGAGCCTTGATCGCGAATGTTCGGTTCGTTTAACACCTCTAGGTACCATTCACGTTTGTTCTTCTTCTTCCTTTATTTATATATATATTTTTTTCTGTTTACGTTGTTTTTTCCTCACACTCCCATAATTCACGTTTGTTCTTCTTCCTTTAATTTTTTTTGGAAGTCTTTATTCGCACCACAGTAAATCTACTACTATATCACAATTCAATAAAAAAAAGTGACATCTACTTCTTACACCACACATATTTGCAAATCTACCATTACACCACACGTTAATTTCAAAATAAAAATTAAAAAAACACTTTTGTCAAACATATTTTACTATCACAAAATATTTATATTATTATATCTCCCCAACCTTTTTATAATTACCACAAAAAAAAAAAAAGGCCACCCCCAAAAATAAAATAAAAAGCTGCTCATCCCGTCCCCAACATTTCACCTCTTTTCAACTTCTTCTTCTTCAATTTTTTTTTTCTTCAAAATTTATTAATTTGGAAAATGGAATGAATGGTAAAGGACGGTGGATTTCGGCTCCGTTTACACATCTGAAATGGAAGGAAATCTACCACTGCAATGTCTAGGTGAGAAATGGAAGGAAATCTACCACCACCACTGCCGCTGGAAGGTATGGGCGAGGAGTTCGATTTGAACCCGGATTCTCGGGTTTGGAACGTTTGGTTTGTTTTATTTAAGGTTGGTAAATGGTATGATATTTTCTTCGAAGATATATGGAAGATTTTTGGGTTTGGAATGCTTGTAGAAGAAGATGGGTGGGGTGCGGGGAAGAAAGCAGAGAGTGGCGGACAAAACTGGCCGGGTGGAGCTTTGTGTAACTGGAAAAAAAAATCACTAGAAATGAGAATGTAATGTTAATTTTGTCTTATGACAAATTTTGTAAAGAATTTGCCCTCGCACCAATTTGTACGCCCTTGCTATACATCCGCCATTCGGAGATGGTGGAAATGGGTGGTGGTGGTGGAGGAGAATGGAGATGGATGAAGAAGAAATGGAGTTGAATTGATTGATTAAGGTATGTATAATTAAGGGACTAATTTGTAATTAAAAAAATTGGAGTGGAAATAATATAAAAGTGTGGTGTAAAGGTAGAAATATGGTGTAGTTAAGTAATGAAAAATGTTTAAAATTTAGTGCGGTGTAAAAGTAGATTTTGTTTTTTTGATGTGGTAAAAATGGTAGAGTGGTGCAGCGGTAGATCGACTGTGGTGCGAATAAAGACTCATTTTATTTTTGGTAATGTAAAAAGGAAATTCTAACAGACACATTTTTCTTATCATTGCAATCATTTTGACGAGAAATAGAATACCGCCTAATCAAAAGCTAAAATTTCGGCCACTTGAAAAAAACCCTACCATATTTATAGGCAATAAATTCGACCACAATTAAAATAACAAAAATAATTTTTAAAAAAAAAACCTACCATAATTACCTATCAAAATTTGATTGAGGCTTTTTAAAAAGGGAAGAAAAAATCATCTTCATTCCTAGACATTTCATATATGAGTGGAGGTTCTAAAACACTTGCAGTATGATTTATTTTTCTGTAATTTTCTCCATTTCCACTTTTATATTTAACACGTTTATTCTATGATGATCATCCTAGGAGGTGTATATACACACAAGGTATGCGAAATATATTTGCAATTTGATTTCCTTCGAACTTTGATTTTGGATTTTTGAATTCATGGTCTTCGTTTCTCGCTTGGGCATTTGTTTTTCATGTTTTTCTTTTGTCGATTTTAAGCAACTTTTCGCATTTTGGGCAGTTGGTGGCAGATGAACTTGAGAAGCTCGAGAAAAGTACACTCCGTGTTGAATAAAATCTAGGAAACATTTGGTTGGCAGTATGATTCATGTTTAAATTCAATTTATTTTCAATGTTGAATTGAATGTTTTAAATGTCTTTCAATCGATGTGATTTTCATTTAAAATTCAAATCAAATGCAACTACAAATCACAAATTTAAGTGTCAATCTTCGTATTTTACAACATTTTTCCATTTCTTCATTTTGAAAAGAAAAAAAAAACGTTCTACCTGACCTATAGTGTAGAAATACGATTGGTTTGTATTCTGGATTTTTTTGTATTCTTTTAGCTGTGTTTTTTTTATGGGATTGAATTATGTTTTGTTTTGAATATTTTCTTCAGTAGATATTTCTTGACCAAATTGACAAACCCGTCACCCATAAGAAGGAATTGTCTAGTGAGATCTCACTTTCTTTTATTTTATCGACTTATTAAGTTCTTTCAATTTTTGTTTATTACTTTTTGTTTTGAACTACATTCTTTCTTTCATATTTGTTGGGTTTTGAATGTTTTTAACATCATATTGATAACCAATTTGGCAAATCTGTAGATCATTCAATCGATGATGCTTTAAATTTAGAAGTAATGTCTCATTAAAATATTCAAAAAAATATTAATTTAATTTTATCAATTAATGCAAAATATTCTAGCATTAAATTAAATTTTGAAACATATCTAAACTCAAACTTGTCATTTAACACGAAATATTCAGAAATTAAATTCACCCCCTAAATATTAGACAACGCAATTAATGCTAAATATTATTACATTAAATTTCGTTTTTAAAAATAATTATATTCAAATTCGCTAATTAATACAAATATTTTTACATTTATGTCATCTCCGGCAAATTAGCCGCCTCATTTAATTCTAAATAATCGAACTTTTAATTATTTTTTTAACATTGCACCTATTTTTAATTATAATTTTTTATATTAATTTTGACCTGTTTTCTTTTTGCCTGTTTATGTCATTTAATGAACAATATTATCACATTAAATACATCCTTATAAATTAGCCACCATAATTATGCCAAATATTCTTTCATATTAAATGTTCAAAAATAACTAATTAGCCACCCTAATTAATACCAAATATTCTTACATATTAAATTCATCTTATTTCCTTATCTCATTTCACATTAAAAAATAACTAAATTCAAAAACATACCAAAATTATAGGAAATATATTCGGCTCACATTCTTCAAATTTTCAAAAAACCTACCATAATTATAAAATTCGCCTACCGTAATTAGAAAATCATTTATAATTTGATTCTCCTAATAAAAATAGGGAATAAATTCGGCCCTAATTAGAAAAATCATTTAAAATTTGATTCTACTAATAAAAATAGGGAATAAATTCGGCTCAAATTCTTCTAATTTTTTTTTAAAAAAAAAACATACTATGATTACAAAATTCGCCTACCCTAATTAGAAAAATATTTAAAATTTTATTCTCCTAATAATATAGGAAATAAATTCGGCCCTAATTAGAAAAATCATTTAAAATTTGATTCTCCTAGGAATAAATTCGGCTCACATTAATGCTAAATATTTTTACATTAAATTATGTTTTTAAAAATAATTATATTCAAATTCGCTAATTAATACAAATATTCTTACATTTATGTCAGCTCCGGCAAATGAGCTAATTGTAATATTTAAAAAATTATAAATTTAATTTTACCAATTAATGAAAAATATTCTAATATTAAATTACATTTCGAAGAAATATATAAACTCAAATATTCTATTTAATGCGAAGCGTGCAGACATTAAGTACATCTTTATAAATTAATAATAAATATTTTCACATTAAATACATTTCTATAAATTATTCTTCCCAATCAATTACAAATATATTGAATTTATGTCATTTAATGCGAAATATCACCTTAAATTATAATGTTTCAAAAATGATATATTCGATTTTACCAATCAATGCATAATATTCTTCGACTAAATAATACAACGTAATCGAAGATGCTAAGGGTGCTTTATTATACTTATTGAGGTACTTTTTGATCTATCGTTTTTGTATTCAAACCTCTTGCTGTAAGATGATTCGGGAGTGCAGCTGATTTGCCATTTTTAATTATTTTTTTAATATTAATTTTATTCATTTTTTGTTTTGTGGTTATATATAATTTAATGAGAAATATTTTATACATCTCTATAAAATAGCTTTCCAAATTAATGTCAAATATTCTTAAATTTATGGCATTTAAAGCAAAATATTTTTGCATTAAATTATAATATTTAAAAATGATAAATTCGATTTTACCAATTAATGAAAAATATTCTAACATCAAATTACATTTTGAAAAATATCTAATCTCAAATATGCCATTTAATGAGCCACCTCAATTAATGCCAAATATATTAAATTACAGTTTTTAAAAATAATTATATTTAAAATTACCAATTAATACAAAATATTCTTACATTAATGTCATACCTACAAATTATATGCCTTATTATAGTACGTTTTGAAAAATAACTAATATCAACGATGTTAATTAATACGAGATATTCTTAGATTAGGTCATCCCCTACAAATTATTTTTTAGAAACCCTACAAATTAGCTACCTCATTTAATTTCAAATATTTTTACATTAAATTATATTTTAAAAAATAACTATATTCAAGGTTGCCAATTAATTCGAAATATTCTTACATTAAAGTCATTCCCTGCAAATTAGCCACTCCGTTTAATGTCAAATATTCATACAATCAATTATATTTTCAAGAATAACTTAATTCAAATGTTTGCGGTGTAGTGCGAATGTTTTTAGATTAAATAAATATGTCATTTGATGTGAAATATTCTTACATTAAATTATATTTAAAAAAACAATTTAAATATGCCAAAAGAAAATAATCCTCTAAAAATATTTAAAATTATTTATAATTATATAGAATATAAATAAATTCAAATATGTTAAAAAAATCATTATGTACAAGTAAGAGTTCTCCATTGATACAGAATATTCAGAAATTAAATCACATTTTAAAAAATAACTAAATTCAAATATGTCAATTAATACGATATATTTTTAGATTAGATCATCCCCAAAGAATTAGTCACCTCATTTAATGCTTAGGTAGGTAAGGTATGTAGGAAACGTATCTGAATAAGGTGGGGTGGTGGGTAAGGCATGGTATGATGGGGTGGTGGGTAGGGTATGGTATGGTGGGGTGGGGTAGGGTAGGGTGGGGTGGTGGGTAGGGTAGGGTGGGTGGTGGTGGGTAAGGTAGGGGTGGTATTGGGTAAGGTATGGTAGGGTAAGTAGGGTGAAGTGGTGGGTAAGGTAGCGTTGGTAGGGTAAGGTAGGGTAGGTAGGGTAAGGTAGGTTGGGGTAGTGGGTAAGGTAAGGTAGGGTAGTGTGGTGGGCAAGATATGGTATAGTCAAATGGTGGGTAGGGTAGAGTAAGGGTGGGAAGGGTTTGGTAGGGTAAGGTGAAGTGGTGTGTAAGGTAGGGCAGGTATGGTAGGATTAGGTAGGGTAGGGTTGGGTGGTGGGTATGGTACAATAGGGTTATAGGTAGGGTCGGGTAGATAAGGGTGGGGTGGTGGGTAAGGTAGGTTGGTATGATGGGTAAGGTAGGTAGGGAAGGGTGGGTGATAGTGAGAGTAGGTAATGGGTTAGGTAGTAGGATGTCGAGGATGTGATGTAGAGTAGGGTAGGATAGTGTGGTGGGTAGGGTATGGTAGCGTTGGGTGGGCGGGAAGAGAGGTAGGGTGCAATGGGGTATGGCATAAGGCTACCCACCCCTTCGCTTTTATCCTACCTCATACGTGCCCGTGCAATGCACGGGTTATTGACAATATATGCGTGATCATCGCATTAATTAATCCATGCATTGTATTTTGGCAACCGTCTTTTATTAATTTTGATAAATAAAATCATTGTTCATTCAATGAAAAGATTTTATTTTTCATGATTAATAGTAAGAGTGGTGATAATCATTAATATGATTATTTATACCTAATGTTTATTACAAAAGAAAAATATTCAACATGATGTTTTTGGAAATTTATTACAATGTATATGGTCTTTGATTGTATTTCGCATTTGCTCTAGATTGCATTTATCGTCTTATACAATTTAAAATTTGGGGTCAAATTATGGTAAATCAAAATATGACAATTTTTTTACGTATAATTAGTGATTGTAATATTTACAAATCATATTTAACGACTTGATTTACGGCAGTAATGAATTATACATTAATTGATTTTATTACACAACATAATAAAAGAATACTTATAGTATTTGACATGAGTGGCGATTTATATTGAATGCAAGATGCTCATATTTTATTTTGACAATTGTTATTTATGGAATAACTTTACTTTTGTTTTATTGAAGAGAAATTGAAACCAAACATATAAGATCGATTAATGATGACAATATTGAGATCATCAATACTGCGAGAACGCAAGTTATACACAAAAATAAATAGAATTTCTCAATAGAAAAATACAGGAGAATAAAATGTTAAATGCAATATGTGCAAGTGCTATACAAATATTGTTAGGTCCCTATAGATTAGAAGTTTTGATGATACCAAAATAGTTGGTTTAGTAACCAAGTATAAGTTTGCTTAGTAGTGTGACATGCGAAATGTATATGTTTAGTCAAACTTAGTCTTTTGTAAGATATAATAAAATAGGATAGCCTAACTCAGAAGATCAGAAGAGTTGATGACCAGACTCCTATCCAAGAATACCTATCAGCTGAAGCAAACATGCGAGTAAAGCAAGAAAATGACTTGGACAGACAAGTAATGCAAACAGACTAGTAATGCAAGCACTCAAGTCAAACGAACGAATAATGAAGCAGACTACAAGGATACATCAAGTGACTAAGTAACATATGATATGATAAATTAAAGGGCGTGTAGCCTTCCTTACGATCAACTCTTGATCAACGGCTACGAAAACATTACAAGTCGAAATAGCATTTAAAGCTAGCTGCAAAGCTACAAGCTACATCTGTTCAGTACCATGTATGTCAACCAATGGTCGAAAGCTGACAAGTTTTTGAATTATTGCAAGATGGAATTAAATAAGGATCACTCATTTCCCCAACGGTTGATCTACTCATTGGGAATATATAAATTCAAGGAAGATGATAGAAAGAAAGAGGAGTGAAAAATACACATTTGAAAATACTAAGAACTGGGAATACATTGAAGAACAAGATCATCATCTTAAAATCTTACCACTCTATATCAATAAAATCAAGAAGATCATCTAAGGCACTCACCAAGAAATATCTAGTGATCTACTTGATAAAAAAGAGCCGCAAATCAAATATCAAAGACCGATCTAGCAAGACTCTAATCTTGTATCATTTTTGATACATCACCAACTTTATCAACAATCAATCACCAAGGAAACTGAACATGTTGAAGCATCAGTAATGGTGTGAGGAACAAGGAAAAAGACGAGTCTTTGAAGAAGAAGATCTTCAGACGAGCTACATGCATATAGACCATTGAAGCAGTTGGAGGTTGTCAAGGACAGGCTATTTAGAGTGTGAAACATCTACGGGGTGTCAAGGACACTTGCCCAATGTATTAGCATGGAGTACAATAGTGATACCTCTTAAGTCACATGAGAAGCGGTCACGTTAGGTGATTACGCCACTCCGAAGATCGATAAAATTCTCTGACTTATTTACCTTCAGCAATTTACCTTGAGAATTTACTTATTCCGATGACATTACACAACACTGAAAACCAAAGCCAAGGCATATTTAAAAACATCATTCCGCTGCATACACTCTGAGAATCAAACCATCCAAGTGAAACAACGAGTAGTCTTACTAGTCTGTTTAACTTCCTAGTCTGATACCTTAGTAAGAAGTTTTTCACAAAAAGAAGAGAGTTCATTTAATCCCCCTCTCTCTAAACTCTCATAAGCCTTGTATTACAGACCAACAAATATAATGCTTTTTTTTTTTGAATAAAAATATAATGCTTTAAAAGAGCCATTAAAACAACATTTTTCAAAAACATAAAATAAAAATGAATTTTATGGAAATAGTTTTCACGACAATATCTTAATGCATATGCTTGAACTTATTTCAAATATTGATTACCTAACCAGTTGACCTTGAGCTCACCATTAACCATGGAGTTTAGTGTACTAAGAAAATCGAAATACAAAAATGTTACAGGCAGTTCTCTTATCGAAATTTCTTGGCTGGTTACGCACATAATCAACTTCTCATTTTACTTTTTAACCTTCTTCTCCTATTGTTTCGCCATAGTTACTCATATGTTTTATAGATTCATTATATCTCCGTAACCAATGCGAGACATGGAATCCATTCCTTCCGCGGGAAGTAGAGAGACAGTCCCCTTATTTGTTAGCCCTAAGAAAGTGATCGATCGGCCGAGTTCATATTTAGACTAATTAGCTACTAGTCAGATATGTGAACTAATTGATCACTAGGGGGTTGATGGTAAATAAGGATAAGATATTATGAGTCGGGTTCACGGAGACTTCCCTCTCAGAATGGACAGTCTATGGAGGGTTAATCCGTATGTAGTGATTATATCAATGGACGCTTATTCGCTCTATGGGTTGAGTATAAGTATACATCTATAATCGGTAGAGTTCAGTTTCGGGTTTATGGTGGCGTAATCCCGGAATTAATAATTAATGTACTTTCTGTTCGATGAATAATTAATTATTGGAATTTGCGGTTATAGGTCCATGGTCCCCCGGTGTGGCTTCGTAATTCGGACTAATAATCTTGTTATTTGGGCCTCAGTGATAATTAATTGGCTGGGCTAATTGATTGATATGCATGGATATTATTTAGTTGGGCTAAATAATATAATACACAAAAAAGACATTTTATGTGGGCTTTTTTGACCCAATATGTGGCGCCATTAATGTCCTAATAATTAGAGAGAAATTAGTTTTCTTGGATAATTATTTAACATGTGATTTATCTTTTATTTGTTAAATGATAATTCATGGAATAATAGATAATAATATGATTTATCTTAATTTGTTTGGGATAATCGTTTATTTATCTTTTATTTGAAAAGGATTAATGTGATAATTATCACTTAATTATTTAATCCTTGGAGGACATTGATTACTCTCCTATATAAAGAGAGTTCTCCCAAGTCTAATGGCAAGGTACTATTCACGTCACTATTCACCGAGAGAAATTGGCCGAAAAATTTCGGCCTCTATTCTTAGGGTTCGAGTTGGAAAAATCTTCGGGATTTTTTCGGTTGCATATCAAGGAGGCTCGTGTATCAAGAAGGGTGTCCACCAACCGCCGTTTGGAGAACACATCGGAAGATCAAGGCTTCTCTTCCCTATATTGATAACATGATCTTAACCCCCTTGTAGTTTTTAAGTCCTTTAACTATGTTTTATGATATGTAAATCGTGATCCGTCCGCTGCGCATAGATCTAATTTTGGTTAGATCTAAGAACCTGCATCCTTCATGTGGTAGCAGAGCAAGGTTCCACGATTTATATAGTCATAATCGTAATTAAACGATTTAAAGGAGTGGAATTGCATGTAGGTGATATTTTACTTATTATTATGCATTAATAATTTTTAAATTGCTATGGTTGAAGAGATGGATTGGGGTTGACATCGTTTACCCGTTAGATCTATTGTAAACTCATATGAACGATGAAAATTCGTTCATATGAGTGTAGGAAATTATGTAATTTATTTTTTATTGCAATTTTAATTTCCAGAAAACAGATCTGTTTAGTAGCTGTTTAGATATTTCGTTTTTCCCGTTAATCGAGCCGTTGAAACGAAGATCCCTTTGGTCCGAATCAAGACTGGAATATGATGAACAATCCCACAAAATTTGGCGTCGATCAGAGTCCGTTTGGATGTCCGTTCGTTGCTGCAAAGAAGCTGCTGTAACAGAAAAACGCAGGATTCACAGAAACCCTACCTGTGACTTCCTCGAATTTCTGGGAGAGTTTAGACCGTTGAAACGCAAATCCGACCGGTCAGATTGATAAATATGGATTTTTGGACGTGGAGTAAAAATTTCAGGTCGATCGGGTTTCATCTCGATTCGCGATCGGCCGCGGGAAGCAATTGATGCGCTGCTGTAAAAGTCAGATTCAGCAGCAAGTTGGGCGGCTCACTGGAGAAGATTGACAAGTCAAACCTCCGATCCAACCGTCCATCTTGAATTACGAAGAATGATTATCAGATCTGGAAATTTTCATCCGATCCAAGTTCGTTTGATGTGCCGATCGTCGAAGATTCCTAACAGCTGCAGATTAGGGTTTTAATTTATTTTCGAATAGATTAGTTACGGGGGTGCCAACGGTCCATCTCGGTGTTTATTTTCCGCACTAGTATACATGTGTAGATTGTATGAGTAGAACCGGAAAATTGCCATGACATGCATCATATCATGAATTCCACTCCATATGCATACATGTAGAAATTAATTCGAGGAATTAGTTAGGCATGTATAAAACACACGATTAGTTTTAATTAATTGTTTGATATTAATTAGAAACTAATTAGGGTAAAACCGAGGAACACGGGTTTTTTCAATCGTCGAGGTTGGGTGATGGATTCTCGGTGAATCCCACTCTGCGAAAGCATAAGGAGTAAAATCCCGAAACCTCGTGGTTAAGGTGTTGGATTCTTGGTGAATTACACCTTACCTAAGACGAGATTACGTTTTTGTTCCGTAGTGTCTACGTGAAAGTTTGATGTTTAAGGATTGGATAATCACGGGCAAACAGGTTCGAAAGTGGTTTAACCACGGTTGTGTGGTCAACAGTAGCTACGGCTCAATCGACTTCACCCTCCACGTGTGGCGTTTGCACGGGGGTCTGGCAATACTGAGCCATCCGAAGAGCCACTACGGCTCAACGGACCTCTCCTAGCCTTGACCCGTCCGACGACCACATATGTTCTAACGAATAGGTCGGGTGGGCTAGCCCACATTAACCGACAACATTCGGGCCTATGATTTATTGTTCCTTAATGTAACATCAAGTCCAAAAACATGATCAGTAAACCCACCACTTTTTCAAAATATTGAGTGGGAGCGGGAGAGGCGACAGCCGACCCCACGGCCTCTACTGTTGACACAAGCAACGTGAGAGAATGGTGACGCCTCGTGCCGGCCTGGGACCGGCCTCCCTAAGGAAGGCCTTCACCGCTATCAAAATTCAAGGCTTGGTCTCCGAAAGGATAGGATTTTGGGTACTCGTCGGGTCACTGACCGACCCTAAGGCGGCACACTCGGGGTCTACCTAAAAATCTGAGACAGTAGGTCACACTCATAAAGGGTATTTTTGGTAGTACTTGGCTGAAAAAGGAAAGGTGATTGACGATCACAATGAGATGTTCGATTCCCAATCTGATCTTCAATATTAATCGAAACCTCTTTGACCTACCCTAAGGCGGCACTGAGGCATTAGATTAAATCATTGGAACGGTAGGATAGACTATAAAGTACTTAGTTTATGTTCCTAAAATTTTAGTAGTGTATGATTTGGATTTATTTTCTGTCAATTTTATTTACAACTGTTAAATATATCTCTCTAAGGTGATAGACTGCTAGTGTAAAATTGACTAGTAATGACTTCGTTAAAAAGTGGTAAGTAACTAGAACGTTGTATTTATTAATCTCACATGCGATTAATTTTTCGGAAGAGATATTTCTCTTGAAGCCTTCAAAACTTAAGTGACAGAAATAGGCATGTCACTGCTGTCACTCGTGTAGAACGAGAGACAACCGTAGTTAGTTTGAAAGATAATTGGGACGATAAAATTCTTCTAGTGAATTGTGTAGTGTCTACACGAGAAATTTTCTGATAGAAAAATTGGAGAATCATAAATTAAAGTGTCGCTAGTTAGACGGTATTTGGAACCGATAAACTAGTGGGAGCTTTTATATTATGTTTTTCTAATTTATTAGAAAATCAGTCCCACTGGGTAACACTTTCATTAGACATCCCACAGTTCACGAGTAGTGTCTACTCAAACGAACTGCTAGTTCAAGACTATTTTTTTTTTCCAGGAAAGTTAAGAATGGGAAAGAATGTCTATAAGTGTTAATCATCTTAACTAAAGTTTTGAGGCTAAACCAGAACATTAATTGAAGAAAGTATAGGATAAGGAAAGTGATTTCGGATCACTAACCAATGAATTCTTAGCGACTTTCTTAACCGAGTAACTTGACTCAGTGGCTTAGTTCTTTGGAAGAACAATGAAGCTGTGCATTAATAAAGTAACAACGGGCAGTAATTTCAGCTAGAATAGTGGGAGTGATATAAGGAAATGAATTTCGGATTCTATCCTTGAATATCACAGAAAAAATTTATTTTTCTGTTTACAGATTCGTTGAAACAAATGGATTCACTTTCGTCTCGATATTGCAGTTGCCTTAAACAAAGTGAAGATGACATTTGTAGTACGAATACGAGACTCGGACTTTTGTTTGATAAAGAGAACCACTAAGTAAAGTCGAATAGGTATGTGTAACACATCTAAAACTATTAAAGGTAAAAGGTTTCCGTATTAAGATAAATGACTTTTCAATATCTATTAATTAGTTCATATATCCTAGAGATAAGACCTAAAGACGGCTAAGGGTGATTCCTATTTCCCGGTCGGGAACACCGTCTCAAAGGAACAATGACTAAGTTTCCTTTCAATCGGGAAAGGGTAATAGATTTGAAGAGGTAACATAGCTTGTTCACAGTGACCTTCGGGGTCTAGTGAGAGATACAAGCTAGTGGGAGATTTTGAGTGGTGACATTCTGTCTGATAACTACTCAAAACACTGGTCGGTTTATCGAAAGAATACGAGGAGGTGTCTCTGATTTTAGCAGAGAATAGAGTATTCCAAGCTCAGAAATAGGCTATCGCATAGTCTTGGGACTGATGCTCGGCCTGCCTCCTAGTGGAATGATTCTCACTGAGGAAGAAACCATAGACTTGCCCTATATAGTTACTGATGTGCTACAATACACTGCTAAACTCGATTAAGATAATTGGTTGCAAAATAACGGTTAACATTATTATGTAAACCGAGAAGTCTACCTAGAAGATGCTAGTGAATTTATGGATAAGGAGTGAATTCGGTTCACACCACATCCGTAAATGTAGGCATTTAGCATTTAATGCTTAAAGGTAGGACTGGGGATTTTGCGCATACGTTCAAATTGTGACTGTTCGTGAAATATCTTAATGTCACGAGTGAAGGTTGGTTTTAAGATTCTTGAGATCAGAAAGTGACGGTTGGACTTTCACACCCTTTCTGAAAGAATACATAGATAACAACCTTAGAACTTGGAGTACGGTTACTCTAGGTAGTTACTATCTGATTTAATCAGACCACGTCCAACATTAGTTGTTGGTGATTACACTGATAAATACTACTAGATCAGAATGTCAATCCACCCAAGACACAGTGGGAGTATTGTTTAACCGTTGACCCATTGTGATTTTGTGGACTTTATAATCTGCTGGGGTGATTGATAACCTATGGCTCTTGGTGGGCTGTATAGGATTCTGGTTATAGAGGTTGGTTTGAAAACCTTGACCCTGTGAATGGAGTTTTGGTACTCCGGTTCGTTCGGCCTCTTGTAGAACCACCCGAGTGTCTCGGGCCCAAGTGGGAGCAATTGGATCTACACGGAAAAGAGTCGAATGAATAGGAAAGTTTAAACTTTCGCGCAAAGTTGAGTGGTATAGGGGTGATTCCCCGACAAGTAGAGAGTTAACCGGACCTTGAACTCTCTCACCACTCGGTCTTGCTAGATTTCGTTAGAAAGCGTAGAAAATAGGGGTGATTCCCCGAGACTTTCTTGCCGAACAACGGAATCGAATTCATTCGAAATGAAGGGTTTTAGCTAAGAATGAATAACGGATTCGTTACAAAGCGAGAATATAGGGGTGATTCCCTAAGACCTTTTTTGCGAGACTAACGATATCTTAATTCATTCGAAAGAACCTTTTGGTAGGAGGCACTCGCCATGGCTTATATCCTTTGTGGATTTAAGAGAACCTCTCGGTCATTTAAAAGTCACATGTTTTAAAATATGTGGACTTGACCAAAATATTGATAAGTTTTTCGTAGACTGGATATCAATATTGGTAATGTAGTAGTAGTATTAGTGTTCATAAATGATAACACTAAAACGGTTGGAAACAACATGTGTGTGCGATCTGAAGTCGGAAACTGACAGGCCAAGATTCTCTAGATGGAGAATTGGACTATATTCTAAGAATCTGATTCGGTCAGATTCACGAGAATGAGTCATTGGCTATCCCACCTATCTTATTGAATAAGATGATACGTATGCAACATTCATCGAGAGTAGTCCTACCATAACTCTCAGGAATGATTCTCTAAATCTTCGGATAAAGAGAAAATGGGATAGAGTCTCTCTTGGATAATGGCAAGTCAGGTTATCACAAGTCAATAGTAATCGAATCTTGGATTCGAGCAATAAGTAGCGGTTTAGTACGTCCTCAAGTATCTTTAGATAACGAGGAATCATATGCTTGTATATTCAGGTGCAAACTTGAATATGGTTGACTACACTGATTCTGACTTGTAGTCAGATTGAGGATGATCATTAAGTTGATCTCGGGCTCAGTGTTTACTCATAGTACTTAGAATTTTCTTTTTGGTCTGGGAATAATTCCAGGTCTGATAAGCCGATATCACTTCATTGTGAAAACAGTGAAGAGATAGCTTAGAAGGATCTTCTCAGTTACAAGATGTCAAAAGCATATTGAGAGAGAGTACAGCCTGATTGGAAGGACCGGCAACGTTTCAATCCTAAAGATCGTCTCGAGTCGACAACCTAACTAATCAGTGTACCAAGTCGAGTGCTTGGAGGGTACGGTATTAATGGACATGTCTCATCTGCTTTTAGAGCAAGTGGGAGAGTGTTGTGAATAAGATGAGAAAGGGTGTGCTCTAAAAACAATCGTTACTTGTCATTTCGTGCAAGTGGGAGATTGTTAGGTGTAGTGCCCGAAAAACAATTTGTGTAATTGTTTTTAATCATGAATGACAGAATTTATCTCACCTTATTACTTTCTTTGTGCTTGTAAAGTAATACACTGCTGCAAACCCTAAGTATATCTGTATGTAACCACTTAACTCGGTGTATGGATTACACGTGAGGATTGAGTTAGTGGTGATATACTTAAAGCTGTTAGTCCGTGGTGAACTTAATCGAGTTTAGGGTCTCTTGATTAAAACACCAATAATGCGCCCGAACACCTTAGGGTGTGATAGTCTTATCCGGATTTTGTCGGTAGAGGGTACCTACGTGGGGCATTTATATATGATGGCATTCATATAGATTTGGACCGATTTAATCGAATTTCTCGATATAATTCCGTAATCGAGGAATCTTATTAAATCATTAGATGATCATATATGGATCAACCTTAATCCTGATGTGATCACAGGGTGCTGTTTGTCCCGGGGTAGTGTTTGATGTGTTAGTTACGGTTCACTTAAATAATGTGTTCCAAGCCACTTCTCATTGGCACTATCTCCGGATAAGTGAGTAGTTCGATTTTCACGGACATGGAATCCATTCCTTCTGCGGGAAGTAGAGAGACGATCCCCTTATTTGTTAGCCCGAGAAAGTGATCGATCGGCCGAGTTCATATTTAGACTAATTAGCTACTAGTCGGATATGTGAACTAATTGATCACTAGGGGGTTGATGGTAAATAAGGATAAGATATTCTGAGTCGGGTTCACGGAGACTTCCCTCTCAGAATGGACAGTCTATGGAGGGTTAATCCGTATGTAGTGATTATATCAATGGACGCTTATTCGCTCTATGGGTTGAGTATAAGTATACATCTATAATCGGTAGAGTTCAGTTTCGGGTTTATGGTGGCGTAATCCCGGAATTAATAATTAATGTACTTTCTGTTCGATGAATAATTAATTATTGGAGCTACCGGTTATAGGTCCATGGTCCCCGGTGTGGCTTACGTAATTCGGACTAATAATCTTGTTATTTGGGCCCTCGTGATAATTAATTGGTGGGCTAATTGATTGATATGCATGGATATTATTTAGTTGGGCTAAATAATATAATACACAAAAAAGACATTTTATGTGGGCTTTTTTGACCCAATATGTGGCGCCATTAATGTCCTAATAATTAGAGAGAAATTAGTTTTCTTGGATAATTATTTAACATGTGATTTATCTTTAATTTGTTAAATGATAATTCATGGAATAATAGATAATAATATGATTTATCTTAATTTGTTTGGGATAATCAGTTTATTTATCTTTTATTTGGAAAAGGATTAATGTGATAATTATCACTTAATTATTTAATCCTTGGAGGGCATTGATTACTCTCCTATATAAAGAGAGTTCTCCCAAGTCTAATGGCAAGGTACTATTCACGTCACTATTCACCGAGAGAAATTGGCCGAAAAATTTCGGCCTCTATTCTTAGGGTCCGAGTTGGAAAAATCTTCGGGATTTTTCTGGTTGCATATCAAGGAGGCTCGTGTATCAAGAAGGGTGTCCACCAACCGCCGTTTGGAGAACACATCGGAAGATCAAGGCTTCTCTTCCCTATATTGGTAACATGATCTTAACCCCCTTGTAGTTTTTAAGTCCTTTAACTATGTTTTATGATATGTAAATCGTGATCCGTCCGCTGCGCATGGATCTAATTTTGGTTAGATCTAAGAACCTGCATCCTTCACTTCAGTCGAAGAACGGGCAATAGAGTTTTGCTTTTAAGAACTCCAAGACACAAGATTGAGGCCCAGAAAGACCAAATAACCACTGGTGGAGGAAGTCTTCTTTGTTTCCACCCCAGTCTGCGTCGCAAAAGGCATGAAGGATAAGCGGAGAAGAGCGATACAGAGGTAAACCACGGCGATTAGACCCAACAAGATATTGAAGAAGACGTTTGGCAAGAGCCCAATGCCGACCCGTAGGAGCATGCATATACTAGGAGAGTTTATACAGCAAATGCGAGGTTAGAGCGGGTGAAGATCATGTTGGAATAGTGTCCTAAACCCAATCGGGTTGGACCGGATCCGACCGGGTCGGATCATTTCTACTATTTCTTTATGTTTATACATAGATTAAATGGCTTTTATGTTGTCATATATATGTTCTTTTAAAGAACCAATTATGAATTGTTATATGATAACGTCCTTAGTATTAAAGCTTGTGATAGAGAAACCATGATAGGCGATTATGGTTGATGAGATCTCTAGTCACTTTAATAAGTTTGATACTTAAATGTCTCTAGGCTGATGTACTATTAAACAGGGCATTGATAGTATGAACAGGCTAGCATGTATTAGATGTCTTCTATCTTTAGGGCAGGGATAGATCTCGTCTATCGAAGTGTAGAGACACTTGGACTGTACGTGGACGTGTATTAGAGAATGCGTACGTTAGACTGACCCACTTACACGGATAAGTGTCACACTATGTGACGGTTGTGTAATTATCCTTTTGACCGGAGTCTTCATGGCATCACGGTATGGATTGTCATGCTTTGACACTATTGAGGTTTCCCCTAGCCACGGGGCGATCATGCGGTAGTGATTGGGTATGATACCGAAGCATGCGGAGTATACATGATTGGTCGTCCGGGAATCGCGTATCCTATGATTGGGATCGAATATCCGAAATGGCCTTCTTATAAGGAATGTCTTACTCTCGTGAATCTTTGCAAAGTGGGAGTAAACAAGTAACTTCGAGAGAGCATGATATCCAGATTATAAGATACGATCGTTGATGTTTTGACACTCGACTAACATTTGTATGGGTATTATTACGGCGATAGGATTGTAAGTTACACGGTAAGCTGTTTCACATGAAAGGTAGTAGTCATTGCATTTGACTCTTCCGATGATTGGGGGTCACGGTGTGTTGCTAGACGCTATCCCGTGATCGTTAGGCATGAAGGGAATTTTTGTAATTTGTACTTTGTGTCTACGGCCAACATATTCGGAAGCCTATCGGGTCACACACATAAGAACATCTAGCCGGATTAAAATGTGGTTATAGATGATAACCAAATAAGGAAAGAATTTATCTCGTACTATAAAGGTTATAGTGGTAAATTAATATGGTGGTATTTATTTATTATGAATAAATATAATACAAGATATTAATTATGATGATTAATTAAATATGTATATTGATACATATGAATTTCGAAATTATGTATATATGTGATATACATGTATTTTGCAATTAATTAATCATAGTTTTATATTAATTAAAGAATATTCCGGAAGCCAATTAAAGGCTAAGAACGGCACCAATAATAGTGTATTAAGATACACTTGGATTGTGCAATTTAATTAATAAGATTATCATATATTAATATTAGATATTGATGACTATAGATTTGCACACATGTTTAAATTCATTTATGGTAATAAGATATATATAATCAATATAAGATATTGACAAATTCTTGGAAATATTTAATATAGGATATTAAATTAAATGAGATAAATCAATCAATTATATTTTCCTTATTTTATTGGAAAAAGGTTTTCTTCTTGTTGGACTTATTTCTTAGTTTTGATGATGAGTGCCATACTAGCTGTTATAGTGCAAAGGCAAAAAGATATCTAGATAAAATGTATAGGTTTATTAGAGTTTGATTCATAAATAGGTTTGATCAAACAAGCATCGTAAATGGCCGCCGATTGTTTATCGCCAGACCGATCTAGGTCATGAGGGTAGATAGGTCGATGGGCGGTCTAGAACCGCCGAAGACCGAAGGCGAAGGCCGAGGGTTCAAACTCGGTTAATGAAGGCTAAGGGATCAAACTTAGTATTTAATGTCAAGGATATGGAATCAGAATTTAGGCAAGTCTGTGATGACCTAAACTGATTACATATACCTTGTGTAGAAGGTCTAAGTTCCACAAGTTGGATGATGCTTGGAACTTGGTTATACTTTAAATGATGTAATCTAACTTCACAAACAAAAGTTGGATAAAAAGATTCAGCTGCATTATATTTTACAGACAAAAATATGATGTTCAGCAGACTAATTGGTTTTACGACGGATCGATGAACCCGCCGATATATACCTCGATCAATTCAAGATTATTGGGAAGTTACATGGATAAGAACGACCAACTACCTCGACTTATCAAGCAAATCAAAGGCCGAGATTAAAAAGACGTTGGGATGATCCATATTTTTATCCATTGGATACAAGTCAAAGGGGTGGACGGACCGCACCTTTGTCAAAAAGTAATCCGACGGTGTCGATCCTATGAATAGTGACAGAATGCAGTGCAGATGGGACAAATACAAGGAACGGTCACATTTGAATTTCAAATTCAAGTCACATGCATTCCTACCTATAAATAGAGGACTTTCAACTCAAAAAGAAGATGATGATTTTTGGAATAAACTTCAAGTGATAACATTGAGCCGAAAAACACCGCCTGAACTTACCGAGCTTAAGGTCGCCGATCTAGTTATTTTCTTCAAGTGCATTCTATGTTCAAGCTGCATCAAGCATACACACTTGAAGACTGCAAGCTGCTGATTATATCATCCTAATCAAGCTGCTGCAACTGAATCATTTACTTGATTCATTCTTTATTTTATAAAGAACCTGCTGAAGACAGTGAAGCATCTGTTAGGTGTGAAAGACTGTTGGTTTGTGGTGAAGCTGGTGAAGAGGCAATTCTACCCTTCAAGGACCAGTGGAAGACTCAGGAGCAGCAATCCTACCTGTTCTTAGTTTTCAGTTTGTGAAGCCATAGTTATTGGTGAAGGACAAGCAACCTAGGATTCTTTGTACGAGATAACTCAAAGATTACTAGTGAATTTCCTCCAACATCACGGGAGAAGAGTGGACGTACGGGATTACATCACCCGGAACCACTATAAAAATCTCTCTACTTACTTACGCATTTATTTTACGCACTTAGTCATTATTCATATCAACCCGCCGAATCTAGCAACCGAACTCACACACATACACTACCGAGTATCTAATACTTAGTAACATTTTTAACAACAAGTAACAAGGCTTAATTTTGATATTATTCCATTTGCACAAATTCAAAGCAAGCGAAGCGTCGTGAGACTACGTTTATCGGCAGCTGCGAGGTCTCGACACTCGAAGTATCGACGAGTATCAGCGCCGAAGTTGCAGAATTTGTTAACTCCAAAGTTTTAAGTGTTAAGTTTATTCACCCCCCCTCTAAACTTAACTAAAGCCTTTTCAAGGGACCAACAATTGGTATCGGAGCGATTAGCTTCGTTTGAAGGAATCCTACTTGTTGTGCTTGTGAAAATTCTTTAAAACTTTCTTTCAAGTTACTGATTTTCAAGACTTGCATCATGGATAACACACAGTATGCTAGAACCATGTTGATGTGCTCTCTTGATAGATTTGATGAGTATAAACGTCGAATGCAGGCATATCTTGCTGCTACTCATGATGAGATGATGGATGTACTAAGCGAAGGACCCGGAGATTACAAAGGCGATAAAGTGGGTGACGGAACTGAGTACATTCCTAAACCAAAGAGAGAATGGAATGCAGAAGACAGGAAAAGAGCAAACCTCAACAACATTGCTATTGATATCATCTACAGAACCTTGGATAGCAATATGTACATGAAAGTCAAAGATTGCAAGACTGCAAAGGAACTTTGGGATAAGATTCACTTAATCTGTGAAGGCACTGATGCAATAAAGAAGAACAAAATCAGTGTGGCCAGAAAAAGGTTTCAAAAGTTCAAAATGCTACCTAATGAAACCATTGAGCAAATGGAGTCCAGATTCAATGCAATCTTAGATGAACTTACTCTGCTGAGTGTAAGTTATTCAAAAGAGGAAGTAAACACCAAAATCTTGGAAGCTTTACTGCAAGAGATGTTTGGAAAATGAAGGTGACCGCAATTGAAGAAATGAGAAAGCTCGCATGAGGAAGACACCTTCAAAGCGTTTCTCGATCTTAAGGCCTATGAATTTAGCAAGAAGTTAGTGCTCGAAGGCGAAAAGGAAGAGCCAAAGACCATCGCATTGGTCGCTTCACATCATGAAGAAACATCGGGAGGACAGGATGATATCTTGGATGAGATGCAAGAGCGGATTGCCCTGCGAGCAAGAAAATCGAATGATGAAGACCGGAAAGGCCCCTACAAGAAATTTCACAAAGAGGCCTGCGAGAGAAGGAAAGAAGAACCAAAGAAAGATAATGACTATCTATGCTTTCATTGCAAGAAACCGGGACACTTCGGACACGATTGTCCCGAGTTGAAACAAGGCAAGGAACACGATTATCTTTGCTTCAACTGTAAGAAGCCTGGACATTTTAGACCGATTGTCCGGACCTGCGAAGACCAAAAGTCAACAAAGGAGACATGGCAAGAAGGCTATGGTTCTTGAAGATGAATCGGGATATGAAGTGGGATGCGAAAAAGGAAATGAGTCGATGACACAAGACCTTGGTTCCGATATGGAGGATTATGCTTTGATGGCCAACATGGATGAAAGCGAGGAGGTATACAACACGTATCTATAAACACTCCTTTGGAAGTGATTGTGAATCAACTTTGTGGTTCAAATCCTAGAAATTCGACAACAATGAGACTTTGGATGCCATCCTTAATCAAGCGAGGATAATACAATCTGGTTATGAGATTGTGAAGGGTGAAAAAGAGGCTCTTGAGTTAGAAGTTGGAAGATTGAAATTTGAATTAAGGGTTTTCAAAGGTAAGGAAAAAGATGTTGGACGAGAATCGACGCATAAGTCCGTCGCACATCCGGCGACCTCGAATCCGCTCGAACCATCTTGTTCCAATACCGCATACAAATCGGGGAAAGCCTTATGGAGATAGGCGGGCTTGGATTTGGAAATCGGCAATCTAACAAGAGTGGATCCGGTAAGGTTCCGAACCTAGTACCGAATTGGTCCTAAGTTTGTGCACCGCACTAGATCCATCTCCCAGTAAAAATTTCTTGAAGCGAAGTAAAACCAAATGAGAATGCCTCAAAGAAGCAAAATCGAAGTCTCGAAGTCAACGGACTCTAGTAAAAAGAATAAATCCAAAAATAGACTCTTTGTACCTTCTAAGCTCGCGATAGCGACACTTTGCTACCAAGTCTATTTGGACCACGAAGGAAAGAAACGAGAAATATTCCAAGAATAAGAATCCTAAATCCAAAAATGTTGATCATTCAAGGGATACTTATCTCGGGGGAAAGGTAGAGGCTTGTTCCCTCGGCGATAATGATTGGAATATTCCCGCATCTAATGCTAGAAACAGTCAGTATAACCATACTGCTAGGGTAAAACCTAGACAATGGAATCAGCAGAGGACTTACATAAGACCTCAGCAGACTCCATATTACAGGGCTGCTCCTAAATGACATTAAAGACATCTATGGTTATGCAAATGTTTCTAACAACAAAAATCATTTCAAACAAGCATTATGTACCAAAAGGCCGAAAACATATGTGGTTCCTACACAACCTACGTTAGAACTTATGGATGTGTGGAATACATGTATGAACCAAAGTATGAACCAAAGTATGACACATTTAGGAGAAGACCTTATGGAAACATACCAAGGGTCATGCTTGCCATCGACCACTATGGACCCAAACGGGTTTCGGTACCTAAAATGCATTAACTTTGTTTTGTAGGGTGTACGGTACTTTGACGAGTGGATGTTCCGGACACATGACAAAGAATAAGCACTTTGTCTTACAAATTTTGTGGCAAAAGATGGTCCAAGGGTGAATTTTGGCAACAAAAATACACTGGTTATACAAGAGGATATGGCACACTTATCGAAATGGACTTACAATCAAGAATGTTGCATATGTGGAAGGATCGGATTACAACTTGGCGAGCACCTTTGGACAATTTTGTGATATGGGATACAAGGTCACTTTTGACAAAAACAACTCGTATTGTCATTAGTGAAAGAGGTGATCAAGTTGTACTTGTTGGTAGAAGGCAACGAGAACATGTATGTTGTGGATTGGTCTACTGCGGTTCCGAAAACCTGCTGATTGTGCATACCAAATCGAACTCAATTGGTTATGGCACAAAAAGTTAAATCATCTAAATTTTGATGATATTAATCGGTTAGTGAAGAAGAAGTTAGTGGTTGGTTTACACGAGATTACATTCAAGAAGGATGCTATACGTGATGCATGTCGCAAGGTAAACGAGATAAAGTCAAGTTTCAAGTCAAAGACTAAACAATCAACTAACGAGTGTTGGAGCTTATGCACATGGATCTTTTTGGACCAATAACTCCAACAAGTGTGACAGGGAAGAAATACACCTTAGTGGTTGTGGATGATTTTTCTAGATACACTTGGGTGATATTCATGAACAAGAAAAGTGAGACACTCCAAAGCTTACCTAATCTTTTGAAGAGATTACAAAATGAGAAAAGTTTAACGAGTCATAAAGATTAGATCGATCGAGTAGTCTTGAATTTCTCAACAAAGTTATAAGAGAATACGTGAACGAATGGTGTACTTCATCAACTTGCTTCTTTGGTACACCTCGGCAAAATGGGGTTCTTTGAAAGAAGAAACGAGAACATTAAAGGAAGCGGGAAGAACAATGATTTGTGAAGCATTGCTACACGAAAGATATTGGGGTGAAGCAAAGTAAATACGACATGCTATACACAAAATAGAACATCGTAAACAAGAAGCTGCTTTGAAGACACCTTATGAGATCCGGAATGGAAGGATACCTAATATATCCTATTTCCACCCATTTGGAAGCAAATGTTTTATTCTAAATCATAAAGTTCACTTGAAAACATTCCAACCAAAATCGATGAAGGAATCTTCTTAGGATATTCTTCGGTCAATGAGCATTCGAGTCCGAACAAAAGAACAACCGAAACATGAAGAAACAATCAATGTTGTGTTTGATGAACCTAAGTTTCTTGGTATGGAAGATAAAGAGTGTGAACTGCTTTGAAAATCAACAAATCACCGATCCAGATTGTGTTGAAGTTTTGGAAAGATTCAATGACTTAAAAGTCTACGATACGCCCCTTGAACACCCCGCCGACAATGTTACCGATGCAACAAGCGAGGCAATTCAAGGATACGTTGACCCCCTGTAGAAGAAACTACGGCGCAGACCCTACCGAAGATGATATTCCCGAAAATCAAAATAACCAAAATCCACAATGGTTAAGGAATCACCCTCTTGAACAAGTTATTGGCAATGTACGGCAAGGTGTGAGGACTAGAAGACAAGCTGGAAGCTATGTTTACTTGTTTTCTATCTCAAATGGAACCTAAAGTTGTTGAAGAAGCAATTTCGGATCCAGATTGGATAATTGCTATGCAAGAAGAATTAAATGAATTTGAAAGAAATCAAGTTTGGACACTAGTTGAAAGGCCGGCTCATGCAAATATCATTGGTACTAAGTGGGTATACGAAATAAACTTGATGAATCGGTACCATTGTTAGAAATAAGGCCGGACTAGTTGCAAAAGGCTATTCTCAAGCGAAGGAATAGATTTTGATGAAACTTATGCACTGTTGCAAGATTGGAAGCTATCGATTATTTTTGGCACATCCGCATACAAGAACTTCAAAGTATATCAAATGGATGTCAAAAGTGCATTTTTGAATGGTATCCTAGAGGAGGAAGTGTATGTTCAAGCAACCTCCTGGATTTGAAGTTAAAGATCAAGAAGATAAAGTGTATAGACTCAACAAAGCACTTTATGGATTGAAACAGCGAACAAGAGCATGGTATGAGACTCTATCTCAATTCTTGGTGGACAATGGTTTTACAAAAGGGACTATTGACAAGACACTTTTCGAGAATCAGTGAAGGGGACAACACCCTGCTGGTACAAATTTATGTGGATGACATAATTTTTGGTTCTGAGAATGATTTACTTTGTGAAAAGTTTGCAAATCTAATGAAAAGTAAATTCCAAATGAGTATGATGGGAGAAATGAATTACTTCTTGGGATTGCAAGTTAAACAGTTGAAAGATGGAATCTTCATTCATCAAACCAAGTATACCAAAGAGCTTGAAGAAATTTGGTATGGAAAACAGCACTAAGAGCTCAACTCCTATGAGTACAAACATCAGATTGGATGAAGATAAAGAAGGCAAAGATGTTGATCAGACTTTGTACAGAAGGATGATAGGAAGTCTGCTGTATCTCACTGCCAGCAGACCTGATATATCCTTTGCTGTAGGTGTTTGTGCAAGATTTCAATCCAAACCTAAAGAAAGTCATTTAGGTGCTGTCAAAAGAATTCTTAAGTATCTAAAAGAGACTTTGGGAGTAGGAATTTGGTATTCCAAGGAAGGAAGCTTCAAGGTAATATCCTACTCAGATTCTGATTATGCTGGATGCAAGATTGATAGAAAAAGCACTTCGAGAACCGTCGGTTAATGGGAAATAGGCGGTCTCTGGTTCGACAGTTAAGAAACGAATTCTATTTCAACTTCCACCGCTTTGAAGCCGAGTACATTCTTCGCCGGGAAGTTGCTTGTGCACAAGTACTATGGCTAAGACAACAATTAAGGGATTATGGAATTGAAGAAAGGAAATTCCAATCATGTGTGACAACACAAGTGCAATTGCAATCACAGAAAATCTGTTTTGCATTCAAGAACCAAGCACATTGATGTGAGACATCATTTTATAAGAGATCATGTTGAAAAGAAAGATGTGGTGGTTCTATACATCCCTACCGAAGATCAACTTGCCGATATTTTCACTAAGCCACTTGATAGTGAAAGATTTGCCAAATTAAGGATTTGAACTTGGAATCATAAAGATTGGTGATATTCGAGCGGTGTCTTGGAATTCACCAAGGGGATTAGTCTTTGCTATGTTGGGTGAGCTCACTTAGCAGATTAGTCATTGGTATCAACAATTCCATGTACTTATGTTTGAACAATTGAGCAAATGAGGTTGCCAAGGGGATTGGTCTTTGTCATGTTGGGTGAGCTCACTTGACAGATCAGTCATTGGTATTAAACTTCATCTTGTATTATCAATTGAACAAAACAAGGAGAAAACAAGGATCAGCAGAGTCACCTTGTCAGCAGGCTGCTGAAGCACATTATCAGCAGACTGCTGAGCCCACCCTGCTGAGGGATACCTTGCTGAAGGAAATTTTACTCAGTCAAAGTTATTAAGGTCAAAAAGCAGTTTGGCGGGATATTTATTTTATCCATTATTACCACAGTTAAACCATCCAACGGTTACAAACGTTATGGTGGAGTAATGGGCCACGTGTCAAGACAGAATTTATTCAGATTAATCGTGGTTACCTCAATGTACGTGCTATGATGCAGTTTCAACTACCCACTTGTCTATATAATCGATCGTTACATAGCGAGATTCACCACTTACATCTTCGCTTTATCTCTCGCAAATTCTACTTTGTGTGAACACAGATTTGAGAGGAACTCTTCTTCATCTTTTTCTTATTTCAATGGCGGAAAGAGTTGAAGTTCAAATCGAATCAAGCCAAAGTGTAAGAGGCTATGTTGTTGATGCAAATCAAACGAACCGGCCATCAATATAGGTCGAAGAATAAGAAGATTTGCGGATTGGAGAATATACTCAACATCGATTAGATACGATATCATACACCAATGTTATTGATTTACGGAAGAATATGATTATAGAAGAAGGAAATGAATCTTTCAAAACCACTTGTGAATGGTGAGGAGCTTGTAATCTCCTCCGGTCTATTTGAGACAAGTGTTTGGTTTTGAAGAAGTTGTTGATGGTTCGGTCAATCCCGAAGCTATGGGATTGGACAAGATGGCTTTTGTAGATCGATCAAGACGAAGCAACTATTAAATCGGTACAGGCATCAATGCAAAAACATTGGTATTGAATATAGTCCGTCGAGCAAGCTCATTGCAAAGAACATACTTGGGCTAGCGGCGGTATGGATACTCTATCGGGACCCAAGATAGAGCCGATGATTATCATCTGCAGGAGCATGAAGCTTGGATTTGGATACTTTATTCATTATATGAAGAAAGTTGCAAAGGAGGACAAACTAGGGAAAAGGAAATCAAAGGCCTTACCCTTAGGTTTGATGATTCAAACCTATTTGAATCACTTGGAGGTTCCCGACATTGAACCAGTTGATATAAATCGGTCCGGATACAAAAAGGAGATTGATTATGCAATTCCCGGACTTGATGATGATGAAGAGATTCTTTGAAGAAGCTACCGATGATAATGATGATGGAGATGATGGTGATGCGGTGGTGGCGAGTTCGGCAAACTAAGAAGATTTCCATCAAACCTGCTTGCACCAAAGAAACTATTTGGAAAGAGGAAGAAGAGTCCGATGTTAGAAAGACTACGAAATCACGAAATCAAAAAGAACAAGAAAGGAAACAAAGACAGATCCTGAGTTGTTGAGTACTGGCGAGGGTCAAGTGGAGGTTGCGACCCTGCTTTGTGGCTTCAAGAAAAAGCTTGTTGGTGAAATTCTTAGAGAACAACGAGAAGGAAGCAAGTAGAAAAAGAAAATTGACTAGAAAAGATGATGATGATGAACCCCTATCCAAGAGGATGAAGGAAGTTGCCAAAAAGAAGAAATATGGCAAAGGGAAAGAGTTGAAAAATTTGGAGGCACGAGAGGGCCCAAGAAGAAGCATCGATAGAGGAGGAAGAAGAGGTTGAAGGCGAGCCTCTAACTATCATTCCACCGAGTTATTATCGGTGATTCCTCCAATGAAGAAGTTATCAAGTCCACGATCCGAACGGGTTGTTTTTGAGCAATGCGTAGAGGATGTACGAGCGATCTATTGACCACGAGCTCTTTGTAGCATCCAGCGATGAACCACGGACAAACCACCGTACACGAACCTTTGTGGTGGTTGAAGAGGTGATTAGAGACTTGGTTGAAGACCCTGCAAATTTGGCAATAGTTCAGGGGGAAGAGCAGTCTGCTGCTAACCCTGCTGATGAGCATGTAAGTCAGGGGGAACCAAGTGTGATACAGATGGAAGTAGTAGGTACAAATGTACAATCTCAGCAACCTGCTGACTTTCAAACATCTGTAGAAGATACTATGAATCGCTTGTTGGAACCTTTGGAGGTCAACAAGCTACCGGAGTTGCTCCCGGGGAGATCGTTTATGCCATTTGAAAGGCATGCAAAAAGGAGCAAGAAAAGGCGAAGAGTATGTGGATCCCAAACTTGACAAATTGCCGATTATTTCCAATGGAAGTTTGGTTTCTATAAGAGACAAAAGCCAGTTCTTGAACCAATGACGAGATCTTGAAGAATGGGCTTTTGGCAAGCGGGAGTGGAGAACTTGGTGGATCGATAGATACAACCTTGCTGCAATCAAGATTGATGGATTTATTTGATGAGCAACAGAAGGAGGAGGGTATCAAATTTAGAGATCCAAGAGATGGTCCGATGATTCTTCCTCATCATCGGATAGTAGAGGAGACTTTCCTCGGACCGGGAGAATCAAGTGGGGCTGCACCGGCACATGAATCATCCGTACTGTGACCAACTAATCGGTAAGTCCGCCGAGGGCCAGACCGGAGAGATGGATGAGGATCTACGGGATCTCACCATGGATGATCCGGAGGCATTGATCAATGAAGGCATTACTCGAGTACTTGGTAGGCCGTGATGAACCAAGTACATTCCATGTTGTAGAGCCTACTTTGCACTGGCGATCTTTGGACGAGTGAGGATTTGGATGGAGAAAAGGTTCGATTTCAATGAATCTAGTGCCGGCTACGGAGAGTCAATTGAATATCAAGACGGATTTGACATTGAAGGCACTCGACTAAAGCGCCATCATCCCGCACAAGATTGGTCATTTGAAGGTTTCCAAGTGGATAATACCAATATATTCAATCCACGGGAAGTTGAAGAGGAGGTACGGAGTTCTTGGGATACAAACGACACCGGACAAAGGTTGGAACGGGAGGTACGGAGTCTTTGAGTCTCAAACGACACCTGGACAAAGGTTGGAACCGATTTGGGTTTGGAGGAAACCCCTGTTGTTGATAAGGCCTTTGTAGTGGAGCACTCGCTGGAGCCAAGGCCACCTTTGTAGGAAAAGATAGTCAACGGAGGCTTGTTAATGAGGATGAGCGAGTAATTTCTTTGGACTATAATTACGGTGATGAAGAATTTCAAATTTTTGGAGAAGAAGAAGTTGTTGAAGAACCTGCACAAGATCCTATCCTTGAAAATGTTCTTGGTGCAATGGTTGAGGAAGGACCTCCCCCTGCTGGGAGAGATATGAGTAGAGCCATGGTCATCAACAGACAACATGCACAATATAGAGTTGAGGAGCCTGCTGATGGATCTACTGATAGTAGAATGGCCAGTGGAGTGCCAATTGAAGTTGTCAATGAGCTAAGAACTGTAAGAAATGATATGCAACAGTTAAGAACTCAATTGGACAGGCAAGAACAAAGATTTGAAGAACTAATGAAGATGGTAAATGATAATAGACAATCTACTGATACAGTTGCTTCAAACTTTGCATCTACTCAAAATGCTGTGAATGATATGATATATGATGTAAGATATATCAAGCAAGGGAATACACTGAAGGACAAGTTTTTGAAAGATCAACTTACATCCGTTCATCAAAAACTTGACAAGCTTTGAAGCCGCCGAGCTCGCTCGCTTCGCACAACAACTCTTGTGCACGATCCCAAATTCTTGAAAGGATCAACGGATTTGGAAGAGACCACCGCAATCAAGGATTACTTCACTTGATACTAGAAGCGGAACTATGGCGGGTCAATTACACGGAGTGATAGTGTCACGGGAAGCTATTCATGGCCTCATCTCACGTTTTGTTGATGATGTCACTAAGGGGAAGAGGGCCAATCAGCACGGCAAAGGAGGAGGCGCCGGACTCTTTGCACGAAGAGATGGACCGATGATACAAATGCTTTTAGGCAACTTTGCACTGGCGAGTGCAACTTGCGATGATCTCCTATCACGGTACAAGAAAGAGTTTCATAACGAAGGAGACCCTATCGTGACATGGGATTTCATGAAGGTCTTAACTCTTTCTTGAGTTTGAAGTTTTGGGAGGCAAGGATTAGAGCTTTAAGAGCATCTACCGGAGACAGAAGGAGTAGCAGAGGTGAAAAGGTGCTGCCAATTACAAAAGCAAAAGATTCACTGAATGAATTTAAGGAGCTGTATATGAAGTTTGGCTTCAGGGTGAATCAGATCAATCTTGTTACTGACTGAAGCATGGAATTGGTGGAAACAAGTCAATTCTTATATTGACTTTACACTTATTGAGAATGAATGGATGGTTGAAATGATAGAAGAGATCAGAGCCTATCAAGAGCAAGCCGAGAAGGCTAGACAAGAAAGAGAAAAGAGACAATAGATCGCTACTTTTCATTGTTTATCTTTCTTGTATCTAGTTGTAATAGCGTGAACAAATGTTTATAATGAGAATTGACTAAATTTGTTCTGTTTGTGTTTTTATCTTTTTGCTTTCCGATTAGGTGAGGGTAGTGGCATCATCACCAAAAAGGGGAAATTGTTGGACTTATTTCTTAGTTTTGATGATGAGTGCCATACTAGTTGTTATAGTGCAAAGGCAAAAAGATGTCTAGATAAAATGTATAGGTTTATTAGAGTTTGATTCATAAATAGGTTTGATCAAACAAGCACGCGTAAATGGTGGCGATTGTTTATCGACAGACCGATCTAGGTCGATAGGGTAGATAGGTCGAGGGCGGTCTAGAACCCGCCGAAGACCGAAGACTCGAAGGCCGAGGGTTCAAACTCGGTTAATGAAGGCTAAGGGATCAAACTTAGTATTTAATGTCAAGGATATGGAATCGAGAATTTAGGCAAGTCGTGATGACCTAAAGCGATTACATATACCTTGTGTAGAAGGTCTAAGTTCCACAAGTTGGATGATGCTTGGAACTTGGTTATACTTTAAATGATGTAATCTAACTTCACAAACAAAAGTTGGATAAAAAGATTCGGTACGCATTATATTTTACAGACAAAAATATGATGTTCGGCGGACTAATTGGTTTTACGACGGATCGATGAACCTGGCGATATATACCTCGATCAATTCAAGATTATTGGGAAGTTACATGGATAAGAACGACCAACTACTCTCGACTTATCAAGCAAATCAAAGGCCGAGATTAAAAAGACGTTGGGATGATCCATATTTTTATCCATTGGATACAAGTCAAAGGGGTGGACGACCGCACCTTTGTCAAAAAGTAATCGACGAGTGTCGATCCATGAATAGTGACAGAATGCAGTGCAGATGGGACAAATACAAGGAACGGTCACATTTGAATTTCAAATTCAAGTCACATGCATTCCTACCTATAAATAGAGGACTTTCAACTCAAAAAGAAGATGATGATTTTTGGAATAAACTTCAAGTGATAACATTGAGCTGAAAAACACCCTGCTGAACTTACTGAGCTTAAGGCTGCTGATCTAGTTATTTTCTTCAAGTGCATTCTATGTTCAAGGTTTGCATCAAGCATACACACTTGAAGACCGCAAGCTCGCCGATTATATCATCCTAATCAAGCTGCCGCAAGCCGAATCATTTACTTGATTCATTCTTTATTTTATAAAGAACTGCTGAAGACAAAGTGAAGCATACGTTAGGTGTGAAAGACTGTTGGTTTGTGGTGAAGGTGGTGAAGAGGCAATTCTACCCTTCAAGGACCGAGTGGAAGACTCGGGAGAGCAAAGCAATCCTACTGTTCTTAGTTTTCGGTTTGTGAAGCCATAGTTATTGGTGAAGGACAAGCAACCTAGGATTCTTTGTAACGAGATAACTCAAAGATTACTAGTGAATTTCCTCCAACATCACGGGAGAAGAGTGGACGTACGGGATTACATCACCTGGAACCACTATAAAAATCTCTCTACTTACTTACGCATTTATTTTACGCACTTAGTCATTATTCATATCAACTCTTGAATCTAGCAACCGAACTCACACACATACACTACCGAGTATCTAATACTTAGTAACATTTTTAACAACAAGTAACAAGGCTTAATTTTGATATTATTCCATTGCACAAATTCAGCAAGGCGAACCGCGTATCGTAGACTACTACGTTTATCGCGGAGCTGCGAGGTCTCGACGGACTGCGAAGTATCGCAGTGTGCCGAAGTTGCAGAATTTGTTAACTCCAAAGTTTTAAGTGTTAAGTTTATTCACCCCCCCCCTCTAAACTTAACTAAAGCCTTTTCAAGGGACCAACACTTCTCTTCCACACCTAGTAGGGGCGCCACTTTCTACTATAAATAAGAGGTGGGTGTCAAGCTCTTTAGTACAACACAATTCCAAGAACTAATAGTTCTTGTGTAAAATAGAGAGCATCCTATAGAGAGTTGGAGAGAGGGGAAAAAGGCCGGTCTAGCAACCGGAGTTTCCAATAGCAATCCATGATGGGATTCCGGCGGGCTGTTCGTGTAGACTAGCGGTAGAGGCCGAACACTTGGGCGGCTCTATGCAGAACTACTCTCCTTAGACGGTCAAAGCGTCGATCTTATAGATCAAGCAAGGTAACCACCGTCTACTAGCTTATTTGTTTATTGCTTAAACGAAGTCGATCCTAAGAAAATAAAATTTTAAATTCCGCTGCGTTCCCGCGTAGATTTCCTAACAGTGGTATCAGAGAAAGGTTCGAGCTTAAGCAATAAGCATGTTATTTTGCGTAGTTAATTTTATTGTTTAAATCACGTAATTAAAAGATGAAAGATTTTTTGATTCGTAAATCGATACACGAAAAGAAAAAAATATATAATAAAGGGGCGGCTTTTGGGGTGCTCGGCCGATCGGCGGCGGCACCCCCACCGGAAATTGCGCCGGCGGCGGCGGCTCTCCCTTGGGGCGGTCGACATCGGCTGGTGCATCTTTTTGGTGGATCCCTAAATTTTGTTTTGTGTATTTTGTGTTTCAATATTGTTCATAGTTGTGATTAAAATCTCCTTTGTTTAGTTGTGTCATGTGGCTAACCAATGGTTCAAATAGTTTGGGCCATTGGGATGCCATATGGCATTAAAATAATAATGGCCTTTCCAAATATTTGATTTGGGAAAAGGCTGAAAGCCTAGGCAAAACTTCCAAAATTTTGATTTTGGAAAGTGGCCGGCCTAAACCAAAATTATTTGGCCTTTCCAAATATTTGATTTGGAATAGGCCAGACCCTTCCCAAATATTTGATTTGTAAAAGGCCTAGGCCTAGGCCACTTCCAAAATTTTGATTTTGGAAAGTGGCCAGGCCTAAGCCAAATTTGGTTTAGGAAACCAAAAGGCATCTTTTTGATTACGAATCAAAAAGAAAGAAACAAAAGAGAAATAATTTTAATTTTGATTTATTTTTAGAATAGTTCTAATTAATTAAAATTAAAATTAAAATCGTTTAAAATTAATCGTTAATTTTATTTCGATTAAAATCATTTAATTAATTAAATGTTAATTAGTTAATTGATTGGATAAATTTATTTAATAGATTAAATGTTAATTGATTAATTAAGACGCAAGTAGTTAAATTTTAATTTTATCTTTTTCATAAGATTTTATTGTATGGATTAGATATAGTAGATATAATATGATTATATGGACCCCGATTGATCATGGACTCGACCGATAGGATAGATGTGAATGATTTAATTTTCTGTTGGTTTAAAAATTGTCCTAGGCCGTTATGAAGAACGTGACCTAGTTTATTTTCTGCATTTATCCCATTCCTGTTAGCTCCCCCGTGTGCGGCGGGTGTATTTATTTTATTAGATAGAATTAAATGTAACAAGAATGGAGCAGAAGATGGAGACCAAAGAAAGAGAAGAAAATAAAGATCCCATTGGAGAATGGAGCATTAAAGATCCTATTGGCGGTTGCAGCTACCTTTAGATTGTGACCCGCGGTTTCGTCAGTTTGTATTCGAAACCGCACCTAGGAAGAGTCCATGATCATACCGGTTACTTTACGCATTTATTTATTTTGTGCTTGTATTTATTTTATATGATACGATAGATGCATGACTAGGCACGATCTAGATAAATGTGTAGGATGTATGTCTATAGAGATAGATATATTTGATGAGACCGTAATTAAAATTAATTAAGTGAATTAATTTACGTAAATACTTCCACAACAAAAATCAAGTCGAAAATTGTCTCCCAATATTATAGCGACGGTGAAGAGCCTTTGTTCGGATCCAACTGATCGGCCCTCGTCGGGAGTTGACCTACCACGGGTATATCGTCGTTATTGAGATATGATCGTATGAGATCTCACGAATATTGGGTTATGACTTGACTAGAGTATTGCGGTGATTGGCCCTCGTCAGGACCGTCTTATTCTAGAGGCAAGGGGTTGACTACCACATAAAGATGTGAATTGTCAAAGAGTTGACTAGTCAACCACCAAGAGTCACATAGAGATGTGATTGGTAAGTGTTACATACCTTTCGAATTATTCCGGTTGATCGGCCCTCGTCGGGAATCGGAGTAACCAGATGGGATCTTGGCCACTAAAGAATTTTGAAAGATTCTTGAAAGTCAATTGGGAGTAGTTGACTAGTGGGAGCAAAATCATAAATCAAAAGACCATTTTTGATTTTGCGTGTATAAACAACAACACACTCTTTTATTTTCATTTTTATGTTGTAGTTTTAGCAAACTTTATATTTATGTTTTATTCTCGATTAGTAAAACCAAATTATGACTGTTAATTTTGAGAAATGTTCTCAAATATGGTTAAGTAATTTTAATCCTTTTAAAATAAGCAATGACATGAGCCATCCCGTTATAGTAGTTAGAGACAAGGAGATTACATAATTGATGCAGTGCTCCGAGACTTTAATTATTAATGAAAGCGGAAGCTCATGATATGATTAAATCATTTGAAATAAGTTTCAACGAATTAGTCATATATTGGATACGATCCAAGATGATCATTCAGTCATACGATGACAATTAATTCAAACGTTGGATAAGAATGACCACATCTAATTTTGGAAAGGTTGTTTTCAAAATTGTAAGATTTAAGTATCGACTTAATTTTATCATTGCTTAAAGGTTAATTAAATAGTCAATGTTTTGAATACGATTCAAAAGGATAAATAAACTATTTAATAAACTTTAGATTTTCTTTATGAAAGGAAATCAAGGACATAGCTCTTGTGATTTTTCTTAAGTCTTATGAAGACTACACTAAGAAACATTTACAAGTGCTTGAAGGATTAAAATGAAAGTTAGGGCATGTGCTTAAATAGAGAACTTATTGAAGTTTCTATTATAGGCAAGTGAGTTGAGATAAATCAATCTAAGTTCAAGTCAACTCTTAGATATATGATATCTTGCGAGTGTGATTAAATTAGAAAGATTAAATACGGATATGGAAGGTGAAGCAAACGTTGTAACACTTACCATATTCGGATCTAGTAAAGCGATAAGGGAACTAAATAAATGTTATTATGTTTCGGTTCTTATGAAGAACATGCTTTCGAGTTATTTGTTAGGATTTAGTAGACATATTCAATTGTAAAGAATAAATGTTATTCCGATAAAGTTGGAAGGTCATTGAATCTAACATACTAGATTGATGTCACTATATAGTTGATATATGTGATGAGATCTCAACTAAATATTTGTATAGCTGTTATCCTTAATATTTGTGGTTGTTCTAGACATAGTCTCTCTGGAAAGAAAGCGTGTAACTAAACGTCATTCTGATGATATTGAACCATATGATTATGAATCATGTGGGTAATACGTATCTTATCTAAAGATGACTAAAATACCCTTTTATGAAAAGGTTATAAATTCTAGAAAGTTGTCCAAAGCCTAAACATACCGATGTTTGTTGGCTTGTGACAATTAATGCCACAAATAATTGTTTATTAATCTCTATGACTATTTTAGAAATAGTTGAATGTACTTATTGAAGTGCGAAAGTTCGGAAAGCCCGAAAAGTTCGAGCTAGTACGAATATGAGATTGATGAGCTACTTAGGAATTAATCTTCAATTGGATTGAAGTAATTAATACCTGAAGGGTGTTTCAGAAATCGTCTGAAAAGGAATAAGATTTTCCGTTGAAGGATACCATCTTTGGGTTACGCAATTAGATTGTGTTCCCAAAATGGAAATAACACTTTATATGATAAATGTGTGATGCAAGCCATGCGATGTATCCCTTACCCGTTTCGAGATAGTGCCCTTATACTTAACCTAGTTCCAAAAATAAAGGTTGAATAAATTCCATATTAGATATGGAAGAGGATAATGTCGAATCTATCTTAACCGATGTTCTGAAGTTTTCATAGGCAAAGTCAGAAAGGCTTGGAGCCTAGTACGACATATGCAACTTTGTGGAATGTCTTAGCTAGTATGCTGGATATTGTTTACTTGTCCGCGGAGCAAAATGTTTGTCTCCAAACATGCTGTCTTCTAAAGGAAGTATTTCTTCCAAAAGAAACAGTGGGAGTGAATCAGATCTCAAAAGAGTTTGAGATCCACAAAGATATATTCAACCATTGGAACATGAGCAGACGCCACATAGCGATGAGGTGTAGAACACTGCTTAGTGCACACAAAAGTTCTGTAAGTCTGTGGATAACCTTAAAGCCTGAAAGGGCTAATAGTAAGTTCATCTTGAAGAATGAATATCTCACGACTTATGAAAGAATGTTTGAAAGGCAAGATTGAGAGATATGGCCAGGAGCCATAATATCTGAATTAGGCTCCATCAGTGACAACCAGGTTATGAACCTAGTCTGTCTTACCTAGAGGGAATGTCCCTGTAAGGCTGAGCCCAGTTCTATTCAGATAATACTTGTTATAACTTCGTATCATGGCTATATGATAGTGTTGAAGACGTTGGGCTAACAGCTCGATGTTCATAGACGATAACATGATATGTGAGCCCACGAGATCCATTTATGGACTCAAACAAGTTTCTCTAGACGGTTTCTTTGTTTGATAATCAAAGGAGTTTGATTTAGTCAAAAGAAGAATATGCCAATGTGCAAGTTGGATAGTGGGAGTGTGTTACGATTTTTGAGTAAGGTATTGGATATCTCTCTCAGGAATCATCTCCCCATGTCACAGTCGATTAATGTTTGGTAATTCAAGATCTTTACAAAAGCACTTGGATTGGCAGGTCTTATTTTTAGAAATAAGAATCTATAGCGATAGATTTAACTGCTGTTAGATTATAGTTTACCTATATAGATGTGATGCTAAAAGGGTTTAGCATAGGTCGCGACAGGGGATACTGCTAGTCGGTGTTCTCGAGATCTATCTATGTTAGGACGTTGGTCCTAAAGATAAGGTGAAAGATGATGCTTATGGAAGGTTCCTTCGCTACGGCGATAGGAACCATCATAAAGGTAATGCCGGATGTTCATAGTCCATGAATAGTCATGAGCAAGTATGAAAGTAAATCTGGTGAATGTCGAGAATATCCTTAAACAAGTTAAGGATGGTTTTCTAGTTTATCGAAACTTGGAATTAGATAGATATAGTTATACAGATGTATATCCTGAATCTTATGAAGGCGAGTGGGAGCTACAGTCTGGGTTTGCGCTCACTTTGATTAAGTGATGCAGTGAGCTGGAAATATTCTAGCCTATGGGTCATTGTAAATTCTACAACTGAGCCAAAACACAGTAGTACCTTAGAGGCGCAGCGGGAGCAGTACATGGATCTAGAAGGTTCATTCCTGAACCTTGTACGGTTCTTCCACCTTTTCTATATAGTTGATATAGTAAGTGGATTCATTGCTGAAGCAAGGACCAGGGTCTCATCAGAGATTCGTGTGTGTGTTGAGGCGGTTCCTTTGACTTGGAACATGATATGAAGATAGTCTGAGTCCCCACGGATAGCGATCCGTTTATGGCTAGGGCTGGTTGCGAGTATTGCATGAGATTCTTGTGTTTCAACTTGGTCTTGTGTGTGCTAGTGATTGGTTTTAGGCCAAGTGGGAGATTGTTGGAATAGTGTCCTAAACCCAATCGGGTTGGACCGGATCCGACCGGGTCGGATCATTTCTACTATTTCTTTATGTTTATACATAGATTAAATGGCTTTTATGTTGTCATATATATGTTCTTTTAAAGAACCAATTATGAATTGTTATATGATAATGTCCTTAGTATTAAACTGTGATAGAGGAACCATGATAGGCGATTATGGTTGATGAGATCTCTAATCACTTTAATAAGTTTGATACTTAAATGTCTCTAGGGCCGATGTACTATTAAACGGGGCATTGATAGTATGAACGGGCTAGCACGTATTAGATGTCTTTTGTCTTTAGGGCGGGGATAGATCTCGTCTATCGAAGTGTAGAGACACTTGGACCATGTACGTGGACGTGTATTAGAGAATGCGTACGTTAGGCGACCCACTTACACGGATAAGTGTCACACTATGTGACGGTTGTGTAATTATCCTTTTGACCGGAGTCTTCATGGCATCACGGTGTGGATTTTCATGCTTTGACACTATTGAGGTTTCCCCAGCCACGGGGCGATCATGCGGTAGTAATTGGGTATGATCTTGAAGCATGCGGAGTATACATGATTGGTCGTCCGGGAATCACGTATCCTATGATTGGGATCGAATATCCGAAATGGCCTTCTTATAAGGAATGTCTTACTCTCGTGAATCTTTGCAAAGTGGGAGTAAACGAGTTACTTCGAGAGAGCATGATATCCAGATTATAAGATACGATCGTTGATGTTTTGACACTCGACTAACGACCGTATGGGTATTATTACGGCGATAGGATTGTGAGTTACACGGTAAATCGTTTCACATGAAAGGTAGTAGTCATTGCATTTGACTCTTCCGATGATTGGGGGTCACGGTGTGTTGCTAGACGCTATCCCGTGATCGTTAGGCATGAAGGGCATTTTCGTAATTTGAACTTTGTGTCTACGGCCAACATATTCGGAAGCCTATCGGGTCACACACATAAGAACATCTAGCCGGATTAAAATGTGGTTATAGATGATAACCAAATAAGGAAAGAATTTATCTCGTACTATAAAGGTTATAGTGGTAAATTAATATGGTGGTATTTATTTATTATGAATAAATATAATACAAGATATTAATTATGATGATTAATTAATCGAAATTATGTATATATGTGATATACATGTATTTTACAATTAATTAATCATAGTATTATATTAATTAAAGAATATTCCGGAAGCCAATTAAAGGCTAAGAATGGCGCCAATAATAGTGTATTAAGATACACTTGGATTGTGCAATTTAATTAATAAGATTATCATATATTAATATTAGATATTGATGACTATAGATTTGCACACATGTGTAAATTGATTTATGGTAATAAGATATATATATAATCAATATAAGATATTGACAATATCTTGGAAATATTTAATATAGGATATTAAATTAAATGAGATAAATCAATCAATTATATTTTCCTTATTTTATTGGAAAAATGTTTTCTTCTCTTCCACACCTAGTAGGGGCGCCACTTTCTACTATAAATAAGAGGTGGGTGTCAAGCTCTTTAGTACAACACAATTCCAAGAACTAATAGTTCTTGTGTAAAATAGAGAGCATCCTATAGAGAGTTGGAGAGAGGGGAAAAAGGCCGGTCTAGCAATCGGAGTTTCCAATAGCAATCCATGATGGGATTCCGGTGGGCTGTTCGTGTGGACTAGCGGTAGAGGCCGAACACTTGGGCGGCTCTATGCAGAACTACTCTCCTTAGACGGTCAAAGCGTCGATCTTATAGATCAAGCAAGGTAACCACCGTCTACTAGCTTATTTGTTTATTGCTTAAACGAAGTCGATCCTGGTTAAAAGGAAATAAAATTTTAAATTCCGCTGCGTTCCCGCGTAGATTTCCTAACAGATCAAATACTGAAGACTACCAATAAGTTGACAATATGCAGACGGGTCATCAGAAGCATCAGCAGGTTGAAGCATAAGTTGAACTGCATCAGGAGGCAAGGGGGTGAGAACGGCTTTAGCATCAAGCATATTGAACTTCGAGTAAGTCGAGAACATATTTATGCTGATGAAGGATAAGACCATATGTAGTGGATTCAACCTAAACTGCCAGAATATAAGAAAGAGAACCTAGATCTTTGATTGAAAAACGAGAACCCAAACGATCCACAAAGGCAGAAACTGTAGCAGAGTCAACACCTATGACAACGATATCATCAACATAATCCACGTCCCATTGTCATCTTTAAGACTTGGAATCTTCCGTTTTTTTGCTTCATAGTGGCTGTAAGGTGATAAAAATGGGAGTTTCATCCACCATCCATTGTAATTGGCTTCTTTGATTCCAGTTGTAATATTCCGATTCTCGGAAAATGGCAGACGTATCATTTTTGCGAGAACGAAATATTATGTTCATTTATTTTGGAATTAAGTAAAATATATTAATGTCGAAAAGATGTATATATATATTTATTTATGGGAAATTGGACTTTTTTATAATTAAGAGGCAATTAAGGAAAATAATTGGAAATTATTTTCGGTAATGGTTATTTAAGGGAAAATAAACCTTTTTTACGTATAACCTAATAAAAATCAGATTTTGGTTTTTACGAACACTGAGAAACGATTTGAGAGCAAGAGCAAAGGCTGAGGAGCTTCTACAGAAATCTAAGTCAGTTTTCAACCGTTTTCAGATTCGAGTAGAGTATTGGAGTCGTCGTGAAGATGGCGTCGTTTCAATACCAAAAGTTTGGAGCTTTGCCAAGGTATGTAATTTCGACCTAGATGTTGTTTTGGATGAGTCTTATGGATTAAAACTCAAGAATTAGTAGGATCTTGGTTATAGAAGCGTGTGATCGAAACTAATTCGAATATGGGATTGATCACATAGGTTTTCTGCGTGGGAATGATAGTTTTGCTGCAGATTTCTGAAATTTTGGGTTTGGAATAGCTTGTTAAAAGTTAAGAGGACATTCCTATGGTTTAGCTATGGTTAATAGGGTTAAGATTAAGTTTTTGACATGTTTTGATGATAAAAATCATGTGTAATGGTTGTTAGAGATCGTAAAGTCCAACAAAAATCGAGTTTAGGGTTTTGCCGCGTTGAATGGGCACGCACTGACTAGCAATACGTACGCATTGACTAGCACTGCGTACGCATTGCTGTTACAGGATGCCCAATTTTAGTTCCAGCAGTTAGCAATGCGCTCACATTGCTTTTTACGAGAGCAAATTAATTATGCTACGGGCTCAATACGCACGTATTGAAGGCAATGCGCACGCATAACACATTGTCCGGACAGAGACTTTCGGCAAGTTTCGGTCGATCAATGCGCACGCATTGATCCCTGTCTTGGGGAAAAAATGTTGTTTTAATCCCTGAGTTCTGCTTTAAAAGCTATTTCTTGATCTAATAACATTAACTGAATATGAACAAGCCTTGATTGAGTTTCTGATAGTTTAGTTCTGGCACCGAATGTACTCTTCCTAAGAGTTGAAGTTCAGGACCGTCGGAAGAGCATGATAGGCATGTGCCTTGATGAATTAGTATTCATCAATGACTGTGTAATTTCTAGGCATTGGCCGTGTCCAGTGGTCAAAGAAAGAGAGTAGGAGTTGTGAGAGAGCTTACTTGAAAACACTAGGTGGCTAGTTAATAATTAATAACAAACGTATCTGTGTAGTAAAAGACTAAACATCCATCCATTCTTGGATAGGCACCAGACTATATCGCAATGTGTGGGCGTTCAGAGAAAGTGAATAACTCCGTAGGTCGTTTATACTTACTCAAATGCATTATTTTAATAATGTGTTTAGGGATGAGAAGATGAACTTTTATTAAGTTGAACCTCAAATGCATGTTTTTCTATTTTGATGACGACATTTGAGGACGCCGATGATGGAGCTTATGTTTTATTCTTTGTTGTTTATGACTTTCTAGACTATGTTATGTTTTGGAAACGTGTTGATTTTTCTTTTGGAGTTTGTATTTTCTTTTATTTGTGACTTTTGGGAGATTTCGTACGTTATTAGTTTTCCTTTGGAGATTTCGTTGTAATAAGTTACATTTCCATCTTTAGACGTTTGTTTCTATTCTTGGATGTTAATACGACGTAGTAGAGGCTTACGTATAATGTGAAATTTATTTTACATTATACGTGCCGAACGTTATTTTTCCGGATAAGGAATCGGTGTCCGGGAACGGGGCGTTACAGTTGGTATCAGAGAGAAGCATTCTTTAGGCTTCCTTTCTTTTAAGATAGGGTTTCTTTAGATCTTTTAGTAACGTTCTGATCTTTCTGTGATCAACAAGATGGTAACCACTAGAACAGGAGCTCATGGTGTAGAAAGTTCAGGAGTGCGACATGATAGTCCGACGCCAATGGTTAACGGCGGGTTTGTGTGACCAAATCCTTCACCTTATCTATTCAAAACTCCACGACCTCATCAGAGCCCAACACCACGGCCTCAATTTCAACCGGAGCTACAGTATGCTTACATACCAAGCGGGGCAGGGGAGGAACCCCTACGCGTCACCATAGTAGGTGAGATCCCACCGGTGTATGTTCCACCAGTCACGAATGTGTACCTTCCACCTCCACCGGTAAGCCACCCTTCACCTCCTAGTCTTCCATCATCATCAACAAACTTTCTACCCTCCACCAGTAGGTCACCCACCTCAACCTACTTGATGTGATCGAAGATGAGACGTTTTGGCTTGGAGTCCATTTATGTTATCATTTATCCCACATCGTTTCCATAGCAGATTTCATTAGAATTTTATTATTATTTATTATTAGGTTTATTATTTTTGTTCCCACATCGGTTATGAGTAGTTTTATTTCATTCATTGTAGCCTATAAAAGGCTTTAGTTGTACTTTTTTTTTATTTATACAAGTTTAGATATAAAAATATTTTATGTGAAGCTTTTAAGCTTTGGTGAGTTTTTCTCACGTGGGTGGATTCCCAACCGGACTTATCAAGGTTGTGAGCGAACCTTGTGGGTGTCCATTATACCAAGGTTTTTGGTTACATGTTAGCCAAGGGTCGAGGTGCTCTTTTTATTGGTGTCTTCAGTCAAGTCCTCGGACATTTTCAGATCTGATTCGTTTACGGATCATATCACTACTGTAACACCTCACCTTGTTTTGATCACCAACAAGGTGTTGGCTACCGACCTTATGACTTACACCAACCCCATCACACCCCGCAACATCACCAAAGGTACCACCCTTATCAAACTGAGCCACAAGTGATCCCTCCACTAAGGCTCAACCACCACCATACCCACAGCAACAACTGTACCCACCACAACAGCCTTACCTACACCAAGCTCCTCCAGAACCATAGACGCCTCTTGGATATCCTCCAGTTTACCCACCGGTTGCCCCACTAGTTAGACCACCACTAGTTTTAGAACAAGCATCTCCGGTTGACTGGTACACTAAGCTAAAGAGGAATCGAGTTCAAGAATTTCATGGGAATGTGGAGCTGGAAAAGGCTGAAGTTTGGTTGAGAAGTTTCGAAAAGGCCTTCCGAAATATAAACGTCCCCGAATCTGAAATGGCCCAGTTGACAATCGGTTTTCTTTTGGGTACATCTGAAGCATGGATCGATGCTATTCAGAGTAGCAATGGGAAGGTTACTTATTGGGAAGCTTTTAAGAGCTTGTTTTACAATGAATACTTCCTAGCTACGGTACAATAAGATAAGGCGAGTCAGTTCTTAAGCCACAAGCAATGCATCCATATGATAGTTTCACAGTATACCAACAAGTTCAATGAGTTGGGTAGGTTTTATCCTGAGCTTATGAGAATTGAAGAGAGGAAGATGGCTCTCTACAAGAATGGTTTGTCGAAGGATATACAAGCTGGCATGCCGGGAGCTACGCCTAGAAATATGGCAGAATTGTTGAATAAAGCTATGGAAGTCGAGACTTTCAAGAACAAGCCGTCAGTCATTATCGGTGCTAAGAGGAACTTTGGGACTAGTCAAGGATATAGTCGAGGAGCTCCCCAACAAAATTCCAAGAAGACAACGACCTCTTCGGCAGCTACTCCTTCCACCGGCGCACCGCTTTGCTCGAAGTGCAACAAGAATCATACATGTGAGTGTCGAGCATAGGTAGGTGGCTGTTACTACTGTGGAGATCTAAGGCACTATGCCAATGCATGTCCAACTCAAGGGAATAAAGAGAATCAAGGCCAAGAAAGCGGTAAGAAGGGCCCAAGCCGACCTGTTCGAGTTTTTGCAGTGGATGTTGAAATTGCTGAGCTAGAAGACAATGTTATTTCAGGTACTTTAGTTGTTTAATTTATTTTGTTAAAGTACTTGTGTAGCACATTAACTCATGTTGTATTTGTATTTAAATAAACGAATTTGCATTTATTTACGATAATATTAGACAACCTATAAGTTACGCCTTTGTTTGATACGTGAGAGTCTAACACCTTTGTGTCAACTAAGATAGCTAAGAAGTTGAATCTTCCTTCGGAACCCTTAAGAAACACTTTGGAGAAAACTACACCTTTAGGAAAGGTAACTAGGACGATACCTCAAGTGGATGTTCGAGTAGGATCGTATCGGTGTAAGAGTGACTTCACAGAGTAGAATTTTTAGACTTCGATGTAATCCTTGGAATAGATTGGCCATCCGAGAATTATGTTCACTTGGACTGTAGAGAAAAAAGAGTGACTTTCAAGGTACCCAAAAAATCATCTAAGACTTATCAAGGTAACGTTTACAAGCCCAACAAGAAGTGTCATCCGATAATATCAGTAGTTAAGGCTATAAGAGATTGCCAGAAAGGTTGTGAAGGATACCTGTTGTATGCAATGGATGTGAACAAGTAAAGGCTAAGCTAGAAGAAACCCCTATAGTAAAAGAGTACCCTGAAGTGGTTCCGGATGAGTTACCCGGAAATATGCCGGATAGAGAAATAGAGTGTGAGATCAAGTTAAGGGGCGGCACGAGTTGCTATGGCACCCTATAGGATGGTCCCGGCTGAATTAAAAGAGTTGAAGGCATAACTTAAGAATAGGCTGGAGAGGAATATAATTCAGCCTAGTACATCACCGCGGGGAGTCCCTGTTTTGTTTGTCAAGAAGAAAGACGTTAAGCATGAGGATGTGTATAGACTACAGAGCTTTGAATAATCTTACCATCAAGAATAAGTACCCACTACCCAGGATTGATGATTTGTTTAATCAGTTGCAAGGCAAGAGAGTGTTCTATAAGATTTATAGGTCGGGTTATCATCAGTTGAAGATCAAGTAGCGGATATACCAAAGACGGCTTTTAGTACTAGATATGGACATTATGAGTTCTTGGTTATGCCATTTGGACTCACTAATGCACCATCTGCATTTATGGATTTGATGCAGCGTATTTTTATACCTTACTTGGATATGTTAATGATAGTATTCATAGACGACATCCTTGTTTACTCAAGGGATGAGAAAGAGCATGAAGAATGCCTAATGATAGTGTTGAACACTTTGAAGGAGAAATGTTTGTATGCTAAGTTCTAAAAATGCGACTTCTGGTTGAATCAAGTCAGCTTCTTAGGACATGTCATATCGGGATATGGCATTCAAGTTGATCTGGTGAAGATTGAAGCAATTGAAAAATGGCCAAGACCTACTACAGTTTTAGAAGTGTGGAGTTTTCTCGGTTTGGCAGGTTACTACCGAAAGTTTGTGCAAGACTTCTCGAAGATAGCTACACCCCTCAACCAACTTACACAGAAGAATGTGAAGTTTTAAGGGAGTAATGAGTGTGAGGCAGCCTTTTGGACTTTGAAAAATAGGTTGACTACAACCCCCTGTTTTGGCAGTTCCGGAGATCATTGAAAACTATGAAGTCTACACTGATGCTTCGGGACAAGGTTTGGGTTGTGTGTTAATGCAAGGGGGAAAGGTAATCACTTATGCATCTAGACAGTCAAAAGTGCATGAGAAGAATTACCCGACACATGACTTGGAGTTAGCAGCGGTAGTTTTTGCCTTAAAGGCTTTGAGGTATTACTTTTATGGAGTTAAGGCTAGAATCTTCACGGACCGCAAGAGTTTAAAATATTTCTTCACATAGGAAAATTTGAATATGAGACAGATGAGATGGCTTGAGTTCGTGAAGGATTATGACTTGGACATACAATAACACACGGGTAAATCCAATGTAGTTGCCGATGCTATGATTAGAAAACCTGTGTTTGCAGTTTCAAGGGTTGAAGACATGACATAACAGTTTGATGGGTTGGAAATCCGGGGTTTTGAGCAGTTTGAAGCTGGACAGTTTGTGGCACCGTTGTTAGCAAGATCAAATTTGATGGATGACATCTGGGAAAATCAAGATGAAGATCCAGTGTTGGTTGACTTGAAGTGGGTTGCAAGGGAGAAACCTACAGTGGGTGATGTGTTTGACAAAAACGGGAACCTTTGGTACCATGATCTTTTGTGTGTGCCTAATGCTAGTGAATTAAGGCAGAGAGTTATGGAAGAGACACATAGGATTGCTTTTTCAGTTCACCCCGGAGATACTAAAATGTACAAGGATTTGAAGGAGTACTTTTGATGGCCTTCGATGAAGTTGGAAATATCAAAGTTTGTAGCAGAGTGCGGCGTGTGTCAGAAAGTTAAGGCAGAACATAGGAGACAAAAAGGAATGCTTAAGCCTTTAAATATCCCCGAGTGGAAGTGGGATAAAATCACAAAGGACTTCATCACCGATTTACCAAAGACAAAGAGCGGACATGACACGGTTTCGGTGATTGTGGATATATTGACCAAATCTGCTCATTTCTTGCCCACTAAAATTGATATGTCTTTGAAAAATATGACAATGATATGCATGGAAAATGCGCACGTATTGAAGGGATGTGCAGGCATTGAAGGCAATGCACACGTATTGGCCAGACAGAGACTTTCAACAAGTTTCTGGTCGATCAGTGCGCACGCATTCCAAAGAATGCGCATGCATTGTGTTAGGTGTAGTGCCCGAGAGACAATTATCTAATTGTTTTATGACATAATTAATAATTCATCTTATTATATGCATGTATTCTTATAATTAAGACACTACTGAAAACCCTAAGTACCTCGTTTATGTAATCACATAACTGAGTGTATGGCTATACACAAGAGGATTGAGTTAGTGAAATGTACTTAAAATTAACTTAGTCCGTAGCATTTATTAATCTGAGTACGGGTCTCAAGATTAATTTTCTAATAATGCGCCCAGAACACTTTAGGTGTGACAGTCTTATCCGGACTGTCGGTAATAGGGTACCTTGTGGGGGCATTTATATATGATGATAATCATATAGAAATTTGGACCAATTTGATTTGAGTTCTCGATATAATTCCGTGATCGAGAAGTCTTATCGAATCACAAGATGATCATATATGGATTAATCTCAATCCTGAGGTGATCGCAGACGACTGCTTAGACTAGGGTAGAGTTTGATGTGTTAGTAAGGATCCCTTGGTAGTATGTGGTCCAACACTTCTCGTTGGCTCTATTTTAGGAAGAGTGAGTAGTTTGTGCTATAACAGATATGGAATCCATTCCTTCCCTCGGGAAGTAGACATACAATTCCCTTATTTGTTAATCCTAGAAACTGATCGATGACGCCAATTCATATTATATTAGTTATGAACTAATTGATCACTAAGGGGTTAATGGTAAATAAGGATAAGATGTTTCGAGAAGGGTCTACGGAGATATCCCGAATCGAAGTGAACAGTCTATGGAGGATTTATCCGTATGTAATGATTATATCTGTGGACACTTTCGACTTATAGTTGAGTGTAAGTTATCTATATTCGGCAGAGTTCAGTTTCGGGTTTATGGTGGTGTAATCCCGGAATTAATGGATTGAATATAATTGTTCGGTCTGACGAATAATTTTATTTAATTTATTGTAGCTACTGAATATGGGTCCATGGTCCCCGACGTGGCTCCTAATATAGCATATACGTTTTCTCGTCATTTCACCTCAATTATAATTAAATAGTTGGATTGGACTATTTAATTGATAGGTGGATTAATTGTTTAGTTGGATTAAATAATTAAATACATGAAAAGAAATTTTTTTCGTGGACTCGGCCCAAAGTGATTAAAAATGCGTGTGACCTAATTTTGTATTAGGGTGGCCGCATATTTTATATATTATTTATTGGGAAATTAGTTTTCTTGATAAATAATAAGACATGTGATTAAATTATTTATTGGTTAAATAATTTAAGGAAAAGAAAAATCTTTTTTATATCCTAATTAATTTAGGAATATTCTAGATTTAACTTTTTAAAGAAAATGATTAATTTGATTGATTTTGTATTAATTAATTAATCCTTGGAGAACAATGATTACTCTCATATATAAAGAGATTTCTCTCAAGCCAAATGACATCACATGATTTCGAAATATTGGGTAGTATTTTGGCTTAGATTTTTCGGCCAAAAGTACTAGGGTTCGAGTTTTAGAGAACTTCGGATTTTCTAAGGTAGCATATTGATGTATTATTTTTATATGATTAAAAATACGTTATATTATTATGTTTTATCAACGAATTCTATATAAAATATATGAAATTATGGTATAAATAGTATGAAATGTTAATCTTTATAATTTAGAGTAGTTAGTAGTAAAAATAGCAAAAAGTTGTAATTTTGTACCGATTTTAGTAAATCGGAGTGTCGTGTCAGATTTACGTGGGTATTTGTGATGTTTTATTGCAGATTTATAAACCGAGACCCCGAGAATCGACATATTGAAGTATAATCATACCTCTGGAATGATTTAGAGAGTGCCACGAGCTTAAATGGTCAATTAAATAGCCTAAGTGGTCAAGTGGCCAATCAATCTGGTTAAGTAATAATCGAGAAATGTCTTCGACAAACGAATGACTCATCAAAATGACATTATCTGAAAAAGTGTTCTTCACAAAAGTTGTAGATTTTACCGAAAGCTTTCCAATGCAATTTAAATTATGAAGATTGGAGGTCTACAACTTAAACAGTGATCAAGTGGCTAATCGATTTGGGTTAATAAAAATCCCGTAAAAGCTTCGGAGGAACACGAGGTTATCAAGAAGGCGTTATCTGAAGAAGAGTTCTTCATGAAAGTTGTAGAGTTTCTCAAGACCTTAATTTTGGCATTTCGTTTGCAATTTTTGGAGGTCCGAACTCGATATATGAATTTTAGAAGTTTAATAAGTATATATAAAAATATATATAATCACCGCACATCTTCGGAGTGATCAAGTTAGTGGGTGTAATCATTATACCGGACCGATCCGGCTTGATCTCGGACCGGTCCGGCCCCTTCACCTTTGCCTATATAAGAAGATGAGCAGAGAACATACGGAGGGTACCAAAAAAAATATATATATACATCTCATATATATATATCTCCTCTCTTTTCTTTTCTTTTCTTTTTTTATTTTGTAGTTTGTAAATAAGGCCTTACGCCGTAATAATGTAGTTTTAAGTATCGTTATAATGCTCGGGAAAGTCTCGGAAGTTCGGTGTTGTAGAAGTTGTTGTAATGTCCGGAAGAATACAACTCTGATTCAGCATTTGTAACCGGGTAACTTTTCTTAAGTATTTATGTTTGTTTTTATATTTTTCATTGTTATAATGTTTTTAGGCTAAATATAATACTGGCCAAAACTATGTAATCGGTTTTATTTCGATCTTTTCGTTAAGGAAATGTTGTTAAGTTAAAATGATTAAAATTGAGTTAATTGAATCTTTTTCTATTTTAATCGTATTCATATTGACATATTTAATCGATCTGAGGAATTCATAATCTAATTATGAATTGACGCCTCGTAGTTAGGATACGAGATAAAAGATAGAAAAACCGGAGGGTAAAATTGGCCGTGTGAATAACGTGATAACGGAATCCGATTTCCTACCCGGGGTAAATTTGTTTTGGGAGAAATGAATTTTATTATAATTTGTACTCGAGATCGTAATAATGTTAAATCATCAGTTAATGGAAACTTAAACTGGAAAGTTAAATCGTCCGGCTTTGACAACCGGAGCCTTTAAAATAAAATTGACCGTTTGACGAACGGAATGACTCCTTTTTATCTAAAGGTAGATTTGTACTCGGGACCTGTTCGAAAAACCGTAACGATTGTGGACCTTGGAGTGATGCAATGGACATATGACAATTTCATACGCTCATGTGAGGAGGAATTGTATACCTCGGAGTGCACCGTTTCATTTACTCAATTGGACCTAAAATAAAAGGAGAGATCGAACACATTTCATTTAATCGAAAGATCGTATAAACCAATTATATAAGTTTTGGCCAGTTCTCTAAAATTATCTGTTTAATATATTGGTACCTATATATTTATATCTATATATATACTTTGCAATTTATGTACATCTATATATATATTTATATATCTATATATATTATATTAGAATAACTTTTAAATTACGTATTTATTTATTGTTGACTAGAATAATAGTGATCTGTGTTATAAAATTGCGGTTTAGATCGAGTTAATAACAGCTCTTTGGTGTTTAACCACACTTAGAAGAAATTACCAAGTTCCCTATGGATACGATACTCTGACTCACCATACTAGCACTGCAGTTTGACCCGGTACACTGCCGGTTAGAATCGTTTAATCCAGGAAATGTCTGTCAGATTTCTGGCACCATTCTCAGGGACAGGTTAGGCGGGGTCAGCTTTTTGGCGCCGTTGCCGGGGAACGTCGCTAATTTCTTTTTTTTTGTGTCTATGGTTACTACTTGTATTAGCTCAAAATTCTCGAGAATAAGTCAACACTTTTCTTATCCCATTTCTATTTTATTTTTCGTTGGTTGTTACCTTAAAGGTAAATTACCAATTTTTACTACTATCTATTTTCGTGTTATTTTCTATTTTCGTTAGTTGATGACCAGAAGTGGTAAGGCCCCTCTCACTCCTTATAAGCCTGACATAAACACTTACGAAAGGCAGTTAAGAGTAGAGAGTAAACGCGGTCATACTAGTCAGGGAAATCCTGACCAAGATTCATCTTCAAACAGAAATACGAGAATGGCTGAAATCAGTGATGAAACACCTGAACAGAGGCTAGATCATGCTCTAGGGCATGGACAAAACCCTGTTAACCCTAATAATAATAATAATAATAATAGAAATAATCAGAATCGAAACCAGAATAATCATAACAATCCGCCAAACCCGAGACCAATCTGTGATCAAACCGTGAGAAGAAACCAGACTAATAATCCCATACTTTTACCTAATGAAGGAGCGAATAATTTTGAGATTAAATCTCATCTTTTTGGTTTAATTGATGCGAGAGCCCAATTCCTAGGAGAGGATGATGAAGATCCACATCATCATCTCTATCTTTTTGAAGAACTGTGCAATACAGCCAAAAGTCAAGGTGCTCATAAGGAATTAACGAGGATGACTATGTTTCCTTTTTCTTTAAAAGGACGAGCCCGAGATTGGTTTATGTCTCTTCCACATCACTCACTAACAAGTTGGAAGGAGATTCAAACTGAATTTCTGAAACAATATTTCACTCCTGGAAGAAATTTGGAATTAAAAGTCGAGGTTGCTAATTTTAGACAAGGATCTGAAGAAACACTTGGGAATGCGTGGGAAAGGTTTAAAAAATTGTTAAGAGCATGTCCCGATCATGGTTATTCCTTAGATATGCAAATTCAACTCTTCTGTCGTAAATTGAGAAAAGATTCACGTGCGGATGTAGATCATGCATGTGGTGGTTCGTTAATGATGAGTGAAGCTCAAACGAGTTTACGATGCTATAGAAAAGATTTCCAAAAATAACGAGAATGTGGGAAACCGGTTCTAGCACCGGAAAAGTAGCTTTTGCGGGAGAATGTACGTCTAATACGGAAGTTCTAGCACATTTAGAAAATTTGAGTAGGAAATTTGATGGTTTACAACAGAATAAGAACCAAAGTTCAGAAAATAGTACACCAACTGAATACTCAAATCAGGATAATGTGTCATTAGGGATAGAAAAACCAACAGGATACTCAAGAGATGAGGTGAGTTTTCTTCAGCAGCATAGGAATTTGAACAATGCATACTCGAACTCGTTTAATGCTATTAGAAGAGATCATCCTACTTATCGATGGTCCGAAAACCCTAGTAAGCCGGGACAACCGCCATATCCATCCCATATAGGAATAATAATCAAGTTTATCAAGAAAACACATCTAATCGAATTTACAATCATTACCTAGATCCTATCCTCAACATACCACTCAAAGTATACCAAGAACTCGAGTTCAACTCAACCTACGAAGGAGTTGAAAAATGGGAAAAACTAATGGAAAATATGATGGGTGTAGTATCTACTCAAGCTAAGAATATGGAAACAATGATGACTTCTATTGGTACAAGCTCTCTAAGGATATGAGTACAATGAAAACATCTATGAGTGGACATGATACCAGAATGAGAACGATAGAAGCTTCATTGAGGAATATGGAAGATCATTTGAGTAGGGAAGGTGAACGTAACAACAGTAGACCCCTAGGAGGATTACCAAGTAACACTGAAAGAAACCCAAGAGAGGTAAATGTTGTAGTTACGAGAAGTAGGAAGCTCAGTGGTAGTAATGGAGTAGAAAACTTCGGGAATAATGAAGTAGAAAATGATTTAGATGGAAAGAATGATGAAACTAAAGATGAAATTGAATTCACTGATGAGGAAGAAGAAATTATAGAGAATTTCTTGAAAAGGAATAGAAGTTTGGAATCTGAAAATGAAGGTGAAAAATGGGTAAAAATCCCTAGGATTTTGAAAGACCCTATGGATAAAGATTTAAGGAATTTATTCAAGGAACATGTTAGAATAGATGAAACTAGTAATAAGGATGAAAAACAGGAAGAACTGAAAGAGTCTGAAGTAGAGATTGATTCAGGGAACAATTTAAAGGAAAAAACTCAAAATCATGATACATGGCGACTAAGTAATACTCAAAGGTTTAAGGAAAAAGGAAAAGAGAAATTGACTAAGGAGCCAAGGGTTATAGATTTAGAATCTTTACCTTACCCTCCTAAAGATCAAATCAAAAAGGCTAAAGCTGATCAGAAGTATGCTCGTTTCCTTGACACTTTTCGTCATCTTCATGTTAATATCCCTGTTATTGAAGCTCGATTAATATACCGCCTATGGAAAGTTTCGAAAGATATACTATCAAATAAGAAAAAATTAGAGGAATATGAGAATATATGCCTAAATGAAGAATGTTCTCGCAATTCGCAAAGATAAGTTACCACCTAAACCGAAAGATCCCGGAAGTTTTACGATTCCATGTGAAATTGGAGGATTTTCGTTTAAGAAGGTCTTATGTGATCTAGGAGCTAGTATAAATCTCATGTCTAATGAGGATTATAAAAAGCTAGGCATAGGAAAGCTTACTAAGACTGAAATGGCTCTACAAATGGCAGATAGATCGATTAAGTATCCTAAAGGGATTATTAAGGACGTATTGGTTAAAGTAGACAAATTCTATTTTCCAGTAGACTTTGTAGTTATGGAAATGTAAGAAGGATATTCAGCGCCTCTTATTCTAGGTCGTCCATTTCTAGCTACAGGAAGAACTTTAATCGATGTTCAGAAAGGAGAATTAATTTTGAGAGTCAATGAAGATGAAGTTGCTTTCAATATTTTCAAAGCTATGAACCATCCTTATACATCACCGAATCATGTTCTTTTATAGAAGATATTCATTCGTCTATGATAATCGTTACCAACTTTTGAAGACAAACATTAGAAGAATGCTTAACTCTGTCTATCTATAAAGAAGATGAGGAAGACATTGAAATGAAAGAGATAATCCTTTCTCTAGATGATGGAAGCTTTACTTTTAAGCCACCATGGCATAAGTATTTGGAGTTAGAACTAGAAGGACCAGTTCTTAAATCGTCAATAGAAGATCCGCCAAAGAATGGAATTGAAACCGTTACCTTTAAATCGAAATATGCTTTTCTTGAAACCGATAATCTATTACCGATTATTATTTCATCAACTTTAACCGAGCAACAAGAAGATCAATTACTTAGAATGTTAAGAAAGCATAAGAAAGCTTTTGGATGGACAAACGATTGCCGATATTCGAGGTATTAGCCCCGAGATTTGTGTTCATAAGATAATTTTGAAAGAAGATGCTAAACCTTGTATTCAACCGCAACGCCGCCTCAACCCGAATTTACAGTTAATCGTTAAGAAAGAGGTGATTAAGCTATTAGAAATGGGAATAATCTTTCCTATATCAGATAGTGAATGGGTAAGTCCAACTCAAGTTGTACCGAAGAAAGGAGGTTTCACGGTGAAAGAGAATGATAAGAATGAATGGATTCCAACAAGGGAAATTACAGGATATCGAATGTGCATTGATTTTAGAAAGCTAAATGATCATACTAAGAAAGATCATCATCCACTTCCGTTCATAGTTCAGATGTTGGAACGTTTAAGTGGTCATAAGTATTACTGTTTCTTAGATGGTTATTCAGGATATTTACAGATATTCATTGCAGCAGGAGATAGGGAAAAAACTACTTTCACTTGTCCTTATGGAACTTTTACGTATAAGAGAATGCCGTTTGGTTTATGTAATGCTCCTGCTACGTTTCAAAGATGTATGATGTCTATATTTTCTGATATGGTTGAGAAATTCTTAGAAATTTTTATGGACGACTTTAGTGTTTACGGAGATTCTTTTGGTAAATGTTTGTCGCACTTAGAAAGAGTGTTACAACGCTGTGAGGATACTAACTTAGTACTAAACTGGGAAAAATGTCATTTAATGGTATCAGAAGGAATTGTTCTAGGTCATAGAATCTATGAAATAGGAATTGAAGTTGATAAAGCTAAAGTCGAGGTGATTGAAAAATTACCACCACCAGTGAATCTAAGGACTCTAAGAGGATTTCTTGGACATGCAGGATTTTATAGGAGATTTATTGCATATTTTTCGAAGATAGCATAGCCTCTAAGTCATTTGCTTGAAAAAGAAGTACCTTTTAACTTTGATAGTAAATGTATGGAAGCTTTTCAGACCTTAAAAGCGAAGTTGATTACTGCACCAGTGTTGGTAGCACCAGACCGGGATTTGCCTTTTGAGATTATGTGTGATGCAAGCGATTTAGCTGTAGGAGCTGTTTTAGGTCAAAGGTATAACAAAATTCTCAAAGCTATTTACTATGCTTCTCACACACTAAACGCAGCTCAACTTAATTATGCAACTACAGAAAAAGAACTGTTGGTTGTAATTTTTGCCTTAGATAAGTTTAGATCATATATTGTTGGTTCTAAGGTAATAATCTACACAGACCATTCGGCTACGAAGTATTTACCGAGTAAGAAGGATGCGAAACCACGTCTTCTTAGATGGATTCTCCTACTTCAAGAATTTGATATTGAAATTAAAGATAAAAAAGGAAGTGAGAATGTAGTAGCGAGATCATCTAAGTAGAATGGAGATCGAGGAAGAGATAGGGAATGAAATTAAAGATTCATTTCCGATGAACAACTAATTAGAATAGATACTCCTTCAACCATGCAGTTATTAAAAAATAGAATTCCTTCTAAGGAAATGTCACCTTGGTTTGGAGATATCATTAATTACTTAACCTGTGATTATATTCCGTCTCATTGGACTTGGCAGCAGAAAAAGAAGTTCTTTTACGACTTAAAATTTTATTACTGGGAGGAACCAGACCTTTTCCGTAAGTGTTCGGATGGGATAATCAGAAAATGTGTGCCTGATAATGAAATTTTAAGTATTTTATCGTTTTGTCATGATCGTGAGGCAGGAGGTCATCATGGAGGATGGAAAACTGCTTTTAAAGTTTTACAATGTGGTTTTTATTGGCCTACACTATATAGAGATGCTTATAAGTATGTTAAATCTTGTGAATCTTGTCAAAAATGGGGAAATGTATCTAAAAAACATGAAATGCCTATGCAACCTATTTTAGAATGTGAGTTATTTGATGTTTGGGGTATAGATTTCATGGGACCTTTTCCTATATCGTTTAGAAAAAGATTTATTCTTGTAATGGTAGATTATGTTTCAAAATGGGTAGAAGCTGAAGCTCTTCCCACTAATGATACCAAGGTTGTCATACGATTCCTTAAAAAGAACATATTCACTAGATATGGCATTCCAAGGGCGATCATTAGTGATAGAGGTTCACATTTTTGCAATCGACCATTTACTAAAATAGTTGAAAAATATGGTGTAACGCATAAGTTAGGAACGCCCTATCATCCACAAACTAGTGGTCAGGTAGAGGTGTCGAATAGAGAAATCAAAAGAATCATGGAAAAAACAGTTGATTCAAATCGTAAAAACTAGGCAGTTAAATTAGATGATGCATTATTGGCATACAGAACAGCTTTTAAAACACCAATTGGTTGTTCTCCCTATAAGCTAGTCTTTGGTAAGTCTTGTCATCTCCCAGTTGAGTTAGAACACCAAGCCTTCTGGGCTATTAGATTTCTAAATTTCGATCCTAAGGCTGTCGCTGATCATAGATTGCTTCAATTGACAGAACTAGAAGAATTTCGTCTCGATTCTTATGAAAACGCTCGAATCTACAAGGAACGCACGAAATCCTTCCATGATAAGAGAATCTTTAAGCGTGAGTTCCATGTAGGTGATCGAGTGCTTTTGTACAATTCACGTTTAAAGTTGTTTCCGTGTAAGCTTAAGTCAAGATGGACAGTCCATTTAAAGTAACACGGGCTTACAAACCGGAGTCGTTGAACTAAGCGATGGAAATACAACTTTTATAGCCAATGGCCACAGAGTAAAGTTATTTGTGGAGGGAGAAGGAATCACACCGAAAGAAGAAATAATGCTACCGATTGATCCCCCGACAAATTGAAAAAGCGAGAGAAAAATGAAAAATCGAAAAGCGAGAAACCGGAATCACCGAATACCAGGTTCTATCTATCTTTACTTTTTCGTATTTTTAATTATGTTTAAACTCTTTTCGTCTTTTACCGGATAGACGTAAAAGAACCGGATGCCTTTTTTAGATAGAATAGGAGTTTTTATTTTACTTTTGAAATTAGGCCTTGATAAAGATGTCGCGTTTTCTATAGAAGCTTTAGTTTTTGAACAAAACAAGAAATTGTTGAGAGAGATCGATTGAGAGAAGTATGTAATGGAACATCAAGAAGTGCGATAAAAAGAAGGGCAAAGTTTATAATGAGATGCGAATGTGGAAAAAGTGAACATGTTGGACGCCGTGGGAAAAACACAACCAAATCCCAGGATGAGTGTTTGAATATTGTTAGGAAGGGAACGATTAGGTGGTTATCCGAAAATCCCGATGGAATTCCGAGAGATAATTCAAATGCCTCGTTTTTAGGAGTTAGGTTGATCGAGCGTTATATCAGAACTTTGGAAGATTTAGAAATCAAAGAATCAGGAACCCCTTAAGTTTCAAGTCTTTTATTTTATTTTATTTTATAAAGTTTTCGCATAACTTCTGAAAATTTTATAAAATTGGATCTTTATGAAATTTGAGGAGTTTTATAAAAGTTTTATAAAAGTTTTTTAGTTTTAATTTAGATGTTTTATAAGAGTTGATATAAATTTATTAAAATTTTATAAGCTTTTTAGTAAAGTGTTATAAAGATTTTATTAAATTTTTAGAAATTGTTATAAAATTATAAAATTTTCTTTAAATGTTATTTTTAGTAAGTTTTAAAAAATTTATAAACTTATTTTCAAGATTTTAATTAAGTTTTATTAGAATTTTTATAAGTTTTCATCAAAAATCATAAAAAGTCAAAAAAATCGAAAAGGTAAAAAAATTGGGCACGGACCGATCCGGCCTTAACCCGGACCGGTCCGGGGTCTAAAAACATAAAAAAGGACGGGGACCCTTCTTTTCTTCTTCTTCTTCCCTAATTTTTTTTTACAGCCGCAAAACACCAAACCCCACCATTACGAAATTTTTTCACTTTTCTTCAACAAAACTTCATCTCACACTACACCATTACTTAATTTCTTCTCATTATCATCTCCTCTCTTCAACTCAAATTGGAAAATTCAAAAAGGGTCAAAAACAAGCTCCATTTCATTCCGGCGACTTTTCAACTTTTCCGGCCTACTTTTCAACGTTTTCTACATATTAAGGTATAATTTAGTTTATCTAGTTATCAATTTCGTATTTTTCATAATTTTTCAACTGTTTTGATTTTTGAGTGTATTGTGACATTTTTATTTTTTTTTGTTGTTTTTGTTGTTGATTGGCATTACTGATATCGTAGAATGGCTGAGTCGAGTACTAGAGTCTCTAATAAGAGAAAATCGAAAATTCCTATATCAACTCCTGTCGTAGGCACAGTAATTTTATCATCTGAGGAAGAAGAAGTAAGCTTTGAAAAAACCGCATCACCTGAGGCTAAGAAAGCGTATGCAAAAATTTATAGTAAATGTGATGTTCTGGTTGAAAAAGGATTAGACTTGGATGACTTAGGTGATGAAGTTAAGGATATCTTTAGAAAGCGTCAGTGGTTAGATTTAGCAGCCAGAAGGGAAGGGGAGATTAACACGACTATAGTAGCTGAGTTTTATTCGGTTTTATCTACAATGTCAGAAGAGCAGCTTACTAAGTCGCAAACTGTACCCTTACGAGCCAAAAATATTCCTTTTAACCTTGCCGTCATTAATGCAATCCTAGGAGTTGAAGAATTTCCTGAGGAGGAGGATTACAGGGTAGTTTATAATTTAGATGATCCAGCTAGCTTTGAGCAGACTGCCCTGAGAGCCCAGACTGTTTTTGACCCAACCGCTGTATGGGTTGAAAATCGGTTTAACTACGGGAACTGTTTTAGAGGTTTAAGGGCAATTAAAAGATTTATTAGCCATAATCTCTATCCTTCTAGTAAACATACTGCTTTTGGAAAGGAAGATGTTTGTATCGCCTGGGCGATGGTAAACGATGTTAGAGTGGATGTTGGAAAGGTCATGTTTAAAAGAATTTTTGAAAGTATTGTCATCGCCAGACCAGGGAGTCATCTATACTTCCCTTGTTTTATCTCTGATTTATGTCGTAGGTTGGGAGTACCATTCCTACCTAATGACAAGTTATCTCTGGCTGATGGAAATCTGATTGGACCTAGTTTGACTAGTCTTCCGGACGGTAGTATTAGCTCTTTGCTTAGAAGACGTCAAACTCAACCAACTCCACCAGTTTTTACATCTTCTTCTTTTCCATCTTTTTCGAGTCAGCCTCAACAAACTCCTTTCTCCAACACTGTCACATATGACATGTTTCAATCTTTAGTGACAGATGTTGCACGTGGTCAAGCCAATGTGGCTTTATTTGCTGAGAGTACTAGGCAGTGGTGTGATGATCTTCGTAGAGGTTTAAGGAGGAACGAGCAGTTGCTTCGTAATCCTACTTTTGATGATCCTGCCTATCCACCTTGTCAGTCTGATTCTTATACCTTACCAGAGTGGGTAACACCTATTCCACCACCGTCGAGCTTTCATCCATCGTCATATCCTTTTGGAAGCCAATCTAGTGGGACAGGTGTATTTTAGACAGGTGTTCAGAGACCAGCGATGTCGAGTTGGGGAGGATTCACTGAGTTTGCACATGTCACGACTGGCATGAGTTCGATGGGTCTTGATAGTTCAGTCAGGACCACGACTACAGTTCAGCCATCAGCTTCTCAGTCGTTTCCGAGTTCGAGTTTTCAAGTTGATCCTGAGGAAGACTACGATGAAGATTGAGTTTAATAATTTTGATTAAACATTTTTATTGCACTTTTTATTCGACATTTGTCATTTAGATATTGGTTTGTTTTCATTTTTTCGTTTAGTTTGATTTTACAATTGGTTTTATCAAAATTTGGTTTGCATTATAAAAACTATAAAAAATCCCAAAAATAATTTTTGTAGTATTACTACGTCATTTTACAAAAATATAATGTGTCGTTTTATCCGTTTGTATCAAGTTTAATTAAGCATTATAAAGTATCTTCAAGGAAAAGGTATGTATTGTTCAACACGTGAAGTAAAAAACCAAAATACAACTTGACTTTTACCTCTGTCCTCAGTAAAAGTAACATGAGGCCGGACCGATCCGGCACATTCTCGGACCGGGCCGTGAAGAACAGAAGGCTGAGTCATTTTAGAGTCTGTCTAATGCAGCCACGTACGTATACTTTTACCATCTATTTAAAGAAGTAAAGGCAGGAGCAACAATTGCTCATTCTTTCACTATCTATCTACCTTCAGCTTTATTTCTTTTACTTTTTATCAAGTTTTAAAAATGTCGAACCACTCATCACCGTCGGTTAATTCTTACGAGCCTCATACACCGGATCATCCGGAATCTCAAGCTTCTAATGAGAGTATCATTTTACACAATCGTTTTGCGAATTCTCCAATTCTATTGGAGAAAGGTTTAAATTTAGATAAGCTTGATCAATGGGGAAAAACAATCATTCGAAGTTTTGGTTGGAAAAAATTTGTCAGTACACCGAGAGGTAGGATAAATGTCTCAATAGTGCGAGAATTTTATTCTGCACTTATGACGACATCTATGATCGATATCACTCAGATTGTTCTAGTAAGAGGAGTGGCTGTTCCCTTCTCTTCATCTATTATCAATCAAATCTTTGAAATTCCACCAGTTACGATGCCACATTTTGAAATGCAATGGGGACTACAAAATCCCTCTAATCATTTGAATAAAGTACACGAGTCGTTCCAATGTCTGTTCCCACTATTTGATACAAATCACGACATGTCAACACGAGCTCTACTTCCGCATCTAAAGGCGTGGAAGCATTTTATAAATTCTCGAGTTTATCCCACCGGGATTTTGGAAGTTTGGCCGAGAATGAAATGCTTCTACTTTTTGCTTTGGCATTCGGTGTATTTGTCGATTGGGGTATATTGATTCAAAGGACGAGTGTTGGAGTTTGCGATCACGAGAGGTAGTAGGGGAAACCTATGCCTAATTCATGGATGATATCACGTTTGTGTATTCTTCGAATGGAGTAGAAGAGTTTGGAGACGGATGAAATTTTTCCGTCTAGAGATAGTCGAGTTGGGTTGTTACCGGTTGATACACCGGGTTGTTCGTCTACCATCTAGAGAGTTGTTTGTTAGTGATATTTAAGTTTTAATAAGTTAAATTAAGTTAAGTTTGATTAAGTTAAGTTTTGTAATATTCCGATTTTCGTCTAATTTAGATTTTAATAAGATTTTATGTAATATTCCGATTTTCGAGGCGGACGTGTCTTTTTGCGAAGACGAAATATTAGGTTCGGTTTCCTTTTATTCGGAGTTAATTAGTTTGGGACGTTTTATATATATAATTTCGAGTTTTATATATATAATTAAAAGAAAAATTCATTTTTAGTGATCAAGGGCAATTAAGGAAAAGATTGACCCCTTTTTAATGTTTAGACCTAGCCTAAAAATCAGAAATTCAGTCTAACAATTCCTCCCCTTATGCGATTGAGAGAAAGAGAGAGGAGAGGCTAGAAAGTTCTTCACTTTTGCTAAGGGAAGGTTGATCGTTTTCAGAACGGATTCAAGAATTGGACTCGGCGTAAAGAGCACAACATTTTGGCATCAGTTCTGTGGGATTGTAGCGGATTTTCGGAGCAGTTTTGACCAGTTTTGGGGCTGCAAAAAGGTAAGAGAAACAGTCCTATGAATTCCATCATTAGCTATAAGGAATTGATCATGTTTTAAGACGTCTTGGTGTTAGAAACATGAATCTTTGTTTTGGTTAATGACTATAATTGTTATAGTACGTTTAGATGGGGATTTTGTGTTGTTGTGTTGATTATTTGCTTTGGTTTTGTGTTGAATTACGATGCGGAAATCGCATGGTGATGAAGTTAGGGTTTAGGTCGAACCCGGGTGAACGAGCGTCCGGTATTACGGACGAGCGTCCGGCCTAGGTTCCACCTTGGACGAGCGTACGGTTGTATTGGACGGGCGTCCAGGTGCTATTTTACATTCGGGATTGAGCTGTTTTGGGTGGACGAGCGTCCACTATTTTGGACGGGCGTCCGGTAAGCTTGAACGGGCGTCCAAGTCTTTAAACGGGCGTCCGGTTCATGCGCCTCCTTTCTATTGTTAATTGTTGTTTAGCCATATATATACATGCTTTACTTACCTAAAATCTATAATTATGATATGTTAAACATGGTATAACTTAGACAAGCCTGAATTGAGCTTCTGATTCGTTCAGTTAAAACACCGAATGTACTCTTAAAGGGAGTTGAAGTTCGGATCCGTCGGAAGAACATGATAGGCTTGTGCTTTGATGAATTAGCATTCATCAATGTCTGTGTATGTGCTAGGACTTGTCCGTGTCTAGTGGTCTAGGAAGAGAGTAGTATGTGTGAGGGAGATTATTTGAAAATACTTAGGTGGCTAGTTAATAACTTAATAAACAACGTATGTGACTAGTAAAAGATTAAACAACATGTCTCTCTTGGCTAGGCACCGGGCTAAATCGCGATGCATGTGCTACCTACGAAGGTGGAAGAACTTCGTAGGTCAAAAAGACCCTAAGTACGGAGGGACTCTGCGAGGTGTGCGTGCTATCGGAGTCTACCTTTTCTAGACTTCGTGGGTATTGGTGTGATCCGCGATATGTTGCAAAAGAGTGTTCCCAAGGTAGAAGAACTCGTAGGTCAAAGACCACTAAGTACGAGAGGGACTCGCGAGGGGATGCGCGTAGTGCCCTTGAGTGCGGTTGTAACATAGATAGGTTAAGTTAGAAACGAGTTAGTCACAACGTGTTGATGAGCATGAAGTGAACCACTAGATGGAGTTGGTCTCATTTAATCAACTAATTAAATAAATGTCTATTCGTTATAACTATGATTGTTTTCATAGCTTCTCTTTCTTTCTAAGTACGTTGTACTTACCTCGAATGCATACTTTTTCTATGTGTTTGGGGACGAGAAGACGAACAGGTTTTCGAGGAAGAGTTTGACGACGACGTTTGACGCCGCTCGTTGAAGAATCAAGATGTTTCTTTTCTGCTTTTCTTTGGTTGTACTTTCCGTACTTTTGAGGTAGAATACCGTTTTTGACGATTTGTCGTAGTTTGTCTTTTGGGATTTTCGTACTTTTCCAAATGTAATAATTTACATTTCTACCCTTTAGATTTCTTTTCTACTCTTTTTTTTTTTTTTTTTTTTTTTTTTTGGAAAATTTTATATACCCGAGTTTGCTTCCGTTTGCCTTTATTTTGATACGACGTAGTAGAGGCTTACGTATAAAATGAATTTATATTTCTTTTATACGTGCCGAACGTTTCTTTTCCGGATAAGGACTCGGTGTCCGGGAACGGGGCGTTACGGTTGGTATCGAGAGAGAAAGCGTTCTTTAGACTTCCTTTCCTTAAGATAAGTTTCTTTAGATCTTTAGTAACGTACGGTTTTCTTGATCTTTCGGCATGGTAACGACAAGAAGAGGCGTTCGTGGGGCGAGAGCTCGGGGGTTAGACAAGGGGCGAGAGAGCCCGGTGCCCGTAGTAGGGGGTGGATTTGTGAGGCGGAATCCTTCGCCTCGTTTGAGTCTTTCGCCCACCACCCCGTACGGCCACGCCTACACCACGGTCTCAACGGGATGTGTCACCGAGGCCGCATCGGGAATACGCCACCCCGACCACCGCCAAGATATAACTACATTTATGGAGAGCACTGGACAAGCACCTATTCGTGTCCTTGTAGTAGGCGACATTCCACCGATTAGTGCGCCACCACCAGTGACCAATGTGTATCCACCACCATCTAGTGCTTATCCTCCAGTGTATCCTCAGCAGCAGCAGGTCTTTTACCCTCCTCCTGTAGGTCATGTTCCTCAGCCTACAGTACCACCTTCACCACGCTTTGACCACCAGCAAGGCGTCGGTCATCTACCCTTTGGTTTTCAGCAGCCTCAACAGCATCAGTTTTATCAGGGGTACTATCCGTATCAGAATGAGCCTCAAGTAATCCCACCTTATCCTCAACATCAGCAGTATCAGCCGCATGTATCTTATGGTTACCCTCCAGTTCACCCACCAGTTAGACCGGCTTTTGAGCAAGCACCAACGGTGGATTGGTATACAAGATTGAGGAGAAATCGAGTTGAGAACTTCTTTGGTAATGTGGAGCATTCTAAAGCGAGAGGAATGGATAAGAGGATTCGAGAAAGCTTGTAGGAACATACATGTTCACGAGACGAGAGATGGCACGGCTAGCGATCGGTTTTATGTTGGGATCGGCGAAGCATGGATTGATGCTTTGTTCAAAGCGACAACGGTAAGGTAACGGATTGGGAAGGGTTCAAGACGATGTTTTATAATGAGTACTTCCCGGTTACGGTTCAAGCGAGATAAAGCAAGTCAATTCTGAAGCACAAGCAAGGTAATCATCTGACAGTGTCCCAGTACACTAATAAATTCAATGAGTTAGGAAGGTTCTATCCGGAATTGATGAAAGTGGAAGAGAGAAAGATGGCCCTCTATAAGGATGGGTTGGCCTACGAGATTCAGTCGGGCATGCTAGGATTCACGGCAAGGAATATGGCAGAGTTGATGAATAAAGCCTTGGAAGTCGAAACTTTCAGGAAGAGAGCTACGGTGGTTGTTAATAATAAGAGAAATTTTGGGACAAGTCAAGGCGGTTATAGGGGAGCGCCACGGCAAGCGCCAAGAAGACTACGGCTCCTACGGCGGCTAAGGCCCCGAACGGTGCACCACTTTGCCCCAAGTGCAACGAAATCATACGGGAGAGTGCGGCGAGTAGTAACGGTTGTTACGTTTGTGGTGAGCAAGGACACTTTTCTAGAGCGTGTCCAAACGGAGGAAACAAGAGTGGTTCGAGCCAAGGTAGCGGGAGAGGCGGCCCGAGCCGACCGGTTCGAGTTTTTGCAGCGGATGCTAATTTTGTGGAACCAGAGGATGACGTTATTTCAGGTACCATGTTTTGTTTCATTCTTTTGTTAAGATATTTTATAGCGTGATTATTCATGTTGTAACTATATTTAAATAAATGAATATGCATCCTAGGTACGATAATGTTAGAAAACTTAGTGGTCAAGGCTTTGTTTGACACGGGAGCGTCAAATACTTTTGTGTCAACCAAGGTAGCTAAGAAGTTGGATTTACCTTGAGCCTTTAAGAAACACTTTGGAGATAACTACGCCGTTAGGGAAAGTAACAAGGGTAACTAGAATGATACCACAAGTGGAAGTTCGAGTCGGACCTTATCGATGTAAGAGCAACTTTACGAGTTTTGGACTTTTCGGATTTTGATGTAATCCTCGGAATAGATTGGCTATCCGAGAATTATGTACACTTGAATTTGTAAAGAGAAGAAAGTGACTTTTAAAGTACCTGGGAAATCAGACAAGACGTATCAAGGGAATGTATACAAGCCGAGTAAGAAGAAACATCCGATCATATCAGCGGTTAAGGCAGTAAGGGCTTGTCAGAAGGGTTGTGAGGGCTACTTGTTGTATGTAGTGGACGTGGAACAAGTGAAGCCTAAGTTAGAGGAGACTCCCATAGTGAGGGAATACCCTGAGGTATTTCCAGAAGAGTTACCGGGAAACATGCCGGACAGAGAGATAGAGTTTGAGATCCAGTTGATACCAGGAGCGGCACCAGTTGCTAAGGCACCTTACAGAATGGCACCGGCTGAATTAAAGGAGTTGAAAGCTCAACTTAAAGATATGCTTGAAAGGAACATAATTCAGCCCAGTACCTCGCCTTGGGGAGCCCCTGTTTTGTTCGTGAAGAAGAAAGATGGCGGCATGAGAATGTGTATCGACTACGAAGAACTTTGAACAACCTTACCATCAAGAATAAGTATCCTCTACCAAGAATAGATGACTGTTTAATCGGTTGCGGGGTAAGAAAGTGTTCTCCAAGATTGACCTGAGGTCCGGATATCATCAACTGAAGGTTAAAATAGCAGATATACCGAAGACGGCTTTCAGTACGAGATATGGACATTATGAGTTCCTTGTTATGCCTTTTGGGCTCACTAATGCTCCATCTGCATTTATGGATTTGATGCAGCGAGTCTTCATGCCGTACTTGGATAAGTTCGTGATAGTGTTCATAGACGATATCCTAGTTTACTCTAAGGACGAGAAAGAACACGAGGAACACTTAAGGATAGTGTTGGACACCTTTGAAGAAGAATCGGTTGTACGCAAAGTTTTCCAAGTGTGACTTTTGGTTGGATCGAGTGAGTTTCTTGGGTCATGTAATTTACGGAGATGGTATTCAAGTTGATCCGGCAAAGATCGAGGCAGTTGAGAATTGGCCTAAACCTACCACAGTCTCAGAAGTAAGAAGTTTTCTTGGGTTGGCTGGTTACTACCGGAAGTTCGTACAAGATTTTTCGAAGATAGCTACTCCACTCACCGAGTCGACACGAGAAGAATGTGAAATTTGAATGGACTAATGAGTGTGATAAGGCCTTTCATACCTTGAAGAGTAAGTTGACTACGGCACCAGTGTTAGCAGTTCCGGAGATTTTTGATAACTATGATGTCTACACGGATGCTTCGGGACAGGGTTTGGGTTGTGTGTTGATGCAAGGAGGAAAAGTGATAGCGTATGCATCTAGGCAGTTGAAGGTACATGAGAAGAACTACCCGACACATGATCTAGAGTTGGCAGCGGTAGTTTTTGCCTTAAAGACTTGGAGGCATTACTTATATGGGGTTAAAGCAAGGATCTTCACCGACCATAAGAGTTTAAAGTATTTCTTCACACAAGAGAACTGAATATGAGACGAGAGGAGATGGTTAGAGTTCGTTAAGGACTATGATTTGGACATTCAGTACCATCCGGGTAAAGCGAATGTAGTGGCAGATGCTCTGAGCAGGAAACCAGTGTTTGCAGCTTCCAGTGTTGAGGTAATGGCAGAAAGGTTAGATGGGTTGGAAATCAGAAGCTTTGATCAGATTGAAGACAGACAGTTTGTGGCACCGTTGTTAGCAAGGTCAGAGTTGATGGATGATATTCGGGGAAAGCAAGACGAAGACCCGGTTTTGTTGGATTTGAAGCGTGTTGCTAGGGAGAAGCCTACGGTTGGTTACGTGTTGGATAAGAGTGGAAATCTGTGGTATCGGGATCGTCTATGTGTACCCAATGTTGGCGACTTGAGACAAAGAATTATGGAAGAAGCACATAGGATAGCTTTTGCGGTTCATCCGGGTGCTACTAAAATGTATAGAGACTTAAAGGAAAGATTTTGGTGGCCCTCGATGAAAGTGGAGATAGCCAAGTTTGTGGCCGAGTGTGATGTATGTCAGAAGGTTAAGGCGGAGCATAGAAGACCCGGTGGAATGCTTAAGCCATTGGATATCCCGGAATGGAAGTGGGATAAGATCACAATGGACTTCATCACCGGATTACCTAAGACAAGAGGCGGACACGACGCAATTTGGGTAATCGTGGACAGATTGACCAAATCTGCCCATTTCTTACCGTACAAGGTCGACATGCCATTAAAGAAGATGACGACACTGTATCTGGACAATATAGTGAAGCTACATGGAGTTCCAATCTCGATAGTTTCAGACCGTGATTCGAGGTTTGTAAGTCGGTTTTGGAAGAGCTTGCAAGAAGCCTTCGGGACCAAGTTGGATTTGAGCACGGCTTTTCACCCTCGGACGGATGGACAATGCGAGAGGACCATCCGGACACTCGAGGACATGTTGAGAGCTTGTGTTTTGGAGGTAGGCGGATCATGGGATGATTACCTATCGGTAGCGGAGTTTGCCTACAACAACGGTTTTCATGCAAGTATAGGCATGCCGCCGTTTGAAGCGTTGTATGGGAGAAGATGTCGCACGCCCTTGTTTTGGGATGAAGTCGGGGAGAGACAGATTACGGGGCCGAGAGATGGTTGAACAAGCAAAGGAAAGGGTTCGGTTGGTCAAGAAGAATGCGAAGGCGGCTCAAGACGGACGAGAAAAGTTGGGGCGATGTTAGAAGAAGACCTCTTGAGTTTGAAGTCGGCGATAGAGTTTACCTACGGGCTTCACCGATGAAAGGAGTGAAACGCTTTGGACAAAAAGGAAAGCTAAGTCCAAGGTATGTTGGACCTTTTGAGATTTTGGAGAGAGTTGGGACGTTAGCTTATAAGCTTCAGTTGCCAGAATCAATGTCGAGAGTCCATAATGTGTTTCACGTTTCGATGTTGAAGAAGTGTCGACGAAGAATGATGTGGAAACTACGGTTGACCCGGGAATCTTACAAGATAACCTTGCATATGACGAGAGACCAATCAAGATTACGGACCGGAAAGAAAAGATGATTAAGAGACGGATGATCCCCCTTGGTGTTAGTTCGGTGGAGCAATCATTCACCCGAGGAGGCAACTTGGGAAGTGGAAAGCGACATGCTTAGTGAGTTCCAAGAGTTTGGGGATTTACCAGGTATGTTCTAGTTTCGAGGACGAAACTCCTTTTAAGGGGGGAGAATGTAATATTCCGATTTTCGGGAAAGGGCAGACGTGTCTTTTTGCGAAGACGAAATATTAGGTTCGGTTTCCTTTTATTCGGAGTTAATTAGTTTGGGACGTTTTATATATATAATTTCGAGTTTTATATATATAATTAAAAGAAAAATTCATTTTTAGTGATCAAGGGCAATTAAGGAAAAGATTGACCCCTTTTTAATGTTTAGACCTAGCCTAAAAATCAGAAATTCAGTCTAACAATTCCTCCCCTTATGCGATTGAGAGAAAGAGAGAGGAGAGGCTAGAAAGTTCTTCACTTTTGCTAAGGGAAGGTTGATCGTTTTCAGAACGGATTCAAGAATTGGACTCGGCGTAAAGAGCACAGCATTTTGGCATCAGTTCTGTGGGATTGTAGCGGATTTTCGGAGCAGTTTTGACCAGTTTTGGGGCTGCAAAAAGGTAAGAGAAACAGTCCTATGAATTCCATCATTAGCTGTAAGGAATTGATCATGTTTTAAGACGTCTTGGTGTTAGAAACATGAATCTTTGTTTTGGTTAATGACTATAATTGTTATAGTACGTTTAGATGGGGATTTTGTGTTGTTGTGTTGATTATTTGCTGGTTTTGTGTTGAATTACGATCTGGAAATCGCATGGTGATGAAGTTAGGGTTTAGGTCGAACCCGGGTGAACGAGCGTCCGGTATTACGGACGAGCGTCCGGCCTAGGTTCCACCTTGGACGAGCGTCGGTTGTATTGGACGGGCGTCAGGTGCTATTTTACATTCGGGATTGAGCTTGTTTTGGGTGGACGAGCGTCCACTATTTTGGACGGGCGTCCGGTAAGCTTGAACGGGCGTCCAAGTCTTTAAACGGGCGTCCGGTTCATCTTGCCTCCTTTCTATTGTTAATTGTTGTTTAGCCATATATATACATGCTTTACTTACCTAAAATCTATAATTATGATATGTTAAACATGGTATAACTTAGACAAGCCTGAATTGAGCTTCTGATTCGTTCAGTTAAAACACCGAATGTACTCTTAAAGGGAGTTGAAGTTCGGATCCGTCGGAAGAACATGATAGGCTTGTGCTTTGATGAATTAGCATTCATCAATGTCTGTGTATGTGCTAGGACTTGTCCGTGTCTAGTGGTCTAGGAAGAGAGTAGTATGTGTGAGGGAGATTATTTGAAAATACTTAGGTGGCTAGTTAATAACTTAATAAACAACGTATGTGACTAGTAAAAGATTAAACAACATGTCTCTCTTGGCTAGGCACCGGGCTAAATCGCGATGCATGTGCTACCTCGAAGGTGGAAGAACTTCGTAGGTCAAAAAGACCCTAAGTACGGAGGGACTGCGAGGTGTGCGTGCTATCGGAGTCTACCTTTTCTAGACTTCGTGGGTATTGGTGTGATCCAACGATATGTTGCAAAAGAGTGTTCCCAAGGTAGAAGAACTACGTAGGTCAAAGACCACAAGTACGGAGGGACTCTGGCGAGGGGATGCGCGTAGTGCCCTTGAGTGCGGTTGTAACATAGATAGGTTAAGTTAGAAACGAGTTAGTCACAACGTGTTGATGAGCATGAAGTGAAACCCTAGATGGAGTTGGTCTCATTTAATCAACTAATTAAATAAATGTCTATTCGTTATAACTATGATTGTTTTCATAGCTTCTCTTTCTTTCTAAGTACGTTGTACTTACCTCGAATGCATACTTTTTCTATGTGTTTGGGGACGAGAAGACGAACGAGGTTTTCGAGGAAGAGTTTGACGACGACGTTTGACGCCGCTCGTTGAAGAATCAAGATGTTTCTTTTGCTTTTCTTTGGTTGTACTTTCCGTACTTTTGAGGTAGAATACCGTTTTTGACGATTTGTCGTAGTTTGTCTTTTGGGATTTTTTTCGTACTTTTCCAAATGTAATAATTTACATTTCTACCCTTTAGATTTCTTTTACTACTTTTTTTTGGGAAAAATTTTATATACCCGAGTTTGCTTCCGTTTGCCTTCATTTTGATACGACGTAGTAGAGGCTTACGTATAAAATGAATTTATATTTATTTTATACGTGCCGAACGTTTCTTTTCCGGATAAGGACTCGGTGTCCGGGAACGGGGCGTTACATTTTAAGTTTATATAATTGAGTAATTAGTATTAGATATTGTTTTTATAAAATTATATAAATATGTTGATATTTATAAGTAAATTTTTTTAGAATTATTTTCAATATGAATTATGAGTTTGGAATTGGACTTAGTTTGTTGATTTTTGGCACCACAAAAATATAACTATAGCCAAATAACCTACCTCAGCCTTGATTAGAGTGATCAAGACCTCACTCGAAATTGTCAATTGTGATTAAATAACCAAGCTATAGCTAATTTTGGTCTACATTTCTTTGAAATCCCGCAAGTTTGTACGTACTTATAAAAAGAAATGAAGACATAAAAGCTAAGTTTTGGTATATGCTGAGATTGGAAAAATTAGATAAGTATTAGTATATTCGATCTTACCTCATGACACTTGCAAGATAGTCGATTTTGGTAATAAGTTCGGATATATTAATATTCTAAATTAAGAACTAAGCACCATATTTACACAGAATTAATCAAATATCAGGTATCTTCCTTATCTGTGATTAACAACTTAAAAATAAAAAGAACATATCGGTTGTAGCTACCAATGATTGGAGTGAGTAGGGTATTATCACGAAATGTCTTATATCACTATGAGGTAATTAAGCTCCCGATTGCACGATGATAGTAGTCCGGCCTAGGGTATTATCTCGAAATGTCCTATTCTTTGGGAATGAAGGCACAAGATAAAATGAAAAAGAAAAAGTTGAATCATAAGATCTCAGGAATTATTACAAGTTTAAGGAAACCGGACTTGTAATTTTCGATCGAAAGAGTAGTACTCCGATCAATCTTGATGAAGCAATGCCTGTAAGTTTGATTTTCTACACACACTCATGCTTTTAGTTCTTAATCTTTAAAATAAAAAAAAAAAAAAAAAAAGAGAAAATCTCAAAAAGAGATGTTATTAATCGATGAATATTTTTTTCAAAAATATGAAGATGTAGGTACGTACGACTTGCCTCTTTCTCTTTTTGATTTCCCTTTTTTCCGGTTAACCAACATCTTGAACTTTATAAACCATTTTTGTCGACTACCTGACCAAGTTTCCGATTCCAGAATTTCATAATAGTTGCGATTAAAAATAATTCTAATATTTTATTTATACTTATTAAGTATTACATGTATAATTTTATTTAAATAATATTTGATTATTAAGTTATTTAATTTATATACTCTTTTCGTCTTCTTAAGATTTTAAATTAAGATAGATAATATATTTATAATATTGACAATATAAATTATAATCTGATAAATTATACTATCTTTTATTACCGCTTATTTTTGCTCGAGGACGATCAAAAGCTAAGTGGGGAGTAATTTGATGTATTATTTTTATATGATTAAAAATACGTTATATTATTATGTTTTATCAACGAATTCTATATAAAATATATGAAATTATGGTATAAATAGTATGAAATGTTAATCTTTATAATTTAGAGTAGTTAGTAGTAAAAATAGTAAAAAGCTGTAATTTTGTACCGATTTTAGTAAATCGGAGTGTCGTGTCAGATTTACGTGGGTATTTGTGATGTTTTATTGCAGATTTATAAACCGAGACCCCGAGAATCGACATATTGAAGTATAATCATACCTCTGGAATGATTTAGAGAGTGCCACGAGCTTAAATGGTCAATTAAATAGCCTAAGTGGTCAAGTGGCCAATCAATCGGTTAAGTAATAATCGAGAAATGTCTTCGACAAACGAATGGCTCATCAAAATGACATTATCTGAAAAAGTGTTCTTCACAAAAGTTGTAGATTTTACCGAAAGCTTTCCAATGCAATTTAAATTATGAAGATTGGAGGTCTACAACTTAAACAAATGATCAAGTGGCTAATCGATTTGGGTTAATAAAAATCCCGTAAAAGCTTCGGAGGAACACGAGGTTATCAAGAAGGCGTTATCCGAAGAAGAGTTCTTCATGAAAGTTGTAGAGTTTCTCAAGACCTTAATTTTGGCATTTCGTTTGCAATTTTTAGAGGTCCAGAACTCGAGATATGAATTTTAGAAGTTTAATAAGTATATATAAAAATATATATAATCACCGCACATGCTGGAGTGATCAAGTTAGTGGGTGTAATCATTATACCGGACCGATCCAGCTTGATCTCGGACCGGTCCGGCCCCTTCACCTTTGCCTATATAAGAAGATGAGCAGAGAACAGACGGAGGGTACCAAAAAAAAAATATATATACATCTCATATATATATATCTCCTCTCTTTTCTTTTCTTTTCTTTTTTTATTTTGTAGTTTGTAAATAAGGCCTTACGCCGTAATAATGTAGTTTTAAGTATCGTTATAATGCTCGGGAAAGTCTCGGAAGTTCGGTGTTGTAGAAGTCGTTGTAATGTCCGGAAGAATACAACTCTGATTCAGCATTTGTAACCGGGTAACTTTTCTTAAGTATTTATGTTTGTTTTTATATTTTTCGTTGTTATAATGTTTTTAGGCTAAATATAATACTGGCCAAAACTATGTAATCGGTTTTATTTCGATCTTTTCGTTAAGGAAATGTTGTTAAGTTAAAATGATTAAAATTGAGTTAATTGAATCTTTTTCTATTTTAATCGTATTCATATTGACATATTTAATCGATCTGAGGAATTCATAATCTAATTATGAATTGACGCCTCGTAGTTAGGATACGAGATAAAAGATAGAAAAACCGGAGGGTAAAATTGGCCGTGTGAATAACGTGATAACGGAATCCGATTTCCTACCCGGGGGTAAATTTGTTTTGGGAGAAATGAATTTTATTATAATTTGTACTCGAGATCGTAATAATGTTAAATCATCAGTTAATGGAAACTTAAACCGGAAAGTTAAATCGTCCGGCTTTGACAACCGGAGCCTTTAAAATAAAATTGACCGTTTGACGAACGGAATGACTCCTTTTTATCTAAAGGTAGATTTGTACTCGGGACACGTTCGGAAAAACCGTAACAGCTTGTGGACCTTGGACCGATGCAATGGACATATGACAATTTCATACGCTCACGTGAGGAGGAATTGTTTACCTCGGGAGTGCACCGTTTCATTTACTCAATTGGACCTAAAATAAAAGGAGAGATCGAACACATTTCATTTAATCGAAAGATCGTATAAACCAATTATATAAGTTTTGGCCAGTTCTCTAAAATTATCTGTTTAATATATTGGTACCTATATATTTATATCTATATATATACTTTGCAATTTACGTATTTATTTATTGTTGACTAGAATAATAGTGATCTGTGTTATAAAATTACGGTTTAGATCGAGTTAATAACAGCTCTTTGGTGTTTAACCACACTTAGAAGAAATTACCAAGTTCCCTGTGGATACGATACTCTGACTCACCATACTAGCACCGCTTTGCGGTTGACCCGGTACACTGCCGGTTAGAATCGTTTAATCCAGGAAATGTCTGTCAGATTTCTGGCACCATTCTCAGGGACAGGTTAGGCGGGGTCACATATCGAGGAGGTCCGGCGGCTTGAAACACCATCCACCTGGTGTTGCTTGGAGACACACGTTGGAAGACTGTGGCTTCTCATCTAGCTTGGATCTTGGATTGAAGATTGTTCTTGGAGTTTATTCACCATAAACTGGTAAGCAATCTAACCCCGCGTAGGTTAGATTTATTATTTATGTATTTTGATTGTTTGGATCTAGATCTTGTACTTTCCGCTGCGTAATCGGGTGGATCTTTGATCCATCCGGCGATATTACATCTAACAAGTGGTATCAGAGCCTTTGATCTATCAATCAAAGTATGTGAATTTTAGATCTAGGAGTGGAAAAAACATGTTTAGATTGTTTTTGTTTTCGTTTTAATTTAGTTAAATTCGAAAATTTCATTGATATATGCCTTGTGATTGTTGTGGTTGAAGAGATGGATTGGGGTTGGTACTGTTTACCCGTAGATCTATTTTGTAGCTCTCTTGATTAGTATCAATTGAGCATAGGAATTGTAATTTATTTTATCAATTCGAAATTATGTAAAAGGTAGCACTTTTTATATTTATTTTATGTTTCCAGGTTCGAGACGACGAAAATCATGGTGTTGGAGATTATCAAGAAGGTAAAACGGGAGGAGGCCGATTGTTTTTTTTTTTTTTTAATTTAAGGTCACGGCACAAATTATTTTTTTTTCAATTTTTGCGGCAGCTTCAATTCTTTTAGGGTTGCCGGCAATGTCTTATTTTTTTTAAAATTGTTATTAACCTTTTTTGCATGGATTGGCCGAAAAGTTTGATTTTTTATTTTTTTATTAAGTTTGATTTCTGCCGTGACTATTTTATGGGTGTATTTAAAGGCACCACATCTTTCTTACTAGAGACACCACAACACATTAAAAAATAGATGGTTACTTAAGGCACCACATATTAAATTTTTAAGTGAGAGTTTTACCAATTACACCACACCCATAAAATTTAAATTCTACTATATCTAGGTACTTTTCACTTTCTTCAATTTTTTTTATCACGAAAACACCCACTAAGTTATAAAAAATACAATTTTCTCAGCATCTTCCAAACCCACTCTTACACCACCAACCCACCACCACCTCCTCCTCCTATCACCATTTCTTCAAGCAATTGAAACCAGCGCTCTCTCGTACCTTTTATATATATATATATATATATATATATATATATATATATATATATATATATATATTTTACCCACTAAAAAGTTGGTCACTTGAAAGTTGGTGATCATTTTATTGCATCACCGTCGACTAATTCATCAGGTGAATTATGTTAAAGCAAGGCTGATGAAGAAGACATGGGGAATTAAACAAGCTGCATCAAGAAATCAGATGCATAAAACAAGCTGGAGCAGATATTTATTACTTGTTTTTGCAGTTTTCTTTCTCTTTTTCAACCATAGCATGAAGAGCCACCACCGTGTTCTTCCCATCTGCATCGGAGAGAACACAAATTTTTTCTTCATTTTGCCGTTAATGGCGTCAATTGGAGAAATTAATGTTATAATTGAAGAAACTCGGTGGTGGGAAAACATTAGATGGGGGGCGGGGAAGGGAGGCAACAATGGAGGAGGTGAGGGAGGGAAAGGGGGCGTTGGGAGAGGGAGGCTGAAGGGAACAGCGGTGGCGGCGGCGGGGACAAGAAGGAGGCGGTTGTGAAGGTTTATGTTATTTTCAGAAGAAAGAGAAAAAATGTTGAGTGTGGTGTCATGGGAAAGGATTAATTTGTAATATTTTAAAGGTTCAATGATTTTGTTGTAGTTATTTTTAGGAGTGAAATATTTTAAGAGACGTGGTGCTATAAGTATTAATGGCGATATAGTAATTATATAGTGGTGTATTGAGTATATGTAAAAATTAGTGTGGTGCTTTAGGTAGAACAATATATACATGTGTGGTGCCCATTAATTTGGGTGCCCATATAAAAAAAGTGTGGTGCCTTTAAAGACACCCCTATTTTATTTAATAAAAAAAATGGAACTAAAGCCGAGGGCTTTAATTAAAAAAATAAAAATAAAAATTATAAAACAATTTAATATAGATATATTTTAAATATATTGGTATATTACGGCCTCCTCTCCTCGTCGTTCGTGGTTCGTGTCAAGATCGAAAGTTCGAGATCCGGAAACTTCAAGATCAAGATCGAAATCGAGATTTGAAGACTTAGAATTAGTTTTACTTTTCCTTAGAAAATAGGTTAGTCGGGGGGTACCAACGGTCCATCTCGGTGTTTATTTTTCCGTATCTTTTTCGTGTATGATCGAAATTATGTGATAGAAACCGGAAAATTGCCATGACATGCATCATATCATGAATCCACTCCAATGCATACATGTAGCTAGTTTATTTCGAATTAATTAGACATGTATAACTCGTATAATTAGTTAAAAAGCTTTTTTTAATTAATATGTGGTAGTTAATTAATTAAGTAACTAATTATTAAAACCGAGGAACCGGGTTTTGTCAATCATTACGATTTTAGTGATGGATTCTCGGTGAATCCCACTTAGATAAATCGTTGAGTTTTCGGTGAACCTACCTTAAACAGAAACGAGATTACGCTTTGGTTGACAACATAGAAATCGGAAAATCTTAGTACATGGGTTCGGAAATGGTCTAACCATGGTTGGGCGAGTTCAACCGAGCTACGGATCGATTGACTCCCCTTCACGTGTGACGTTTGCACGGGGGTTCGACAAGACTTAGCATATCCGATAAGCCTTCGGGCTAAACGGGGCTTCTCTTGCCGGATCCGACCGACAGTCACATATGTTCCAACGAATAAGACGGCGTAGGCTTGCCTACTTAAACGACCCTGCTCGGAGTACTTTGATTCATTGTTTCTTATTGTCAAGACCGAAACCGTAATTAGTAAACCCACCAATTTTTCATATTATTGAGTGGGAGCGGGGAAGGCGACAGCCAACCCCATAGCCTCTACTATAAATGCAAGCACGTGAGAGAAGGGTGACGCCTCGAGCCGCTTTGATTCCGGCCCCCTGCGGGTGGTGTTCACCCCTATCAAAATTCAAGGCTTGGTTTCCGTAAGGATAGGATTTCGGGTACTCGTTGAGTCACTGACCGACCCTGCGGCGGCACCCTCGGGGCGTACTTTGAGATCTGATATAGTAGGTCACACTCTTTATGGATATTTTCGAAATATCTAGGCTAGAAAAAGGAAGGTAATCAATGATTAAAGACCGGGATGTCTGATTCCCGTGGGATGTTTGATTCTCAAGGTTTAATCATTGAGAGAGATTGTCTCAGTTTGATCGTTGCCTCTTTGACTGACCCTGCGGCGGCACTGAGGTGCGAGGTTAAATCCTTGGAATGGTAGGATAGACTTTAAACAAGTTTATTATTCCTAAAAACAAAAATCTAGTAGTGAAAATTTAATTTTTTGAATTTAACTTTCTGTCATGTTTTACAACTTTAATCTCTAGGCTACTTAACTGTTAGTAATAGGACTTCATTAAAAATGTGGAAGTAACAAGTGCGTTGTAATTATCAAAAGAATGCAATTAATTTTTCGGAAGAGATTTTTCCCTTGAGCCTTTAAAAACTTAAGTGACATAGTATATGTATGTCACGGATGTCACTCGTGTTGAATGAGAGACGAACATACTTAGTTTCCAAAAGAAGATATAGGACTATCAGATAAATTCATTTAGTGAATTTTAAAATTGTAATTACACAACAAATTTTTCTAAATTGAAAAATTGGAAAATCATATACATAAGACGTTGCTAGTTAGACGGTATTTGGAACCGATAAACTAGTGGGAGCCTTAGTCTAATGATTTGTTGTTTTTGTGAATCATTAGAAATGTGTAATGGAATGCACAGGAGTTTCTCCATTTATTGAAAAAACTAGGATAAAGCGTTGCTAGTTAGACAATATTTGGAACTGATAAACTAATGAGAGCTTAGTTCTGACTGATTTTCTAATCTTTGAAAAATCATAAAAATACAAAGTGTTGCTAGTTAGATGGTATTTGGAACCGATAAACAAGTGGGAGCTTTATCATGATCTCTCAAACCATTCGAACAAAGTGTTGCTCTAAAACAATTAATCCACTTGCCTTTCGTGCAAGTGGGAGATTGTTAGGTGTAGTGCCCGAAAGACAATTATCTAATTGTTTTTATGACAGAATTAATAATTCATCTTATTATATGCATGTATGCTTATAATTAAGACACTACTGAAAACCCTAAGTTCCTCGTTTATGTAATCACATAACTTAGTGTATGGCTATACACAAGAGGATTGAGTTAGTGAGATGTACTTAAAATTAACTTAGTCCGTAGCGTTTATTAATCTGAGTACGGGTCTCAAGATTAATTTGCTAATAATGCACCCAGAACACTTTAGATGTGACAGTCTTATCCGGACTGTCGGTAAAAGGGTACCTAGTGGGCATTTATATATGTTGATAATCATATAGGTCTGGACCGATTTGATTTGAGTTCTCGATATAATTCCGTGATCGAGAAGTCTTATAGAATCACAAGATGATCATATATGGATTAATCTCAATCCTGAGGTGATCGTAGACGACTGCTTAGACTAGGGTAGAGTTTGATGTGTTAGTAAGGATCACTTCGTAGTATGTGGTCCAACACATCTCGTTGGCTCTATTTTAGGATGAGTGAGTAGTCTGTGCTATCACAGATATGGAATCCATTCCTTCCCTCGGGAAGTAGACAGACAGTTCCCTTATTAGTTAATCCTAGAAACTGTTCGATGGTGCCAGTTCATATTATATTAGTTATGAACTAATTGATCACTAGGGGGTTAATGGTAAATAAGGATAAGATGTTTCGAGAAGGGTCTACGGAGATATCCCGAATCGAAGTGAACAGTCTATGGAGGATTTATCCGTATGTAATGATTATATCAGTCGACACTTTCGACTCATAGTTGAGTGTAAGTTATCTATATTCGGCAGAGTTCAGTTTCGGGTTTATGGTGTGTAATCCCGGAATTAATGGATTGAATATAATTGTTCGGTCTGACGAATAATTTTATTTAATTTATTGTAGCTACAGAATATGGGTCCATGGTCCCCGACGTGGCTCCTAATATAGCATATACGTTTTCTCGTCGTTTCACCTCAATTATAATTAAATAGTTGGATTGGATTATTGAATTGATATGTGGATTAATTGTTTAGTTGGACTAGATAATTAAATACATGAAAAGAAATTTTTTTCGTGGACTCGGCCCAAAGTGATTAAAAATGCGTGTGACCAAATTTTGTATTAGGGTGGCCGCATATTTTATATATTATTTATTGGGAAATTAGTTTTCTTGATAAATAAGACATGTGGTTAAATTATTTATTGGTTAAATAATTTAAGGAAAAGAAAATCTTTTGTATATCCTAATTAATTTAGGAATATTCTAGATTTATCTTTTTAAGGAAAAGGATGAATTTGATTGATTTTGTATTAATTAATTAATCCTTGGAGGACAAGATTACTCTCCTATATAAGAGAGTTCTCCCAAGCCAAATGACATCACATGATTTCGAAATATTGGGTAGTATTTTGGCTTAAAATTTTCGGCCAAAAGTACTAGGGTTCGAGTTTTAGAGAACTTCGGGTTTTATAAGGTAGCATATCGAGGAGGTCCAGCGGCTTGAAACACCATCCACCTGGTGTTGCTTGGAGACACACGTTGGAAGACTGTGGCTTCTCATCTAGCTTGGATCTTGGATTGAAGATTGTTCTTGGAGTTTATTCACCATAAACTGGTAAGCAATTTAACCCCCTCGTAGGTTAGATTTATTATTTATGTATTTTGATTGTTTGGATCTAGATCTTGTACTTTCTGCTGCGTAATCGGGTGGATCTTTGATCCATCCGGCGATATTACATCTAACATATTGATCCCTGTCTTTGGGAAAATGTTGTTTTAAGCCCCGTGTTCAGTTTTAAAAGCTATTTCTTGATCTAATAACGTTAACTAAATATGAACAAGCCTTGATTGAGTTTTCGATGCGTCTAGTTCCGGCACCAAATGTACTCTTCCTAAGAGTTGAAGTTCGGGATCATCGGAAGAGCATGATAGGTTTGTGCCTTGATGAATTAGTATTCATCAATGTCTGTGTAATTTCTAGGCCTTGTCCGTGTCTAATATCCCAAGAAAGAGAGTAGGAGTTGTGAGGGATCTTACTTGAAAACACTAGGTCACAAGTTAATAATTAATAACAAACGTACTTGTGTTGTAAAAGACTAAACATCTATCCATTCTTGGATAGGCACCAACATATATAACAATATGTGGCGTTCAGAGAAAGTGAATAACTCCATAGGTCCACGAGACCCCAAGTACGGAGGGACTTCGCCGAACGTCTATACTATCGGCTTTCCCCCGTGGTTAATGGTGTGATCCACCAATATGTTGCACAGTATATCTCCTAGCAGATGTGCGTAGTGCACTTGAATGCGGATGTAACGCAGATAAGCTAAGTTAGAAAGGTATAGTCGTAACATGTTCATGAGAATGCAATGAACCCTAGACTGAGTCGGTCATATAAAGATTATTTAATAATTAAGAATCTAATGCTATAATCTGTAATTAAATCGTAGCTTCTTCATTTTATTAAGTACTTTGTACTTACTTCAAATGCATATTTTTCTATGTGTTTGGGGATGAGAAGATGAACAGGTTGAACCAGATTTTGATGAGGATTTTGATTACGACGTTTGAGGACGCCGACGATGGAGCTTATGTTTAATTCTTTGTTTTTTATGACTTTCTAGACTATGTTACGTTTTTGGAAACGTGTTTAGTTTTCTTTTGGACTTTTTATTTTCTTTTATCTGTGACTTTTGGGAGATTTCGTACGTTATAAGTTTTCCTTTGGAGATTTCGTTGTAATAAGTTACATTTTCATCTTTAGACGTTTGTTTCTATTCATGGATGTTATATATATATATATATATATATATATATATATATATATATATATATATATATACACCCAAGTCTTTCTCGTAACGCCCCGTTCCCGGACACCTAGTCCTTATCCGGAAAAAGAACGTTCGGCACATATAATATAAAATAAATCTCATATTATACGTAAGCCTCTACTACGTTGTATCGAGTTAAGCAAAATGGAAGCAAAAGACTCGGGTATAATTTTTTTTCAAACAACCAAGAATAGAAACTCAAAGAAATCTAAAGATGGAAATGTAAATTTATAACATCGGAAAACCAAACGAAACCAAAACGTACGAAAACCTCCAAACGTATATTAAAAAGGAAATTACAAAATCTAAGGTATCTTCAAAACAAAGAGTATAACTGCTTCAAATTCGGCGTCCTCAAACGTTGTCATCAAAGTCCTCCTTGAACTCCGAATCTACTTGTTCATCTTCTCTCCCCCAAACACATAGAAAAGCAATGCATTTGAGGTAAGTACAAAGTACTCAATAGGAAGTAGAAGCTACAAATTAATTAAGGTTTATAATCATGTTTTATAACTAATGTATCATCTTTATGAGACCGACTCGATCTAGGATTCACTTCATGTCTATCAACATGTCATGACTACACGTTTCTAGCTTAGCTTATCTTGGTTACGTCAGCACTCAAAGGCACTACGCGAGGTGTAACCACCACGAGAGGGTGCCAACCAACACTGGCTTGCACTGTTAGTCCCGTGTTTCCCCGGTATGCATACAGGTCCGGTGAAGCTCCCCTGTCATTTGGCCTCTAGAAGGTCACAGGGTTATCCACCTATCCGGACGAGTCACATAGCCGATTTTCACACGTGCCTAACCAAAAGTGACATGACGTTTAAGCTTATTACTATACAAGTATGTACTTATTATTTGTTGTTAACTAAACACCTAAGTGTTTTCAAGGAAAAAGCCCACCTTATCAACTCTACTACCTCACTTAGACAACTAGACTTCACATCCTATCAAGTACACATACATTGATGAACTCTAGCCATCAAAGCACAAGCCCCTTCATGCCCTTCCGACGGTCCCGAACTTCAACTCCCTTGAAGAGTACATTCGGTGCCAGAACTAAAAGCATCAAAAGCTCAATCAAGGCTTGTTCATGTTTAATTAATGTTATTAGATCATGAAACAACATTTAAAACCTCACTACATGGCTTAAACAATATTTTATTAAAACTGGGGGTCATTGTGTGCGCATTCCTCGGAATGCGTGTGCATTCCCTGACCAGAAACATGATGGGAGTTTCTGTCTAGCCAATGCGTGCGCATTGATCATGCTGGGAGCAACCTATACTAACCTGAAACAACAATGCGTGCGCATTCCATTGAATGCGTGCGCATTCCATTGAATGCGTGCGCATTCCATTGAATGCGTGCGCATTCCATTGAATGCGTGCGCATTCCATTGAATGCGTGCGCATTCCATTGAATGCGTGCGCATTGCACCTGCTGTGAAAATGATATAACATCTTGAATCACGAATGCATGAGCATTCCACTTACTGCAACTAAACCAGGCAATCCTGTAACAGGAACGCGTGCACATTGCTAGCCAATGCGTACGCATTCAATGCAGAAAAACCTTAAAACATGAATTTCTACACTTTGCGATCTCTACTCGATTCCAAACATGTTCTACACGATTTTTATCAGGAAAAACATCAGAAAAGCATAACTTTTATGATCCAAATCAAACCTTAAACAACATATAGGCATAAATTTTGATACAATAATGCATCAAACGCACGATCTAACATCTCTAAACCATAATTAATTCGTAGGAAGAGCCTCTTACCTTTTAGCAAGCTATTCCAACTCAAAAGCTATGAAAATCAGCAATAAAAAGATCTTTCCTTCACAGAAAACCTATGTGATCAATCCAAATCAGATTAGGTTTGATCACACGATTCTATAACAAAAAAAAAACGATTTTAAGAGTTTAAATCCATTAAACTCGAGAAAGAACGCCTCTAGGGCTTGAAACATACCTTAGGGAAAACTCCAACTTTTTGGTGTTGAAACGACGCTCTCTTCACGATAATTCCGTTGCTCTATTCTGATCTGAAAACCGTTAAGATTTGACTTAGGAACTGGAAGAAATCTCTCAGCCCTAATTTTGTGCTCTCAGCGCCGTCTTCAATGAACGTAGGAAATTTTCTATTTTATATCTCCGTAACCAATCTACTAAAGATATATAGTCACTAGAAATAGAAAAACACACAAACTTAATACGGAATATATCTGAAAATATCATTGCAGACAATGATAGTCACCCATGAAGATGACAAATGGCAAATTTAAATCCAACATAAAAGAAAGCAACAAGATTACTAGATACTACATATGGCCATGGGATAAACAACATAAACATTATCCCTGCTCTCACATTTTAAGCATGTCCAGCTCTTTGTTATTTACATATAATTTCTATTAATGCAAAGTATAATCCAATTAAATCTTAATTTTTCCTATTAACAGAGTGTATTATCCCTTATAAGAAAACAGAGTGTATTAGAAAATATTATTTTGTTATTCACTCTTCGAATGAATACATGAATTTTTACATATATAGTGTTAAACGGAAGGATCTAGACACGGTAATAATTACAGAGTAATTATCGAATATTACGTAATTAATGTATTCACATGGTAACTAATGTATTTACACTATTATACTGCTAACACACCCCCTCAAGCTGGCGGTCGAAGATGAGGCCAAACTTGGAACAGAAATGCTGAAAAGGCATGCGTGGCAACGGCTTGGTTAAGGCATTTGTTAACTGATCAGCACTGGCAACATGAGTAACTCGTAACCGACTTTGCTGGACTTGATCCCGAATGAAATGGAAGTCAATGGCGATATGCTTCAAATACGAGAATGAAAAACAAGGTTTGCACTGAGCGGGTAGCACCAATATTATTACAAAAAATAGTGGGAACCTGCGTAGAGGCAGTAAAGCCGAGAGACTGCAATAGGTAAGTGACCCAATTAAGCACAGCAGCAGTGGACGCAACCGATCGATACTAAGCTTCAGTCGAAGAACGGGCAATAGATTTTTGTTTTTTAGAACTCCATGACACAAGATTGAGGCCCAGAAAGACCAAATAACCATTGGTGGAGGAAGTCTTCTTTGTTTCCACCCCAGTCTGCGTCGGAAAAGGCATGAAGGATGAGCGGAGAAGAGCGACATAGAGGTAAACCACGGCGATTAGACCCAACAAGATATTGAAGAAGACGTTTGGCAAGAGCCCAATGCTGAACCGTAGGAGCATGCATATACTAGGAGAGTTTATACAACAAAGGCGAGGTCAGAGCGGGTGAAGATCAAATACTGAAGACTACCAATAAGTTGACAATAAGCAGACGGGTCATCAGAAGCATCAGGAGGTTGAAGCATAAGTTGAACTGCATCAGGAGGCGAGGGGGTGAGAACGGCTTTAGCATCAAGCATATTGAACTTGCTGAGTAAGTCGAGAACATATTTATGCTGATGAAGGATAAGACCATATGTAGTGGATTCAACCTAAACTACCAGAAAATAAGAAAGAGAGCCTAGATCTTTGATTGAAAAACGAGAACCCAAACGATCCACAAAGGCAGAAACTGTAGCAGAGTCAACACCTATGGAATGATATCATCAACATAATCCACGTCCCATTGTCATCTTTAAGACTTGGAATCTTCCGCTTTTGTTGCTTCATAATGGTTGTAAGGTGATAAAAATGGGAGTTTCATCCACCATCCACTGTAATTGGCTTCTTTGATTCCAGTTGTAATATTCCGATTCTCGAAAAAATGGCAGACGTATCATTTTATATATATTTATGGGAAATTGGACTTTTTATAATTAAGAGGCAATTAAGGAAAATAATTGGGAATTATTTTCGGTAATGGTTATTTAAGAGAAAATAAACCTTTTTTTACATATAACCTAATAAAAATCAGATTTTGGTTTTTACGAACACTGAGAAACGCTTTGAGAGCAAGAACAAAGGCTGAGGAGCTTTTACAGAAATCTAAGTTAGTTTTCAACCGTTTTCAGATTCTAGTAGAGTATTGGAATCGTCGTGAAGATGGCATCGTTTCAATACCAAAAGTTTGAGCTTTGCCAAGGTATGTAATTTCGACCTAGATGTTGTTTTGGATGAGTCTTATGGATTAAAACTCAAGAATTAGTAGGATCTTGGTTATAGAAGCGTGTGATCGAATCTAATTCGAATATGGGATTGATCACATAGGTTTTCTGCGTGGGAATGATCGTTTTGCCACAGATTTTTGAAAGTTTGGGTTTGGAATAGCTTGTTAAAAGTTAAGAGGACATTCCTATGGTTTAGCTATGGTTAATAGGGTTAAGATTAAGTTTTTGACATGTTTTGATGATAAAAATCATGTGTAATGGTTGTTAGAGATCGTAAAGTCCAACAAAAATCGAGTTTAGGGTTTTGTTGCGTTGAATGGGCACGCACTGACTAGCAATACGCATGCATTGACTAGCAATGCGCACGCATTGCTGTTACAGGATGCCCAATTTTAGTTCCACCAGTTAGCAATGCGCACACATTTCTATTTACGAGAGCAAATTAATTATGCTAGAGGCTCAATGCGCACGTATTGATGGCAATGCGCACGCATGACACATTGGCCGGACAGAGACTTTCAGCAAGTTTCTGGTTGATCAATGCGCATGCATTGATCCATGTCTTGGGGGAAAAAATGTTGTTTTAATCCCTGAGTTCAGTTTTAAAAGCTATTTCTTGATCTAATAACATTAACTGAATATGAAGAAGCCTTGATTGAGTTTCGATAGTTTAGTTCCGGCACCGAATGTACTCTTCCTAAGAGTTGAAGTTCAGGACCGTCGGAAGAGTATAATAGACATGTGCCTTGATGAATTAGTATTCATCAATGACTATGTAATTTCTAGGCATTTTCCGTGTCTAGTGGTTAAAGAAAGAGAGTAGGAGTTGTGAGAGAGCTTACTTGAAAAACTAGGTGGCTAGTTAATAATTAATAACAAACGTACCTGTGTAGTAAAAGACTAAACATCCATCCATTCTTGGATAGACACCAAACTATATCGCAATGTGTGGGCGTTCAGAGAAAGTGAATAACTCCGTAGGTTCACGAGACCCCAAGTACGGAGGGACTTCTCCGAACATCTATACTATCGGGCTTTCCCCCGTGGTTATTGGTGTGATCCACCAATATATTTCACAGTATATCTCTCTAGAGGATGTGCGTAGTGCTTTTGAATGCGGATGTAACACATATAAGCTAAGTTAGAAAGTATAGTCATAACATGTTGATAAGCATGTAATGAACCCTAGACTGAGTCGGTCATATAAAGATAATTTAATAATTAAGAATCTAATACTATACTATGTAGTTAAATCATAGCATCTTCCTTTTATTAAGTAATTTGTACTTACCTCAAATGCATGTTTTTCTATGTGTTTAGGAATGAGAAGATGAACAGGTTGAACCAGATTTTGATGACGACATTTGAGGACGCCGATGATGGAGCTTATGTTTTATTCTTTGTTTATTTATGACTTTCTAGACTATGTTACGTTTTGGAAACGTGTTGATTTTTCTTTTGGAGTTTGTATTTTCTTTTATTTGCGACTTTTGGGAGATTTCTTACGTTATAAGTTTTCCTTTGGAGATTTCATTGTAATAAGTTACATTTCCATCTCTAGACGTTTGTTTCTATTCTTGGATGTTAATACGACGTAGTAGAGGCTTACGTATAATGTGAAATTTATTTTACATTATACGTGCCGAACGTTATTTTTCCGGATAAGGAATCGGTGTCCGGGAACGGGGCGTTACAGTTGGTATCAGAGCGAAGCGTCCTTTCTTTTAAGATAGGGTTTCTTTAGATCTTTTAGTAACGTTCTGATCTTTCTGTGATCAACAAGATGGTAACCACTAGAACAGGAGCTCATGGTGCGGAAAGTTCAGGAGTGCGACATGATAGTCCGACGCCAGTGGTTAACGGCGGGTTTGTATGACCAAATCCTTCACCTCATCAGAACAAAACTCCACGACCTCATCAGAGCCCAACACCACGACCTCAATTTCAACCGGAGCCACAATATGCTTACATACCAAGCGGGCTAGGGGAGGAACCCCTACGTGTCACCATAGTAGGTGAGATCCCACCGGTGTATGTTCCACCAGTCACGAATGTGTACCTTCCTCCTCCACCGGTAAGCCACCCTTCACCTCCAGTCTTCCATCATCATCAACAAACTTTCTACCCTCCACCAGTAGGTCACCCACCTCAACCTACTTGATGTGATCGAAGATGAGACGTTTTGTCTTGGAGTCCATTTATGTTATCATTTATCCCACATCGTTTCCATAGCAGATTTCATTAGAATTTTATTATTATTTATTATTAGGTTTATTATTTTTGTCCCACATCGGTTATGAGTAGTTTTATTTCTTTCATTGTAGCCTATAAAAGGCTTTAGTTGTACTCTTTTTTATTTAGACAAGTTTTGATATAAAAATATTTTATGTGAAGCTTTTAAGCTTTGGTGAGTTTTTCTCACGTGGGTGGATTTCCTGTTAGGTATAGTGCCCGAAAGACAATTATCTAATTTTTTTAAGACAGATATAATAATTCATCTTATTATATGCATTCATGCTTATAATTAAGACACTACTGAAAACACTAAGTACCCCATTTATGTAATCACATAACTTAGTGTATGACTATACACAAGAGGATTGAGTTCGTGAGATGTACTTAAAATTAACTTAGTCCGTAGCGTTTATTAATCTGAGTACAGGTTTCATGATTAATTTGCTATTAATGCGCCCAGAACACTTTAGGTGTGACAGCCTTATCCGGACTGTCGGTAATAGGGTACCTAGTGGGGCATTTATATATGATGAGAATCATATAGGGCTGGACCGATTTGATTTGAGTTCTCGATATAATTCCGTGATCAAGAAGTCTTATCAAATCACAAGATGATCATATATGGATTAATCTCAATCCTGAGGTGATCACAGACAACTGCTTAGACTAGGGTAGGGTTTGATGTGTTAGTAAGGATCACTTCGTAGTATGTGGTCCAACACTTCTCATTGGCTCTATTTTGGAATGAGTGAGTAGTCTGTGCTATCACAGATATAGAATCCATTCCTTCCCTCGGGAAGTAGACAGACAGTTCCCTTATTTGTTAATCGTAGAAACTGATCGATCCCGGGAGTTCATATTATATTAGAAATGAACTAATTGATCACTAGAGGGTTAATGGTAAATAAGGATAAGAGGTTTCGAGAAGGGTTTATGGAGATATCCTGAATTGAAACGAACTGTCTATGGAGGATTTATCCGTATGTAATGATTGTATCAGTGGATGCTTATCAACTCATGGTTGAGTGTAAGTTATCTATATTCGGCAGAGTTCAGTTTTGGGTTTATGGTGGTGTAATCCCGGAATTAATAGATTGAATATTATTGTTCTGTCCGACGGATAATATTATTTAATTTATTGTTGCTACTGAATATGGGTCCATGGTCCCCGACGTGGCTCCTAACATAGCATATGTTTTCTCGTCGTATCACCTCAATTATAATTAAATAGTTGGATTGGACTATTTAATTGATATGTGGATTAATTGTTTAGTTGGACTAGATAATTAAATAAATGGAAAAGAAATTTTTCGTGGACTCGGTCCAATTGTCAAAAAATGCGTGTAACCTAGGGTTTGGCCGCATTTTAGTTTTTATTTTTATTGGGAAATTTGTTTTCTTGATAAATAATAAGACATGTGATTAAATTGTTTATTTGTTAAATAATTTAAGGAAAAGAAAATCTTTTGTATATCCTAATTAATTTAGGAATATTCTAGATTTATCTTTTTAAGGAAAAGGATTAATATGATTGATATTGTATTAATTAAATAATCCTTGGAGGACAAGGATTACTCTCCTATATAAAGAGAGTTCTCCTAAGCCTAAGATCACATGACAGATTTCGAAATACACATGATAATTTCGAAAAGTTTGAGAAGTATTAGGCTTTGATATTTCGGCCTAAATACTAGGGTTTCGAGTTGGGATAATCCTCGGGATTATTCCGGTAGTATATCGAGGAGGTCCGGCGGCTTGAAACACCATTCACCTGGTGTTGCTTGGAGACACACATCGGAAGACTTTGGCTTCTCAACTAGGATCTCAACTAGCTTGGATTGACCTTTTGATCTTGGAGTAATTGCACCATAAAAGGTTGGTAATCTAAACCCCCTTGTAGGTTAGATCTATTATTTATGTATTTTGGTTGACTGGATCTAGATCTTGTACTTTCCGCTGCATAGTCGGGTGGATCATTGATCCATCCGGCGATATTACATCTAACATTCCCAACCGGACTTATCAAGGTTGTGAGCGAACCTTGTGAGTGTCCATTATACCAAGGTTTTTGGTTACATGTTAGCCAAGGGTCAAAGTGCTCTTTTTATTGGTGTCTTCAGTCAAGTCCTCGGGCATTTTCAGATCTGATTCGTTTACAGATCACATCACTACTGTAACACCCTCACCTCATTTTGATCACCAACAAGGTGTTGGCTACCGACCATATGGCTTACACCAACCCCATCACACCCCGCAACATCACCAAAGGTACCACCCTTATCAAACTGAGCCACAAGTGATCCCTCCACTAAGGCCTCAACCACCATCATACCCACAACAATAGCTGTACCCACCACAACAGCCTTACCTACACCAAGCTCCTCCAGAACCATAGACGCCTCTTTGATATCCTCCAGTTTACCCACCGGTTGCCCCACTAGTTCGACCACCACTAGTTTTTGAACAAGCATCTCCGGTTGACTGGTACACTAAGCTATAGAGGAATCGAGTTCAAGAGTTTCATGGGAATGTGGAGCTGGCAAAGGCTGAAGTTTGGTTGAGATGTTTTGACAAGGCCTTCCGAAATATAAACGTCCCCGAATCTAAAATGGCCCAGTTGACAATCGGTTTTCTTTTGGGTACATCTGAAGAATGGATCGATGCTATTCAGAGTAGCAATGGGAAGGTTACTTATTGGGAAGCTTTTAAGAGCTTGTTTTACAATGAATACTTCCCAGCTACGGTACAAGCAGACAAGGTGAGTCAGTTCTTAAGCCACAAGCAAGGCATCCATATGGTAGTTTCACAGTATACCAACAAGTTCAATGAGTTGGGTAGGTTTTATCTTGAGCTTATGAGAATTGAAGAGAGGAAGATGGCTCTCTACAAGAATGGGTTGGCGAAGGATATGAAGCTGGCATGCTGGGAGCTATGCCTAGAAATGTGGCAGAATTGTTGAATAAGGCTATGGAAGTCGAGACTTTCAAGAACAAGCCGTCAGTCATTATCGGTGCTAAGAGGAACTTTGGGACTAGTCAAGGATATAGTCGAGGAGCTCCCCAACAAAATTCAAAGAAGACAACGACCTCTTCGGCAGCTACTCCTTTCACCGGCGCACCGCTTTGCTCGAAGTGCAACAAGAATCATACAGGTGAGTGACGAGCACATGTAGGTGGCTGTAACTACTGCGGAGATCTAAGGCACTATGCCAGTGCATGTCCAACTCAGGGGAATAAAGAGAATCAAGGCCAAGGAAGCGGTAAGAAAGGCCCAAGCCGACCTACTCGAGTTTTTGCAGTGGATGTTGGAAGTGCCGAGCTAGACGACAATGTTATTTCAGGTACCTTAGTTGTTTATTCTATTTTGTTAAAGTACTTGTGTAGCACATTAACTTATGTTGTATTTTTATTTAAATAAACGAATTTGCATTTATTTACGATAATATTAGACAACCTATCAGTTACGCCTTTGTTTGATACGGGAGAGTCTAACACCTTTGTGTCAACTAAGATAGCTAAGAAGTTGAATCTTCCTTCGGAACCCTTAAGAAACACTTTGAAGAAAACTACACCTTTAGGAAAGGTAACTAGGACGATACCTCCAGTGGATGTTCGAGTAGGATCGTATATAAGAGTGACTTCACAGAGTAGGACTTTTTAGACTTCGATGTAATCCTTGGAATAGATTGGCCATCCGAGAATTATGTTCACTTGGACTGTAGAGAAAAGAGAGTGACTTTCAAGGTACCCAAAAAATCATCTAAGTCTTATCAAGGTAACGTTTACAAGCCTAACAAGAAGTGTCATCCGATAATATCGTAGTTTGTCACGGATTTTATTAACAAAGCAAACAAGTAATAAAATTTATAAATCCGGTTTTTCCTCAAGTATAAGGATCGTAGTATAGAGGTTGATACCGGGTCGATCTTACGGGGCTGGCGATTGTTAACCTAGTTTTTGTCTAATTAAATTATGTCACGAAAAAGCTAATCTAAACAGCGGATAAAACTAAGAAGAAACTGAAAACAAACTTAACTAAAACGTAAAACTGGACAGAAGATATGATCTAAAGCCAGGAAAGATACGGGTTGCGAACTATTAAACTTAAACTAATATGAAATAAAAGTAACTAATCTAGACAATTCAAGTTTCACGGGATTAAATTCAAGTTTTAATGAACAAACGAGCGATTGATCCACCTATCCTAACAAGTATCAATTCCTATCTCGATTATATTGCGTTTTCTAACCAAGTTGTGATTTCACCTTGTCTAAAACATGAACCCTAATTTCTTAGGTAATTCACCTATTAATCTATATCTTTCGATCGAAGATTAACGATTTTACGAAGCAAAGGTGTAAACTTTAACCTAGCAATCTAACCTATTAACTCTCGTTATGATAGATTAAACAACTATTCCTTATCATGGTGATCTAAGGCTTATAGAGACTTTCATCAACATAAAACAATCATAACATGCAAATCTTTCGATACAATTGCAATTAAACAATATAAACATGCATAAAGGAAACAACTTTAGGTAAAACTCACAATATAATCGCAGAAACGGAATCAAAACGTGTAGGATGGCTTCACAATGCTCGTTTGATGAAGCTTAGCCTCTCAACATCCTCTGGAAACTCGAAATTGCGAGAAAAAACTAACATAAAAGCGCCTACTTTTAATCTAGAATTTGGAGCATAAAAGCTGGAATAAAAGAACTAAAAACGCAGCCTAAAGCCGCCCCTAGGTTTAAGGTTTCGAATAATGAGTATATGGTAACTTTAAGGTAGAGAAAACGCATTGTATATATAGAAAACAAAGGCGGCGCGCTAAATCCGCCGAAGGACGCCCGTCCATACTTGTGAACGCCCGTCCAGATGGATTTGGACTTGCTTCAGACGCCCGTCCACTCGGCGTCCAAACTCTCTGGTATCAAATTTCTCAACTGGACGCTCGTTTGGAGATGGTGGACGCTCGTCCAGTCTGGACGCTGATTCAAGCTTCTGGACGCCAGTCCAGAATCAACTTCATCTTGATTTTTTCATACTTATCCCTTTTTCTTCAATGTAAATCATCGTTATCTCTTCCTCTTTAATTAAATCCGACTTGATCATCTTTGAATCACCTCTTGAGCTCGAATTTGTGCATCTATAACACATCAAAACATCGCAAAATGTAGTATCATCCAAATAATCATAAAATCACAATTAAAACACCAAAATCAACCAATTTTGCGATTAACTCGTTAAAAACCTCATTTACTCAATACTTCCGTTAAACACTCGTTTCTTATGCAATTTTATACGAATATGAGGGAAAATATCATAGAATATAGCGTTATAAATCGTATAAATTCACCCTTAACAACTCCCCCACACTTAAGCTTTTGCTCGTCCCGAGCAAAACAAAACGAAAACCAAGGCTCGGAAAAAGATAGACATCTCAGACGATATAGCATAGATCCAATAAATCAGAGGTTCACCATTGTGTGTGTGCAAAGCCATAGAAAACTTCCACTAAATCCAAACTTGAGAAACTCAAAGCAAAACTAGCTAATACCCCCTCGTAGACTAGCAATAAATGACACTCATAAGATGTACCCTACAAACGTGACATATCCCGAGAAGGATGATCGATTATATCTAGGGCCTTTCTGAAATACTCAGAGGATAATCCCTACAGCATATCTATCAGTTTCTACTGGGGATAAGATAGACGATAACTTAGTCTTTTATCCATTTCATACCACTTCTTATATAAGTTGATTTAACTATTTCACTTTCAAACGCACATCAGAATGAGCTGTTGCCCTGTCATAGCAGAATAGGATATTCGAGATATACCCTACCTTACTCCAATCATAAGGCAGCTTTTTCCGACTGTCGTGAGCTTTTAGTCATCATAGTGGTATAGGACATACGTGGTATACCCTATCGCACTCAAATCATCGACTAGCTTTCGACACACCCAATTACTTCATATTTTTCAACTTTTTCTTTTGACAATAAGTTACGTGTTACTTATCACATTCAAACCTTGGATATTCACAGTATATCATACTCCGGATCTAAATACAAACTATCATAAATCTCAAGATATATACGTAGCACTAAGCACATGACTTATAAGAAAATCAAAAATCACTCGTCCAAAAGGGGTATAACTTTATAAATTAGCTCATCATTCACTATGGCTCGTGAAAAATAGATCTCAGGTGAAACAACTAACTTATCAAACATATGATATATAGCTTGGATGACTATAAAAATAACGAACATTGAATGGAATTGCCTACTCGGGACAAAACAAAAACAAAAATGTCGAAAAATTTTGAAAATTCTAGCTCATTTTTAGCTCATTTTGCATAGAAACATAACGAGTTAAGCAAATGTGTAGATACATATCAAATCATCCCCCTCCCCCACACTTAAAGATCAACATGTCCTCATGTTGTGCAGAACGAAAGAAAAGATAAAGAACTTAGCTGATTTTAAAAGGTACTCGAATCGTCGGTCAGGCCGGAGCCTACGTAGTGACACTAAGAACTCGTAACCATACAATGTAGCTCGACAAAACCACTAAAAATATACCTGCACGACTTGACAAACACGGAAACATCTCGGGGAAAACGGGGAATTATACCAGAATGGAAAGATATAGCAAAACCGAGTAATATCAAAAGATGAAACATGAAACACATCCACAAGTTTAAACAAAGTAGAAATGAAAGTACTGATGCCTTATGGCTTACATGATCCATCGGAAAGAATAAATAGTAGCTAAATGAAAAATACAACGAATCACGTAATCAAAAGTAGCAAAAATATACAATCATAGTATCTAGGACAAATCAAAATCGAAAACGGACAAATAAAATCATGACTGCCCCGGAGCCGCAGAATCATCAGCCGGAGGTACATCACCCGCAGAGGCATCAGGCTGCTCCTCATCCGAAGAAGACTCAGATTCCTCCAAAACATCCGCAATGGCCTGCTCAATCGCATCAGAATAGATATAATCCATGGTGCTCGGATCGAAGATTCGTCGTCCCTCGGCCGCCGGCCCTCACCGATACAACGCGAGAATCGTCAAAATGTTGTTTTGTGTAGTCCGAATATCCTCCAACCAGTTCCGCACACTGTTGCCCATACTCAACCTCATCCGGACTGAGGGAGATATAGTAGGAAGTGAGGATGCTCGAGGCGGTGCTGATGACGAACCAGGCTCCTGTGGTGCCCCCGACTCAGAATGTCCCGAAGACTTACCCTTTTCTCTCTGTATAGGCCTCGGGTTCTTCGGTTTATGATCCGCTCCATACTCAGGCACACCGGCATCAAGACACAAACTGTGAATCAAGTGAGGGATAATCAAGCTACGTGTATAAATCTTCTGATTGATAGCCACCTCATCGTATAATGCTTGTCCCACGTTCACATTTAGGCCAAAAGTCAACGCATAAAGCATGCCTAGATCACCAATATGAAAATGCGTCAAGTTGTTCTTTGGTAACAACCGACTCTGAATAAACCTACACTGGACTTTCCAATCCTCCGACCAGGTAGTGGTGACTAACTCTTTCCGGTCTCCACCCGGCCTCAATGTCCAAGCCACCTACGGGCAAACTCTCAACCGTAACTCCTCCAAAGGATCTCGCCCCGTACTCTGTCTATGAACAATCTCTTCCTTATAATCCCGTCCCTCAAAAGCCGCCAAGTTATACTTCTGATTAATCACCTCCGGCGTAAACGGAACTTCCACCCCTCGAACCACAACTACCCCCGTCTCCAAGTCGGTCTCCGAGCAATTAGCGTAAAATTCCCGAACTAGGGAACCATTGACCGGGGTAGTCGGGATCGTCATCAAGGCATCCCATTTCCGGTCTTTTAGCAACTTGACGAAACCCGGATCTACCTTCGCCTCCAACGTAGCCCTCTCAATCAACATGGTCCTCGAGAAATAGTGTTTAGTATAAGCGTTGTGGGCTCACAGGGTTCACGAATCTACGAGGCATAGGCATAGGGGCTACGGTTTTTGCTTTTTTCCTAGGTTGTGCGGCCCTAGTCTCCACCGGTTCCTCTTCCCGAGGAGCATCCATAGCCTCCTCAACCCACAGATGATGCTCCACCTCTGCGAGCTCTAGGCATCCTTACCAAGGGGATATCATCATCCGTCTCGGATCCCGAGGTTGGCTCATCCCTCAAAGTTACCCTAGTTTGGGTGGCTCTATGGGGCTGCTCTCGAATGCTAACACCTCGGTTTGGATCAACTAAGGTGGGATCAAACTCTTTACGTTTCTTCCCGGCCTCCCTGGCCACATCCTTACCATGTCTCTTGACTACCGCCTTCTTATGCACCATGATTCAATCCTAGACTAAAACAATCCCAATTCAAAACAAGGTACCCGTTTAACATCCAAATCGGGATTTCAAAACAACCAAACCACCAACCACAACCATAATCAGCACCAAACAACCCATTCATCATCCATCACAACACCACAGCACAATAACAGAGTAGAAAGAAACCACAAGACCAAAAAAAAAAACGAATTAAGGTAATATTCGAGTAAACGAGCCGACCCAAAGATCGAACTCACAAAAACGTGAATGAAATCTAGAAAAGTTGTTACTAACTTACCAAGTAAGGTGAGTAGATGCTGATCGAGATGAAAATCAGTCCAAACAACACCAATGTGGCTTCCAAAATCGGAACTTTTCCTCAAAAAGTCGGACTGAAGAGGGCTCTGATTCTCCAAAAAGATGGTGTGTTGGGGAATTTGGCTTTGAAAATCAAAGAGAGGGGATCAAGAGCGGTCTATAGCAATTTGAATCGCTTGAAATGGTTTAGAATCGAAGATTTTAGGGCAAAAAGAGGGGAGAAGGATCGGTTTCGCGTTTGAAATCCTGAAAAAATGAGGGTTCATGGAAGGAGGGGGTATATATAGACAGATGTGGGACGCTCGTCCAACTCAGCGGACGGGCGTCCGGCTGGAAATTATATGAACTGGACGGGCGTCCTGATTTTCAGACGCTCGTCCAAACATTTGAAAACTGAACAGGATTGGAGGGAAATAATCGGACGGGCGTCCAAAATGTTGGACGGGCGTCCAAGAGATACACAGGGCAGACGGACGTCCAGTCCTCTAGACGGGCGTCCAATGCAGTTTCTCAACAAAATTATCAAATTTTCATGCAATTTAAATTCAAATAAGCCGTTTCTCATTAAACTTAAATAAAACTTCAAAAATACAAATGGAAATCAACGAAGTACATAAAATTACTAGAAAATAAATAAAAACAAATAGAAAATAGTGGGTTGCCTCCCACCAAGCGCTTTTGTTTTACGTCGTTTGCTCGACGAAACAACCTAACAACGCTAGTCATCGTAAATTTCTGACCAATCTATCACCCGGATAAGACGGCGGAGCATGTCAATCGCCGGAGGGAAATCATACTCATCATCCTGCAGACCCCAGTCCTCACCAGCTACATCAACACCTCGAAAATGTTCAGCTTGCAGCACTAGCGCTAAATCTGTCAGCATTGGATCATTCAGGATTGTGTACGGACGTCCTAGAGCTGCCCGCAACTCCTCAGTAGTAAAGTCTCCACCTCCCGAACAGCGGGGAACAATAAGAACATAGGTGACAGTCCTGATGCGGGTACTAATATCAAAGTCTACGTGCAAAACGATAGTCCCTCCCGGGCCGTCATCTACAGTGATAAGTGGGATCCTCCTAAGGAAAGGTAACTCCTCTGGTAGAACTCCGAAATCCATATCTAGAAAGCACAACTAACTGACAGATATAAACAAAAGCAAAACTTAGTAAGCTAAACTTAAATACTAAAACTACAAAAGCACAAAACAAAAATAACTAAAGCTAACGATATCTAGGATGCCTCTAGTGGCGCTTTTGGTTAATGTCGTTAGCTCGACACCGTTTAAAGTTCGGCTGGATCGGGCCATTTGACTTTTACGCCAACCACTACCTCGTCTAGACTTTGATCGGTAGTTCGGTGCGAAACGACACTTAACACATGGGGTGAAATCTTTGATAGCTTTCCAAACACGTTTGAACTTCCCCATGGTGACTTCTTCATCTTCGAGTCTTCGATGACGTTTCGGTCACCGACGCTCCCTCTCATACTCTTCCATATCCCAACTACCTGCTAGAACTTCTTCAGATCGACCACTACCGTCATCCTCTGAAAACAGGTCGGGTGAAAACTCGTCAAATTCTTCGACTTTTGTAGCACCACACCCGAGGATATCGAGGAAACGAACAATCAAAGGCTTTTCCTTAGGTTCACCAATGTAGTGCTTACACCTTTGACCATTCACTCGAAACGGTTGGTCACCATAACCTCGTAGTTCTAAGACGCCTCCAGGAATAATTTGGAGAATCTCAAAGGGACCGGACCATCGTGTCCTCAGCTTACCAGGGAACAGATGTAACCTGGAATTGTATAATAAAACTTGTTCCCCTACACGGAATTCTCTTTTCTTAATTTTAGCGTCATGGAGGAGTTTCATCTTATCTTTGCTAATCCTGGCGCTTTCGTAGGCACTGGAGTACGAATTCGTCCAACTCATGCAAGCTGCTTTGTAGTCGGTGCTTACCACAAGATTGGGAATCAAAGTTCGAAACTTTGTAGCCCAATAATCTCTATGCTCTAACTCGGCGCGAGATGACATGGCTTACCATAAACCATTTGATATGGAGATGTACCCATAGGAGTCTTATAGGCGGTCTGTATGCCCATAGTACATCATCCAACTTCAAACTCCGTCTTTTCTATGAGGCGTTGACCGTTTTTTCCGGGATTTTCTTAATACTTTGGTTGCTCCTTTCAACGACCACTAGTCATAGGATGATATGGTGTGCCGATCTTATGACGAACACCATACTTTTCGAGCACTTTTTCTAAAGGTCGGTTGCAGAAATGCGTCCCTTCATCACTGATCAAGGCACGTGGACATCCAAACCTCGCGAAGATGTTTTTCTTTAGAAATTTCATGACCGTCTTATGATCATTGTGAGGAGTGGCTTGAGCCTCCACCCATTTAGACACGTAATCCACGCAGACTAAGATGTATTTGTTACCACAAGATGATGGGAATGGTCCCATAAAATCGATACCCCATACATCAAAGACTTCGCATTCTAGGATGGGTTTCAAAGGCATGTCAAAACGCCTTGTCAGAGTACCGGTTCTTTGACACCTATCACAAGCTTTACAGAAAGCTTCGGTGTCCTTAAAGATCGTGGGCCAATAGAAACCGGATTGGAAGATCTTAGCAACGGTTTTCCAAGGACCAAAGTGACCTCCAAGTGGGTCCACCGTGGTAGCCTTTGCTCAATAATATCGCGTTGCTCGGATTACGGAACACATCTTCTAAGCAAACCATCTTTACGGATCTTAAAAAGATAAGGTTCATCCCAAACGAAAGATTTCAAATCGAGAGAAGAACTTTTTCTTCTCGATAGGACAATTACGGATCGAGATATCGGGCATGAAGGTAATTTACAATGGAAGAATACCATGGAACATCGGGAGGACAACCGTCGATAAGCATAATGTTCTCAGAGGAAAGTAAAGATCTATATCGTCGGATCATCCTTTTCCTCACTTAACATTCTCGAAACGTGATCGGCCACTACGTTTTCACTACCCTTTTTGTCTTTAATTTGAACGTCAAACTCTTGTAGGGTCAATATCCAACGCGGTTTAGCCTCCTTCTTAGTCATCGGCGCGGCGTTAGCCACCAATCACTTGAGCAGGCTAACAAGTAACTCCGAAACTTGCCCATAGCAAAGACTACGGCCAATAATTCCTTTTCGGTAGTAGTATAGTTAACTCGAGAAGGATTCAATGTGTGGAGCGGCGTAATAGATTGGCTGGAATTTCCCTTTGATTTTTTGTCCTAAAACAACACCAAGTTTGCATAGTTTGATGCGTCGCACATAAGCTCAAAAGGTAGGTTCGGTCGGGCGATATAAGAATTGGAGCGAGAGATTAAACGGTCCTTAAGCTCCTCAAACGCTTGCTTGCGGCTCTCATCAAAATTGAACTCAACGTCTTCTTTAAGTAAAGTAGACGGGGGCTTGGCTATCTTGGAGAAGTCCTGAATGAATCTTCTGTAGAAACCGACATGTCCAAGAAAGCCTCTCACTTCACGCACATTCTTGGGATAACTCATCTTCTCGATAGCTTCTACTTTTGCCCTGTCAACTTCTATACCTTTGGCGGAGATTTTGTGGCCAAGAACTATTCCCTCATCAACCATGAAATGGCATTTTTCCCAATTGAGCACTAAGTTCTTTTCCACACATCTGGATAACACTTGATCAAGATTGTCAAGGCAGTCGTCGAAGGACTGACCAAAGACTGAAAAATCGTCCATAAAGATTTCCATACACTTTTCTACTAGCCCGTCAAAGATAGCCAACATACATCTTTGAAATGTAGGCTGGGCATTGCGAGAGACCAAATGGCATTCGCTGTAGGCGAATGTACCATAAGGGCAAGTGAAAGTGGTCTTTTCTTGGTCGAAATTTGGATCAATGGGTATTTGAAAGTATCACGAATATCCATCCGGGAAGCGGTAGAATGCGTGCCCCGCCGGACGCTCAAGCATCCGGTCAATGAATGGAAGGGGAAAGTGATCTTTCATGGTTACCTCATTGAGCTTTCGATAATCGATGCGGACTACGTAACCGGTGACAAGTCTCAATGCTATTTCCTCTCCCTTCTCATTCTTCTCAATCGTAATTCCACCTTTCTTGGGAACTACCGAGTCGGGGAAACCCATTCACTATCGGCGATGGCATAAATGATTCCCGTGTCCGGAAGTTTGATGATTTCTTTCTTAACCACCTCTTGCATATGAGGGTTGAGCCTCCTCTGGGGGTACATCGACACATTTCGCACCCTCGTTAGTCTTGATCTTATGCATACGGATGTCGGGAGATATCCCTCGATATCTCCTACCTGCCATCCAAAGGCTTTTCATTTTTCTTCAAGACGTTGATTAATTTCATTTCCTCTAAACGAGACAGCTTGGCAGATATAATTAAAGGAAGCTTGTCACCTTCTCTTAGAAACACATACTTAAGATGTTTAGGCAATGGCTTCAACACCAAATGCGGGGGGTCTTAAACTAGACTTGAGCTCTCCACCTTTCAACTCAACATCGGCGAGTTTACTCGAGCGGTCCCATTTGCCAAAGCTTCACCTTCCGACAACTCATCCTTAAATTCGGCTTCTAAGCGCTCTAGACTTACCACACCATGATTATTCAAATTATCAACCAGTCGCTCATACTCCGTTGCAACGGCCATGACTTGCTTTTCCATCAAATCATCGAAGTCATCGGACGTCTCCGATGGAAAAACCGGTTGGAGGACCGAGAGGGTATTTGAATGGATTTGGAGACATTATAGCTTACCTCTTGATCACCAACACGGATCGTCACTCGCCCACCATCGCGGTCAATGAGGGCTCTAGCGTAGACAGAAAAGGTCTTCCAAGAATCGGGGGAACATTTTCCATCTTTTTCAATGTCCGGGACGTACCGGTCAACGGGAAAGGTAAATCTATCAATTTGAACTAGTACGTCTTTTAAGATTCCCATTTGCTTTCTTAGAAGATCTATCGGCGAATTGCAAATTCATGGTAGTGGGTTCTAGAAGATCAATTAAACCCATTTGTTTACACACGGACAATGGCATGAGGCTTATAGATGCACCCGGGTCACACAAAGAGTTAGGGAAGACCGGGCCTCCCATTAACACTTGTAAGCACGAACTTTCCGGGGTCACCTCTCTTGGTTGGTAAGTTTTCATAATTGATCATTGAACAATCCTCACCAATCAGCCTCTCCATGTCTGACAACTTCCTTTTTGAAGAAACAACATCCTTGATAAATTTTGTATACTTAGGCATTTCAACCAAGACCTCGGATAATGGAAGATTTACTTGAGTATTTTCAAGAGATTCAGCACCTTTTCATACTTCTTATCTTCACTCAAAGGGATGTTGCTCTTTCTTGGTGGAAATGGAAGCTTTTTCAAGTCACTCTCGAAAAGACTTTCTTTGAGGATGAAGCGATAGCTTTGTCTTCCAAATCCTTCCACCTTACTACCTTCTCATTCTTCTTACTCGTCGGGGGATCGGCCTCACGACTCTCACTTGTTTCTTCATTCCTCAGGGGTTCAGCCACCTGAGGACTTTCAACTCTTTCACCTCTCAGGGGATCAGCCACCTGAGTATTCTCTTTCGGCCAAGGGGAGTGTAGGTGCTCAGCTTCCCCTCCTGCCTTATCAATGGCAGGAGGGGCTAGTGGTTTCCCTGGTGGGAAGGACCACTAACTTGAGTACCGCTTCTTAGATTCATTGCACTGGCCTCCTCTCTACCGTATGGAATTGATGGTACGAGGTCAGTACATTGGCCATTGTTCAAGTCGGTTTGAGCAACTTGACCACCCTTTGGATTTTCTCGGTGGCGGGCGGTTGCCACTGGGGGTCTTGAAGCTAAGCTTGCTCGGCCAGTTGCCCAATTTGCCTCTCAAGGTTCTTATTTGTACTCATCAAGAGTTGGATACTTTTATTTTGCTCCTCCAATTTAGCTTCAAGATTGTTAGATTGGGAGGGGCCTTGAGAGTTTTGGAAATTTTGAGCATAGGGAAATTTTTGGGCCGACTTTGAAATTGAGAATTTGAATTGGAAGGCCAATTCGATTGAATCTACGAGTAGGATTGGAAAAATTTTGAGTTTTGGTTCGATTAAAACCGGGGTTTCTATTGAAATTTTGATTCGAATTAAAATTCGAATTAGGATTGAAAATGGAAGATTGATTAAACCCGTGGTTTTGGAATTATTATTACGGCCGAAACTTGATTAGACCTTTGATTGTTACGGCCATAGAACGCATTTACTTCCGCATTACGCCCGTTCATAGGATAGAATTTAGATGTGTGCCCCACCTCGTCACAATTCGACATGTGACTTGATTATCTTGTCCATAATCATGAACAACATTCACTTGATAAGGTGCGGGGGATTGAATTGACACGGCCATTCATATGGCCGGTCGACGACGATTTTCGCGGTACGGAACACGAGGGTTACGTGGAAAGAAGAAGTTTGATTTATCGGATTTGAAACTTGAGATGCTTGCCATCCGCCTGCGGCATGGCGATCAAACTTTGCATGTTTACCTCCTCTACCTTAGGAGGAGGAGGTGCTTGAATTGCTTGATAAGAGGGGGCGTAGTTGTATTTTGCAATGTCCTCAAACAGTGCCCATCCCTCATCAGGCGTTTTCTTCAGAAACGCCCCACCAGATGAACTATTGACCATGCCTTTTGTAAGCTCGGTCAATCCACTAAAGAAAGTGTTGACTTGCCTTTCCAGTGGCAAGCCATGGTGGGGACACTTTCTAAGCAGAGACTTGAATCTTTTCCAACACTCGAAAAATGATTCATTCTCTTTCTGATAGAAAGTGAATATCTCGTTCAAACATTGGGCAGTTTTGGAAGGTGGGAAATATTGACTCAAGAACTCCTTTTCGAGTTCTGCCCAAGTATTTATAGATTCAGCTGGGAGAGAGCTATACCACTCCTTAGCTTCTCCCTTCAACGAAAAAGGAAAGAGTTTCAATTTGATGGCATCCTCACTTACTCCTTGGATGCGTGTGGTGCCGCATATCTCCAAGAATGTATGCAAGTGAGTGTGTGGATTTTCCGGCGAAACCCATGAAAGATTGATGCATCTTTGCATCATCTGCGAATGAGGCCAGGCTTTAGCTCGAAGGTACGAGCATTAATGGCCGGTAGGACGATAGCCGGGTTGGCTTGCGTGTGTTGCGCCGGGCATGGCGTAGTCTTCCAACGTACGTCTATCATTAGCGAGCCATTATTACAAAATATGTGATTTCCTTGGCTAGCGATCCTCGAGATCTTGCTCGGCTCTGTGCGCCGAACCGCGAACGGAAAATCCTTTGTTTGGCCGGACTACGGTTCGCTCGGGGTCGGGGGTGTATAGTAACGGTCCCTTTTGACTCCGAGTTTGCATAAACCGGACCAACAACAAGTGAAAGCAACCTACGAGACTAAGAAATTAAAAGCCTAAACTAAAAATTAAAAGCCTAATAAAAGAAAAAAAGGAAAGGAAGAAAAAGAAACAAGATTATTAAAGGAAAAGATGAAACGAACGGGAACGGGCGTACGCAACTTTTGACCGGACGGGCGTTCGGATTCCCAAAAAAAACATGAATATATCAAACTTTATGGACGCTCGTATAAGTGAGTGAAAACGCTACGGGATTGAAAATTTTCCGGCGGACGGGCGTCCGAGATCCCGACGCCCGTTTGGTCGGGAAAATTAATTAATTAATTAAAATTTTTAAAAGAGGGGGGGGGGGTAAGGTGTAGAAAAAGAACGGAGATAGATAGATAGAAGAGAAGAAAACTAATCACAAAAGAAAGAAGAACCTTAAACCACTAAACTAAAACCCTAATATCCTAATAACCTAAACGATTATCAACTAAAAACGGCAAATTAAAACGAAATATAAACAAGAAAAACGAAAAACAAAAACTAGGCAACCGTCCGGTTCCCCGGCAACGGCGCCAAAAACTTGTCACGGATTTTATTATCAAAGCAAACAAGTAATAAAATTTATAAATCATGTTTTTCCTCAAGTATAAGGATCGTAGTATAGAGGTTGATACCGGGTCGATCTTACGGGGAACTGGCGATTGTTAACCCTAGTTTTTGTCTAATTAAATTATGTCACGAAAAACTAATCTAAACAGCGGATAAAACTAAAAAAAACTGAAAACAAACTTAACTAAAACGTAAAACTGGACAGAAGATATGATCTAAAGCCGGGAAAGATACGGGTTGCGAACTATTAAACTAAAACTAATATGAAATAAAAGGTAAACTAATCTAGACAATTCAAGTTTCACGGGATTAAATTCAAGTTTTAATGAACAAACGAGCGATTGATCCACCTATCCTAACAAGTATCAATTCCTATCTCGATTATATTGTGTTTTCTAACCAAGTTGTGATTTCACCTTGTCTAAAACATGAACCCTAATTTCTTAGGTAATTCACCTATTAATCTATATCTTTCGATCGAAGATTAACGATTTTACGAAGCAAAGGTGTAAACTTTAACCTAGCAATCTAACCTATTAACTCTCGTTATGATAGATTAAACAACTATTCCTTATCATGGTGATCTAAGGCTTATAGAGACTTTCATCAACATAAAACAATCATAACATGCAAATCTTTCGATACAATTGCAATTAAACAATATAAACATGCAATAAGGAAACAACTTTAGGTAAAACTTACAATATAATCGCAGAAACGGAATCAAAACGTGTAGGATGGCTTCACAATGCTCGTTTGATGAAGCTTAGCCTCTCAACATCCTCACGGAAACTCGAAATTGCGAGAAAAACTAACATAAAGCGCCTACTTTTAATCTAGAATTTGGAGCATAAAAGCCGGAATAAAAGAAGTAAAAACGCAGCCTAAAGCCGCCCCTAGGTTTAGGGTTTCGAATAATGAGTATATGGTATCCTTAAGGTAGAGAAAACACGTTGTATATATAGAAAACAAAGGCGGCGCGCTAAGTCGGCCGAAGGACGCCCGTCCATTCTTGCGAACGCCCGTCCGGATGGATTTGGACTTGCTTCGGACGCCCGTCCACTCGGCGTCCAAACTCTCTCGTATCAAATTTCTTCTCCGGACGCTCGTTTGGAGATGGTGGACGCTCGTCCGGTCCTGGACGGGACTTACGGACGCCGAGTCCAATAATCAACTTCATCTTGATTTTTTTCATACTTATCCCTTTTTCTTCAATGTAAATCATCTTTATCTCTTCCTCTTTAATTAAATCCGACTTGATCATCTTTGAATCACCTCTTGAGCTCGAATTTGTGCATCTATAACACATAAAAACATCGCAAAATGTAGTATCATCCAAATAATCATAAAATCACAATTAAAACACCAAAATCAACCAATTTTGCGATTAACTCGCTAAAAACCTCATTTACTCAATACTCCCGTTAAACACTCGTTTCTTATGCAATTTTATACGAATATGAGGGGAAATATCATAGAATATAGCGTTATAAATCGTATAAATTCACCCTTAACAAGAACGCCTAATGATAGTGTTGAACACTTTTTAGGAGAAATGTTTGTATGCTAAGTTCTAAAAGTGAAACTTCTGGTTGAATCAAGTCAGCTTCTTAGGACATGTCATATCGGGATATGGCATTCAAGTTGATCTGGTGAAGATTGAAGCAGTTGAAAAATGGCCAAGACAAACTACAGTTTTAAAAGTGCGGAGTTTTCTCGGTTTGGCAGGTTACTACCGAAAGTTTGTGCAAGACTTCTCGAAGATAGCTACACCCCTCAACCAACTTACACAGAAGAATGTGAAGTTTGAAGGGAGTAATGAGTGTGAGGCAGCCTTTTGGACTTTGAAAAATAGGTTGACTACAACCCCTGTTTTGGCAGTTCCGGAGATCATTGAAAACTACGACGTCTACACTGATGCTTCGGGACAAGGTTTGGGTTGTGTGTTAATGCAAGGGGAAAGGTAATCGCTTATGCATCTAGACAGTTAAAAGTGCATGAGAAGAATTACCCGACACATGACTTGGAGTTAGCAGCGGTAGTTTTTGCCTTAAAGGCTTTGAGGTATTACTTTTATGGAGTTAAGGCTAGAATCTTCACGGACCACAAGAGTTTAAAATATTTCTTCACACAAGAAAATTTGAATATAAGACAGATGAGATGGCTTGAGTTCGTGAAGGATTATGACTTGGACATACAATACCACCCGGGTAAATCCAATGTAGTTGCCGATGTTGTGATTAGAAAACCTGTGTTTGCAGTTTCAAGGGTTGAAGACATGACATAACAGTTTGATGGGTTGGATTCGGGGTTTTGAGCAGTTTGAAGATCGACAGTTTGTGGCACCGTTGTTAGCAAGATAAAATTTGATGGATGACATCCTGGAAAAGCAAGATGAAGATCCAGTGTTGGTTGACTTGAAGCGGGTTGCAAGGGAGAAACCTACATTGGGTGATGTGTTTGACAAAAACGGTAACCTTTGGTACCATGATATTTTGTGTGTGCCTAATGATGGTGACTTAAGGCAGAGAGTTATGGAAGAGACACATAGGATTGCCTTTTTGCAGTTCACCCAGGAGCTACTAAAATGAACAAGGATTTGAAGGAGCACTTTTGGTGGCCTTGATGAAGTTGGAAATAGAAAAGTTTGTAGCAGAGTGCGACGTGTGTCAGAAAGTTAAGAGCAGAACATAGGAGACCAAAAGGAATGCTTAAGCCTTTGGATATCCCCGAGTGGAAGTGGGATAAAATCACAATGGACTTCATCACCGATTTACCAAAGACAAAGAGCAGACATGACACGGTTTCGGTGATTGTGGATATATTGACCAAATCTGCTCATTTCTTGCCCACTAAGATTGATATGTCCTTGAAAAAGATGACAATGATATACATGGACAATGCACACGTATTGAAGGGATGTGCACGCATTGAAGGCAATGCACACGTATTGGCAAGACAGAGACTTTCAACAAGTTTCTGGTCGATCAATGCGCACGCATTCCAAAGAATGCGTATGCATTGATCCCTGTCTTGGGGCAAATGTTGTTTTAAGCCCCGTGCTCAGTTTTAAAAGCTATTTCTTGATCTAATAACGTTAACTGAATATGAACAAGCCTTGATTGAGTTTCTGATGCGTCTAGTTCCGTCACCAAATGTACTCTTCCTAAGAGTTGAAGTTCGGGACCATCGAAAGAGCATGATAGGTTTGTGCCTTGATGAATTAGTATTCATCAATGTCTGTGTAATTGCTAGGCCTTGTCCGTGTCTAATATCCCAAGAAAGAGAGTAGGAGTTGTGAGGGATCTTACTTGAAAACACAAGGTCACAAGTTAATAATTAATAACAAACATACTTGTGTTGTAAAAGACTAAACATCTATCCATTCTTGGATAGGCACCAGAATATATCGCAATATGTGGGCGTTCATAGAAAGTTAATAACTCGCGTAGGTCCACGAGACCCCAAGTACGGAGGGACTTCGCCGAACGTCTATACTATCGGCTTTCCCCCGTGGTTAATGGTATGATCCACCAATATGTTGCACAGTATATCTCCTAGCGGATGTGCGTAGTGCTCTTGAATGCGGATGTAACGCAGATAAGCTAAGTTAGAAAGATATAGTCATAACATGTTCATGAGCATGTAATGAACCCTAGACTGAGTCGGTCATATACAGATTATTTAATAATTAAGAATCTAATACTATACTTTGTAATTAAATCATAGCTTCTTCATTTTATTAAGTACTTTGTACTTACCTCAAATGCATATTTTTCTATGTGTTTGGGGATGAGAAGATGAACAGGTTGAACTAGATTTTGATGAGGATTTTGATTACGACGTTTGAGGACGCCGACGATGGAGCTTATGTTTAATTCTTTGTTTTCATGACTTTCTAGACTATGTTACGTTTTGGGAAACGTGTTGAGTTTTCTTTTGGACTTTTTATTTTCTATTATTTGTGACTTTTGGGAGATTTCGTACGTTATAACTTTTCCTTTGGATATTTCGTTGTAATAAGTTACATTTTCATCTTTAGACGTTTGTTTCTATTCATGGATGTTAAATATATATATATATATATATAGTATATATATTATATATAATACACCCAAGTCCCATGCCCCATTCCCGGACACCTAGTCCTTATCCGGAAAAAGAACGTTCGGCACATATATTATAAAATAAATCTCATATTATACGTAAGCCTCTACTACGTCGTATCGAGTTAAGCAAAATGGAAGCAAAAGACTCGGGTATAATTTTTTTCAAACAACCAAGAATAGAAACTCAAAGAAATCTAATGATGGAAATGTAAATTTATTACATCGGAAAACCAAACGAAACCAAAACGTACGAAAACCTCCAAATGTATACTAAAAAGGAAATTACAAGATCTAATGTATCTTCAAAACAAAGAGTATAACTAAAAATAAATGCTTCAAATTCGGCGTCCTCAAACGTTGTCATCAAAGTCCTCTTTGAACTCCGAATCTACATGTTCATCTTCTCTCTCCCAAACACATAGAAAAGCAATGCATTTGAGGTAAGTACAAAGTACTCAATAGGAAGTAGAAGCTACAAATTAATTAAGGTTTATAATCAAGTTTTATAACTAATGTATCATCTTTATGAGACCGACTCGATCTAGGATTCACTTCATGTCCATCAACATGTCATGACTACACGTTTCTAGCTTAGCTTATCTTGGTTACGTCAGCACTCAAGGGCACTACGCGAGGTGTAACCACCACGAGAGGGTGCCAACCAACACTGGCTTGCACTGTTAGTCCCGTGTTTCCCCGGTATGCATACAGGTCCGGTGAAGCTCCCCTGTCATTTGGCCTCTAGAAGGTCACAGTTTATCCACCTATCCGGTCGAGTCACATAGCCGATGTTCACACGTGCCTAACCAAAAGTGACATGACGTTTAAGCTTATTACTATGCAAGTATGTACTTATTATTTGTTGTTAACTAAACACCTAAGTGTTTTCAAGGAAAAAGCCCACCTTATCAACTCTACTACCTCACTTAAACAGCTAGACTTCACATCCTATCAAGTACACAGACATTGATGAACTCTAGTCCATCAAAGCACAAGCCCCTTCATGCCCTTCCGACGGTCCCGAACTTCAACTCCCTTGAAGAGTACATTCGGTGCCAGAACTAAAAGCATCAAAAGCTCAATCAAGGCTTGTTCATGTTTAATTAATGTTATTAGATCATGAAACAACAATTAAAACCTCACTACATGGCTTAAACAATATTTTATTAAAACCGTGGGTCAATGCGTGCGTATTCCTCGGAATGCGTGCGCATTCCCTGACCAGAAACATGATGGGAGTTTCTGTCTAGCCAATGCGTGCGCATTGATCATGCTGGGAGCAACCTATACTAACCTGAAACAACAATGCGTGCGCATTCCATTGAATGCGTGCGCATTGCACCTGCTGTGAAAAGGATTTAACATCCTAAAGTCACGAATGCATGAGCATTCCACCTACTTCAACTAAACCAGAAAATCCTGTATACAGGAACGCATGCACATTGCTAGCCAATGCGTACGCATTCAATGCGAAAAACCTTAAAACATGAATTTCTACACTTTGCGATCTCTAATCGATTCCAAACATGTTCTACACGATTTCTATTAGGAAAACATCATAAAAGCATAATTTTATGATCCAAATCAAACCTTAACCCTTAAACAACATATAGGCATAAATTTTGATACAATAATGCATCAAACGCACGATTACCTTTTAGCAAGCTATTCCAACTCAAAAGCTATGAAAATCAGCTATAAAACGATCTTTCCTTCACAGAAAACCTATGTGATCAATCCAAATCAGATTAGGTTTGATCACACGATTCTATAACAAAAAAAATACGATTTTAAGAGTTTAAAACCATTAAACTCGAGAAAGAACGCCTCTAGGGCTTGAAACATACCTTAAGGAAAACTCCAACTTTTTGGTGTTGAAACGACGCTCTCTTCACGACGATTCCGTTGCTCTACTACGATCTGAAAACCGTTAAGATTTGACTTAGGAACTGGAAGAAATCTCTCAGCCCTAATTTTGTGCTCTCAGCGCCGTCTTCAATGAACGTAGGAAATTTTCTGATTTCTTTTTGGTTATGGGAACTGATGAGATTTATTTTCCTTAAAAGATAATCCCAAAATAATAATTTCTTATTATTTTCCCTTATCATAAAAATCAGATTTTTCTCCAAAATATATACATATATTTTCGACATATATACATATATATCCATAAGTTACTTAACTCCATAAAAGAAGTAAAGAATAATAATATTTCGTTTTCGTAAAATGACACGTCTACGTTATTTTCCAAAAATCGGAATGTTACACTTTCGCTTCCGTTTTGCTTAACTCGATACGACGTAGTAAAGACTTACGCAAAATGTGAAATTTATTTTACATTATACGTGCCGAACGTTCCTTTTCCGGACAAGAACTCGGTGTCCGTGTAACACCCCGATTTTTACGAAAAGGGCAATTTTGTCTTTTAATGATAATTGGGGTTTTATGTTTTTATTTAATTAAAAGGATTAAATAAAGGAATAAGAAATTAGAATAAAAGGAAATATTCTGATTGGCCGACGTAAACGGGAATTAAAGGTGTCGGGGTATTTAAACGGGAAAATAGAATTAACCCTCACTTCTCTTCAGTTCTGTTTTTTCTTTCTTACGCGCTGAGACAGAGAGGGCGCCTATTCCATCAAAGGCTCACCCTAGGTCGGATTTTTGGTGTGTGATCCGTGGCTCGTTTGTGCAGACGGCAGTAGAAAAAAGGTTCGGTGGATCGCGGTGATTCTCCCGATACAAACGTTTTGTGATTTCGTTCCGGTGAGTTTTCATCTTCTTTGGCTTAGGACTTGATGAATAGCATCGTGGTCTGTTTTACTTGCTTCGTTTTGACATCGTAGGAAGGTCCTAAGGTCTGGTTGATTGTATAGGTTCAAGGATTAAGGCTTGTTGGTGCTTCGAGGGCTTGGAATCGTAGAACCACGCAATCAAAGGTAACGTTGCTAGACTTCGTACTATTTTAGGGGCCCAATCAGTGAATTGGAGTTTTGTATGTTTATTTGCTGTTTTACTGCTGTTTGGTGTATAAAAGTTGGAGCTTGAATTGGTTTTGGGGTGGAAATCGTACAGGGCTGTTCGCAGTTTTCGTGCAGGATTTTGGGGCTATCCGTACGGATAGAAGGCTTATCCGTACGGATAAGTCACTGGTTTGGAGTGTTGGTGATACTGTGAATTATCCGGACGGTAGGGGCATTTATCCATACGGATAGACTGGTCATCCGTACGGATAACCTAACCATCCGTACGGATAGGAGTCCGGTTGGGCAAATGTTGGTTTGAGCGTTTTGTGGTGTCACTCATGTCCGGGCTTTATAATCTGATCTTTAATCTTGAACTAAGTCCTGAAGGGAGTTCCCACGCGCATAGAACCCAACCTTACGGAGTTTTCACTAACCGTGATCGTTCGTAGGGGACCGTGCGGAGAGCGTTGACGGAATTAGTGCTTTGACGAGCTAGAGTTCGCCATTGTTTGTGTATGTGCTAGGAGGTTAGAGTCTAGTGGTCTAGGACCCTGAGTAGATGATAGGGGCCTTTTATGTGAATGAACTAGGTGGCTAGTTAAACACTTAATAAACTACATATGTGTTAGCTAAAAGATTAAATGCTTTGGGAGGCTTGCGTAAGGCACGTTTATACTCCGTCGATGTGTATATGGCCCGATGTGATGTGTGCCTCTCGTGGTCATCCGGACTTCCACGAGAGTACATGCACAGGTCAGCGCACTATCGAACACAAGTTGTTCGTACTACTGGAGACGCAATTCTAGTAGGTCGTAATCGTAACCGGTGCGCGTAATTACCGGTCGTATGTGTCCTTGCCAACCTTAGCGTGACAAATAGCGAGCTAAGCTAGAAACTCTAGGGACCTCATGTTGTGCCATGAACGCAATGTGATAGGTAGCTAGGTTAATAACGGAAAAGCTAATAAAAGACGGCGACGCCTTTTTACTGGTTGAGTAGCTACAATAGCGCGGAACCTATTCATGTTACTTGAGTACCTTGTACTCACCCGTTATTTCTCTGTGTTTTGTCCCTTCTTTCTTTTAGATGTGTATCCGGAGGATGACGAGACGGCTGAGGGTTATCCGGAGGACGAGGAATGAGCGGGGGCTATGCTTGGAGCCCAGTGTTTCTTTATAGTTTTGCTATCTTTCCTTTTATTTTATTTTTGTTAAGGGAGTTCCGAGGGTGTGGTACTTTAAGATTTGGATGTTGTTCTTTGGATGTTTAGTTTCTCTTTGAATTCGGTTTTTTTGTAGAACAACACTTGTAACTCTGGTTCGGTTTTCGGGAGACGTTTCAGTTGTTTGGTTTTTAAATTTTAATTTCCGAGTTATCTTTTAGCTTCCGCGTCGTTTAGTATCTCTGATTATTGATGAGGCTGACGTGTATGCATTAAATTTTATTTATTGCTATGCGTGCCGAACGCACTTTTCCGGATAAGGACTCAGTATCCGGGAACGGGGCGTTACAGTCCGGAAACGGGACCTTACACCACTAGATTTCCTGTTGATCAAGAATGGCGGTAAGTTCCATATAAACATCATCATGAAGGCTAGAAAGGTAGTCGGAAGGGCATCGCTCTTGACTTTTTTCAATACTTTTTAGCCGAGCTAATTGAAAGATATTATCAAAGACCGTTCGATTCCACTCCTTGACATTCTTCTTAAATTTCGAGAAGGTCAAAAGAAGAGTAGCCTGGACAAACCAATTCTGTTCAACGAATATTTCAAAATCTTCGAGTTCGAGCCAAGCCCTTTGGACGAAAAACGAGTGTGGGGTTTTCTTTTTAGGCACGCCATCATCCCTAAAAAGATTATGGGTGATTATTAATTGTGACATGGTTAATAAAATGGATACACTTGAGAATCTATAAATGATGATAAATATAATTTATTTAAAGAAAAAAGTAACAGTTTTTCAAAAAAAGAAAAAAAGTAACAGCTTCGGTTGTTAGACTCAAAAAAGGATCGTAACTCATGTAACTTCAATTTCACGTAAAAGAAGAAAAAGTTCACTAAAAGAATATTTAAAAAAATATAAAACAAGAAGAAGAAGAAAAAGAAAAAGACTCGAATATTATGATGGAGTATTAATTGTGACCCATTTAAGGAAAAAGATATAGGGAAAGGGGTTACAAGGACGACAAAAAAATTAATAAATTGGTCTGAAAGGACAAAAGTAAAATTTTTATGATTATAAAGGACAAAAATCACAATTGTTATTTTAAAATTGTTACTTCACGCGTGTTAACGTTACTTTGTGTTTCACAATCGTTCTTTCATATTTACTCTATTCCATATTTGTTGCTTCATATTTATTACTTTATAATTATTATTTTTGTCCTTATTAAATTAAGCTTTCCTTCTATCCCGATTTTTTTTGATAATTTTGTCCTTCCGACAAAAATCTAAAAGATATAATATATAAATATATATATATATATATATATATATATATATATATATATATATATATATATATATATATATATATTCATATTTATCACGGGCAAGATAAAGATGAATAAAATATATTTAGGGGTTCTAAAACACCCCAACTATTTCTTCCGGCACCACATTACTTCCGGCACCACAAAAAAAAATTTCGACATCATAGTGATAATTAATAAAGGGACTTCGGTGCCATTGATGTTCATTGAACAACGAACATCAGTGACACCTTCGCTTTATTAAAATGTTACAACCTAGAAACATCAGTTTACTGACTTTCCACTGGTGTTCGTTGTTGAGTAAGTAAATAGCAATAGGGTATGGGAATCCTAAAGAAGAGTTAATTTATGGGGTAATAAAGGATGCCAAGCACACCTTTCGTAACGCTGAAGACAAGATTGTCTTCACCGTTTCATGCTGCTTTCATGGCCTCCGGCTTTCACCTTCATGCCACCGGTCCAAAAGCGTTCGACAACTACTATAATTTCCGTTCATGCTGCTTTCATGGCCTCCGAAAATATGTTGGTTTATTATTATTATTATTATTATTATTATTTTGTTAATTAAAAGCCTCCATTAAAGTTGTTATAGGTAGTTTTTCATTTTAAGACACATTATACGTAGATTTATTTATTTATTTATTTAAGCACTCACATTATACGTAGTTAACTTGCGCAAATACATTTTTCTTTCTTCCCTTTGAGGCTCCGAGTTGCAGAAGGATCGGCCGCAAAAGAATTACAATCCCTTCTAACACATTACATAACACAGAATAATACACACTGATGTCAAATAAATACATGAAATATTTGATTTCATATACATAATTTTACACAAAAAGGCGCTTAAAAATCCTAAGCTTAGCCAAGTCAAAAAACCTTCATTTACTTGAAAATTTTCACAGGGCATAGATTTTCTCATCAGAATAGTAATCCTCCAAATCAGAAATATTTGCAGAGTATGTCCATGAAAAAGATTTGCTTCCACTAGCCCTTTTGATCCGTCTTTGAGAATCATTACCAGACATTATTCCAAAATGTTGTCTGAAGACAAAGTAACACAACCCCACCAACGTTCCGACCAGAATAGGCGTGCCCACGACCGTCATTGTAATAGCCATCCACGACGCTCTGTTTCCGACAACCACGAACGCAATGGCTAAGTATGCACCACATGTGCTTATACAAGCCGCCCACATTAGCTTATTCACTATCGAAACAATCAGTCTCTGAGCACCTGTGTCCCATGCAACGAGTGTGATCTGAACTACAACTACAGCTAACGATATAAAGAGCGATGCCGCGTTTAAGAGACAAAACGTTCGGAAAGCAATTGTGTTCGAGATATTCGATCTTCCAACATCTGGTCCGTCCATCACGTACTGACCAGGTAGATTGAATATAGCCATGAACGCTATGGAGGCAAACAGAACGGCTACCACTGTTACTGAATTTATGGTGTTCTGAACGGCTTCACGGTGAATCTTCTGGATTATCTTTTTAGCCAAGCTAATTGAAAGATATTACCAAAGACCGTTCGATTCCACTCCTTGTCATTCTTCTTAAATTTCGAGAAGGTCAAAAGCAGATTAGCCTGGACAAATCAATTATGTTCAACGAATATTTCAAAATCTTCGAGTTCGAGCCAAGCCTTTTGGACGAAAAACGAGTGTGGGTTTTTTTTTTTTAAGGCACGCCATCATCTCTAAAAAGATTATGGGTGATTATTAATTGTGACATGGTTAATAAAATGGATACACTTGAGAATTTATAAATGATGATAAATATAATTTATTTAAAGAAAAAAGTAACAGTTTTTCAAAAAATGAAAAAAGCAACAGCTTCGGTTGTTAGACTCGAAAAAGGATTGTAACTCATGTAACTTCAATTTCACGTAAAAGAAGAAAAAGTTCACTAAAAAAATATTTAAAAAAAAAAAAAACAAGAAGAAGAAGAAAAAGAAAAAGACTCGAATATTATGATGGAGTATTAATAGTGACCCATTTAAGGAAAAAATATAGGAGAAGGTGTCATAAGGACAAAAAAATTAATAAATGGGTCTGGAAGGACAAAAGTAACATTTTCATGATTACAAAGGACAAAAATCATAATTGTTATTTTAAAATTTTTACTTCCTGTGTTAATGTTACTTTGTGTTTCACAAATGTTACTTCATATTTATTCTATTCCACATTTGTTGCTTCATATTTGTTATTTCATAATTGTTAATTTTGTCCTTATTAAATTACATTTTCCTTATATCCCGATTTTTTAATAAGTTTGTCATTTTACAAAAATCTAAAAGATATAATATATAAATATATATTTATATTTATCGTGGGCAAGATAAAGATGAATAGAATATATTAAGGGGTTCTAAAACACCCAAACTATTTCTTCCGGCACCATAAAAAAATATTTTGACATCATAGTGATTATTAATAAAGGGACTTCGGTGCCACTAACGAACATCAGTGACACCTTCGCTTCATTAAAATGTCACAACCTAGAAACGTCAGTTTACTGACTTTCCACCGGTGTTCGTTGTTGAGTAAGTAAATAGCAATAGCCAGAGCTGTTAACGAGCCGAGCCGAGCCGAGTATTGGCTGTTTGAACTCGAGCTCGTTAAGCTCAGGAGTTCGTTCGAGCTCGTTCGTTTGTTAAACGAACAAAAAATTCTGTTCGAGCTCGGCTCGTTTAAAACATGAACTGTTCGAGCTCGGCTCGTTAGACATATTTTTTGTCTTTTGACTCGACTTTGGCTCGAATTCGGATCAAATTCGGCTCGAGTTCGGTTCGTTAGACATATATTATAAGAATATAAGCATGTTCGCGAACATTATATAAGTATGTTCGCGAACATAATAAGCATGTTCGCGAACATAATCGAACGTTCGCGAACCAAGCTCGAGCCGGGCTCGTTAAGCAAACGAGCCTACAATCATGTTCGAGCTCGGATCGTTAAGCTAAACGAACAAACGATCACGAACACTAACGAGCCGAACACGAAGCATTGTTCACGTCGAACACGTTCGTTTTAATGTTCAAGAATAGGGTATGGGAATCCTAACAGAAGAGTTAATTTATGGGGTAATAAAGGATGCCAAGCACACCTTTCGTAACGCTGAAGACAAGATTGTGTTCACCGTTCATGCTGCTTTCATGGCCTCCGGCTTTCACCTTCATGCCACCGGTCCAAAAGCGTTCGACAACTACTATAATTTCGTTCATGCTGCTTTCATGGCCTCCGAAAATATGTTGGTTTATTATTATTATTATTATTATTATTATTATTATTTTGTTAATTAAAAGCCTCCATTAAAGTTGTTATAGGTAGTTTTTCATTTTAAGACACATTATACGTAGTTTTATTTATTTATATTTAAGCACTCACATTATACGTAGTTAACTTGCGCAAATACATTATTCTTTCTTCCCTTTGAGGCTCCGAGTTGCAGAAGGATCGGCCGCAAAAGACAAAGGATTAGGGTTTATTCTCTCCCGTTGTTTTACGTTATTGTTGTTAAGAGTTTATAACTCAGAATTACAATCCCTTCTAACACATTACATAACACAGAATAATACACACTGATGTCAAATAAATACATGAAATATTTGATTTCATATACATAATTTTACACAAAAAGGCGCTTAAAAATCCTAAGCTTAGCCAAGTCAATAAACCTTCATTTACTTGAAAATTTTCACAGGGCATAGATTTTCTCATCAGAATAGTAATCCTCCAAATCAGAAATATTTGCAGAGTATGTCCATGAAAAAGATTTGCTTCCACTAGCCCTTTTGATCCGTCTTTGAGAATCATTACCAGACATTATTCCAAAATGTTGTCTGAAGACAAAGTAACACAACCCCACCAACGTTCCGACCAGAATAGGCGTGCCCACGACCGTCATTGTAATAGCCATCCACGACGCTCTGTTTCCGACAACCACGAAAGCAATGGCTAAGTATGCACCACATGTGCTTATACAAGCCGCCCACATTAGCTTATTCACTATCGAAACAATCAGTCTCTGAGCACCTGTGTCCCATGCGACGAGTGTGATCTGAACTACAACTACAGCTAACGATATAAAGAGCGATGCCGCGTTTAAGAGACAAAACGTTCGGAAAGCAACGGTGTTCGAGATATTCGATCTTCCAACATCTGGTCCATCATCCGTCACATACTGGCCAGGTAGATTGAATATAGCCATGAACGCTATGGAGGCAAACAGAACGGCTACCACTGTTACTGAATTTATGGTGTTTTGAACGGCTTCACGGTGAATCTTCTTGATTTCTTTGGCAATCCCGGAAACACGTCGTTGAGTCTTCTCGTTTTGCAAAAGTTGGGAATGAACCTCATGCTTGATGTCACTTACAGCCCTTTTGAGTTCCATTGCTTCATTGACTTGCCCGATGTGCCTTGCATTCTTGGCACCGGCTTCAATTAGAGCTTCCTTGATTTCCAAGGCAGATGTTCCATATTGGAGTTTCTCTGCTATGTCCATTGCTGTTTCCTGATGATTATTAATGACGTTGACATTGATGGATGTGTACGTCAGCAGAAGGCTCACTACCTACAAATTCACCAAGCAGAGTTCTTAGATTCTCACTCCAAGAAATTAAACAAAAAACAAAGAATCTGAGAAGAATCAGAAAACAAGTATGTCAAGTTGTGCTTTCTATGAACTGGACTGCCCAGTAATTCATTTCATGTTTCCAAGCACTAAAAGTGAAGTGAATATTCATGGGAATGTCTTTTCACACAACTAAAAGCCTTAATACACAGCATTTTTTTTCCCCACTTTTACCCTTCAAAATTTATGTTTTTTTCGCACTAGTTGATTCTGACAGAATTTAAAAGTATTCTTGACTCACTTTTAGTCAGAAAGTCTTTCTGACCGGTATTGAGTATGGAAATCGTTCAAAATTCTGACTCGAATCAGATCAGAATAATCATCATTTACGGACTCAAATTGGGGTCAGAATAATTTGCAAACTCGTTGATTCTGACCGAATTTCAGACAGAATGTTAAAGGTTTTCTCGACTCAAATTTAGTCAGAAAGCCTTTCTGACCGGTACTGTGTATGGAAATTTAATAATTTACGTATCATGATCTAGAGCAAATCAAGAATATACCTGTGGACGGCATTTCGAGTGGCTATATGTAAAGCTGTATTGCCCTTTTTATCACGTTCATTTAAAATAGAGTGATCAACATCCAGCATATCCTCAACAACAGCAATATCTTGACCTTTTGCAGCCATATGCAGTGCAGTTTGACCTTTCTTGTCTTTAACAGATACAATTGCTGGATCTCTATCCATAAGAACTTTAACCAAAGGAAGAAGACCATATCTAGCAACTGTATGTAAAGCTGTTTTACCATTTTTTCTCACTATAAGAATTGAGCTTATATCAGCATCTAATATCGCATTCACAACGTCTAGATGACCGTGTGTAGCAGCCGAATAAAGCGGGCTCGTGTTTGATGAATTGCAAACTTTACAAAGCTCAGGCCATTTACTTAAGAATTGCCTCACCACTCCTGGATATCATAGCAAATCAAAAAAAGTTAGAAATGAAGCCTGTTACTCAACACAAATTTTACTATGGTCCAGGACCAAATCCTACTTGGTGTGCCCAACCAATAAGAATTCAACTTCCACCAATAGAATCCTACCTGTAAATCTTTCCACCAATGTATCCCTTTGAAAGTGCTGACTTGGTGGTCCAAAAACTTAGACCTGGACCACCATAAAATTACTGGTTACTCAAAAGTGGCGGACCCAGAAAATTTCTCCAGTGGGGGTACTAGAGTAAAAACGATGATCCACTGGGGGCACTAATGGCAATTTTATATATTTTTTAACGGTAAAAATACATCTTTCTCGGATCTCAGTAAGGGCATTGGCCTCATCCCCTAAAAGCTTAGGGTCCGCCTCAAACTACTGTAAGCTGCAGAGTATCCTTATTAACCAAAACTGAAATCCTAGCTTGTAATCGACAATTGGTCAATAAAACAAATCAAGAACCACATAAACAAAGTGTAAAAGTTAAGGGGGAGGGAAAAAAAACAGTGAAATCACAAATAAGGTAGAGTAAATAAACTACCAAAAAAAAGCCCATAAATCAAGAATCACAAACAGATACAAAAGAACCCATAATTAACTCGAACGTTATGAAAAGCAAGCATTTTGCAAAATATAAAATTGAAAAGCAGACAACCTAAATGTCCACGAGCAGCAGCGACATGAAAAGCATCCATATCAGCTTTGGATTTGATCTTCACAATCTGTAGATCACTGAAGCCCAACAAATAGCTGAAGACCCCATTTAAGTTATTCTCAGCAGCAATATACAGAGCAGTTTGACCTGCATCGTTCTGCAAAGCCATCAAAACAGGTGGATCCGACCCTTCATCTTCTATGATGTTCTTCAAGGACACGAAGTCATCTGATCGAACTGCTGAGAAAAATGACTGGTGGACAATGGATCTTAGTGACTTAGAGTCCATGTAAAGAAGAAAAGCTTTGATCTTTTTTGTCAGTACTCTCTTGTTTCTTCCGCTTCTTCTATTGACTTCACTGATAAAGTTTGGTCTCTACTCTGCAATGATGGCTTAACCAAAAATTCAACAGGCTCTACTGTCCTTTTCATATGAAAATATGCTTATCCGAAATAGAATAGCTTCCCTAAAAAAAAAGAAATAGAATAGCTATTCCTTCAAAAAAAAAAATTATTAAAAAAAATAAACTGAGACTAATGGACTATAGTTGTATGTGACTCGAGCCGAGTATGTATTTGAATCATGGAAAAATTACTTATAAATCCACATTTCTCTACTATATTGAGTTTTATCCACACCTTTTTTTTAGTGGGTATTTGTTTATAAGGGCTGATTTGGACACTTAATTATACATTTAGGACATATAAAAAAGATATTTGTTTATAATGACACATTTTACGACAGTTTCCTATATTACACTTTTATATTTCCTCGCGTATCAATTTCTTTGATCCAATGGATGCTGAGACTCATGGAAGCCGGCACCGAAGATTACATGGACTTTTTGGCAAAAGTTGGTTCTAACAGAATGTAGAGAAATATTATTGTTTATTCACACTTCTTAAGGAATGATACATACAGTATATATATACGGGTACATACAATGAATTCTAGAATCTTCTACTATAAATATAATAAATACAAATATATATCTTTTACTATAAATATAATAAATACAAATATGTATCTGGCTAATACCACCCCTCAAGTTGGCTGGGGTAGAAGGCCCAACTTGCGACGTTGAAGAAGAAACGACGTCCGCGGTAAAGATTTCGTAAGACAATCTGCAAGTTGATCTTGAGAGTGGATGTGAGTGACATGAAGTTGACCCCATTGAACGAGCTGACGAATATAATGGAAGTCTATCGCAACATGCTTCATACGGGTGTGTAAAACAGGATTCGAACAGAAATGATTAGTCCCCAAATTATCACAATAAATAACCGGCATCTGAGAACATGTAACACCAAGATCACGCAGTAAGTAAGAGACCCAGGTAAGTTCAGCCGCCGTAGAAGCAACCGAACGGTATTCGGCCTCAGTAGATGATCGGGCAATGGTATCTTGTTTCTTCGAGCTCCAGGACACAGGATTGCGACCCAAGTAAACAATATAGGCACTGGTGGAGGACCAGTCATCACGATTACCTCCCCAATCCACGTCCGAAAAGGCATGCAAAATGGGAGCAGACTGACGAAAAAGTTGGATACCAAAGTGAGGAGTACCAGCAAGATAGCGTAAGAGACGCTTAACATGTGCCCAATGAACATCCGTCGGAGAGTGCATGTACTGAGAAAGACGATTAATAGCAAAGGAGATATCCGGGCAGGTAAATGTCAAATACTGAAGACTGCCAACTACCATACGATACTGGGACGGATCATCCAAGGGAATACCACTCGTGTGAGTAAGAGAAGTAATATCGGAAGGTAATGGTGTGGCAACCGGATTGGCATCTTGTAACTTTAGTTTAGTAAGTAGTTCAAGGGCATAACGCTGCTGAGATAATAAGCAACCATCGTCATTAGGAATAACTTCAACCCCAAGAAAGTAAGAAAGAGGGCCCAAATCTTTCAGCGCAAAGCGAGTGCCGAGAAGACGAATAAAATCCTCAAGAGCAGACTCATGGTTACCTGTTATGATAATATCATCGACATATACTAACAAATACATGACAGAAGAACCATGAGAATAGATAAACAGGGAAGTGTCGGCATAAGAATGACGAAAGCCCATAGAAGTAAGAAAACCATGAAGCTCCTCATACCACGCCCGATGAGCATGTTTGAGACCATAAGGCCTTACGCAGGCGACAGACATAATCAGGGCGATTAGAGTCAACAAAACCAGGTGGTTGGGCCAAATAAACGTTCTTATGAAGGGTACCCTGAAGGAAAGCATTATTAACATCAAGTGCCGTAAACACCACCCCTGCGACAGAGCTAATGATAAAACAATGTGGATCGTAGTGGGTTTGACAACAGGACTAAACGTTTCATAATAATCAATACCAAGGCGCTGAGTAAAGCCCTTGGCTACTAAACGAGCCTTATAACGGTCAACGGAGCCATCAAGATGATATTTGATGCGAAAAACCCATTTAAAGCCAATGACATTATACGAGGAATCAGAAGGCACGAGGTCCCAAGTGTCATTGCGCACTAAAGCGTCGTACTCTTCCTGCATGGCTGCCCGCCACTCGGGATGTTTGAGGGCTTGAGTAATATTGGTGGGTTCCGAGGAAGCAAGACGAGTGGCAAGATTCAGTTTTCGGATAGGCTTATGAATATGATCCTGGGCTCGAGTACGCATAGGGTGAATGGCACGAGGTGGGCAGGGAGCAGGTGAAGTTGCAGGGGGAGGGAGATGAGGATGAAGAGGGGAGGAAGAAGAGGAGGAGGAGGTGGAAGGAGAAGGGATGGCGGACGGCGACGAGGGGGGGGGGGGGGTGAAGGAGTCGGGGAAACAGGAGGATGGGATGGCGAATGAGAAGATTGGTTAGGGGAGGGGTCATCAACAGGAAATGGATAAGGAACCCAAGCTGAGGCAGGAAGCGAGGGAGTTGCTGGGCTAGGTAGAGATGCAGCCGGAAAAACAGTTTCAATGAACTTGACATGACGAGAAACATATAAACGGGATTCAGATAAATCATAGCAAAAGTACGCATGCTGAGTAAGAGAGTATCCTAGAAAGACGCAAGGTTTCGAACGAGGTTCCTAGCTTGTGATGGGTATATGGTCGGAGCCAAATGTAGTAAAGGCATCAAAAGACACGTTGTTGGTCCCTTGGAAAGGCTAACACAAGTTTAGAGATGGGGGGGGTGAATAAACTTGTCACCAAAAACTAAATCTAAGATGAGAAATCCCCAGGAACTGAGTTTCTCTAAAACTCAAACTGATCTCCAGTTCAGTTTTGTTCCTGTCCCTTAACTTGTGCGGAGTTCAGTTAGCTCAACTGAGTGTAAGTCAAAACTGACTTATATTCAGTCTTGTTAACTGGCAGCGGATAAAGTAATAGCCTTTAGTGCAATAGATGTGTAAACAGAAATCTAGACCTTCTATGTATCAGTTTGTGAGGACTCAGTGTCTGGTGTTTGCTGAGAGATAATACAATAAATAAAACACACACAAATGCATAAAGTAAATCAACACAAGATTTGTTTATGGAAGTTCCGGGTGGTGTAATCCCGTACGTCTCCCCTTCTCCTGTGGCGTAGGAGGTATCACTAGAATGATGAGATAACTGTTACAAAATCCTAGCACTATGATGACGGTCCTTCACGACACCCAAGTTTCATCGTCTTCACAAAATGAAGAAAGGTGAGATTGCTCCCTTCATTACGCACACCGATCTTTCGGAGGTGGAATTGCTCCTTCACCACTCACCACTAACACATGCACACAGCCCGTAGACTGCACCAATTGCCGTAGCAACACCGTAAGAGAAAAGGTAGAATTGCTCTTCTCAAACTATGCACAGCCAACCCTTTTTCACAAAGGTTAGGTTTAGAATCAATCACAAGATTAATTCAGTGAGCTGTCTGATTCTTCTGGATCTGGTTTTGTAGCTCCAAGATGCCTTCTTTCCCCTTTTGTGGGTTACTGGATCTTTCTTTGAAGTCTTCAAGGCAATTCCGTTGGCTTCCCTTTATTCTGGATATATCTGATCTGATTTTATGGATCTGGATTTGGATATTTGAATATATGCTTGTAAAGCTCTTTTTCTGATCCTCCTCCCATTTTTCTTCAGGTGATACTCTTGTGTATTTATAGGGGTGATGTAACGATCACTAGCTCTTTTAGCCGTTACACTTGTCGTTTTGCCAACGTTCATATGTACGATCTTTTGTCGTATTCTCAGTTTGAATTTAACAAGGCCTTAACTCAGTTTTCTACTCTTCTTCAAAACTGAGTACCTTGTGTACTTACTATCGACTTCAATTGACTAAGTCGAGTACACCAATCAGTTTCTTCTTTCTTGGTAACTGATAATCTTTGTCCTTAAGATTATTCGGTTATACATGATCTATAACTCGGTTTCAGTCACCACAGACTTTCCCGAATCCCGACTTATAGTCACGACTTAATCGCCTTCTAACCGAGTTTGCCACCTCGTTCTTCAATCTTCAACAACTGAGTCTGTGTCCCTCAGTTCTTCAGTCTTCTAGATAAGCCAACTGAGTCTGTGTCCTTCAGTTCTTCAGTCTTCTAGATAAGCCAACCGAGTCTGTGTCTCTCAGCGAACTTATCTTCTTCAGTTCTTGCATAACTGAGTTTGAACCCTCAGTTCTTCATGTGCATATCCAGTTTTCTTACTATAACTCAGTTTCCTTGTTGTGACCCAGCTGTTCGCCTAGTTCCTATTCTATTACAATGCTTGTCTGAAACAACCTATACAAGGTTCAGACTCTAGATAGAACTTATACATTTATCTCTAGACCATTTCTTGCTTCTTCTTTCATTATGCACTATAACAGCTAGTTACGACTTCATCATCATGGGTTGTAAGTGATTTGTCTAATTGCGTGACGAATCATCATCAAAACATAAATAATATTTCCAACAATTTCCCCCTTTTTGATGATGTATCATAACCCTCCTTAAAAGCAATAACAAAAGAATAATGCAAGAAATCATAACAATTCAAATAGTTAAACTAGAACAGCTGAGTTTATTGCAGGATTCAAAATGAGCCAAACGAGTTATAACTGAATAAATTACATCTCTTTTCCGAGCCAACAATTTTTCACCAACAAAGATACTCATTTTAGTTTCTAGGAACCTTCTTTCTTTTCCTTCTTCAGCTGATTCGCCATCTCTAGGCTTGATCTCCAGATATTCACTTATCAAACGATTAGCTTCTTCATTGTTGTTGTTCTTGATTTTGATCAGGATTTCTTTGATCTCCTCGTTCATTTGCTCTTCTTCTTCTTTTGAAATGAGGTTAAATTTTACCTTTTCAGTTTTCCTTTCTGATTTCTTTTCAGTTTCCCCCTTAGTTTGTGTCTCTTTATTTGCCAACTTCTCAAGAAATTTGACACAAATTGCAAGCTTCTTTCTGATGCTTAGCACTGCTTTAACTGCATAATCTTCATCATCCTCAGTCCTTGTGTCTTTAAAATCTCCTTCTGCAATCGGCTCTTCAAACATACCGTCAACTGCTTCTTCATCAAGTTGAGTAGTTAGTAGATCAGCATCTACTTGTCTGTCTTGATCTTCTATCAGTTGTCTGGCGTAAGCTTCTTCAGCTGAATCATTCTCACCTACAACTTCATCTTCCCCCTTGTTTGAAGATAAGAGATAGCAATCTTCAAATAACTTACGTAGGGTGATGATGTTTGAGTATCTATTCAGACCTGAATAATGTATTCTTCCAATTAATTCATGCGGATTGAACATTTTCTCCTGTAGATGCCGTATTAAACATTCAATGAATTCCTTCAAATTTTTCAGCTTCTCAGCTTCAGTTTCTTGAACCAGAGATTCTTCAATTGCTGATTTGCTTGTGGATGCCATATGAGTTTGTGATGAGGAGCCAGTTTCAGGATAGTAAAAGTGAGTATCATGAACTGTCAGTTCCTTTTCATACTCAGTTTCACAAAATTCTGCATCTTCAACAGCTTCTCTCTGTTTTTCAGTGTATTCCCCAAACATAGTAGTGGGAAATTCACTCCCTTCAGATTCTTCATACTCGCTTTCTTCAGATCCTTCTTCACCAATTTCTTCGTCATCTTCATTTTCCTCATCTCCATCTTGTTCGATTTTCTCGGTTTCTTCGTGTTTACTTTCTTTAAGTTCATCAACGAACTCTTCAGTTTCTTTGTACATGCTTTCTTAGATTCATCAGACTTGCTTTCTTCAGTTTTATCAGTTTCATCCTCAATCTCAATTACTTCCTTAGTTTCAGTTTTCTTTGCCTGAAACTTGTTCAACATTCTTTTCCGTCTTCTCAGGGTTCTGTCGTCCAATCTCATAGTCTCACTTGAACTGGAGTCTGAAACTTCACTCCACTTTTCATCTTTGGTGACTTTTCTCTTCTTTGTCCCAGTGGACACTGACTCCTGTTTCACTTCGGTAGGTGTGGATTTAGAAATGGAGAGATGATCCAGTATCCTTTGCACTAGATAAGGAAATCCTTTTCTTAGTAAGAATGATTCTCCAGCAGCTTCCTTACTTTCTTTGATTCTCTCATTTTCATTAGAAATTTGCTTTATCAACTGATTGAGAACAAATTTGTTCCAATCAAATCTCTCTTCAAACCAAATTGCATAAGTCATTTTCATTTTGTCTGTTGAGAGAGTGTAGAAATTTCGAGCATGACCAATGACATTTTTGGTCAGAAGTATCGTCAAGAATGCAAATTCTCCTTTCTGCTGATAGATAGAGCCACTGTAATTCTTCTCCTTCTTGTTGATTGCAGTGATGTTCCAAAGCTTGTCTTTTTCTTCTTTCCCGAAGGTGAAAGATGGAGAGCCTCCAATTATATCTAGACAGAACACCAGGGAAAGCAATTGTTCATCAATGGTGAAGCTTTTGTCTTGAACAGTCGTTTTGAGGCTTCTTCCATTGTTGATGATTTCGGCATTCTTGTAGAAGTCTCTGATGCCGTCTGGACATAAAGTAGTGACCTTTGTATCGATCAAATTCTCCAAACCTCGAATCTTTTTGATTTTCTTGACAATCTGGATTGATAGCTTGGAGTTTGAAAATTTTTGACAGAAATTATCCAGGCTGGTGGTGATTCCATCATCAATGTTATATTGCTCCATTGATTTTCTGATTTGAGATTCTTTGAACGAACTTGAATGCTTTGAAATTGATTGAACAAGATTTTGTCAAGATTGCGTCTTTCAATCGTTTTCAAAATAAGAGTCGTGTCACAATCAATGAGATTATGTAGGGATGAGCTTCTACTTTTTCTCCCAGATTGACACGTGGCTTTGAGTGATTTGTCATGTCAGTTCAAACGTCAGATGGTAGCTGGCAAGTTTTCTCCTTTTGACTAATTTGTCCTCCATCAGCTTTTGCCATCTCAGTTTTGCATGGAAGTCAGTTGGCTGAGAATTTTGCAATGTGAACTGACTTTTCCTGCAAAACAGTTTAATTTTTCTTTGGTACCCATATTTTCTTGGGTCCGGCTGAGTTAGTTACTGACGTATTACTTCCAGTTTCTTGGTTGAGAGAATTATACCTTCTCAACTCTTTTCTAGATAAACCATTACGCTCAACCTTAGTTGATTTCACAAGGATTCTTTTAGATTTAACATCTTTAATTTCTTTGTGTAATCTACTAGGTCTTCCAGTATCTTGATTTCTAAAGTTTGTACTTGTTGAGATCTCAAGACTGGGTAGGGGTGGGGGATTATCATTGCCTTTGTCAATTTTGCTGAGTATTAATCTTTCAGCTAGATTTGACATCTCAGTTTCAAGAAACTTATTCCAATCTTCTGCTTTGCCAAGTTCTTTGTCTTTTAGTTCCAATTCCAAGGAGAGTTTTTCGGTTAACTTGACAAGATCAGAGTTTCTCTGACTGAGTTCAGCAAGTGATAACTGAGTGGAAGAATGTACCTTTTCTTGATGATTTGATATAGTTTGTACATTCTCTTGTTGCTGCAATGAGTCTTCTATATCAACATCTATTTGCAAAAATTCCTTTCCTTCTTCTTTTGAAAGGTTTCTCACTGATGGAACTCCTCTGGATTCGTTAATATAAACATTGAAGTTTGTATCCACTTCATCACTGAGTTGAGGTTCTGGATTTGTATGCAATTTTGTCGCACTGAACCTTTCAATCATTTGATCCTGAAAATCAGATACATTTTGCAGGCAATTAATCAGGGGATGGGTAAGCCAACTTCTAGCTTTAGATGAAGACATTGAAACTAGGTGAACTGATACAGTGAGGGGTCTTCAACAACTGGTTTGAAATGTATCTTGGATCTCCTCCAAACGGAAGATTCGCTCCGATACCAATTGTTGGTCCCTTGGAAAGGCTAACATAAGTTTAGGGGGGGGGGGTGAATAAACTTGTCACCAAAAACTAAATCTAAGATGAGAAATCCCCAGGAACTGAGTTTCTCTAAAACTCAAACTGATCTCTAGTTCAGTTTTGTTCCTGTCCCTTAACTTGTGCGGAGTTCAGTTAGCTCAATTGAGTGTAAGTCAAAACTGACTTATATTCAGTCTTGTTAACTGGCAGCGGATAAAGTAATAGCCTTTAGTGCAATAGATGTGTAAAAGAAATCTAGACCTTCTATGTATCGGTTTGTGAGGACTCGGTGTCCGGTGTTTCTTTGAGAGATAATACAATAAATAAAACACACACAAATGCATAAAGTAAATCTACACAAGATTTGTTTATGGAAGTTCCGGGTGGTGTAATCCCGTACGTCTCCCCTTCTCCTGTGGTGTAGGAGGTATCACTAGAATGATGAGATAACTGTTACAAAATCCTAGCACTATGACAGTCCTTCACGACACCCAAGTTTCACTGTCTTCACAAAATGAAGAAAGGTGAGATTGCTCCCTTCATTCTGCACACTGATCTTTCGGAGGTGGAATTGCTCCTTCACCAGCTCACCACTAACACATGCACACAGCCCGCAGACTGCACCAATTGCTGTAGCAACACCGTAAGAGAAAAGGTAGAATTGCTCTTCTCAAACTATGCACAGCCAACCCTTTTTCACAAAGGTTAGGTTTAGAATCAATCACAAGATTAATTCAGTGAGCTGTCTGATTCTTCTGGATCTGGCTTTGTAGCTCCAAGATGCCTTCTTTCCCCTTTTGTGGGTTACTGGATCTTTCTTTGAAGTCTTCAAGGCAATTCCGTTGGCTTCCCTTTATTCTGGATATATCTGATCTGATTTTATGGATATGGATTTGGATATTTGAATATATGCTTGTAAAGCTCTTTTTCTGATCCTCCTCCCATTTTTCTTCAGGTGATACTCTTGTGTATTTATAGGGGTGATGTAACGATCACTAGCTCTTGTAGCCGTTACACTTGTCATTTTGCCAACGTTCATATGTACGATCTTTTGTCGTATTCTCAGTTTGAATTTAACAAGGCCTTAACTCGCTTTTCTACTCTTCTTCAAAAGGCGAGTACCTTGTGTACTTACTATCGACTTCAATTGACTAAGTCGAGTACACCAATCAGTTTCTTCTTTCTTGGTGCGATAATCTTTGTCCTTAAGATTATTCGGTTATACATGATCTATAACTCGGTTTCGGGTCACCACGGACTTGCTCGAATCCCGACTTATAGTCACGACTTAATCGACTTTTAACCGAGTTTGCCACCTCGTTCTTCAATCTTCAACAACCGAGTCTTCGTGTCCCTCGGTTCTTCGGTCTTCTGATGACGGTCAAATTATACCCGTAAAAGTCATCAACGTTGACCTTAAATCGAGATTAATAATATATATTTCATATTAAATCACATGTTTATATTTATTATTTAATGTTAAGTGATTATTAATATGATATTTGGTATTTAGCCGTTTTCATTATTAAAAGCCGATTTATTGTGCGATAAATGTTTATTTTGTAGATCACGACAAATCGAGAGGATTAATGTCATTCAATCAATGGTCTCAAGATAAGGAAGGAAGGAAATCGGAGCATTAAATGAGAGAGTAATCGGATCGACATGCAAACCTGCAGTGGGGAGCAATGCAAACGAAGAAAACGTGTAGAACATGGAAAATATAGGTTCGGTCGACCGAACCATTAGGCTCGGTCGACCGAGTGTCACCTTTCGGTTGACCGAGTGTCAGCTTCGGGGCGGTTTAGGGCTTTAGTCGTGTTTACCTTCTAGAACCACCCTAAGTCGGCAAAAACCTCTATATAAGCAAGCAGCTACGAGAATTGTAAGATACACCTTAGATATACCTTAGAATATCATTCAATAAAATCACTCTATTCATATCTTGATTCAATGTAGTTTATTGAGGGTGTTTCCAGCAATTTAAGGGATGCATTACGTAAGCCTTTATTTTCTGTTTCTTTTCTTTTAAGTAATTAATTCCCCCCCAATTATGCTTTATTGTTTGAGTTAGTTAATTCATAGCTAGATGATGTAGATCTAGGTTATGTCGTTATGGATGTGGCGAAGCCTTGTCTATGAGGATCCCATAACCTACGTCATCTACTTAGTTTCTATTCATGAATCTACTTGATTTAATTAATGCGTATCTATGTTAGTTTATATGAATGCTTTACGAATTATCGTTTAATCCGTTGTGTATGATGAAACGCCGAGAGATACGTTCGGGGATGTAACGGGGACGAAATTGATTCGGGTGACCGAATGAGTTCACTCGGTCGACCGAGCCCACCTATTCGGTCGACCGAGCCCCGTTTTATCCGTTAGATAGCCACGTCTTTATGGTTAGGTTAACTTAATAGAATTTATTATCTCGTAGGTATGGCTATGGCTACGTTACTCGCTTAGTTTAATTAAAATGTGTAAAAAGGAAATACCAATATAAAACTCTTAGGTAGGCTTATAAATTGATCTTCGGACGTTCGCCGTTATCTAGGTAGGTTTATATTTGGGGATTGCTAGCACTCGATTATACATACGTCGTAGATTAGCATGAGACTATAACTTGGTAATTGCTAGTTGGACGAGAGCTTGAGTAATCGTTTAGGAAGTACGCCTAACCATAGGAATGTTGCCTGGACGAGGTGTACGATTAATATCGGCATCCTTAGAGTCGTAAGCGTGTGAGTTATATGAGATGGAGGCACTAAAAGGCGAAGTCACGTAACAATATCACAGTGATCTAGTGACCTACCGGTGCTAAGTCAAGTTAAAGAGGATGACTCCCGTAGCCAATCTAAGATAGATACAAACAGATTGACAGTTAATAAGTTCAGTTTATTATATAAATTATCTAGGTCCAAACGATAAAGACTATAATTGGGGAGGTTAATTACGTTGTGCCGTGTCGTGTCAATTTATCTTTTCTTGTCTTATGTTGGTCGTAGACCGCCTCTATGTCCTTGACATGTTTAATTAATTGTTTGTATATAAGATGATCCACAATTGGTTCCCTGTGGGATCGACCTTGATTCACTATAGCTATACTACGATGGGCCTAGTCCTCTTGCTAGTATTGGTTTATGGTGGTCAAGTATATTATAACCTGATTGACCCCGATCATCTTCTAGATAAGCCAAGCGAGTCCGTGTCCTTCGTTCTTCGCCTTCTAGATAAGCCAACCGAGTCCGTGTCTCTCGGCCGAACTTATCTTCTTCGGTTCTTGCATAAGCGAGTTTGAACCCTCGTTCTTCATGTGCATATCCGAGTTTTCTTACTATAACTCGGTTTCCTTGTTGTGACCCAAATTTGTTCGCCTAGTTCCTATTCTATTACAATGCTTGTCTGAAACAACCTATACAAGGTTCAGACTCTAGATAGAACTTATACATTTATCTCTAGACCATTTCTTGCTTCTTCTTTCATTATGCACTATAACAGCTAGTTACGACTTCATCATCATGGGTTGTAAGTGATTTGTCTAATTGCGTGACGAATCATCATCAAAACATAAATAATATTTCCAACAATTTCCCCCTTTTTGATGATGTATCATAACCCTCCTTAAAAGCAATAACAAAAGAATAATGCAAGAAATCATAACAATTCAAATAGTTAAACTAGAACAGCTGAGTTTATTGCAGGATTCAAAATGAGCCAAACAGAGTTATAACTGAATAAATTACATCTCTTTTTCCAGAGCCAACAATTTTTCACCAACAAAGATACTCATTTTAGTTTCTAGGAACCTTCTTTCTTTTCCTTCTTCAGCTGATTCGCCATCTCTAGGCTTGATCTCCAGATATTCACTTATCAAACGATTAGCTTCTTCATTGTTGTTGTTCTTGATTTTGATCAGGATTTCTTTGATCTCCTCGTTCATTTGCTCTTCTTCTTCTTTTGAAATGAGGTTAAATTTTACCTTTTCAGCCAGATGCCCTAAGCGATGATGCCAGACATCTCGGGAAGCTTTATTGGTAGAGAACGCAAGAAATGATTGAGTAGGCCACTCATATAAACCATCATTAACTGGTCCACGGAGAAGGATTTGACGAGTCTGAAGATCCTTCACGAGAAATTCAGTGGGTAAGAATTCAAAAGATACACAATTATTCTGACATAATTTAGAAATGGACAATAAATTACGGGAGATAGTAGGAACACACAAAACATCATTTAACTGCAGGGAATTAGAAGCAGAGTAAGGTAAAAGAGTAGAACCCGTATGAGTGACCGGAAGAGGGGAGCCATCACCAATTAGCAGATTATCCGAGCCCAAGTAAGGTGAGTGAAGTGAGAGATTGTGAAGATCAGTGGTGACGTGATGAGATGAGCCACTGTCTAACAACGAAGGAGACGATGGTGGAGCAGTTTCAGCCGGTGTAAAGGCAGCATGGGCTTGGGGACGGGGTTGGCGTGGTGCGGCAAGAGCTGTGGGTGTCGGGGAAGTAGGACAAAATTTAGCAGAATGACCATAATTGGAACATAGCTGACACCGACCATGCCATGGACGGCGAGGCCGACCATAGGCATCCGACCGGGGAGGGACAATGGGGCCTGGGGGTCGTTGGTTTGGAGAGAAAGAGGGCCGAGAGGAAGGATTCTGAGTATACGATGTGGAGGAGGGAGGTTGAGGGTGGCGCCAAGGCTGCTAAGGCAACGAGGAGTAAGACGGAGGGCCAGAAAAGGGGCGGGCAGCAGTGGCAGCAAAAGCCGACGCCGGCGCTAAAGGACGGGGAGGAGGAGACGAGTGGTGAACCTGAAAATTCAATAATTTTTCAATTAATTCCTCAAGTTCAATGGGTTCATCACGCACCTGAATTGCACGGGACAGCTCATTATATTCAGGTCCCATTTTGTCTAGAATCAAATCCAATAAATCATCCAGTTGAATAGCAGCATCAAGGAGGGCCAATTCATCAGCTTTAGCTTTAATGGCATAAACAAAGTCAGACACCGATTGATTACCTCTGGTCATGTCCTTAAGTTATTGCTTAATTGCACGTATACGACCCCGACTAGGCTTAGCAAATTGATTGTATAGACTGTCCCAAGCTTCACGAGCAGAATTGGTACGAGAGATGGTAGAAGCGATACCGGGATTGATGGAACTGATGAGCAAATTGAAGATTAGACGATCTTGTCTTCTCCAGGTGTCATAGGCCGGATTAGGCTTCGAAGCAGCGGTGCCTTCGCCGGAAATAGTTGCAGCCGGTGCTGGAGTGGTACCGGTAACATACCCAAGGAGACCATTACCTTCAAGTAGAGATTCAATCTGAAGCTTCCACAATGAATAGTTGGTTGAATGAAGACGAACTGTGGTTTGGAGATTGGAGTTGAACCCAATGAGAGAAGAGCTTTGACTGGAATTGGCCATAGATGCCGACGGGAAGAAAGCAGAGGAATCGTAAAAAAAAAAGACTGGAAAAAGCGGCTGGAGATTGGAAAAAGCGGCTGGATAAAAAATTAGGGCTTTACACAGGAAGAGTATATTGGCTCTGATACCATAACAGAATGTAGAGAAATATTATTGTTTATTCACACTTCTTAAGGAATGATACATACAGTATATATATACGGGTACATACAATGAATTCTAGAATCTTCTACTATAAATATAATAAATACAAATATATATCTTCTACTATAAATATAATAAACACAAATATGTATCTGGCTAATAGGTTCAAAAGGCTTAACTGGTCTTCTCAATAAACTCCAATCCAGTGGCAATCCTACAAATGCTTTCATATATGATTCCTTTTTTCCATGGGCTTTTGATGTAGCCAAAGAATTTGGAGTCATCGGAGCTGCGTTTTCTACTCAAACTTGTGCAGTAAATGATGTGTATACCATGTTCTTAAGGGGTTTCTTTCTGTTCCTACCGGCCGATTCACCTGCAAATCTTCCTCGACTGTGGGAGCTTCAAATAAAAGATTCTGACGCCTAAAATTTCGGTAAAGCTAGGTTCATTTTGACGGATGTCAATTGTGAAGCTAGGCCAGGGGAGATTACGGCGATTGCGAGTCTGAGCGGGGCCGGAAAAACAACATTTCTTGAAATTCTCGCAGGGATTTTATCTTGCAAAAGAGTTTCTGGACATGTTTTGGTTAATGGTAGTCCTATGAATACTCAAAGGTTTTGTAAATTAGCAGGATATGTCACACAAGAAGATGCTTTATTTCCACAAATCACAGTTGAAGAAACCCTCTTGTATAGTGCTCTTTTGAGGCTTCTAGGTGAGAAGAAAAGGGCATTTGATAGAGTTAGAGTGCTGATAAATGAGCTGGGCTTGAATCAAGAATCGAATTCAAAGATTGGGTAAGGATCAAATCATGGTATTTCCGGTGGTGAAAAGAGAAGGGTATCAATTGGAGTACAACTAGTACATGATCTTGTTGTTATCTTTATTGATGAACCTACATCTGGTTTAGATTAAGCATCCGCTCTTCAAGTGATCTTATTGCTGAAGCAGATGGCATTGAAACAAGGTAAGACAATAGTCTTGACAATCCATCAACCTGGATTTCGGATTATTGAAATGTTGGATCACCTTGTTTTGATTTCAAATGGTGTTGTTGTTCATAATGGTTCCTTTAAAAATCTGGAGGAGAAGCTTATTGGTTCTCCTTATTGGTTCTCTATGGCATTCCTTATTGGTTCAATGTTCTTGAACGTTGAAGTTACTGGCAGCTTGTTGTCTGTTGATGAACTCATCAGAACAAGCTACAGAAGTTTCTAAGAAACAAATTATCCCCTTTGAACAATCATCAACTAGAGAATATTGCAGATTCATGACCATTTCTATTTTCAGTAGCAGTCCTGAAAAATCTCGATGTTTACTGAGTAATAGAAATGTTTGAGCTTTCTTATTGTCATGTACTTGTCTGAGTGCTTCCTATGCAACTCTTCAGATATTGTCCTTTTCATTTGACTTGAACTACTTCAATGTTCTATGCCTTTTGGGATTCTTCAATTGACTTTTTTTTAGAGATGAACTAAGATGCTAATAATCATAAGAAATGTTACATGTTGAACTATGTTGTGTTTTTTGCCAGCTAGGATTGCATTGTCACTTCATTAGAAAATTGATGCACTGAAATGATGTCACTGCATTTACATTTATAGAATTGATGCAGTGACATCAATGTCACTGCATATACAATTTGATACACAAATTTGGTAACTTTATAAAATAAGTGTAGTGTCGTTCACATTAGCGGTGTAATCGAGCCGAGTCGAGTCGATACTTCATAGCGCTTGACTCAACCCAAAAAGTTTGCGCTCGATCGAGCCATAAAAAGGCGAGATTGAACTCGACTCGCTAAGTACTTGATATAGGTCGACTCGGCTCGTAAGCTTGATTATTTTCTTAGAATTCATTTAATTTTTAATAAAATATAACAAGATCGAGCTCGACTCTTCTAATACTCGACTCGAGTAATACTTTTTTAATTATCAAAACAATTTTTTAATAAATATAATTATTTAAATAATTATTTAATGAAGCTCGATTAGCGTGACAGGTACTCGATTACTATATTTTAAAACTTGAGATTGGCTCGGTTAATTATTCGAGTACCTCGACTCGAGCTCGAACTCGAAAAAACCCGAATCTAGTCAAACTCTCTTGCGAGTCATGTACGAGTAGCTCACGAGTATCCCGGCTCACTTACAACCCTAATTCACATGTCACTTCATCGTCAAATGTCACTGCATCGTCACATGACACTTCATCTTCACATGTCACAGCATCGCGTCGATTTTATGAAGAAAATTTCGATTTTTCAGAAATAATGTTGTATTAGCAAAAATCAAATGTCACTGCATAAATCATTGCAAATGTTCTTGTCAATGCATCGCGGTGGTCACTGCATCGCGGAGGCCACTGCATCTCGAAGGTTATTGCATCACAGTGGTCAATGCATCACGGTGGTCACTGCATCATGATGGTCACCTACATTGGGTGGTCACTATATCGCGATGGTCACTGCATCCCGGGCCAATTACCAACACTTTTCTGGGTGTCCAATGTAACCGGCAGTGTACCAGGTCAATTATAGTCTAGTCTAGTGGTCAAGGTCGTCTCCACAGGGATATGAGGTTTACACCAATTAGCTAGGATTATCTTGATCCGAGTCACAAATTAACGGGAAAGTAATTATTTAGTCTACTTATAAAATTAAAAATCAATGATAAAAGAGACTAACCAAGGCAACTTCATTGAGCAACAATCTCTTCTAGTCTTATGGGATGATTTGGTCGACCTATATAAGGGTGTCCAAGTGTGTGAAACGGTGTACTCCGAAGATAACAACTCTCCCTCATACGAGTGTACAAAGTTGCACTATGTATCCTCCTCGGTTTAAGAGCCCTAAACCTAATGATTCGACATGATAAGGAACGTGAGCACAATACTAGTCGATTCCCCGGATAAGAAATTGAACTCCAACAAAGGTCAACTTTACCTTTCAGTTTTCCTACCTCTTCCTCACACCTAATCTCTCCGTTCGGTATCCATTAAGTGTGTGTATGCAAGTATTGGTCAATCACTCCAATGCTAGCAAGCCAAACAATACAAGTAGGAAAAGTTTCAACACAAATGAAGCTAGAAACATACACAATCATTCTCCAATCAACCCAAAAGAGATCAAACTAGCTCAACTACAATGCCTTGGCTAGTTACAAATTTAGCTACTTATTACTACAAGCACTAACAAATTAAGATTAGCATTCACAACAATAAGAAAAAACAAAACAAGATAAAACTAGAATTTTACCAATCACAATTGATGAATTTGCAAAAGGAAATCTTACTTCATCTTCCATAAGCTTCAATGGAGGTTGGTGTACATAGATTACTCTCTTGCTCCAATTAAACTATATAAAAGACTAAGCTAAGCACTCTAATGGATTATACATGTGATGAATTGCTAAATGGATGAATTTTTGGCTATGAGAGCCTTAGAAATTGATGGTGCCTTCAAGGGGAAGAGGATGAACTCGGCTCTATTCTTTCATATCCCCTGCAAATGAGAGTAACCTGTTCTTATTGTCCAGAATTCATCTTGTCCAGGCGTGCGCCGGGTCATGTTGTGTAGTTTGACTTGTCTTGTATAATAAATGCCAAATCTGATGAAATCTTCTTCAGCATCCGGCGTGCACCGGATATCATGGGGTGCGTCGTGTATCTTTCGGCCTAGGCCGGGCCGAACAGGGTTTTTAGAATTATCCTGGATATTGCATTTGTCTTTGGTCACTCTATATTCATCACGAAGGTTCCAAAACGTGGTATCTGTAACAAAACAAAAAACAAAAGGACACCACGGGTAAATCTGATAACAAAATTAGGCTAATCAGCATCAAAATATGCCAAAACACTGAGTTCTTCTAATATCTACTATGTACAAAAGGTAATCCATATCATCATAATATTTACTGAAATTGATACAAAAACATCACTAAAAGCTCAAGAAATGGGATTAAAATTTAATGAAATGCATCATCAGGTTGACATACATCAACCACTCCACACTTAGTCTTTGATCGACCTCGAGCAAAAGAAGGGACAAAAATAATTAAAGCCACACGATAACGTAATGCGACGTCAAGAGATGAAGGTTCAACTAGATGATGCAACCAATCCCAATCATAACTACATGTTACCTCGCTATCTCAGAAAGTAGTGGAGTGTGTGAATATCCTTCACATTTGTCATTACGCAACCTGTCATAAAATCATGCATGCAAAACTTATTAAGTGCAAACCATAAGCTTAAGAATGATACCAATCTCCACTAATCGAGGTATTCGGAGTCAAGAAGGTAGGTCGGGTAGGACTTACAAGCTTGTAACGTTAGGCTCGAGTATTGGCTAATCGAAGGGATAAAAGGATATATTAATAAGAACATATGCAAGATAGCAAGAATCCTTACCTTCAATTCCAATGAATTTGAATTGGCAACTCCCACTCTCTCGCATAATTGCCAAAGACGTCTCCTCAACAATAAACATAAGAGATAAGGTACCGCTTCAATTGATTTTTTACCCAAACTTACATTACGTGGACTTGTTGAATTTCCCCTTCAAAATTACCTTATATTACTCACCATTTATTGATCTTTATATACAACTTTATTGAATTATTTTTTTTATTTTTTTACTAAAGGTATATACACCAATGGACTCCGAATTCGATAAGATACCATCTCAACTTTGTGCCAAAATGTCATCCAACTCTTGCCTAACTTCTAATGTCGTCACCATAACAATGCATAGAAACTTGCTAAACTTGCGGGACATCAAGGGAATGTAGACCAAAATCAGGCTAAGGGTCGGGTTATAGTGAGCTAATCACGAATGGATAGTTTCGAGTGGGGTCTCACCACTCTACAAAGGCTGAGATGGGGACATGTGGAAAATACGTTCAGGAAGGCCATTTGGCTCTGGTTAAGTCAAAGAAATGCCATGACAGTCATCCCTAGCTCCGACTCCAAACACCTTTCTATTTTGCCTCGAAAGGATACCCAGTCTAAGTTCTAGTTGCTACGGAAGCATGCTTACATGATTGCACAAAAGTTTGCATGTTAACAAAAGATTGGGATAAACGTTCATCAAGAATTCACACTACCGTCAAAGATTACAAGTTAAAATGTACCTCTAATTCGTTAAGGTTGCTCACTTTATTGAAGTATTCATTCTATTAATCGCAAAACTATAAGTTGTGGCAAAACGTATTTTTTTTCTACTCGTTATGCTTGAATAATAATCAAAGTTAAGTACTTCTTGAGTACCTAGTGACATTTCTCATTGTTGGACTAACTATGTCTCCACTCTCCACTTAAGAACGTGCATTGTCCCAAATGAAAAGTGAGTAGTAAAGAAGTAGTTAAGGAAACAATGAGGAACCAAAATAAATAAATATAGTGATGATCGGTGCAAAATGGTCTCGGCGCACGCCGACATGTTCAAAACAAAATGTAAAAATTGAACACGGCGTGTGCCGGGTTTGTCACGGCGTAGGCCGTGAGAACCTGAATGCTGGCAGATTATTTTTACAACACATATGGTTTTTACATGCACGAGGGATTATGGGGTGGGCATGCATCATGAAAGAAGGAGTGTAGCACATATGCAAAGACGAAAGTAACAACTTGAATATCACAAAATAGAGCATGCAACCTCGAGTATATTTAGATAGTGCAAAAACTATAATACAAATTCAACCAAATGAGAAAGAAAGACACAACTAGCCGACGGCATTATTATTATTTCACAGACACTTGCAGAAAGAAGGACAACCGAACTAACACGACAGAAGACAACTGAACCAACCACAACCACCAACAAGGCATGCTCAACCGAAGCAACAACAAACAACTCAATCAGTATCACCGGTCTCAGCAGAGGAGGATCCACCAAGCAGATCATAGGGCATCAATGCCATCTGAGTGCGGCGACTGGGAAAGAATTCGTCTGTGCAGATTATATGAACACCGGCCTGAGTGCAAACGTGAGAGATCAACCATGCAAAGGGAATTGGCTTACGAAAGTTGTTCCTAGACAGTGCAAAGCATACAACCGCACAGTGAATGAGGACACCCCAATCAATGACTGCTCCAACCGAGATGGCATAGAGAAGAAGCAACTCATCATCATTGACTTCCGAAAAGTCATCAGTAGGAAAAACACGAGAGTTGATGAAGTGCTTCCACGCCCGCCTGTCGGAGGCCAAAGCATAAGCCGAGAGATCACGGTCATGAGCATCACCAGGAAATAAGGCGGTGGCGGCCTCGGTACACTTGATGATCAGCCCACTAATGCTATCCAAGTGCCAAGCCTGTATTGGCTGTGAGGAGGTGCCAATTCCCGAGGGATGAAGAAGGCCCGGTTGATGGCTTGAGGCGTGAAGGGGACCAAAACTCGGTGAATGGAGAGAGCGGCGGTGGCCTCCACAGAAGGAGTCTCAGACATGACGGCGTAAAACTCCACGTACCATGGTGAGGTTGATGCGGCCACGAGGAGCACGAACAAAATGTTTCCAACCACCCCACATGATATGCATCTCACCCCAGTCGGGGAGCTTGCGGGTATTCAGACCCTTCTCGAGCAACATGGGTGAACGGAAAAAGTTGTGAATGTAGCGGTCGCAAGAAATTTCAGTGCCATAATCAACGATAGAAGGAGTAGCAGCCCGGTGATTGGGTTGAGAAACGATAGAGGAGGGGGAGTCGGGCAGTGATAGGGAAGGTGCGGATGATGGGGAAGATGGGGAAGACATGGTGTTAAAAGAAAATAAGAGAGGTGGAAATTTTATGAAAGGAAGATGAGGTAGGGTTTATGAGAAGAAGAGGAGAAGGAAATTTATAGGGGAAGAATGCTGCAGATGTATAGTCGGTCAAGCCTCACCGTTTCCAACGTAGGCCGGAACAATGCCGGCGTACGCCGGGTCTCGAAAAGGCTATCCCTCAGTCTAGGGATACAAAATGCAGGCGGTGCAGAGATTCAGTCAGGTCGGCATGGACCGACGAGATTCCGGCGTAGACTGTAAAATTTTTCGGCGTAGGCCGGGAATACAGACAAAAGTTTCAAGTGTGTGATTCCGGCGTAAACTGTAAAAATCGACGGCACGTGCCGGATTTAGGCAGAGAAGAAACCAGTGCAGACTGAGCAAAAACCATAATCCACAAAATGCAAAATGACAAAAGTATTGCAATTTAAGGGGGAGGTTAGAGCGTGCTCAAACAAGGAATCTACTACTGACAACACAAGAGAACATGGTAGAACAAAAGCCAGGCTGTCAAAAGATAACAACAGTGTTGCCAATCAAAAAAACATACCAGCGTAGCAATACATACAAAGTTTTCAACAAAACAAAATAAAAGACAAGTCTAAGCCACACGTGGCCGTCAAAATAAACAAAACATAGTTTTAGTGAATAACAAGAACAGACTTAAACTTTGGGTTCTGACTCAGAATCATCCAAACTCTGTCCCTGATCAGCCTCGCGAAACACAACATCACCCATGCCTACTGTGCTCATTGGAGCAAAAATCATTGGGTGCACAAAACCGGCTCCTTGGAAGTCTGTTGCGTGGGGATTGCTCAAAAACTGGACCGGGTCTAAAGCATCGGCAGCAAAAGCTAACGTGTCCAATCCAGCACTAGCAGCAACAGTGGACATGACCACAGAACCATGCAAACCCATGCTACTCAAACCCGTACTGATGGAAGAAACAAAAAATAGCATACTAATCCCAATAGAGAAAGCAGCAGCAGCTCCTATACATGTGGACATAAAGCTGGATACACCACCAGGGGCCAAGTAGGACCAAGGATAAGTTTGGTGGGAGGCATGGATAGGGACAGCAGGCACCCAGGTAGGTAAAGTATAAGGGTTCTCTTGACAGGAGTCGAGATCATCAGAAATTTGAGTGGCAGCAGGGTAGATAGTTCTAAGAAAAGTACGCTGACCTCACAAACCAACACGCAAATCATAGCCCGTGGTCGGACTCTCTCAAAACCAGTGGTGAGGTTTGCATCATGAGCAACCTGGCCACCCCGAGGAAAGCCATCTCAGACTCAAGAAAATCTAGGCGTGCTTCAAAATCAAGGCTGTGGATAGGAAACATGCCAGGAGAAGGGATGTTGAAGGAGCTAGGTCCAGGGGCATGACGAGGAGGTAGGTCACGAGGTGGTGCAGGATTGTCATAAGCAAGATGATCGGCAGGGAGTTCAGGAAGGTGATGACCAATCACATGTGTAGAGGGTGACATGAGCCTATCACCTGGAAGACTAGGAACTGTAGCACGAGTACAAATAGCAGAGATTAGGACGGGAAAAGGCATATTGCCATTCTTAACACGGTTAAAAGCAAAGTATGTATCCTTGGCATAGATAAGCTGACCTACATCAACCGCAACGTTCTTAACAACTGCCCATGCTAGACAAGCCTCGTCATAGTTGAAAGCGCTGATGTGCCTAGAGGGACATACATTGTGAGCTAGAAAATGCTTCAGGGCTCGCACATGTTTGATACACGCACCAAATTTAATCCTTTTTCAACCCAAGTGGCCGAAGGATCAAAAGCGCGTTGAGCCTCGAAAGCTCTGGTCTGGATCATACCGGCATCACTTACGTTCCAAACAGAAGTATAATCATTCTCAAATGGTACATTAGGGATTCCATAAAAAGCATTGATGACCTCAGGAGAGAAGGGAACTTGAGTGTTACGGATGGAAATCGAAGCTACTTGCTCTTCTTCCAGGGGCTCGATGGTAGAGAGCATAAAATAGAACTCAGCCACCATAGTGGCATTGATAACATCAGTATGGACATCGGAATGCCTTAACCAACTACGACGTTCAAAGAATTGACGAAACTCGGTGCTAAGAGAAGCAAACTCAATACCACGCTCAAGAAGAAGATTACAAGTTCCAAAGTACTCATCAAAGGCCTAAATGGCGGCAAGAGAAGCGGTGTTTTGAAAAGTTATTGCTTCTTCATCACTAGTGAGAGGATGGGGTTGATGGATGCGTACTACGATGGTTGGAGTACTAGTTTTACGTTTCTTACCACTGGCTTTTCTACGAATGTTCGAGGATTCGGCCATGACTAAGGTGGTTTCAAAACAACAAAAATTTATCAGATGAAACAAATCAATTTTTATCTACCAATTCAAAAATGGAAAATAGAACAAGAATTAACAAAATTCAATGAAATGGAGAAGGAAAATCAATTACCTTCTTGTTGTGTTAAATCACCGGAGAAGATGAAGGTTGGCCGGAACTTATGGATAGCCACCGGAAAGCTTGGGGTCGCCTCCTAAAAGAGTAAAATCGGTTCCTCGTTGACGGAAGGAGTAGAAAGAGAAGAAACAAGGGGAAGACGAGATGGCGGAATTTGGTTGATACAAGGAGTTTGGGTGGATGAAATTTTGTGAGGGGAGGTGAAAGAGGGGTTGTAATGGTGGAGAGGGTGAGGGGAAAACTGATAGAAGATGTTATGGGGAGAGAAAGAAGGAGAACAACCGATTTGAATTTCAAAAACCGTCGAGCCGGCGCAGACTGTGAGTTTTACGGCGTATGCCGGGAAACTCAGGCAATCTCTCGGGTTTTTATAGGAAAAACCGGTGTGAGACCATTCATTTTAAATGGCGTACACCGTATACAATCTTACCGAAGGCAGATACTTCATTCGACAGACAACCCCAAAGACGAAATTAAAGACATCTTGTTATTCACCTAGCTATGTAAGAAAATTTTGACACAAACTTTCATACAACTGCGGGTTGCCTCCCGGTAGCACTTTTGTTTAACGTCGTTTGCTCGACAGGATTATATGACCAAAATGGTAGTGATTAAACAATTTATCAAACAAAAGGGGATACTCCTAACAATTACTCGCCTAAGCATGTAGCAATTAAGTACACAAGCCAACCGAAAAATAGTGCTTAAGAAGTAATATGAAGGATAGTACCCGTGGTTGCTAAATTTATAGTCTATAGCTAGACTATGTCATGCTTCAATTGGTTGGGGGGTCGGTAAGGAACATCACCTCACGAGTTTGAGGGATTCCTTCCTCTTCAACATAAGCCTTCACTCTATGTCCATTTGCCATAAATTTAGTTTTCCATCAGTCAATTACACAGCTCTGGATGCATGCACTTTAGTCACCAAGAATGGACCAGTCCACCTAGATTTAAGCTTACCTGGAAACAATTTCAGACGTGAATTGTACAAGAGCACCTTATCACCCACATGGAACTCACGACGAAAGATTCTCTTATCATTGAAGGATTTCGTTCGTTCCTTGTAGATGCGGGCGTTCTCATAAGCATCAAGGCGAAACTCCTGAAGTTCCGTGAGTTGGAGTAATTTATGCTCACCAACGGCCTTGGGATCGAAGTTAAGAAACTTGATAGCCCAAAAGGCCCGATGTTCCAACTCAACCGAAAGATGACAAGACTTGCCAAAAACTAGTCTATAAGGGGAACAACCAATCGGTGTTTTAAAGGCCGTTCGGTATGCCCACATTGCATCATCTAACTTTACCACCCAATTCTTATGATTTGAATCTATGGTTTTTTCAATAATTCTCTTCACCTCTCGGTTAGATGCCTCGACTTGCCCACTAGTTTGTGGGTGGTACGGTGTACCGATCTTGTGCTTCACACCGTATTTTTCAATCAACTAGGTAAACAGTTGATTGCAAAAGTGTGAGCCTCTATCACTAATGATAGCCCGAGGAGTACCAAATCTCATGAAGATATTCTTTTTAAGGAATTTCATCACCACTCCTGTATCATTAGTGGGAAGAGCTTGGGCTTCGAGTCCTTCGACCCATATAGATACATAGTCGACCATTACCAAGATGAATTTCTTAACAAATGATGGGGGAAATAGGCCCATGAAATCAATGTCCCATACGTCAAACAATTCACATTCCAAAATAGGTTGGAGAGGCATCTCATGTTTCTTAGAAACATTTCCCCATTTTTGACATGATTCGCATGATCGTGCATAGTGGTGTGCGTCTTTATATAATGTTGGCCAATAAAAACCACATTGCAACACCTTCTAGGAGGTTTTACACCCTCCATGGTGCCCTCCAACCTCACGAACATGGAAAAAGGATAAGATTCTCAAAATTTCATTATCGGGGATGCATTTCCTAATGATGCAATCTGAAAACCTTCGAAAAAGGTCCGGTTTTCCCAATAATAGAATTTTAAATCACGGGAAAAATTCTTTTTCTGTTGCCACGTTGTTTAGGGTCAAATTGTATGATTTTTATAGATATATTTTATATCAATTTCCCCCATATGTGGATGTTTATCATAGAAATCGAACCTTATATTGAAATATTGAGCAAATGAGTTTTATAGATAATAAATTGCAAAAGTGGCTGATTTATGTGTTTTTATCGTTGGTTTTATGTTTATTTGGATGTTGTTACACTTTGCAATATTTTGGATATCTTGTAGATGCATATCTTCGGTCTAAAAGAGGTGTTTAGAGGGTTAGAAGAAGATGCCACAAGTTTACGAGTTCAACGGAGCAAATTTTCCTAAGTACTTAAATCGTTACATATTTTCGACGGAGATTTGACCCAGCTTAGAGGCATTTTCAGGGGAGGACTTCTTCATGAAAATTTTAGATCTTTGAAAGAGCTTTCCAACGCACTTTGAATTACGTCAATCGGACTTCTACAACTCAAATGGTGGTCAAGTGGGTAATCAATTTGGGTAAGTGGGAAATCCCGAAATATACTCGTAATACGACGGGCTAATCAAAAAGGCGTTTTCTGAAGAAGAGTCCTAATGAAAGTTGTAGAGTTTTCCGAGAGCTTTTTTATGACATTCGGATCATAATTTTTGGAGGTCTACAACTCAAGATATGAATTTTAGAAGTTTGAGTTCGAATCGGTGAACCGGCGTCCGGGCAATCACCGTAGCGACCGACATACTCCAAATCCTAATTGGAAAAGGATTTTATAGCAGCCGCCTCTCTTTTCCAATATATATATATGAATGCAGCCGAACCCTAAGGATATTCATATAACAAAATTCATTCAGCCGCATTATTGACAGCAGCAGCGGCAGCTTTGAGGCTTCAAGGCCGGTCACCCGAGCCTTGTGCTCGGGTGATCCGGGTTAGATTAGATGTAGTTTTCTTTCGTTTTCGTTCTTGGATCAATTCATGTATGAGACTATGTGAGTTCTTCTTGATTTATTCAATTCAGTTTTTCTTCATGAGTTTAGTTCTTTTTGTATCTTTTTTATGTGTTTATGATGCCATGAGAATAGATTGGAAGATTTGTTTTCTATTGATGTTTATAATACGGAAGTTGCATAAACGTTAGATCACCATAGAAAGATAGGACTTTTAATCGTTAATGATGACAAGTTAATCGATTAATTATCTAGGTTGTTAGATTCTAAAATACGAGAGTTAACCTGAATCTACACCGAGTGTTGTATGGAAATCAGTTTCAACTTACGAGAGAGTAGAGATTGATAAATTGGATTCACTAAGGAATTAAGAATCCGTAGCTTGAGAATAAATTCACTAAGGAATTAGGGGTTTATGTCTCGTGAAAAGGTGAAACCACAAATCGAATTAGAATCATGAGATTAACTAGGATTGAGATCACATAGGTTTGTATATTGGTTGTTTGATCCCATGTCTTTAGTTTAGTTTAGTTTTATTTCGTTTTAGCTTAGATTTAGTTTACTTGTTCTATGTGTTATTTGTTCGTTCTTTCGTTTATTTCGTTTAAGAGTAACAATTTAGGAGATTAGTGAAATTAGATTCAACATCCCAATTCCCTGTGGATCGACCCTGTACTTACCCTACTATGCTATCAACTACCCGATATTTGGTCGGTTAGGAGTTAGTTTGCATGTTAAGTATAGGTTTATAAATTTTCTTTTGTTTTTATGATGCAAAATCCTCCGCAACAAAAGTGGCGCCGTTGCCGGGGAATAGGTGTCATGTTGAATCTAATCTTGTTATTTCTCGATTTTGTTACGTTTATTTTTCGTTTTAATAAAAGTAGCGTTTACCAAATCGAGAGTTTTTATTTTGCCGTGTTTCGATGACCATAAGGTTAAGAATGTGCAAAAGTTTTTTACTCGATTTGTTTAAACGTGAAGTATGTGTTTATGTGTTTTCTGATCTAACCTCTTTGTGCTTTAATTGAAAGTGGGCTTTGTGATCTGTGTTAATATGTGTTTTAAGTTTTTAGGGTTTGTCCGCGTTTTCTCGCTCTCGCTTGTGTATTCGTTGTATGGACGAGCGTTCAAGTTAGTGAACGCCCGTCCGATTCTTTAGCTGCGAGTAAACGAGCGTTTGAAAGTATTGGACGCTCGTCCGTTCAAATATTTTCGACTTGTTTCGGTTTAAAGGACCGACGAGCGTCTATGCTTTACGAACGTCCGTCCGGTTGGTTTTCAAGTCAAACGAGCGTTTGTTTTTTGAACGCTCGTCCAAAGCCGTATTTTGAGGTGAACGCCCGTTCGTTGTGCTTTGAACGCCGCCCGTAGTCCAGGTTTTTCTTGATCTCATTCCTAATGCTTTTATTTAGTATGGATTGCTTACATTCGAGCATCCGTGGCCTATTTATTTTTTACATAGATGTCCCGAATATGAATGTTATACCTTTCCATCTATGAATTCATGCTAAGTAAATGATCTTATTCCTTATACATGATTCATCTATGCAAGTTATAGTTACCGTCGGTTCTCGTATGCTATAAGCGGTCTTCGTGTTAATTAGTAGCTAATGTCGGTTTCCGTATGCTACATACCGTTGTGATGAATCTTGTGAGCTTTGAGACTTATGTGCTTCCTTGTTATTTTTATAACTCATTTGGGTAGTGCTTGTCGGTTTTCCGTTGCTACGATGGAAACCTTATGAGTTATATCTGTTTAGTATAGCTAACTGTTGGTTTTCCATAATGCTATCACCTTTGACGAGTCTTAAAGCGCGTCTACACTGCATGTAATGAACAGGACTGTCGTTTATCGTAACCTGTCATTATCTGGTAGACGTTTATTATATACATGTCATGTTGCAAATGAGTGGGCTAGTTTTCTTTCTTTTATTTTCTTTTATTTTTGCATATCATTCAGATGCATATCATTTAGTTGCATGTCATCTAGTTGCATTGTTTTTCTATTTTTCTTTTATTTTTCTTGAGTGTAGTTAACTGTCGGTTTCCGTAATACTACCTCATTTTTTTTTCATGATGGTTACTGTTGGTTTTCCATATGCCATCATTATTATTATTGCATATCATGTAGGCTGCATTGTAGTATATTTTCATATAGTTGCACCTATCCTACGAGTTTGTGATATTTTCATGTATATGTGTCCATCTTTATGTGAGCATAATTTGAATATCTCTATAAATTCTTTTCCATGTGCTTTATTTGTATAAGTCTAATCTTTTCCCCGAAGACTCTTTTTGCACTAATCAAGTCTGCAGGATACTTTCTATAGCTATTGTGCACTTTAATGATGTATTCAGTTGTCCTGTGATGCTCCACAGTCTACTGAGCTATGCAAGCAATCCTGGTTCTTGTTGGTTCCTCCAGAATTGCCAGCATCCAATCGCCTAAGTTCTCTAATTTATTATTTCGTATAACTTGAGGACAAGTTGCAATCTAAGTGTGGGGGAAGGGATAGATGATTTATGTGTCTACTTTCGTTTGCTCATATTTTTAGTATTTCTATGAAAAGTGCTTAATTTTCAAATTTTTTGTTATATCCCGAGTAGACAAAGGCATATCTTTGCTTGAGTTTATATCATTTTTGCTATATTCTCGTATATTTAGTAATTTTAGTTGTTTCACCCGACACTCTTTTTCACATGCCATAGTAAATGATGAGCTAAATGTTGAAAGCCTACCCCATTTTAGTTGGAGATTTTTGATGATTATAGCATGTTTATTTGCTTATGTACAATTCTTGAAAAGTTTAGTAGTTTGTATTCTAGGATTAAAGTATGACATACTGTGAATATCTGTAAGTTTGAATGTGATAAGTGAAACGTGATTAAGTCTTTGCAATAATAATAAATTGTTTACTTGAGGTGTTATGCTCGGTGGTCCGTGCTACTAGAAAATAATCTTTTCCCCGCCGACCGAAATCTCTAAGTAAACATAATTGTAATTGTGTGTGTCGGAAGTGGTTTATGATTTGGGTGAGGTAGGGTGTACCACGTATGTCCTATTCCACTATGATGACCAAAAGCTCACGACGGTCGGTTTATAGCCGCCTTATGATTGGAGTAAGGTAGGGGATTATCTTGAAATGTCCTATTACGCTATGAGGGCAAAAGCTTATTCGATGTGTGTTAGAAAAGTGTGAAAAAAGTGAAAATATTGAAATATATTATTATGAATAAGTAAGGACTTAGTTATCGTTAATCTTATACCCAATATAAACCGAAGGATATGTTGTAGGGATTATCCTCGAGTCCGTCGAAATGTTTTAGATATTCTCTACTATTTCTTTTTGGGATATGTATGTTTTGTAAAGTGCTCGTTATAATTTTTGAATATTTCTAACTTAGATGGGAAACCGGGCTAGTTTTGGTTTGAATAACTTTCAACTTGTGGAACTTAGTGGAAGTTTATTATGGCTATGCACACACTACACGGGTGAACTTCTAAGTTATTGAATATACTTCATATTTGTATGGATGTTTATTTGTCTCGAGCTTGACTTTGTTTTGTTTTGCTCGGGACGAGCAAAAGATAAGTGTGGGGGAGTTGTTTAGGGTCAAATTGTATGATTTTTATAGATATATTTTATATCCATTTCCCCCATATGTGGATGTTTATCATAGAAATTGAGCCTTATATTGAAATATTGAGCAAATGAGTTTTATAGATAATAAATTGCAAAAGTAGCTGATTTATGTGTTTTTATCGTTGGTTTTATGTTTATTTGGATGTTGTTACACTTTGCAATATTTTGGATATCTTGTAGATGCATATCTTCGGTCTAAAAGAGGTGTTTAGAGGGTTAGAAGAAGATGCCACAAGTTTACGAGTTCAACGGAGAAAATTTTCCTAAGTACTTAAATCGTTACATATTTTCGACGGAGATTTGACCCGGCTTAGAGGCATTTTCGGGGAGGACTTCTTCATGAAAATTTTAGATCTTTGAAAGAGCTTTGCAACGCACTTTGAATTACGTCAATCGGACTTCTACAACTCAAATGGTGGTCAAGTGGGTAATCAATTTGGGTAAGTGGGAAATCCCGAAATATACTCGTAATACGACGGGCTAATCAAAAAGGCGTTTTCTGAAGAAGAGTCCTAATGAAAGTTGTAGAGTTTCCGAGAGCTTTTTTATGACATTCGGATCATAATTTTTGGAGGTCTACAACTCAAGATATGAATTTTAGAAGTTTGAGTTCGAATCGGTGAACCGGCGTCCGGGCAATCACCGTAGCGACCGACATACTCCAAATCCTAATTGGAAAAGGATTTAATAGCAGCCGCCTCTCTTTTCCAATATATATATATGAATGCAGCCGAACCCTAAGGATATTCATATAACAAAATTCATTCAGCCGCATTATTGACAGGAGCAGCGGCAGCTTTGAGGCTTCAAGGCCGGTCACCCGAGCCTTGTGCTCGGGTGATCCGGGGTTAGATTAGATGTAGTTTTCTTTCGTTTTTGTTCTTGGATCAATTCATGTATGAGACTATGTGAGTTCTTCTTGATTTATTCAATTCAGTTTTTCTTCATGAGTTTAGTTCTTTTTGTATCTTTTTTATGTGTTTATGATGCCATGAGAATAGATTGGAAGATTTGTTTTCTATTGATGTTTATAATACGGAAGTTGCATAAACGTTAGATCACCATAGAAAGATATGACTTTTAATCGTTAATGATGACAAGTTAATCGATTAATTATCTAGGTTGTTAGATTCTAAAATACGAGAGTTAACCTGAATCTACACCGAGTGTTGTATGGAAATCAGTTTCAACTTACGAGAGAGTAGAGATTGATAAATTGGATTCACTAAAGAATTAGGAATCCGTAGCTTGAGAATAAATTCACTAAGGAATTAAGGGTTTATGTCTCGTGAAAAGGTGAAACCACAAATCGAATTAGAATCATGAGATTAACTAGGATTGAGATCACATAGGTTTGTATATTGGTTGTTTGATCCCATGTCTTTAGTTTAGTTTAGTTTTATTTCGTTTTAGCTTAGATTTAGTTTACTTGTTCTATGTGTTATTTGTTCGTTCTTTCGTTTATTTCGTTTAAGAGTAACAATTTAGGAGATTAGTGAAATTAGATTCAACATCCCAATTCCCTGTGGATCGACCCTGTACTTACCCTACTATGCTATCAACTACCCGATATTTGGTCGGTTAGGAGTTAGTTTGCATGTTAAGTATAGGTTTATAAATTTTCTTTTGTTTTTATGATGCAAAATCCTCCCAACACACGTCCAATGAGATGGAACATACACACAAGTGAAATAATTAACAATGTTACCGAACCATGGCGAGCTCTTCTTCGGTGTAGTACCGGCTTTGATAAGTTGCATAGTTGGCGGAGCATCAACCATGAGGAGTTGTTTGTCCAGAAATGAATCTTTGATTTCTCATCTCTTTCCTTCCTCTTCAACATATTCCAAGTGACTCAAGTGGTCTGCTACCACATTCTCGCTACCTTTTTTTTTAATCTTTGATCTTAATGTCAAATTCTTGAAGCAAAAGAATCCATCTAAGAAGACGCGGTTTTGTATCTTTCTTACTTAACAGATATTTCAGTGCTTCATGATCGGTGTAAACAATGACCTTGGAACTGACAAGATAGGCGCGGAATTTATCCAATGCAAAATCTACGGCAAGTAGCTCATTTTCCGTTGTGGCATAATTGAGTTGTGCAGCATTTAATGTATGAGATGCATAATAGATTGCTTTGAGAACCTTTTCATGGCGTTGGCCTAGCACAGCCCCAACTGCCAGATCGCTTGCATCACACATAAGCTCAAAAGGTAAGTTCCAATCCGGTGCCACGAGCACTGGTGCAGTTGTCAGTCGCTTCTTTAAAGTCTTAAACACCTTCATACAATTTATCGTCAAAGTTGAAAGGTACCTTTTTCTCAAGAAAATGGCTAAGAGGCTTGGCGATGCGAGAAAAGTCTGCGATGAAACGCCTATAAAAACCGGCATGTCCAAGAAATCCTCTTAGCGTCTTCAGATTCACTGGTGGGGGTAACCTTTTAGTCACTTCGATTTTTGCCTTGTCCACTTCAATCCCTTCTTCTAAAATTATGTGGCCTAAGACAATACCATCTGACACCATGAGATGGCATTTCTCCCAATTCAAGACCATGTTTGTGTCTTCACAGTGTTGTAGAACACGCTCTAAGTACGATAGACATTCTCCAAAAGAGTCTCCAAATATACTGAAGTCATCCTTAAAAATTTCTAGAAACTTTTCTACCATGTCAGATAATATCACCATCATGCATCGTTGAAAGGTTGCCGGTGCATTACACAATCCAAACGGCATTCTTTTGTACGCAAAGGTTCCATAAGGACAAGTAAATGTCGTCTTCTCTCTATCTCATGCGGCGATGAATATATACAAATAGCCTAAGTAACCATCCAGAAAACAATAAAACTTGTGTCCACACAATCGTTCCAACATCTGTACTATGAACGGTAGTGGATTATGGTCCTTCTTAGTATGATCATTCAATTTGCGGAAATCAATGCACATCCGATATCCTGTGACTTCTCTTGTTGGGATCCACTCATGTATGTCATTCTTCTTTACCGTGAAACCACCCTTCTTTGGCACCACTTGGGTGGGACATAACCATTCACTGTCTGATATGAGAAAAATTATCCCCATCTCCAATAGTTTGATACCCTCTTTCTTGACAAATTTTTGCATGTTTGGGTTGAGGCGGCATTGTGGTTGGATACAAGGCTTAGCACCCTCATTCAATATGATTTTGTTCACACAAATCTCTGGACTTATTCCTTGAATATCTGCCACTGTCCATCCAAACGCTTTCTTGTGTTGCCTAAGCATCCTCAACAATTGATCCTCATGAAAACTGGTTAGTGACGATGAAATAATAATAGGAAGCAAATTATCGGTTTCAAGAAAGGCATATTTGAGATTATAAGGGAGAGGTTTCAATTCCAAATTCCTCGGTGGCTCCTCTACTGAAGGCTTTAACACTGAACCATCCAGTTCCAATTCCAGATAACGATGCCATGCATGGTTTCCTCATAAAAGAACGTCCTGCATCCAAGTGAAAAATGACTTCTTCCATCTCTTTGTCATTATCGTCCTCTTCATAAATGGATAAGGCCAAGCACTCTTCAAGCTTGTCTTCAAAGGCCTATAAGTTAGTATGATCCACACAAATAGAAGATATAGTATCTACGAAAGAACATGACTCATGCGAGTTATATGGTTGTTTCATTACCTTGAAGATATTGAAAGTGACCTTATCTTCATTTAATCTGAAAACTACTTCACCTCGTTGAACATTGATAAGAGTCCTTCCCGTGGCTAGGAATGGACGACCAAGAATAAGGGACGTTGAATACCCTTCTTCCATTTCCATTACCACAAAATCAACCGGGAAGTAAAACATATCGACCTTGACCAGCACATCTTCGATGACTCCCTTAGGGCGTTTAATAGACCTATCAGCTAATTGGAGGGTCATCTCCGTGTTTTTGAGTTTTCCTATCCCTAGTTTCTTATAATCCTCATAAGACATGAGATTAATGCTCGCACCGAGATCGCAAAGCACATTCTTAAACAAAAAGCCCCCAATCTCACATAGGATAGTGAAACTACCGGGGTCTTTATGTTTAGGCGGGAGCTTGTGTTGCAACATTGCAGAGCTTTCCTCATTGAGAAAAATTTTCTCATATTCTTCTAAACGCTTTTTGTTCGAGAGGATGTTCTTAAGAAACTTTCCATAAGTGGGCATGTTGATTAGTGCTTCATTGACTGGGATATTAACATTAAGGTGACGAAACGTGTCAAGGAAATGTGCATACTTCTTATCCGTTTTCAACTTTTTAATTTGCTCCCTATGCGGGTAATGTAAAGATTCAAGATCAATAACTTTAAGGTTCGAAGTCATACCTCTCTTACCTTTGTCTTTAGATGAAGATGGTGATGCTTCCTTGAATGTTTGCGCATTCGGAGGTCTCCATGTGTCATGATCTTGCACTACCTTCTTTGAAATGTGCCCAGAATTCTTCCTCATGCCGTCGGCGTGAGTCATGTCTGTTAGGAAATCAATCGAGTAGCGCAGCAGAATTTAAAAATTGATTTCCCGATCCAGGATCGTCTTCGTTTAAACAATAAACATACAAGAGAGGGGACGGTAATATTACCTTGGTTGATCTAAAAGATCGATGCTTTGACCGTCAGGTAGGAGTAGATGTACGCAAGCCGTCCAAGCGTCCGGTATCTACTAGTAATCCACATGAGCACCTCGCCGGAATCCCGCCAAGGATTGCTACTAGAAAAACTCGACTTCTAGGTCGACATTTCTCTCTCTAAGAAGCTCTCTTATTTTTCACAAGAACAATTAGCTCTTGGAATTATGGTGTGTAATACAAGAGCTTGGCAACCCCTTGCTTATATAGACATATGGGGCGCCCCTTGCATTCCCAAAATCCTTGGGGAACAAGTCTTGAGTAGAATGGAGAGAAAGAAAACATTTTCCTAATAAAATAAGGAAAACCTTAGATTGATTTATCTCATTTAATTTAATATCTTATATTAAATATTTCCAAAATATTGTCAATATCTAATATTGACTATCTTTATCTTATTACCATAAATCTATTTTTCCAAAATCAATTAATATCCAATATTAATATTATGGTAATCTTATTAATTAAATTGCACAATTCAAATGTATCCTACAAAAAGATGGCGCCAATAATTAGCCAAATTCACGTGTTGGCCAATATATATTTTTATAATTAATATAATTAATATCTTGTATTATATTTATTCATAATAAATAAATACCACCATATTAATTTACCACTATAACCTTTATAGTTTTGAGATAAACTTTCCTTATTTGGGTATCAACTATAACCACATTTTAATCCAACTCGATGTTCATATGTGTGTGACCCGATAGGCTTTCCGAATATGTTGGCCGTAGACATAAGGCGTAATTACGAAAATGCCCTTCACATCTAACGATCACGGATAGCGTCTAGCAACACGTCCATGACCCCCAATCATCGGAAGAGTCAATACGCAATGACTACTACCTTTTATGTGCTCGGTTAGCGTGTAAATAGAATCATATCGCTGTAATAATATCCATACGGTCGTACATCGAGTGTCAAGCATTGACGACCGTATCTTATAATCTGGATATCATGCTCTCTCGAAGTAACTCATTTACTTCCACTTTGCAAAGATTCACTAGAGTAAGACATTCCTTATAAGAAGGCTCTTTCGGATATTCACCCATACTAAGAGGGTACGCGATTCCCAGACGACCTAACATGTATACTCCGCATGCTTCAATATCACACCCAATCACTATCGCATGATCGCCCCATGGTTTGGGGAAACCTCAATAGTGTCAAAGCATGACAATCCACACCGTGATTCCATGTAGACTCCGGTCCTAAGGATAATTACACAACCGTCACATAGTGCGACACTTAACAGTGTAAGTGGGTCAGTCTAATGTACGCATTCTCTAATACATGTCCATGTACAGTCCAAGTGTCTCTACACTTTGATAGACGAGATCTATCCCTGCCCTTAAAGACAGAAGACATCTAATACGTGCTAATCCGTACGTACTATCAATGCCCTGTTTAATAGTACATCAGCCTAGAGACATTTAAGTATCAAACTTATTAAAGTGATTAGAGATCTCATCAACCATAATCGCCTATCATGGTTTCTCTACCACAATTTAATACTAAGGACGTTATCATATAACAATTCATAATTGGTTCTTTAAAATAACAATTATATGACAACAGAAAAATCCATTTATTATATATGTATAATCATAAAGAAATAGTAGAAACGGTCCGACCCGGTCGGATCCGGTCCAACCCAATTGGGTTTAGGACACTATTTCAACAATGTCAAGTCTGGCGTGAGCCGGGCTTCTTGCCAAACTCTCTGTTTTTTCCTTATTATTCCCGGCGTGAGCCGTAGCATTGTCGGTGCATGTCGTGTTATCCGCAGCAGTTTCTTCTCTAACATGTTCATTGAATAAGGTTCTCAAATCACTAGCCCTCGGATTCTTCAATATTCTTGGGACTTTGATCCATTCCACATCTTCACTTTCTGCTTCAACATGTCTATCAAGTCTTAAAAAATCAGAGACTATCTATTCTTCTTCTTCACTTAATTCTTTTTCATCCTCATTTCCCAAATCTTCTTCAAACTTATCATCCAAATCATCTTCTACTTCATTATTCCTGAATTTCTCTACTCTGTTGCTACCACATACTCTTCCACTTCGAGTAATCACTGCATTCACTTCCCTTGGGTTCCTTTCGGTATTTCTTGGTAGTCCTCCCGGGGGTCTACTATTCTTTCTTTCCCCTTCTCTACTCAAATGTTCTTCAACATTTCACATAGATGCTTCTATAGTTTTCATCCTCACACCGTGTCTGCTCATGGATGTTTTTAAGGTGCTCACATCCTTAGTAACTGTGCCTATAGAAGACATCATGGATTCCATATTCTTAGCTTGAGTAGACATCACACCCATGACATTTTCCATCAACTTTTCCCATTTGTCAACTCCTTCTACGGGCGGGGTTGAACTTTGAGTGACGGGAATGCTTTGTATGGTGTGTTGGGGGTAGGATCGGGTTGGTGGTGGTTGGTGGTTTTGATTCGAGGTATTTCCTTGATAACCTTGGTTTTTGAGTATTTTCATTGTACGAGCTCTTGAATTGAGTGGGATATGGTGGTTGTCCCTTGCCTGTGCTCTCGGACCAACGGAACGTAGGGTGATCTCTTCGAATGGCTTTGAAGGAATTTGAATAAGCATTGTTCAAGTTCCAATGTTGTTGCATAAAACTCACTTCTTCCCTTCAATATCCTTCGGATTCTTCCATTCCCAATGACATGTTGTCATCATTCAAATTTTCACTAAATACATTTCCTTCCGAGCTTAGACTCTTGTTTGTTTGCAAACCATCAAACTTCCTACTGAGATTCTCCAATTGTGCTAAGACATCTAAGTTTGATGTCGACTCACCTACAAACGCTACTTTTCTTCTGCTAGATCGGTTTCCCACATTCTATTGTTCTTAGAAATCTTCTCAATAGCATCATACACAATTTGTGCTTCACTCATCATCAAAGAACCACCACATGCGTGATCAACATCCGCAAGTGAGTCCTTTCATAAATTTCGACAGAAAAGCTGAATCTGCATATCAAGAGAGTAACCATGATTGGGACAAGGTCTCAACAATTTCTTAAATCTTTCCCATGCACTTCCAAGTGTTTCCTCGGCTCCTTGCCTAAAATTAGCAATCTCAACCTTCAATTCCAAATTCCTTCCCGGAGTAAAATATTGCTTTAAAAACTCATTTTGGATGTTTTCTTAACTTGTCAAAGAATGATGTGGGAGGGACATAAACCAATCTCTAGCTTTTCCTTTCAAATAAAAATGAAACATTGACATCCTTGTCAACTCTCGATGAACACCTTGACTCGTGGCCGTGTTACACAATTCTTCAAAAAGATATAGGTGATGATGCGGGTCTTCATCATCTTCACCAAGAAATTGAGCTCTAGTGTCAATTAAGCCAAAAAGATGGGATTTCACCGCAAAGTTATTTATTCCATCATTGGGTAAGCAAATTGGATTGTTGGTTTCATTCCTTCTTAAGGTTTGATCGCAAATGGGTCTCGGGTTTGGAGGGTTGTTGTTCCGGTTATTTTGGTTTCGGTTTTGGTTATGGGGAATTTAGTTGTTGCAGTTTGGTTGTGGAGGAAGACTTTGTAATGGTGGATTTGGATTATTGGGAATCTGTCCATGACCTTGGGCATGATTGAGCCCTTGTTCAACGTGTGCCTCATCACTGTTCTCAGCCATATCTATTCCTTGATTCGATGTCTTGGGAAGATTCTTCACCAAGATGTCCTTTGCTAGTTTGACCACACTTTCTCTCTACTCTTAACTGCCTTTCAGAACTATTAATGTCGGGCTTGTATGGAGTGAGTAGGGCCTTACCGCTTCTGGAACGGGTCATCAACTACAAGACAGAAACAACAAGAAAATAATAAAACAACACTTGGTAACTTTCCAAAGAGGTAAGTACCAGAGAAAAAAATAGAATTGAGGTTAGAAAAAGTGTTGACTCATTCTCAAGAATTTTTAGCTAATACAAGTAGTAACCGTTACACAAGTCCCCAGCAACGGCGCCAAAAATCTTGATCGCACTTTTCTGGGTGTCCAATCTAACCGGCAGTGTACCGGGTCAATTGTAGTCTAGTCTAGTGGTCAAGGTCGTCTCCACAGAGATGTTAGGTTAAACACCAATTAGATCTGATTATCTTGATATGAGTCGCAAATTAACGGGAAAGTAATTGCTTAGTCTACTTATAAAATTAACAATCAATGATAAAAGAGACTAACCAAGACAGCTTCATTTAGCAACAATCTCTTCTAGTTTCATGGGATGAATTGGTCGACCTATATAAGGGTGTCCAAGTGTGTGAAACGGTGTACTCCTAAGATAACAACTCTCCCTCATACGAGTGTGCAAACTTAAACTATGTCTCCTCTTTGGTTTAAGAGACCTAAACCTAATGATTCGGACATGATAAGGAACGTGAGCACAATACTAGTCGATTCCCCGGATAAGAAATTGAACTCCAACAAAGGTCAACTTTACCTTCCGATTTTCCTACCTCTTTCTCACACCTAATCTCTCCATTCGGTATCCATTAAGTGTGTGTATGCAAGTATTGGTCAATCACTCCAATGCTAGCAAGCCAAACAATACAAGTAGGAAAAGTTTCAACACAAATGAAGCTAGAAACGTACACAATCATTCTCCAATCAACCCAAAAGAGATCAAACTAGCTCAACTACAATGCCTTGGCTAGTTACAAATTTAGCTACTCATTATTACAAGTAATTAGCATTCATAGCAACAAGAACAAACAAAACAAGATAAAACTAGATTTTACCAATCACAAGTGATGAATTTGCAAAAGGAAACCTTACTTCATCTTCCACAAGCATCAATGGAGGTTGGTGTACATGGATTACTCCCTTTCTTCAATTAAACTATATAAAAGACTAAGTTAAACATTCTAATCGATTATACATGTGATGAATTGCTAAATGGATGAATTTTTTTTATTATGAGAGCCTTAGAAATTGATGGTGCCTTCAACGGGAAGAGGATGAACTCGTCTCTATTCTTTCATATCCACAGCAAATGAGAGTAACATGTTCTTATTGTCCAGAATTCGTCTTGTCCCGGCGTGCGTGTTGGGTAGTTGGACCAGTCTTATATAATAAATGCCAAATCTGATGAAATCTTCTTCAGCATCTGGCATGCACCAGATATCATGGGGTGCGATGTGTATCTTCCGGCCTAGGCCGGGCCGAACAGGGTTTTAAGAATTATCCTGGATATTGCACTTGTCTCTGGTCACTCTCTCTTCATCATGACCTGATGGTTCCAAAACGTGGTATCTGTAACAAAACAAAAACAAAAGGACACCACGGGTAAATCTGATAACAAAATTAGGCTAATCAGCCTCAAAATATGCCAAAACACTGAGTTCTTCTAATATCTACTACGTACAAAAGATAATCCATATCATCATAATATTTACTGAAATTGATACAAAAACATCACTAAAAGCTCAAGAAATAGGATTAAAATTTAGTAAAATGCATCATCCGGTTGACATACATCATCAATGCATCGGGATGGTTACTGCATCGGGGTGGTCACTGCATCATGGTGGTGAATTCATCGTGGTGGTGAATGCATCGGGGTGGTGAATGCATCGCGATAGTCATTGCATCTTGGTGGTCAGTGCATCACAGTGGTGAATGCATCGCGATGGTCACTACATCGGGGGTGGTCACTGCATTGGGGTGGTCACTGCATCACGATGGTCAATGCATCAGGGAGGTCACTGTATCGTGGTGGTCAATACATTACGGTGGTCACGGCATCAGGGTGGTCAGTGCATAACGGTGATCACTGCATTGTGGTGGTCAATGCATCGTGGTTGATCACTACATCGCGGGTGGTTGTTTCATCGGGGTGGTGCATGCATCACATTGGTCATTGTATTGCGGTGGTCAATACATTAGGGTGGTCACTGCATCGTGGTGGTCAATGCATTGCGGTGGTCACTACATCGCGGTGTCTCTGCATCGCGGTTTCACTTAATCGCGATGATTTTTATGAATAAAATTTTGATTTTCAGAAATCAACTTGAAAATTATCAAATTAGATGTCATAATAAAAAGGACTAAAAATATGAATTATGTTGAATAAAGTATAATGATCGAATCTTTATATCAAAAGATATAACCGTTTGAAATATTGATTAAGAGAGATTTTTTTTTGGTTATTTCTCAAATTTTCAACGCCTGCTTTCTTTCCGTGATGCACCGACCACCCCGATGCAGTGACCATTGTGAGATGAAGTTCAGCAGACCCTCCTTCAAAGATGGTTTCCTTGATCAATTTGTTGGAATATCACCAATTGGCCTACTTGCATAAATGCTAGTTGATGTATGCTGACCATTGCTTCTGTGCAAGAACATTCTTAGGGAGGTTGTTTTGTGGCTTTTTGAAAAGCTCTCATTTTGCACAAATTTTCCAGTGGATCTGGTGCACCTAGTAAGCATCACACTAGGTGATCCATAACCACTAAGTGTTAGGAAATCTACGCAGGAACGCAGCGGAATTCAAAAATTTATTTCCTATCGACCCAAGATCGACTTCGTTTAAGCAATAAACAAATAAGCTAGTAGACGGTGGTTACGTTGCCTGATCTAAAAGATCGACGCTTTGACCGTCTAAGGAGAGTAGTTCTGCATAGAGCCGCCCAAGTGTTCGGCCTCTACCGGTGATCCACACGAACAGCCCGCCGGAATCCCATCATGGATTGCTACCAGAAAAATTCGGTTTCTAGACCGGCTTTTTCTCTCTCTCAAAATCTCTCCTAAGAAACTCTCTATTTTTCACAAGAACTATTAGCTCTTAGAATTGTGATGAACAAAAGAGCTAGCCAACCCCTTTCTTATATAGGTGTTGGGGCGCCACTTTCAATTCCCAATATGATTGCGATTAGCTTCCTAGTAGATTGAGGAGAAAGAAAACCTTTTACTAGTAAAATAAGGAAAATATATTTGATTTATTTATCTCATTAATAGTCAATATCTTATATTAAATATTTCCAATATATTGTCAATATCTTATATTGACTATATTTATCTTATTACGATAAATCATATATATATATATATATATATATATATATATATATATATATATATATATATATTATACACATATAAATCTATATATAAATATCTAGCTATTACAAATGTGAACATGTATATCTTATATACATGTACAGCACACGCATGTAATCATATATATATAAATATTAATATCTAATATTAATATATGGTAATACCATTAATTAAATTGCACAATCCAAGTATATCTTATACACACACAAATTGCGCCACCTTAACCAACAAATTGGCATCCGGAATATTCTTTAATTAATATAATACTATTAATATCTTGTATTTAATTTATTCATAATAAATAAATACCACCATATTAATTTACCACTATAACCTTTATAGTCGTGAGATAAAACTTTCCTTATTTGGTTATCAACTATAACCATATTTTAATCCGGCTAGATGTTCTTATGTGTGTGACCCGATAGGCTTCCGAATATGTTGGCCGTAGACACAAAGTGCAATTTACGAAAATGCCCTTCATGCCTAACGATCACGGGATAGCGTCTAGCAACACACCATGACCCCCAATCATCGGAGGAGTCAAATGCAATGACTATTACCTTTCATGTGAAACAGTTACCGTGTAACTTACAATCCTATCGCTGTAATAATATCCATACGATAGTATCTCGAGTGTCAATACATTAACGATCGTATCTTATAATCTGGATATCATGCTCTCTCGAAGTAACTCATTTACTCCTACTTTGCAAAGATTCACGAGAGTAAGACATTCCTTATAAGAAGGCCCTTTCGGATATTCACCCCTACTGATAGGGTACGCGATTCCCAGACGACCAAACATGTATACTCCGCATGCTTCAGTATCACACCCAATCACTACCGCATGATCGCCCCGTGGCTAGGGGAAACCTTAATAGTGTCAAAGCATGACAATCCACACCGTGATGCCATGAAGACTCCGGTCTAAAGGATAATTACACAACTGCCACATAGTGCGACATTAATGTTAGTGGGTCAGTCTAACTTACGCATTCTCTAATACACGTCCACGTACAGTCCAAGTGTCTCTACACTTCGATAGACGAGATCTATCCCTGCCCTTAAAGACAGAAGACATCTAATACATGCTAGCCTATTCGTACTATAAATGCCTTGTTTAATATCACATCAACCTAGAGACATTTAAGTATCAAACTTATTAAAGTGATTAGAGATCTCATCAACCATAATCGCCTATCATGGTTTTTCTATCACAGTTTAATTAAGGACGTTATCATATAACAATTCATAATTGGTTCTTTTAGAAGAACATATATATGACAACATAAAAGCCATTTAATATATGCATAAACATAAAGAAATAGTAGAAATGATCCGACCCGGTCGGATCCAGTCCAACCCGATTGGGTTTAGGACACTATTCCAACACTAAGAACTTGACATGTGGAATAAAAAATGTACCTCAGTTTAGGCATTTTCAAATAAAATAATTAATTCCCCCTTTTCTTTTTCTTTTTCTTTTTTTTTTTTTTTTTTGAAAGTAATTCCCCTTTCAGTAGTTTTATGGTGGTCCAGGAGCACCATGTCATCATCTTTTAAACCAATCAAAAATTTTAAACATGGAGGTTATTTTCTAAACAAGTGGGGTCTAATTAAAATAAGTGGCTAATCAGCCTCAAAAGGACACCGCGGGTAAATCTGATAACAAAGTTAGGCTAATTAGCCTCAAAATATGCCAAAACACCGAGTTCTTCTAATATCTACTATGTACAAAAGGTAATCCTTATCATCATAATATTTACTGAATTGATATAAAAACATCACTAAAAGCTCAAGAAATAGGATTAAAATTTAGTAAAATGCATCATCAGGTTGACATACATCATCAATGCATCGGGATGGTTACTGCATCACGGTGGTCACTGCATCGGGGTGGTCACTGCATCAAGGTGGTGAATTCATCGTGGTGGTGAATGCATCGGGGTGGTGAATGCATCGCGATAGTCACTGCATCATGGTGGTCAGTGCATCACAGTGGTGAATGCATCGCGATGGTCACTGCATCGGGGGTGGTCACTGCATCGGGGTGGTCAATGCATCGGGGTGGTCACTGTATCGCGGTGGTCAATACATTGCGGTGGTCAATGCATCACGGCGGTCACTGCATCGGGGTGGTCAATGCATCGCGGTGATCACTGCATCACGGTGGTCAATGCATCGTGGTTGATCACTACATCGTGGGTGGTTATTTCATCAGGGTGGTGCATGCATCACACTAGTCACTGCATTGCGGTGGTCAATGCATCGGGGTTGGTCACTGCATCGAGGTGGTCACTACATCGCGGTGGTCAATGCATTGGGGTGGTCACTACATCGCGGTGTCTCTGCATCGCGGTGTCACTTAATCACAATGATTTTTATGAATAAAATTTGATTTTCATAAATCAACTAGAAAATTATCAAATGAGATGTCATAATAAAAAGGACTAAAAAATATGAATTATGGTGAATAAAGTATGATGATCGAATCTTTATATCAAAAGATATAACCGTTTGAAATATTGATTAAGAGAGATTTTTTTTGGTTATTTCTCAAATTTTCAGCGCCTGCTTTCTTTCCGCGATGCAGCGACTACCCCGATGCAGTGACCATTATGAGATGAAGTTCAGCAGACCCTCCTTCAAAGATGGTTTCCTTGATCAATTTGTTGGAATATCACCAATTGGCCTACTTGGATAAATGCTAGTTGATGTATGCTGACCATTGCTTCTGTGCAAGAACATTCTTAGGGAGGTTGTTTTGTGGCTTTTTGAAAAGCTCTCATTTTGCACAAATTTTCCAGTGGACCTGGTGCACCTAGTAAGCATCACACTAGGTGATCCATAACCACTAAGAACTTGACATGTGGAATAAACAATGCACCTCAGTTTTGGCATTTTCAAATATAATATTTAATTCCCCCTTTTCTTTTTCTTTTTCTTGAAAGTAATTCCTCTTTCAGTAGTTTTATGGTGATCCAGGACCACCATGTCATTATCTTTTAAACCAATCAAAATTTTAAACATGGAGGTTATTTTCTAAACAAGTGGGGTCTAATTAAAATAAGTGGCTGTGATTGGTTCCGGACCACCAAGTCATACTTGTGGCCGGACCAGGATAAAATTTGCCTTCCCCTTTTTCATTGTTACCATTTTAATCAAAGATTCTTTCGTTCAAAACATTAACTGCTCCGGAAAAAATTAACTGATGGAAATCATGGCTATGGAACAACACAATTTAAGTTTCAGGCATTCTGGCCGTACCATTACCGTGCTTGCATCTTTTGGCGTCAAATTCATCAGTAGCTTCGTCATTTCATCTGCTCCGGCAACGACGGAATTATTTCTTAACCGACCAGAGTAGTTTCCTCCCACATCTCCTTTGTCTTTATTTGCGTCAAACACATCAGAAACAGAGGGAGGAGAACCTTTCATCTTTGGCCGCTAGAAAGAATCATGACGATATGGGTATTCGGATACGGATCATTGATTCGGAAACCTAGTTTCCATACGATGATCGTCTTGTTGGCCTCATCAAAGGCTATCAACGAGAATTTTACCAAGGTCTTTCCCTTCTTTCTTTTCTCCATGTAAATATTTAGCTGCCTAGGAATTGTCCAACCAAGGGAGCTAAAGAAAATCAAGGTCAAGCAAGAGGAAAAAGGAGTTCAAGCCGACCAGTTCGAGATTTTGCTATGGAGTAGATATTGTGGAGTCAGATGACAATGTTATCTCAGGTACTTTTAATTTGTTCAATCTATGTTATTAAAGTACTATTATAGCACGTTAAATCATGTTATAGTTGTATTTAAATAAACGAATTTACATTTTTAGGTACGATAATATTAGACAATCTAGCAGTTAAGGCTTTGTTTGATACCGGGGCGTCAAGCTCTTTTGTGTCTTCTAAGGTTGCTAAGAAACTGAACTTACCTATGGAAGCTTTAAGGAATACTTTGGAAATAACTACACCATTAGGAAGAGTTACTAAAGTGACAAAGTTGATACCTCAAGTAGACATTCGAGTAGGATCTTACCGTTGTAAGAGTGACCTTACAGTGTTGGACTTTAGGGACTTTGACGTGATCTTGGGAATAGATTGGTTGTCCAAGAACTATGTACACTTGGACTGTAAGGAAAAGCGAGTAACCTTTAAGGTTCCCGGAAAATCTTCTAAGATCTTTCAAGGTAACGTGTATAAGCCAAGTAAGAAGCGTCATCCAATAATCTCAGCAGTTAAGGCTATAAGAGCATGTCAAAAAGGTTGTGAAGGCTACTTGTTGTATGCAGTGGATGTAGAGCAAGTTAAGCCTAAGTTGGAAGAAACCCCTATAGCAAGAGAATATCCTGAGGTATTTCCGGATGAGTTACCGGGAAATATGCCGGATAGGGAAATTGAGTTTGAAATCAAGTTAGTATCAGGGGCAGCACCAGTAGTAAAAGCACCATATAGGATGGCACCGGCTGAATTAAAGGAATTGAAAGCTCAGTTAAAGGATATGTTAGAAAGGAATATAATTCAGCCAAGTACTTCACTGTGGGGAGCCCCTGTGTTGTTCGTAAAGAAGAATGACGATAACATGAGGATGTGTATAGATTATTGAGCCTTGAACAACCTCACCATCAAGAACAAGTATCCATTACCAAGGATTGATGACTTGTTTAATCAGTTGCAAGGAAAAAGAGTGTTTTCTAAGATTGATCTTAGGTCCGGTTATCATCAGTTGAAGATTAAAGTGGCAGACATTCCTAAGACAGCTTTTAGTACAAGGTATGGATATTGTGAGTTCTTTTTTTTTTATGCCTTTTGGACTCACTAATGCTCCTTCAGCATTCATGGATTTGATGCAACGTGTTTTTATGCCTTATTTGGACAAATTTGTGATAGTATTCATAGATGATATCCTTATCTACTCAAAGGCTGAGAAAGAGCATGAAGAACACCTAAGAACCATGTTAAAGACTTTGAAACAAAAATAGTTGTTTGCTAAGTTTTCGAAATGTGAGTTTTGGTTGAAGCAAATCAGTTTCCTAGAGCATGTGATATCTGGGGATGGTATACAAGTAAATTGGCCAAGACCTATCACAGTTTCAGAAGTAAGAAGTTTTCTGGGGTTAGCCGGATACTACAGGAAGTTCGTACAAGACTTTTCCAAGATAGCCACACCACTCACCAAACTCACACAAAATAATGTGAAGTTCGAATGGACTACTGAGTGTGAGACAACTTTTCAGACTTTGAAGGATAGATTGACTATAGCACCAGTTTTGGCAGTCCCAGAGATCTTTGATAATTATGATGTGTACACCGATGCTTGATGACAGTTAAAATCGTCTATCCTACGGCATCAATATTCTATCCATTATGAGCTAAAAATAGTTGTTTCAACCTATAAATATGAACCATTTACGTTGAATATCATATGTCGGGTTCGTGAGTCGAGAAATCTGCACTTAACGTTTATTTTCCCCATTTCGATATTATTTCGTGCATTATTTGATGATTTTCAGGATACGGAATATTGGGCTGAGCATGACGGACGAATCTGGAGTGGACTGAATGAAAATAATAGGCCTAGGATATTCTAGAAGCATCCAAGTTAAGTCGGCTGAAGAAAAAGGACGAAAATACCCTCGGTAACCCAAGGATGGCCGCCGACTTACCGAGGGTCCAGAATCTTCTGAAACAGGTTTTCTTGGACGAAGGGTCAAACTAGATGATTCTAAGTCGGGTTAGATAGCTATAAATAAGAGGCTTCGCCTCAAATCAAAATGTACTCAAATTATTCAAGGAAATTATGCAATAAAAGTTCTTATTCTTTATTTTATTTATTTTTTGAGTTCTGGTGGGAGAGACGACGGAGTTGCCGCCTAGGGAGAGATCCGAAGGAGATCTACGCTCGTCTTCGAGGGTATGATTTTCTATCTTTTCCAAGATGTAGATTTATCGTTGTTCTATTCGACTAGTATGTTTTAATTACTTATTTAGTTTAATTATGTAGTAGTTAGTTTATTTTACCCCATGTGTTATAAATCTGATTCGTTGGTGAAGAAATCATGAAATAGTAGTTGCGTTCTTCAGATCTGCGACGGTCTATATCGCTAGATCTGAATACCTAGTAAATTACTAATTCATGATAATCGGCGCCAGCTACGTTGATCGATAGATTTAATTTACATGTTAGTAGCATGATCGACTATTTGCATGTTATCGAAATTAACATGAAGGATGTTAATTAGGACATTATCTAGAATGGACCCTAGGAACGTGCTGGTCAATGTCGACAGCTGTCTAGGCGGGTTTGCGGTATGAGGTAACACTCAATATCGGCAGCTCTAGTTCTTTATGCGTATGGGCAATTACGGACCAATTAAGGATGGTAGCTTGCGTATAGATTGTCTACTGCCATTGTCGGAGTAGATAGGGTTAGGAGTTGTACCCGTAGCTGAACAATGAATAAATTCACCGATGGGGAGGACTATTGCATGTGTGGGGGAAATAACTAATTACTAATAATTGAACTAATACATTAGAAACTCTTTTGGCTTAGTTGAACTTGCATATTCTTGTTAGTTTGAGGCACCAATACTACTGTCTATATATTATAGTTGGTCGTAGACCGTTATTGTGACAACTCAATCTTGATAATTAGAGGTTCTTACGAGTCTCTGTGGGATCGACCTTGACTCGCCAGTACTCTACTACGATAGACCTAGTCCTATTGCTAGTAAGTGCATTGCACGCGATATCAAGATTTTTGGCGCCGTTGCCGGGGACTCGTGTCAAGAATACTTTTTATTTATGACTGAGTTTGCTATATATATTTGAGTCTGTTTAATTGTGTCTGTTTATACTAGAGTCGTACAGAGTCAGTTCTGTGAATTCTGGAGAAAAATTACCATCGGTTTACCGAGGATCCACCCCGATAAACCGAGGGTCTAAATTCGGCCAGAATCATTCTGTTTATTCAGTGTCAGGTCAGTAGTAAGGGTCTGTATTTTTGAGTCTTCCCGGCGAGTGTAACAGCCGCCGAGGCAAGTTACTGTCTCGGATTTTATCTAATGAAAAACAAACTAGTAATAAAATAATCCGGTTTACCCCAAGTGCAGGGATCGTAGTATAGTAGTTACAACCGGAGTCGAATCACAGGGAATCGAGGTTGGTCTAGTTCTTAATTTCTATGAAGTTGTCACAAAAAATAAAACAAAACAGAACTAAAGAAAAACGAAAACAATGAACTGGACGGAGGATCTAGAATCCAAAGCCAGGAAAGATAGTTATGAGCCAAACTAATAAAACTCTATTCTAAAAAGATAATAAAATTACTAAGATGATAACAATTAAATTGAAAACGAACAAGCAATGATCCACCGATCTCACAACCCTCAACTTCCTCTCTTGATTGTTCAGTGAAGATTTAATGAAGATTTAATGAAGATTGTGGTTCACCTATCAAAAGTACGAATTTCTAATCTCTTAGATAATTCGCCTATTAATCTCTCATCTCTCGATCTTAAAGATTAACGCTTTCATAACAAAGGTGTAAGATTTCTCAATCTAGCAACCTAGAAATTAACCTAACAACTCTCGTTATTTTTAGGTTAAAAATCTAATCTTTACTACGGTGATCTAAGTCTAACAACGATTCTCATCAAACGTTAAACATCAAATCGCAACCATCTCTCGATTTAAATTGCATAACAATATGAACATAATAAAGAAACAAACTTTATGTAAAACTCACAAAACATCCAGAGATTGAAATCAAGTTGCTCGATCGGCTTCACAAGCTTGTTCAACCATGCTCTAGCCTTTATTCATCATTGGTATGCAGAAAATAAAAAAAAAGTAGATAAAACTATGTTTATGGTAGCAAGAGGGAACAACAAAGTCGCCCCCAAGGGGCCCGGGGCGGCCAGGGGTGGAATTATCTATATTTAGGGTTCAGAAAACACGACTATAAATAGGTTTCAATGTCGGTTTAGCTGAGGCGGCGGACTGGACGCCCGTTTAGAATGGTGAACGCCCGTCCAGGGTGTATAAAATCTTCGAGTCGGGCCGAGTCATATCAGACGCCCGTCCTATGCATTTCTGAACGCTCGTCCACTGAAATCCATCAATACTCTGAATCAAATTACTCATCTGGACGCCCGTCCATCCCCTCAGACGTCCGTCCAGATTGGACGGGGACAAACGCTCGTTCAGCTTGCATAAATCTCTTCATTCCATCTTTAACTCGCATCTTTCCCTTTCCATTTAATCTTCAGTTGGAAATCTTTTTAGCTTCCTCCATAACATGCAAGCGTACCTACAAGATGATAGAAATGTGCAAAATGTAATACCGTATAGATAACTAGAAAATCACTAATAAAACCACGTAATAAGCTCGAGTTTGCACTTAAATCATTTCTATACGCATTCTTCCAATATTTCACTTAAACACTTACTTTTCTATAAAAAGTAATAAAACACAAAGGAAATTGCTACGGAATAAAGTCATATAAATCGTAAAAATCCCCGTTAACAACTCCCCCACACTTATCTCTTGCTCGTCCCGAGCAAGACAAAACAAGAAAACATAGGCTTACTCATGCAATGAACCACACAAAGTCCCATATATCAGATCACAACCGGTCGACTAGCATCAAAAACATACATCCCATGTAAGAAACGATTACTCGAATGTGTAGTGTGTGCAAAGCCTTCTTCAATTTCCACCGATTCCACACTTGATAATTAAAATTCAAGCTAACCAACAAATACCCATTTAAGACAGATAATGAATTACCCTGACTATACATACGCCCTACAAAACTACTCACGTCATGACTAGAGTAATACATGTGTTTTCGAAATCATTTCAGTTGTACCCAGAGGATATTCCCTACAACATATACCTTGGCCTATACTGGGGATAAGGTAGGCGATAACTAAGTCTTTCACTTATTCATACCAAATTCCTTATGTAAGTTGATTTAATTTATCTTTCACATATAAACACACATCAGAATGAGCTCTTGCCCGTCATAGCAGAATAGGACATTCGAGATATACCCTACCTTACTCAAATCATCAAGCAGCTTCTTCTGACTGTCGTGAGCTTTTGGTCATCATAGTGGTATAGGACATTCGAGATACGCCCTACCTCACTCAAATCATCGACCAGCTTCCGACACACCCAATTAATTCAATTTTTTTTAAGAACAATTTTTTTTAACAACTTTCCAAATCACAATAGTCACGTTTCGCTTATCAGATTCAAACTTCGGTATATTCACGATACTTCCTACTTCAATTCCAACTACGCACATATTACAATTTCCATGACATTAGCACTAAGCGAACGGTCTGATAACCAGAATCAAACATCATCGGTTTAAATGGGTACGGTTTCCTAAGTTCACTCGTCATCGAAGAGGCTTACGTGAAAAGAATTCGAGTAAAGGCTTATTTATCAAAGGTCTATGCTAAAATACTAGTCAACTGAGCACAAGTATGGGAATATAACAAGTAAGTAAGCCAAAATAAACTCATGCTCGGGACGGATGTTTTTTTTTTTAAAATTTGAAATTTTTTTGAATTTTTGAAGAATGGTGAGCATAATAAATTAAGTACATTTTGTAGGTACAAACAACCAATCCCTTACCCCCCCCACGCTTAAATAACAACATGTCCTCATGTTGTGCAGAATAAGAAAAACTTAGCTGATTGTAGTTCGAATTTGGCAATTCTGGAAGTGGTCGCGAGTCAGATCCAGAAACGCTTGAAGAAATCAGTCGACTGTGGACCATCCACCGGAAAACTGACATCGTTTAAAAGCTCACAATTGCTATCGAAAATATCCTGCACACTTGAAAAACAAAACAAAACGTACCTCGGGGATAGGGGCACAAAATATGATAGACAAGGAAATATCATGGAACAAAGCATAAGCAATGCAAAAAAATTTGATAATAACCGAATCTATGTGAAAAGTAGTGCACAAATGTAACATCGGCAGGAGGATGGAAACACATTGAATTTTCAAATTACGAAAATGCAAGTTACCTAACCACAGAAACCGACACCAAAACCCAAGACAAAACAAAACAAAACAAAACTACTACAACGAGAAGAAAACTATCTTTCGTTATTTATTCAACACAAACAAAACTATAATAAAATAATAATAGCAAAAACTTTTCTTAATATTGGGTTGCCTCCCAACAAGCGCCTCTCTTTAGTGTCTTTGGCTAGACACACTTAGCTCACTATCCATTATCAAACGGATACGTCCTTCTCGCATGGTTCTTCAACGAATATTCAGCATACGAGCCATCCAAGTCACCTTCATAGGAAATTAATGGAACCATGGCTCGAAGGACCTTTAGGAAGTATCTTCCCAAAAAAAGAAGAACAGGATTAGGGGGTTCCACCTCCCAGTTCATGACATAGTGATCAAGTGGGAAGATCACCTCCTTTACGCTCACTCGCTCGTCCACAATCACCTCAATACTTATTGGCCTCAACGGCTCCTCAAATGCAACTTCCTCGGGGTGACTTATCTCTAATTTAGGCACATCGTCCTCTATGTTCTCCAACACCGGGTGTATTTCTTCACCTTCTTGGTGATTAACATCTTCAACCATCTCTGATGTCGGATCCATCATAGGACAACCGTCTTCATCATCACACCATGCGGGAGGGAAGGAAGTTTCTAACCTCTCGTAACGTAAGCCGATCCATATCGGGCTCCGGCTCATCAATCGTCCCTTGTTGCCAATTGCTTTGCTCTTGACCCAACGGAGAACAAGGATAGTTACTACTCCCACCATTGTATCTTTGGTTCATAGTTGGGGCTATCTTGGACTTGATTCTCATAACTTGCACCATAATTGTAAGTATCTTCTCCATCATAGGGGAGTGCAGGAGTTAGGTCAATGCCTTGGTCTTGAGCCATTTGCCCGATCCGTCTCCCAATATCCGCAAGCCTACCAAAAAGGAGTTGGATAGTAATGTTCTGCTCCTCCAATTTAGCTTCAAGATTACTATAGTGGGAGGGGTCTTGAGAGGTATGAAAGTGGTGTGGAAAAGTTTTCCCAGACCAACTTTGATTTTGATTGGAAAAATTGATATGTTGGTCCTGACTGAAGTTTGGGTTTTGATAGAAATTCCAAGTCTGATTGAAACCCTGATTCTGAAAATTGCTGTGGCTAGAGAACTGATTGTTAAACCTCTGATATTGCTGGCCACTAAAAACGCTCTATCCACCCATAGGACAGAAACGAGAAGTATGTCCCACATTGTCACATAGCTGGCATATGACTGGACTGTACTGTCCCTGATTCTGGACATCATTAACTTGATATACAGGAGTGGGAAGAAGATGACACTGGCCAATCCTATGGCCAAGTTGACAACAACTTCCACAGAACAGAACTTGAGAGTTCTGAGGAAACGACGGGGTCTGATTCATAGGATTGCGCGACATTTGAAGGGCTGCCACCTGCTGTTGCAGCATGGCAATCTGATCTTGCACACTCCTAGTTGATGACATTTTTAATTTTTTATTTTATTTTTTATTTTTTATTTTTTTATTTTTTTATGATGACAACAACTCTACAGGTACCTACCTACGAAAAATTAAAAATTGAAAAACTAGACAACCGTACCGATTCCCCGGCAACGGAGCCAAAAACTTGTCTCGGATTTTATCTAATGAAAAAGAAACAAGTAATAAAATAATCCGGTTTACCCCAAGTGCAGGGATCGTAGTATAGTAGTTACAAACGGAGTCGAATCACAGGGAATCGAGGTTGGTCTAGTTCTTAATTTCTCTGAAGTTGTCACGAAAAATAAAACAAAATAGAACTAAAGAAAAACGAAAACAATGAACTGGACAGAGGATCTAGAATCCAAAGCCAGGAAAGATAGTTACGAGCCAAACTAATGAAAATAACTCTATTCTAAAAAGATAATAAAATTACTAAGATGATAACAATTAAATTGAAAACGAACAAGCAATGATCCACCGATCTCACAACCCTCAACTTCCTCTCTTGATTGTTTAGTGAAGATTTAATGAAGATTGTGGTTCACCTATCAAAAGTATGAATTTCTAATCTCTTAGATAATTCGCCTATTAATCTCTCATCTCTCGATCTTAAAGATTAACGCTTTCATAACAAAGGTGTAAGATTTCTCAATCTAGCAACCTAGAAATTAACCTAACAACTCTCGTTATTTTTAGGTTAAAAATCTAATCTTTACAAGCTTGTTCAACCATGCTCTAGCCTTTATTCATCGTTGGTATGCAGAAAAAAAAAAAAAGTAGATAAAACTATGTTTATGGTAGCAAGAGGGAACAGCAAAGTCGCCCCCAAGGGGTCCGGGGCGGCCAGGGATGGAATTATCTATATTTAGGGTTCAGAAAACGCGACTATAAATAGGTTTCAATGTCGGTTTAGCTGAGGCGGCGGACTGGACGCCCGTTTAGAATGGTGAACGCCCGTCCAGGGTGTATAAAATCTTCGAGTCGGGCCGAGTCATATCAGACGCCCGTCCTATGCATTTCTGAACGCTCGTCCACTGAAATCCATCAATACTCTGAATCAAATTACTCCTCTGGACGCCCGTCCATCCCCTCAGACGTCCGTCCAGATTGGACGGGGACAAACGCTCGTTCGGCTTGCATAAATCTCTTCATTCCATCTTTAACTCGCATCTTTCCCTTTCCATTTAATCTTCGGTTGGAAATCTTTTTAGCTTCCTCCATAACATGCAAGCGTACCTACAAGATGATAGAAATGTGCAAAATGCGTATAGATAACTAGTAATAAAACCACGTAATAAGCTCGAGTTTGCACTTAAATCATTTCTATACGCATTCTTCCAATATTTCACTTAAACACTTACTTTTCTATAAAAAGTAATAAAACACAAAGGAAATTGCTACGGAATAAAGTCATATAAATCGTAAAAATCACCGTTAACAGCAGATAGGTCTATGAAGCAACCTTGTGGAGTGGTGGAGGATGTTTTGGTGAAAGTTGATAAGTTTGTATTCCCTGTAGATTTTGTGGTGCCAGACATGGAAGCTAATCACGATGTTCCATTGATCTTAGGAAGACCTTTCCTAGCTACGAGCAAAACATTGATAGATGTTCATAAGGGTGAGCTGATTCTGAGAGTGAATGAGGACAAAGTAGTGTTCAATATGATGAATTCAATGAGACATGCTCAAGATGAAGGAGAAGCATGCTACATGCTAGATGCCATAGAAGAGCTTGTTTTGGAATTATATCAGCAAGTGGCAATAGACCCTGAAGTAGCAGAGACCTTGCTCCTGAAGGATGAAGAAAGTTATGAGGACACCTGGCCTGAGTGTAGTGAAGGTCAAGTGCAAAAAATAGAGCCTATATCTTCTGTGGATTTAGGAGGAACCATTCATAGACCTTCATGGCACAAGTTCTTTGATATGCAATTGAATGGTAAGTTGTTAAAATCATCGTTAAAGAGCCACCAAGGAACTTAACGTTAAAACCTTTGCCTTCTCACCTGAAGTACGTGTACTTACAAGATGATACTCTCCCCCATATAATTTCAGCGTCATTATCATCCTTAGAGGAGGAGAAACTTTTAAGAGTACTGAGAGAGCATAAGGGAGCGTTTGGATGGACAATTGCAGATATTAGAGGAATAAGCCCATCAGTGTGCATGCATAAGATCTCTGTAGACCCTACGAAGAAAGCGGTAGCACAACCTCAAAGGAGGTTGACACCCTAGCTGAAGGATGTTGTTAAGGAAGAAATCATAAAGATGTTGGAGATGGGAATCATTTTCCCAATTGCTGATAGTGAGTGGGTGAGCCCGATTCATGTGGTGCCCAAGAAAGGAGGATTCACTGTCCAACCTAATGAGTTTGATGAGTTAATCCATGTGAGACTAATTACTGGACATCGAGTTTGCATATCCTTTAGGAAACTGAATGATACAGCTCGTAAATATCATTTCCCCTACCATTCATTGATCAGATGTTGGAAAGATTAAGCGGTCATGCGTTTTATTGTTTCTTAGATGGATATTCTGGTTACTATTAGATTCATATTGCCCCTGAGGACCGTGAGAAAACAACTTTCACATGTCCCTACGGAACTTTTGCATACAATCGCATGCCTTTTGGGTTATGTAATGCACCAGCAACATTCCAAAGGTGCATGATGTCATTATTTGCGGACATGGTGGAAGATTTTCAAAAGATTTTTATGGATGATTTTCTAAAGATTTTCTACGACCAACTAAATATATAGACAGTAGTATTGGTGCCACAAACTAACAAGAATATGCAAGTTCAACTACGCAACTAGAGTTTCTAATGTATTAGTTCAATTATGAGTAATTAGTTATTTCCCCCACACATGCTACAATCCTTCCCATTGGTGATTTTTTTCATTGTTCAGCTACGGGTACAACTCCTAACCATATCTACTCTGACAATGGCAGTAGATAATCTATACGTAAGCTACCCTCCTTAATTGGTCCGTAATAGCCCATACGCATAAAGAACTAGAGCTGCCGATATTGAGTGTTACCTCATACCGCAAACCCGCCTAGACAACTGTCGACACTGACCAGCACGTTCCTAGGGTCCATCTAGATAATGTCCTAATTAACTCTTCACTTGTGGTCCTTCATGTTAATTTACGATAACATGCAAATAGTTGATCAGGCTACTAACATGAATCTATCGATTGACGCCGATTATCATGAATTAGTAATTTACTAGGTATTCAGATCTAGCGATATAGACCGTCGCATATCTGAAGAACGCAACTACTATTTCATGATTTCTTCACCAACGAATCAGATCTATAACACATGGGGTAAAATAAACTAACTACTACATAATTAAACTAAATAAGCAATTAAAACATACTAGTCGAATATAACGACGATAGATCTACATCATGGAAAAGACAGAAAATCATACCCTCGAAGACGAGCGTAGATCTCCTTCGGATCTCTCCCTAGGCGGCGACTCCGTCGTCTCTCCGACCTGAACTCATAAAATAAATAAAATAAAGAACAAAGAACTTTTATTGCATAATTTCCTTGAATAATTTGAGTACATAGAGTTCTGAGGCGAAGCCTCTTATTTATAGCTATCTAAACCGACTTAGGAACATCTAGTTCTACCCCTCGTCCAAGAAAACGCGTTTTGGAAGATTCTGGACCCTCGGTAAGTCGGCACCGCCCCTCGGGTTACCGAGGGCATTTTTGTCCTTTTTCTTCAACCGACTTAACTTGGATGCTTCTAGAATACCCTAGGCCCATTCCTTTCGTCCAGTCCACTCCAGATTCATCCATCATGGCCCAATATTTTGTATCCTGAAAATCATCAAATAACGCAAGGAATAATATCGAAACAGGGAAAATAAACGCTAAGTGCAGATTTCTCGACTCACGAACCCGACATATGATATTCAACGTAAATGGTTCATATTTATAGGTCGAAACAACTATTTTTAGCTCATAGTGGATAGAATATTGATGCCGTAGGATAGACTATTTTAACCGTCATCAACTACCCCCCACTAGCCTTCTGCTCGTCCGCGAGCAGAGTATCAAGGCGGAATGTACCTCCAAGAACAATCCCCATTAACTATCACACATTCAATAAAGATTTCCGGAAGAAACACACATCAGGCCACCATCCATAAGCTCCCCATTAATCACTACTTATCATGCATCAATGTGTCGTGTGATGAATCAGTTGTGATAGTGTGTTCGTGAAGAGAATCAAGTTGTATTAACCCCACAATCTTAACTTGCTTCTACATACACTCGCTCATCTTGCCTTAAGACTCGGTTACACAACATGGTACCGATATTGGTTCGGCGGACTCGGGGGCTGAGCATCGCTCTTAAGTCCTCGTTTGTTTCTTTTGATGCGAGAGTCGTGCCCCTTTTACACGAGTTCGCTTCCCTCACTTCCTTTATTGCATATTTTTTTCAATTTTTCTTTTCTTTCTTTTCATTTTTTGTCTGGCAGATTTCCTCACTTTTTTCTCTCTCTCTCACAAGTCCGTTTGTCCCGGTTGCCTTTCGTCATCCAAGTTGCTTCCCTTGTCTTACAACAATTTGTTAAAGTATATAGACAGACAAATATTGATTCCCGGTTAAAACAACTCATCATCTAATCTTAAACACTTCTCACTCAGATTATGTGCTCAAATATTGATTGCAATGATAGAATAATAATTAATAAGTTACTACTTCACGCAACATAACATATGCTCGTTCTTCCATACTAAATTGAATATACTTCAAATTGAACTTGGGCTCCTTTTCTACCGATTCCTTACTCGAAAACGTGCAAATAGCAAGCTAAAAACAGTGTTAAATTTTAAAAAATATTCCCTTTTTTCGACTACCCAACTAAGACGCCTTACCCCCCACTTATTATAGATATTGTCCCCAATGACTAATAATAAAGAGAAGAAATTACTTAGCTCTGGAAATGTTGGCTGAGTCAAAACGAATCCGGGAGCAGAATCATTAGCTCCTAGGTTATTCCTCTTCCAAGTTTATACCTGTTTCCAAAATTCTTCCAAAAACTGTGAGTAACATGCGAAGGGCAATAAGAAAATAAGGTGGCGGTAATTGTGCATACCAGAGGAATGCGCAAAAATAGTTTAAGCTACTTTATTCTGTCATTGGCCTAAGCAAGACGCGAAAACTTTTTCGAGGTTACCACATGAGAATAGTGAAGGAAAAAACCACATATATCTCTAGTCAGATGACTGAAGATACATGTGATGAAAAAAACCTTACGATTGTCATGCTACTTTATTGACTCAAAATAAAATAAATAAACAAAAGCAATAAATAAGGGTTTAGAAATAGTTCTGAGTTTATAGTCGTCAGCTCGACTGTACTAATAGGGCTCCTTCATTCATATGCTGGCTCCTCTAACGCAAAGACTTCCAATTTAGGGTTATAATTGTGCTCTAGGTAATGTTTCAGCCTGTGGCCGTTAACTGTGAAAGTTTGCCCAGAGTGTTCATTTCTTACTTCACATGCACCTGAATTGAAGACGTTCGTGACTACATGTGGTCCATACCATCTAGACTTCAATTTCCCAGGAAAGAGACGAAGACGCGAATTGTACACCAGCACTTTATCTCCAACTTGAAATGTGCGGTTCAGAATCTTCTTATCATGCAAGCGTTTCGTTCTTTCCTTGTAAATCCTTGCATTCTCATACGCTTGAAGTCTAAACTCTTCCAATCTATTCAACTCTAGCATTCTATTTTCACCGGCTAAATCCTCATCCATGTTTAGAAACCTCGTAGCCCACAGCGCTCGGTGCTCGAGTTCTACCGGTAAATGACATGCTTTTCCAAACACTATCATATATGGTGACATCCTAATCGTGGTCCTATACGCTGTTCTGTACGACCACAGAGCGTCATCTAATTTCAAAGACCAATCTTTCCTTGTGGGATTCACAGTTTTCTCTAAGATCCTCTTAATCTCTCTATTCGTGACTTCTACTTGTCCACTCGTTTGGGGGTGATATGCTGCTGCAATCTTATGCCTAACCCCATATCTTATCATCAACTTCTCAAACAACCTATTACGGAAATGACTCCCTCCGTCACTAATTATGGCTCTGTGAACACCAAACCTCGTCAAAATGTTTTTCTTAAGAAATCTCAGGACAACCCTGGCATCATTAGTAGGTGAAGCCACGGCTTCAACCCATTTGGAAACATAATCGACTTCTACCAGGATGTAACGATTTGATTCTGACGATGTGAATGGCCCAACAAAATGAATTCCCCAAACATCGAATACTTCCACTTATAAGAAACTCTGCAGTGGCATCTCATTCCGCTTAGAAATGTTACCAGTCATTTGGCAGGAATGACAGGCTCTTGTAAACTCGTATCCAGATTTATGAATTGTTGGCCAATATAATCCACACTGCAGTACCTTCGCTGCTGTCTTGTCTGGTCCATAGTGACCTTTAGCTTCTCTAGCATGACACATGTGCAGAATACTTGGAATCTCATCATCATGGACGCATCTCTGTCTCGGATTTTATCTAATGAAAATAAACAAGTAATAAATTTATAAATCCGGTATACCCCAAGTGCAGGGATCGTAGTATAGCGATTACAACCGGAGTCGATCTTAGGGAATCGGGGTATCTAGTTCATTAATTTCCCTAAGATTGTTACCATTATTATTAAACCTAATATAATAGAACGAAAAGATAAACTGGACAGAGGATTGTCAGTCCAAAGCCCGGAAGACATCGTTGCGAACAACATAAATAAATAAAGCTACAACTAAGAAAAACTAACGAATCATGATAATGACTGAAGCAAATCAACATCGAACAAACCATGATCCACCATCCCGCAACCCTTATTCTCCTCTCTGGATTATCTCATGATGATCTAATTAAAGATGTGGTTCACCTCTCATAAGTATGAATTCCTACTCTCGTAGATAATTCGCCTATCAATCTCTCATCTCTCGGTCTATAAGATTGACGCTATCAAAACAAGGTGTAAGATCTCTCAATCTAGCAACCTAGAAATCTAACCTATCAACTCACGTTATGTAAAGGTTAAAAATCCCATCTTTCCTATGGTGATCTAAGGTTTACACCGACTCTCGTCATACGGTAAACATCAATAACAACAATCTCTCGATATGCGTTGCATAACAACTAATCAAAGAAAAGAAACAAGCTTTAATTAAAACACTCACAAAATCATCCAAAGAAAGAATAAAAACGCTGCTGGAAAATCTCCCATGGCTGCTCCAAGTTCACAGCTTCAGGACAGCACCATGGAGTCGAACAAGAACAGAAAACGAAAACAAAAACCTAACTAATCCGCAACCCCAGCCTCCCCAAAGGGGCTGGGGCCGTCTAGGGTTTTTCTCTAATGATTTTGTATCAATAGGTCTCGATAGTATATGTTTAGGGTTGAAATCCGCGCTGCTATTTATAGATGTTTAAGTCGGCTGTGCTGATGTCGGTTTAAGGACGCCCGTCCACTCCTTTGGACGCTCGTCTAATAAAAATCTGCACATCCTGTATCGAACAACTTCTCTTGGACGCCCGTCCACCCAAACTTCATGTTGAACGCTCGTTCAAGTCCTTGGACGTTCGTCCACCATCTTCACTTCAACTTCAAACTTGAGCTCCAATCTTCTTCCTTCTTCTTCTACTTGCATTTAGATCTTCAAATGAACACCATTCAAGCTCGTTCCACCTCATGCAAGCGTACCTACATCACGATAAAAACATGCAAAATGTAACATCTTACATCTAAAGATATTTATCCAATAAAATCACATAGTTAGCTCGATTTTGCACTTTAATACTTCTAAAACTCATTTGCTCAATATTTCAATATAAAGCTCGATTTCTATGAAAAACATCCCGTATATGGGGGAAATTGACATAAAATATATCCTTATAAAACGTATAAAATCACCCTTAACAACTCCCCCACACTTAAACCTTGCTCGTCCCGAGCAAGACAAAACAAAAACTAGGCGTAGGATAACAAAATTCCAACCAAAAATACATACAGTCATTTTCAACAAATACAAAGCATATGTAATAAATCAGACGTTCACCCCGGTGTGTGTACATAGCCATATTAAACTTCCACTAAGTCCACACTTGAATTTTTCTCAAGCAACTAGCAAATACCCATCTAAACCAGCAATAACCGACACTTATAACACGCACCCTACAAAACATAACATGTCCCGAAAAGGATAATAAAATGCGTTTAGGATCTTTCCGACATACTCAGAGGATAATCCCTACAACATGCCTTTCGGTTTATGCGGGGATAAGGTAGACGATAACTAAGTCATTCTTTTCACTACCTTATGTAAGTTGATTTAATTAAAATTTTAAATTTAGACACAAATCAGAATAAGCTTTTGCCCTCATAGTAGAATAGGATATTCGAGATATACCCTACCTTACTCAAATCATAAGGTAGTTTTTTCTGACTGTCGTGAGCTTTTAGTCATCATAGTGGTATAGGACATTTCGAGATAATGCCCTACCGCACTCAAATCATAAACCGACTTCCGACATACTCAATCTTGTTATTAAACAACTTTCCAAAGACACTTAATAGTTATATCTTGCTTATCACATTCAAACCTAAGACATTCACAGTATATCATACTCCGACTCTAACCACAAACTATTATAATTCTCCGAACATGCATATTAGCACTAAGTACAAAATTATAAGATAATCGAAAATTACTAATCCAAATGGATACAGCTTTATATTTTAGCTCATCATTTAATATGGCTCGTGAAAAATAATATCGGGTGAAACATCCAACCTACTAAACATACAAGTATACAACATCAATGACTATATAGTATCGTAGTTGAAAAAAAAAACTAGTAAGCCAAGCAAAAAGGAATGTACTCGCTCGAGACAAAACAAAATTCTGTTAAAATTTTAAGATTCAGCACTTTGTAAGCATGGTATAAAAATTAAGTTCTCAGCATGGTAATCATAATTAAATTGGGCAAATATCATGTAGGTACAAACTAACCAACCAAACCTTCCCCCACACTTAAACCACAACATGCCCTCATGTTGTGCAGAATTAAAGAAAAGATAAAAGAACTTAGCTGATTTGGCAATGATCCGAAGATTGGCTGAAGAAGACAACAATGGTGATGTCATATGGAGTCCTTCCCAGCTTCAAATCCAAAGTTAACTTGACAAAACAGCGATAAATGTACCTGCGTCACTTGAAAAACATGGCATTATCTCGGGGAACATAGGGGGATATAACATATTACGCAAAAAAAGTTTGATATAAGCACAGGAAATAATTGCTCAGATGGAAAAATCACCACACGGGGAAAACACAGTACATCTAAGCGTCAAATATAACCACAGAGGTTTACAATACAAATATGGACCACATGTGCATACAGAAATATCAAACTCCAAATGAAAGTGTAAATGCATCTTACAAGATTCATCAAAAAAAAAAATTAATGATAGAGGACACTACAAAATAGTAGGGCTAGGTGCACTAAATAAAATAAAATATAACACAATGCAACTAAATGATATGCAACTATACTAAAAAGGCAAAAAGAAAATCAAGAAAAATGATAGCCCAACTAATTCCATAGATATCACCCTAATCTAAGCGAGGTCAAATATATAAACATCTACTCAATAACGCCACAGAAGCGCAACAAAATTCGATTATGCAAAGCCACAGAAGCTTGCCATGCGAAGTGTAGACGTGCCTTAAACAACCCTAACACCCTAGATAGACGACAAAAGGAACAGCATAAGTCAAATTTGGAATCACGTCTAGCTAGGTGAATTACTCAACATGGATTGCAATAGATGGAAAGAAAACCATAACGGTGAAAGAACAGGACATCTACGCATATACAAAGAGGCCACAGAGGCTCACATTAAAACATCCATGTCAATTAATGAAGCATGTATATAAAAATTAATCAATTATTTAACATGGATTAGTAGATGGAAAGATGTAAACATGCAAGTTCAGAACATCTACGTATATATAAAGAGGCCACAGAGGCTCACATAGGAACAACCATGTCAAATAATAGACGTATGTATCAAGATAAAACTATTCACAAAAAAAACTGACAGACTGGACTGGCGTTCAGTCAAGACAGATGGACGTTTAAAGCATATTCAGGGTGGACGGACGTTCAGGCATGCAGATGCCCGTCCAGAACCACATAGAGCAGACGGGCGTTCGGGGAAAAAGGCAAACGCTCGTCTGACTCTCTAAAAACATAACAGCGTTGATGCGTTTTGGGACGGACGGGCGTTCACTTACTATGGACGCCCGTCTGACTCAGCAGAAAAGCACAGCAGACTCGACCTATATCAGAAGACAGCAGCAACCCCAGAAAAAAAACCTAATATCATATCATTAAAACAGAAACCCTAGTGTTTATTAAAAACGAAAACAAAACTATGAAACCTAAAAACGACAATAGACAACCTATGAAACCTATCAAACCTAAAAAAAAAAGTTCGTGACAAAAATAGAAAAATTAATGAAAACTAGACAACCGTACCGATTCCCCGGCAACGGCGCCAAAAACTTGTCTCGGATTTTATCTAATGAAAATAAACAAGTAATAAATTTATAAATCCGGTATACCCCAAGTGCAGGGATCGTAGTATAGCGATTACAACCGGAGTCGATCTCAGGGAATCGGGGTATCTAGTTCATTAATTTCCCTAAGATTGTTACCATTATTATTAAACCTAATATAATAGAACGAAAAGATAAACTGGATAGAGGATTGTCAGTCCAAAGCCAGGAAGACATCGTTGCGAACAATATAAATAAATAAAGCTACAACTAAGAAAAACTAACGAATCATGATAATGAGTGAAGCAAATCAACATCGAACAAACCATGATCCACCATCCCGCAACCCTTATTCTCCTCTCTGGATTATCTCATGATGATCTAATTAAAGATGTGGTTCACCTCTCATAAGTATGAATTCCTACTCTCGTAGATAATTCTCCTATCAATCTCTCATCTCTCGGTCTATAAGATTGACGCTATCAAAACAAGGTGTAAGATCTCTCAATCTAGCAACCTAGAAATCTAACCTATCAACTCTCGTTATGTCAAGGTTAAAAATCCCATCTTTCCTATGGTGATCTAAGGTTTACACCGACTCTCGTCATACGGTAAACATCAATAACAACAATCTCTCGATATGCGTTGCATAACAACTAATCAAAGGAAAGAAACAAGCTTTAAATAAAACACTCACAAAATCATCCAAAGAAAGAATAAAAACGCTGTTGGAAAATCACCCATGGCTGCTCCAAGTTCACAGCTTCAGGACAGCACCATGGAGTCGAACAAGAACAGAAAACGAAAACAAAAACCTAACTAATCCGCAACCCCAGCCTCCCCAAAGGGGCTGGGGCCGCCTAGGGATTTTCTCTAATGATTTTGTATCAATAGGTCTCGATAGTATATGTTTAGGGTTGAAATCCGCGCTGCTATTTATAGATGTTTAAGTCGGCTGTGCTGATGTCGGTTTAAGGACGCCCGTCCACTCCTTTGGACGCTCGTCTAATAAAAATCTGCACATCCTGTATCGAACAACTTCTCTTGGACGCCCGTCCACCCAAACTTCATGTTGAACGCTCGTTCAAGTCCTTGGACGTTCGTCCACCACTTCACTTCAACTTCAAACTTGAGCTCCAATCTTCTTCCTTCTTCTTCTACTTGCATTTAGATCTTCAAATGAACACCATCAAGCTCATTCCACCTCATGCAAGCGTACCTACATCACGATAAAAACATTCAAAATGTAACATCTTACATCTAAAGATATTTATCCAATAAAATCACATAGTTAGCTCGATTTTGCACTTTAATACTTCTAAAACTCATTTGCTCAATATTTCAATACAAAGCTCGATTTCTATGAAAAACATCCAGATATGGGGGAAATTGACATAAAATATATCCTTATAAAACGCATAAAATCACCCTTAACAATCTCCTAAGAATGGCATCAGGGCACAATTTGTATAGGTTGGCATCGTCCCAATGATAATGCTTTATGTATGTGAAGAACTTCTTCTTATCCGCATTCGTTAACTCCGGTGGTAGGTACTGCTAAGTTATTAACAATGTCTGCAAACCAAGGGTATACCTTGCCCACTCTTGATGTATGATGTCGGGTCTGAGATTCAACTCTAGCGACCACTGAGACGGAAAACAGTTGTTCATCAGGAAAAATTTCCTTGATCTCAGTCGGTTGCTCTTCTTCTAGCAAAGTTAATCTTGACAGGTGATCAACCACCTGATTCTCAGATCCTTTCTTATCTTTAATTTCCACATCAAACTCTTGTAAGAGTAGAATCCATCTCAATAATCTCGGCATGGAGTCTTGTTTGGTTAGAAGGTATTTCAAAGATGCATGGTCAGTGAGTACAGTGACTTTCGATCCTATCAGATAAGGTCGAAATTCGTCAAATGCGAAGATTACAGCTAAGAGTTCCTTATCTGTAGTCGCATAATTCCTCTGGGCACTGTTAAGGGTACGGCTGGCGTAATAGATAGGCTTAAATATTTTATCCTCCTTTTGTCCCAGGGCTGCTCCAACTGCCGTATCGCTTGCATCACACATAAGCTCAAAAGGTTTGTACCAATCTAAGGCTACCAGAATTGGGGCGGTTATGAGCATTTGCTTTAATGTGTTGAATGCTTTCTTGCACTCTTCTCCAAATACGAAAGGTACATCTTTTGCAAGCAATTCCGTCAAAGGTCTAGAAACTTTAGAGAAGTTCTTGATAAACCTCCTATCGAATCCTACGTGACCAAGAAAGGCTCGCAACATTTTCAAGTTTGTTGGAGGGGGCAACTTCTCTATCACCTCTATCTTTGCTCTATCAACTTCCATTCCTTTCTTTGAAATCCTATGTCCCAACACTATTCCTTCTATAACCATGAAATGGCATTTTTCCCAGTTGAGTACAAGGTTGGTCTCTTCACATCTCTTTAACACTTTACTCAAATTGTCCAAGAATTTATCAAAGCTATCTCCAAATATAGAAAAATCATCCATAAAAATTTCCAGAAAATCTTTCACCATATCCGCAAATAATGACATCATGCACCTTTGGAATGTTGCTGGTGCATTACATAACCCAAAAGGCATGCGATTGTACACAAATGTTCCATAGGGACATGTGAAAGTTGTTTTCTCGTGGTCCTCGGGGGCAATATGGATCTGATAATAACCAGAATATCCATCTAAGAAACAATAAAACGCATGACCGCTTAATCTTTCCAACATTTGATCAATGAATGGTAGGGGAAAATGATCTTTACGAGTTGCATCATTCAATTTTCTGAAGTCTATGCAAAATGTCCAGTAATTAGTCTCACAGGGATTAACTCATCGAAATCATTAGGTTGTACAGTGAATCCTCCTTTCTTGGGTACCACATGAATCGGGCTCACCCACTCACTGTCTGCAATTGGGAAAATGATTCACATCTCCAACATTTTTATGATCTCTTCCTTAACAACATCCTTCAGCTGTGGTGTCAACCTCCTTTGAGGTTGTGCTACCGCTTTCTTCTCCGGGTCTACAGAGATCTTATGCATGCCCACCGATGGGCTTATTCCTCTGATATCTGCAATGGTCCACCCAAACGCTCCCTTATGCTCTCTCAGTACTCTCAAAAGTTTCTCCTCCTCTAAGGATGATAATGACACTGAAATTATAAGGGGGAGAGTATCATCTTGTAAGTACACGTACTTTAGGTGAGAAGGCAAAGGTTTTAACGTTAAGTTCCTTGGTGGCTCTTCTAACGACGATCTTAACAACTTACCAGTCAATTGAAAATCAAAGAACTTACGCCAGGAAGGTCTGTGAATGGTTCCTCCTAAATCCACAGAGGATATAGGCTCTATTTCTTGCACTTGACCTTCACTACACCCGGGCCAGGTTCCCTCATAACTTTCTTCATCCTTCAGGTGTAAAGTATCTACTACTTCAGGGTCTAGTGCCACTTGCTGATATAATTCTAAAACAAGTTCGTCTATGGCATCTAGCATGTAACCTGCTTCTCCTTCATCATTAGCATATCTCATTGAGTTCATCACATTGAATACTACTTTGTCCTCATTCACTCTCAGAATCAGCTCACCCTTATGAACATCTATCAATGTTTTGCTCGTAGCTAGGAAAGGTCTTCCTAAGATCAATGGAACATCATGATTAGCTTCCATGTCTAGGACCACAAAGTCTACAGGGAATACAAACTTATCAACTTTCACCAAAACATCCTCCACCACTCCACAAGGTTGCTTCATAGACCTTTCTGCTAATTGAAGGGTTATAGATGTTTCATTCAACTCCTTCATGCCTAACTTATGAAATATGGAGAATGACATCAGATTGACACTGGCTCCAAGATCACATAATGCTTTGTTCAGGCATACTCCTCCAATTGTGCATGGTATGAGGAAGCTCCCAGGATCTTTACACTTAGGAGGCAGTTTGCGTCTCAACACTGCCGAGCAATCCTCGTTCAGGCAAATGGTTTCGAGGGTATGATTTTCTGTCATTTCCAAGATATAGATCTATCATCGTTATATTCGACTAGTATGTTTTAATTGCTTATTTAGTTTAATTATGTAGTAGTTAGTTTATTTTACCCCATGTGTTATAGATCTGATTCGTTGGTGCAGAAATCATGAAATAGTAGTTGCGTTCTTCAGATATGCGACGGTCTATATCGCTAGATCTGAATACCTATTAAATTACTAATTCATGATAATTGGCGCCAATCGATAGATTCATGTTAGTAGCCTGATCAACTATTTGCATGTTAACGTAAATTAACATGAAGGACCGCAAGTGAAGTGTTAATTAGGACATTATCTAGATGGACCCTAGGAACGTGCTGGTCAGTGTCGACAGCTGTCTAGGCGGGTTTGCGGTATGAGGTAACACTCAATATCGGCAGCTCTAGTTCTTTATGCGTATGGGCTATTACGGACCAATTAAGGAGGGTAGCTTGCGTATAGATTGTCTACTGCCATTGTCGGAGTAGATAGGGTTAGGAGTTGTACCCGTAGCTGAACAATGAATAAAATCACCAATGGGAAGGATTGTAGCATGTGTGGGGGAAATAACTAATTACTCATAATTGAACTAATACATTAGAAAATCTAGTTGCGTAGTTGAACTTGCATATTCTTGTTAGTTTGAGGCACCAATACTACTGTCTATATATTTAGTTGGTCGTAGAAAATCTCTAGAAAATCTCTAGAAAATCATCCATGAAAATCTTTAGAAAATCTTCCACCATGTCCGCAAATAATGACATCATGCACCTTTGGAATGTTGCTGGTGCATTACATAACCCAAAAGGCATGCGATTGTACGCAAAAGTTCCCTAGGGACATGTGAAAGTTGTTTTCTCACGGTCCTCAGGGGCAATATGGATCTGATAGTAACCGGAATATCCATCTAAGAAACAATAAAACGCATGACCGCTTAATCTTTCCAACATCTGATCAATGAATGGTAGGGGAAATGATCTTTACGAGCTGCATCATTCAGTTTCCTAAAGAATATGCAAACTCTATGTCCAGTAATTAGTCTCACATGGATTAACTCATCAAACTCATTAGGTTGGACAGTGAATCCTCCTTTCTTGGGCACCACATGAATCGGGCTCACCCACTCAGCATCTGCAATTGGGAAAATGATTCCCATCTCCAACATCTTTATGATTTCTTCCTTAACAATCCTTCAGCTGGGGTGTCAACCTCCTTTGAGGTTGGGCTACCGCTTTCTTCGTAGGGTCTACAGAGATCATATGCATGCACACTGATGGGCTTCTTCCTCTAATATCTGCAATTGTCTATCCGAACGCTCCCTTGTGCTCTCTCAGTACTCTAAAAAGTTTCTCCTCCTCTAAGGATGATAATGACGCTGAAATTATAAGGGGGAGAGTATCATCTTGTAAGTACACGTACTTCAGGTGAGAAGGCAAAGGTTTTAACGTTAAGTTCCTTGGTGTCTCTTCTAGCGATGATCTTAACAACTTACCAGTCAATTGCAAATCAAAGAACTTGTGCCATGAAGGTCTATGAATGGTTTCTCCTAAATCCACAGAAGATATAGGCTCTATTTTTCGCACTTGACCTTCACTATACCCAGGCCAGGTGTCCTCATAACTTTCTTCATCCTTCAGGAGCAAAGTCTCTGCTACTTCAGGGTCTATTGCCACTTGCTGATATTGTTGGTCCCTTGGAAAGGCTAACACAAGTTTAGAGGCGGGGTGAATAAACTTGTCACCAAAAACTTTCCTAAACTGGTTAATAAAAAAATTAAGGTTCAGTTAAAACTTGTGTGGAGTTGAGCTGACTAAGCTGAGGTTAAGTCAAACTGACTTAAGCAATAACTGAGTCAACCGGCAGCGGATAAAGTTCTAGCCCTTTCTTGATCTTGTTATTCTATTATGAAAACTGAGTGTGGTAAACTGAATTCTGATGAATGTCAGTTTGTGAACTGTGAAGTGTATAACAATCAATTATCAAATGCTGTAGATAAATGCTGAGTAAATAATTAAATGCGTAAAGTAAATAAGACAACTATTATAGAGGTTCCAGGTGGTGTAATCCTGTACGTCCTCTCTTCCCATGTGGTGCGGAGGAAAATTCCACTAGAACTTCTTGAGGTAAACTGTTACAAAAAGTCCTAAACAATAGCCCTCGGCTAATCCCTAGCTTCACTATCTAAACAAATGTAGAACATGTAGAATTGATTCTCTTCAATTGCTTCAACACTGGTCCTTAGAGGGTTGAATTTCCTCTTCACCAGCTACCACCACAAACACAGTCTACCCGACTGCTTGTAACAACTATCCTTGGCAAAACCTTCCCGTTTTGCTTCACAGTCTAAACCTTTGATAAAGAATCAAAGTTGGGCTGAGAATCAATAAATTGATTCTTGTTTGTGGTTCTTCAAAGTGTCTGATTCTTGATAAATTCTTTGTAGCTTGAACACTTGAAGAAATTCTAGATATGATCTTGTTATAGCACAGAGATGATAGCAATTCGAATGACTAATGCACACGTTAATTCTTGTTAAATCTGTATTTTAATCCTTGGTGCAAAGTCCTCTATTTATAGTCTGAGGTCCAACGTGTATTTGGCCTGAATTCGAATTGTATCAACGTCTATTTTGTAACGGATATAATTTCTGACCGTTTTGTTGTGTCAGTACTTCATCCAATAGAATCGCTTCCTTTATAACGTTCGACTGTACTATCAGTTTGTTGGATGACTGACATATAAAACTGAGTATCCTTATCAGTTTTATTCGAATTTATCTCTAGTCCGTTTCTTGACCTGTCTTGGAGCATTAACTGAGATTTTACTCTTCTTCAAATGTCAGTACTCCAGTTTTTCATCTGATTCTGATTGACTTAATCAGAGTACACCATGACTCATTATCTTCTAAGAATTCATTGTCCTTATGATTCTTAGGTCTTCATACAAGATCCATAAAGTCAGTTCAGGTCACCACAATCTTGCCTGAAGTCTAACTTTACAGTCTCGACATATAATCTTCAAAACTGAGTTTGAACCCTCAGTTCTTCAATCTTCAATAACTGAGTCTGTGACCCTCAGTTCTTCGATCTTCTAGATAAGCCAACTGAGTCTGTGTCCCTCCGCGAACTTACCTTCTTCAGTTTCATGTTGGTGTATTCTGAGTCAGTTTGATTGTCTCGATGATTTCCAGTTTTCTGAATGATTTCCAGTTTTCAGTTTTACGACACACTAACTGTTACAGTGCTTGTCTGATATAACCTATACAATTATCGAGACTCTAGTAAAACCTAAACATTCTGTTCTAGACATCTTTTAGCTTTTCACTATAACAGCTGGCTTCAGCACTTCATCAATGGGGTTAAGATAATACTTAGAATAAGTATGATGAATTATCATCAAAACATAAATTTTATTTCCAACAGATATAATTCCAAAACAAGCTCTTCTATGGCATCTAGCATGTAGCAAGCTTATCCTTCATCTTGAGCATATCTCATTGAATTCATCACATTGAACACTATTTTGTCCTCATTCACTCTCAGAATCAGCTCACCCGTATGAACATCTATCAATGTTTTGCTCGTAGCTAGGAAAGGCCTTCATAAGATCAATGGAACATCGTGATTAGCTACCATGTCTAGCACCACAAAATCTACAGGGAATACAAAATTATCAACTTTCACCAAAACATCCTCCACAAGGCTGCTTCATAGACCTATCTGCTAATTGAAGGGTTATAGACGTTTCATTCAATTCCTTCATGCCTAATTTATGAAAGATAGAGAGTAGCATCAGATTGACACTGGTTCCAAGATCACATAATGCTTTGTTCAGGCATACTCCTCCAATTGTGCATGGTATGATGAAGCTCCCTAGATCTTTACACTTAGGAGGTAGTTTGCGTTGCAAAACTGCCGAGCATTCCTCGTTAAGGCATATAGTCTCAAGGTCCAACAATTTCCTCTTGGTAGATGGCTTCTTTCAAGAATTTTGCATACTCTGGCAATCCGGCCAGAGCTTCTACCAAAGGTATATTCACTTGCAACTTTTTAAACATCTCTATAAACTTTTTATAACGTGCATCATCATTATTCGGCTTATATTTCCTAGGGGGATAGGGTAAAGTAGCAGGATTAATAGTTACAGTTCGTGAAGACTTACCCTGCTGACTGCTGCTGCTCTGCCTGCTTGTCTTCTGGTTTACCGGAGAAGTATCTCGGGTACCGGCCCCTTTTTTCTCCAGATTCTGCTGTGTTCTACTGCTAACTGCTTTCTGATTCTTCCTGGACAGTTGGTATAACTGGTCCAGGCAGCTCCTTTCCGCTTCTAGTCATAATTGCATTCACGTCCTTCGAATTTTTCTCAGTATTACTTTGCAATCCTCCCGGGGGACGGGCTGACACTTGTTCTGCAATCTGTCCAACTTGGTGTGATAGATTCTGCACTAATGCCTCTTGATTGGTCAGTCTGGTATCATTCTTCTAACAAAAGTTTGTATTTAGTTCAGTCAGGGATTTCGTATGTTGATTGACCGTGTCGGTCACAGTTGAGCTCATCTTTTCCATGGCTGCTTCCCAACCACCGGACTTATTGAATTGAGGTAGGAATCCACCAGTTTGTCTCGGTCTCTCTCCACCGTTTGAATCACTTTGTCGAAAACCCCCATTAGGGCGCTCATCCTAAACCTAGGGTGGTCATGAGAACCTGGGTGATATCCGCCCCCATAAGGATTTCCTTGCCTCCCTATATAGTTCACGTCCTCAGTGTTGGTCGTTTCAATCTCTTGAACTTTCTCAACCTTGGCTATGCGATCTTGCATGCCATCTATCTTCTCATTCATTGCCATTAGCTGGTATAAGATCTTTTGAGAAGTATCTTCTCCAAATAAACCTTCAGCTACTTTGGCAGTTTCAACTTGATATGTTCCCCATTGACTTGTAAGCGCAATTTGCTCAAATTTTTCTTCGGCTTCTTCAGGTGATAGGAACGTAAAACATCCGTTGCTTGATGAATCAACTCTCATTTGCTCACTTGGCGCAATCCGTGATAAAAACTATGGATTTGTACTGGCAAAGTGATGTCATGATGAGGGCATCTCCTCTGTGCTTCCTTGAATCTTTCCCAAGCCTCTTCAAAGGTTTCAGTGGGTTTCTGCTTGAAGTTCATGATTTCTTGTCTCATCTGTAGTGACTTCCCAGGTGGGCAGTACTTATTCATAAATTTCTGTAACAGACCGGTCCAAGTCTGGATCGATCCCAGTGCTAGAGACAATAACCATATTTTCGCTTTGTCTTTCAGAGTGAATGGAAACAATTTCAACTTGATATTGTCTCCTGGTACTCCTGTTGGCTTAACCGTGTTGACTATTTCCAGAAAGTTGGTGACGTGTACACTAGGATCTTCGTTCATTACTCCGAGAAAAGTAGTGTAATTGGTCACCATTTGTATAACAATTGCTGGCACGAATTGCTCAATCGTTGGCATTGCATAACTCTGTAGAGTTCTCCAATCTGCTTGTACCACAACTCCTGCTCCATTCTGTCCGTTCTGTCCGTTTTGTGCCATAGTATCTTCCAAAGGTGGTATCTCTTCTTCCCTCTCGATGTGATCTCCTTCGTTCGAAACCACATCATCCGCCAGCCTAACAGATCTCTCTTGAGTTTCCTTTCTCTTTTGTCTAGCAAACTTTTCAATCTCAGGTATGAATCTCTCGGGTTTGGCTGCTGAACTACGTGTAGCGTACTACAAGACACAAAAATAAAATAAGAGGTTAGTAACTTGCCTCGGCGGCTGCTACACTCGCCAGCCAGACTCAAAAATATAGACTCTGACTACTAACCTGACATTGAATTAACAGAAATGAAATCTGGAAAATCGAGACCCTCGGTTTATCGGAGGTAACCCTCGGTAAACCGGTTGTATCTTTTTTCAGATTTTAACAGGACTGAATCTATATGACTCTAGTATTAACAGACTATAAAACAGACTCATTTAAACGGACTCAAATATATACAGCAAACTCAATCTTAAATAAAAAGGTATTCTTGACACGAGTCCCCGGCAACGGCGCCAAAATCTTGATATCGCGCGCAAAGCACTTACTAGCAATAGGACTAGGTCTATCGTAGTAGAGTACTAGCGATTCAAGGTCAAACCCCACAGAGACTCGTAAGAACGTCCAATTATCAAGATTGAGTGGTCACAATAACGGTCTACGACCAACTAAATATATAGACAGTAGTATTGGTGCCTCAAACTAACAAGAATATGCAAGTTCAACTAAGCAACTAGAGTTTCTAATGTATTAGTTCAATTATGAGTAATTAGTTATTTCCCCCACACATGCAACAATCCTCTCCATTGGTGAATTTATTCATTATTCAGCTACGGGTACAACTCCTAACCCTATCTACTCCGACAATGGCAGGACAATCTATACGCAAGCTACCCTCCTTAATTGGTCCGTAATAGCCCATACGCATAAAGAACTAGAGCTGCCGATATTGAGTGTTACCTCATACCGCAAACCCGCCTAGACAGTTGTGGACACTGACCAGCACGTTCCTAGGGTCCATCTAGATAATGTCCTAATTAACACTTCACTTGCGGTCCTTCATGTTAATTTACGAAAACATGCAAATAGTTGATCAGGCTACTAACATGTAAATTAAATCTATCGATCAACGTAGCTGGCGCCGATTATCATGAATTAGTAATTTACTAGGTATTCAGATCTAGCGATATAGACCGTCGCAGATCTGAAGAACGAAACTACTATTTCATGATTTCTTCACCAACGAATCAGATCTATAACACATGGGGTAAAATAAACTAACTACTACATAATTAAACTAAATAAGCAATTAAAACATACTAGTCGAATATAACGATGATAGATCTACATCTTGGAAAAGACAGAAAATCATACCCTCGAAGACGAGCGTAGATCTCCTTCGGATCTCTCCCTAGGTGGCGACTCCGTCGTCTCTCCGACCCGAATTCATAAAATAAATAAAATAAAGAACTTTTATTGCATAATTTCCTTGAATAATTTGAGTACATTGAGTTCTGAGGCGAAGCCTCTTATTTATAGCTATCTAAACCGACCTAGGAACATCTAGTTCTACCCCTCGTCCAAGAAAATGAGTTTCGGAAGATTCTGGACCCTCGGTAAGTCGGCACCGCCCCTCGGGTTACCGAGGGCATTTTTGTCCTTTTTCTTCAACCGACTTAACTTGGATGCTTCTAGAATACCCTAGGCCCATTCCTTTCATCCAGTCCACTCCAGATTCGTCCATCATGCTCAGCCCAATATTTCATATCCTGAACTCATCAAATAACGCACGAAATAATATCGAAACAGGGAAAATAAACGCTAAGTGCAGATTTCTCGACTCACGAACCCGACATATGATATTCAACGTAAATGGTTCATATTTATTGGTCGAAACAACTATGTTTAGCTCATAGTGGATAGAATATTGATGCCGTAGGATAGACTATTATAACCGTCATCAAAGATCACAATGGATTTTATCACCGGTTTGCCAAGGACAAATAGTGGGCATGATATGATTTTGGTCATTGTGGATAGATTAACTAAGTCAGCCCATTTCATACCTACAGAAGTTGACATGTCGTTGAAGAAGATGACAACACTTTATTTGGACAATATTGTGAAGCTACAAGGAGTGTCTATCTCAATTGTATATGTTGGTCCCAGAGAAGGGTAAAACTATAGTTAGAGAGGGGGTGAATGACTATAGTGGAGTTTCAAAAAAATTTCTTATATTTAAAGCTTTTGGGCAGCGGATAAGTTCCTTCTTTAAATGCATTACTCCATTTTATTCACAGTAGGTTCTGATAATTTCATTTAGAAACTTTGTGCCTCTATCTGATCTGATCTTGATGATCTTCAGTTCCTTTTCATTTTGAATTCTTCTTAACAAATCTGGCAGTTTTTTGAGTGTCTCTCTTTTCTTGTTCATGAATATGGTCCAGGTGAATTTGGAAAAGTCATCCACCACTACTATAGTGTATTTCTTTCCACTTACACTGATTGGTGTGGCTGGTCCAAAAAGATCCATATGCAATAGATGTAAAATTCTTGTTGTTGATTGATTAGGGCTTTGACTTGAAAGAGCTTTTGATTTGTTTCCCTTTTTGATATGCATCACAGAGAATTTCCTTTTTGAAAGTGATCTCTGGTAAGCCTTCAACTAACTTGTTCTTTGACCGTGTGTTGATGGTTTTGAAGTTGAGATGATTCAATATCCTATGCCAAATCCAGCTGGTTGATTGTTTACTTTTGACAAGCAAACATGTTTCTGCTCTTGCTGTCTTCCAATCTACTACATACATGTCATCTTTTCTTCTTCCTGCAAGTACAACTATGTTGGTTTGGTTGTGAATCACTTTGCATCCTTCCTTGTTGAAGTGCACATTGTAGCCTTTGTCACAGAATTGACTGATACTTAGCAAATTGAAGTTTAGTCCTTTAACATAGGCTACATTTTGAATCTTCAAGCTGTTTTTGACCATTATGCCTTCCCTCTTAATTTTTCCCGGGTTTTCTTTACCTCCAAATGTTACTTTGGGTCCTTCAAAAGCTTTAAAATCATTCAACCATCTCTTATTCCCTGTCATGTGTCTGGAACACCCACTGTCTATGTACCAGACATCCTACAAAACAAGTTAAGTATGTTTAGGTACCCAACACTGTTTGGGTCCATGCCTGTTAGTTGTCATGCCTCCTACTCCAAGTGTATATCCAAGGGATCTTCTTTTTGGATAATTGAAGTCATCAACTTCATATGTATAAGGCATGGCAGAATAGCTTCTAATATTTCTACTAAACGTATTTTGATACTTTTCTCTACTTTTTGGTGCATTTGCATCCTTTTTCATTCTCTAATATGCAGGAGGAAACTTGTTTTCATGTTGCTTCAAGTGTCCAGGAATGTGCCTTGGTTTGTTTTTTTAAACACATAATGCATAGCATGAAATGGTTTCTTCTTGTATTTTGGGGGTGCAACATTCCAATCATCCTCAGAGGGGTAAAGTCTTCCCTTACCTTTCAAAAGACCATTGCCTTTAATGATCTGATTTGATGATTTAGCCTTCTGTTTTACTACACTGGGTTTTGACTTCACCAGTGCAGGCTGAGTGGTTGAAACTATGGTCTGTCCTTCTCTGAATTTTGGTCCAGTCTTGGTCCTGGATTCAGAATTGTGTTGTCCATTGTTTCTATTCTTATCCTGACTGTTGTAGCCAAGACCAGATCTACATCCAAACCTTTTTGGGGGTTTGTAAGCTGGTGCACTAAGTGGTGCAGTGGTGATCTTAACTGGTAGATAGGTCTTCTCAGCTGGTCTGTCAACACCAGATGTATATACATCTGTTGTTTGTTGATCAGGTGAGTTTACTTCCTTACTTGTTTGTTCAGCTTTTAGTCCATCCAGTTCTTTCTTTAGCCTTTTATTTTCCTCTCTTAGATTCTCACACTCCTGTTTCAGAATTTCATGAGTCATCTCAATTTTTTTCAAATTTACTCATGAGATTTGGATTAGGTTTGCAGAATCTAATGGGAGAATTTAAGATTGTGCAGTGTCAGATGTGGATGCACTTGATGATGAATATGAACTAGAAGTTACCTCTGTTTCATTTGATTCTTTAGCCATAAGGCATAAGTAAGCCTTTTCATTGTCTGAGCTGTCAACTTCATCATCATCAGAATCATTTCCAGATGATTCTTCATTCCTTTCACTGCTAGTTTCAGCTTTGAGTGCCTTATTACTCTTTCTCTTTTCAGTTGTCTTGTACTTCTTCTTATCCTTATCTTTGTCTTTTTCTTCAGGGCAATCAGCCTTGAAATGACCTTTCTTCTTACAGTTGAAGCATCTGTATTCATCATCCTTTTTCTTCATGTCTTTGATTGAGCTTGACTTCTTGTTTGATGATGAACTTTCTTTGAATTTCTTCTTCGTGCTAAACCTGTCAAAACGTTTAACCAGTAAAGCTACCTGTTCCGTCAGCTCATGTGTCTCTTTGCCATTTGCATCAGCTGTTTTGCTTTGCTTTGGTGCTACCAGTGCACTAGCCTTGTGTGTCTTTCTGTTGGTGTACTGTCTTCACCGTTCAACTCAAATTCATGAGCCTTTAATTGAGACATCAGAGTCAAGGTGGCAGTGTTTGCAAGATTTTTTGTCGCTCTGATTACCGATGTGATGATCTTCCATCTCTCAGGTAAGCCCCTCAAGATTTTTAGACAGACTTCCTTCTGTGGATATGTATGTCCAAGCTACTGCAGTTCACTGATTATGCTTGAAAATCTATTGTCCATTTGATCAATGGATTCACCAGTCTTCATTTTGAAGTTCTCAAATTTCTGTTTTTGCAACAGATAAATTGTTTTCTTTAACTGCTTCTGATCCTTCATTAATCAATGCCAATTTGTCCCACATCTCTTTTGCGGTTTTGCAATCTTTGATCCTCATGAACATGTTGCTGTCCAGAGTCTTCAAAATCATATCTTTTGCAACAAAATCTTGGTTTGCTCTTCTTCTGTCATCCTTGGTCCAATCCTTCTTGAGTTTGTCTATCTCTTTTCCTTGATCTGCTCCAATGGCTATCACAGTTGTGATCTTGATTGGGCCATCATTAATTACATCCAGCATTTCTTCATGAGTTGCCGCAAGATGAGACAACATCATTATTTTGTATTCATCAAAAATATTAACATTGAATACAGGTTCTGAACAGTAATTAGATCTGAACAGGTTCGATACTAGGAACACTGCTCTGATACCAATTGTTGGTCCTAGTGGAGTTTCAAAACTTTTCTTATATTTAAAAGCTTTTGGGCAGCGGATAAGTTCCTTCTTTAAATGTTGGTTCAAAGTAGATTATTCAATCACAGATATAGAGTATGCAATGAAATAAAGTGTTGTAGAGTAAATTGCTGAAAGTAAATAGACATAAAGGTTTATAGTGGTTCAGGGTGGTGTAATCCCTTAATCCACTCTTCTCCTGTGATGATTGGAGGAATTCACTATTGTTTTCACATATACAATAGCACGATTGTCCTTGGCTACACATGCTTCACAATCTGCAAGACTATCACTCCCTGGCTTCAAAGCTTCAGTGACTCAGTCTCTATCACTGCTCCTTGAGAACAAATCTTTTAGCAGCTATCACAAAGGTTGCAACTCCTTCTCAGATTCCTCTGATTCAATTGCCTCAGTTGATGTGAATTGAATTCACAGATTTGTTGATAAATCTCAGAGCTTGATATGAAATTGAAGTTGTTAGACTTATTTCTTAGTTTTGATGATGAGTGCCATACTAGCTGTTATAGTGCAAAGGCAAAAAGATGTCTAGATAAAATGTATAGGTTTATTAGAGTTTGATTCATAAATAAGTTTGATCAAACAAGCACGTAAAAGGTTCTTGTTGTTTGTCGACAGACCGGTCTAGGTCGACGGGGTAGATAGGTCGGTGGGCGGTCCGGAACCCGCCGAAGACCGAAGCGAAGGCCGAGGGTTCAAACTCGGTTAATGAAGGCTAAGGGATCAAACTTAGTAATTAAAGTCAAGGATATGGAATCGAGATTTTAGGCAAGTACGTGATGACCTAAAGCGATTACATATGCCTTGTGTAGAAGGTCTAAGTTCCACAAGTTGGATGATGTTTGGAACTTGGTTATATTTAAAATGATGTAATCTAACTTCACAAATAAAAGTTAGATAAAAGTAATCGGTTGCATTCTATTTTACGAGACAAAAATAAGATGTTCGACGGGTGATTGGTATTACGACGGACCGATGAACCCTTGAATATACCTCGATTAATTCAAGATTATTTGAAGATTACATGGATAAGAACGACCAACTACCTCGACCTATCAAGAAAATCAAGGGCTGAAATTAAAAAGACGTTGGGATGATCTTTATTTTTATCCATTGGATACAAGTCAAAGGGGTGGACGGTACCTTTGTCAAAAAGTAATCTGACGAGTGTCGATCCTATGAATAGTGACAGAATGCAGTGCAGATGGGACAAATACAAGGAACGGTCACATTTGAATTTTAAATTCAAGTCACATGCATTCTTACCTATAAATAGAGGACTTTCAACTCAGAAAGATGATGATGAATTTTAGGGATAAACTTTAAGTAACAATACTGAGCTGAAAAACACCCTGTTGAACTTACTGAGCTTAAGACTGCTGATCTAGTTATTTTCTTCAAGTGCATTCGTGTTTAAGCCGCATCAAGCATACACACTTGAAGACGCAAGCCGCCGATTATATCATCCTAATCAAGTTGTTGCAAGTTGAATCATTTATTTGATTCATTCTTTATTTTATAAAGAACCCTGCTAAAGACAGTGAAGCATCCGTTGGGTGTGAAAGATTTGTTGGTTTGTGGTGGAGTGGTGAAGAGGCAATCCTACCCTTCAAGGACCGGTGGAAGACTCGGGAGCGCAATCTACTACTGTTCCCGAGTTTTCGGTTTGTGAAGCCATAGTTATTGGTGAAGGACAAGCAACCTAGGATTCTTTGTAACGAGATAACTCAAAGATCACTAGTGAATTTCCTCCAACATCACGGGAGAAGAGTGGACGACAGGATTACATCACCTCGGAACCACTATAAAATCTCTCTACTTACTTACGCATTTACTTTACGCACTTAGTCTTTATCCATATCAACTCTTGAATCTAGTAAGCCGAAATCACACACATACACTGCGAGTATCTAATACTTAGTAACATATTTAACAACAAGTAACAAGGCTTAATTTTGATATTATTCCATTGCACAAATTCAGCAAGGCGAATCGTCGATGTAGACTACGTTTATCGGTAGGCTGCGAGGTCTCGAGCAGACTGCGAAGTATCGCGAGCAGTGCGAAGTTGCGAGAATTTGTTAACTCCAAAGTTTTAAGTGTTAAGTTTATTCACCCCCCCCCCCCCTCTAAACTTAACTAAAGCCTTTTCAAGGGACCAACAATTGGTATCGGAGCGATTAGCACGTTTTTTCGAAGGAATCCTACTTGTTGTACTTGTGAAAATTCTTTAAAACTTTCTTTCAAGTTACCGATTTTCAAGACTTGCATCATGGACAACACACACGGTATGCTAGAACTATGTTGATGTGTTCTCTTGATGATTTGATGAGTATAAACGTCGAATGCGGGCATATCTTGTCGCTACTCATGATGAGATGATGGATGTACTAAGCGAAGGACCACCTTTGGAGATTACAAAGTCGTAACGAGTGGGTGAAAGAACCGAGTACATTCCTAAACCAAAGAGAGAATGGAATGCGAGAAGACGAGAAAAAGAGCAAACCTCAACAACATTGCTATTGATATCATCTACAGAACCTTGGATAGCAATATGTACATGAAGGTCAAAGATTGCAAGACTGCAAAGGAACTTTAGGATAAGATTCACTTAATCTGTGAAGGCACTGATGCAATAAAGAAGAACAAAATCAGTGTGGCCAGAAAAAGGTTTCAAAAGTTCAAGATGCTACCTAATGAAACCATTGAGCAAATGGAATCAAGATTCAATGCTATACTGGATGAACTTACCCTGCTGAGTGTAAGTTATTCAAAAGAGGAAGTAAACACCAAAATCTTGGAAGCTTTACCTGCAAGAGATGTTTGGAAAATGAAGGTGACTGCAATTGAAGAAATGAGAAAGTTGCATGAAGAAGATACCTTCAAATTGTTCTACGATCTTAAAGCCTATGAATTTAGCAAGAAGTGGTGCACAGGCGAAAAGGAAGAGCCAAAGACCACTTGCATTGGCTGCTTCACATCATGAAGAAACATCGGGAGGACGAGGATGATATGCTAGATGAAATGCAAGAGCAAATTGCCCTACCGAGCAAGAAAATCGAATGATGAAGACCGGAAAGGCCCCTACAAGAAATTTCACAAAGAGGCCTCGAAAGAAGGAAAGAAGAACCAAAGAAAGATAATGACTATCTATGCTTTCATTGCAAGAAACCAGGACACTTCGGACACGATTGTCCCGAGTTGAAACAAGGCAAGGAACCCGATTATCTTTGCTTCAGCGTAAGAAGCCTGGACATTTTAGACACGATTGTCCGGACCTGCGAAGACCAAGAGTCAACAAAGAAGACATGGCAAGAAGGCTATGGTTCTTCGAAGATGAATCGGGATATGATGTGGAATGCGAAAAAGGAAATGAATCGGATGACACAAGATGGTTGTCGATATGGAGGATTATGCTTTGATGGCCAATATGGATGAGGCCGAAGAGGTATACAACACTTTGTATCTATAAATACTCCGCTTTGGAAGTGATTGTGAATCAACTTTGTGGTTCAAATCCTAGAAATTCGACAACAATGAGACTTTGGATGCCATCCTTAATCAAGCGAGGATAATACAATCTGGTTATGAGGTTGTGAAGGTGAAAAAGAGGCTCTTGAGTTAGAAGTTGGAAGATTGAAATTTGAATTAAGGGTTTTCAAGGGTAAGGAAAAAGAGGTTGGACAGAATCAGCATAAGTCTGCTGAACATCCAAGCGACCTCGAATCGCTAAACCATCTTGTTCCAATACCGCATACAAATCGGGAAAGGCTTATGGAGATAGAGCTGGGCTTGGATTTGGAACTCGGCAATCTAACAAGAGTGGATCCAAAGTAAGGTTACCGAACCTAGTACCGAATTGGTCCTAAGTTTGTGCCCGCACTAGATCCATCTCCCGTAAAGAATTTCTTGAAGCAGTAAAACCCAATGAGAATGCCTCAAGAAAGCAAAATCAGAAGTCTCAGAAGTCAACAGCTCCTAGTAAATTGAATAAATCTAAAAATAGGATTGCTGTGCCTTCTAAGCCTGCTGATAGCAGACCTGCTACTAAGTCTGCTGGACCACAGAAGGGAAAGAAACAGAAATATTCCAAGGATAAGATTCCTAAATCCAAAAATGTTGATCATTCAAGGGATACTTATCTCGGGGGAAAGGTAGACTCGTTCCCTGTTGATAATGATTGGAATATTCCCGCATCCAATGCTAAAACGGTAAGTATAACCATACTACTAGGGTAAAACCTAGGCAATGGAATCGGCGAGAGGACTTACACAAGACCTCGGCGGACTCCATATTACGTGGTGTTCTAACGACGGCACACCTACGGTTATGCAAATGCTTCTAACAACAAAAATCATTTCAAACAAGCATTATGTACCAAAAGGCCGGAAAACATATGTGGTTCCTACACAACCTACTTGTTAGAACTTATGGATGTGTGGAATACATGTATGAACCAAAGTATGAACCAAAGTATGACACATTTAGGAGAAGACCTTATGGAAACATACCAAGGGTCATGCTTGCCCCGACCACTATGGACCCAAACGGGTTTGGGTACCTAAAATGCATTAACTTTGTTTTGTAGGGTGTACGGTACTTTGACGGTGGATGTTCCGGACACATGACAAAGAATAAGCACCTTTGTCTAACAAACTTTATAGCAAAAGATGGTCCAAGGGTGAATTTTGGCAACAAAAATACACCTGGATATACAAGAGGATATGGCACACTTATCGAAATGGACTTACAATCAAGAATGTGGCATATGTGGAGGGATTTGGACTACAACTTGCGAGCACCTTTGGACAATTATGTGATATGGGATACAAGGTCACTTTTGACAAAAATAATTGTATTGTTATTAGTGAAAGAGGTGATCAAGTTGTACTTGTGGTAGAAGGCAACGAGAACATGTATGTTGTGGATTGGTCTATCTGCAGTTCGAGAACACGCTCGATTGTGCATACCAAATCGAACTCAATTGGTTATGGCACAAGAAGTTAAATCACTTGAATTTTGATGATATTAATCGAGTTGGTGAAAAAGAAGTTGGTGATTGGTTTACACGAGATCACATTCAAGAAGGATGCTATATGTGATGCATGTCGGCAAGGTAAACGAGATAAAGTCAAGTTTCAAGTCAAAGACTAAACAATCAACTAACGAGTATTGGAGCTTATGCATATGGATCTTTTTGGACCAATAACTCCAACAAGTGTAACGGAAAGAAATACACCTTAGTAGTTGTGGATGATTTTTCTAGATACACTTGGGTGATATTTATGAACAAGAAAAGTGAAACACTTCAAAGCATGCCTAATCTTTTGAAGAGATTACAAAATGAGAAAAGTTTAACGATCATAAAGATAAGATCGGATCGAAGTACTTGAATTTCTCAACAAAGTTATAAGAGAATATTGTGAAGAATGGTGTACTACATCAACTTGTCAGTCTTTGGTACACCTCGGCAAAATGGGGTTCTTTGAAAGAAGAAACAGGACATTAAAGGAAGCGGGAAGAACAATGATTTGTGAAGCATTGCTACACGAAAGATATTGAGTGAAGCGATAAATACGACATGCTACACACAAAACAGAACTTCAATAAACAAGAAAGCCGCTCGAAGACACCTTATGAGGTTTGGAATGGAAGGATACCCAACATATCCTATTTCCATCCATTTGGAAGTAAATGTTTTATTCTAAATCACAAAGTTCATTTGAAAACATTCCAACCTAAATCGAGATGAAGGCATATTCTTGGGATATTCCTCGGTCGGAGAGCATTCGAGTGTACCGAACAAGAGGTCACTAAAACATGAAGAAACAATCCATGTTGTGTTTGATGAACCTAAGTTTACTGGAATGGAAGATGAAGATCATGAACCTGCTAAGAATAAACAAGTCACTGATCCAGATTGTGTTGAAGTTTTGGAAAGATTCAATGACTTGAAAGTTTCTGATACTGCCCCTGCTGAACAACCTGCTGACAATGTTACCGATGCAACAAGCGAAGCGAGTTCAAGGATCCGCCGACCCCCCGTAGAAGAAACTACAACGGCGAGACCCTACCGAAGATGATGTTCCCGAAAATCAAAATAACCAAAATCCACAATGGTTAAGGAATCACCTATTTGAACAAGTTATTGGCAATGTACGGCAAGGTGTGAGGACTAGAAGACAGCTGGAAGCTATGTTTACTGTTTTCTATCTCAAATGGAACCTAAAGTTGTTGAAGAAGCAATTTCGGATCCAGATTGGATAATTGCTATGCAAGAATAATTAAATGAATTTGAAAGAAATCAAGTTTGGACACTAGTTGAAAGGCCAAGTCATGCAAATATCATTGGTACTAAGTGGGTATACGAGAAATAAACTTGATGAATCGGTACCATTGTGAGAAATAAGGCCGGACTAGTTGCAAAAGGCTATTCTCAAGCGAAGGAATAGATTTTGATGAAACTTATGCACTGTTGCAAGATTGGAAGCTATCGAGATTATTCCTAGCACATGCTTTGCATATAAGAACTTCAAAGTATATCAAATGGATGTCAAGAGTGCATTTCTGAATGGGATCCTAGAGGAGGAAGTGTATGTTCAGCAACCTCCTGGATTTGAAATTAAAGATCAAGAAGATAAAGTGTATAGACTCAACAAAGCACTTTATGGATTGAAACAAGCACCAAGAGCATGGTATGAGACTCTATCTCAATTCTTGGTAGACAATGGTTTCACAAAAGGCACCATTGACAAGACTCTTTTCACAATCAGTGAAGGGGACAGCACCCTGTTGGTACAAATTTATGTGGATGACATAATATTTGGTTCTGAGAATGATTTACTTTGTGAAAATTTTGCAAATCTAATGAAGAGCAAATTCCAAATGAGTATGATGGGAGAAATGAATTACTTTTTGGGATTGCAAGTCAAACAAGTGAATGATGGAATCTTCATTCATCAAACCAAGTATACCAAGGAGTTGCTGAAGAAGTTTGGTATGGAAAATAGCACTAAGAATTCAACTCCTATGAGTACAAACATCAGATTGGATGAAGATAAAGAAGGCAAAGATGTTGATCAGACCTTATATAGAAGGATGATAGGCGATCTCTTTGTACCTCATCGCCGACGGACTCGATATATCCTTTCTTTGTAGGTGTTTGTGCAAGATTTCAATCTAAGCCTAAAGAAAGTCACTTAGGTGCAGTTAAGAGAGTTCTCAAGTATCTCAAAGAGACATTGGGAGTAGGGATTTGGTACTCCAAGGAAGGAAGCTTCAAAGTTATATCCTACTCAGATTCTGATTATGCTGGATGCAAGATTGATAGAAAAAGCACAACAGGAACCTGTCAGTTAATGGGAAATAGACTGGTCTCCTGGTTTAGCAAGAAACAGAATTCTATTTCAACTTCCCTTCTTGAAAGTGAATACATTCTTCTTTGGAAGTTGATGTGCACAAGTACTATGGCTAAGACAACAATTAAGGGATTATGGAATTGAAGAAAAGGAAATTCCAATTATGTGTGATAACACAAGTGCAATTGCAATCACAGAAAATCTGTTTTGCACTCAAGAACCAAACACATTGATGTGAGGCATCATTTTATAAGAGATCATGTTGAAAAGAAAGATGTGGTGGTTCTATACATCCCTGCGAAGATCAACTTGCGATATTTTCACTAAACCTCTTGACGGTGAAAGATTTGCTAAATTAAGGACCGAACTTGGAATCATAAAGATTGGTGATATTCGGCGGTGTCTTGGAATTCACCAAGAGGATTAGTCTTTGCTATGTTGGGTGAGCTCACTTGGCAGATTAGTCATTGGTATCAACAATTCCATGTACTTATATTTGGACAATTGAGCTAATGAGGTTGCCAAGGGGATTGGTCTTTGTCATTTTGGGTGAGCTCACTTGACGGATCGGTCATTGGTATTAAACCTCATCTTGTATTATCAATTGAACAAAGCAAGAAGAAAACAAGGATCGGCGAGTACTTTTATCGGTACGCCTGAAGCCTACTTATCGACGGATTGCGAGGGCACCTGCCGAGGTTTATCTATTTGGAGGGAACCTTACTCGTCAAAGTTATTTAAGTCAAAAAGCGGTTTGGCGGGATATTTATTCTATCTTTTATTACCACAAAGTCAAACCATCCAACGGTTACAAACGTTATGGAGGAGTAATGGGCCACGTGTCAAGACAAAGCATTTAATCGATTTAATCATGGTTACCTCAATGTACGTCTTTGTGACATGGCTTCAACTACCCACCGTCTATAAAATCGATCGTTATACGGCAATTTCTCCACTTGCAATTTCGCTTTATCTCTCGCAAAATCTACATCGTGTGAACACAGATTTGAGAGCAATTTTTCTTCATCTTTTTCTTATTTCAATGGCGGAAAAGATTGAGGTTCAAATCGAATCAAGCCAAAGTGTAAGAGGCTATGTTGTTGATGCAAACGAACGGAAGCGGCCATTAATATACGTCGAAGAATAAGAAGGTTTGCGGGCACGGAGAACAAACTCAATATCGATTAGAAACGATATCATACACCAATGTTATTGATTTCGGAAGAATATTGTTATAGAAGAAGGAAGCGAAGCATTCAAAACCACTTGTGAATGGTGAGGAGCTTGTAATCTCCTCCAATCTGCCGAGAGAAGTGTTTGGTTTTGAAGAAGTTGTTGATGGTTCGGTCAATCCGAAGCTATGGGATTGGACAAGATGGCTTTTGTAGATCGGATCAAGACAAATGCAACTATCAAATCGGTACAGGCATCAAGCTTGCAAAAACATTGGTAATGAATACGATCTGCGAGCAAGCTCATTGCAAAGAACATACTTGGGCTAGTTGGCGGTATGGATACTCTATCGGGACCCAAGATAGAGGCGATGATTATCATTTGCGAAGCATGAAATTTGATTGGGGTGGTTATTTCATTCATTATATGAAGAAAGTAGCCAAGGAGGACAAATTAAAGAAAAGAAAATCAAAGGCCTTACCCCTAGGTTTGATGGTTCGGACCTGTTTGAATCATCCGGAGGTTCCCGATCTTGAACCGAGTTGACATAAATCGGTCCGAGATACAAGAAGGAGATTGATCATGCGATTCTGGACTAGATGATGATGAAGAGGTTCTTTGGAGAGCTGCTTGGTGATAATGATGATGGAGATGATGGTGATCTTGGTGGTGAGCGGGTTCGGCAAACTAAGAAGATATCCATCAAACCTGTTTGCACCAAAGAAAGCTTTGGAAAGAGAAAGAGTGGTGATGTTAGGAAGATTACAGAAATCTTGAAATCAAAGAGAACAAGAAAGGAAACAGCACAGACTGCTGAGTCTGCTGAGGGTCAAGTGGAGGTTACTGACCCTGCTGTAGCTGCAAGAAGAACTGTTGTTGAAATTCGACAAAACAACAGAAAGAAGATAGTAGAAAGAGAAAATCTACTGGACATGATGATGATGATGATGAACCCCTATCCAAGAGGATGAAGGAAGTTGCCAAAAAGAAGAAGTATGGCAAAGGAAAAGAATTGAGAATCTTGGAAAAACAAAAAGTCCAAGAAGAGGTGTCAGTAGAAGAAGAAGAGGCTGTTGAGGTGAGCCCTTAACTATCATCCCACCGGTTGTAATCGGTGATTCCTCACACGATGAGGTTATTAAGTCTGCGGAAGTGAACGAGGTTGTTGTTGAGCAATCTGTTGAAGAATCACGACGGCCTGTCTTTGTACCGAACTTCTTGTAGAAGATGTTATTCTTGAATCTCGAAGCCGCACGGGTTGTTGTTGAGCAATCTGTGAAGAACCACGAGCAATCTACCGAACCGCTTGTGGTAGTTGAAGAGGTGATTGAAGACTTGATTGAAGACCCCGCAAATTTGGCAATAGTTCGGGGGAAGAGCGATCTGCGTGCTAACCCCGCGATGAGCATGTGAGTCGGGGGAATCAAGTGTGATACGGATGGAAGTAGTAGGTACAACTACACAATCACAAACAACTTCTTGATTTTCAAACATCGTAGAAGAGACCATGAGTCCGCTTGTTGGAACCTTTGGAGGTCAACAAGCCACCGAAGCTGCTCCCGGGAGATCTTTCATGCCCTTTGAAAGGCATGTGAAAGAGAGGAAGAAAAGCGAAGAATCTGTGGATCCCAAACTACGCAAATTGCGATTATTTTCAATGGAAGTTTGGTTTCTACAAGAAACAAAAGCCCATTCTTGAACCTATGACGATCGATTTTGAGGAATGGGCTTTTAACAATTTGGGAGTGGAGAACTTTTGGATCTGGTTGATACCACTGCTGCAATCCGGACCGATGGATTTATTTGATGAGCAATGAAGGAGGAAGGTATTAAGTTCGAGAGATCCAAGAGATGGAGATGATGATTCTTCCTCATCATCGACTCAAGGGAGATTTCCTCTCGGGACCGGGAGAACCCGGTGGGACTGCATTGATAAATGATCCACCGCACTGTGTCCGCGGTATGCGGTAAGTCCGCGAGGGCCGCGGGCGAAGAAATGGATGAGGATCTGCGGGATCTCACCATGGATGATCTAGAAGCATTGATCAATGAGGGAATTACATTGAGTGATGGTAGGCTAGTTGATGAATCTGCTACATTTCATGTTGTAGAGCCTATTTGGACAACCGAAGATGAACAGATTGTTGATTTGGATCGGGGAAAAAGCCACCGACTTTAGTGAACCAAGTGCTAGTTACGCGGAATCCATTGAATATCAAGATGGATTTGACATTGAAGGCACTCTTACTAAAGCTGCCATCATCTTGCACAAGATTGGTCATGCGAAGGTTTTCAAGTGGATAATACCAATATCTTTAATCCACGAGAAAATTGAAGAGGAGGTACGGAGTTCTTTGGGGTACAAAAGACACTGGACAAAGGTTGGAACGGGAGGTACGGAGTTCTTGAGTCTCAAACGACACTGGACACGAGTTGGAACAAACTTTGGGTTTGGAGAAACCCCCGCCGTTTCGAGGCCGCCGTAGTGGAGCCTTTCGGAGCCAAGACCCTTTGTAGGGAAGGATAATCGCATCCGCTTGGTGTTAATCAAGAAGAACATTTCTTTGGATTATGACTACGGTGATGAAGAATTTCAAATTTTTGGACAAGAAGAAGTTGTCGAGGAACTCGCACAAGATCCGGTCATGGAAGACATTCTTGGTGCAATGGTTGAGGAAGGACCTCCCCCCGCCGGGAGAGATTTGAGTAAAGCAATGGTCATCGTAGACAACGGGCACAATATAGAGTTGAGGAGCTCGTCGATGGACCTACCGATAGTAGAATGACTAGTGGAGTGCCAATTGAAGTTGTCAATGAGTTAAGAAGCGTAAGAAATGACATGCAACAGTTAAGAACTCAATTGGACGAGCAAGAACAAAGATTTGAAGAAGCGATGAAGATGGTAAATGATAACGGACAATCTGCGATACGAGTTGCTTCAAACTTTGCATCTACTCAAAATGCCATGAATGATTTGATTTAGATGTCAAGGGTATCAAAGTTGGAAATAAAGCCAAAGACAAGTCTCTAAAAGACCAACTTGTTTCTATACATGAGAAACTTGACAAGCTTCTTGAAGCTCCTAAACCCGCCGAGCCTCTTCGCCGCACAACAACTGCTATGCACGATCCCAAACTCACCGAAAGGATCAACGGACCTGGAGGAGACATTGCAATCTAGGATCACTACCATTGATACTAGAGCGGAACCATAGAAGGCCAATTGCATAGAGTGATTGTATCACGGGAGGGTATTCATGGCCTCATCTCTCGTTTTGTTGATGATGTCACTAAGGGGGAAGAGGGCAAATCGAGTAAGACAAAGGAGGCCGCAAGACTCTTTGCACGAAAAGATGGATTGATGATACAAATGCTTTCGGGAGACACCGCACTGGCGAGTTCAACTCACCGATGATCTCCTGTCACAATACAAGAAAGAATTTTATAACAGAAGGAGACCTTACCATGATATGGGATTTCATGAAGGCCTTAACTCTTTCTTGAGTTTGAAATTTTGGGAGGCAAGAGTCAGAGCCTTAAGGGCAAATTACAGAGGAGGCAGAGGTGGAAGAAGTGGCAGAGGTGATAGGGTGTTGCCTATTACAAAAGCAAAAGACTCACTTAATGAATTCAAGGATCTTTATATGAGATTTGGATTCAGAGTGAATGATATCAATCTTGTCCCGCCTGAAGCATGGAATTGGTGGAAACAAGTCAACTCTTATATTGATTTCACACTTATTGAAAATGAATGGATGAGGGACATGATAGAAGAAATTAGAGCCTATCAAGAGCAAGCTGAGAAGGCTAGACAAGAAAGAGAGAAGAGACAGTAGATCGGCATATTTACATTATTTTATCTTTGCTGATGCTAGATGTAATCTTGTGAACAAATATTTATAATGAGAATTGATTTGAATTTGTTGTTTTTGTTTTTATCTTTTTTTGCTTTGCCGATTAGGTGAGGGTAGTGGCATCATCACCAAAAAGGGGGAAATTGTTAGACTTATTTCTTAGTTTTGATGATGAGTGCCATACTATTTGTTATAGTGCAAAGGCAAAAAGATGTCTAGATAAAATGTATAGGTTTATTAGAGTTTGATTCATAAATAAGTTTGATCAAACAAGCACGTAAAAGTTTTGTTGTTTGTCAGACCGGTCTAGGTCGATAAGGTAGATAGGTCGATGGGCGGTCCGGAACCCGCCGAAGGCGAAGCGAAGGCCGAGGGTTCAAACTCGGTTAATGAAGGCTAAGGGATCAAACTTAGTAATTAAAGTCAAGGATATGGAATCGAGATTTTAGGCAAGTACGTGATGACCTAAAGCGATTACATATGCCTTGTGTAGAAGGTCTAAGTTCCACAAGTTGGATGATGTTTGGAACTTGGTTATATTTAAAATGATGTAATCTAACATCACAAATAAAAGTTAGATAAAAGTAATCATTTGCATTCTATTTTACGGACAAAAATAAGATGTTCAACGGATGATTGGTATTACGACGATCGATGAACCTGCCGATATATACCTCGATTAATTCAAGATTATTTGAAGATTACATGGATAAGAACGACCAACTACCTCGACCTATCAAGAAAATCAAGGGCTGAAATTAAAAAGACGTTGGGATGATCTTTATTTTTATCCATTGGATACAAGTCAAAGGGGTGGACAGACTGCACTTGCTTTGTCAAAAAGTAATCCGACGGTGTCGATCCCATGAATAGTGACGGAATGCGGTGCGGATGGGACAAATACAAGGAACGGTCACATTTGAATTTTAAATTCAAGTCACATGCATTCTTACCTATAAATAGAGGACTTTCAACTCGAAAGATGATGATGAATTTTAGGGATAAACTTTAAGTAACAATGCGAGTGAAAAACACCTGTTTGAACTTACCGAGCTTAAAGGCTCGATCTAGTTATTTTCTTCAAGTGCATTCGTGTTTAAGCCGCATCAAGCATACACACTTGAAGACTACAAGCCGCCGATTATATCATCCTAATCAAGTCGTTGCAAGTTGAATCATTTATTTGATTCATTCTTTATTTTATAAAGAACCTGCTAAAGACGATGAAGCATCGTTGGGTGTGAAAGATTTGTTGGTTTGTGGTGGAGGCTGGTGAAGAGGCAATCCTACCCTTCAAGGACCAAAGTGGAAGACTCGGGAGCGACAATCCTACTGTTCCCGAGTTTTCGGTTGTGAAGCCATAGTTATTGGTGAAGGACAAGCAACCTAGGATTCTTTGTAACGAGATAACTCAAAGATCACTAGTGAATTTCCTCCAACATCACGGGAGAAGAGTGGACGACAGGATTACATCACCTCGAACCACTATAAAATCTCTCTACTTACTTACGCATTTACTTTACGCACTTAGTCTTTATCCATATCAACCTCTTGAATCTAGTAAGCCGAAATCACACACATACACTGCGAGTATCTAATACTTAGTAACATATTTAACAACAAGTAACAAGGCTTAATTTTGATATTATTCCATTGCACAAATTCGAAAAGGCGAAGCGTCGGTAGACTACGCGTTTATCGACGGAGCTGCGAGGTCTCGACAGACTATCGAAGTATCGCCAGTGCTGCCGAAGTTGCGAATTTGTTAACTCCAAAGTTTTAAGTGTTAAGTTTATTCACCCCCCCCCCCCCCTCTAAACTTAACTAAAGCCTTTTCAAGGGACCAACAGAAGTTCTGATTGCTGAGTTGATCTCTAGATGTTCCCTTTAAGTACAGATAGAAGGCTTTGCACTTTGACAAAGTTTCTGCTTGTTTCTTATCAGATTCAATCGTTATTTTCTTTTCTGTCAATGCCTTCTATTTATAGCCTAGAATCCTTGATTTCAATTTCCATCCGTTGGCTATTTAATGTGAAGAATAATCCTTGATTTAATTCTTGATTCACCCTTAATTATATTCTCCTTGATTTCAGTGATCGGATTTTTCTTCAAACGTTTATCAGAAAATCCGTCCTTGATTGATCCTCAATTGATTGTGCATTTAATGCTTGATCTTCATCATTTGAACTCTGAACGAGTAAAGTTTACTGGGCCGTTCCTTGAACGGTTAAGTGATCCTTCTGATTTTGTTGTTTGGTTCTTCCTTCCCTGCTCTGTCTTTACTCAGCCGATAGTCAATTTACTCTGCCGGTTTACTGCATTGTTATTTTCTTTGATCTTTCAGGTACTTCTTATACTTCACTGATCCTTGATTTGAGGGAGATCAGTGTACACCATATTTGACAATGTATTTCACCATTTGAATTATAACTTAGACTCATCCAAGGTCATCACAGACTTCCTTGGTTATAAGTCAGACCATAAAGTCTTCATGCTTCTCTGCTGGTACTTGGCTAGCTTCACTCTACCGGATATCTGTTTTACTTTGCCATCCTACCAACTAGTACAATACTTGTCTGACTCAACTTATACAACATGTCTGACTCTAAGTAAAGACTTATACAGATAATTCTAACTTATTTCAGGCTTGCTATAACAGCTAGTATGGCCATCATCAAAACATAATAAAATGTTCTTAACAATTTCCCCCTTTTTGATGATGGCAATACCCTCATAAGGCTGAACATAAGTATACCAAATTTTTTCATAATAATTAACAGAATAACACTCAAATTTTATTCATCCATTCAAGGGTAATAAGGAATGTAAGTTCAAAACATATATTTAGAGTGCTATAATAATATTTTACTCAATCCTTCTTTGTACCTCTTGAACTTTGTGGTCTGGACCTCCTCCATATCTTTCCAATCGATTTCTAGAAAGTTCCACTTCCAGTATGCCATAGAAGTGTACTCAGAGACTCCATGAAATATCCTCTTGCCAAAGAGTCTGTGAAAATCAGGCATAGTCTCATTTGCCCTGGGTTCTCCAAAGTATTTTTCAAGTCTATCCCTAGCTTCAGCAATGTGTGAGTCAGCAAACTTGAGATTCTTGAACATACCCCATTGTTCTTGTCGGTTCATTCTCCCCATAGGGTTGAAGAATATTACCATATAGTTGAAATCTTCTTGTTGTACACTGGGTAAATCTTCTGGTCCTTTTGCAGAGAGGGGTATGGCTGAACTTGGTCTGCTGGTTGAGTTGGATCCAGTATTTTGCTTAAGAAGTGCATGCTATCTCTTAACATCATTTTAAATTTTGGCCATGTTAGTTCTCATCTTCTCATCCTTATAGCTTAGCCAGTCTGTCCATGCTTCATCTTGCGTTTGATTTGGATACAGACCGTCTTGGACTCTGAAGAACTCTCTTACATTATCTAGTACTTTAGCATCATATTCTTCCCTATTTCTGTGAGTAGTAAATGTTCTTTTCTCACCAGCATATCTGGTGCTACTGCTACCTTTGCTGGTCTTACCTCTGCTGGTGCTGAATCCGTGTTGCCTTGCCGATCTTTTTTGCTAACTAGATCCAGGTATTTGCTGTCTTCCTGATCTATCTCTATCATCATCTCTTCTCTGCATAGGATGAGGAAATCCTATGCAAGGTTCATTTGTGGCTTTTTCCCTTCCCTCTCTAGCTTTCTTTAGTTGTTCTTCCGCTTCATTTCGGATTCTCAGTTCTCTGTCTCTTGCTCTTAGCTGCTCCTCAGTAAAACTTAGGGGTCTAACTGTTGATCATTCTTCAGGCTTATCATTTCTTTCCTCCTTTTTGGCAGCATCATCCCTTTGTTGTAATAGGATGCTATTGGTGGCTTCAGTGGTACTAATCAGAGTATCCAGTTTGGATTCAATAGATGTGAATCTTTTGTCATGATGAGTCAGCTTCTCAGTTACACTTCAAAATCTGGTGCCAATGCCATCGACTCATTTTCCTGAGAGACGTGTTGTCTAAGATCTGCAAGATTGTTGGTGATATTTATGTCTAACTGTCTCGTCAGGTCACCCTGTATTTGCACAACAATGTTTTGTGCGTCAATGTACTCAGCAATGGCCTGAAATCTTTTCTCTATGGAGTGGCTCTCATCTTTAAATGCCATAGTCATAGATCTGAGATAGATTGCTTGTTGTTCCAGTTCCTCAGCCAACATATCTGCTGCCTTTTCAAAGGCCTCATTTGATATGCTAGTAGTCAGTTGAGCAAATTTGTGGCGAATATCAGCTGATTCTGGTTTAGTTTGTTGTCTATTCCAATATATATTTCGGTGAATTGGCTTGGCTGGTCACTAGGCCGGTGTAGTGACTTCTTTTACTGAGTTGTTGTTTACAGCTGTTCCTAACAATCAGTGCAGTTAACTTCGCTGAGTACCAGTGCCTTTCTTGCCAAATGAGCTCACCCGTAATGGAAAAGGTTTAGTCAGCTGGTGAAGTTACTTAGCTGATTACTTCAGTTAGCTGCTCCTTAGTACTTAGTCAATTTCTATCATTCACAACTCAGTTCTCAACTTGCTGAATCTTTCATGATTGGGTGGTTTTGTGAAATGTCAGCCAATTGATCATCAGTAGGTATGTATCTTAGAATAACATCTCCTTTTTCAACATGATCTCTGATAAAATGATGTCTTATATCAATATGCTTTGTTCTTGAATGCAATACTGGATTTTCTGTGATAGATATTGCACTTGTGTTACACACATTATTGGAATTGTGTTCTCTTCCATTCCATAATCTCTTAGTTGTTGTCTAATCCATAGTACTTGTGCACAACAACTGCCTGCTACTATATATTCTGCTTCAGATGTTGATGTGGATATAGAGTTTTGCTTTTCGCTAAACCATGAAACTAGTCTGCTGCCTAGCATTTGACAGGTTCCAGAGGTGCTTTTTCTATCTATCTTGCATCCTGCATAGTCAGAGTCTAAATATGATATCAACTTGAAACCTCCATCTTTTGGATACCAAATTCCAACACTAATGGTGTTTTTCAGGTATTTGATTATTCTTTTGGCTGCTAGAAGGTGTGATTCACTTGGTTGAGCTTGAAATCTTGCACATACTGCTACTGCAAATGCTATATCAGGCCTGCTTGCAGTTAGATAAAGTAGGGATCCAATGATTCCTCTATAAAGCTTCTAATCAACATTCTTTCCACTTTCATCTTTTCCAAGAATAACTCTTGCACACATTGGTGTATCTGATGTGCCACTTGTGTATCAAGTCTTTTGTGTACTTGGCTTGATTGATAAAGATGCCATCTTTCATTTTCTTTACTTGTAGACCAAGAAAGTAATTTAATTCTCCAATCATGCTCATCTGAAATTTGCTATCATTAAGTTTGCAAATTTCTCACATAGCTTCTCATCTTCTGATCCAAAGATAATGTCATCAACATAGATTTGGACTAACAAAGTGCTTGTTCCTTCCTCTATCTTGAAGAGAGTCTTATCAATAGTTCCCTTTTTGAATCCATTTTTGATCAAAAATTGTGATAGTGTCTCATACCAGGCTCTTGGTGCCTGTTTGAGTCCATAAAGTGCCTTTTTGAGCTTGTACACTTTATCTTCTTTCCCTTTGAGTTGAAAACTAGGAGGTTGTTCCACATATACTTCTTCTTCCAAAAGTCCATTCAGAAATGCACTTTTGACATCCATTTGGTAAACTTTGAAGTCTTTGTGGGCTGCAAAGGCTAGAAAGAGTCTGATTGCTTCCAATCTTGCTACTGGGGCAAAGGTTTCATCATAATCTATTCCTTCTACTTGAGAGTAGCCTTTTGCAACTAGCCTTGCTTTGTTTCTGACAAATGTCCCTTGTTCATCCTGCTGGATATACAGAAACCCGAATCCGGATCCGATCCAGAATTGGATCGTCAGATCTGATTCTCAGCACCGATCGAGACACTCGACCATGCACAGCGGAAGCTACGAATTAAATTCATTTACGATTTTACCATGATATGATTCGCATAATAAATTAATCTACAAGAAGGTTAGTAGATTTACCCAACCGGAAAGAAATAGGCAATCGACCACGGGAGAAGCCGTGATCTTCCGGATTGTATCTCCAAGCGACGACTAGTGGACGTCGATCCTCGCCGTAGAACCTCCTCGAATATGCACAAGAAAAACACTAGGTTTTTCTTCTCTAAATGACTAAGGCAAGAAACTAATTTTTCTTCCTTTTATTATGTAAGTGGCGCAATTATTGTAGTGTGTATTGTGTTGGGAGGAACTCTCTTTATATAGGAAAATAACTAGTCAAGAGAGTTATCATTTTCACACCACAAAAACCTATTCCCATAAGGAAAAGATATTTTTGCTACAAAAATAAGAGATAATTCCCAAAAAAATCAATCTCTTAATTTTTCCATTAATTATCCAACAAATAGATAATTAATTAATTACACATGTGACATAATCTAGAAAAATTTATTTTCTTAATTTCATCACAAAGGGGCGCCACTTTTAAGCCATTTATTTAATAGAAAATGTCTTTTCTATTTTACATATTATTTAACAAATAAATAATATTCGCATATTCATTAAATAGACCAACTATTTAATTTATTCTCGAGGTTCCATAAAACAAGAAAACACTCGCGTGTTAGGAGCCAACCCGGGGACCATGGACCTATAACCAGTAGCTACAATAAATTGAATAAAACATTCATCGAACAGAATATTTCCACTCAACTTTTTAATTGCGGAATTACGCCACCATAAATCCGAAACTGAACTCTATCGATTATAGATATAACTTATTCTCAAAACGTCGAGTCGAGTCAATAAGTGTCCATTGATATAATCATTACATATAAACTAACCCTCCATAGACTATCCGTAATGAAGCAGGATTATTTCTGTAAACCTTCTTCAATACATCTTATCCTTATTTACCATTAACCCACTAGTGATCAATTAGTTCATAACCAATACGAACTCCGCGGATCGATCAGTTTCTAGGATTAACAAATAAGGGGATTGTCTTTCTACTTCCCGCAGTAAGGAATGGATTCTATATCTGTGAGACACACACTTCTCATTCATTCCAGAAGTGCCAACGTGAAAGTAATTCGGACCGCGCCTCTCAGCGATCCTTAACGAACACATCAAACCCTATCTTAAAACCAATAGGAGTCTGTAATCATTTCAGGATTAAGGTTAATCCATATATGACCATCTTGTGATTTAATAAGATTTCTCAATCACGGAATTATATGAGAAACGCAGATTAAATCGGTCCAGTCCTATATGACTCTCATCATATATAAATGCCCCACTTAGACAACCAATGTCGACGGTCCGGATAGGACGGTCACACCATAAAGTGTTCAGGGCGCATTAATGGTGGTTTAATCAATAGACCCCATACTTTGATTAACTTCACCACGGACTAACATTTCAAGTGTATCACCATAAACTTAATCCTCATTTGTGACACACACTAAGTTATATGGCTACATATGATACGACTTAGGGTTTTCAGCAGTGTATTACTTATAAGCACGCAGGAAACAATAAGATGAGAATAAATCTGTCATTTATTAATTCTAAAAACAATTACATAAATTGTCTTTCGGGCGCTACTTCCAATAATCTCCCACTTTCCCGTAAGGACAAGAAACAATTATCTTTCGGGCACACTATATCTAACAATCTCCCACTTGCCCGTAAAGACAAGCAATAATTGTTTTTAGAGCACCACACCCTTATTCTTTCTATCCACAACATTCTCCCACTTGTTCTAAAGCAGATGAGACATATCTCCCAATTTCATACCCGCCAAGCGCTTATCAGTGACAATAGATGCCACGCGACTTGGTAAACTGATCAGCATGTTGTCGGCTCGAGGCGATCTTTAGGACCGAAACGTCGCCTCTTTGCACAATCTGTCTGACCGGGTGGTACTTACTTTCAATATGCTTTTGACCTTTTATGATTGCGAGGATCATTTGCATGAGCTACCTATCAACTGTTTTCACAGTAAAATGGTATCGGCTCATCGAGACCTGGAATCACTTCCTGATCCAACAATGAACTTCTCAAGCCATACTGCCTTTTTAGCCGCTCCGAAAGCGCTATGTATTCGACTAACGAGTCAACCGGAAGTCTTTGGATTGCTCCAGACTATAGCTCCAGCACTATGAGTAAACACTGAGCCTGAGATTGATTCACGATCATCCTTAATCCAACAAATAATCATAATCAGTGTAGTCAACAATACTCAGGTTTACACCCGAATACACAAGCATATAATTCCTAGTTGTCGAAAGACACTTGAGGATGCACAATACTGCTTTCAACAACCAAATACAAGATTCGACTATTATTGACTTTTAATAATTTGACTTTCTCTATCCAAAAGAGAATCTATCCCATTTTCTCTATATCCGAAGATTGAGAGAATTATTCCGTGAGGGGTTGGGTAGGAAACCTCTCGTTGAATGTTGCATACGAAAATGCATTGTATCATCTTAACCAATAAGATAGAAGGGATACGCCCAACAACTTGTTCTCATGAATTCGACCGAATCGATTCTAAGAATATAGTCCACTTCTCTGATTCAGAGAAGCTTTGGCTCGTCAGTTCTTGACTTCAGATAACACACCCATGTTGTTATCAACAGTTGCAGTGTTATCCTTTATAAACACTAATGTCTACTACTTTACCAACATTGATTCTCTGGTCTACAAAAGACTCATCAATATTCTGGTCAAGCCCACACATATCAAACATGTGACTTTTAATGTCCTAGAGGTTTGCTTTTATCCATCAATGGATGTAAGCATAGGCAGTCAATGTGCCATTGGATTTAAGCTAAACCCTTCCATTCCGAATGAATCTAAGCTCCATTGTACGGCAAGAAAGTTTCAGGGCATCACCCATGTTAATCTTTATGTTTTCCATAGAGTCAAGCAAGGCTGAGTGGTGAGAAAGTTTCAAGGCATCACCCATGTTTAAATGTCTACTTCTTAGGGAGTTACCCCTAAAACCACTTGGCTTTGCTTAGAAAGATAAACTTTCTCATTCATTCAACTCTTTTCATGTAGATCCAATTATTCCCACTGGGCCTGAGACACTCAGGTGGTTCTACAAGAGTGTTAATAGAACTAGAGTACCAAAAATCCATTTACAGGTTTATGGCTTTAAACCAACCTCCTATTGTCAGAATCCTATACAGTCTTCCCAAAAGGACCATAGGTGATCAATCACCCCAGTAGACTATAAAGTCTGCATAAGAACAGCGGGTCAATGGATAAATCATACTCCCACTGCAATTGGGTGGATTGACATTTTGATCTAGTTCAGTAGTATTAATCAGCGTAATCCCTAACAACCAATGTTGGATGTGGTCTGATTAAATCAGATAGTAACTCCTCGAGTAACTGTACTTCAATGACTAAGGTTGTTATCTAAACAATCTTTCAGAAAGGATGTAACAGTGTAACCGTCACTATCCGATCTTAAGAATCTTATAACCAACCTTTACTCATTGCACTAACATATTTCACGAATAGTCACCATCTGAACGTGTATGGAAAATCTCCAGTCCTACCTTCAAGCATTAGTGCTAAAAGCCTCTATTTGCGGAAGTGGAGTAAATGTTATTCACTCTTTATCCACAAATTCATAAGCATCTTCTAGGTAGACTTCTCGGTATTACACAATAATGTAAACCGTTATTTTGCAATCGATATCTTAATTGAGTTAAGCAGTGTAATGTAGCATATCAATAACTATATAATACAATACATGGTTTATCCTTTTAGTGAAATCGTTTCACCCGGAGGTAGGCCAAGCATTAGTGCCAAAACTATGCTATTGCCTATATCTGAGCATGGAGTACTCTTATCTCTGGTAATATCAAAGATTCCTCCAAATATTCAGATAAACTAATCATCATTTTGAGTATTCATCAGACATAGTGTCAGCCACTCAAAAGCTCCCACTAGCTTGTATCCTTCATAAGAACCCGAAGGTCAATATGAACAAGCTGTTGTTGTGTAAAATGCCCCAGTTGCTATTTATATATTTGATTAATTCTCAAAATAGTATCAATTTATGTGTAATAATATTTTTGTCACACTAATGGCCATGAAACTTTAATGCTTACATCGTATGGCAATATTCTTGTGCTTTATTTTTTTTTGCAGGTTTTATAATTAATTAAAATAGTTAATTAATCAATTTAATTGATTACTTAATTATTTAATTATTTTATATAGACTAATTCGGCTGATGGATTATGTAACTTTTGCTGGACCATCCTTTTATTTTAGTCTGCTACAATAATCCCTTTTTAATGTCCAGGCCCTTTTATCTTTTTATTTCCGTCAAAATTCGGCCTGGTGACTATTTTATCTATTTACCCTACAACCCAAACCCTCTTTATCATCTTGGTGCCGTTTTCATCCGAAGACCCAAACCCTAGCTTCTCTCTAATGCCGTTTCTCCTCACCTAGTAAACTCTCTGAAGAATCCCTTCAATCCCCCACAAAATCGGCCTTTTTCTTGGGATAATCTGTTCGAATTTCAGAGCTTTATGGATCCGAGAGTCCTCGTTTCGATCAACTAGCTGCTCAGCTCTTCAAGAACGAGAAGTCTTAGACTTCGGGCTTGAATCTCGGCCTGAAATGGGTTAAATCATTCTCTCTCTCTCTTGTCTGTTTATACATGATACGGATTTTGCCATTAACATTCTATTTGTGTGGAGATAATGATAAAAATTTGGGGCTGTCTGTCTTGGTCAATTAAAGCCGTTCAAGGGTCAGAATCAAGGAGTTCATCACCTTGATTCTTCGGTGGTCGTTCAATATCAAAAAGACTCAGTCTTTGAACCTGATTTGGTGATATCTCTCTTATCTCTACTCTTTCTGTTTTGATTTTGAAATAATCTTGCCATTAACGGGTTTTATTTTGCAGATAATGGTGATACTGACCATAGTGGCTCAGTGCCGGTTTGACTGAGTCACATGTCCGCTCGGTGCCTGTCCCATTCGGTTTAATAGTTGTGTTTTAATCTAAAAACCATGATTAAATCATAACTCGGTTGGTTATACGGTTTAAGGGTCAGTACTGGGTATTTATACCATTATTTTAAACTATATGTATAATTTTATGTTATAAGTTAGTACATTTTTAAAGAAAATATAAATATTATATAAATATCTTTCAGGGATATTTTGGTTTGATATATTATAATATTAATTCTAATCATGTTACTAGAATTGTTTTTGGCTCGTAAATTTTTTTTGGGTTTTAAAGAAAATATTATTATCATATTAAAAAAAAAAGTTTTTAAAGAATGACCCACAGTTTTTGATAAGTTTTCTTTAAAAAAAAATCCCTGAAATTTTGCAAAATCGGTTTGTTAAAATTCAAAATTTTGGAGCTATCTTCTCCAAGTTTTGACTATAAATACCCAGTATACATCAAATGAGTTGCAACAACTCAGAATATCACTTTTTGAGCAATCCTACATTCCATAATCACTTAAAATTTCTCCTTTTTGGTGTCTGCGTTTTGAACTGAAGTTGGAGTCTAATTCTGGTCTTGGCTATTGAGAAGTAAGGTTCTAATCAATAGCTTTGACGAATCTTTGAATTGAGGTTTCGGTGTTCTTGTGTCTAGGTAACACTTTAACTCAATCGTTTTTCAATTTTCTGTGTGTTTGGTGGTCTGTTTTTGATTGCTTATTGAAATTGCTTGATAGTAGTCTATTATTGATACTAGTCTTGTCGTGGTAGTTCTGTGTTGGTTCGAGTTTTGAAGTCTCGATTTTGGACATTGATCATCTTCGGTCGGATTACGGGTCACAAGGTTGCTTGGTTTGACGTGCCAAGACATCTGCCTAGTGAGGCTTCTGTGGACTATTTTCTGACTGCTCAAGAAGGATCAATATCCTTAAGTCTAGACCTCTGACCTTAGACAGAAGTCTAGTTTAGATTCTAGTCTGTTTGGTCTGTTTTTGTTTCATACAATATTTAGAAGTCTTTCATTCAAGGCCCTTGTAAGTGTTGACTACATTGTAGGTCTTCACTCACAGTTAGAGGTTTGTCTGAGTTGATTCAAATTATTGTGTGATTCAGTCTTTTGATTTCCCCCATAACCTGTTGGTTCCAATTTTGATAATCAGTAGACTTTATTGTTACTGTTAATCAAGGTTGGTAACGCCCCTTGTGTTGCTATTTAAGTCTGCAAGTCTGTTTTAATATTGCTGAATCTTGATCCTTGTATCCTGCTGAACTTGCTATCATATTACCTTGCTGAATCTGTCATCTATGAACAACCTGTAATAGCTAGGTAGTAGCATTAGGAAACTGAACGTTGTAATCAGTTCTGTAAAAATTGCAGCTGTGATAATCTAGTTCCCGAACTTGATTATCACTGTTGGAATTTGACTAATAGATCAGCCTTGATTCTGCATTTGCTGTGTTAAGTTGCTGCAATTATTCTCCGTTAAATTTTTGTACCTTCTTGCTGAAGATTGTAACCTTGAATCTGTATTTGCAGCTTTGTAATTTGCTGTTGTGTGTTTGTGACCTGAACTAATTTGTATCTCCTTGTTTTGGTCATATATTTTATCAGCTTAATAATATAATCATCTTTGCTTTTCGGTTCTGCTGCGGCAATAGTATATATATATATATTCGATCAATAGTTTTTTTTTTTAGGTTTTTGTCTAAAAGGACAAAATAATACATTTATCAGGCTACAAGGATATGGATGATTAGAAAGGACAAAACTTAATTAAACTTACCAAAATACCCTTTTCTAATTTAACCTAATTAAATTAATTAATACATCCCTCGTCCATTCTAATTTCGACTCTGAATGATGGACGCTTTTTTTTTGACAGCCACGCCTGAAAATTTTGGGGTTGTCCGCCGGCTAAGGGGGAGGCGTTGATTTCATCGCCGGCTGAGTGATAGTGTGGTAGCAGTGGCGCATCAGCAACAGCGGCGCACCAGATTGAACGATTTGGGGAGGAGGAGGAGGGGTGACGGCGGCTATTTGGGGAGGAGAAGGATTTGGGGAGGAGAAGGATTTGGGGAGGAGCAGCGGCTGCCTGATTTTCGCCGGCTGAGCTTTCTTTGTAATTTTTTTTTTGTTGATGCTGCGAATATGGAGAAGAAGAAGGTAAGAAGAGGAGAAGGAGGGAGGTTTGCTGTTTGTTGTACGTATTTCCAACTCCGGTGTGTTGTCGCCGGATTTTGACCTCCGGTGGCTGCTTTGAAAGTCATATTTCCTTCGTTCTTTCTTTTTCGATTCGAGTGTCTACTGAGTCGGAGCATATTCTCCGATTATTGAGTGCTGGCGTTGATTCAAAATTTAAAGACAAAGATTTGCATCATTAAATGATGATTCTTGGAGGCATATGCCCAATCTCGTTCGTCACAGCAGGTTGAAGAAGAAGCTCCTGAAAGATTTTCAATTCTCAATGCTGAAAGACACTTTTAATGCTGAAAGAAGAAGAAATTGAATTGAGAATGAAAGACACTTTTAATGCTGAATTGTGGACCTTTTTTTTATTTTTTATTTTGAAAAAGTTTGGAGTTGGGGTCGTTACTATATTTTACGGGCTGTTACTACTTGTTTTTAGGCTGTTGATACATTTTTGGGCTGTTACGACTTGTTTTTTTTGCTGTTACGACTTGTTTATGAGATGTTACTACTTGTTTTTAGACCGTTACTACTTTTTCATTGGATGTTACGACATTTTATGTAAATTTATTCTCTTGTTTTTAGACCGTTACTCTTTTTCGTTGGATGTTACGACATTTTATGTAAATTTATTCTACTTGTTTTTAGATCGTTATTACTTTTTCGTTGGATGTTGCGACATTTATATGGTATTCTACTTGTTTTTTGATCGTTATTCTTATTTGTAGAGGGTAAAAAGTAACAAGGGGTATTTTTGTCCAAATATTTTGTTTTTGTCCTTTATAACATCCGGAAAAAAAAATGTCGCTATGACCATTTATGTTTTTTGTCTTGTAGCTTCCTTCCCTTTTTTTTTTTTTTGGCTGAATCTTGATAATAATAATAATAAAAGGTTCTCTGTTAGTGTCTTTGGTTTTATCATGAACCGAAAATACCACCTGCATCTTAAACAACTTACATCAAGTATTAATCTGTGCCTTAATTGTTTTATCAAACTTTTTTGTTAAACTTGATCTAGATATAATAGTTAACACATATAACTTAGATTTAAGTCCTGCTTTCAGATTATTTCTAAGTGTGTCAATTATTTTATAAACTCTGATTTGTGATATATATTTGCCTGGAAATTTGTTGAAGTGCTTAAAATTTTTAAAAGACAATTTTTACCCACACTTTATTCTTCAGCTTTAACCTTGCTCTGATACCACATGCTGGATATACAGAAACCCAAATCCGGATTCGATCCAAAATTGGATCGTCAGATCTGATTCTCAGCACCGATCGAGACACTCGTTAATGCACAGCGGAAGCTACGAATTAAATTCATTTACGATTTTACCACGATATGATTCGTATAATAAATTAATCTACAAGAAGGTTAGTAGATTTACCCAACTGGAGAGAAATAGGCAATCGACCAAGGGAGAAGCCGTGATCTTCCGGATTGCATCTCCAAACGACGACTGGTGGACGTCGATCCTTGCCGTAGAACCTCTTCGAATATGCACAAGAATAACACTAGGTTTTTCTTCTCTAAATGACTGAGGCAAGAAACTAATTTTTCTTCCTTTTATTATGTAAGTGGGGCATTATTGTAGTGTGTATTGTGTTGGGAGAACTCTCTTTATATAGGAAAATAACTAGTCAAGAGAGTTTTCATTATCACACCACAAAAACCTATTCCCATAAGGAAAATATATTTTTGCTACAAAAATAAGAGATAATTCCCAAAAAATCAATCTCTTAATTTTTCCATTAATTATCCAACAAATAGATAATTAATTAATTACACATGTGACATAATTTAGAAAAAAAAATTCCTAATTTCATCACAAAGGGGCGCCACTTTTAAGCCATTTATTTAATAGAAAATGTCTTTTCTATTTTACATATTATTTACCAAATAAATAATATTCGCATATTAATTAAATAGACCAACTATTTAATTTATTCTCGAGGTTCCATAAAACGAGAAAAACTCGCGTGTTAGGAGCCAACCCGGGGACCATGGACATATAACCAGTAGCTACAATAAATTGAATAAAACATTATATCGAACAGAATATTTCCATTCAACTTATTAATTCCGGAATTACGCCACCATAAATCCGAAACTGAACTCTATTGATTATAGATATAACTTATTCTCAAAACGTCGAGTCGAGTCAATAAGTGTCCATTGATATAATCATTACATATAAACTAACCCTCCATAGACTATCCGTAATCAAGCGGGATTATTTCCGTAAACCTTCTTCAATACATCTTATCCTCATTTACCATTAACCCACTAGTGATCAATTAGTTCATAACCAATACGAACTCCGCGGATCGATCAGTTTCTAGGATTAACAAATAAGGGGATTGTCTTTCTACTTCCCGTAGGAAGGAATGGATTCCATATATGTGAGACACACACTTATCACTCATTCCAGAATAGTGCCAACGTGAACGTGATTCGGACCGCGCCTTTTAGCGATTCTTAACGAACACATCAAACCATATCTTGAAACCAGTAAGAGTCTGTAATCAATTCAGGATTAAGGTTAATCCATATATGATCATCTTGTGATTTAATAAGATTTCTCAATCACGGAATTATATGAGAAACGCAGATTAAATCGGTCCAGTCTTATATGACTCTCATCACATATAAATGCCCCACTTAGACAACCAATGTCGACGGTCCGGATAGGACGGTCACACCATAAAGTGTTCTGGGCGCATTAATGGTGGTTTAATCAATAGACCCCATATTTTGATTAACTTCACCACGGACTAACATTTCAAGTGTATCACCATAAACTTAATCCTCATGTGTGACACACACTAAGTTATATGGCTACATATGATACGACTTAGGGTTTTCAACAGTGTACTACTTATAAGCACGAATCAAACAATAAGATGAGAATAAATCTGTCATTTATTAATTCTAAAAACAATTACATAAATTGTCTTTCGGGCGCTACTTCCAACACATCCATCTTGTTTCTGAATACCAATTTTGTTCCAATGATGTTGGCCATGTCTGGTCTGTCAACAAGTTCCCAAACCTCATTTCTTTCAAATTCATTTAGTTCATCTTGCATAGCTGTAATCCAATCAACATCTTGGATTGCATCATCTATTGTTTTGGGTTCCACTTGTGATAGGAAACATGTCAGCATATTCTCCAGTTGTCTTCTGGTTCTGACTCCTGTGTGAATGTCTCTAATGACTTGATCTTCAGGATGATCTCTTAGCCAGTTGAGGTCAGGTTGAAGTTGCTCTTGACTTTGGTGCTTCCACAACTTCAGTTTGTGCCTCAGCTTCATGTTCTGGTGTTGTGTTGACTGTTGGCTCATCTTGATTTCCAAAATTGTGATTCAGAATGGTAGCTGGTACTGTTGTATTCATATAAACTTGTCTTTGTCCTGCTTCTTCTTCAAGTTCTTGAAAGCGTTCACCATTTGTGTTTGGTTCATCAAAGACTACATGAATTGATTCTTCAATCACCAAAGTTCTTTTGTTGAATACTCTGAAAGATTTGCTAGTGTCTGAGTATCCCATTAAGATTGCTTCATCAGCTTTTTCATCAAAAGTATGTAGCTAATTCCTGTTCAAAACAAAACATTTAGATCCAAACATATGCAAATGTGAGATGTTAGGTTTTCTTCCATTCCATATTTCATATGGAGTTTTTCCATGATGTTTGTTGATGATGGATTTGTTTTGAGTATATAGCATGCTGTATTTGCTGCTTCATCCCAAAATCTCTTTGGTAAGCATGCTTCTGCAATCATTGTTTTGACTGCTTCTTTGGGTGTCCTGTTTTTTATTTCTGCTACACCATTTTGTTGTGGAGTCCCTGCTGCTGATAGTTGATGCAGTACTCCATTTTCTTCAAAGTAGGTTCTGATAATTTCATTTAGAAACTTTGTGCCTCTATCTGATCTGATCTTGTTGATCTTCAGTTCCTTTTCATTTTGAATTCTTCTTAACAAATCTGGCAGCTTTTTGAGTCTCTCTTATCTTGTTCATGAATATGGTCCAGGTGAATTTGGAAAAGTCATCCACCACTACTAGAGTGTATTTCTTTCCACTTACACTGACTGGTGTGACTGGTCCAAAAAGATCCATATGAAATAGATGTAAAATTCTTTTTGTTGATTGATAAGGCTTTGACTTGAAAGAGCTTCTGATTTGCTTTCCTTTTTGACATGCATCACAGAGACTTTCCTTTTTGAATGTGATCTCTGGTAAGCCTTCAACTAACTTGTTCTTTGACAGTGTGTTGATGGTTTTGAAGTTGAGATGATTCAATCTCCTATGCCAAATCCAGCTGGTTGATTGTTTACTTTTGACAAGCAAACATGTTTCTGCTCTTGCTGTCTTCCAATCTACTACATACATGTTATCTTTTGTTCTTCCTACAAGTACAACTGTGTTGGTTTGGCTGTGAATCACTTTTGCATCCTTCCTTGTTGAAGTGCACATTGTAGCCTTTGTCACAGAATTAACTGATACTTAGCAAATTGAAGTTTAGTCCTTTAACATAGGCTACATTTTGAATCTCCAAGCTGTTTTTGAGCATTATGCCTCACCCCTTAATTTTTCCTGGGTTTTCTTTGCCTCCAAATGTTACTTTGGGTCCTTCAAAAGCTTTAAAATCATTCAACCATCTCTTATTCCCTGTCATGTGTCTGGAACACCCATTGTCTACGTACCAGACATCCTACAAAACAAGTTAAGTATGTTTAGGTACCCAACACTGTTTGGGTCCATGCGTGTTAGCAGTCATGCCTCCTAATCCAAGTGTATATCCAAGGGATCTTCTTTTTGGATAATTGAAGTCATCAACTTCATATGTATAAGGCATGGTAGGAATAGCTTCTAATATTTCTACTAAAGATATTCTGATACTTTTCTCTACTTTTTGGTGCATTTGCATCCTTTTTCACTCTCCAATATGCAAGAGGAAACTTGTTTTCATGTTGCTTCTAGTGTCCATGAATGTGCCTTGGTTGTTTTTTTTTAAACACATGATGCATAGCATGAAAATGGTTTCTTCTTGTATTTTGGAGGTGCAACATTCCAATCATCCTCAGAGGGGTAAAGTCTTCCCTTACCTTTCAAAAGACCTTTGCCTTTAATGATTAGGTTTGATGATTTAGTCTGCTATTTTACTACACTGGGTTTTGACTTCACGAGTACAGGATGAGTGGTTGAAACTATGGTCTGTCATTTTCTAAATTTTTGTCCAGTCTTGGTCCTGGATTCAAAATTATGTTGTCCATTGTTTCTATTCTCATCATGACTGTTGTAGCCAAGACCAGATCTGGATACAAAACCTTTTTGGGAGTTTGTAAGCTGGTGCATTAAGTGGTGCAGTGGTGATCTTAACTGGTAGAGAGGTTTTCTCAGCTGGTCGGTCAACACCAGATGTATGTACATCTGTTGTTTGTTGATCAGGTGAGTTTACTTCCTTACTTGTTTGTTCAGCTTTTAGTCCATCCAGTTCTTTCTTTAGCCTTTTTATTTTCCTCTCTTAGATTCTCACACTCCTGTTCCATAATTTCAAGAGTCATATCAATTTTTTCAAATTTACTTATGAGATTTGGATTAGGTTTGTAGAATTTAATAGGAGAATAGAAAATTGTGCAGTGTCAGATGTGGATGCACTTGATGATGAATATGAACTAGAAGTTACCTCTGTTTCATTTGATTCTTTAGCCATAAGGCATAAGTAATCCTTTTCATTGTCTGAGCTGTCATCTTCATCATCATCAGAATCATTTTCAGATGATTCTTCATTCCTTTAACTGCTAGTTTCAGCTTTGAGTGCCTTCTTACTCTTTCTCTTTTCAGTTGTCTTGTACTTCTTCTTATCCTCATCTTTGTCTTTTTCTTCAGGGCAATCAGCCTTGAAATGACCTTTCTTCTTACAGTTGAAGCATCTGTATTCATCACCCTTTTTCTTAATGTCTTTGATTGAGCTTGACTTCTTGTTTGATGATAAACCTCCTTTGAATTGCTTCTTCTTGCTAAACCTTTCAAAATGTTTAATCAGTAAAGCTACATGTTCCTTCAGCTCATGTGTCTCTTAGCCGTTTGCATCAGTTGTTTTGCTTTGCTGTGGTGCTACCAGTGCACTGGCCTTGTGTGTCTCTACTGGTGTACTGTCTTCACCATTCAACTCAAATTCATGAGCCTTTAATTGAGACATCATGGTCAATGTGTCAGTGTTTGCAAGATTTGTTGTCCCTCGGATTACTGATGTAATGATCTTTCATCTCTCAGGTAAGCCCCTCAAGATTTTTAGACAGACTTCCTTCTGTGGATATGTATGTCCAAGCTGCTGCAATTCACTGATGATGCTTGAAAATAAATTGTCCATTTGATCAATGGATTCACTAGTCTTCATTTTGAAGTTCTCAAATTTCTATTTTGCATTAGATAATTGTTTTCTTTAACTGCTTCTGATCCTTCATTAATCAATGCCAATTTGTCCACATCTCTTTTGCTGCTTTGCAATCTTTGATCCTCGTGAACATGTTGCTGTCCAGAGTCTTTAAAATCATATCTTTTGCAACAAAATCTAGGTTTGCTCTTCTTCTGCCATCCTTGGTCCAATCCTTCTTGAGTTTGTCTATCTCATTTCCTTGATCTGCTCATGTGGCTATCACAGTTGTGATCTTGATTGGGCCATCATTAATTACATCCAGCATTTCTTCATGAGTTGCTGCAAGATGAGACAACATACTTATTATTCGTATTCATCAAAATTATTAACATTGAATACGGGTGCCTTTGACATAAAATTTGAGGAATCCATAAGTACAAATAAGATATATATATATATATATATATATATATATATATATATAAAGCACAAATTTGAAAACTACTTTGAAAATATGTGTTGGTCCCTTGAAAAAGCTTTGGTTAAGTTTCGAGGGGGGGTGAATAAACTTAACAGTTAAAACTTTTTGGAGTTAACAAACTCAGCAACTTCGACGGCCTCGCGATACTTGACTTGACAATTTGCGACACTCGAGTAGTCGCGGTTGTTGAGTTTACTGAATTTGTGCAGCGGAATATATCAAAAATTAAGCTTTGTTACTTGTTGTTAAATATGATACCAAGTATTAGATACTGAGTAGTGTATGTGTGTGAATTCAGTTGCTAGATTCAGTAGATTGATGTGCTAGATAAACTAAATGCGAATATAAATGCGAAAGTAAGTAGGCGAGATTTTATAGTGGTTCCGGGTGGTGTAATCCTGTCGGTCCACTCTTCTCTTGTGATGTTGGAGGTGATTCACTAGAGATTCTTGAGGTATTTGTTACAAAAATCCCTAAGTTGCTTGTCCTTCACCAATAACTATGGCTTCACAAGGCGAACACTTGGAACGGGTAGGATTCTTTGCTCCAAAGTCTTCCTTGGTCTTTGAAGGGTACGATTGCCTCTTCACCAGCTCCACCACAAACAACAGTCTTTCACACCCAAAGATGCTTCATTGTCTTCAGTAGATTTCTTGTAAAAGAAAGATTGAATCAAGAAAGTGATTCAACTTTCAGCAGCTTGATCAGGATGATATGATCATAAGCTTGATATCTTCAAGTGTGTAAACTTGATGTAGCTTGAATGCAGATTACACTTGAAGAGTTGTACTAGATCAGTAGCTTTATGCTCAGTAGGGTCATCAGGGTGTTTGATCGATTTAATTCTGATAGCTCAAGATGTATCCTTAATTTTCTTCAAAAATCATCTCTTGTATCTGAGTTAGTAGTCCTCTATTTATAGGTAGAAATCCTTGTGACTTATGTTTGAAATTCAAACACAGCCGTTTTATATTTGTCTCCATCTTGACTTGCTTTTTCTGACTGTTCCTAGGACTGACACTGTCAGACTCCTTTTTGACAGTTTTCAGTCTGTCCATCCTTTGACTTGTATCCATTGGATAAATGTCTGAATCTTTCCAACGTCCTTTTAATCTTAACCATTGATTTGTTTGATAAAATCAGAGGTTGTTAGCTGTCCCTTTCTTTGTAATCTTCAATGTAACCTTTGATTAAATCGAATTATGTGTCCAGCAGGTTCCTGAGAACATAAGTCTGCTGATATACACATCAGTAGGCTGATCCATATTTTGCTATGTTTAAAAACACTTCAGCTAACTGTCTTTTATCTAACTTTTATTTATGAAGTTAGATTACACATTTTTGAACATAACTAAGTTCCAATCACCATTTAATTTATGGAACTTAAACCTTGTACACAAGGTATATGTAATCAGTTTAGGTCATCACAAACTTACCTAAATTCTGATTCCATATCTTTGACTTTAATTACTAATTTTGATCCCTCAGCCTTCAATAACTGAGTTTGAGCCCTCAGTCTTCAGTCTTCAGCAGGTTCCTAAACTAGTCTACTGACCTAGGTACCCTACTGATCTAGACAGGTCTGCTGATGAAAGTCAGCTGACCTTTTACAGTGCTTGTTTGATCAAACCTATACAAGATCAAACTCTAATAAACCTATACATTTGATCTAGACATCTTTTTGCCTTTGCTCTATAACAGCTAGTCTGGCACTCATCACTAAAACTTAAAAATAAGTCCAACAATTTCCCCTTTTTGGTGATGATGCCAATACCCTCCTTACAGCAAAGCAAAAAGATTAAAAACAAAAACAAAACAAATATAGTCATATCTCATTATAATCATTTGTTCAAAAGTATTACAGTCTAGATTCAGCAAATGATAAACAGATAAAGTATGTTGATCTATTGTCTTCTTTCTCTTTCTTCCCTTGCTTTCTCTACTTGCTCTTGATATGCTCTTATTTCTCTGATCATTTCTCTCATCCAGTCATTTTCAATAAGAGAGAAATTAATGTGAGGATTCACTTCTTTCCACCAATGCCATGCCTCAGGTAGAGTAAGATTGATCTGATGTACTGTAAAGCCTAAGCGCATGTATACTTCCTTGAATTCATTAAGTGACTCATTTGCTGATGTGGTAGGTAAACTTCTTCCACCTCTACCACCTCTTCCACCTCTATGTGCAGCTCTCAAAGCTTTAACCCTTGCTTCCCAAAACTTGAATCCTAGAAAGGAATTTAGGCCCTCATGGAAACCTTTATCATGGTAAGGTCTTCTTTTGCTGTTGTAGACCTTCTTGTATTCTCTGAGAAGATCATCAGTGAGTGGAAGTCTTCCAGGAGCAGGCTCTCTAAAAGCATTGGTGTCATCTTCCCATCTTTTCTTAGCAAAGATTCTAGCAGCCTCTTTTGCTACTGCTGTTTGGCTCTCTCCCCCCTTATTGACATCATCAACAAAACGGGACAGCAGGCCATGTACACTCTCTTGTGTGAGCACTAGGTTGTTCAGTTGACCCTCCATAATTTCAGTCCTAGTGTCAACAGCTGTGATCCTTCCTTGCATTGTTTGCTCCAGTAGAGTTATTCTCTCTGTAATTCTAAGATCTAGTACAGCAGGTTGCAGTGTTCCAGCAGATTCAGCCACAGCAGGCTTAGGTGTCTCAGCAAGCTTATCAAGTTTCTGGTGAATGGATGCATATTGTTCTTTCAGAAACTTGTCCTTCAGTGTATTACCTTTCTTGATCCCCTTTACATCCAGAGCAAGGTCAGCAAGAGCATATTGGGTGGAGGTAATATTGTAAGCAACAGTTTCAGTAGTTCTTCCTCTATTCTCCACTAAATTCATCAAATCTTCAAATCTCTGCTCTTGCCTGTCAAGTTGAGTTCTTAATCTTGCTATGTCATTTCTGACAGTCCTCAACTCATCCAAAACCTCTGCTGGTACTCCACCAGCCATTCCTCCAACCATATGTCCAGCAGCTTCATCAGCAGGCTCTTTTACATTATATTGTGCCCTCAATCTGCTGACAACCATGGCTCTACTCATGTCCCTTCCAGCAGGGGCAGGTCCTTCTTCAACCATAGCACCAAGAATATCTTCCATTATTGGATCTTGTGCAGGTTCCTCAAAAATAGGTACAAATGACTGTTGTGATGCATCATCAGCATGTTCTTCTTCAGGAATTTGAAACTCCTCATCACTGTAGTCATAGTCCAGCAGCTGCTCATCCTCAACAATAACAGCAGTCTGCTGACCATATTTCCCTACAGTGGCCTTGTCTCCGGTAGGCTCCACTACAGCAGCCTGTTCAACAACAACAACAGGGGTTTCCTCCAAACCCATAGATAGTTCCAACCTATGTCCAGGTGTTGTTTGAGACTCAGCAACCTGTTCCTCCTGTTCCAACCTTTGTTCAGGTGCTGTTTGAACCTCAGCAGCCTGAACCTCCAGTTCCGACCTTTATTCAGGTGTTGTTTGAACCTCAGCAGCCTGAACCTCATCAACCATCAATGGTGATCCTTCAAATCCCATCACCATGTCCAATCTTTGTGCTACCACTGTTTGCTCCTCAGTGATCAGCACCCTCTGTACAAGAATTGCAGGGAATTCAGCCATGTTTTCTCTTTGAAATTCCCTAACATCAGCAATCCTTCGTACAAAATTGGCAGCTTTGGATAAAGTATCCTGAGTATCAATCCAGTTTTGATATTGAGCTGAATCCTCTGAACTGATATCAGGTTCACTATGATCAGTGACCCTCATCATCCAAGTCTACAGTCTGCTGATCATCAGTATGCTCAGTAGGTTCTTCAACAAATAGAGTGTCTATCTCACCAACCACTCTGTTTGCACCAATATGTATTCCCTCATTGATTTGTGCCTCCAGATCATCCATGGTGAGATCTTCCAAATTCTCATCCATTTGTCCAGTCTGCTGGCCCTCAGCAGACTTACCAGTATCAGTGGACTGTTGTATACTTTGTTCATTTAATAAAGCAGTCCCACTGACTCCTCCAGGACAAGAGGGGAAATCATCACCACCAGAATCAGATGATGAAGAGTCATCACTGTCTGATTCATCTCTAGGATCTCTGAACTTGATACCCTCTTCCTTCTTTTGTTGATAAAAAAGATCCATCAATCTTGATTCCAACAGAAAGGTATCAACCAAATCCAACAAATTCTCCACTTCCAACTTCTCAAAAGCCCAATCCTCAAAATCTGTCAGTGGTTCTGCAGCTGGCTTTTGTCTCTTGTAAAATCCTAACTTCCATTGGAAATAATCAGCTACCAGTTGGAGCTTTGATCAACATACCCTTCTTTCTTCTTTTTCTCTTTTCTTTCAAAGGGCATAGTTGGCTTTCTAGGAGCAGTTTGAGTACCTTGCTGATTTCCAAAGGTCTCAACAAGTAAATTCAGAGTTTCTTCCACAGATGTCTCTAGGTCAGTAGGTTGTTCAGATTGTATATTAATCCCTACTACCTCCATCTGTACCACACTTGGTTCCCCCTGACTTATATGCTCATCAGCAGGGTTAGCAACAGATTGCTCTTCCCCCTGAACTATTGCAGGACTTACAGGGTCTTGTACCAATGTTTCAACTTCCACAGCAGGTGTAGGCTCAGTAGTTTGATGTGGTTCTTCTACAAGTTGCTCAACAACAACTTGTGCAGCTTCAGTAGGCTCAGCAGCCTTAACAGGGGAGGATTCAACATTTTCTACAGCAGGCTCAGATTCAGCAGTCTGCTGTGATTCTCAAGTAGGTTGCTCAACAACAACCTCTACTATCTCAGTAGGCTTGATAATTGTTAAGGGCTCAGCCTCAATAGCCTCTCTTTCCTCTTCTTCCCTTTGAGCCTCCAAAGTTTTCAATTGCTTCCCTTTGCCATGTATCTTTTTCTTGACAATCTCTTTCATTCTTTTTTATGGTTGCTCTGTTTCAATCTCAGTAGCCTTTCTCTTTCTACTGGCTTCCTTCTGTTGCTCCTTCAAAACTTTAGCAACAGACTTCTTCTTTGTAACTACAGCAGGGTCAGTAATCTCAATTGCATCTGGACCCTCAGTGGACTCAGTAGTCTCTACTGTTTGCTTTCTAGTATTCTTAGGCTTTAACAATTCTGTTATCTTCCTTGTAGCAGTAGCCTTTCTCTTCCCAGCAACCTTTTTAGGTGCAGCAGACTTAGCAACTTCCTTCACAGTTTGCTTGACCTGCTCACCACCAGCATCATCATCTCATCCATCACCATCACTTTCTGTGGCCTCATCATCCACATCTTCATCATCATCCAAGCCAGGAATGGTCGTAGCAACTTCTGGCTTGTATCTGGATTGGTTAATCTTTTCAGATAAAATATCAGGTATCTGAAAATGATTCAACAAGGTCTGAATCAGGAGACCTAAGGGTTTGACCTTGGACTTCCTTATACCATCTCTATATTCAATAAACACCTTCTTCATGTAGTGTATAAAGAATCCACCCAATCAAACTTCATACTTTCGAGATGATGATTAGCATATCTATTTTAGGTCCGGACAATGTATCTAGACTCCCAACGAATCCCAAAATGGTCTTGGTAACCAATTTGCTCAGCAGGTTATACTCATAACCAATATGCTTCACATTAATGCCAAGATTTGATGCAATTTTCTCATTTGTCTTTATTGCATCCACAAACTGCATCCTTGGTAGATTCATTGCCTCTGGATTGGTGGGGGCATTATTTCCAGGTGCAAAATGAAATACCTCTCTTAGTAGGTCTGAGGAAATTTCAATTTCTCTTCCATTAACAGTTGTGGTGAAGGCCTCGCTACCTTCATGTATAATAATGTTCTTCCAGAATTCCAACACATTAACATAAGAAATTCTCTCCAGTCTTCTATTGATAATGTTCTCCAAACCAGCATACCGTATGATTCTTCGTCCTATATTAATTGCTAGTTCAGTAGAGTGACAGTCAGTCACATGGCCTCTTACACTTTGACTGGTGCCAATATGAACATTATCTTTGTTTGCCATTTTAAGTGAATGAGATGAAGAAGAAAGCTTTTAAATCTGCGTTCACACAAGAAAATTTGCAGAGAAATAGCAGATTGAGAGTTGTGAGTATCCTCTGTGTATAGGTCTGTATATATAGACAGAGGTAGTTGTAAGTGTCAGAGCACGTACTGTGGTATTAACCACGATTAAATCTGAGTGAATGCTGTCTTGACACGTGGCCCATTACTTTTCCGTAACATTTTGTAACCGTCAGATCGTGTAACTACGGTTACAAAGATAGAATAAATATCCGCCATTTTCTTTTTGACTTTTGTAAGTTTGAGTGTGTAACGTTTCCTTCAGCAGCATTGTCATCAGTAGACTTGGCTCAGCAGCCTGCTGACAAATATGCCTCAGCAGCCTGCTGATAGAATTACTCTGCTGATATTTAATTCCTTTTGTATTGTCCAACTGATAATACAAGATGAAGTTTAATACCAATGACTGATCTGTCAAGTGAGCTCACCCAACATGACAAAGACCAGTCCCCTTGGTACCTTCATTTGCTCAATTGTCCACACATAAGTACATGGAATTGTTGATACCAATGACTAATCTGCTAAGTGAGCTCACCCAACATAGCAAAGACTAATCCCCTTGGTGAATTCCAGTACGCTGCTGATCAAGGATGTGTCAGTCCACTTTAATAATTCCAAGTTCAGTCTTTAGTTTAGCAAATCTTTCACTATCCAGTGGTTTAGTGAAAATATCAGCAAGTTGATCTTCAGTGGGGATGTAAAGAACCACCACATCTTTCTTTTCAACATGATCTCTTATAAAATGATGTCTCACATCAATATGCTTGGTTCTTGAGTGCAAAACAGGATTTTCTGTGATTGCAATTGCACTTGTGTTGTCACACATTATAGGAATTTCTCTTTCTTCAATTCCATAATCCCTTAATTGTTGTCTTAACCACAGTATTTGTGCACAACAACTTCCAGCAGCAATATATTCAGCTTCAGCAGTGGAAGTTGATATAGAATTCTGTTTCTTGCTAAACCAGGAGACCAGTCTATTTCCCATTAAGCGACGGGTTCCTGTGGTGCTTTTTCTATCAATCTTGCATCCAGCATAATCAGAATCTGAGTAGGATATAACCTTGAAGCTTCCATCTTTTGAATACCATATCCCTACTCCCAAGGTCTCTTTTAGATACTTGAGAATTCTTTTGACTGCACCTAAATGACTTTCTTTAGGTTTTGATTGAAATCTTGCACAAACACCTACAGCAAAGGATATATCAGGTCTGCTGGCAGTAAGGTATACAGACTGCCTATCATCCTTCTGTATAAGGTCTGATCAACATCTTTACCTACTTTGTCTTCATCCAATCTAATATTTGTGCTCATAGGAGTTGATACCTTGGTGTTGTTTTCCATACCAAATTTCGTCAGTAGCTCCTTGGTATACTTGGTTTGATGAATGAAGATTCCATCTTTCATCTGTTTGACTTGCAATCCCAAAGAGTAGTTCATTTCTCCCATCATACTCATTCGGAATTTACTTTTCATCAAATTTGCAAACTTCTCACATAGCAATTCATTTTCAGAACCAAAAATTATGTCATCAACATAAATCTGTACCAGCAGGGTACTGTTCCCTTCATTGATTCTGAAGAGAGTCTTGTCAATGGTGCCTTTTGTAAAACCATTGTCCACCAAGAATTGAGATAGAGTCTCATACCATGCTCTTGGTGCTTGTTTCAAACCATAAAGTGCTTTGTTGAGTCTGTACACTTTATCTTCTTGGTCTTTAACTTCAAATCCAGGAGGTTGCTGAACATAGACCTCCTCTTCCAGAATGCCATTCAAAAATTCACTCTTGACATCCATCTGATATACCTTGAAGTTTTTATAAGCAGCATGTACCAAGAATAATCTGATAACTTCTAATCTTGCAACAGGGGCATATGTCTCATCAAAATCTATTCCTTCTGCTTGAGAATAGCCTTTTGCTACTAGTCTGGCCTTATTCCTTACAATGGTACCAGATTCATCCAATTTGTTTCTGTATACCCATTTTGTGCCAATTATGTTTGCATGATTAGGCCTTTCCACTAGTGTCCAAACTTGATTTCTTTCAAATTCATTTAACTCTTCTTGAATAGCAATTATCCAATCTGGATCTGATATTGCTTCTTCAACAACTTTAGGTTCCATTTGAGATAGAAAACATGTATTTGCTTTAACTGTCTTCTAGTCCTTACACCTTGCTGTATGTTGCCAATAACTTGCTCAGCAGGGTGATCTCTTAACCATTGTGGATTCTGGTTAGATTGATTATCAGGAACCTCATCTTCAGTAGGGTCTGCTGTTTCTTCAACAGGGGGTTCAGCAGATCCTTGAACTGCCTCAGTTGTTGCATCAGTAGTGTTACCAGCAGGGTGTTTAGCAGGGGCAGAATCAGAGACCTTTAAGTCATTAAATCTTTCCAAAACTTCAACACAATCTGGATCAGTGACTTGTAGATTCTCAGCAGGTTCAGAAGCTTCATCTTCCATACCAGTGAACTTAGGTTCATCAAACACAACATGGATTGTCTCTTCATGTTTTAGTGACCGTTTGTTTAGTACCCTGAATGCCTTGCTGACTGAAGAATATCCCAAAAAAATTCCTTCATCTGATTTTGGTTGGAATGTCTTCAATTGTTCCTTATGATTCAAGATAAAACATTTGCTTCCAAATGGATGGAAATAAGATATGTTAGGTTTCCTTCCATTCCAAATTTCATAAGGTGTCTTCAGCAGCTTCTTGTTCACCGAGGTTCTGTTTTGTGTATAGCATCTTGTATTATTTGCTTTTCAATATCTTTCGGGTAGCAATGCTTCACGGATCATAGTTCTTCCGCTTCTTTTAGAGTTCTATTTCTTCTTTCGGCAACCCCATTTTCTTTGAGGTGTACCAAAGATGACGACAAGTTGATGTAGTACACCATTCTGTTCACAATATTCTCTTATAACTTTGTTGAGAAATTCAGTACCCTTGTCTGATCTTATCTTCACTACTGTCAAACTTTTCTCATTTTGTAATCTATTTAAAATTTCAGGCATCTTTTGAAGTGTTTCACTTTTCTTGTTCATGAATATCACCCAAGTGTATCTTGAATAATCATCCACAACTACCAAAGTGTACTTCTTTCATGTGACACTTGTTGGTGTAACTGGTCCAAATAGATCCATGTGCATCAGCTTCAAAACTCTTTTAGTTGATTGCTTAGTCTTTGATTTGAAGCTTGATTTTGTCTATTTACCTTGCTGACATGCATCACATATAGCATCCTTCTTGAATGTGATCTCAGGTAAACCAATCACCAGTTTCTTCTTCACCAATTGATTGATATCATCAAAATTTAGATGATTCAACTTCTTATGCCATAACCAATTGAGTTCTGACTTGGTATGCACAATCAGGCATGTTTCTGGAACAGCAGTAGACCAATCCACAACATACATGTTTTGTTGTCTTCTTCCAGCCAACACAATTTGATCACCTCTTTCACTAATGACAGTACATGTGTTTTTGTCAAAAGTGACCTTGTATCCCATGTCACAAAATTGTCCAGTGCTCAGTAGGTTGTAGTCCAGTCCTTCCACACATGCAACATTCCTGATTGTCAATCCATTTCTCACAAGTGTGCCATATCCTCTTGTGTATCCTGGTGTGTTCTTGTTGCCAAAATTCACTCTTGGACCATCCTTTGCCACATAACTTGACAAACAGTGCTTATTCTTTGTCATATGTCTGGAACATCCACTGTCAAAGTACCAAACACCCTACAAAACAAAGTTAATGCATTTTAGGTACCCAAACCTGTTTGGGTCCATAATGGTCAGTGGTAAGCATGACCCTTGGCAAGTTTCCATAAGGTCTTCTTTGAAAGGTATCATACTTTTGTTCATACATGTATTCTACACATCCATAAGGTCTAACAATTGGTTGTGTAGGATTTACATATGCTTTCTGGCCTTTGGTATGTAATGATGTTTGAAGTGATTTCTGTTGTTAGAAGCATTAGCATAACCATAGGTATGCTGTCTGTTAGGAACAGCCCTGTAATATGGAGTCTGCTGAGGTCTTGTATAAGTCCTCTGCTGATTCCATTGCTTAGGTTTTACCCTAGCAGCATGGTTATACTTGTTGTTTCTAGCTGTAGGTGCAGGAATATTCCAATCATCATCAGTAGGGAACAGTCTACCTTTCCCCCTGAGATAAGTATCCCTCAAATGATTGACATTTTTAGGCTTAGGATTCTTATCCTTGGAATATTTCTGACTTTTACCTTTTTGTGGTCCAGCAGACTTAGTAGCAGGTCTGCTATCAGTAGGTCTAGAAGGTTCAGCAGTCCTACCCTTGGATTTACCCTTTTTGTTAGGTACTGATGTCTTTTTGGACTTCTGATTTTGCTTTCTTGAAGCTTTCTCTGTAGGCTTCATTGCCTCAGCAACCCTTCTTGGAGTTGGATCTTGTGCAGGAACAAACTTAGGACCAATTCTGGTACTAGGTTCATTAATCTTGCTGGATCCACTCTTGTTGGATTGTTGAGTTCCAAATCCAAGCCCTGTTCTATCACCATAAGGCTTTCCAGATTTGAATGCAGTGGATGAACAAGATTGTTCGGCGGATTCGGCGAGCTCATGCGAATGTACGGCGGAGCTTATCGATTCTCGTCCAACTTCTTTTTCCTTACCTTTGAGAACTCTTAATTCAGCATTCAATCTTTCAACTTCTGTTTGAAGAGCTTCTTTTTCAGTCTTCACAATCTCATAACCAGATTGTATTATCCTCAAATGATTAAGGATGGCATCCAAAGTTTATTCATTGTCAGAATTTTTAGGATTTGAACCACAGGTTGATTCACAATCACTTCCAGCAGGAGTATTTATAGATACAGAATTGTATACCTCCTATGTTTCATCCATATTTGCCATTAAAGCATAATCTTCCATATCAGCAACAAGTGCAGTATCATCAGATTCATTTCCTTTTTCTAATTCCACTTCATATCCTGATTCATCTTCAGCAACCATAGCCTTCTTGCCATGTCTTCCTTGTTGACTCTTGGTCTTCAGTAGGTCTGGACAATCAGGTCTGAAATGTCCAGGCTTCTTGCAATTGAAGCAAAGATAATCAGGTTCTTTATTCTGTTTTAGTTCAGGACAATCAGGTTTGAAGTGTCCTGGTTTCTTGCATTGAAAGCACAAGTAATCATTGTCTTTCCTGGAATCATCCTTCTTCTTTTCAGAGAATTTCTTGGTGAAATTCCTTGGAGAACCCTTTCCAGTTTTCATTATTCTGATCTTCTTGCTCAGTAGGGCAATCTGCTCTTGCATCTCATCCAGTAGATCATCTTAAGCTCCTGATGTTTCTTCTTGATGTTTAGCAGCCAATGCAGTGGTCTTTGGTTCTTCCTTTTCAGTGGTAGGTGGCAATTTCTTGCTGAATTCATAAGCTTTAAGATCTGAGAATAATTTGAAGGTATCCTCTTCATGTAGTTTTCTCATTTCTTCTATGGCAGTAACCTTCATCTCCCAAACTTCTTTTGCAGGTAATGCTTCCAAGATATTTTGAGTTGATTTCTTCTTTTGAGTAGCTTACACTCAGTAAGGTGAGTTCATCCAGGATTGCATTGAATCTTGATTCCATTTGCTCAATGGTTTCATTTGGTTGCATTTTGAACTTTTGAAACTTCTTTTTGGCCACATTGATTTTGTTCTTCTTGATTGCATCAGTGCCTTCACAGATTAACTGTATCTTGTCCTAAAGTTCCTTTGCAGTCTTGCAATCTTTCACCTTCATATACATATTGCTATCCAAAGTTCTGTATATAATATCAATAGCAATATTGTTGAGGTTTGCTCTTTTTCTATCTTCAGCAGTCCATTCTCTTTTTGGCTTTGGAATGTACTGTGTCTCATCTCCCACTGTGATTGTCTTTGTGATCTCCAGTGGTCCATCAGTCAGCACATCCATCATTTCATCATGTGTTGCAGCTAGATAAGCATGCATACGACGTTTATACTCATCAAAATGATCTAAAGAACACATCAACATTGTTCTAGCATACTGGTTGTTATCCATGATGAAAAGCTTTGAAAATCAGAAATTTGAAAAAGTTTTCAAAGTGTTTTCACAAGCACAACAAGTAGGATTACTTCAGAACAGAAGCACTGCTCTGATACCAATTTTTGGTCCATTGAAAAGGCTTTGGTTAAGTTTAGAGGGGGGGTGAATAAACTTAACACTTAAAACTTTTTGGAGTTAACAAACTCAGCAACTTCGGCGACCTGGCGATACTTGATAAGCGTCGACACTCGTAGTCGCGACTTGTTGAGTTTCTTGCGAATTTGTGCAGCGGAATATATCAAAAATTAAGCCTTGTTACTTGTTGTTAAATATGATACCAAGTATTAGATACTCAGTAGTGTATGTGTGTGAATTCAGTTGCTAGATTCAGTAGATTGATATGCTAGATAAACTAAATGCAGAAAGTAAGTAGGCAGATTTTATAGTGGTTCCAGGTGATGTAATCCTGTCAGTCCACTCTTCTCCTGTGATGTTGGCGGTGATTCACTAGAGATTCTTGAGGTAGTTGTTACAAAAATCCCTAAGTTGCTTGTCCTTCACCAATAACTATGGCTTCACAAAGCGAACACTTGGAACAGGTAGGATTCTTTGCTCCAAAGTCTTCCACTGGTCCTTGAAGGGTAGGATTGCCTCTTCACCAGCTCCACCACAAACAACAGTCTTTCACACCCAAAGATGCTTCACTTTCTTCAGTAGATTTCTTGTAAAAGAAAGATTGAATCAAGAAAGTGATTCAGCTTTCAGCAGCTTGATATCTTCAAGTGTGTAAACTTGATGTAGCTTGAATGCAGATTACACTTGAAGAGTTGTACTGGATCAGTAGCTTTATGCTCATTAGGGTCAGCAGGGTTTTTGATCGATTTAATTCTGATAGCTCAAGATGGATCCTTAATTTTCTTCAAAAATCATCTTTTGTATCTGAGTTAGGAGTCCTCTATTTATAGGTAGAAATCCTTGTGACTTATGTTTGAAATTCAAACATAGCCGTTTTAGATTTGTCTCTATCTTGACTTGCTTTTTCTGACTGTTCCTAGGATTGACACTGTCAGACTCCTTTTTGACAGTTTTTAGTCTGTCCATCCTTTGACTTGTATCCATTGGATAAAGGTCTGAATCTTTCCAACATCCTTTTAATCTTAACCATTGATTTGTTTGATAAAATCAGAGGTTGTTAGCTATCCCTTTCTTTGTAATCTTCCAATGTAACCTTTGATTAAATCGAAATATGTGTCCAGCAGGTTCCTGAGAACATAAGTCTACTGATATACACATCAGTAGGCTGATCCATATTTTGCTGTGTTTAAAAACACTTCAGCTAACTGTCTTTTATCTAACTTTTATTTATGAAGTTAGATTACACCTTTTTTTAACATAACTAAGTTCCAATCACCATTTAATTTATGGAACTTAGACCTTGCACACAAGGTATATGTAATCTGTTTAGGTCATCACAGACTTCCCTAAATTATGATTCCATATCCTTGACTTTAATTACTAAGTTTGATCTCTTAGCCTTCAATAACTGAGTTTGAGCCCTCAGCCTTCAGTCTTCTGCAGGTTCCTAAAGTAGTCTACTGACCTAGGTACCCTACTGATCTAGACAGGTCTGCTGATGAAAGTCAGCTGACCTTTTACAGTGCTTGTTTGATCAAACCTATACAAGATCAAACTCTAATAAACTTATACATTTGATCTAGACATCTTTTTGCCTTTGCTCTATAACAGCTAGTTTGGCACTCATCGCTAAAACTTAAAAATAAGTCCAGCAATATGTGATCTCCTTGTTACCAGAAATTAGATCTGAACAGGTTCTGATACTAGGAACACTGCTCTGATACCAGTTGTTGGTCCCAGAGAAGGGAAAAACTATAGACAGAGGGGGGGTGAATGACTATAGTGGAGTTTCAAAAACTTTTCTTATATTTAAAAGCTTTTGGGTAGCGGATAAGTTCCTTCTTTAAATGTTGGTTCAAAGTAGATTATTCAATCACAGATATAGAGTATGCAATGAAATAAAGTGTTGTAGAGTAAATTGCTGAAAGTAAATAGACAGAAAGGTTTATAGTGGTTCAGGATGGTGTAATCTCTTAATCCACTCTTCTCCTGTGATGATTGGAGGAATTCACTATTGCTTTCATAGATACAATAGCACGATTGTCCTTGGCTACACAAGCTTCACAATCTGTAAGACTATCACTCCCTGGCTTCAAAAGCTTCAGTGACTCAGTCTCTATCACTGCTCCTTGAGAACAAATCTTTCAGCAGCTATCACAAAGGTTGCAACTCCTTCTCAGATTCCTCTGATTCAATTGCCTCAGTTGATGTGAATTGAATTCACAGATTTGTTGATCAATCTCAGAGCTTGATATGAAATTAAAGTTCTGATTGCTGAGTTGATCTCTAGATGTTCCCTTTAAGTATAGATAGAAGGCTTTGCACTTTGACAATGTTTATGCTTGTTTCTTATCACATTCAATCGTTATTTTTCTTTTCCGTCAATGCTTCTATTTATAGCCTTGATAATCCTTGATTTGAATTTCTGTCCGTTGGCTATTTAATGTGAAGAATAATCATTGATTTAACTCTTGATTCCTCCTTAATTATATTCTCCTTGATTTCAGTGATCGGATTTTTCTTCAAACGTTTATCAGAAAATCCATCCTTGATTGATCCTCAATTGATTGTGCATTTAATGCTTGATCTTCATCATTTGAACTCTGAACGAGTAAAGTTTACAGGGCCATTCCCTGAACAGTTAAGTGATCCTTCTGACTTTGTTGTTTGGTTCTTCCTTCACTGCTCTGTCTTTACTCAGCCGATAGTCAGTTTACTCAGCCAATTTAGCATTGTTATTTTTTTTGATATTTCAGGTACGTCTTGTACTTTACTGATCCTTGATTTGGGTGAGATCAGTGTACACCATATTTGACAATGTATTTCATCATTTGAATTATAACTTAGACTCATTCAAGGTCATCACAGACTTCCTTGGTTATAAGTCAGACCATAATGTCTTCATGCTTCTCTGCTGGTACTTGGCTGGCTTCACTCTGCCGGATATCTGTTTTACTTTTCCATCCTACCAACTAGGACAATACTTGTCTGGCTCAACTTATACAACATGTCAGACTCTAAGTAAAGACTTATACAGAGAATTCTAACTTATTTCAAGCTTGCTCTAACAGCTAGTATGCCATCATCAAAACATAATAAAATGTTCCTAACAGTATCGGATTGTGACGGCCGGTTTATTAGTCGGTTTTGGAAGAGTTTGCAGAAAGCCTTGGGTACGACATTGGACTTGAGTACAACCTTTCACCCTCAAACAGACGGACAGTCAGAAAGAACAATCCAAACACTAGAAGATATGTTAAGAGCTTGTGTTTTGGAAGTTTGTGGATAATGGGATGATTACCTACCCGTGGCTGAGTTCGCTTACAACTACAGTTATCATGCAAGTTTGGGGATCCCGCCGTTTGAAGCATTATATGGTAGAAGATGTCGAACACCACTGTTTTGGGATGAAGTTGGGGAGAAGCAACTTACCGGGCCAGAATTGGTTGAACAAGCTAAGGAAAGAGTTTTGTTGGTTAAGATGAACTTGAAGGCAGCTCAAAACCGTCAAAAAAGTCGGGCCGATGTTCGTAGAAGACCTTTTGGAATTTTATTTTGGTGAAAGAGTATACTTCGAGCTTCACCGATGAAAGGAGTAAAACGTTTTGGCCAAAAGGGAAAGCTAAGTCCAAGGTATGTTAGACCTTTTGAGATCCTCGAGAAAGTTGGACTTTTGGCATACAAGCTAAAGTTACTAGATTCAATGTCAAGAGTCCACAATGTGTTTCATGTTTTGATGTTGAAGAAGTGTTTGGCGAAGTCGGATGTTGAAGCTACAGTTGATCCAGAAATACTACAAGACAACCTTGCCTATGATGAAAAGCCGGTTAAGATCTTGGATAGAAAGGAAAGGATGATCAAGAGGCGGATGATTCCTTTGGTGTTAGTACAATAGAGCAACCATACCGCAAACGAAGCAACTTGGGAAGTGGAAGATGATATGATCACAGAGTTTCCAGACTTTTTGAATCTACCAGGTATGTTCAAGTTTCGAGGATGAAACTCCTCTTAAGGGGGGGAGGAATGTAATATTCCGATTCTCGGAAAAGCGCAGACGTGTCAATATTTTTTTTATGGATTTAAAGTTTATAAATAGTTATATACATATATTCTCGATATATATATGTGTGTGTTTTAATGAGGACTGTTTTGGAATTAAGAAGAAGTTAAGGGAGTTAAAAGCATTTAAGGGGAGAGGAGTTATTTTTTGAGAAATAACCCCCCATTATGCCTACGAAGTTGTCAGAAATTTGAAAAGAAATTTCCTGCAACTTGAAAGCAAAAGAAAAGGGAAAAGTATACTCCTTCAGGATTCTAAGTGGTTCTTGACGGTATTCCGATTCAACTAGAGCAGGAGCATCGTGAGAAGGCAAGGATTGTATTGATACTAAGACTTCTAGATTTTATCAAGGTATGGAAATAGCCCTAATCTTAGATTCTTCACGTTTTGATCATGTTTGGCTGAAGAAAGTTGTGTAATTCGTAGTTCTGAGTAGTTAGAAACCTTGATCCTAACTAGTTCTTGAATTGGTTGTGGATCAAATAGGTTTTGTGTTGTGGTTTGAGAAGTTGTTGTAGAGTTTCTAAAGTTTGCTTTGAATTTTTGCTTGATCAAGTAAGGAAATTTTCTCTATTTCAATTCTTTGATTATGGTTTGGTAGAGTTAAGGCTTGGTGTAGGAAGTAATATCATGTTAATTTCATGTACAAGTGTTACCTTGCTAGTGTAGGATTCTATATGTTATTAAATTGGCACTTTTCTGCTGTTTTGATGAGTACATGGTTGAAGAACATGTTTGGAAGTGGTAGGGATCCGATATAATGCAGAAAACTGAGTTTTGGGGTATACTGCGCTTGGTGCGGGTGCATTGGAGGAGCAGGAGGTCCAAGTTTACATTCAGTGCCCTGGTTCAGGCGCACCAGAACTCGGTGCGGGCTCACCGGACAGTCAGAAGGTTCGATTTTACATTCAAAGGCTTGGTGGAAGAGCACCAGAATCCAGTGCGCCTAGTGCAGGCGCACTGGACATGTTTTTTTTGTGTTTGATTAGTTTTGAGCCCCGAGTCTAGCTTTAAGTGTTGTTTATTGAACTTATAACATTAAATGAACATGAAAAATCCTCGATTAAGCTTCCGATGTGTTTAGTTCCGGCACTGGATGTACTCTTCCTTAGAGTTGAAGTTCGGGACCGTCGGAAGGGTATGAATGGCTTGTGCTTTGATGAATTAGTATTCATCAATGTCTATGTACGTGTTTAGGGTGCTATGTCTAGAGTTTAAGCGAGGGAGTAGAGTTGTTAAGTGAGCTCTTACCTTGAAAAACACTTAGGTGGCTAGTTAATGATTAATAATTTACATAAGTGTGTAGTAAAAGACTAAACATCGTAACATTCTTGGTAAGGCACTTGTCCATATCGTAGGTGATGAGAGTCAACTTTGCTATAATTTTGTGTGAATTCTACCCCTTATTTGTGGCCTATTCGATGTACTTTTGGGGTAGTTGAGTGGTTTTTATACGCACATTTTACCACTAGTTGAATCACGAGACGATATGACGTTTACGTCTGAAATCTCCATATTTTTGGATGAATTGTGTGTGTTTCATTGGCATTTGTCACGTTTGGGTTTTCTTGTTTTTATTTGTTATAGGTGCGGCGTGACGAGGAGCATAACGGTATGAAAATCGTCCAAAACGGAGTTCGTATGAGAAAATAACACGAGACGCAAATTTAAGCGTTCGAAAAAAAGATTATTATCCAACATTGTCGGGATCCCGACTTTGGTGTTCAATGGGATAAGAGGTCGCAGTACCAATTTCCGTTGGAAGCTACTTTTTTTATTATCATCAGAATCAAAAGAAAAAGAAAAAAAAATAAAAGGAAAAAGAAGGAAAAAGTAAAAGCTGCTGATTTTATGGGTAAAAATGGGCCCACGGCCAATGTGCATTTTAATGAGATCAAAGTAAAGAATAAGGGAGGACGCTGCTTATTTTCATTTTGAGGAAAATTTCCAAAGCATAAGGGAATGTCGGCGAATTTTTATATATAAATGCCAACTAGATCAATTTTCAACACAGTTTTCATAGCATAATTCTATTTTTTTCTGCGACAATTTTTTCTTTTTCATTAGAGTAGATCTATTTTATTTTTCTGCAAATCCCCTTAGAACAATAGCAACTTTTCTTCCGTTATTTTACGATTGGTACACAACGAAGTGACGATCAGATTGGTGAATTGCTTCTAGTTTTTCATTGGTAATTTTATTTATCTTTTTCTGATACCTGTTATGTGTTTCTTGATTTATTTCGGTGATTTTATTATTAGTATGAGTTGCTAAATTTTTTGTAGCTAAATTATGTGATGGATCTACGAAATTGATGCCTAAGCGATGATCTAGGGATGAGTAGGTCTTAAAAGTTATATCTTTTGAATGTTGGTGTTCTAAAATTTGATCTTAATGCCTTTAGTGGAGTCGTGAACCATTAATTGATCATGCACACGAACTTTTTAAATGTATTTTGCGAGGGAGTGTGCGAAGTAGAATTTTAGGATTGCTATGCACGAACTAGTCGAGTTTTTCGCAGCCTGTTCCTTGGTAAGGTTTTTCTAGCTAAGCCGTGAACTCGGTGGATGCGGAGCGTCTCATAGTTCTTAATCATATTAGGTCAGTTAAATCCCATAGAGGGGACTGTTGAACCGAATATAGGGTAACTAGGTTGTGGTATTAGCGCCTAGAGACCAGTTTAGGAGATTGCACCCACAACACATTCATTAGGAACTATTGGTTGGCTGGTAAGTTAAGGCTCGTCCCTACTGATTCGGTAAAGGTGTTAAGAGTAGTGTTCTTGACCATAATTTAGCTATTCCTTTACTCATATATTTTAAAGTCATCATTTTTATTTTCTTAGCTATAGGTAATTACTTCCACCAATATTTGTGAGCCTGAACTAGATACAAAAGTGATTGTGGTACTTGACCAATTCCTTGTGGGATACGGCATTGCTCGCCGTTGTAGTACAACCAACCCGGTACTCTGCCGGTTAAAGTTGGTTTGCTATAATTTGGCCATCAAGTTTTCTGGCGCCGTTGCCGGGGAATCGGTTGATATCAGTAAATCATTTAAGTGTTTAAGATTAGGTCGTTTTTATTTTACTGTTTTCGTGTTGTTTTGGTGATTGCAGTGTATGATCCGAAGTTCCAAGGAACCACTACTTCCTTTGATTTCAGAAATTGAAGCATTTGCGAGACACCAGAACAGTGTGAGGAAAAAGAAGTCAGTTGGAGAATCATCTACATCGGTTATTGAAGTGAACTCTGAATTATAAGAAGTTGCAATGACTTCGGGAGGTGGAGACTTAACAAATTTGACCGATGGAAATGAGACTCAAGACGGGTTGCATTTAGACCCACCGCTTATTCTCGAGAATCGGGATCCACAAAACATAAATAGAGAGCCCCTTCAAAATCCGAGGGCACTTAATCTAGGACCAAATGGGGTCCAAAATCAGGGAGGTCGGCAGAATCAAGTCCGACAATAACAACAAGCCCCTCAGAATCAGAACAACAACCATGGGAATGTATTCGGTCAGATGCCTTTTGATCAGAATCAAATGATGCAAATGATGATGCAACTGATGATGCAGAATCAACAACAGAATGTGAATCCACCACCAGCCGCCCTTTTTCTGGCACCGAACTTTTATGCACCACCAGTAGTGCAGAATCAAGCTAATCAGGGGAGGATTTTGAGAGACTATGCGGCACCGACTATTGGTGAGGGGCATAACCCTATCCATCTACCACCCATTCCTGCAAACAATCTGGAAATTAAACAGCATGTGTGGTATGGGTAAGTCGACTGAGGACCCCAATCAATTTTTGAACCATTTCATGCAAGTTTGCCGGACAGTGAAGATGAATGGTGTTTCTTAGGAAGCGATAAGAATGTTATTGTTTTCATTTACATTGAAAGAGGCCGCAAGAGCATGGTTTGAGTCGCTTCCCCATGATTCCCTACACACGTGGGATCAAGTGACTTCAAAGTTCTTATTGAAGTATTGCCCCCTCTCCAGAACATTAGACATGAAGGCCGATATTGCCAATTTCAAGCAGTTAGATATGGAGAGTATGAATGAGGCATGGGATAGATTTAAATCAATGTTGAGGAAGTGTCCGCATCATGGGTTAGAGGCATGGAATCAGGTACATCTTTTTTATGGTGGATTGCGAGAAACTGATCAGTCGAACTTGAATGCGGCATGTAGGGGTGATATGATGAGTGTGCAACCAGATGTTGCATTGGCTACTATAGAGAGAGTTTCAGAGAGCAATAGGCAGTGGAAGACAGGCAGGAGAGTTTTGAGAAAGCCGATTGGCTCAGTTGATCGAGTCGAGCCAAGTGAGGAGATTATAAGGATGCGGGCTGAAGTTACGGATCTTAAAAAACAAGTGAACGAGATGAGAGCTTGGCAGAAGGAATCCAATGCCTGTGTTACATGTGGTGGTGATCACTTGCCCTCAAACTGTCCTCAAACCAGGCAAGTGAGTCAGTTGACGATGAATCAGATTTTGACTGACCCGACTATTGAGAATCCTTGCAACATGAGCTGCATGGATATGAACCATTATGCATGAGCCCCATGGTCTACCAAACTACAGATCCAAGTTTGACTCGAGGTTGGCAGCAAGCTGATGCAAAGTTTATAGCTAATCAGAACAGCGGTCAGAATTTTCAGAATTGGCGGGACAATCCGAATTTAGCTTGGGCTAGAAATTCTGGACCCGGGCAAACCACCCAACAACAGATTACGCAACCGCAGCAGAATCAATATAGGCCTCAACCACAAATCACTTTTGGTAATCTGAGGCAACCTCAACAAAGGGCTTACATGCACCCCAATGCACATTTGCAACACGCCCCGGCCTCACAATCAACACCACCACCTCCCGAACCCGTGCAACACAAAAGTTCCACGGACCTTCTGTTGGAGCAAATGAACAAAGAACTGAAGGAAAATAATAGGGAGATAAATGAGAATAATAGGGAGTTGAACAAGGAGCTGAAAGAGATGAAAAATACCCATGTAAACTTGCAAGACGTGGTAAGGAATTTAGAGACGCAAATGGGGCAAGTGAATCCCAGGCAAGTAAATGCCATTTTTACTAGAAGTGGAAAAGCTATGGGTAGCAATGTTGAGGTTCCCGAAGTTCAGAAGAGGGAAACAATGGAGAAGAATAAAGAGAAAGATGAAGATTGGGTGGTGATCGACGAGTAGCAAGAAGGGGAGGAGATAGAGAAAGAGGTGGAGAAGCCGAGTGCAGAGCAAGAGAAACGGTATGACACGACACCGGAAGGTACGAACAACTCAGGTATGTGTTCTATTAATAAACCTTTTGATTTATCTAAATTACCTTACCCCCCTCGGGGCCCTACAAAGCCAACCATTTCAAAAAAGTAAAGCAAGTTTCTCGATATTTTAAGGAAGGTAGAGATAAATATCCCACGTGTGGATGCGCTAGTAATGCCATATTATGTTAAATTTTTAAAAGGGGTTTTGTCTAATAAAGCTAAAATGGAGAAAGTTGTTTGCTTGAATGAGGAGTGTTCTGTTGTTTTTCAGAATAAGCTGCCACCTAAGTTGAAAGATCCGGGTAGTTTTTCTATTCATTGCACCATAGGCCGGACGTTATTTCCTAAGGTGTTGTGTGACTTAGGTGCAAGTGTAAGTCTGATGCCTAGGAGGATTTTTGAGAGTTTTGGGGTAGGTGAGCTTAAGCGTACGAATATGACCTTGCAGATGGCAGATAGGTCAATTAGGCACCCCATGGGAATTGTGGAAGATGTGTTGGTTCAAGTAGGGAAACTTGTCTTTCCGGTAGATTTTGTAGTGCTGGACAACGAGGAGGATAGTCAAACCCCAATTCTATTAAGTAGACCTTTCCTGGCTACGGGTAGAACTTTGCTAGACGTCCAAAAAGGTGAGATCACAATGAGAGCGGGTGATGAGACTGTTTCCTTTAATGTCTACAAAACCATTAAGCACCCGGGAAATGATTGGGGCACGCGTGAGGAAGTACAAAGGCTGGAAGTTTTTTAGGAAACCCCTATGAGTTTTGAGATACCCAATGAGGGTGTGAGTAGTGAGAGTGTCCCCAAGATGAGCGTAGAGTCGAATGTAAAATTTGGGGGATACGAGTCTTGCCGAAGACTATAAACTCGGCACCCTATCTTGTTTTTTAAATTCAATAAGTCGAGCTGACGACAATAAACACAAGCACTTATGGGAGGCAACCCACATTTTTAGGTTGTTAGGACTTTATGCAATTTTCTTATCTCTTTCAAAAACAAAAAAACAAAAACAAAAACAAAAAAAATTCGACCGAAGCCAAAGTTTCTTGATGCCTGCCTGATGATAATCCATATTTTATTTGTTCTATACATCTCCATACTTGTGCTTACCTACACTTAAGGTTTCGGCCTTTCATCGTAGTGGATTCTTGGTTTCTATATTGTGATTGCACGGGTACCCTGGGAGATACATTGTAGGTTGTCACTTTGCATGGTTGCGCCCTGTTTTCGGTTCAGCTAAGTCTTTCTTTCTTTACTTTATCACTCACACACCGAGGACGGTAAACCGTTTTAAGTGGGGGGTGGTAGACTTAGCTTCACTTTACTACCATGTGCTTTAATTTTATGCACCGAATGAGCTATATGCTAAGTGTTTGGTCCATTGGAGTAAAAATTGAGCTATTTTTAAAAATATTCATGACTTTGACGTTGTTAATCCTATGTCAGTCATAGTATTCTTTGGTTAATTATTATTCAATGGTTGAATGCATGCGAGTCAAACCTTTATCTTGTTGTGTGAATGGAATTCTTATGCACGTAATACCTTTGCTTTCATGAGTTGTGGTTGATTTGTGAATGCTTATAGTTGCCATAGACATTAATATGTTACCTAGAACTTATACCATCAACATCGAGGTGAAATAAAAAAAGTCAATCTTAGTAGATTAAGGGATGACGGTCCTGGCATTTCTTTGACCCGACCAGAGCCAAATAGCCAATCCTGTACATAATTTCCACAGAAACTCCTCTAAGCCTTTGTAGGGTGGTTAGACCCCCACCCGAACTTCAGCCATTCGTTGATTAGCCCATAATTACCAACCCTTAGCCTTTATTTGTGGTCTACGTTTCTTTGGCACCCTACGAGTGAGTTCTAATCTTATGTTGGGCACACTTGCTAGCACAAGTGTGGTGGCAGAGATGTGTATTCATGGATGGTGTTGGTGTATCTCTTACATTACGAATAAGAAGGGGTAGCAAGAAGTGTTGGTGTTTAGTTCATCAAAAAAAAAAGGCAAAAATTTGAATGAAGTGTTGGAAGAAAGTTGAGTCTAAGATTACTTATTAAAGGCCATGTATTAATTCTTCCAAAGTGACGTTGGTGGGACGAGTTTATATTGAAGTATGTTGGTATTTGAGACTAAAGAAGGAGAATGCTTGCTTGAACCAAGCTAAGAAGGTGAATTATGAGGCAAATTCAAGATGTTTTGATTAGACTCACTCGTTTTTCTCTTTTGATATTCATTTTATCCTTTCGTTTAGCCCCGTCCCTAGCATAACGTTACAACCGTGCAAGTCCTACCTGACCTTAGTTAGCCTTGATTTGACCTTGATTAGTGGAGATGATTATGAAGTATAAGCCTATGGTGTAACGACATTAGTCATGCATTTATAATCTGAGCCGGTTGACCGTGATTAATGATTGAGAAGCTATGCACACACACACACATTTTGTTTCCATTATAAGATACGTTTTGGCTCGTGTTTATTCGCTTGTTGACCGGTTTTTACTCATTGGATATTTTGGTTTCCCATATTATCGCAACGTTGACCTCATGATTTATTTTTGAATCGCTTGATTTGCTCGAGGACGAGCAAACGCTAAGTGGGGGGTAGTTGATGGAGTCAACTTTGCTATAATTTTGTGTGAATTTTACCCCCTATTTGTAGCCTATTCGATGTACTTTTGGGGTAGTTGAGCGGTTTTTATAGACACATTTTACCACTAGTTGAATCACGAGACGATATAACGTTTATGTCTGAAATCTCCATATTTTTGGATGAATTGTGTGCGTTTCATTGACATTTGTCACGCTTGGGTTTTCTTGTTTTTATTTGTTATAGGTGCGGCGTGATAGAGGATGTGACGAGGAGCATAACGGTATGAAAATCGTCCAAAACGGAATTCATATGAGAAAAAGGCACGAGACGCAAATTTAAACGTTCGGAAAAAATATTATTATCCAATATTATCGGGATCCCGACTTTGGTGTTCAATAGGATAAGAGGTCGCGGTACCAATTTCCGTTGGAAGCTACTTTTTTTATTATCATCAGAATCAAAACAAAAAAAAAAAAAAAAGAAAAGGAAAAAGTAAAAGCTGCTGATTTTATGGGTAAAAAGGGGCCCACGGCCAATGTGCATTTTAATGAGATCATAGTAAAGAATAAGGGAGGACGCTGCTTATTTTCATTTTGAGGAAAATTTCCAAAGCATAAGGGAACGTCTGCGAATTTTTATATATAAATGCCAACCAGGTCAATTTTCAACACAGTTTGCATAGCAAAATTTTATTTTTCTCTGCGACATTTTTTTCTCTTTCATTATAGTAGATCTATTTTATTTTTTTGTAAATCCCCTTAGAACAATGGCAACTTTTCTTCCGTTATTTTACGATTGGTTACAACGAAGTGACGATCAGATTGGTGAATTACTTCTAGTTTTTCATTGGTAATTTTCTTTATCTTTTTCTGACGCCTGTTATGTGTTTCTTGATTTATTTCGGTGATTTTATTATTAGTATGAGTAGCTAAATTTTTTGTAGTTAAATTATGTGATGGATCTACGAAATTAATGCCTAAACAATGATTTATTGATGAGTAGGTCTTAAAAGTTAAAACTTTTGAATGTTTGTGTTCTAAAATTTGATCTTAATGCCTTTAGTGGAATCATGAACCATTAATTGATCATACACACGAACTTTTTAAATGTATTTTGATTCCTCGTGGGATACGACCTTGCTCGCCGTTGTAGTACAACCGACCCGATACTCTGCCTGTTAAAGTTGGTTTGCTATAATTTGGCCATCAGTGGGTAGCACCATGCGTAGTGCCATTGAGTGCCGGTGTAACAAACTTGAGTTAAGCTAGAAACGTTTAGTCACAACATGTTGATGAACATGAACTGAACCCTAGAATTGAGTCGGTCAAATAAAGATAACTTAATAACTATGTAAATCCTTCTTTGTGAAACTTAGTTAATGCAATAGCTTCTGTTTCTTGCTAGGTACCTTTGTACTTATCTCAAATGCATGTTTTGTTGTGTTTGGGATTGAGAAGATGAACTGGTGGAACAGGAGTTCGACGAGGACTTCGAGGATGATGTTTGATGACTTGTCATGCTATGCTTTTATCATGCTTTATTTCTATTAGACTATGTAATGTACTATGTTGCACTTTACTTTTCAAGACATGTTGTTCTTTCTTTTGAAAACTTGTTAGACGAGATGTTGTACTTTCTTTCTTTCTTTAAGAAATTCGTACGGTTGTAAGACTTATGTATCGTTGTTGTAAGATATCTTTCTATCTTTAGTATGTTGTGTTTCTATTCTTATCTTGTATATAAAAATAAAAATAAAAATACACCCGAGTCTTTTAGCTTCCGTAAATGCGAAACTCGATACGACGTAGTAGATGTTTACGTATAATATAGAATTTATTTTATATTATACGTGCCGAACGTTCCATTTCCGGGTAAGGACTCGGTATCCGGGAACGGGACGTTACAATTCCACTCATAGCTCCAACAGATAAAATTTACTATGTCAAAAGTGTGTAAATTATGTGGCCTGCTGTTAAAATGAACTGGGGGAAATTTGTTCCACGCTGAAATGCTACTGATAGCCGTCTTCGATGAAGTAAATATTGGATGCAGTAATCTACCTATTTTAGAGAAAGGAAGGGTGTAAACCCTCCTTACACGTGGCTGCACCGATGATATGCATCTGTGTTTTTAATTAATTTGTGCTATTGTATTTGGCTGTTTTTCAGATATATGTTTGCAAAGTGGGCCTATTTTATTGCATTTTGGTCCGGCCTCTTCACATAACCCATGAATGGGAAGGAGTTTAGCCGATTGTGTATGTCCGACGATGCAACCGCCTCTTTAGGTTAGATTGCCGTCTTTCTCCCCGCCGTACGCTTACCACCGGTGCTAGAAGGTTCGTCGAGTAGTCTCAACACTCGAGTGTGATATAGATTCTTAGCCAGAGAAAAAATCACGCAATGACTATTCACATACAAATGGGTACGAGGGCAATTGAAGTGGGTAGCATGGCAGGTTAAGCTTGGCTTAGATTCAGTGCATGTTTCGATTTGGCTGTGTAAGTCTTCTCTACTGACTCTCAATTTCATCATTGCCTATGAACCTACCGCCTTCTCGCTCAATAAAATTGTATTATTGCTGAACAAAATTGCTGGGCTTGCACTCATCTATTTCTTATACATGCATTCGATTTTCGGTTGCGTTATTTAGGGAAAAAAAAGTTACCAGCTGCCTGCAAAAATGAACAGGTTAATTAGTTTCTTGTCCTGATTTCTTCTTCAACAAATGCTCTGTGTTCTTAGGTATGCATATAAATATTGTGTTCAGATACAAATTGAGTGTTCTGGGTGTTCTTTTTACCTCTGCTGGTTTTTGGAGATTGTTATTTATGGGTATTATGTTGTGTGTTGCTGTGATGCTATTTTGTTGGTGTGAATTAGCCTAGACATTATGTTGTGTTTTTTTCAGTGTTTGTTTGTTTAGAGCCTTCTATTTGCATTGTGGTGGCTTCAGTATTTTTGGAGATGGTTATTTATAGCTATTATGTTGTTTGATGCTAAGATGTTATTTTGTTGGTGTTTTTTAGTGTCTGTTTGTTTAGAGCCTTCTGCTTGCATTGTGGTAGGTTTTGCACACATTCAGAAGTTCTTGATTGTGTTTACTACATGCTTGCCTTGATCATGGGTGTTACCATGAAATTTGTTGGTCGGCAGAAGAGGAAGGCTCCGCAGAATCTGAAGGATAACAACGAACAAACACGTGGTATGCATAAGAAATCTACTGGTAGAAGCCGTAAGCCGCTTTCGGAGGCAGCAAGTTAGGATTGTTTATGTTTTTATCTGCTTATGTCCACTTCTCTTTTTTACTTTGTCTGCTATTATTCTTTATGGCATTTGGATTTTATTATCCACTTACTACTCTTCTGTTGGTTGATTTGACAAATTAAAAATCGCATTGTTTTTGATTATTTACTCATTATTTTGATGTTTTGTGTTTTTCTTATGGATCAACTGCAATGTCCCTTTTCTATTCGACTAAGTGAGCCTATGAGCTATCCAACTCTGCATGTTCTCAGTGTTGGTGACGGTTAGGGTTTTATATTCTTGTAATGTTTTGCACCCTTGGGAATTATGAGGATTTTGTTTGTGGTTTTGATAGTCACACCTTACCAATATGCATGGATTCTGATATGCTTATTAGCATTCCTTGTTTTGCTGTAACTTTTTTGTCCCCCTATTCCTTTCCAGTTCTATTTATTTTTCCTTGTTATCTTTCCCCCCCAACAATTAGTAGTGTATTTTCACACTTGCTGGGGCTTTAGCTGTTTAAAATTGGATGAATATTCCCCCCCCCCCCAAAATGGATGAATATGGTATACATATAGCTTTAATGAGCGATAATATGGTATTCAATGTCCTGCTCCCTGTTCATCTGATCAAACAGTTTTGGACCAAGGAAAATTTCTGATAGAATCAGCTTGCAATGGCAAAGTCAAAATTCCGCCAAGACAACTTCATTTGTCTGCTAAGATTAAATTACAACTTTTTCATGTGAATGAAACAACACGCTTCAGATTGGAGAAGGTAAGAATAATTGGATGTTTTCATTGAACAGAATGCATTGGGGTATGGATGTAATATTCTACCTTTCAACTATATGATGGACACAATCCTTTCTTGGAGCTCACTTTAAGTGCCAGAAAGAAGATATCATCGGTCATCAAGCATCTTAGTTCCAAATGGGGCAACTCTTGGGAAGGACCTGGAGAGCTGGCTCTTTTACCAAACAACATGCAGTTGGAAAAAGTTGGTTCTTGCATAAGATGGACTTTGGAAAATAGTAGTATTACTGCAGGAGAGTTGTATTCACTTTTAGAATCTCCTAAGCTTTTTCGCTTAAGGTCTGTGTGCACACTCTTTGTACAGTAAGTTCTTCATGTTCCTCAATTCCATCAAGTCATATTTTATTTCACATGCCTTTTCAAGTATGGCTGGTTTTCTGGTCTTAGTGTGGAGGCTCTTTATCTTATTTATTTGATTTCAGGATTTTCTCTGTATGGGTTATTGATGGTCAGCTTTTTGGATGTTTAATTCTATGATGTAAAGTGGACTACTGGTGCTGAGTCTATGATTATGTGTGTTGCTTTAATCCAGCAGCAAAAGAAATGTATTTTGACTTTAGGGGTAAAGCCCACATATAGTTCTTACCCTATAAAAGTTGTATTGTGTAACCCTAACCATAGTTATGCTTTAATGTTTTTTTTTCGGAATTCTGCAGACTTGGATATTGAGGAAGTTGAGAAGGGCAGAGGGTCTCATATGAGATACTTTAGTTTATATTACATGTTCTTCACTTAAATGTTTTAGTTAGCCACCTTTGAAAGATATCGGTACAGTCTCATCTTCAAGGGTGCCTTTGGTAATATCTGATAAAGTATCACGGTCAAAGGTCAGTATTTCTGTATGCTCTCTTTGAGATTTTCTATGTGGTGTGAATCATTTTACTATATGATTTTGTGCTTTTCTACAACCTTTTTATTGTTATGACCTGTGTAGCCTGCGTAGTTATGATGTGTGCTTTATATATGGATCATTCTTCTTGCTTTATTGTCAGGTGCTCGTGGAGTGTGAAGGCGATTCCATAGATTTGAGTGGTGATGTAGGTGGCGTGGGGCGTGTTGTCATTTATGACGATCCATCTGAGAATCATGCGTTGTTTCTCAATTTGAAAGGCATGCAAAATTCTTAACATGCTGCTAATGTTTTTTGCTTAGTTCCTTTCAGACACGTACATGCACATATGTATTCACACACACAAAAGAGTATATATTTCTTGGAGCTATGAGTTCTTGTATGATTGAATTGCTACGGTGTCATCCATAAATTTTTTATGGATCCGCATTATGTTGTTTGCTTTTGTATCCTTGTGGATTCTTTTCCATTATTTAAACAGTGTTGTTATTATGTTATATAGCCCTTCACTTGGCTGACATCTATAATTTTGCATATAAATGTCAGGAACCATATACAGGACAACAATCGTTCCTTCTTGAACGTTCTGCGTGGTAGGTCATTTGCTCGAATCAAATGTTCTCTCACTCTCTCTCCCCACTCTTTATGTTTATGTGCTCTTAATTTTGTTTTCTTGATATTCAGGTAAACTTTGGTTAATCAGAAGGCAATGTATGGCCATCTATACAAATTCCTTCTCCTTTTTGTATGGTTGTAATCATGGTCTTTGAGTTAATGACTTAAGCTTGTTCGAAAAGCAGTATTTAGAATTTGACAGCAAGTCAAATATATTGAAATTTATAATTTTCTTTTCAGATTGGGCTATAGTGAACGGTATTATTCAGCTGGAACCACAATCTAATGTCTATGAAGCGGAAACTATGGTAGAAGGTATGTTTTCAGGAGTTATTTTATTTACAGGAGATGCCATACAATTTTTTTAGTGACTGTGGTATTGTCTGCTTTTTGAAGACATGTATTGTGCATATTTTATTCATAAGTACTTTAGAAGGATTCCTATTTGAGTCAGAATATGAACGGGATGAAGTACCTAAAAATGCTATTGAGAATCAAAATGAGGATGCCGGGGATCAATCCCATGGAAAAACTAAGCACAAAGCTGACAAGGCATCGGTAAGTTTCAATTATTGTAGTCTTCAATTTGTTCAACTATTAAGGAAGAAATGAGTTGGAACAATAATTGCCATTTGTCTGAACAGATAAGCACACATGCAACAGGAAAGGCCAATGAGAAATGAAAAGTATATGCAATGGAAATCGAAGACCATAAGCAAACAGTAATACACATAGTTGATAAAACATCCAATGCAAATAGAGGTATCCCAGGCTCTAACATCACTTTTAGAACTCTCACTAATGGACTTACTGAATGTTGAGTTGAATCCCAGACTCTAACATCAAGTTTGACACTATAATTGGTACTCCGCCCAAGAAAACCAAAGCAAGGAGGTCTGGGTTTCTTTTGATTCTATGATAAGAAGTGATGCTTTTCGATTGTAATATATCTCGGTTAGAATAAACTGAAATCTTTGTTTGGCTTTTTGAAACCTCACATTATTCACCCAAAATGTTATGCTGATTTGATAACAATAGATGCATTCTTCTCGGGTCATTATTCCTATGCGTTCATCATTGTATTTTCTTTCAACCGTTATTCTTTCCTGGTTAAGTCATATAAAAAATGTATTACCTAAACCAAGTTTTATATCTTATATTTTAATGTTTAGTTTCAAGCAATATTTATATTCCGAGGGTCTTATCAGGGCCTTGCGGTGCAAGGCCCAAATAACACTAGTATGCTTATATAGTTTAAGTTCACTGTCTTTAATTATACCACATTTTGCCTGCTGATCCACAACACAAAATAGTTTACCTTGTTGTCATATGTTTTGTTTTCTCCTAAATAACAATAAATTGTCCATTATTATTTTTTTATTCTTGTCCTTGCCAAAACATTTTTCAATTTTGTTTTGTTTTTTTCACCTCCGTTTTGTTACATTACTCGTTTAAGTCTCCCTTCTTTCAGTGATTTTTGTTTTGGGCCGAATTTTTTTTTTTATTGTTGAAACACAGACGAGAAACTTTCACTTGAAGAAAGATAAAACAGATGCAATCTAACAGAAAAATAAGGCGGAAATTGATAAAACATAGAAACAAAGAGAATATAGTGATTTAACGTGGTTTCCGGCGTTGTGCCGACTATTCCACGGACAGAAAATGAGATATTTTATTAGGCATAGAATTAAAAGGTTTTCACAAGTGTGTGAATAACACATTAAAAGACACACTTTGCATTGATTACAACTTCGGTATTTATAGGCACAAATCCCAAACTCTAACCGCCAAAGATCTTTGTCGAAATTGTCATAAATACCCCAGATGTGGACCCCAGCTCCAGCTGTTATCTACCAGACGAAACTCAGCTCAAAACTGACTTTCTAGAAAACTCACTTTTCTTAAAACTCACTTTTCAGAAAACTCACTTGTAATCAACAAACTCAGATGTAGAACTCAGCAAACTCAGTTTTCCTCAAATTAAAACTCAGTTTTCTCAGTTTTCCCAAAACTCAGTTTCACTTCACAAAACTCAGTTTCAGCTTTCAGATTAGTTCCACCAGTTTTTAGAGATTGATAGATAATATTGAATAACAAACTAATTGTCATTAGGAAATAATGTGTGTACAATAGGTTTATATAGATAGCCAACAAGGCTATAATTGGAAATACAAAAATATAATATAATCTAATACGCTCCCTCAAGCGGACGGAGTTGAGCGAAGTCCAAGCTTGGAAACAAGTGAAGAAAAAGACAACCGTGGCAAGGGCTTGGTGAGAACATCAGCCAGTTGGTCTGCAGCAGCGACACGAGCAACATAAACAAGACCACGCTCAACATGCTCACGAATAAAGTGATAGTCAATGGCCACGTGCTTCATGCGTGAGTGAAAAACCGGGTTGGCACTGAGGCGAAGCGCTCCTAAATTGTCACAAAAAATCACTGGCGTGGAAGTGACGGTAAATCCGAGATCGCAAGCGCAGAAGTCGCCTAGGCAACTTCGGCGGCAGTATCTGCAACACACCGATACTCAGCTTCGGTGGAAGAACGAGAAACTGAGTGTTGCTTCTTGGAGCTCCAGGAAATGGCATTTTGCCCAAGAAGACAATATAAGCAGAGGTGGAAGTGTAACCTGGCACATACTCAGAGGACACGGGGTCGCGATAGCCAGCGTCCCTGTTACCTGCCCAATCAGAATCCGAAAACGCATGCAAGGCCAGAGGAGAATCCCGATATAACTGTAAACCCATAGTAGGAGTGCCAGACAAATAATGCAGAAGACGTTTGACAAGCATCCAATGATACTCTGTCGGGGCATGCATAAACTGGGAGAGCTTATTAACTGCAAACTGAATATCAACTCTCGTAAAGCATAAGTACGCAAGGCACCCAAAACCTGACGATACTGAGTCGGATCGGAATACGGAGGAGAAACAATGGGATCACCGGAGAAGGCATCAGCTGGCATAGGGGTGGAAACTGCCTTAGAGTCCTCCATGTGAACCTGAGAAAGCAGCTCACGTGTGTACCTAGTCTGCGTAAGTAACATACCAAGGGCAGAATGAGTGACCTCAACTCCCAAAAAATACAAAAGGGGACCAAGGTCCTTAATAGAGAACCGAGAGCCCAACTGATCAATAACACGCTGAACCTGCTCACTGGAGCTACCTGTAACAATGATATCATCGACATATACCAATATAAAAGTAACGCTGACAAATGTGCGATAAACAAATAAAGAAGGATCAGCCGCAGAATTAACAAAACCCATGGTAAGAACAAAGGACTTAAGCTCATGGTACCAAGCCCGAGGTGCCTGCTTAAGACCATAGATCGCCTTGCGAAGTTTGCACACAAAAGTGGGTTTCGTAGCATCCTCAAACCCGGGTGGTTGAGACATATATACATCTTCAGCTAGTGTCCCCTGTAGGAAGGCGTTATTGACATCGAGTTGGCGAAGAGACCAACCAAAGGAAACTGCAATACTAAGAACAAGGCGGATTGTAACAGGTTTAACAACAAGACTAAAAGTTTCGAAGTAATCCAAACCAGGGCGTTGCGTGAACCCTTTGGCAACCAGCCGAGCCTTGTATTTGTCAATCGAGCCATCCGGTTTCCGTTTAATTCTGAAAACCCACTTACAACCAACTATATTTAAACCATCAGCAGGGGGAACTAAAGACCACGTGTTATTGCGAAGAAGCGCACTATACTCATCAGACATGGCAACACACCACTGCGGACACTGCAATGCCTGCTTAAGGGTTGAGGGCTCCGTGTCTAGGTAGCGATTGTGAAGTTGAGCTTGAAGGTTAAAGAGTTGACGAGGTTTGTAGATTTTATTCTGAGAACGAGTGGTCATGGGATGGGTCGGGGGGGGGGAGGAGGGGGTGGAGGCGGTAGAGTGGGGGACGAGGTGGAAGGAGATGAGATGGAAGTGGGAGAGGAATGAGAATCACTAGGAGAGTTGGAGTGGGGAGAGACAGGAGAAAAGGAAGAGGGGGAGCTTGCGGCTGGCTCATAAATGCCCACTGTTGGTGTATGGGCCGTGGGGGGTGGTGGAAGGATAGGAACAGCCGCGGGTTCGTAGGAAGCAGAGGGAAGGAGGGAAGTTAAGGGAGGTAAGGAAGAGTCAGAGGAGATGCTAGCAAAGGGAAAAATGTCCTCCACAAACCTAACATCACGTGAAATATGCATACGGGACTCAGAGATATCGTAGCAAAGGTAAGCGCTTTGTGTGAGGGCGTAACCAAGAAATATACATGGCTTGGATGTAGGCGCAAGTTTGTGTTGGTTGTAGGGTTTGAGCCACGGATAGCAAAGGCAGCCGAAGACGCGAAGCTTAGAATAATTGGGGGGCTTAGAGAAGAGCTTGATATGTGGTGAAAGCATATTAAGATTTTTTGTGGGCATGCGATTAATGAGGTAAACTGCGGTACTAACGGCATAGGACCAATAGGTAACCGGTAGTTTGGCATGGGCAAGGAGGGTGAGGGCGGTTTCAGCGATATGCAAGTGCCGGCGTTCAGAGATGCCGTTGTGTTGCGGGGTGCAAGTGGGAGAAGTGAAATGCGAGATGCCATGCTCAGAGAGAAAAGGACGTAACTTTATGTACTCAGTGCCATTATCAGAATAGAGGGTTTTGATAGGCGCATCTAACAGTTTTTCTACATAATGCTTGAATTTAATGAAAGTATTATATACGTCAGATTTACATGCAAGCGGGTATATCCACATGTACCGAGTAAATGATGACGGTCAAATTGTACCCGTTATTCTATGATCTTTATCCCCGATTCTAGTTTGAAAAAGCATTAATGTAGGGATAATAAGTCGTAATATGCCTAATTTATATATACCCCGAGTTACGATTCGTTATTCTGCATTTCGATGATTTATTGCATTATTTGGTATTACAAACTATGTTTTTATATGATAAATACAGTGAGCATTATGGACGGACTATGGAGAAGGAATCAAAGATCCAGGACAATGCATAGCCCAGCAGAAGGTAGAAGACAAAGCCCAGGAGAAGTGAAGGCTCGGTCGACCGAGCCCAGCTATTCGGTCGACCGAGTGGACTTAAAGCCCAGCACAGTCCAGCGTATTACTTAAGTCGGTTAGGGTTTAGGGAATCCGATCCTTAGTCGGTTTCTAAGTCGGTTTTGAGCTCTATATAAACGCATTGTCATTAGTATTATTATTCATTCATACATTGATTTAATCATAAAAAGAGAACTACACATTGAGAGTTTTTCAGCAAGTTAGGGCTGCAACAATGTAAGCCCTTAATCTTCATGTTTTATTTTCAAGTAATTAATTCTTCCAATTATGTTCTTATCGTTTGAATTAATTGAACATAGCTAGATGATGTGATTCTCGGCTATGACGTTAGGAGGTGGTGACACCTTGTCTATGAGGATCCTATGACCTACGTCATAATCTAGATTTATTCATGACTCTAGGTGATTTAATTAATGTGTATCTATGATACTTTATATAAGTGATGTACGAATTCTTTGTTTCGTTTCATATGTTCGTATGAGGAAACGCGAGAGGTTGGTTCTAGGATGTAATTAGGGTTGAGTTCGTACGGATGACCGAACGAGTCGTTCGGTCGATCGAGCCTCTCGCACTCGGTCGACCGAGCCCCGGTTTCATCGGTTCAATCGCCACGTCCGTATGGTGGGTCTAACCTAGTTGAATTTACTTTCTCGTAGGTATGGCTACGGCTACGTCGCTCATCGTTTTTCATTAGCGTATTATTAGGAAATACCAATATAAGACGTCTAGTTCGGCTCACGAACGATCTTTCGGTACTTTCAAAGCAAGATCTAGATTAGTTTTGTATTTGGGAATTGTCGACACCTAGTCATACGTGAATCGTAGATTAACAAGAGACTCACCAAGTGATTGTTAATAGGACGAGGGCTTGAGCGATCGTTTAGGAAGTACGCCTAACCATAGGAATGTTGCCTAAGCGAGGTGTACGGTTAATATCGGCATCTTTAGAATAATGAGCGTGTGAGTTATATGAGATGGATACCCAAAAGGTGAAGTCACGTAACAATACCACGGTGATCTAGTAACCTAACCGGTGCTAAGTCAAGTTAAGGGGATGACTCCCGTAGCCAATTAAATATGAATACAGCCCGAGTGACAGTTAATGAGTTAGGTTATCTTATATAAGTTGTTTTGGTCCAACGATAACGGAGGTAATTGGAAGGTTAATTACGTGTGTGTCTTTTAGGTTTGAGTTTGTTTTGTCTTGTATGTTGGTCTTAGACCGTTGTTCAATGACGAATTAGGTGAGTTAATTATTTAAACCTAGGGTCCATATTTTGATTCCCTGAGGGATCGACCTTGATTCACCATCGCTATGCTATGATGTACCTAGTGCTATTGCTAGAATTTGGTGGTCAAGTAGAATAAATTTATAACCTGATCAGACCGCAATCAAGTTTTTGGCGCCGTTGCCGGGGAATCAATGGCCCAATGATTGTTTAAATAATTATTTTTATCTACTTCATTTTTATTGTTTTTTGTTGCATTATTTATTTTCCTTATGACGAATTATCTGTACTTGTATGCTGTTAAGGGATTAAAGCAGGAATGAGGAAGATATTCGTTCGGTCGACCGAACGTATTCACTCGGTCGACCGAGCCTCTTCTAGCTTTAATTTTATATACAGTGTTGTTTCCCCAGTGTTCTGTTTCCCCCTGTTTGTAGGTTGTAAGTTTGACAACAAGTATGAGCAATCATACCGTCCGTCAATTTACTAAGTGTTTATTGTTTTTCAAATATTGCGATAATTCGAAGTAAATCACTCACTTAAAGCGCCAAGATCGCAAAATGTCATCAACAAATTTTCTTGAAGCCAAAGAAGAAGTTAAAGTTTTACGAACCAAAACTACACCTAAAAAGCCGTTAACACCAAAGCTCATGGAAAGGATAGAAAAGATGAAAGCAAAAATCCGAGAGGCGAGGAAATCAAAAGAGGCTAAAGAAGCCTATTGGCAAAGAGGTATGTCTATTTTGAATCCAGAGGAAATCTCTTCGGATTCTGATTCGGCTTTAGATTATGATGATTACATGTCCGAGATAGAATCTGAGTCAGAGGGTAGCACAGCTATGAAGAGCCCTGTTGTCATATGTTCTAGAGATGAGATATTGATTAAAGACGAGTCTTGACCGATGCAAAAGTTAGCGAGACCCGGGAGCTTTTATGGTTGGAGTAACCCTAGAACAAACCCATTTAGGTTTAGCCTTGATTGATTCCGGTTCGAGCCTTAATATCTTTCCTAAAAGCCTTTGTGATAGGAATTTCATTTTAACACCCACTAACACCCCGCTCCAAGTTAGATTAGCGGATGGAACTAGGACAATCATGACTGGGAGACTGAATAACATGATTATTGGTGTGGGGCAATTACGGTTTAAGATAGACATAGTGGTAATGGAAATCGAGGAACATCCTGAATGCCCAATTATTTTGGGTAGGTCGTTTATCAACACCGCTAGAGCCTTCATACGGATGACCAGACATGAGATAGTATTGTTTGACGCCAAGGGTTCTGAGTGTTATGGGATAACAAATCCAAATTTCCCCTGTACCGGTAAGTGTGAATGTGTTAGAAGTAGTTGGTTCGGAGAAGCTTGATGCCATTCAAGGGTTAGGAAAGGATGCGATGATAATGTCGATGATAAAGATGAGAAGGAAGTCCTTACTATTCTAAGTCGGAACAGTCGGTTCGACCGCGCCAACCCTTATCAATATTGAAGTTTGTAGACCTACCTAAGGATAGGAGGACCAGAGCGAAGAAACGAACTAGGAGAGTTCGTAACAAAAGCTCATCGAAATCAGAGACAAATCCAAAAGTGGGCGCGTGTCTGGATGGTCAATTCGACTGTCTTTTCATTGGACTGAAATCCAAAGGAAGGGCACTTGTAGAAAAGGACGGCCAAACTTTTTCGGTGAAAGCTGGCCGGGTGAAAGCCTGGCAAGTCAAGGGCAGTGTTTAGGAGTGATGATTTTGGAAGTCGAGCTATAGACTCAAAAATTTAGAATTTTTTTTTTCTCGTTTCATTTTATTTTAGTTCATTTTTATTTTTTATTTTATTTTTTATGAATAAAAGTAACGTAGAATGACGAGAGCCTTTTTTATTTTTGCCGTGTTCCAATGACCATTAGGTTACGGATGTGCAAAAAGTTTTTTTACTCGAATCATTTTAACGTGAAGTAGAGTATGAAGCGAAATCATTATAAAATGTATTGATGATGAGAACTTGGTGAAAAGATGCTTAGTTTAAAATTTGTATTATTTGGAAAAAGTGAAGATTTATATGTTAATGGATTGTGGTTGGATTATTCAATTTTTTTGGTAAGGATTTTTCAATTTGTGACATAATAATTTTGATAGACTTATGTGTTCTAACTTGAAAATTTCGTGTGTATCAAATTGAGGAGGTCAACTCCCATTTATTTTTACACATCCCCATTTTTCACTTTCCAATACACCTTTTCATTTTCCCCATTAATTTATTCCCCCAACAAAACCATTCCACTCCTCAATCCTTGACTTTCTATCTCCACCAATCACCTTCCACCATTTCAAACCTTTCACTTTCCACATCTTTCTATTTAAACCTCCTTTTTCTCTTCATCATTCCCACACCAAAAAAAATCTTCATCTTCTCCAAATCCCAAATTTTCTTCTTCCCCTTCTCTCCATAAATTTCCATTTCTAATTTTTCTCATAACTTCCATCCACCCAAAATTGGGGATAGTAATCTAAATGATCCCCTCCAATATCACAAATTGAGCCTGTTCGTGTCTCTGAAGGATTATCCAACCCAGTCGTCACGGGGAAGAGACCGAACCTCGGCGGCAAAGCTTCGTCGGTTCGGTCGACCGAACTTATCTCGCTCGGTCAACCGAGCCCCTTCTCTCGGTCGACCGAGAGCCTCCACCGCGCAAAGCATTACGTCGGCGTGCTCGTTCCGGGCGCAGTTATGCCACCAAGACGCCGATCCTCCGCACGGTTGTAGCGATCGACGATGCCATTCCCTTGATCAACGGGGTACCGCAATTCGCTAGCCAAGAAGTATTTTCGGTTTATCGGAATTTCTTCAACAACTCGCCGGTACACCGGGCTCGAGGACTAGATTTGACCAACTGTGGTCAAGAGCTGTTCGATCTCGTGGACTACTATCAGTGGCAAGAGGTTGTTGCGCCACCTGGCCAAGTCAATGTCGACTGGGTAAGAGAATTTTATTCTTATTTACGCGTGCACCCACACACGAACTTAGTCCAAGTTCGTGGCAAGTCCATTGTTATTACTCCGGGGACGATTAATAATTATTATGGTCTCGATACCCCGGAGGAAGAGCCATAGTACACTGTCACATTTGATGAGTCTGATGCATGGTTGGAGGAGGTTGGTGCCCATCTCGGGATAGCATGGACCATAGGGGAAGTCGCTCGCACTTTTGAGGAGCCATATTTTAGGCGGTGGGAAGATAAGTGCTTACACAGGCTTATCCATTCCAACATTATTCCGGCTAAGCATGTGTCTACAGTATATTATGCACATGCTACGCTGATGTACTGGTTGAGCAGAGGATGGCCGGTTAATATTGGGGCACTGATGCGTTCCAAGATGACTGCTGATGCCCGCAAGCCTAGACACATGCTGCCCTATGGTTCATTGATCACTTCATTTTGTGAGGCAGCTGAGTGCCCGGTGCTAGGCAATGACTCTTATGTTAGGCCCATGCCTATCCTTTCTTTAGATTCTGTTGCACCACCTCTTGTGCACCCTGATGATGACGGTCCAGGTGATGACGATGCGCAATTTCAAGATTTTCCTGAAGCGGATCCCAATGTTCTTCCATTAGCTTTCATTGATCCGAACGATATACCTTCGGACTAAGCATACGTGTCCGTGTGATCTTTTAATTATCTCTTTATCAATGTGTTTTTGATTTCGTTGTACCAATAAGTTAAGTCGTGTTGTATGGAGTTCGTTTTTAATTTCCCTAATGAATAAAATTTGTCTTATTTAGTGTGTTGGATATTTGTGCATTATTTTCACTATAATTATTAAGTATGGGCTTAAATGTGTTTAAGGAAATTATTATACCTTTTACGGTCCATTCGATATGATTATATTTCTCGGACTAACCCCGTAACGCGTTCCAAGTTTTGTGTTAAAGATGTTTGTTGCGAGAGGTTGCATTTTATATCGGTTGGAAAGCGTATTTGTCCGTCACAATTCTCCGGAGTTCCCCACGACTTGTTCCGCTCCCGCGCTTATCCGAGCTAAGTTCCTATTTTTGCTCTTTATTGTTATACATTGAGGACAATGCATGATTTAAGTGGGGGTACGAGTCACTTAGCTCACTTAGCTTGCTCGAATAAGCTTCTATATATCAAATAATATAATAAAGGAGTAAAATTTAAAAATTTTAAACACAGAATCACATTTACTTTTGTGAAGTCCCCGACTATTGTATTTAATAAGGAAGGAACCATGGTTCATGAGTACATGATCACTTTATACTTTTGCGATATAATTCTAGTAAACTTAATGATATTCATATCATATGTTGCGAGTAGTTATTTATTATTCAATTACTCAATAAATGAATCGATGAAAATTGCGCTTATAATAAAAATGTAGAATTTTATGTGTACATTGCGTAGATGATTGGTTATGTAAACTTAGTGTCAATATCTATCCGCGATGTATTCGATTTTACGGCCAATAAAAGCGGAGTAATAAGCTTGAGACGTACTGTGTTTTAGCAAAGTGTTAAACACTTGGGCTTGTAGTAACATTACCAAAGTAGCCCCGCGCTTGTGGTAATATTCAATGCTATGCATGATCTAAGATAGGGGGGATACTCTAAAAAGTTTTCTTCCTTGAGATTGATAGTATTCGAAAAATATGAAGACATGAAAAGAATATTCAACTCTTTAAAAGGCTTTGAGTAGTACTCGGTCTCCAAGTCCAAAAACCCTATAGATACGCTCTTGCTTATTGTTCTAGTGCTCTAACCATTGCGAGGCTTAAGAAGTGGGAATGCTGATGTTGGTAGGTTGAGATTTCGAAGTTAGCATAAACTCTAATCTTGCTACATTCATATGCAACTAATGCACATGCACACATCACCTCGATTCATAGTGAGTAATGAATAACGGATATCTTATGAGCATAAACAATATGAGTTGATTCGAGTTTCTTGTGTTAGTATAATCTGACCAATGGAAAATGATTATATGGGGAATAACTTATTGATACTTCGATCGGGACGATCAAAGGCTAAGTGGGGGGTAGTTGATGACGGTCAAATTGTACCCGTTATTCTATGATCTTTATCCCCGATTCTAGTTTGAAAAAGCATTAATGTAGGGATAATAAGTCGTAATATGCCTAATTTATATATACCCCGAGTTACGATTCGCGTTATTCTCGCATTTCGATGATTTATTGCATTATTTGGTATTACAAACTATGTTTTTATATGATAAATACAGTGAGCATTATGGACGGACTATGGAGAAGGAATCAAAGATCCAGGACAATGCATAGCCCAGCAGAAGGTAGAAGACAAAGCCCAGGAGAAGTGAAGGCTCGGTCGACCGAGCCCAGCTATTCGGTCGACCGAGTGGACTTAAAGCCCAGCACAATCCAGCGTATTACTTAAGTCGGTTAGGGTTTAGGGAATCCGATCCTTAGTCGGATTCTAAGTCGGTTTTGAGCTCTATATAAACGCATTGTCATTAGTATTATTATTCATTCATACATTGATTTAATCATAAAAAGAGAACTACACATTGAGAGTTTTTCAGCAAGTTAGGGCTGCAACAATGTAAGCCCTTAATCTTCATGTTTTATTTTCAAGTAATTAATTCTTCCAATTATGTTCTTATCGTTTGAATTAATTGAACATAGCTAGATGATGTGATTCTCGGCTATGACGTTAGGAGGTGGTGACACCTTGTCTATGAGGATCCTATGACCTTCGTCATAATCTAGATTTATTCATGACTCTAGGTGATTTAATTAATGTGTATCTATGATACTTTATATAAGTGATGTACGAATTGCTGTATCATCTGTTCTGTATGAGGAAATGCTGAGAGGTTGGTTCTAGGATGTAATTAGGGTTGAGTTCGTACGGATGACCGAACGAGTCGTTCGGTCGACCGAGCCTCGCACTCGGTCGACCGAGCCCCGGTTTCATCAGTTCAATCTGCCACGTCTGTATGGTGGGTCTAACCTAGTTGAATTTACTTTCTCAGTAGGTATGGCTACGGCTACGTCGCTCATCAGTTTTTCATTAGCGTATTATTAGGAAATACCAATATAAGACGTCTAGTTCGGCTCACGAACGATCTTTCGGTACTTTCAGCAAGATCTAGATTAGTTTTGTATTTGGGAATTGTCGACACCTAGTCATACGTGAATCGTAGATTAACAAGAGACTCACCAAGTGATTGTTAATAGGACGAGGGCTTGAGCGATCGTTTAGGAAGTACGCCTAACCATAGGAATGTTGCCTAAGCGAGGTGTACGGTTAATATCGGCATCCTTAGAATAATGAGCGTGTGAGTTATATGAGATGGATACCCAAAAGGTGAAGTCACGTAACAATACCACAGTGATCTAGTAACCTAACCGGTGCTAAGTCAAGTTAAGGGGATGACTCCCGTAGCCAATTAAATATGAATACGACGAGTGACGAGTTAATGAGTTAGGTTATCTTATATAAGTTGTTTTGGTCCAACGATAACGGGGGTAATTGGAAGGTTAATTACGTGTGTGTCTTTTAGGTTTGAGTTTGTTTTGTCTTGTATGTTGGTCTTAGACCGTTGTTCAATGACGAATTAGGTGAGTTAATTATTTAAACCTAGGGTCCACATTTTGATTCCCTGAGGGATCGACCTTGATTCACCATCGCTATGCTATGATGTACCTAGTGCTATTGCTAGAATTTGGTGGTCAAGTAGAATAAATTTATAACCTGATCAGACCGCAATCAGTAAAATGATCAACAAACAAAACATAATATTTAAAATTGTTGTTTATGGTGAATTTATAGTGTTTTTAACGATATATTTTATATCAATTTCCCCCGTATATGTATTATTTTCATAGAAATAGGGCTTTATATTGAAATATTGAGTAAATGATGTTTTTAATAGTTAAATCTCAAAACGTAACGATTTATGTGCTTAAATGATGATTTTATGTTATTTTGGAAATACGTTACGCTTTGGTATGTTTTCCTATTGTTGTAGATACTCATTGATGATGGAAGAGAGGATTTTAGAGAGCCAAATTCGTGCTTGGAAAGGATCAATCAAAGTTATGGAAGATTGAAAGATATAAGGAAAGAAATCAAGCAAGATAAATGTCGGAAAATCAGGATTCCGAGTAGTGACGACCTTGCAACGCAGTTCTTGATATGATAACAACCGATTTTACTCTGGACCTCAAGAGAAGAGTTGTAGGTCTTGAAGAGAGGATTCTACAGGATTTTGAATCACTCCATTCCGACTTACGAGGCCCGAGATATGAGCGTTACAAGTTTGGATGCTGTTGCTGAAAATAGTGGACGGGCGTCCGGATCTTCAAACGGGCGTCCGGCACCGTTACTTGTAGCAACCGCTCTGATTTTCTATAAATACAGCAGCTCTCTTCGACCCTAATCATTATCAAATACGCCCCGGCTTCTCTTGAACCCCGAATTTCGAGAGAGAAGCCCGGCCGGCCAAGCTCCATGCTTGGTCGGCCGGAGGTTAGTTAGATTAGGTAGTTAGTTCGTTTTTCTTTCTTCTTGTTCGAGTGATGATGAAGTTGAGCAGCCATGGATGAGCCTTGAAGCTCCCTCTTTCCAGCCTGCAACTTTAATTCTTTTTCGATGGATGTTTTGTAAGTTTTAATTCGAATTGTTTCTTTTCTATGTTTATTTGTATCTTGCAATATAAATCGGAAGATGATTGCATGATTTGATGCTACCGTATGACGGAAGTCGGTGTAGTTTAGATCACCATAGGAAAGAGTAGATCTTTAATCTATACATAACGGAAGTTCGTAGGTTAAATATCTAGATTTACGAGAGGATCACAATTTGATTAATTCGATGCAAGATTATCTTAGATTGGAATTGAGGGATATCACCGTTACCGGAAAGATAGGATTTTTCATGTGTTTAATTCATTATGTTGTTCTTGTTCTCTTTCATGTTTTTATGCCGCATGTTAATCGAATTTAGATAACGGAAGTTAATAGATTCATTAGATTATCGTGAGGGAGATTGACAATAATTATTCCAACAAACGGAAGTTGAGGGATAATGTTGTTAGGTTAGGATTCAATCCATATCTTTGATTTGTATCGATATTAGTTAAGACCGGAAGGTAAACTAATTAATGGCGTGATAAATCGGAAGAGGAAACGCTTCATTAGAAAAGATAATAACCCAAGATAACTAATGAACGAATGTTTGTCTATCTTGTTGATTTCGGTGGGGTGATGGTTGTTGGGAATAGGTTGATCATGGTTTGTTCATGTTTGTTCAGTTGTTAGTTAGTTTTACCGTTTTCGTAGATGTAGTTTTATTTATGTTTTTATCGCTTTTATCCTTCCTGGCTTTGGATTAACAATCCTCTGTCCAGTTTATTTTCCGTTTTAGTTTAGGTTTAGGTTAATAAAGAAGAATTAATAAGCTAGATTCAATATCCCTTTTCCCTGAGGATCGATACCCGTACTTATCCAACTTTACTAGCAACTACCCGGTATTCGGCCGGTTAGGAGGTAGTTTTGCATGGTAGTATAGGTTTATAAATTTTCTTTTGTTTTAATGATGCAAAATCTCCCCAACAATTATCAATTGAGTAAACAGGAGATGACCAAACGTCAGAATAAATAACTTCCAATGGTTGTGAAGTAGACAGTGTAGAATCCGAAAAAGGGAGCCTGTGGCTCTTATTACACAAACAAGAATCACAAGAAGAATGGGAAAGCGTAGATAATTCTAAAAAATTATTGTTTGCAAGATTTTGAATAATGGGAAAAGCAGGATGGCCGCAGCGGAGATGCCAAGTGGCAGCAGAAGCTTTGGAAGCAGAGAAGGCAAAGAGAGCTTTGGAGGATCACACATAGGCTCCATCACTGACTTGTCCTTGGTGGAGGCATTTGCCAGTCTTCAAGTCCTTCACCAAAAATGAATCAGATAAGAATTCAATAGACACAGAATTATCTTGGCAAAATTTATGGACAGATAATAAGTTACGGGAAAGAGAAGGTACACAAAGCACATGATTTAATTTGAAAGAAGAAAGAGAGGTAGAGCCAATGTGTGTGATAGCCAAAGAACTACAATCACCAATGACTATACGATCCATACCTTGGTAGGGGGAGTGAAGAGAAAGTAGATTGAGTTCCTGTGTCATATGATGAGAGGCACCACTATCAAGCATCCAAGTAGCAGAAGGATCAGAGTACTGCAGAGTAGAGCTGGAAGGAGCAGTTTGGGCAACATGGGCATGGGGCGGCTGAGGGGGCCGAGGGGTTCCTTGGTTGCGAGGTGGACGTGGAAGATTATTGTATAGAGGATAAGCGGTGCAACGAGTGGCAACATGACCCTGGAGACCACAAAGTTGGCAGAAGCCTTGATAGCCTTTGGAGGGACGGGCAGAGGTACTTTTGGATGAGTGATTGGGGGAAGGGCCGGACTGTTGGGGTCTCGGGTAGGGGGAGGGAGCTTGCGGCAGGATAGGGGGAGGGGGCCGAGGTAGCTGCTGGTAGGGGTGATAGGCTGTATTGGCCGGAACATGCATGGGACGGGGTGAAGGGTAGGCAGGGAAAGCAGTATACGCAGGGGGTGGAACAGACGGACTTTGTAAAAGTGACGCTTCATGCATTAGCAATTTTTCATGTAACAATGGCATGGAGATAGTGTCATCACGAGCCTGTATGGCACTCACAAGGTCCTTATATTCACTACCAAGATTTTTTAAGATTATTTCAACTAAGTCATCATCAGGTACTTTAGCATCTAGAGACGCAAGGTCATCCGCAACAGTTTTAACGGCAGTGAAGTATTGAGAAATTGACATTGTACCTTTGGTAATGGAATTTAAACGCAGTCTGAGATGTCGAATACGACCCTTACTCTGTTTCCCATATGTGTCGAGTAGAGTGTCCCAAGCTTGTTTCGAATTTGTCGTGTGCTGAATCGTAGCGATAAATTCTTTATCAACCGAACCCAAAATTAAATTGTGGATTAAGGCATCTTGTTGTATCCAATGCAAGTGAGCCGCATTGATCGTAACCTCACCAGCCGCAGATGGAACTGTTGGTGGCGGCATGGGTGTAGCACCGGTCACATAACCGAGGAGACCGTGACCTGTGAGTAAAGTGGTCAATTGAAGCTTCCAAGCCGTGAAATTTTTGCCATCGAGTTTTGTAGGAGCATTGACAGCAGGATTAAGAGAGATAACGGTGGTGGGGGCCGCAGGGGCTGCAGCCGCAGCAGGCACAGTAGCAGCGCCGGTAGCTGCAGAGTTGGCCGACTGGACAGAGGTGGCTGTGATATCCCACATCGGTAAATTAAGTGAATGCTCACCCCCATATAAGTGTGAGACATAAAGGTCTTGTCAACTAGGGTTAGCCCTTTTAGACCAAGCGAGGACGGCGGTCTAAGCAGTTGACCGGACATTTATGACTCATTTAGCGCTACCAGGCCCGGGGTCTGGGGGCGTTACAGAATGGTATTCAGAGCCGACTATCAGACGGAACTATGCGCTGCACCGTACAAGAAGACGGTGTAAGGATGGCCTCTAGTTACCTCTGGTAGGGACGATCCGGGACAAGTCTTGGCCGTCCTGGCGAGGACGCCAGTCCCTTATAAGGGGGGAGAATGTGATATCCCACATCGGTAAATTAAGTGAATGCTCACCCCCATATAAGTGTGAGACATAAAGGTCTTGTCAACTAGGGTTAGCCCTTTTGACCAAGCGAGGACGGCGGTCTAAGCGTTGACCGGACATTTATGACTCATTTAGCGCTACCAGGCCTGGGGTCTGGGGGCGTTACAGTGGCGGAGGGGGTTGCCATAGCCGCTGTACAGGTGGCGGCAGAGAAAAGAAAAAAAAAAAAAAAAAAAAAGGCTGGCAGCGGCAGCTAGAGGAAAAAAAAAATTTAGGGATCAAAAAAGCTCTGATACCATGATAGATAATATTGAATAACAAACTAATTGTCATTAGGAAATAATGTGTGTACAATAGGTTTATATAGAGAGCCAACAAGGCTATAATCGGAAATACAAAAATATAATATAATCTAATAGAGATCAAGTCACAAAACTAACAGTGATCTAATGACTGATCAGTATCTTGAAGTGATCGAGAAAAGAAGTACCACAACAAAGCATATCTTGGTTTCTTCATAGTAAGGGTGTCTTTCTACACTCTTTTGGCTATTTTTTTAATCAATCTGGAGATCGTGTTTCTTTTACACAATCTTTGATTCTTAGTTCAAAGACTTAATATACATTTTTTTGTTAATCTTTTATAGGATCCAGCCGATTTGGTTCCTGCGGTGTCCAGAGTATCAGTGTAAGTATGAAAAACCATTACAAATTGTCGCTACTGTGTCATAACTAATAATTTCATGCCGTATCTGTCTTTCTGGATGGTCAGATATATTGGGACCTCTGACATGAAGCTCAACGGAAACTACTTGGGACCCGCATCGATACAGGAAATCTCAAAGTAATTAGTTGCTATTTCTACTAGATACCTCTGCAACTATTTCTTCAGCCGAATAAATTTGTGTGTGATGTAAAGTGTAGCTCTATATTCAACCTAAACCTATGACTATTCAATAAGGTTCGAGTGGTTTTGTTGTAACTTTGAGTGTTGTGCAGGTTGTGAAGACAAACATGTGTTTGATATTGGAAATGAAGTGAGATCCATTATTTCCGGGGGAAGAAAAACCGACTGATTTTGTACAAGTTGAACATTAAAGTTGAATCACCATTTTTTGGAGACAAAACCCTAATGCATTAGCAAAAAGCCTTAACATTGTATTTATCAAGAATTCATTATTGTTTCCAGTGAAATATTGACACAAATTTTACTGTAAAATAGGTTGTTATTTTCATGTTGCGACAACATTATTGTCGTATAACACAGAGAATACAAGCCCCCACCACACCCATGTCCCCTTGAACAAAATAATCCGTGGTACCTGATACAACTTTAAAACAACAAACGCAAGAAATACATTGTTGGGGGCAATGCAAACCTGAACTTACTGTATAACACACACAAAAAAAAAAAAAAAACTTCATCACCTTCTTCTTTTTGAATTGTGTAACGTTCACAATGACCTTTAGTTGTTTTATGCACGTCCAGTCTGACAAACATTGCAAAAATTCATCTTGAAACCTATAAAAATGGTCCGTGTATATGCCTTGGCTACCTCCTCCAATATTGCACAACCACGAACGGATAACTGAGGGTTACCACGAGTTCGGTTATCACAAAGTGCTCTCGGTATTGCGCACATGCACAATTCTTTTGTCATATTGCCTAGCAAATTCAACCAATGCAGTTGATTGACATGTCTTGTCACTAAACACTTTATTTGCGCTTTATCCTCTCTGTGTAGATTTAATATCTCCTGAAAATGTGTCCTTGCTAAACGCCGGACACCATTTCTCTCGTAAGTTATAGAGCCTTTTAAGCCAAGAATTGTCTTCGGCATCCCAAACATGAACCATTTCTTTCCAAGTAAGCTCAAACTCGCTTTCAGACTTGCACCTCCAAAGTAATTTGTTCAAATATCTATCCCTAAAATCAGGCTTGCTAAAAAGGTGAGGAATATTTTGGGCAGCATTCTTTTCAATATGCCACTCACATAAACGATGACGTGCATTGGGTAGAACACTTTTTATTGCAATCGCCATCGCATGATCTTGATCTGTAAAAATGGTCTTCGGTTCTTTTCCATCCATTGAGTCTAAAAAAAGAATTAAACAACCATTGGAAGGAAGATGAAGTTTCATCATGCAAGAAGGCACAACCAAAATATATTTTCTTCCAATGATTATTCACCCCGACAAATGGAGCAAATACCATATTCCACTTATTTGTGTGGTAAGTGGTATCGAAAATCATCACATCGCCGAAACACTCATAGTGTAACCTTGAAACACTATCCCTCCAGAAAACATTACTTAACCGACCATCTTCATCAACCTGAAAAGTGTAAAAGAAGTTTGAGTCCTCTAACTTTTTATGTGACAGATAATCAATAAATGCTTGAGCATCTCCACCATTGATTAAACTTCTCCTACGAGCTTGTTGGTGATTATGAACATCTTGCTCTATGCAACCAACATTTTGAAGTCCACCCGCTTGATCTACCAAATATCTGAATGCTTTGGTGGGACCAACACCAGAATCGACCAAGGAATTAATTATTTGTTTGGTGGCTGGAGCAATCTTGCGGGCAGATTGAATGAATTTTCGTTCATTTTCTTCAATCATTGGGTGATTATGAATGTCATTGAATTTAACATTTTATGCGTGATGCGTGACATCAACAATTTATGCAAAGTGACATCGGCAATCAGATATGCAGTGACATCAACATTTTATGCAGTGACATCAGCAATCATATATGAGTGACATCAACAATTTATGTAGTGACATCGGCAATCGTATATATATAGACATTGTGATGAAGTGAAACCGCGATGCAGTGGCCACCCCGATGCAGAGACACCGCGATGAAGTGGCCATCCCCGATGCAGAGACACCGCGATGCAGAGACCATCGAGATGCAGTGATCACCGGGATGCAGTGACATTTGATAAAACAACACCGTGATGACATTTGATATTTTTCCGACTTAATTTCATAAAATCGATTTATTTTCTTCATAAAATCGACTTCAAATGGTTATATCTTTTGATATAAAACTACGATCAACATAAATCTTTCACCTTAATTCATATTTTTATGCAGTTACATCGGCAATCATATATGCAGTGATATCAACATTTTATGCAGTGACATCGGCAATCATATATGCGTGACATCAACAATTTATGCAGTGATAACGGCAATCAGATATGCAGTGACATCAACATTTTATGCAGTGGCATCGGCAATTTATGCAGTGACATTGGCATTTTATGCAGTGACATCAACAATTTATGCAGTGACATCAACTAATACACAAAAGTTTAAGTTTCAGATTCAGCAAATGCAGGGATGTATTAATTCAGAAAAATACTCAGCAGTTTCCAAAAAAATGAAACAAAGTAGAATAGTGCTATTACAAGATTATAGCAAACTCGGTACATTAAAAGATTACACAGTGCAGCAGATTTATGAAAATTACAGCAGGGATCAAATATGATACAACACTAAAGACAGTGGATCAAGATTGAACTATCAGTGAAGATTCAAGAGGGATAATCATATTGAAACCAGATTATAAGACCTGAATCTTACTAACTGAATACAATGTTCAGGACTCTAAAACTAATGCCTATTGCTATTACAGAGCATTCAACAGAAGATACCGGACCTGGAAAAGCACATGAAAGAAACAAATTTGCTCCGGCAACCTGAGAACCGAAGTCAAACAAAGAACACGCCTACATCACTATCGGTGACACCATTAAGCAAATCTGAAGCAACAATAAGTTCAGGACATAATTATTGAACAAAATCCTAATTAAAAGGCCTCATTAGCATTATTTAGTGATTCACAACAGCATCAAAAATATTATCGAACAAAACACCTTGAAGACTTCATTCTCGTAGTCTTTCCATTGGGCTTCCATTGCTTCAAAGATACGATGAGGACATTATCGATGCACCAAGGACCTTCATTCAACACCTTGAAGAGTTCATCATTACTTTCAAACAAGAACTGAAATGTATGGTTAAAAAATACCTAATTCACTATTTGAACAATTCGGTTTCTTCATTGTAACTAAAGAAATCGAATTCAAATTTAGTTTTTTTGAGTTGAACACTGACATGAGAATTAGTTCGAGTTACTAACTTCCCAATGCTGCTATAGCAGTGAAAAAGTAACATTTCTACAGCAGAACATACAATCATGATATACAATGAGCTAAAACAGGTTTCTTTCCCCTTTTTCCTTTCTACATCCTTGACATTGAGCTAAAATATTATAGTTCTATTCTTACAAATTATTTGAACTATTCAGACCTTTTTATTTAACAGATTTAACAATTAAATCTGCTGCAACAACAAAAAAAGCAGGCTAGTGTGAGGGCTTTAATAGGCACTTGAATTAATTTTTGGTTGAATACCAAAACATACACATGGTCACTCGGTTATATCCGGACAAAATATAGAAACGAAATACAAAAACATACCCACAGGGTCTGTGACTGACCTGACCTCGGCGGAGGAGAAGAGGTGGCGGTGGAGGAATGGGGTGGAGAGAGGATATTCTTATTCTTAAACAAAAACACATGTCTCTATTTAGATTTCATCGAGTCCGATTATAAATTTGTGAAATAATTGATGATAATGAATGGCAGCTCCACGATCTGGGTTGGCTTGGAAGAATTCAATCGATGTAGGAGCTGGTGTGATTGATTCTTATTACGGGGGTCCAGTTGGTGTGATTTTGTTCAACCATTCGATGTTCATTTTGAAGTTAAGGCCGGTGACAGGATTGCTCGGTGATTGTTCGGTTAATTGCTACGCCGGAGGTTGAAGAAGTGGATGATCTTGATGCAACATATTAGATTATATTATTTACATTATTTTGTATTTTACAATTATAGCCTTGTTGGCTCTCTATATAAACCTATTGTACACACATTATTTCCTAATGACAATTAGTTTGTTATTCAATATTATCTATCATGGTATCAGAGCAATTTGATCCCTAAAAATTTTTCTTCTAGCCGCCGCCGCCAGCCTTGTTCTTTTTTTCTTTTCTGCCGCCAACTGTACAACGGCTATGGCAACCTCCTCCGCCACCTCTGTCCACTCGGCCACCTCTGCAGCTTCCGGCGCTGCTACCGTGATTGCTGCGGCTGCAGCCCCTGCACCCCCCACCACCGTTATCTCTCTTAACCCTGCTGTCAATGATCCTACAAAACTCGATGGCAAAAATTTCACGGCTTGGAAGCTTCAATTGACCACTTTACTCACAGGTCACGGTCTCCTCGGTTATGTGACCGGTGCTACACTCATGCCGCCACCAACAATTTCGTCTGCGGCTGGTGAGGTTACGATCAATGCGGCTCACTTGCATTGGATACAACAAGATGCCTTAATCCACAATTTGCTTTTGGGTTCGGTTGATAAAGAATTTATCGCTACGATTCAGCACACGACAAATTCGAAACAAGCTTGGGACACTCTTCTCGACACGTATGGGAAACAGAGTAAGGGTCGTATTCGACATCTCAGACTGCGTTTAAATTCCATTACCAAAGGTACAATGTCAATCTCTCAATACTTCACTGCCGTTAAAACTGTTGCGGATGATCTTGCGTCTCTAGATGCTAAAGTACCCGATGATGACTTAGTTGAAATAATCTTAAAAAATCTTGGTAGTGAATATAAGGATCTTGTGAGTGCCATTCAGGCTCGTGATGACACTATCTCTATGCCATTGTTACATGAAAAATTGATAATGCATGAAGCGTCACTTTTACAAAGTCCGTCTGTTCCGCCCCCTGCGTATACTGCTTTCCCTGCCTACCCTTCACCCCGTCCCATGCATGTTCCGGCCAATACGGCCTATTCCCCCTATCGCAGCTACCTCGGCCCCCTCCCCCTATCCCGCCGCAAGCTCCCTCCCCCTACCCGAGACCCCAACAGCACAGCCCTTCCCCCAATCACTCATCCAAAACTACCTCTGCCCGTCCCTCCAAAGGCTATCAAGGCTTCTGCCAACTCTGTGGTCTCCAGGGTCATGTTGCCACTCGTTGCACCGCTTATCCTCTCTACAATAATCTTCCACGTCCACCCCACAACCAAGGAACCCCTCGGCCCCCTTAGCCGCCCCATGCCCATGTTGCCCAAACTGCTCCTTCCAGCTCTACTCTGCAGTACTCCGATCCTTCTGCTACTTGGATGCTTGATAGTGGTGCCTCTCATCATATGACACAGGAACTCAATTTGTTTTCTCTTCACTCCCCTTACCAAGGTATGGATCGTATAGTCATTGGTGATGGTAGTTCTTTGGCTATCACACACATTGGCTCCACCTATCTTTCTTCTTTCAAATTAAATCATGTGCTTTGTGTACCTTCTCTTTCTCGTAACTTATTATCTGTCCAGAAATTTTGCCAAGATAATTCTGTGTCTATTGAATTCTTATCTGATTCGTTTTTGGTGAAGGACTTGAAGACTGGCAAATGCCTCCACCAAGGACAAGTCAGTGATGGAGCCTATGTGTGGTCCTCCAAAGCTCTCTTTGCCTTCTCTGCTTCCAAAGCTTCTGCTACCACTTGGCATCTCCGCTGCGGTCATCCTGCTTTTCCCATTATTCAAAATCTTGCAAACAATAATTTTTTAGAATTATCTACGGTTTCCCATTCTTCTTGTGATTCTTGTTTGTGTAATAAGAGCCACGGTGCTGCCCCTTTTCGGATTCTACACTGTCTACTTCTCAACCATTGGAAGTTATTTATTCTGACGTTTGGTCGTCTCCTGTTTACTCAGTTGATAATTTTAAATATTATGTTCTGTTTGTTGATCATTTTACTCGGTACATGTGGATATACCCGCTTGCATGTAAATCTGACGTATATAATACTTTCATTAAATTCAAGCATTATGTAGAAAAACTGTTAGATGCCCCTATCAAAATCCTCTATTCTGATAATGGCACTGAGTACATAAAGTTACGTCCTTTCCTCTCTGAGCTTGGCATCTCTCATTTCACTTCTCCCACTTACACCCCGCAGCACAACGGCATCTCTGAACGCCGACACTTGCATATCGCTGAAACCGCCCTCACCCTTCTTGCCCATGCCAAAATACCAGTTACCTATTGGTCCTATGCCGTTAGTACCGCGGTTTACCTCATTAATCGCATGCCCACAAAAAATCTTAATATGCTTTCACCACACCACAAGCTCTTCTCTAAGCCCCCCAATTATTCTAAGCTTCGCGTTTTCGGCTGCCTTTGCTATCCGTGGCTTACACCCTACAACCCGTACAAGCTTGCGCCTACATCCAAGCCATGTAAATTTCTTGGTTACTGTCACGGATTTATCTAACAAAGCAAACAAGTAATAATCCGGTTAACCTCAAGTATAAGGATCGTAGTAATAGTGGTTAATGCCGGGTCGATCTTACGGGGAACTGGCGATTGCTAACCCTAGTTTTTGTTTAACTAACTAACCTATGTCACGATTACTAAACTAAACAGCGAATGAAACAAAACAAAACAGAAAATAAAACTAGACAGAGGATGTAATCCAAAGCTAGGAAGAATACGGGTTACGAATTTATTTAAACTAAACTAGTCTAAGATGCAAATAAAAGTAAATTAACTAAACAAATTCAAGTTTTAAGGATTTAAATCAAGTTTATAACGAACAAACGAGGATTGATCCACCTATCCAACAAGCATTGATTTCCTATCTCGATTATGTTGTGGTTTTTATCTAGGTTGTGATTCACCTTATCTAAACATGAACCCTAATTCCTTAGAAAGTTCATCTATTAATCTATTATCTTCCAATGCAAGATTAACGCGTTTTCTAACCAAAGGTGTAAACTTTATGTTTATAATCTAGCAATTAAACCTATTAACTTCCGTTATGATAGATTCGAATTACTATTCTTATTCATGATGATCTAGGGTTTATTAAGATTTCCATCAACAATAAACAATCACACATGCATATCTTCCGATGTAAAAGCAATTAAACGTAATAAACATGAATAAGAAACAACCTTTAAATAAAAACTCACAAGACAACCGAAGAAAACGAAATCAACAATCGTTGGATGGCTTCACAATACTCGTTTGGTGAAGCTTTTAGCCTCTCGAACATCCTCAAAGCAACTCGAATTTGCGTAAATAGTACATAAAAAGTAACTAGTTTAATCTAGATCTAAAGTGCATAAAAACTCGGAATAAAAGGAGAAAAACGCAGCCTAAAGCCGCCCCTAGGTTTAGGGTTTTGAATAATGAGTGTATGGTCTCCTTAGGGTTGAGAAACACCGCATATTTATAGATCTCTAAGTCGGTTTCGCTAAGTCGGCTACCGGACGCCCGTCCGGATCCTTGAACGCCCGTCCATTCTTCATATGAACTTCAAATCGGGCCGAGTCATGATCGACGCTCGTCCACCCGGCCGTCCACCTCGCCGTCCAAACTTCCCGAATCAACTTTCCATCCCCGGACGCTCGTTCAATTCACCGACGCCCGTCCACCGGACGGAGATTCTCGGACGCCAGTCCAAATGTTCGAATCTTGATTTCTTTGATCTCTATCTCTTTTCATCTTGTCAATTCCTTCATTATCTCTTTTAATCACCATATATTTCGACTCTTATCTCTTTTGATCATCGTTTGAGCCTTGAAAAATGTATCTACATCATATAAAAACACCACAAAATGTAATATCGCTCAAATAATCGTAAAAACATAATTAAAGCGCATAAATCAACCTATTTTTCGATTAACTCATCTAAAATATCATTTACTCAATATTTCCATTAAACAGACGTTTCTTATGCAATTTAGTACAAATACGGGGAAAAATATCATAGAATATAGCGTTATAAATCGTATAAATTCACCCTTAACAACTCCCCCACACTTAAGCTTTTGCTCGTCCCGAGCAAAACAAAACAAAGATAAAGGCTCGAGAAAAGATAGACATCTAAACATATATAACACGTATCCAATAAATCAGAAGTTCACCAGTGTGTGTGCATAGCCATAATAAACGTCCACTATATCCAAACTTGAGAAACTCAAAGCAAAACTAGCTAACACCCCCTTGTAGACTAGCAATAAATGACACTCATAAGATGCACCCTACAAACGTGATATAGCCCGAAAAGGGTGATCGAACATATCTAGGGCCTTTCTGAAATACTCAGAGGATAATCCCTACAAAGATATCCGTCATTTCTACCTGGGGATAAGATAGACGATAACTTAGTCTTATATACATTTCGTAACACTTCATTAGTTGATTTAACTTTTTCACTTTTAAACACACATCGAATGAGCTATTGCCCCGTCATAGCGTAATAGGATATTCGAGATATACCCTACCTTACTCAAATCATAAGGCGCTTCTTCGATCGTCGTGAGCTTTTAGTCATCATAGTGGTATAGGACATACGTGGTATACCCTATCGCACTCAAATCATCGACTAGCTTTCGACACACCCAATTATTCTTCATATCTTCACTTTTCAACTTTTTCATTTGACAATAAGTTACGTGTTACTTATCACATTCAAACCTTCAGATATTCACAATATATCATACTTCGGATCTAAATACAGACTATCATAAATCTCAAGATATATACGTAGCACTAAGTACATGACTTACAAGAAAATCAGAAATCACTAATCCAAAAGGGGTATAACTTATTAATTAGCTCATCATTCACTATGGCTCGTGAAAAAATAGATCAGGTGAAACAAGTAACTTATCAAACATATGATATATAGCTTAAATGACTATAAAAATAATGAACATTGAATCGAATTGCCTACTCGGGACAAAACAAAAACAAAAGTGTCGAAAAATTACGCAAATTTTAGCTCATTTTGCATAGAAACATAGAAACATTACGAATTAAGCAAATGTGTAGATACATATCGAAACATTCCCCTCCCCCACACTTAAAAATCAACATGTCCTCATATTGTGCAGAACGAAAGAAAAAGGAAAAGACTTAGCTGATTTAAATCGAAACGCGAATCGTCGGTCAAGCCGGAGCCTACATAATGACACTTAGAACGCGTAACCAGACAATGTAGCTCGACGAAACCGCTAAAAATATACCTGCACGTCTTGACAAACATGGAACCATCTCGGGGAAATCGGGGAATTATACCAGAACGAAAAGAGATATCAAAAATGAAGATAAAGCAAAAGTTAAAGCATTCAATACATCCAGAAAGTATAAACACAGTAGAAGTGAAAGTACGGGTGCCTTATGGCTTACATGATCCATCGAGAAAAGTAATAAAGTAGCAATATCAAAATTACAACGAATCATATAAGAAAAAGTATCAATAACATACATCCATCGAATCAAAGAAAAAGAAAAACTAGAAGCAGAAAAATAAAATCAAGGCTGGCTCGGTGTCGCAGAATCATCGGCCGGAGGATCAGAGGCGGGTCCAGAAGGTGGTGACGTAGCCCTAGCTGCCGAGTCAGGCTGCTCCTCATCTAAAGATGACTCAGAGTCGTGTAGAACATCTGCAATGACCTGCTCAATCTCATCAAGAAAGAGATAATCAACGGAGCTCGGATTGAAGGTTCTTTCGTCCCTCGGCCGCCGGCCCTCACATACATTGAAGAATCGACAAAATGTTGTTCTCGCGTATCCCGGATATCACCTAGCCATTCCCGGAAACTATTGGCCATGCTCAACCGCATCCTAACCGCGGGAGATAAAGTAGGACGGGAGGATGCACGAGGCGGTGCCGAAGAACCGGGATCCGGCGGTGCCCCCGACTCGATTGACCCGAAGGCTTACTCTTCTCTCTCTCGTATAGGCCTCGGATTCTTCGGCTTGTGATCGGCTCCATACTCAGGCACACCGGCATCGATACACAAACTGTGGATAAGGTGAGGGACGATCAAGCTCCGCGTGTAAACCTTCTGATTGATAGATATCTCGTCATACAAGGCTTGTCCCACATCCACATTCAAGCCAAATGTCAATGCATATAACATGCCTAGGTCACCAATATGAAAGTGTGTCAGGTTGTTCTTAGGCAACAGCCGACTCTGAATAAACCGACACTGGACTTTCCAATCCTCCGTCCAGGTCGTGGTAACCAACTCCTTCCGGTCGCCTCCCGGCCTTAACGTCCACGCCACATCCGGGCAAACTCGCAACCTCAACTCCTCCAAGTGGATCCCGCCCCAAACTCGCCTATGTAAAATCTCCTCCTTGTAATCCCGACCCTCAAAAGCCGCCAACCCATACTTTGCATTGATTACCTCCGGCGTAAACGGAACTTGGACTCCTCGAACCACAACTACCTTCGTTTCCAAGTCGGTTTCTGAACAATTGGCATAAAACTCCCGCACCAAGGAACTATTGACCGGGGTAGTTGGAATCGTCATCAAAGCGTCCCATTTCCGATCCCTTAACAGCTTGACAAACCCGGGATCAACCTTTGCCTCCAAAGTGGCCCTTTCTATCAACATCGTCCTCGAGAAATAGTGCTGTTTATACGCATCGTGAGCTCTAGAGCTCACGAATCTACGAGGCAAAGGCATAAGGGGTACGGTTTTGGCTCTCTTTCTAGGTGGAGCAGCCCTAGGTTCAACCGGCTCATCTTCCCGTGTAGCTTCTACAACCTCCTCAACCTTAGACGAGGCTCCGCCTTTCTGAGCTCTAGGCATCCGTACTAAAGGAATATCGTCGTCCGTTTCAGAGTCTGAGGTTGGTTCATCTCTTAAGGTTGCCCTAGTTTGGGTGGCTCTAGGGGGTTGCTCCCGAATGCTCACACCTCGGTTGGGATCAACTAAGGTTGGGTCGAACTCTTTGCTCTTCTTCCCGGCCTCCCTAGCTACTTCCTTCCCGTGTCTCTTCACAACTCCCTTCTTATGAACCATTTTCAAGCCTAGGCTACACCAAACAATCCCAATACGCACAAAAGATACCCGTTTAACATCCAAAGCGGGATTTCAAATCAACCAAACCACAACCACAACCATAACCATCACCAAACAACCCCATTCATCACCCATCACAACACCATATCACCAAAACAAAGCAAAAAGAAACACAAAACCAAAAAAAAAAAAAAAAAAAACCAATTAATGTAGTATTCAAGTGAACGAGCCGACTCAAAGATCGAACTCGCAAAAACGTGAATGAAATCTAGAAAAGTTGTGACTAACTTACCAAGTAGGGTGAGTAGATGTTGATCGAGTTGAAAACGAGTCCAAACAACACCAATATGGGCTCCAAAATTGAATTTTTTCTCTAAAAAGTCGGACTTCAATGGGGTCTGATTCTCCAAAAATATGGTGTGTTGGGGAATTTGGTTATGAAAATCAAAGAGAGGGGATTAAGGGCGGACTGTAGCACCTTGAATCGCTCAAAATGGTTTTGAATTGAGGATTTTAGGGCAAAATGAGGAAGAGAAACCGTTTTTACTTTTGAAAATTCTGAAAAATGAAGGTTCACTCGAAGAAGGGGTATATATAGGCAGAGGTTGGACGCTCGTCCAACTCAACGGACGGGCGTCCACTGAGAAGACAGATGAACTGGACGGGCGTCCAGTTTAGTAGACGCTCGTCCAAAAGTTTAAATCACATACAGGATTGGAGGGAATAAATCAGACGGGCGTCCATGCTTAGTGGACGTTCGTCCAAGGATTGGTCATAGAGGACGGGCGTCCAGTCGTCTGGACGGGCGTCCAAGCAGGAAAATGTGCAAAAATCATAAAATTCCCATATAACTCAAATTCAAAATTTCATCTCTTATTAAACTTAAATAAAGCTTCAATAATACAAGTAAAAATCAGACGAAGTACATAAAATTTCTAGAAAATAAATAAAAACAAATAGAGAACAGTGGGTTGCCTCCCACGAAGCGCTTTTGTTTTACGTCGTTTGCTCGACGAAACGAACCTAACTAACGCTAGTCTGCATAAATCTCGTCCCAATCCACCAAACGGATGAGACGACGAAGCATATCAATTGCAGGAGGGAAATCATAGTCGTCTTGTACGCCCCGTCATCTCCAAACTACCTCTAAACCTCTAAAATGTGAAGCCCGTAGTACCGCCGCTAGATCCGTCAAAGATAGTGGTCATTTAGGACCGTATATGGACGTCCTATAGTTTCCCGTAGCTCCTCGCAGTGAAGTCACTACCTCCCGAACAGCGGGGGACAATGAGAACATAGGTGATGGTCTTCGTACGGGTACTAAGCTCAAAATCTACGTGCAAGACTATAGTGCCTCCCGGTCCATCGCCCATCGTAATCGTGGGATCCGACTAATGATGGGGAACTCCTCAGGAAGAACTCCGTAATCCATATCTAAAAAGCACACTAACTGACAGATGTAAATAGAAAAACTTAGTCAACTAAAACTTAATTAAACTAAAACTTAAATAAATATAACACTAACAGCATAAACAGAATTTAACTAATATAATAAGGGATATCTAGGATGCCTCCTAAGTAGCGCTTTTGGTTAATGTCGTTAGCTCGACACCGTTTAAAACTCACCGGATCGTGCCATTTGACTTTTCTCGCCGCCACTACCTCGTGTAAGCTCGATCGTAGTGTGGCCGCGTAAACGCATCTCACACATGGGGTGAAATCTTTAATAGCTTTCCAAATACGCTTGAACTTCCCCATGGGTGACCTCTTCATTCTCTCGAGCCCTCGATGACACTTCAACCGACGCTCCCTCTCCAATTCTTCCATATCCCAACTACCGCCTAGAACTTCTTCGTAAGGACCACTACAAACCATCCTCTCGAAAACAAAGTTGGGTGAAGACTCGTCGAATTCTTCGACTTCCGTAGCACCACACCCGAGGATATCGAGGCAACGGACATTCAGAGGTTTCTCTTTAGGTTCACCAATATAGTGCTTGCACCTTTGGCCATTCACTCGAAACGGGTCACCACTATAACCACGAAGTTCTAGAACGCCTCCAGGAATGATTTGGAGAATCTCGAAGGGGCCGGACCAACGTGTCCTCAACTTTCCAGGAAACAAATGCAACCTAGAGTTGTATGAAGAACTTGTTCGCCGACATGGAATTCTCTCTTCTTAATCTTAGCATCGTGGAGTAGCTTCATCTTATCTTTACTAATCCTGGCACTTTCATAGGCCTGGAGTCTGAATTCGTCTAACTCATGTAACTGCTGCAGTCGATGTTTTCCACAAGATTGGGAATCAAAGTTCAAAAACTTTGTAGCCCAATAAGCTCTATGCTCTAACTCGACAGGCAGATGACATGGCTTTCCATAGACCATTTGATATGGAGATGTCCCCATAGGGGTTTTATAGGCAGTTCTGTATGCCCAAAGTACATCATCCAACTTCAAACTCCAGTCTTTTCTATGACTGTTGACTGTCTTCTCCAGGATTTTCTTGATACTTTGGTTGCTTCTCTCAACCTGACCACTAGTCATCGGATGATATGGTGTTCCTGTCTTATGACGAACACCATACTTTTCGAGAACTTTCTCTGGGGTCGGTTGCGTAAATACGTCCCTTCATCACTGATCAAGGCGCGTGGACATCCAAACCTCACGAAGATATTCTTCTTTAGAAATTTCATGACTGTTTTATGATCATTGTGAGGAGTGGCTTGAGCCTCCACCCATTTAGACACGTAGTCTACGCAGACTAAGATGTATTTATTACCGCAAGATGATGGGAATGGTCCCATAAAATCGATACCCCATACATCAAAGACTTCGCATTCGAGGATGGGTTTCAAAGGCATGTCAAAACGCCTTGTCAGAGTACCGGTCCTTTGGCACCTATCACAAGCTTTACAGAAAGCTTCTGTGTCCTTAAAGATCGTAGGCCAATAGAAACCGGATTGGAAGATCTTAGCAACAGTTTTCCACGGACCAAAGTGACCTCCAGTGGGTCCACTGTGGCATTTCTCAATGATATCACGTTGCTCAGATTCCGGAACACATCTCCTAAGCAAACCATCTTTACAGCATCCTAAAAAGATAAGGTTCATCCCAAACGAAGTATTTCAAATCGAGAAGAACTTTTTCTTCTCCCGATAAGACATTTCGGATCGAGATAACGGGCATGAAGGTAGTTTACAATGGAAGAATACCATGGAACATCGTGAGGACAACCGTCTATCAACATAATGTTTTCTGTAGAGGAAAGTAAAGATCTATATCATCCGGATCATCCTTTTCCTCCCTTAACATTCTAGAAACGTGATCGCCACTACGTTTTCACCGCCCTTTTGTCCTTTATCCGAACGTCAAACTCTTGTAGGGTCGTATCCAACGTAGTAGGCGCGGTTTGGCCTCTTTCTTAGTCATCGATACCGCAAAGCAACGTGATCGGTCCACACAATCACCGAGCTCCTAACAAGTAACTACGGAACTTGTCCATAGCAAAAACTACGGCCAAAAGTTCCTTTTCGCAGTGGTATAGTTAACTTGAGAGGGGTTCAATGTGTGACCGGCGTAATAAATAGCCGGAACTTCCCCTTGATCTTTTGTCCTAGAACAAAGACCAACAAGATAGTTTGATGCGTCGCACATAAGCTCAAAAGGTAGGTTCCAAATCGGGCGATATAAGAATTGGAGCGTATATTAAACGGTCCTTGAGCTCCTCAAACGCTTGCTTGCAGTTTTCATCAAAATTAAACTCAACGTCTTCCTTTAGTAAAGTGGACAGGGGCTTGGCTATCTTGGAGAAGTCCTGAATGAATCTTCTGTAGAAACCGACATGTCCAAGAAAACCTCTAACTTCACGCACATTCTTAGGATAGCTCATTTTCTCAACAAGCCTTCCACTTTTGCCCCGTCAACTTCTATACCCTTGGCGGAGATTTTGTGGCCAAGAACTATTCCCTCGTCTACCATGAAATGGCATTTTTCCCAATTAAGTACTAAGTTCTTTTCCACACATCCGGATAACACTTGATCAAGATTGTCAAGGCAATCATCAAAAGATCGACCAAAAACCGAAAAATCGTCCATAAAAATCTCCATACACTTTTCTACAAGCCCGTCAAAGATAGCTAGCATACATCGCTGAAAAGTAGCTGGGGCATTGCAGAGACCAAATGGCATTCGCCCGTAGGCGAATGTACCATAAGTAAGGTGTAAAAGTGGTCTTTTCTTGGTCACCGGATCAATGGGTATCCGGAAGTATCCGAATAGCCATCTAAGAAGCAAGAGAATGCGTGTCCCGCCGTACGCTCAAGCATCCGATCAATGAATGGAAGGGGAAAGTGATCTTTCATGGTTACCTCATTGAGCTTCCGATAATCGATAGACTCTGTAACCAGTGACAAGTCTCAATGCTATCTCCTCTCCCTTCTCATTCTTCTCAATTGTAATTCCACCTTTCTTGGGAACTACTTGAGTCGGGGAAACCCATTCACTATCCGCGATGGCATAAATGATTCCCATGTCCAGAAGTTTGATGATTTCCTTTTTAACGACTTCTTGCATATGAGGGTTGAGCCTCCTCTCGGGGTCGTCTAACGCATTTCGCACCCTCATTCGTCTTGATCTTGTGCATACAGATGTCCGGAGATATCCCTCTCGATATCTCCTACCCGCCAACCAAAGGCTTTTTCATTTTTCTTCAAGACGTTGATAAGTTTCATTTCCTCTAAACGAGAAAGCTTGCGTATATAATCAATGGAAGCTTGTCACCGTCTCTTAAAAACACATACTTAAGATGTTTAGGCAACGGCTTCAACACCAAATCTGCAGGGGGGTCTTCTAAACTCGACTTGAGATCTCCACTTTTCAACTCAATATCACTGAGTCTACTCTGTGGTCCCACTGCCAAAACTTCTCCTTCCAACAATTCTTCCTCAAAATCACCGCTAATTGATCTAGATTAACCACACCATGAGTATTTAGATTATCAACCAATCGCTCATATTCCGCTTCTACAGCCATGACTTGCTTATCCATATAATCGGTAAAATCATCCGTCATATAATCAATGGAAAAGCCGGTTGGAGGGCCAGAGGGTACTTGAATGGACTTTAAGACATTGTAACTCACCTCTTGATCACCAACTCGGATAGTCACGTGCCCACCATCGCAATCGACGAGGGCTCTAGCTGTAGATAAGAAAGGTCTTCCAAGAATCAGGGGGACGTTTTCGTCTTTCTCTATATCTAAAACATACCAATCAACTCGGAAAGGTAAATCTATCAATGAACCAAAACGTCTTTCAGATCCCCGAAGCTTTTTTAGAAGATCTATCGAATTGTAAACTCATAGTAGTGGGTTCTAGAAGGCTTTGTAAACCGAGCCGTTTGCATACGTACATTGGCATAAGGCTTATAGAGGCACCTAGATCACACAAAGAATTAGGGAAGACCGTACCTCCCATTAATACCGTAAGTACGAACTTGCCAGGGTCACCTCTTTTAATTGGTAAGTCTCCATAATTAATCATGGAGCAATCCTCACCAATTTGCCTTTCCATGCCTCGCTAACTTCTTTTTCGAAGACACAACATCCTTGATGAATTTTGTATACTTAGGCATCTCGACCAAGACTTCGATAATGGAAGATTTACCCGAGTATTTTTCAAAAGGTTCAAGACCTTTCCGTACTTTTTGTCCTCACTCAAGGGAATGTTGCTCTTTCTCGGTGGAAATGGAAGCTTTAAGGTCATTCTCGTAAAAGACTTTCTTTGAGGATGCACTTACAACTTTGTCTTCCGCATCTTTCCATCGAACAAGCCTTTTTCGTATTTTTTTTTTTTTGTAGTCAGGGGATCAGCCTCCTGACTTTCGCTTGCTCTTTCAGTCCTCAAGGGATCAGCCACTTGAGGATCTCCAACTTCTTCACCTCTCAGGGGATCAGCCACCTGAGTCTTTTCTTGCAGTTGAGGGGAGTGTAGGTGCTCGCCTTCCCCCCCGCCTTATCAATGGCAGAGGGGCTAGTGGTTTCCCGATGGGAAGGACCACTAACTTGAGTACCGCTTCTCGATTCATTGCACCGGCCTCCTCTTTACCGTATTGAATTGATGGCACGAGGTCGACATGGGCCTTTGTTCAAGTCGCCCGAGCAACTTGACCACCCTTTGGATTCTTCTCGTTGAAACCGGGCACCGCCCGGGGTCTAGAAGCTAACCGTTCGGCCCGCTTGCCCAATTTGTCTCTCAAGATTCTTCATCGATCTACTTTGCTCCTCCAACTTGGCTTCAAGATTGTTAGATTGGGAGGAGCTTTGAGAGTTTTGGAAATTTGAAGAATAGGGCTGGCTGGGCCGACTTCGAAATTGAGAGTTTGAATTGGAAGGCCAATTCTGATTGAATTTTTGCGTAGGATTGGAAAAATTCGAGTTTTGGTTCTGATTAAACCCAGGGTTTCTATTGAAATTCTGATTCGAATTAAAATTCGAATTAGGATTGAAATTTGAAGATGGATTAAACCCTTGGTTTTGAAAATTGTTCTGGCCAGGAAACTGATTGAACCTTGGATTGTTCTGGCCATAGAATGCATTCACTTCCGCATTATGTCCGTTCATAGGACAGAATTTAGAAGTGTGCCCCACCTCGTCACAATTCTGACATGTGACTTGATTGTACTGTCCATAATCATGAACATCATTCACTTGATAAGGTGTGCAGGGATTAAATTGGCACCGGCCATTCATATGCCGTCCGAAGCTTTTCGCAATACGTAACCCGAGGGTTCGTGGAAAAGAAGAAGTTTGATTTATCGGATTTGAAACTTGAGGTGTTGCCATCGCTTCGCAAAGATGGCGATCAAACTTTGCAAATTGACTTCCTCAACCTGGGAGGAGGAGGTGCTTGAATTGCTTGATAAGAGGGGGCGTAGTTGTACTTTGCGATGTCCTCAAACAATGCCCATCCCTCTTCCGGTGTTTTCTTCGTAAATGCCCCACCGTAAGAACTATTGACCATGCCCTTGGTGAGCTCGGTCAATCCACCGAAGAATGTATTGACTTGCCTTTCCAAAGGGCAAGCCATGGTGGGGACACTTTCTAAGAAGAGACTTGAATCTCTTCCAACATTCGAAGAAAGATTCGTTCTCTTTCGATAGAAAGTGAATATTTCGTTTAAGCACCGGGCCGTCTTTGAAGGTGGAAAATATTGACTCAAGAACTCCTTTTCGAGTTCGCCTGTGTGGTGATAGATTCGAAGGGAGAGAGGTGTACCACTCTTTAGCCTCTCCTTTCAAAGAAAAAGGAAAAAGTTTTAGCTTGATAGCATCCTCACTTACTCCTTGGATGCGTGTAGTACCGCATATCTCTAAGAATGTGTGTAAGTGGGTATGCGGATTCTCCGATTGGTAGCCATGAAAAATTGATGCATGCCGCATCATCCGGATAAGTCCCGGCTTTAGCTCAAAGGTTTGTGCGGTAATGGCCGGAATAACAATAGCCGGGTTGACTTTGACTTCGCCCGGCATGGCGTAGTCCGCCAACGTACGTCTATTATTAGCGGCCATTATCACAAAATCGTTGATTTCCTTTGCTAATTGATCTTCAAGATCTTGCTCGGCTCGTCTCGCCGTAACCGCGAACGGAAAATCCGCCCGTTTGGCCGGACTACGGTTCGCTCGGGGTCGTGGGTGTATAATAACGGTCCCTTTCGACTCCGAGTTTGCATAAACCGGACAAAAAACAAGTAAAAAGAAGCCTAAAAACTAAGAAATTAAAAGCCTGAACTAAAAAGTAAAAGCCTAAAGAAAAAGAAAAGAAAAGAAAAGAAAAGAAAAGAAAGGAAACAAGATTATTAAGGAAAAGATAAAACAGACGGGCGTCCAAAGGCTTGGACGGGCGTCTGCTCAACTTTTGGACTGGACGGGCGTTCGGTTTGCCCTAACGCTCGTCTGGTCTTCAGAAAACTTGAACGGGCGTCCAAATTGTATGGACGCTCGTCTAAGTGAAAGAAAACAGAGCAGTGTTGGAAATTTTCCAACGGACGGGCGTCCAATATCCCAGACGCCCGTTTGGTAGCGGGAAAATTAGAACAGAAGCAGGAAATTTGCAGAAAAATTACAGAAAAGAAGGGGAACGAAAGGAGAGAAGCAGAAGCAGAGAGAGGAAATAGAGGGGAGAACTAATCACAAGAGAACCTAAGCTAAAACCCTAATTAACTAATTACCTAAACGATTATCAACTAAAACAAGCATTTAAAACGAAATAAAAAAAAAAAAACAAAAACGAAAAACAAAAATAGAAAACGAAAAACAAAAACTAGACAACCGTCCGGTTCCCCGGCAACGGCGCCAAAAACTTGTCACGGATTTATCTAACAAAGCAAACAAGTAATAATCCGGTTAACCTCAAGTATAAGGATCGTAGTAATAGTGGTTAATGCCGGGTCGATCTTACGGGGAACTGGCGATTGCTAACCCTAGTTTTTGTTTAACTAACTAACCTATGTCACGATTACTAAACTAAACAACGAATGAAACAAAACAAAATAGAAAATAAAACTAGACAGAGGATGTAATCCAAAGCTAGGAAGAATACGGGTTGCGAATTTATTTAAACTAAACTAGTCTAAGATGCAAATAAAAGTAAACTAACTAAACAAATTCAAGTTTTAAGGATTTAAATCAAGTTTATAACGAACAAACGAGGATTGATCCACCTATCCAACAAGCATTGATTTCCTATCTCGATTATGTTGTGGTTTTTATCTAGGTTGTGATTCACCTTATCTAAACATGAACCCTAATTCCTTAGAAAGTTCATCTATTAATCTATTATCTTCCAATGCAAGATTAACGCGTTTTCTAACCAAAGGTGTAAACTTTATGTTTATAATCTAGCAATTAAACCTATTAACTTCCGTTATGATAGATTCGAATTACTATTCTTATTCATGATGATCTAGGGTTTATTAAGATTTCCATCAACAATAAACAATCACACATGCATATCTTCCGATGTAAAAGCAATTAAACGTAATAAACATGAATAAGAAACAACCTTTAAATAAAAACTCACAAGACAACCGAAGAAAACGAAATCAACAATCGTTGGATGGCTTCACAATACTCGTTTGGTGAAGCTTTTAGCCTCTGAACATCCTCAGCAACTCGAATTTGCAGAAATAGTACATAAAAAGTAACTAGTTTAATCTAGATCTAAAGTGCATAAAAAACTGGAATAAAAGGAGAAAAACGCAGCCTAAAGCCGCCCCTAGGTTTAGGGTTTTGAATAATGAGTGTATGGTCTCCTTAGGGTTGAGAAACAGCCGCATATTTATAGATCTCTAAGTCGGTTTCGCTAAGTCGGCTACCGGACGCCCGTCTGGATCCTTGAACGCCCGTCCATTCTTCATATGAACTTCAAATCGGGCCGAGTCATGATCAGACGCTCGTCCACCCACCGTCCACCTCGCCGTCCAAACTTCCCGAATCAACTTTCCATCCCCGGACGCTCGTTCAATTCACTCGTACGCCCGTCCACCGGACGGAGATTCTGGACGCCAGTCCAAATGTTCGAATCTTGATTTCTTTGATCTCTATCTCTTTTCATCTTGTCAATTCCTTCATTATCTCTTTTAATCACCATATATTTCGACTCTTATCTCTTTTGATCATCATTTGAGCCTTGAAAAATGTATCTACATCATATAAAAACACCACAAAATGTAATATCGCTCAAATAATCGTAAAAACATAATTAAAGCACATAAATCAACCTATTTTGCGATTAACTCATCTAAAATATCATTTACTCAATATTTCCATTAAACACACGTTTCTTATGCAATTTAGTACAAATACGGGGTTCCTAAAAACCAACCGTATCATAGAATATAGCGTCCCCCACTCCGCCGCCTATAAATCGTATAAATTCACCCTTAACAGCTCAACTTCACCACTAGTTGAAGATGTGTATATGTCTCAACCACCCGGGTTTGAGGATGCTACGAAACCCACCTTTGTGTGCAAACTTCGTAAGGCGATCTATGGTCTTAAGCGGAGCACCTCGGGCTTGGTACCATGAGCTTAAGTCCTTTGTTCTTACCATGGGTTTTGTTAACTGCGGGTGATCCTTCTTTATTTGTTTATCGCACATCTATCAGCATTACTTTTATCTTGGTATATGTCGATGACATCATTTTTACAGGTAGCTCCAGTGAGCGGGTTCAGAGTGTTATTGATCAGTTGGGCTCTCGGTTCTCTATTAAGGACCTTGGTCCCCTTTCGTATTTTTTGGGAGTTGAGGTCACTCATTCTGCCCTTGGTATGTTACTTACGCAGACCAGGTACACACGTGAGCTGCTTTCTCAGGTTCACATGGAGGACTCTAAGGCAGTTTCCACGCCTATGCCAGCTGATGCCTTTTCCGGTGATCCCATTGTTTCTCCTCCTTATTCCGATCCGACTCAGTATCGTCAGGTTTTGGGTGCCTTGAAGTACTTATGCTTTACGAGAGTTGATATTCAGTTTGCAGTTAATAAGCTCTCCCAGTTTATGCATGCACCGACAGAGTATCATTGGATGCTTGTCAAACGTCTTCTGCGTTATCTGTCTGGCACTCCTACATTGGGTTTACAGTTATATCGGGATTCTCCTCTGGTCTTGCATGCGTTTTCGGATTCTGATTGGGCAGGTAACAGGGACGCTGGCTATCGCGACCCCGTGTCCTCTGAGTATGTGCCAGGTTACACTTCCACTTCTGCTTATATTGTCTTCTTGGGCAAAAATGCCATTTCCTGGAGCTCCAAGAAGCAACACTCAGTTTCTCGTTCCTCCACCGAAGCTGAGTACCGGTGTGTTGCAGATACGGCCGCCGAAGTTGCCTGGCTGACTTACCTACTTGTTGATCTCGGTTTTACCGTTACCTCCACGCCAGTGATTTTTTGTGACAATTTAGTTGAATTTAACAACTTCCCACAACCCATTAGAAATTTTGTATTCAAGTCTAGCCATGCAGCCACAACGGTATTCTAATCTTTCTCTTTTTCTTTCCTCATGTGTTCCACGAAGTTCGGATTTTCCTTCTGCGGAACACAAAAGCAAACTACCTGACCACTCACTTTTGCGCCATAACTTCTTACCTTTTCTAACTCCAAAACCCTTTTAAAATCCATAACAGTTGTATGTATTATACAACTCATCCCAAGATTTAAATAACATACCAATCTTAATCTTATTCTTTCCATTATCAGAATCACATGTAAAAAAGAATAGTCAATCTGGCAATCTACATAAAATAACATGGTAAGTTAGATTGACAATGAGGAAAAAACACAAATTTAACTATTTTCAGGATAAAAGTGAAAAAATAAAGATGTTTGCAAGTGGATGTATATCGTATATATACAATATACATCACATTACCAAAAACCATACTTGCTATCTTAAAATGTAAAACCACAAATTTATATAGCACTAAAAATTAGAACGTTGAGAAACTGAAATGTTAGCCTTCATCATCTTTGAATTTATTTTCTTTGTTTTCATTTGTATAATAATTAATAATCAGAAAACTTAGTATATTATATACATTTGTATATGTTTGTATATATCTGCAAGATTCATCTTATTATATGTCCAATTTATATCATGAAGAAAAAATGTAAAAGGAATGTTAAGTGGAAAGTCTATTTCACATATACAACTCATGTTATTTACTTATCGAAGACACAGAGCCTTCAAACATTCAACCAAGGGTTATGAATTAAGAAGGAAAAACACAACAGTAGCAATTAAGAATAAAATACACACACATATATAGATTTTTGGTTTGTACTAAGTACCTTCATTTTCACCATCTGCTAACGGAGCTTTTCCGCGCTCTTCAATTAATTGCGGTTGTGTTATTCTTTTCTGATGTACACAAAAGAGTAATTCGTTATCTTAATTACACCCTAAGTGAAATCCAAACAAAAATGCATCAAAAACATGAAATATGCAGAAATGCATCAAAAATGTTGTGACAAAAGTTGTCTTAGAACCATGACAAACTTCTATCTATCTTCCAACTATGTGTGTTGATCTTGGGCTACTTTCTTCAAAATAAACTTTATTTTAACGCCTAACAATATTTGTATTTATTAGGATTATATCAAATGCTACAGATTACAGTCTAGCTAAAGGCAACAACCCCACAAAACATCAATGCCAGTTAATCCACAAAAATAATAAGCATAGCAAAGAGGGGCTACAACAGCTTAAATTTGCTACCACAAAAGTACAAGTGGGAGGCATTAAATTAAAAAAAAAAAAAAAGGGTCAGGCAATAGTAAAGACCATCGCAGTAGTTAGAATCATGGCTATCAAACCAGCAATAATGTGTCAACAATCTCAACCAACTAGACATCAATGTGATTAAAATGCCAGAAAAGAGAAAACCCATAAGCAAGTATGGTGGGCAAAATTAGGATTTTAGTCCTCTAACTTGGCCTATTTTGGATTTTAGTCCTGTTCTGCTCCGGTGAGGAAAATGGTCCTCTAAGTTTGTTTTTTTTTTTTTTTGGATTTTAGTCCTATCCGCCGGAAATAGGCGATTGGGCACCGGAATTTTTAAAAATAGTCCTCTAACTATTTTGCCACGTAAGCGTTTTTTAAAGATTCCGGTGCCTAATCGCCTATTTCCACGGATAGGACTAAAATCCAAAAAAAAAGCCAACTTAGAGGACTATTTCCTCACCGGAGCTTAGGAGGAATGCGACTAAAATCCAAAATAAAGCAAGTTGTAAAAACGACATCAATGAGATTAAAATGGCAGAAAAGAGAAAACCCCAATACCTACCCATAAGCAAGTTTGGTGGGTATGGCAAAGGAACCGGTCAAATTTCAAATTAGCAAGGATTCGTATACTCTGAAATAATTCCGTTGTTGCCGGAGCAGATGAAATGGCGAAGCTGCTGATGAAATTGGCGCCAAGAGATACAAGCACGGTAATGGTATGGCCATTATATCTGATATATTTTTTTTTTGACTAATATCTGAAATTTTAATTGTGAATAGCCATGATTTCCAGCCATGATTTCCGGGCAGTTGATTTTTTTTTCTTTTCAGAGCAGTTAATGTTTCAGAAGCTTAAAGCAGACTAGTTAATGTCGTGAACTGCAGAATCTTTGATTGATTAAAATGGCAATAAAAAGGGGAAATTAAAAATTATATTTGGAAAAACCTAAAATGAGGTGGAATTTTTATTCCACATGTTAAGTGTTTAGTGGTTATGGTATTTATAAGCCACAGATGTGCTATTCCAAAAAAAAAAAAAAAAGTTACTATTATTTATTGATCCAATGAGAATTTGGTACAAGTATGCTCTATTCAATTACCATATTTTTAAAAACCAGGACAATAGCTCTGCCTTTTATTGTAAGAATAATTTATTATTCTTCTATTATGTGACCCATATAGTTTATTAGATTAAATATAATTAATGTTAGATTTAAATATTTTGAATATGTAATTAAAAAAAGATAATAATAACTATTTTAATATAAGGGATCCATGTTTTGATGTTTGACTGGGTTGTTACACTAAATGTAAGAATGTGGGGTGAGTTGATGAAGTGATGTAGTTGAATAGTTTATTCCACCTATAAAAGTGGGACCACCCTTTCTCTCTATCATTTCAGAATTTAGAGGTTACAAAACATCATGTAATTCTCTGTAAAAGATTGTGACAGATAAGAGAGTGAAAAAAATGATTACTGATGATATGCTTTTCAGAGAGAAATTGGAAAATCAGGCCCTTTTATCCTCTGAAAATTGTTTTTAGGTCGGACAGATTCTGACATTTTTTTTTCAGGTTCACCGTCCAAATTTGGATGAAATCGTCCAAATACAATCAAAGTCGTCCATATTTGGATGTAGTTCGTCCAAATAAATTGAATGGACAAAATAGACGAAAACCGTCCGAATGTTGGATGCACCGTCCATCTTGGGAAGAATTCCGTCCATTTTTGGACGGTGCGTCAAACATTTGGACGGTTTCCGTCCATTTTGTCCAAAGCTCTAAAACCGTCCCAATTTGGACGGTCTAACTTAGTCTCTCCGTCCAAACAGAGGACGCACCGTCCAAATTTAGACGGACCCTTATCAAATTTGGACGGGTTTCATCCATTTTGAAACCCTTATCAATGTCTTATTTACTCTCTTCACCTATTCTTGTCTTCACCGTTTCATCACACAAAAATTCACCATTGCTTCCAAAAAAATCACCATTGCTACACCAAAAATTCACCATTGATACCCAAAAAAAAAAAAAAAAAACAACAACAACAAACAAACCATATTTGTCCATTTGAGCTGCGTTGTTTTATTTCACCGGAGTTGTATTTTTAAACAAAATGGGTAAGCATTTACTTAAGTTTGAATAAATTTATTTATTGTGTTTGTTTTTATTGTTATTTGTTATGAATTTTCGATTTTTATTAATGTTATAAATTTTCGATTTTATTTAGTATGTGCATTTTCGATTGTTAATGTTTCGATTTTTATTAATGTTATAAATTTTCGATTTTTATTAATGTTATGAATTTTTGATTTTTATTAATATTGTTAATGTTATAAATTTTCGATTTTTAGCGTAGTGTAGTATGTGCATTTTCAGGGTAGAGAAATGATTAATTTTGATTATATATATTTTGATAATGGAATTGACATTCGTTGGATAATTAGGGTAGTCAATGATACATTTTATTTGGATTGATATATTTCGATTAAATATTTGGATAGCGATACAAATATATTTTGGTTGAGGCCAATGTGATCGCTTGTAGTAATAAATGAAACTTGTTTACCGAATGTGTTTTATTGGTTTGGTACAAAGTTGATTATGTTGGTGTTGTAGTGGAAGATGAAAATTCAATTCAAATATATGGTTTTTGAATTACGTATTTTGTGATAGTATGAGAACATCCCTTGAAATTATTGGTAACAAGAATGTGATTTAAAAAATTGAAACAAACGACAAATTAATGTTGTTTGAAAATACAAGAACGAATATTTCGAACTAAATTCCATGGTACACCTCGGCCTGATGAGATTCTTAGAATTGCATGCTTTCCCTAGGGTGTTTTCGATTCCTTCTGATCCGCTGTGTCATGCCTAATCTCCAGGCTTTGTATTGGGGCTCCTGGTAGGTAGCTCGTAGAAAATTTCATTAGGTCTGCTCAAACAGAGCATCTTTTCCTGTCTCCAGCAACTTTGTAAATCCTCAGCCGGAAGTGAGGCACCCCTTAGATTGAAATTATAAGCTCTGTTCTGCCGGCTCCGTCCGGCATCCGTTCTCCCTCGTCATCATCAAGTACTCTATGACGTTGGTAAAAACACTACTCTCTTTTCTCTTACCCCCCTTTAACGTTACAACACAACACAACACAAAACAACGATGTTCCGAAAAACCAAAAAAAAAATATGACAAGAAATCTATGTTTTGTTAATAGCAATGGCATGAGTGATCCATTACTTGCTATGAACTTTCCAAATGTTGATCAGTTTCCAGTAATATGTCTTTTTTTTATATCAGACAAGCACCGTACAAAAGACAAGTACTATATGTTCATTATAAGCATATTTTTCATTCTGAAAACTACTAATATTATATTTAAAAAAAATTAGATCAGAAGTGATGCTATTGAACTTTAGACTACATCTGTTACTATTACTGTGTTACTATTATTGTGTTATTGTTATTGTGTTACCGTAAACGCTGTGATTAAATTCGGATTTGAAAAACTACGTCTAAAGGGTATCATATGAGATATTACAATGAAGAGAAAAAAAATAACTTTGGTCAAAAAAGATTGATGATCGGTGTTCTAAATCAAAAGTTATAGTCGTTTATAAGAAAAACGGTCCGATTAATTCAAATATTTTTCGGATTTTAAAATTTACGTCGGGAGGGTGTCGTATGAGATCTCAAATAAAGAGTAAGTAAATATGAATTTGGTGAAATTTTTTTGATGATCTGAGTTTTAAGTCAAAAATTACAGTTGTTTAAAAAAAACTGACCTGCTATTTAAAAAAAAAAAAAAAAAAAGGGAGAGACGTTGTAACGCCCCGCTCCCGGATACCGAGTACTTTCCGGAAACGAAACGCTCGGCACGTATAATATTAAATAAATCCAATATTACACGTAAGCCTCTACTACGTCGTATCGAGTTTAGCAAAACGGAAGTTAGAAAGACTCGGCAAACACCATAAATGCTACTAGAACGGAAACTCAACATACTAAAAGATAGAAAATGTGTCATCAAACAACGAATGTCTTACAAGTACGATGTCTCGAAGAACTTGTCTTACAAAAATCTTAAAATAAAAGTATGACATTGTTTGAAATGGAAACTAACAACAAGGCTCATAGTTCAACATAATAAAGAAAGCAAGATAACTCCATAGCAAGCCCATCAAACGCCATCGTCATACTCATCATAATTCGGCTCAACCTGTACATCTTCTTCCCCGAAGCAAACACACAAAAATATACAAAAGGGTAAGTACAAAAGTACTTAGTAAAAGGTAGAAGCTATTGAACAACTAAGTTTTATAACGAAAAGGTTCACATTATTATTAAGTTATCTTTATGTGACCGACTCAAACTCTAGGGTTAACTTCATGCTCATCAACATGTCGTGCCTATTTGTTTCTAGCTTAGCTTATCTTTGTTACATCAACATTCAAGGGCATTACGCATGGTGCTACTCACCACGAAGTAACTGGGTGCAACATATTGGTGGATCACACCAATAACCACGGAAGTCTATTCTGGTAGACTCTGATAGTGTACACGTTCGGTGAAGTCCCTCCGCACCTAGAGTCTGTTCTGGTAGACTTATAAAGTTGTTCATTCACGAAGTCCTTCCGCACCCAGAGTCTATTCTGGTAGACTTACGGAATTATTCACTTTATCCGACCGCCCACACATCGCGATATAAACTTGTGCCTTACCAAGAAGGGCTTGATGTTTATTTTTTTAACTACATAAGTACGTATATTATTAATTGTTAACTAGCTACCTAAGTATTTTCAAGGAAAATGCTCACTTAACATTCTACCCCCTCGTCTTAGAAATCTAGACTTTAGACATTCCTATCACATACACAGACAATGACGAATACTAACTCGTCAAAGCACAAGGCCAAGCTTAGCTTCCAACGGTCCCGAACTTCAACTTCTAAAAGAATCCATTCGGTGCCGGAACTAAATTCATCAAAAACTTGTTCTTGGCTTTGTCACATTATTTCATCTTATTTAAGCTTATTAGAAAAATTACAATTCAAGTTAAGCATCAAAATAACATTAGTCACAAAATCCATTGTCTACCAATTCGCGTATTCATATTTTCCGAAAAAGAAAATAACACAACACAATTACACCAAACAACTATATAATATGTATTTATAAAATCAACCTTTTTCTTTTGAAAGAGGTTACATTGTCAAACCGGAAGGGAAGCAAACATCTCTAATGTAATAACACACTACGTAAATAATTAAAAATGTAATTATTTGTATTATTATTTTCCTTTTAAACTACCTCTGCGTATTTATTTTTTTGCAGAAAGATACAGTTTATATTTATTTATCCTAGACTTACTGATTATATTTATTTGTCCTAGACTTACTACTTTGAACATAAAAAGCTATTACTAAACAAATCTTGAAGACATATATACCTATTAATGTACTAACAGAAAGAAAAATAATAAAAACAAAAAAATAAAAAGAAAAGAAAATAATAAACAAAACTTGAATACCCAGAACTAGTGAAACATCATACTGTATATCAAAATTCCTGGCGTTAACTTTTATGGACCTAGGTGGCTACGGCTCTCAGTTTCAACACACAATTAAATAGAAAGTTATTGTGTGGTGAGAGAATTTGAAATGAAATGATGGGTGAAACGATCAGATTCATACAGTTTTAATACATAATGAAGGTGTGTGGTGTGTCACACGATGTCTCCGCACCATTTGGAGACACCACACAATAATTTTCCCAATTAAATACCCAAAATTATGTACGGTTTACATATCATCCAAATTGGGAAAAATAATTATTTGTTCTAGCACGAAATTTTATCAAACAATACAAAATTAACACCAACACATCTCAAACACCATAAAAAATATTTCTATTCAAATCTAATACTCTTTTATTTCACCTTAACATTATTATAAAACACAAACTATTCAATATGAAAACCCTCTTACCTTTTAGCAAGCAATTCCAACCCGAAACCTTCAGAAAGATGCGCGATTCTTCTAAGCCTTCAACTCAAAACCTAATGGATCAACAATCAATCAAGAATTAATTGTGATCAAGGGTTACTAAACGATAAGGACTTCGAATTCACCAAACGACGCCTTGAAACGCGATCAAGACGAGAGGAACCATAACTAAGGCTAAAACGTTACCTTTCTCAAAGCTCCATCTTTTTGCTATCAAAACGGCCATCCTTTCCTTGATTCCGAATCTCTATTCCATTCTCAAAACCGTCAAAGATCTTGTGAGAATTTTGGAGAAACCTCTTCTCCCTTTTTCTCTGTTAAATGCGTCGCCCCTTTCTTCATTTTCAGAAAATTTGCCGTAGAGTGTGTAAAGAGAAATTAGGAGATATTTTCCTTTAATGGCACGTTTGGATTGCGGGAATGGAATGGAATTGTTTTGTTTTTTTCATTCATCCAAATTCCAATGGAATGGACGGAATGGAATGAAAAAATTGGCAATAAAAAACGATTTCATTCCATTTTGTCTATAAACGCAAACGCGGAATGGAATGAATATTGTTTGATTCATTCTATTCGTTACATTTCATCAATCCAAACGAGACATAATAGTTATTAATCAAATCCTTTTTAAATAACTATACATAAAATAATTAAAATAGATTGATTTTCATTCCGTTTTTTTCTTCGAAAATCGGGATATTATAGACGCGATGGAATCGAGTAAAGGACTGAATGAGAGGACTACGTGGAATATGCTTAAAAAATAAATAAATGTAATAAACGATTTCATTTCACGTCGAGATCTGCGAGACCTCAAACGCTACTTATATAAGTAATGATCTGAATTTTATTTTGTTTTGGGTCCTTTATGCAACTTTTCGATATCATATTTATTTATTTTGTATTTAAAAATAATTTTAACCTTTGTAATCACGTGGAGGCTTAACAGTTAAAAACGACGCTAAAACTGTCATATCAGATATCTGAATCTCGAAGTCATTGTTCAAACTCCCATCTAGTCTTCTACTTTTTCAACTCCCAGTCTCCTAAAAAGGAAAAAAAAAAAAAAAAAAAAAAAAAAACCTCCCAGTCTCCTACTAGCCGGGCAGCTAGTATTCAAGCTACAAGAATTATCAAACCAAATATCATTGCATTTTATACAAATTTTATGTATCTATCTGCGTATATACATACTAGAGTCTATATGGTATTTCTTTTTTGAATTACAAGAGAGGGAACTGAAGCAGATCGGGGATGGCGGAGGTGACGGAAGACGGAGGAGGGGCAGCAGAAATGGGGGATTTGAGTTCCGGTGACAGCTACGGTGTCAATAACGTGAATGTGACACCGACCCCGTTGATGGTGTCCGCGTCGTTTAAGGAAGCGAGAACTTCGGGTTCGACTTCTAGGAGGAGGGCAGCTCCGGTGATGAGACCGAGCTTAGACGCCGACGATTTTGTAAATCTGCTGCACGGTTCGGATCCGGTGAAAGTGGAGCTTAATCGTCTTGAGAATGAAGTCAGAGGTGAGTAATGCCAGTTGGATCCAGCTGGATTTCGTCCTTAAACCTTGAAGTCAATTTTTTTTTTTTTTTTTTTTTTCTTGGATTTGTTTTTGAATGTGGTTACATTGTGTTTGTGTGCAGAGAAGGATAGGGAATTGGGGGAGGCGCAAGCCGAGATCAAGGCTTTGAGGTTGTCTGAAAGGCTTAGAGAAAAGGCGGTTGAAGAGGTTCTGCAGCATGACTTCTTTTTTTTCTTGATTTTTTTTGTTCTTCCTACAACCATTTCAATGTTTATTTATCTTTTATTACACTCAATAGAATGCCAATGTGGAAGGCCAAAAATTGCGCCTTTTAGATTTATTTTGATTTGTCATTTTGAATCAGTCACTGATTTGTTTCCTGATGGAGTCTATATGCTATTAAAAGAAAATTGCTTCAAGTATAGAAAGCATTTAGATGGTTGGAAAATAAATGCCAGTTGATAGGATCTCGAGCTCCAACTTATGTCGTAAGCTTTCATGTATTCTTATCATGTTCTTCTTGGATGGTTGATTACTGTTGCTACTTTTATTTTGCTTTTTCAGAAGTCTGATTATGACTTACAATCAAACTTCAGATCTATTTCAGAGCTAGATCAATGATGAAATTTCTTTCTTTTGTATTCTTAGTATATATAACATGATAACAATCAAGTAGAAATTGGGGCAGTAGGAGCAAGTGAGGATAAGCATTTCCTTCCTTAACAAAGGAGGTGATCTCCTTACGAACTTTAGTCGGGAAGATTTCATGATTTTGTTTTAGCAGCTTGGTAAATGATCAAATGCACAAAACATGACTGGGAGATGGTGCTGAGCTTTATATGTTCTTTATACTTAATTTCCAGCTTTAACAGACATGCCTTTTTTATTTTTAATGAAGAACACTTCATGTAGTGGATTATAAAGTTGACAGATTTCCTTAAATATTTTGTACTGTTATTGAACCAGTCCCTTGAGCTTGATTTTTTTCCATTTATTGTTTGTCATGATAAGTAATTAAATATACTAGCGGATGAATAAGCCACCGTGCTCTTTTCGTTTCCCCGCAATATAGTGATCGAGTAAAGTTTCCTCTTGTTATGGACCTTCATAACAGTTGTTTAACTGGTATATAGCTGTCATTCTTTCATTTGTAAGGTTTTATACATTGAGTGCAGTTCTAGATTGGCTTTGCATTCTTGAATGGAGAACCTGTGATTTGTATTTTATTGTGGACCCCTGTTAATGAATAATAGGCCTTCTAGGATTGATGGTTATGGGTATGTGCATGTTATGTATGGTTCTAGGACTTGGAGTGCGAATATTGTTATTGGATCATTTGGGGTCATTTTTCTTATAAGAGTATGGTCAGAGACTTCCACATTCGAAACTTGTACTATTCCTGCTGAGCTTTTCTATTTAATATCTGTTTGCAATTGTTGTTACTGTACCCTTTTACTTCTTTAAATGCGTTTTTTTTTTCTCATAATATTTTTGAGATATATTTTATGGTTGGAGTAAGAGTTGGTTATTGCAATGCAGCTCACTGAGGAATTGGCCAAGGTTGAGGAGAAGTTGAAGTTAAATGAATCACTTCTTGAAAGCAAAGTACTGAGCAAAATCTTTTACGCCATTTCCTTTCGCTTTTATTTTGTAATCTTTACTTGGTAATTAATGAAAATCTTTTACATTCAGAATCTTGAAATTAAAAAAATTAACAATGAGAAGAAGGCATCAATGGCAGCTCAATTTGCAGCTGAAGCAACTCTTCGTCGGGTTCATGCTGCACAAAAAGATGATGATATGCCCCCGATTGAAGCCATCCTGGCACCCTTAGAGGCTGAGTTGAAGCTTGCTAGACAGGAGGTTTCCCTTTTATTTTATTTTTTTGGATATTTTAATTTTCTTCATAAGTCTCCTACCTAGATGTATTCCCACTTCTGGTTATTCAGATATCAAAGCTACAAGACGATAACAAAGCTCTGGACCGGCTCACCAAATCTAAGGAAGCTGCACTACTTGAGGCTGAGAGAACTGTACAAGTTGCATTAGCAAAGGCCTCTATGGTTGATGATCTCCAGAATAAAAACCAAGAACTGATGAAACAAATAGAAATATGCCAGGTTATGATTACTTGTGTTTTTTTTTTTTTTTTTTTGGGACTCGTTCGTCTTGTTAATTTCTTTTCTCGAAATTAACATTGGCTACTCAAACTTAAATACTAGGAAGAGAATAAAATTTTGGATAAATTGCACCGTCAAAAGGTGGCAGAAGTAGAAAAGCTTACGCAAACTGTGCACGAGCTTGAAGAAGCTGTTCTGGCTGGTGGGGCAGCTGCTAATGCTGTGCGGGATTACCAGCGAAAAGTCCAAGAATTGAATGTACTCCCCATTACTCTGATCCTGCTGCAGATTGAGTGGTCTTTCGGCTGATGCTTTGTACCTGTTTGGCTTTTGTAGGAAGAAAGAAAAACTCTTGACAGGGAGCTAGCCCGTGCAAAAGTGACAGCGAATAGGGTCGCAACAGTGGTTGCTAATGAATGGAAAGATGCTAACGACAAAGTGATGCCTGTAAAGCAATGGCTTGAAGAAAGAAGATGCTTGCAGGTATAATTGCTTTTATTTCCTTTTGTGTATGGTACTTGAGCTCAATTAATGGTCAAGACTCGTTTTTTCTCAGGGAGAAATGCAGCAGTTGCGAGACAAGCTTGCCATATCTGATAGAACTGCAAAATCTGAAGCCCAGATGAAGGTCGTATTTTTGTTTTGGCCTTTGAAAAGCATTTGATCACACTTTCAACTCCTTTGTATTGAACATTGTCATGTTATCCAGGAAAAGTATCAGCTGCGACTCAAAGTTCTGGAAGAAACCTTGAGATCACCAAATTCTAGTATTCGCAGTACACCAGATGGAAGGAGTTCGAGTAATGGTCTTGCACGGCGCCAATCACTTGGCGGCGGAGCAGAAAATATATCAAAGTTGACATCCAATGGCTTTTTGCCCAAGAGATCTCCCTCATTTCAGATTAGATCTTCCGGGAGCAGTACCGTCTTGAAAAACGCCAAAGGAACATCAAAGTCATTTGATGGCGGTTCACGGTCCTCAGATAGAAGCAAGGTTCTCTTGAGCGGAATCGGTCCAAATTTCAAACAGAGTCAGTCGTGTGATGGTGTGAAGGATAGTGAGACACAAACCAGTACGTGGAAGGAAACTCAAGAAGAAAAAACTATCGATCTACCGATAACCGACACAAAGGATTTGGTACCTGGTTTATTGTATGATTTGCTGCAGAAAGAGGTCATTGCTCTGAGAAAAGCCGGTCATGAAAAGGATCAAAGCCTTAAAGATAAAGATGATGCTATCGAGGTTGTTTTTTATTCCGTGTGATTTTCTAGTTAAAATTATCATACTGCTTTCGTGCTATAAGTTGGGTCTCTCTCTCTCTCTCTCGTTGTCAGATGTTAGCCAAGAAGGTTGATACTTTAACAAAAGCAATGGAGGTTGAAGCTAAGAAAATGAGAAGGGAAGTTGCTGCAATGGAGAAGGAGGTGGCATCCATGCGTGTCGATAAAGAGCATGAAAGCCGAGCAAAGCGAATACCAAATCCAAAATGTCCGGTGACAACGAGGTATGTCTTAAGTTTGCTATCTGTCAGTTTATTTTATATACACACATATATACGTACATACATACATATACATACCGTATATAGTCATTTTATTTTAATTATTTACAAATACACCCCGTAGCCGCATCCTATATTTTCATAAAATCACGTATCTGCGTATCCCGTATCCCTATCCAGGCATCCGTACCCATGCATCCCAGGACACGAGAATGGATGTGTAATCCTCTTTAGTTAATTTTCAATTATTTAAGTTGATTTCCAACTTATTTAGGATGCTAATTACATGATTTCCTAGACCTTCAAAATAACAATCTCTCTTTTCTTTCCAGAAATGCTCCACGAGGTGGGTTAACACGCAACTCACAATAACTAGACGCAAATTCAAGCAGTTGTAGGAGCCCAGCTTTGCATTATTTTTTGGAATCCTCTTTTTGTCGGCCTATCTTCACAATCACGGTTTCTCGTAAAATTCTTCCAAGCTGATTTATTATTATGTTCAGCTACGGCTTTCCGCATGCTTCTGACTTAGAGGACTATTATATCCCCATCTAGAAATGATCAAGAAATTGACTGTAAGATTGAACTAACCCTGTTGTGGTAAAAAAAAAAAATTGTTTCCTTTGGCAATTGGTTGTGTATGTATAATAGGTAGAGATCTTATCAGGGCTTTTGTTGCTCTATTTCTTATTTTCATTGTGTTTTCATCAGTTAACATGTAATTTGTAATCTGCAGTTAGTGTGCGACTGTTATTGGTTCTGGTTTGTCAATATTGTACTCATTCATTTTTTATTTCTTCGAATTATTGAAATTCTTGATGAAACTATTGTATCAAGTGTATGCTTTTCGTTATAATTTTTTTTTATTTTTTTCCTTTCAATGATAAATGTATTGTAAATGTGATTGGCCAATAGGCACTAGGCAGGTTATCTCACATATGTGCTTAGCTGCTCACGAGTAGCTTGACGTTCGGCTCATTAAATGCTCGTTTATATGTGGTGATCAAATCAAACTCGGGTAGTTCATAAAGAATGAACGAGCTGAACTTAAGCACTTGTAAGCTTAACTCGAAATGTTTAGAAGTTTTATTGAACATTATGGTCATATGCTGGCTGTATAATTTGTTCTTATATATTGGATTAGGTTGTATGACTAGTTGACAATATATGTAGACTGACCATGAACCCATGCATGAAGGAAAATAAAAGTTTATAAATTAAATTGAAAATACAAATAAGTGTCGACTTGCGTACATGACTATCAATGTCATTAAATTATATAATAATGAAAATTGAATAATAATATGTTATTGCCAAGTCTTTGATGCCCATTTCTTATACTTTTCCTAAAATTATCTTCTTCTTTTCTTAGGGGAAAAGTATCCTTTTTGGTCAATTCCATTTTTCACCACATTTCGGACATCATTACTTTGTATCCAAATATGGCCTTGAAAACCAAGTAGATTGGCTCAAGGGATAAGTGGTTTGAAAATGCATAGGGAGGTCGAGATCGAACTGAGCTTCGCCACGTGTCATCTCCTAATTAATCAAACAATAAATGAAGACATAGAAATACGAACATTAAGGGCCAGGAGCCCCATTCTATGCCTAAGGGCAGACCTGAACCCCATGTGAGAGGTCTTACCCGTTCTCTCAAACAGAACCACCGCAGGTCGGCTAGGTTGCCGGGAGCTCGGGTCCATGCAGTACGGGCCGAGACGGTCTGGAGGTGCTCGACGCACTAGGACTCGGTTCACGATTTGAATACTGTAATCTCGCCTCCTACGAGGGGCAGTAGGTTGAGCAACTCTTATATTTCCTCCACCTTGGGGAGCAGCAGGAACATTGGGACCCCGAGCAACAGCTTGCAGCGGGACAACAGCAGTCGGACCTTGGGCCACCATTGAGGGAATCAGTAGTCCACGACGGGCTGATAAAATATGTTGTCTCGCAAGCCTCTGCTCGCGAGCAAGCCTTCTCTTCTCGACGCGAAGTCTAGTAGGAAAAGCAATAAACCCTAACACTATGAACAAGGCAATCATACAGAGAAATAACAATAAGGGTTCAATGAACGAGGAAAAATAAAAAACAGCAATATGATTACCAGGATTAAGTCCACGTCGACCTTGATACCCCTCGCAAAAAATACAGTCAATGGGGAACTCGCCCTCATGGCAAGACGCGAACCAACCGGGATTAGATAAAATCAGGATAACCTCCGTTATAGGCTGCACATGTTCCAGCCGGGAGCCTGCAATCTCATCCATCGTGTTATAACTCTCTCCCGCACCAAAGCATCCTCCAGTTAAAGGTGCGGGCCTGGGTTTGATTCGCTGCATCCCAGCCAATGAGCCTCTCCACCTCGGCTACAAAAAGAAGATCCATCTCCGGTAACTCAGAAACTTTCTTCAACCTCAAAAGATCAGATAATTTGGCCGACTTTGATACGCGCCACTTGAATGTCCATCCAACTCGAGATTCGACAAGTAAGCATCTATGGCTCCATTGGTTTACCTTGAAAGACGGTTTGTAAAACAATTCAGCTTGCACTTCGAGGACGAACCTCTCACTTGAACTTGCCCGGTTTCCTCCTGGACAGAGACGGTGAAGTAATGACCGAAGGCAATAAGGGTCGGCTTGAAACCGAGAAGACGGTTCATAGCTATGAACGCGGATATAACCCGCACAACTCCCAAAGCAAGATCAGAGGGCATGGCCTCAACCACCTCCAGGAATTGGACGAAGAATGGTGCGAAAAGGGGTCGCACACCGCTCAACATGGAGTAAAAATGGATCAATATAAGATCCTGGGCATCTCGGTAACCGACATGGGACGCATCCTCCTCAAAGTAGTGGAACCGATAATCTGGACTCAAGTTAAGCGGCCGCAGAAGGATTTCAGGAGCGGGTCGAGGATTTTCCTCTATCATGGCCCACCAATCCACAACGCTCATATCGAACTCTCTCTACTGGGCTGTTGGAAATAAAATTTATGTTTTGATGTTGATTCATCACTTATTCAGTCATTGTTTTAGACCCCATTGATGAAGTGTCATAACTAGCTGTTATAGTGCAAAGCAAAAAGATGTCTAGATATCAATGCATAGGATTTAATAGAGTCTGATATTTGTATAAGTTAAATTAGACAAGCACTGTAATATTTCTAGGTTGAGAACTGAGATAACGAGAAACTGGAAATTAGTTAAACTGGAAAACAGAGCACACCAATCTGGAACTGAAGAAGATAAGTTCACTGAGGGACACAAACTCGGTTGACTTATCTAGAAGATAGGAGAACTGAGGGTTCAAACTCAGTTGATGAAGAACTGAGGGTCACAGACTCAATTATTGAAGACAAAAGAACTGAGGGTTCAAACTCAGCTTAAGAAGACTAGATCGAGACTATATAAGTTAGGCTTCAGGCAAGATTGTGATAACCTGAACTGACTATATAGATCTTGGGCTAAGACACATAAGGACAATGACGTCTTTGCTAATTTCGTTTAAAAAGGTGTACTCTGGTTAGATCAATAATAATCAGATAAAAGGAAGAGTACTGAGTTATTGAAGAAGAGTAAAAACTCACTTAAAGCTCTTAGAGACTGAGAACTGACAATGTTCTCAGTAAATCAGTTTTGGAACTAAGGCTTAACTAAACTGAAGAAGAATCCAACCGTTACAATACAAGGATCATGATTGGAGGATAATTTATCCGTTCTGACAAGTAACGTACACGCAAGAAACCCGTTCGGGTATGACCATTCGGGTAACGGCTACAAGGATTCGAATTAAATTTATCGACCGTTAGATAAACGATAAAAAAACCATTAGTTCTTTAAATATTTTGTAATTAAAAAAATTATTTATACATGTTCATGTACATTTACCCGTTACCCGTTGGGGGTGGGTTGGGGGGATTTTAGAAACAGGAAAGAGGACCCGACCCATTGGGATAAACCCCTTTAAATAAATTTGTTTCTTTAGAAACAAAAGGGAGGGGAAAAAGGAATTCTAAGAATCATTTTGATCAAGAAAGGTTATTATCTAAGGGGGAAAATATTTTATTAGAATTCCTACTAAACACTTAATTGCAAAATAAAGAAATTTCTTCAAGTGTTCATTAGCATTCAAGCATATCAAGATCTATCATTTGAAGAAATCAGAGCTGATCATTAATCGTCTTTATCAAAAAGAAAAGCTCATATCACAATTGAATCATAGTCATTGATTCAAGTCTCAACTTTGATTCTATCAAATGTTCTAGACTGTGAAACACCAAGAAGGTGTGAAGGACAGTTGAGTGTAGTCAGGAAGACTGTGGTGGTGAAGAGGCAATTCTACCCTCCAAGGACCAGTGTTCCAAATGTTCTACAAGTGTTCAAATAGTGAAGCTAGAGATTAGTCAAGGACTATCAGTTTAAAACTTTTTGTAACCGGGCCATCTCAAAGAAGTTCTAGTGGAATTTTCCTCCGCATCACAGGGGAAGAGAGGACTGACAGGATTACACCACATGGAACCTCTATAATTCTTGTTTATTTACTTTACGTATTTACTTACCGCATTACAGTCATAATTATCTAGTTCTTACTTTCAGTAAACATAAGAAACTGACTTAACACATTATCTGTCAATTCATATCTTTTAAAGGCTTAAATTAATCCGCTGCCAGTTAACTAGACTAAGGACAAGTCAGTATTGACTTATACTCAGTTGAGTTAGCTTAACTCCACACAAGTTTTTAACTGAACCTTAATTTGTTTAAAATTTAGTTTTTGGTGACAAGTTTATTCACTCCCCCCCCCCTCTAAACTTGTGTTAGCCTTTCCAAGGGACCAACAATTGGTATCGGAGCAGTTCTTCCTTTGGGAAGTGATTCAAAGATATATTATAAACCAATTGTTGAAAACCCCTTACTGTATCAGTTGTAAAATATTTTTATTGAAACTTAATGGATACATCTTGAATTAGAAGTTGGCTGAATAACCCCATGACTGACTATTTGCAGAATGTTGTTTCTGACTTTCAGGATCAAGTATTTGAAAGATTCAGCACCACAAGCTCACATACACATCCAAAAACTCATTTTAGTAATGATGTGGATATTGACTTCAACACGTATGATGATGAATCCATAGGATTTCCATCCTTAAGTGATCTCTCAGAAGAAGCAGAAAAGGAGTTGCTACGAGTAGCTGATTGCATAGAAGAAAAACTGACTGAAACCTTCATTGAAGATCCATCCTTCGCAAAAGCCAAGGATATTGTTGAGATTCTACCCATGAGCTATGGAAGTGAAAGCGATGAGGAAATCATACCGCTAGGAGCAGCACAGGCAAATATCAATGACAAAAGGAAACAAGTTCTAAATGATGAAGATTCCTCATATGAGAATTTATCTATCAAACACCAGGAGGTAATTGCATCTACATCTCGCACTCACGTTGCCAAAATCAATCAGAGAAATGAATATTTCAATGAAACCTTAGACATACTCATAAAGGAATTGGAGGTAATTCAGAAGAATTATGAGAATGTCAATAAGGAGAAAAATTTATTGAAAGCTGAAGTTTTGAGATTGAATGCTGAGATCAATTTAATCAAGGCTAATAATGGAACCAAGGTAATTCGACCAACTGATGAACTGACATAAATAATAAACATCATAGAATCATCAGTTGATCCAATTCCCAACGTTCAATTCAAATATGGAAAACCATTTGGAGACATATCTGGTTTAGGATTTGTTAATCAGCATAATTCTAAGTTCAGACCAAGTTCAGTTGCAATGAAATTTGTGACTGCACAACAGTTAGGAACTCAGAAAACTGATAAAGTTATTAGAACTGACAAACACTCGGCACAACCAAATACACAAACTGACAGAACTGAAAAATCAGTCGGTAAAAAGCACCAAACCAACAGATCTTACAAGAAGGCACAGAAGGTTGAAAAAGGTAAAACTGATCAGAGATTAGTAAGAAAAATCTTCAAGTCATATCCATCTAAGAATGAAGATCATTCATGGAATAATAGACTCAGAGGGAAAGGGAGACTGTTTCCCACTGATGATGACTGGAGTGAACCATCACATCAGTTCCATAAACTGAACAAACCAAAAACCGTTAGGACAAAACAGCAAAAGTTTTTGTAGTCAAAATATCAAGAAAGGTATAAAGTCAAGAATAAAATTATACCACTATAACTAATTTAGGACCGACTTTACCGAAAATTCCTCATTTTGTTTTGCAGGAGAAAATCACTAACTGAGAACTGGAAAGGTGTGTTTCACAAAACTGAGTTGTATTCACAACTGAGTTTTTGAATTTAGTATAAGTACAAGACTGAACGTGTACAGCTGGAGATACACCGCATCTACTCTATTTACTATTTTCTAGCTACGGGTGTCAGGAAAAGACGTGATCTTTTCTAATCTCAACCGTCCATCTTTTCCACTCATCTTCATTTTCGCAATCTCAAACATTTATGACAAGACGTTTTGAGTCCCACTCAATTCTCAACTACCCTTGCTACCATTTATAAATAATCCTGAAATTTCATCTATAATTCCTTGCACTTGAATTTTGAATCTACTTCTTTATCATCTTTAATCACAAAGTTTTTCAAATTTCGATTAAATCTAGAAAACAATGACTTTTACTCATATTGAACCTGGAATGATCATCTCACTTGATCAATTCATTGCCAAGTATGCCGATCAAACTCTAGCCAAGGAAATTGCAACAAAAATACAGCAAATCAAAGGTTTGGATGCCGTGCTTAACATCAATCTGAAGAATGTCTGTCTGGAAAGCATTGGTGACTTCTATGAATTTGGAAATACAGCTCTAGAAGGAGAGAGCACACACACTTATACCACATCTGTCAATGGTAAACAAATCAAAGTCACTGAAGACCTAATTGCAAAGATTTTTGGGTTCGACAAATCTGGAGGAACGCCAGCCATAAAATTGACTAAAGAACAGAAAGAGAAATTATGGAAAGATATAGCAATTGATGTAGACTCTACAGTTTCACAGACCGGGAGCACAAGTTTACTCAAACCGGAATTCAATTTTCTCACCAAGATGTTAGCAAATTGCATAATTGGAAATGCAGGAAACTTTAGTAATCTCTCTGGAGCAAAATTGGATTTATTGTATGTGATTTGGTTTTGTTGGACTTATTTTTAAGTTTTAGTGATGAGTGCCAGACTAGCTATTATAGAGCAAAGGTAAAAAGATGTCTAGATCAAATGTATAAGTTTATTAGAGTTTGATCTTGTATAGGTTTGATCAAAAAAGCACTGTAAATGGACAAAGCTGAATTATTTCAGGAGACCTATCTATATCAGTAGGGTACCTAGGTCAGTAGACTAGTCAGGAACCTGCTGAAGATTGAGGGCTCAAACTCAGTTATTGAAGGCTAAGGGATCAAACTTAGTAATTAAAGTCAAGGATATGGAATCAGAATTTAGGGAAGTCTGTGATGATCTAAACTGATTACATATACCTTGTGTACAAGGTCTAAGTTCCACAAGTTAAGTGGTGATTGGAACTTAGTTATATGCAAAATGGTGTAATCTAACTTCACAATAAAAGTTAGATAAAAGAAGTCAGCTGCATTGTTTCATAAACACAGCAAGATATGGATCAGCTGACTGATATGTATCTCAGCAGACTTATGGTCACAGGAACCTGCTGATACATATACTTCGAATTATTCAAAGGCTACATTGGAAGATTACAAAGAAATGGACAGCTAACAACCTCTGATTTTATCAAACAAATCAATGGTTAAGATTAAAGGGACGTTGGGATGATTCAGACCTTTATCCAATGGATACAAGTCAAAGGGTGGACACAGTGTATACTGTCAAAAAGGGAATCTGACAGTGTCAGTCCTAGGAACAGTCAGAAAAAGCAAGTCAAATGGGACAAAACTGAAACGGCTATGTTTGAATTTCAAACATAAGTCACAAGGATTCCTACCTATAAATAGAGGACTCCTAACTTAGATACAAGTGATGAACATTGATGAAAATTAAGGATCTATCTTGAGCTATCAGAATTAAATCGATCAAACACCCTGCTGACCCTACTGAGCATAAAGCTACTGATCCAGTACAATTCTTCAAGTGTAATCTGCATTCAAGCTACATCAAGTTTACACACTTGAAGATCTCAAGCTACTGATCATATCATCCTGATCAAGCTGCTGAAAGTTGAATCACTTCCTTGATTCAATCTTTTCATTTACAAGAAATCTACTGAAGACAGTGAAGCATCTTTGGGTGTCAAGGACTGTTGTTTGTGGTGGAGCTGGTGAAGAGGAAATCCTACCCTTCAAGGACCAGTGGAAGACTTTGGAGCAGCAAGCCTACCTGTTCCAAGTGTTCAGTTTGTGAAGCCATAGTTATTGGTGAAAGACAAGCAACTTAGGGATTTTTGTAACAACTACCTCAAGAATCTCTAGTGAATTACCTCCAACATCACAGGAGAAGAGTGGACTGACAGGATTACACCACCTGGAACCACTATAAAATCTGCCTACTTACTTTCTGCATTTATATTCTGCACTTAGTATATTTAATACATCAATCTACTGAATCTAGCAACTGAATCACACACATACACTACTGAGTATCTAATACTTGGTATCATATTTAACAACAATTAATAAGGCTTATTTTTTGATATATTCCGCTGCACAAATTCAGTAAACTCAACAATCAGCAGACTCCTGAGTATCAGCAGACTACTGACCAGTCAGCAGGCTGCTAAAGTGGTTGAGTTTGTTAACTCCAAAATTTTTAAGTGTTAAGTTTATTCACCCCTCCCTCTAAACTTAACCAAAGCCTTTTCAAGGGACCAACAATTGGTAGCGGAGCAGTGCTTTTGTTCTGAAGTAATCCTACTTGTTGTGCTTGTGAAAATACTTTGAAAACCTTTTCAAGTTTCTGATTTTCAAAGCTTTACATCATGGATAAAAACTAGTATGCTAGAACAATGTTGATGTGTTCTTTAGATCGTTTTGATGAGTATAAACGTCGTATGCAGGCTTATTTAGCTGCAACACATGATGAGATGATGGATGTGCTGACAGATGGACCACTGGAGATTACCAAGTCAATAACAGTGGGAGATGAGACACAGTACATTCTAAAGCCAAAAAGGGAATGGACTGCTGAAGATAGAAAAAGAGAAAATCTCAACAATATTGCTATTGATATCATATACAAAACTTTGGATAGCAATATGTATATGAAGGTGAAAGATTGCAAGACTGCAAAAGAACTTTGGGACAAGTTACAGTTAATCTGTGAAGGCGCTGATGCAATCCAAAAGAACAAGATCAGTGTGGCAAAGAAAAAGTTCCAGGAGTTCAAAATGAAACCAAATGAAACCATTGAACAAATGGAGTCAAGATTCAATGCAATCCTGGATGAACTCACCCTACTGAGTGTGAAGTACTCACAGGAAGAAATCAACTCAAAAATCTTGGAAGCACTACCTGCAAAAGAAGTTTGGGAGATGAAGGTGACTGCCATAGAAGAAATGAGGAGTTTGCATGAAGAAGACACCTTCAAATTGTTTTCAGATCTTAAGGCCTATGAATTCAGCAAAAAGCTTATGCCTGAGACTGAAAAAGAAGAGCCAAAGACCACTGCACTGTGGCTGCTTCACATCAAGAAGAGACATCAGGAGCTCAAGATGATCTACTGGATGAGATGCAAGAGCAGATTGCCTTACCGAGCAAGAAAATCAGAATGATGAAAACTGGAAAGGGTTCTCCAATGAATTTCACAAAGAAATTCAGTGAGAAGAAGTAGGAAGAATCAAAGAAAGATAATGATTACTTATGCTATCATTGCAAGAAACCAGGACACTTCAAACCTGATTGTCCTGAATTATAACAGAAAAAGGAACCTGATTATCTGTGCTTCAATTGCAAGAAGCCTGGACATTTTAGACCTGATTGTCCAGACCTGCGAAGTCCAAGAGTCAACAAAGAAGATCTGGAAAGAAAGCTATGGTTCTTGAAGATGAATCGGGATATGAAGTAGAATCGAAAAAGGAAATGAATCGATGATACGCGCACTTGTTCCGAGATGGAGGATTATGCTTTAATGGCAAATATGGATGAAACGAGAGGAGGTATACAATTCGTATCAATAAACACTCTTTGGAAGTGATTGTGAATCAACTTGTGGTTCAAATCCAAAAAATTCGACAATGAAGAAACTTTGGATGCCATCCTTAATCAAGCGAGGATAATACAATCTGGTTATGAGATTGTGAAGGTGAAAAAGAAGCTCTTCAATCGAAGTTGAAAGGTTAAATTGAATTAAGAATTCTCAAGGGTAAGGAAAAAGAAGTTGGACGAGAATCGGCATAAGCCTGCTTTGAACACTCGTAGGCCGCCGAATCCGCTCGAACCATCTTGTTCCTCCACTGCATTCAAATCTGGAAAGCCTTATGGTGATAGGACATGGCTTGGATTTGGAACTCAACAATCTAATAAGAGTGGATCCAGTAAGGTTACTGAACCTAGTGCCATAATTGGTCCGAAGTTTGTGCCTGCACAAGATCCAACTCCCAAAAGGGTTGTTGAGGCAGTGAAGCCTACTGAGAAGACTTCAAAGAGGCAAAATCAGAAGTCAAAGAAGTCAACAGCTCCTAATAAAAAGAATAAATCTAAAAATTGGACTGTTGTGCCTTCTAGACACTGGCGATAGCGGACACTGCTACCAAGTCTATTTGGACCACAAAAAGGGAAAAACCAGAAATATTCCAAGGACAAGAATCCTAAACCTAAAAATGTCGATCATTCTAGGGATACTTATCTAAGGGGGAAAGGTAGATTATTCCCTAATGATGAGGATTGGAATATTCATGCACCTACTGCTAGAAACAGCAAGTATAACCATGCTGCTAGGGTAAAACCTAAGCAATGGAATCAGCAGAGGACTCAGCAGAGGACTTATACAAGACCTCAGCAGGGACCTCATCAGACTCCATATTATAGGGCTGTTCCTAACAGACATCAAACTAATGGTTATGCTAGTGCTTCTAACAAAAGAAATCACTTTAAACAGCATTATATTCCTAAAGGCCAGAAAGCATATGTGAATCCTACACAACCAATTGTTAGACCTTATGGATGTGTAGAATACATGTATGAACCAAAGTATGACACCTTTCGAGAGAAGACCTTATGGAAATTTGCCAAGGGTCATGCTTGCCATCGACCACTATGGACCCAAACGAGTTTTGGGTACCTAAAATGCATTAACTTTGTTTTGTAGGGTGTCTGGTACTTTGACAGTGGATGTTCCAGACATATGACAAAGAATAAGCACTGTTTTTCAAATTTTGTGGCAAAGGATGGTCCAAGAGTGAATTTTGGAAACAAGAACACACCTGGATACACAAGAGGATATGGCACACTTGTGAGAAATGGATTAACAATCAGGAATGTTGCATATGTGGAAGGACTGGACTACAACCTGCTGAGCACCGGACAATTTTGTGACATGGGTTACAAGGTCACTTTTGACAAAAACACATGTATTTTCATTAGTGAAAGAGGTGATCAAGTTGTGTTGGCTGGAAGAAGACAACAAAACATGTATGTTGTGGATTGGTCTATTGCTGTTCTAGAAACATGCTTGATTGTGCATACCAAGTCAGAACTTAATTGGTTATGGCATAAGAAGTTGAATCATCTAAATTTTGATGATATCAATCAGTTGGTGAAGAAGAAACTGGTGATTAGTTTACCTGAGATCACATTCAAGAAGGATGCTATTTGTGAAGCCTGTCAGCAAGGTAAACAGACAAAGTCAAGCTTCAAGTCAAAGACTAAACAATCAACAAAAAGAGTTTTGGAGCTGATGCACATGGATCTATTTGGACCAGTAACACCAACAAGTGTAACAGGAAAGAAGTACACTTTGGTAGTTGTGGATGATTATTCAAGATACACTTGGGTGATATTCATGAACAAGAAAAGTGAAACACTTCAAAAGATGCCTGAACTTTTGAAGAGATTACAGAATGAGAAAAGTGTGACAGTAGTGAAAATCAGATCAGACAAGGGTACTGAATTTCTCAATAAAGTTATAAGAGAATATTGTGAACAGAATGGTGTACTATGTTGAGTTATGAGCCCCAGTTGAGTTTGAAGTTTGATTAATTTGCCAAAATACCCTTTAAGATGTGATTTTATAAATACTCCTGTCACTAACTGCCATGAAGTTTAAAGCTTAAATCATATGGCAAAAATTGTTGTGTTTAATTCATTCCTTGCAGGATCATTAAAATATGTAATTAACTATTTAAATTGCTTGATTAAATTTATAAAATTAAGTTAATTATTTTTTATAAATTTGATTCAAATTTAAACTACTTAATTACATGTTTCCATATGTATAGCTGCTGGGCCGGATCTGTGCTGAAATCATTTTCTTCGGGGCCCAATGCAACCTCTTTTTTCTAACTGGCCCAAAATAATTTTTTTTCACTTAACCCTTCCCTACCCTTTTCCAACCCTCAGATAACAACTATTCCTACCCTAAATTATCTCAGCCGTTTCCTAAAATCCTCTCACCCCAAATCCTCTAATTCATTTAACACAATCCTCTCCTTCAATGGCCGCCCCTGAAATCTTGCTTGTCATCTCATCTACCTTTATAATTCGTTCAACCCTCGTGCTGAAAAAGCATTAGAGAAATACAGAGTTTGATTCTGTGAAGGCTCCTCTCCCAAATCGTAACAACCATGTGATAAAACCACATCAGGAAGGTTCCGATTTCATAATCTCAGTTTTTATGACTGATTCGGTGCTCTTGCAACGCAGTTGATGCTGTGAAGGCTACTATGCATTAAAGGTCGTATCTTTCTTCTCTTTATGTTAATATCATGATTTTAATACTGATTTGAGCCGATCCTCTGCCCTGATTTTGTGCATATGTGTCGATTTTAGGTCTGAGATTGAAATGTCTGATTTTCATTCGATTTGATGACTGTTACGAGTCATAAACGTCCGATTCGTTGAATTGGAAGTCAATCTCAAATCAAGGTCGTATCTTTTCACCTAACAGTTAATATTGTCTCTGTTATTTTCTGATTTGATTTTGATACTGCCTTGACCTTTCCTTTTGTGATTGATCTTGCAGCATATGAATTCTAGAAACACGTGTTAAACGTGTAAGCTGCTTTCATAGCCGTTAAAGGATGAACCTGTCCCTTTTCCAGTACAAGATTCAGAGGTGGATTGATGTGTTGCCATTTTGAACAAGAACTGGTAGTTCTCTCCCCTCTGTTTAGTCTCGGTTTGGTGAATCTCAACCCAAACCGCTCAGGTAAATTGGCTTGAACCTACACTGTGGGCTAGTACATTTAACCTAGGGTTCTTTAACATAATGATGGTCTGGTTTGAGTCATATGCTGAGGGCCTTGGTCCAGTGATGCCCAAAACATGTCACCCCCAACCCAGTCTAGATTAAACCGAGTCTACTTTGTTCAAGGTTGTCAAAATGTTTTAAACCAAACCGTTTTTCAAAGCTATCATAACCCTATATATAGACCTCACACCCCTTAGGTTTTAATCATCAGTTTTACAACTTAAGCAAACACCACATTTTCTCCTTTTCAAAATTTCTCTAAGTCATTTTTGCGAGAAGAAGTTTGTGGTCTGGATTCCCTATCACTTGCCTAAAGTGATAGTGAATCAGTTGGAATCTTGCTGGAGTGTGTATATCTTGAGGACTGGCAAAGCTATACACAGGACACATGATCAACTCCTCTTGTCTGCATTGTGTCTTTTTAAAAGAGGTAAATCAATTCAGAAAACACCCTTAAAACTTTGCTTTTGTTTAAACAGGTTTGTGGTCTGCTTGTTTGATTTGAAGCACCCCTATGATAAGATCATTGACTTTGAAGGACCTAAGTCTAAAGATTGCCTAAGTGAGGATTTGGCAATTCAGACATTGACTTCAAGCTATCTCTGATCTTGTGTCATTCAGGAATTCATATCAAGTCTTGCAGTATCCCTGTTCTTGTTGTGTGTCTCAATTAGCCATACTTGAGTAGTATCTGTAATTGAGATTGTCAAACTCTGAACCTGAATAAGTCGGTTTCTGAGATCAGAAATTGATACTTGAAAGCTTGAACTAGCAAAAAGGCCCTGAGAGGATTTTGGCTTGTAGCTCATATTTCAGTATCAATCTGACCTTGTGTAATCCTGTTGTTCAGATTGAGTGTTTGTCCATTGCTGTAAAGTCTATGCAAGTCTTGTCACAGTACTCATCTTCTGAACATCAGAATATCAGGATCTGTACTCTGTGTAAGTGCACACAGCCTTGAGAATAAGGCATTACAGACTGATACTGACTCTTTGCAAGTCTGAATCTGTGCATCACTTGGCTCTGTCTATTTTTGTCTTTCCGCATATCCGCTGGGAATTTTCAGTGTGTATATCACTGTGATTTACATCCTGGAATTCTGACCCTCTACTGTGCTTATTTGCTGAATCTGTGCTGCCTGTAAATCTGTTGAGAAATCTGAACTTTCAATTGAACACCTTGTAATAGGTTTTTATTTTGAGATTTTACTTTGGCCACAGTTCGGACCTGCTGATCATTTGTGATCGGTTCAATGCGACCTTGACGGTCGGATCGGAGGTGCAACTCTAATCGACCCTCGGTTCGCGTCTTTGAAACCGATTGATCGTCTAGTACGGTCCCTTCTTGTTGTGCTCACTGAAACCTCTGTAAATCAAGTTGTATTTAAGTGCTGATAAACTTCAAAGTTATTTGTGTTTATCATCACTAAAGTACATCTGATATTTTTCAGTCTGGGCAATGCCCTTGACTGATCTAAGAATTAATTTTCATCAATTTTTGTTTCCTGTTGAACTCAGTTAGATCAGTCTTAACTGTAACTTATTTTCAATCAACTTGTTTCGGCTTTTGTAATCCCTCTTTAAATCTGTGAGCCTGTATCAGTTTTGACATTTGATATACAATCTTGATGTTTATTTTCTCTGTCTTGATTATCTGTTTTAAAACAGCCTTTGTGTTAATTAATTTATTCTCTCAAAATTAGAAACTTGACCTGCACCTGTTTAACTCCTTGATCACTCAGGTTACATTTACACAATTGAATAATATTTAATTAGGCTTCGGGATTAAGTGTTAGTAATTGTGTAGTAATTTGCTCCAACTTGATTAATTTTTGATAAACTCGAAAAAGTGCTAAAATTTGACAACACTCTATTCAACCCCCCTTCTAGAGTGTTTTACTGCGCATTATCGATCCAACAATTGGTATCAAAGCTTGGTCACCTAGTGATCATAACACGATATCTCTTGTGTGATTTATAGTGCCTTTCTATTTCTTTGATTTACCTTGGTCTTTTGCTCACATTGTTTTGCAGTTTTTGATTACCAAGTAAATCTTCTCAACCATGTGCTTAAGTGTTGTTCATCACACACTCACATCATACTTTAAAAATAAAAATAAAAATTGCATTATAATTCATCCATATTTTTGCATTACATACTTGTTGCATGTCATTGTACTTCATTGTAATGGCTTCCCTAAATAACTCTATGAACCCGAGGGAGGGCTTATCATTGGTAAGGCCTCTGTACTTTGACGGTTCCAGATTTATTCAGTGGAAACGCTCGATGATGACTCATGTGCAACAAACGGACTATCAACTGTGGATTATCATAAGCAAAGGTCCGTTTGTTCCCACAAAAGACATCACCGAAGCTGGAGTCACTATAAAGGTTAATAAGACTGAGGACGAATTTAACGAAGAGGACTGTAGAAAAATGTCCTTAAACGCTAAAGCCGTCGCCATTGTTATCAACTCTTTAAGTCCCTCCGAGAACCGAGCTGTTGCCGCATGCGAGACTGCCAAAGAAATTTGGGAGGCTTTTATCGAACGTCATGAGGGCACCAGTAAGGTTAAGAAGTCTAAAATAAGTCAACTTAATCATGCATATGAGTCTTTTCAAGAAAAACCGAGTGAATCTATTATTGACATGGATAATAGATTCACTGACATAGTCAATGCACTTAACGCCCTTGGTATATGGAGGACCAAAACTATAAGATACTTCGCTCCCTCCCTCCTATATGGGAACTTAAGGCTACCGCCATAGAGGAAGCGAAGGATCTCTCGGTCCTCACTAAAGATGAAATTATCGGTACGCTCTTAGTATACGAACAACATCTGAACGCACCCAAGAAAAAGTATCGTGAGATGTCTGTTCCAGCACTGAAAGCTCGTAAAGAACCTGAATCTGAAAATGAGCAAGCGGATGATGAAAGTGAAGATGACGAGGAAACTGCTATGATGGTTCGTAAGTTCAGAAGATTCTTAAAAAATGAACGAAGAGGAAAATCATCCGGGAATACTAAGTCCCAAAACAAAAGTGGCTGGAAGCAAGACATGACTTGTTTCGAATGCAACCAGAAAGGTCACATTGCCAACGAATGCCCTAATAAGAAAGGAGGAAAGCCCAAGCCTACATCCGGTCAAAAAGACAAAAAATACTCAAAAAGGAAAAGGCAAGAAAAATGGCAAAGAAATGCCAGCTACTTGGGATGCAAGCAACGAATCAGACAATGACAATAAGTCTGAAACTTCCGAAAAAGCAAACTTGTGCTTTATGGGTTTTTCACAACCCACGAACTCAAGTGACAGTGAGGTATCCGACACTTCCCGAACTAAGGAAGAACTGCATACACTTAATGAACAATTAACTAGGGAGAACCTCACACTTAAGGGTAAAAACGAAACACTAAATAAGTTTAAGGTACAACAAGACGACGACTTTGTCACCTTAACCAATGAACTAAGTAAATTGAAGCTTAAGCACCAAACGACCGAAATTGAGAATGAATCTTTGAAGCGAAAGGTTGCGGCGTTTAAACAAGTCATCTCAAGACTTGAAGAGCAAATTACTCAGCTCAAAACGCAACCCTCAACTTCTCAGACTTCAAAGGGTAAGGACATTTTTGTGGAAGGTTCATCTGACACACAAAACTCACCCGCCTCAACCAAAGTCTTGGAGCCTAGGCCAATTGGCTTAGCACACACCACGACCGCACAACCCATCAAAAAGAAAAGAAGAAATAGAAAGAAAAAGGCACACACCTCACCTAAGAATGCTCCATCAACATCTGCACATACATCACAGCGTTCTTCCCCCCATACTCATGCATACGCTTATGATCGAAGAGGTTCAAGGAGCCCTGCTCAACAGAACCACTTCACTCATAACAACTATGCTTCACCCAGTTTTTACCCAACTACACACTACAATCCACGCATACACCAGGCACACACCTATACATATAGACTTCCCCAGTTTGACCCAATTTGGGCCCAGATGCTATTCTGGCAAGATCAGGTAAATCGAATGCAATCGACCACATACCAACCCGACCCACGTCACTGCGAATAGCCCGAGTCCTCCCGGACAAAGAAGGCTGCTAGCAAACCAAGGGTTAAGAAGGTATGGGTTCGAAATGACTCGATCAAGCCTGATTCTAACCCCCAAGGACCCAAGAACTAAGGGTACCTATACAAAATCTTTGTATTGCAGGCATGTCTTAAAGCTAAACTATACATAAGCAATACAAAATGGTGCTTGTATAGTGGATGCTCTCGACATATGACTGGCAACTCCACAATCATCCGAGATTACAAAGCTATATCAAATGGAGGGTCGGTCACGTTCGGAGACAACTCAAAAGGCAAGATCCCTGGCAAAGGATCAATTGGTAACCCAAATTGTTTCATTATTCGTAATGTCTAATTATTCAAGCATTTAAAGTTTAATCTACTAAGCATATCACAGTTAAGTGACTCAGGCCTTAAAATTGTGTTTGATGAGGATAGTTGCACGATATCTGATAAATTAGGGAATGTTGTCCTAACTGGTCTTTGTGAGCATAATCTCTACAAGATCGAACTGGACAACCTCACTAATTGCCCGATAACGTGCCTCGTATCTAAACATGATGACATAAATCTATGGCACCGTCACTTAGGTCATATTGGTATTACCACTATTGAGAAGCTGTGCAAACAGAATCTTATACGAGGTATACCAACATTAGATCTGGATGAATTTGACACTTGTGAGCCGTGTATACATGGTAAGCAAGCTAGAACCTCATTCAGATCCAAACACGAAGTGTCTTCCACTCACATCCTAGAATTGTTGCACATTGACTTGTTTGGTCCTAGTAGAGTAGTAAGTCTCAATGGAAAGTCTTATGTGCTCGTCGTCATTGATGAGTATTCCATATATACGTGGACTCTATTTTTGACTCATAAGAGTGATAGTGCTCAGGCATTTTCCACTCTCGTGAAGCAACTACAGAATACTTTTGATATATCTGTTGTAGTTGTCCGGAGTGACAGAGATGGTGAATTCGTGGACACTAGTCTCATAGAGTTCTGTGAGTACCTTGGTATTCATCACGAATTCTCTGCTCCTCAAACTCCACAACAAAATGGCGTCGTTGAGCGTAAGAACCGAACACTGCAAGAATCTGCTCGAACCATGCTAAATGAGTTCAAGGTGCCTCGATTTTTGTGGGCTGAGGCTGTTGCTTGTGCATGTTATGTCGTTAATCGAGTGTCTATTAGACACAGATTGCATAAGACACCCTACGAAGTCCTAAGAAATCGGCCTCCGAAAGTTAACTACTTTCAAGTTTTTGGATGCAAGTGTTTCGTGTTAAATGATAAGGGAAATTTGGATAAGTTTGCATTTAAGTCCATCGAATGCATATTCGTTGGTTATTCTGAAACCTCACGGGCTTATAGATGCTACAATCCAGTTTCTCGATGCATTCTCGAGTCCATACATGTTTCATTTCATGAGTCTGTTTCCTTGGCTAACATGTGCTCTAGTATGAAAGATAAGCAAATAAGTGTAGAGAAGTTGGACTTGGAGGATAAGCTCGAACTACTTTCACCCGCACAAAATGAAACAACCCATGGAACGGAAGTAACACAAGAAGTAGTTGTTGAACCAACAGCACCCGTTGTGGATGACATCTTAGCAAATGATGCTCCCAATGAAGAAAACATGCAAGAGGAAAATAGTGGTGCTCCACAACACAGATGGGAAAGTTATCACACCCCGGACTTAATCATTGGTGACCCCACTGCTGGTGTCAGCACCCGAAGGTCTACTTTCTATCCCTCATCTTTGCATGCATTTGTTTCTAACATCGAACCTAAGAAATTTGATGAAGCCCTCTTAGATAATGAGTGGGTTATAGCTATGCAAGAAGAGCTTCATCAATTTGAAATGCAAGATGTTTGGAAACTTGTTCCCCTGCCCTAAGGGTAAAACCTCGGTAGGCACACGATGGGCCTTTAGGAACAAGTTAGATGAAAACGTTAAAGTCGTTCGGAATAAGGCTCGTCAGGTGGCCCAGGGTTATACCCAACAGGAAGGCATCGATTACGATGAGACCTTCGCCCCAGTTGCTCGGCTGGAAGCCATTCGACTTTTAATTGCGTTTGCATATGGCTTAGGAATAAAGCTCCATCAAATAGACGTCAAAAGTGCCTTCTTAAACGGACTTATCGATAAAGAAGTGTATGTTCGATAGCCCCGGGCTTTGAGGATACACTCTATCCCGATTATGTCTTCCGTCTCAAGAAAGCACTTTACGGACTCAAACAAGCGCCTAGAGCATGGTACGATAAGTTGTCATCAGAGCTTTTAGCTAATGGCTTCGTTAGGGGTAGGGTGAATAACACCTTATTCATAAAGAAGTCCGGCTCTGACATCCTTGTTCCCCAGGTCTATGTCGATGACATTATCTTCGGTTCTACCGACCCGTCTTTATGCACTGAGTTTGAGACTTTGATGTCCTCTCAATTTGAAATGTCAGCCATGGGAGAGTTAAGTTTCTTCCTCATCTTACAGATCAAACAAACACAGTCCGGCACACATATAAGTCAAACTAAGTATATCAGAGATATGTTCACCAAGTTTAAGTTTGACACGTTGAAACCTGCTACGACTCCTATGAGCTCGTCAGTCAAACTTACACTTGATGAAGATGGTGCGCCGTATGAATCTCACTTATATCGATCTATGATCGGTTCTCTGCTATATCTGATCACATCGAGACCCGACATACAGTTTTCCGTAGGACTATGTGCACATTTTCAATCTAACCCTAAGATATCGCATTACAAAGCTGTAAAGCAAGTTTTCTGATATCTCAGGCACACACCCACATTGAGTCTCTGGTACTCTCAAGACTCATCACTTACACTTATCGCTTACAGCGATGCCGACTATGGTGGCGTCGTATTGAACGGAAGAGTACTAGTGGTACATGTCAATTACTTGGGGACCGTCTCATCTCTTGGTTTTCTAAGAAGCAACCTAGTGTTCCTCTTAGTACTACTGAGGCCGAGTACGTAGCCTTGAGCAATTGTTGTGCTCAACTCCTCTGGATTAAACAACAGCTAGCAGACTTCGTCATGTCTGTAAATTGTGTTCCGGTTTATTGCGATAGTACCAGTGCAATAGACCTTGCACACAATCCTGTATTGCACTCCCGAGCCAAACACATAGACATTCGTTATCATTTTATACGTGATCACGTGCAAAATGGAAAGATATCTATTGAGTTTGTCCCAACTGCGCATCAGGTAGCCGACATTTTCACGAGGCCTTTACCCCAGGCCTCGTTCAAAAAATTGCATAGTGACCTACATATGGTACCTTTGTGATCTCTTTTGCTTAGTTTTCAAACTAAGGGGGAGAAGTACGTATGTAGGGGGAGCTGTAATCAAGGGCCGTAGAGGTATTTTGAAAATTAATCAAAAGGGGGAGATTGTTGAGTTATGAGCCTCAGTTGAGTTTAAAGTTTGATTAATTTGCCAAAATACCCTTTAAGATGTGATTTTATAAATACTCCTGTCACTAACTGCCATGAAGTTTAAAGCTTAAATCATATGGCAAAAATTGTTGTGTTTTATTCATTCCTTGCAGGATCATTAAAATATGTAATTAACTATTTAAAATTGCTTGATTAAATTTATAAAATTAAGTTAATTAATTTTTATAAATTTGATTCAAATTTAAACTACTTAATTACATGTTTCCATATGTATAGCTGCTGGGCCGGATCTGTGCTGAAATCATTTTCTTCGGGGCCCAATGCAACCTCCTTTTTTAACTGGCCCAAAATAATTTTTTTTTACTTAACCCGTCCCTACCCTTTTTCAACCCTCAGATAACAACTATTCCTAACCCTAAATTATCTCAGCCGTTTCCAAAATCCTCTCTCCCCAAATCCTCTCATTCATTGAACACAATCCTCTCCTTCAATGGCCGCCCCTGAAATCCTGCTTGTCGTCTCCTCTACCTTCCTAATTCGTTCAACCCTCGTGTTGAAAAACCATTAGAGAAATACAGAGTTTGATTCTGTGAAGGCTCCTCACCCAAATCGTAGCAACCATGTGATAAAACCACATCAGGAAGGTTCCGATTTCATAATCTCAGTTTTTATGACTGATTCGGTGCTCTTGCAACGCAGTTGATGCTGTGAAGGCTACTATGCATTAAAGGTCGTATCTTTCTTCTCTTTATGTTAATATCATGATTTTAATACTGATTTGAGCCGATCCTCTGCCCTGATTATGTGCTTATGTGTCGATTGTAGGTCTGAGAATGAAAGGTCTAATTTTCATTCGATTTGATGACTGTTACGAGTCATAAACGTCCGATTCGCTGAATTGGCAGTCAATCTCAAATCAAGGTCATATCTTTTCACCTAACAGTTAATATCGTCTCTGTTATTTTCTAATTTGATTTTGATACTGCCTTGACCTTTCCTTTTGTGATTGATCTTGCAGCATATGAATTCTAGAAACACGTGTTAAACGTGTAAGCTGCTTTCATAGCCGTTAAAGGATGAACCCGTCCTTTTCCGGTACAAGATTCAGAGGTGGATTGACGTGTTGCCGTTTTGAACAAGAACTGGTTGTTCTCTCCCCTTTGTTTCAGCCCCGGTTTGGTGAATCTCAACCCAAACTGCTCAGGTAAATTGGCTTGAACCTACACTGTGGGCTAATACATTTGACCTAGGGTTCTTTAACCCAATGATGGTCTGGTTTGAGTCATATGCCGAGGGCCTTGGTCCAGTGATGCCCAAAACATGTCACCCCTAATCCAGTCTAGATTAAACCGAGTCTACTTTGTTCAAGGTTGTCAAAATGTTTTAAACCAAACCGTTTTTCAAAGCTATCTTAACCTTATATATAGACCTCACACCCCTTAGGTTTTAATCATCAGTTTTACAACTTAAGCAAACACCACATTTTCTCCTTTTCAAAATTTCTCTAAGTCATTTTTGCGAGAAGAAGTTTGTGGTCTGGATTCCCTATCACTTGCCTGAAGTGATAGTGAATCAGTTGGAATCTTGCTGGAGTGTGTATATCTTGAGGACAGGCAAAGCTATACACAGGACACATGATCAACTCCTCTGTTTGTCTGCATTGTGTCTTTTTAAAAGAGGTAAATCAATTCAGAAAACACCCTTAAAACATTGCTTTTGTTTAAGCTGGTTTGTGGTCCGCTTGTTTGATTTGAAGCACCCCTTGTGATAAGATCATTGACTTTGAAGGACCTAAGTACGAAGATTGCCTAAGTGAGGATGCGGAAATTCGGACATTGACTTCAAGCTATCTCGATCTTGTGTCATTCGAGAATTCATATCAAGTCTTGCAAGTATCCCTGTTCTTGTTGTGTGTCTCAATTAGCCATACTTGAGTAGTATCTGTAATTGAGTCTGTCAAACTCTGAACCTGAATAAGTCAGTTTCTGAGATCTAAAATTGATACTTGAAAGCTTGAACTAGCAAAAAGGCCATCGAGAGGATTTTGGCCTCGTAGCTCATATTTCGGTATCAATCGACCTTGTGTAATCTGTTGTTCGGATTGAGTGTTTGTCCATTCTTTGTAAAGTCCGTGCAAGTCTTGTCACGGTACTCATCTTCTTTGCACATCGGAATATCGGGATCTGTACTCTGTGTAAGTGCACACAGCCTTGAGAATAAGGCATTACAGACTGATACTGACTCTTTGCAAGTCTGAATCTGTGCATCACTTGGCTCTGTCTATTTTTGTCTTTCCCCATATCTGCTGGGAATTTTCAGTGTGTATATCACTGTGATTTACATCCTGGAATTCTGCCCCTCTACTGTGCTTATTTGAATCGAATCGTGCCGCCTGTAAATCTGTTGAGAAATCTGAACTTTCAATTGAACACCTTGTAATTGGTTTTTATTTTGAGAATTTACTTTGGCCACAGTTTGGACTCGTCGATCATTTGTGATCGGTTCAATGCGACCTTGACGGTCGGATCGAGGTGCAACTCTAATCCGACCCTCGGTTCGATCTTTGAAACCGATTGATCGCCTAGTACGGTCCCTTCTTGTTGTGCTCAATGAAACCTCTGTAAATCAAGCTGTATTTAAGTGCTAATAAACTTAAAAGTTATTTGTGTTTATCATCACTAAAGTACATCTGATATTTTTCAGTCTGAGCAGTGCCCTTGACTGATCTAAGAATTAATTTTCATCAGTTTTTGTTTCCTGTTGAACTTAGTTAGATCTATCTTAACTGTAACTTATTTTCAATCACTGTTTCAGTTTTGTAATCCCTCTTTAAATCTGTGAGCCTGTATCAGTTTTGACATTTGATATACAATCTTGATGTTTATTTTCTCTGTCTTGATTATCTATTTTAAAACAGCCTTTGTGTTAATTAATTTATTCTCTCAAAATTAGAAACTTGACATGCACCTGTTTAAGCACTTGTTTAACTCCTTGATCACTCAGGTTACATTTACACAATTGAATAATATTTAATTAGGCTTCCGGATTACGTGTTAGTAATTGTGTAGTAATTTGTTCCAACTTGATTAATTTTTGATAAACTCGAAAAAGTGCTAAAATTTGACAACACTCTATTCAACCCCCCCTTCTAGAGTGTTTTACTACGCATTATCGATCCAACATACTACATCAACTGGCTGCTGCTGGTACACCTCAGGAAAATAGGGTTGCCGAAAGAAGAAATAGAACTCTAAAAAAGCGGGAAGAACTATGATTTGTGAAGCATTTCGCTCGAAAGATATTGGGCTGAAGCAGTTAACACAACATGCTATACACAAAACAGAACCTCAGTGAACAAGAAGCTGCTGAAGACACCTTATGATATTTGGAATGGAAGAAAACCTAATATATCTTATTTGCATCCATTTGGAAGCAAATGTTTTATCTTGAATCATAAGGAACAATTGAAGACATTCCAACCAAAATCAGATGAAAGAATTTTCTTGGGATATTCTTCAGTCAGCAAGGCATTCAGGGTAATGAACAAAAGAACACTGAAACATGAAGAAACAATACATGTTGTATTTGATGAACCTAAGTTCACTGGAATGGAAGATGAAGCTTCTGAACCTGCTGAGAATCAACAAGTCACTGATCCAGAATGTGTTGAAGTTTTGGAAAGATTTAATGACTTAAACATTTTTGATTCTGCCCCTGCTGAACACCCTGCTGGTAACACTACTGATGCAACAACTGAAGCAGTTCAAGGATCCGTTGAACACCCTGTTGAAGAAGCAACAGCAGACCCTACTGAAGGTGATGTTCCTGAGAATCAATCTAACCAGAATCCACAATGGTTAAGAGATCACCTGGTGAACAAGTTATTGGCAATATACCGCAAGGTGTGAGGACTAGAAGACCAGTTAGAAGCAATGTTTACTTGCTTTCTATCTCAAATGGAACCTAAAGTTGTTGAAGAAGCAATATCAGATCCAGATTGGATAATTGCTATGCAAGAAGAGTTGAATGAATTTGAAAGAAATCAAGTTTGGACACTAGTGGAAAGGCCTAATCATGCAAACATAATTGGTACAAAATGGGTATACAGAAACAAATTGGATGAATGCGGTACCCTTTGTGAGAAATAAGGCCAGACTAGTAGCAAAAGGCTATTCTCAAGTAGAAGGAATAGATTTTGTTGAAACATATGCACCTGTTGCAAGATTGGAAGTTATAAGATTATTCTTGGCATATGCTGCATATAAAAACTTCAAGGTATATCAGATGGATGTCAAAAGTGCATTTTTGAATGGCATTCTGGAAGTGGAGGTCTATGTTTAGCAACCTCCTGAATTTGAAGTTAATGATCAAGAAGATAAAGTGTATAGACTCAATAAAGCACTTTATGGTTTGAAACAAGCACCAAGAGCATGGTATGAGACTCTATCTCAATTCTTGGTAGACAATGGTTTTACCAAAGGTACCATTGACAAGACTATTTTCAGAATCAATGAAGGAAACAGCACCCTGCTGGTACAAATTTATGTGGATGACATAATATTTGGTTCTGAAAACAAATTGCTATGTGAGAAGTTTGCAAATCTGATGAATAGTAAATTCCAAATGAGTATGATGGGAGAAATGAACTACTTTTTGGGATTGCAAGTCAAGCAGATGAAAGATGGAATCTTCATTCATCAAACAAAGTATACCAAGGAGCTACTGAAGAAATTTGGTATGGAAAACAGCACCAAGGTATCAACTCCTATGAGTACAAACATAAGATTGGATGAAGACATATATGGCAAAGATGTTGATCAGACCTTATACAGAAGGATGATAGGCAGTCTACTGTACCTTACTGCTAGCAGACCTGATATATCCTTTGTTGTAGGTGTTTGTGCAAGATTTTGATCAAAACCTAAAGAAAGTCATTTAGTTGCAGTAAAAAGAGTTCTCAAGTATCTAAAAGAGACTTTGGGAGTAGGGATATGGTATTCTAAAGATGGAAGCTTCAAATTTATATCCTACTCAGATTCTGATTATGCTGGATGCAAGATTGATAGAAAAAGCACCACACGAACCTGTCAGTTAATGGGAAATAGACTGGTTTCCTGGTTTAGCAGGAAACAGAATTCTATATCAACTTCCACTGCTGAAGCTGAATATATTGCTGCTGAAGTTGTTGTGCACAAATACTGTGGTTAAGACAACAATTAAGGGATTATGGAATTGAAGAAAGAGAAATTCCTATAATGTGTGACAACACAAGTGCAATTGCAATCACCGAAAATCCTGTTTTGCACTCAAGAACCAAGCATATTGATGTGAGACATCACTTCATAAGAGATCATGTTGAAAAGAAGGATGTGGTGGTTCTGTATATCCCCACTGAAGATCAACTTGCTAATATTTTCACTAAACCATTAGATAATGAAAGATTTGCTAAACTAAGGACTGAACTTGGAATTATAAAAGTTGACTGATACATCTTTGATCAGAAGTGTACTAGAATTCACCGAGGGGATTAGTCTTTGCTATGTTGGGTGAGCTCACTTAGCGGACTAGTCATTGGTATCAACAATTCCATGTACTTATTTAAGTTTGGACAATTGAGCAAATGAAGTTGCCAAGGGGATTGGTCTTTGTCATGTTGGGCGAGCTCACTTGACAGATCTGTCATTGGTATTAAACTTCATCTTGTATTATCAGTTGAACAAAACAAGGAGAAATAGAAGATCAGCAGAGTAACCCTATCAACAAGCTGCCGAGGCATATTTGTCAGCAGGCTGCTGAGCCAAGGCTGCTAAAGGAAACTTTACACAGTCAAACTTACAAAAGTCAAAAAACAAATGGCGGGATATTTATTCTATCTTTGTAACCATAGTTACACGATCTGACGGTTACAAAACGTTATGGAAAAGTAATGGGCCACGTGTCAAGACAGCATTCACTCAGATTTAATCGTGGTTAATACCACAATACGTGCTCTGACAGTTACAACTACCCTCTGTCTATATATACAGACCTATACACAGAGGATACTTACAACTCTCGAATTGCTTTTTCCCTGCAAATTTCTTGTGTGAACACAGATTTGAAAGCTTTCTTCTTCATCTAATCCACTTATAATGGCAAACAAAGATAATGTTCATATTGGGACCAGTCAAAGTGTAAAAGGTTATGTGACTGATTGTCACTCTACTGAACTGGCCATTAATATAGGAAGAAGAATCATGCAGTATGCTGGTTTGGAGAACATTATCAAAAGAAGACTGGAAAGGATTTCTTATATCAATGTTTTGGAGTTCTGGAAGAACATTGTTATACATGAAGGTAGAGAGACCTTCACTACAACTGTTAATGGAAGAGAAATTGAAATTTCCTCAGACCTACTGAGAGAGGTATTTCATTTTGCACCTAGAAATAATGCCCCCACCAATCCAGAGGAAATGAATCTACCAAGGATGCAGTTTTTGGATGCAATAAAGATAAATGAGAAAATTGCATCAAATCTTGGCATTAATGTGAAGCATATTGGTTATGAGTATAACCTGCTGAGCAAATTGGTTACCAAGACCATTTTGGGATTCGTTGGGAGTCTAGACACATTGTCTGGACCTAAAATAGATATGCTAATCATCATCTGCAGAAGTATGAAATTTGTTTGGGCCGGATTCTTTATACACTACATGAAGAAGGTGTTTATTGAAGATAGAGATGGTATAAGGAAGTCCAAGGTCAAGCCCTTAGGTCTACTGATTCAGACCTTGTTGAATCATTTTCGGATACACGATATTTCATCCGAAAAGATTAACCAATCCGAGATACAAGCCAGCAGTTGCTACTCCTATTCCTGGTTTGGATGATGATGAAGATGTGGATGCTGTGGCTACACAAAGTGATGATGATGGTGGAGATGATGATGCTGGTGGTGAGCAGATTAAGGAAGTTGCTAAGTCTCCTGCACCCAAGAAGACTGTTGAGAAGAGAAAGGCTGTTGATACAAGAAAAATAATAGAAATGTTAAAGCCTAGGAAGACTAGAAAGCAAACGGTGAGATCGATGAGTTTCTTTGAGGGTCCAAATTTGAAACCGAGGTTACGACCTGCTATAGTTGCAAAGAAGAAGGCATTGCGAAGTCTTAAAGAAGCAACAGAAGGAAGCCTGTAGAAAGAGGAAAGCTGCTGAAGCTGAATCAGAGCAACTTTCCAAAAGAATGAAAGAGATTGCCAAGAAAAAGAAACATGGCAAAGGGAAACAATTAAGGACTCTGGAGGCTCAGAGGGAAGAAGCAGAGGCTATTGAGGCTGAACCTTTAACAATTATTAAGCCTACTGAGATAGTAGAGGTTGTTGTTGAGCAACCTACTGAAGAATCACATCAGACTGCTGCACCTGAGCCTGCTGTAGAAGTTGTTGATTCCTCCCCTGTAAAGGCTGCTAAGCTTACTGAAGCTGCATAAGTTGTTGTTGAGCAACTTGTAGAAGAACTACTGTAGAATACTGAGTATGTACCTGCTGTGGAAGTTGAAACGTTGGTACAAGACCCTGCAAGTTTTGCAAGAAGTCGGGGGGAAGAGCAATCTGTTGCTAACCCTGCTGATGAGCATGTTAGTCAGAGGGAACCCAATGTGGAACAGATAGAGGTAGTAGGCACTAATATACTAACTGAGCAACCGACTGACCTAGAGGCATCTGTTGAAGAAACTATGACTCTGCTGGTTGGGACCTTTGGAGGTCAGCAGAGTGGACAGACAGCTCCTAGAAAGCCAACTATGCCCTTTGAAAGAAAAGAGAAAAAGAAGAAAGAATGGTATGTTGATCCAAAGCTCCAGCTGGTAGCTGATTACTTTCAGTGGAAATTTGGTTTTTATAAAAGACAAAAGCCAGCTGCAGAACCTATGACTGATTTTGAGGATTGGGCTTTTGGGAAATTAGGAGTGGAGAATCTGCTGGATTTGGTTGATACCTCTTTGTTGGAAGCTAAATTGATGGATCTCCTTGATCAACAAAAGAAGGAAGAGGGTATCAAGTTCAGAGATCCTAGAGATGAATCAGACAGTGATGATTCATCATCTGATTCTGGTGATGATTATCCCTCTGGTCCAGGAGGAGTCAGTGGGACTGCTTTATTAAATGAACCAAGTGTACAACGGTCAACGATGCGGTAGGTCTGTCGAGGGCCGGCGGATTTGGACAAATGGATGAGGATGTGGAAAATCTCACCATAGATGGTCTGGAGGCCTTAATAAATGATGGGATAAATCTTGGAGGAAACAGACTGGTTGGTGTTTCAGATGCTTTATTTGTTAAAGAACCTGATGAGCATACTGATGATCAGCAGACTGTAGTTTTGGAACAGGAGGTACAGTGCCGCCGAGGTACAAACAAGACACTCGAACAAAGGTTGGAATAGGAGGTACGGAGTTCTTTGAGTCTCAAACAGCACCTGGACAAAGGTTGGAACTATCTTTGGGTTTGGAGGAAACCCCTGCTGTTGTTGTTGAACAGACTGTTGTTATTGATGAGGATGAGCAGAGCTGGACTATGATTACAATGATGAAGAATTTCAAGTGCCTGAAGAAGAAAATGTTGCTGATGAACCACAACAGGCATTTGTACCCATTTTTGAGGAACCTGCCCTAGATCCTATCCTAGAGGAGTTTCAGGGTCCTAACCCTGCTGGGAGAGACATGAGCTATGCCATAGTTGTCAGCAGACAAAGGGCACAATACAATGTTGAAGAGCCTGCTGATGAAGCTGCTGGAGATATGGCTGGTGGAGTACCAGAAGCGGTTATGGAAGAGTTGAGGGCTGTCAGAAATGACATAACAAGGTTAAGAACTCAACTGCACAGGCAAGAGCAGAGGTTTGAAGACTTGATGAATTTAGTGGAGAATAGAGGAAGAACTACTGAAACTGTTGCTTCCAATATTACCTCCACCCAGTATGCTCTTGCTGACCTTGCTCTAGATGTAAAGGGGATCAGACAAGGAAATACAATGAAGGAGAACTTTCTAAAAGATCAACTTGAAGCCATCCACCAGAAACTTGATAAACTTGCTGAGGCACCCAAGCCTACCGTGACTGAGCCTGCTGGAACACCTCAACCTACTAGATTGGATCCTAAGTTTACTGAGAGGATCAATCTACTGGAGCAAACTATGCAAGAACGGATTACTGTAGTTGATACAAGAACTGAAATTATGGAAGGACAACTAAGTACTCTAGTCACCACACAGGAGAGTGTTCATGGCCTGCTGTCCCGTTTTGTTGATGATGTCAATAAGGGGGAAGAGAGCCAAACAGCAGTAGCAAAAGAGGCTGCTAGAATTTTTTCAAAGAAAAGATGGGAAGATGACACTAATGCATTCAGAGAACCTACACCTGGCAGACTTCCACTCACTGATGATCTTCTCGGAGAATATAAGAAAGTTTACAACAGCAAGAGGAGACCTTATCATGACAAAGGTTTCCATGAGGGACTTAATTCCTTTCTGGGACTTAAGTTTTGGGAAACAAGGGTTAAAGCCTTAAGAGCTGCACATAGAGGTGGAAGAGGTGGAAGAGGTGGTAGAGGTGAAAGGAGTTTACCTACCACCAATGCAAAGGAGTCACTGAATGAATTCAAAGAAGTATACATGCGTTTAGGCTTTAGAATACATCAAATCAATCTTACTCTACCTGAAGCATGTAAATGGTGGAAAGAAGTGAATCCTCACATTGATTTCTCTCTTATTGAAAATGAATGGATGAGAGAAATGATTAAAGAGATAAGAGCCTATCAAGAGCAAGTAGAGAAGGCAAGAGAAGAAAGAGAAAGAAGACACTAGATCAGCATACCTAATCTGCTTTATACTTTTGATGATTCTAGACATTAATACTTTTGAACAAATGATTATAATAAGAGATGACTAAGTTTATTCTGTTCTCGTTTTTAATCTTTTTGCTTTGCTGTAAGGAGGGTATTGGCATCATCACCAAAAAGGGGGAAATTTTTGGACTTATTTTATAGTTTGAGTGATGAGTGCCAGACTAGCTGTTATAGAGCAAAGGCAAAAAGATGTCTAGATCAAATGTATAGGTTTATTAGAGTTTGATCTTGTATAGGTTTGATCAAACAAGCACTGTAAATGGTCACCGACTTATTTCGACGGACTGTCTATATCAGTAGGGTACCAAGGTCAGTAGACTAGTCAGGAACCTGCTGAAGACAGAAGACTGAGGGCTCAAACTCAGTTATTGAAGGCTAAGGGATCAAACTTAGTAATTAAATTCAAGGATATGGAATCAGAATTTAGGGAAGTCGTGATGACCAAAGCGATTACATATACCTTGTGTACAAGGTCTAAGTTCCACAAGTTAAGTGGTGATTGGAACTTAGTTATATGCAAAATGGTGTAATCTAACTTCACAATAAAAGTTAGATAAAAGAAGTTAATTTGCATTGTTTCATAAACACGGCAAGATATGGATCGGTCGATCTGATATGTATCTCGAAGACTTATGGTCACGGGAACTCCGCGATACATATACTTCGAATTATTCAAAGGCTACATTGGAAGATTACAAAGAAAGGGACGGCTAACAACCTCTCGATTTTATCAAACAAATCAATGGTTAAGATTAAAGGGACGTTGGGATGATTCAGACCTTTATCCAATGGATACAAGTCAAAGGGTGGATAGACTGTATACTGTCAAAAAGGGAATCTGTCAGTGTCAGTCCTAGGAACAGTCAGAAAAAGCAAGTCAAATGGGACAAAACTAAAACGGCTATGTTTGGATTTCAAACATAAGTCACAAGGATTCCTACCTATAAGTAGAGGACTCCTAACTCAGATACAAGTGATGAACATTAATGAAAATTAAGGATCTATCTTGAGCTATCAGAATTAAATCGATCAAACACCCTGCTGACCCTACTGAGCATAAAGCTACTGACCAGTACAATTCTTCAAGTGTAATCTGCATTCAAGCTACATCAAGTTTACACACTTGAAGACCTCAAGCTGCTGATCATATCATCTTGATCAAAATTTGTTGAAAGTTGAATCACTTCCTTGATTCAATCTTTTCTTTTACAAGAAATCTGCGAAGACAGTGAAGCATCTTTGGGTGTCAAGGATCGTTGTTTGTGGTGGAGCTGGTGAAGAGGCAATCCTACCCTTCAAAGACCAGTGGAAAACTTTGGAGCAGCAATCCTACCTGTTCCAAGTGTTCAGTTTGTGAAGCCATAGTTATTGGTGAAAGACAAGCAACTTAGGATTTTTATAACAGCGACCTCAAGAATCTTTAGTGAATTACCTCCAACATCACAGGAGAAGATTGGACTGACAGGATTACACCACCTGGAACCACTATAAAATCTGCCTACTTACTTTCTGCATTTATATTACGCACTTAGTATATTTAACACATCAATCTATAGAATCTAGCAACTGAATCACACACATACACTACTGAGTATCTAATACTTGGTATCATATTTAACAACAATTAATAAGGCTTAATTTTTGATATATTCCGCTGCACAAATTCAGTAAACTCAACAGTCAGCAGACTCCGAGTATCAGCAGGCTGCTGAAGTTGCTGAGTTTGTTAAATCCAAAAGTTTTAAGTGTTAAGTTTATTCACCCCCCCCCCCCCCCTCTAAACTTAACCAAATCCTTTTCAAGGGACCAACAGGTTTGGAGAAATTTTCAATTGGCAAAGATATATTTCTGATCAATTAGTGACACAATCGATTGACACACCCAAAAAGAAGACTGATGTCAAGAAAGGCCGATTCTATCACAAGAAGACTCTTGCATTGGTGGTCCAAAGAATTCTCTATCACTTTGGAATTGCAAAGAGAAAAGAAACATTGGTTGCTGATGGGAAGATTGTTGTTAAAGAAGAAAGATCTGGAAAAAGAAAAGCTGAAGGTTCTGTAAGTGAACCTAAAAAGAAGAAAAGCAGGAAGTCGAAGAAAGTTGTAACTGGAGATGAAGCCTTGGAACAAGTTGAAGAATTAAGGAAAAAAAGGAAAAAGTTCCAAGATTCAGAAAAAGACAAATCTGATCTTGTTACTAAGAAATCAGTAGAAGTTTCACCAACAAAATTCACTACTTCAGTTGCTGAAGGATCAGCACAAAAAGTCAGAACTGAAGTTACTCTCACCAAATATGTTTCAGCATCTGTAACTAAAGCTTTACCAATTCAAGAACCAGTTACACATTCACAAGAAATTGAAATGACAAAGGAAACTGAAGTTGTCAACAGAGAACAAAATGTTGAAGCTGACTTACAGAAGGAAGCTAACACTCAGGGGGAACAGACCCTGAGAGTTGTGCACGATGATGAAGAATCTGACAGTGAAGAAAGATTACTTGACAAAGCAACATTGGACATGCTGCTGTTACTTTCGAAATCCAGATCCACACCTCAAAAGTCTGCTTCCAGATTAGAATTTGAGGAATCAGTCAAAGAATTTTCAGCTTCTCATTCTGAAGAAAAATGAGCTAAAGTAGAATCAAGATCGATTAAAGTCATCCACTTGGATGAGTTGGTCAATGAAGAAGAACTCACTGAATCCACGATGAAAGAAGTTCCAGTTATTGAATTGGAACTTGAGCCTGCTGGAGAACAAGTTGCTGAAGAACTTGTTAGTGACAAAGATTTGGAAATTGAGCCGATAATCACAGTTTCAGCTATTGAAAAAGAATCATCAGTCATTCCAGTTACTGCTGAGGAAGGAACCATCAAAATTGACCCAATACAAACCGAAGATGTTGTGAGAAATGGAGATACTCTGGAAGTTGACCAGGAGATCTCAAGAGGATCTGAGAAGATTTTCACTCAATCTAAATCCTCACATAATCATGGAGAACTAATGACAGCTGACTATGAGCGATTGCGCAAATATAAAATCTGGAAATTTAGCTCTATCTCAAATCAAAGAAATCAGCTAGTAGAAATGAAAGTCATTGAGAAATGGGTATTTGATCTCTACAACATTACCAATCTATCAGAAATGATCAATACCGATGAATTCTTAAATCGTGGATATGTGTTAATCAGAAACAGTTACTGGAAGGGAGCCACAGCTGGTGAAAGTTCCAAAAAGAATGATGATGATAATGATTCACAGGGAGATCCCAATTTGCAGGAAGGGATTCTCGCCTCTTTACAAGAAAAGAAAACTGAAACCGATCAGAATACTGATGATGATTCGAGTAATTCTGACGAAAGCAGTGGAAGTTCTAGCTCTAGAACTATATCTGTTGAACAAGAAGAAGAAGAAGAAGAAGAATGAGGTTATCAATCTCCTACTAATAAATCTATGCTAGAAATAGCAAGAACTGTAGCAAACATGGCTGGAGAAGGATCGGATGATGAATTCAACGTGCAAATGTCATCAATCAAATTTGGAAGAAATTAGAAAACAATCTGAAGAAAGGAGAAGATCTGTAGAATACAAAGAAAAACTGAAGCAAGTTGTTCTCTCACCTCTTAAGCAAGCTAAATCAACTGAGGCTGAAACAAGAAAAATCAATGAACAACAAGATGGAAGCTCAAAAGACATCCCAACTCAAGTTGATCTCATTAAGTTCTATCATAATGAGATAATCAGAATTTAGAAGGACGATAACAGTTTGTTTGGAAAAGTTCTAAAGTCCTTAGAGGCTAGCAAAAATGAAAGAAGCGAACATGAAAAGAAGATGGATTTCGTCACTAGCAACTGTCAAGACACTCTGATTGAGCTTCGAAAAACAACCATTGAAAATGATGCAAGAAGAGATGAAACCCAAGACGGATGGGAAGGGATTCTAAATAATCTGGTTGACAGAATGACTCTAATAGAAAATGGCATGAAGGACTCAGTTGTAGCTCAAACTATTTTGGCATCAACTCAGCAGAACCTGAACAATTACATCAAAAGCCTGATTGATAAAGATGATGTCACTAAGGGGGAAAGTTTGGATATCTTAAAAGTCCATGCAACTGAGATGCCACAAGTCCTTGCAAACATTGATGATAAGTTGACTGAACTAAAGAAATCTAGAGGAGAATTCAATGATGAGGAGATGGAGCTAATTCCTAAATACTCAGAGCCAACTGACAAAAGAATTGGCTTGGATTCTTGTCTCTATAGTTTATTCAAAAATCTACCAGCCAGAGAAGGAGAATCAAGACAATAATCTCTAGAAATATTTCTACATATGCAAAATATTCTCATGCATTACTGGAACAAACTTAAGAAATGGGAAAAGGATGGTATTCTAGACAAAGAATCAGATAAGGTTGAAATGACTGAACCTGAATTTGTTCAGAACTTACTAAAAACAGCCACCAGTGAAAGACTGAGGACATCTGTTTTTACTTTCACAATTCTTTTCAAAAGAAAATTCTTCGGCAAGCACAATTTATCTAAATCATGGAACATATGGGCAAGCATCCATGGAATCGAAAGCACTACAACAAATGATGCTATGAGGAATATTGCTGAAGCTTATGACAATCAATTTAGTTTAAATGTTAAGTAAAAAGAAGCTGCCTTTTAGCTCTTTTTATTATGTTGTATTCTATTACCCAACTCTGTAACTCAGTTATCAATAAATTCTCAGTTTCTCAGTTCATTGTGTTAGTCACTGTATCTTGTTTTATCTTTTTCATTGCTTTTAAGGAGGGTATTGACATCATCAAAAAGGGGGAAATTGTTGGAAATAAAATTTATGTTTTGATGATGATTCATCACTTATTCAGTCATTGTTTTAGACCCCATTGATGAAGTGTCATAACTAGCTGTTATAGTGTAAAGCAAAAAGATGTCTAAATATCAATGTATAGGATTTAATAGAGTCTGATATTTGTATAAGTTAAATCAGACAAGCACTGTAATATTTCTAGGTTGAGAACTGAGATAGCGAGAACTGAGATAATGAGAAACTGGAAATTAGTTAAACTGGAAAACAGAGCACACCAATCTGGAAGTGAAGAAGACAAGTTCGTTGAGGGACACAAACTCGGTTGACTTATCTAGAAGACAGAAGAACGAGGGTTCAAACTCAGATGATGAAGAAATGAGGGTCACAGACTCAGTTATTGAAGACAGAAGAACTGAGGGTTCAAACACAGCTTATGAAGACTAAATCGAGACTATATAAGTTAGGCTTCAGGCAAGATTGTGATAACCTGAACTGACTATATAGATTTTGGGCTAAGACACATAAGGACAATGACGTCTTTGCTAATTTCGTTTAAAAAGGTGTACTCTAGTTAGATCAATAATAATCAGATAAAAGGAAGAGTACTGAGTTATTGAAGAAAAGTAAAAACTCAATTAAAGCTCTTAGAGACTAAGAACTGACAATGTTCTCAGTAAATCAGTTTTGGAACTAAGGCTTAACTAAACTGAAGAAGAATCCAACCGTTACAATACAAAGATCATGATTGGAGGATAATCTATCCGTTATGACAAGTAACGTACAAGCAAGAAAGCAGGACCACTAACGGCTTCAAAGATTCGAATTAAATTTATCTGACCGTTAGATAAACCCCTTTAAATAGGCTGTTTCTTAAGAAACAAAGGGGAGGGGAAAAAGGAATTCTAAGAATCATTTTGATCAAGAAAGATTATTATCTAAGGGGGAAAATATTTTAAAAGAATTCCTACTAAACACTTAATTGCAAAATCAAGAAATTTCTTCAAGTGTTCATTAGCATTCAAGCATATCAAGATCTATCATTTGAAGAAATCAAAGCTGATCATAAATCGTCTTTATCTAGAAGAAAAGCTCATATCACAATTGAATCATAGTCATTGATTCAAGTCTCAACTTTGATTCTATCAAAGGTTCTAGACTGTGAAACACCAAGAAGGTGTGAAGGACAGTTGAGTGCAGTCAGGAAGACTGTGGTTGTGATGAGCTGGTGAAGAGGCAATTCTACCCTTCAAGGACCAGTGTTCCAAACAATTGAAGAGCAGTCATTCTACCTGTTTTACAAGTGTTCAGATAGTGAAGCTAGGGATTAGTCAAGGACTATCAGTTTAGAACTTTTTGTAACCGGGCCATCTCAAAGAAGTTCTAGTGGAATTTTCCTCCGCATCACAGGGGGAAGAAAGGACGACAGGATTACACCATCTGGAACCTCTATAATTCTTGTTTATTTACTTTACGTATTTACTTACCGCATTACAGTCATAATTATCTAGTTCTTACTTTCAGTAAACATAAGAAACTGACTTAACACATTATTTGTCAATTCATATCTTTTAAAGGCTTAAATTAATCCGCTGCCAGTTAACTAGACTAAGGACAAGTCAGTATTGACTTATACTCAGTTGAGTTAGCTTAACTCCACACAAGTTTTTAACTGAACCTTAATTTGTTTAAAATTTAGTTTTTGGTGACAAGTTTATTCACCCCCCTCTAAACTTGTGTTAGCCTTTCCAAGGGACCAACATGGGCATCATCCCATCTCGGTAAGCGAACTACTTGTCCGTCAGCTTGTCCAATTATCACACCTTGTTCCGCCACTTCTTGAAAGGCGGGCTCCTCATGGGCTGCGGAACCACTAGAGCTCGTTAAGTCACCTCGGTTACCCGAAATTTCCTGAAAAGAGAGCGAGGTTGATAGTCAAACACTCAAACTCAAAGGTCAAGACGAGATGATAAGTTCAACCATCTCGACACCTCGCTCTCCTACCGTAAACGGGATGGGAACCCTAACCCTAATTCTACCGAAAAGTCAAGCAGGTTACCGGAGAAAAAAATGCCATACCAACAGGCACTCAAGTTCTTCCGACCGAGAATCGGAAATGAAAGTAGTGAAATCAACAACAAATAAGAAGTGATCATAAATCTATCTCAACGAATGTTCAAACAAAGGCAAATAACAAGATATACGACGAACGTTCAAAAGGAAAAAGCCCATACGATCAAGCAACGACTAACTACGAAGGTACGAACGTTCAACCTAACGAGAACAATAATCAAGCACATTCATCACCAATATCATGAGAATCAAGCATAGATAGGCTTTCAAATCGGACAAACCATGTTATGAATACGAAATAGAGGTGAAAAGAAGGAATTTACTTAAGAAAATACGGGAGGAGCAAGAAAAGTGAGAAATCGGTATGGAAGCCTCACCGGAAACTAATACTAGTCGCTAGAATCTTCAAGAGCTCGCCGGAATTCTCTGCCAAATAATCCTCAGGGTTGCGGAAGTGTTGGAATAAATGAGACCCTCTCATTTTATAGGCACGAAGTGACTTTTCGATTGGCGCGTCAAGGACGGTTGAAATTTTAAAATTCGAATTTTGAAATCCGAAACAGTAACGATAGAGCCATTTAGGAGTTCAAAACAATAATGGCAGCAGTTATCAAAACACGCCATTACTTGGGGAATGTAGATTAATGATTTTTCGTTACTCAAAACACGGACAGTTAAAACAAGTCCGAACTCCGAGATCAAAGTCAGCTCTTATTTTTAAGATTCAGCTCGTAACTTAGATCTCATGAGCTCGTCCCCTTCTAGAATGACACGCAAGTCAGCCCGCTTTGATTTTGCATGGTCTTTCACGTTCCATCATGACCTATCGAGATCATCCGCTTCAGCCCGGCATCCCACAGCCAGTCGCGTTCGCGCCGTAAAATGCTGTAAAGACCGATCGATCACTAGTTCGGCATCAGACTAAGCTTGTGAGCCCTGGCTCTGAACGAGCAGGCCGCGGTACAGCATTCCAAGGTAAACGGTGAGTCAAGCCTCTGACAACTTTACTCTATTATTTTCTGTTGGTCCCTTGAAAAAGGCTTTGGTTAAGTTTAGAGGGGGGTGAATAAACTTAACACTTAAAACTTTTGGAGTTAACAAACTCAGCAACTTCGAGCGGCCGCCGGTACCTCGCATAGTCGCGACACCTCGATAGCCCGCCGATAAACGTAGTCTACTGATGGTTGAGTTTACTGAATTTGTGCAGCGGATTTATATCAAAAATTAAGTCTTATTACTTGTTGTCAAATATGATACTAAGTATTAGATACTTAGTAGTGTATGTGTGTGAGTTCAGTTGCTAGATTCAGTAGGTTGATGTGTATAATAAACTAAATGCAGAATGTAAGTGCAGAAAGTAAGTAGGCAGATTTTATAGTGGTTCCAGGTGGTGTAATCCTGTCAGTCCACTCTTCTCCTGTGATGTTGGAGGTAATTCACTAGAGATCTTTGATGTAGCGGTTACAAAAATTTCTATGTCGCTTGTCCTTCACCAATAACTATGGCTTCACAAACTGAAAACTAGAAACAGGTAGAATTGCTGCTCCAAAGTCTTCCACTGGTCCTTGAAGGGTAGGATTGCCTCTTCACCAGCTCCACCACAAACAACGATCTTTCACACCCAACGGATGCTTCTTGTCTTCGGCGGGTTCTTTGTAAGATAAATATTGAATCAAGTAAATGATTCGGTTGTAGCAGACTTGATTAGGATGATATAATCAGCAGCTTGCAGTCTTCAAGTGTGTAAGCTTGATGCAGCTTTGAATACTGAAAACACTTGAAGATTTTCTGTGGATCAGTAAGGTTAAGCTCAGTAGGTTCAGCAGGGTGTTCTTGCAGCTCAGAATTATCTCTTATATTTTTCTCTTAAAATTCATCAATCATCATCTTTTTCTGAGTTTGAAGTCCTCTATTTATAGGTAGGATGGCATGTGACTTGTATTTGAAATTCAAAAATAGCCGTTCCCTGTTTTGTCCCATTTGACATGCATCCTGTCACTATTCATAGGACTGACACTGTCAGAATCCTTTTTGACAGTGCAGTCTGTCCACCCTTTGACTTATAACCATTGGATAAAGTCATGAATCATCCCAACGTCCTTTTAATCTCAGCCATTGATTTGTTTGATAAATCAGAGGTAGTTGGTTGTCCTTATCCATGTAATCTTCCAATGTAATCTTGAATTAACCGAGGTATATTATCAGCAGGTTCATCAGTCTGCTGTAATATCTATCAGTCTGCTGAACAACAATTTGTTGTGTATCAAATACATTGCAGCTGATTACTTTTATCTAACTTTTATTTGTGAAGTTAGATTACACCTTTTTAATTATAACCAAGTTCCAAATATCATCCAACTTATGGAACTTAGACCTTCTACACAAGGTATATGAAATCAGTTTAGGTCATCACAGACTTGCCTAAATTCTGATTCCATATCCTTGACTTTAATTACTAAGTTTGATCCCTTAGCCTTCATTAACTGAGTTTGAGCCCTCAGCCTTCAGTCTTCAGCAGGTTCCAGAAAAGTTTACTGACCTAACTACCCTGCGACCTAGACTAGTCCTTCGAACCAAGTCGGTCGACCTTTACAGTGCTTGTTTGATCAAACCTAGTCAAAGATCAAACTCTAATAAACCTATACATTTGATCTAGACATCTTTTTGCCTTTGCACTATAACAGTTAGTCTGGAACTCATCACTAAAACTTAGAAATAAGTCCAACAATTTCCCCATTTTTGGTGATGATGCCACTACCCTCACCTAACAGCAAACCAAAAAGATTGAAACAAAAACAGAACAAATTTCAGTCATCTTTCATTATAAACATTTGTTCAAGTTATCACAGTCTAGATACAGCAAAGATAAAACAGATTAAGTATGCTGATCTACTGTCTTCTTTCTCTCTCTTGTCTGTCCTTCTCCACTTGCTCTTGATAGGCTCTGATTTCTTCTATCATATCTCTCATCCACTCATTCTCAATCAAAGTGAAATCAATATAGGAATTCACTTCTTTCCACCACTTCCAAGCTTCTGGTAGAAGGAGGTTGATTTGATTGACTCTGAATCCCATTCTCATGTAAAGCTCTTTAAATTCATTCAGTGAGTCTTTTGCTTTTGTGATAGGCAAAATCCTATCACCTCTGCCACTTCTTCCACCTCTTCCACCTCTAAAACTTGCCCTCAAGGCTCTAACCCTTGCTTCCCAAAATTTCAATCCCAAGAATGAATTTAAGCCTTCATGAAATCCTTTGTCATGATAAGGTTTCCTTCTGTTATAGTACTCATTCTTGTATTGTTTAAGGAGATCATCGTAAGTTGAACTCGCAGTGCGGAGTTCCCCGAATGCATTTATCTCATTCTCCCATTTCTTCTTGGCAAAAATCCTTGCGGCCTCTTTTGCTACTTCGTTTGGCCCTCTTCCCCCTTAGTGACATCATCAACAAAACGGGACGGTAGACCATGAACACTCTCCTGTGAGATAATCAGATTACTCAGTTGTCCTTCCATAATCTCAGTTCTTGTATCAACTGCAGTAATCCTTGATTGCAAAGTCTGCTCCAGAAGATTGATCCTTTCAGTGAGCTTAGGATCCAATCCAGCAGGTTGAGATGTTCCAGCAGCCTCAGCAGGCTTAGGTGCCTCAGCAAGTTTGTCAAGTTTCTGGTGGATGGTTTCAAGTTGATTTTTCAGAAACTTTTCTTTCATTGTGTTTCCTAGCTTGATTCCCCTCACATCTAGCATCATATCATTAACAGCATTTTGAGTAGATGTGAAATTTGAAGCAACTGTTTCAGTAGAATGTCTGTTGTCATTCACCAGATTCATCAGTTTTTCAAATCTTTGTTCTTGTCTATCCAGTTGAGTTCTTAACTGTTTCATGTCATTCCTGACAGTCCTCAACTCATTCAACACTTCTACTGGCACTCCACCAGTCATTTCTCCAGCAACTCCATCAGCAGGCTCTTCTACATTATATTGTGCCCTTTGTCTGCTGATGACCATTGCTTTACTCATATCTCTCCCAGCAGGGAGAGGTCCTTCCTCAACCATAGCACCAAGAATATCTTCCATTATTGGATCTTGTGCAGGTTCTTCAGCAACATCTTCTTCCTCAAATAATTGAAACTCTTCATCACGTAGTCATAGTCCAAAGAATTGTTTCGCTTCATCAACAACAAGACTGCGCGACTATCTTTCCCTACAGTAGCCTTGTCTCCAGTAGGCTCCACTATAGTAGCCTGTACTGAGACAACAGGGGTTTCCTCCAAACCCAAATTTGGTTCCAACCTTTGTCCAGGTGATGTTTGTAACCCAGCAGCATGTACCTCCTGTTCCAACTTTGTGTCCGAGTCTTTGTTTGATCCTCAAGCAACTTTGTACCTCCTCTTCAACTCTTGGATCTTGTGCAATGAATGCCACAAAAACTTGATCAGGGAATATGTCCATGTTTTCTTGTTGAAATTCCCCAATATCACCAATCCTTCTTAGTAGATTTGCAGTGTTGGTCAGGGTGCCATCAGTGTCAATCCAGTTTTGATATTGAATGGAGTCCTCAGAACTGACACTTGGCTCATCATGATCAGTGACTCTTTCTTCACTTGAATCCGCAGTCTGCTGGTCATCAACATGATCAGCAGGTTCTTCAACAAATAAAGGATCAATCTCACCAACCATCTTGTTTGCCCCAATGGTTATCCCTTCATTGATTTGTGCCTCAATATCATCAATGGTGAGATGTTCCTCATCCTCATTCATCTGTCTAGTTTGCTCTTTCTCAGTGGACTGTCCAGCACCAGTAGACCGTTCTACTCTTGGTTCACTAATCATGGCACTTCCACTGACTTCTCCTGGACCAGAGGGGTGATTATCATCAGAATCAGATGATGAAGAGTCACCATCATCACCTCTTGGATTCCTGAACTTGATACCCTCCTCTTTCTATTGATCATCAAACAGATCCATCAGCCTTGATTGTAACAAGGATGTATCAATCAGATCTAGCAAGTTCTCTACTATCAATTTGTCAAAAGCCCATTCTTCAAAGTCTGTCATAGGTTCTGCAGCAGGCTTTTGTCTCTTGTAATATCCAAACTTCCATTGAAAATAATCGGCCACCAGCAGGAGCTTTGGATCAACATACCCTTCTTTCCTTTTCTTCTCATGTTTTTCATAACGCAAAAATGATCCTCTGGGAGCTGTTGCAGTACCTTGTTGACCTCCAAAGGTCTCAACAAGTAGATGCAATGTTTCTTCTACAGATGCCTCAAGGCTAGTAGGTTGCTCAGGTTGGATATTACTTCCTACTACCTCCATATGTACCACACTTGGTTCCCTCTGACTTATATGCTCATCAGTAGGGTTAGCAGCAGACTACTCTTCCCCCTGAACTATTGCAGGATTTTCAGGGTCTTGAACCAATGTTTCACTCACCACAACAGGTGTAGATTCAGTGGTTTGCTGTGGTTCTTCTACAAGTTGCTCTACAACAACTTGTGCAACTTCAGTAGATCTATTAGTTTCTACAGCAGGCTCTAGTGCAGTAGAATATTGTGATTCTTCAACAGATTGCTCAACAACAACCATTTCACTTTCAGTAGGCTCAGCAGCCTTAGTAGGTGAGGATCCAGTAACATCAACAGCAGGTTCAGTCTCTGTAGTTTGCTGTGACTCTCCAGCAGGTTTCCCAATAACAACCTCTGCTTCCTCATTAGGCTTGATAATAGTTAAGGGCTCAGCCTCTATAGCCTCTTCTTCTTCTACATCACCTTCTTCTTCTTGTGCCCTTAGAGCCTCTAAGTTTTTCAATTGTTTTCCCTTTCCATGTTTCTTTTTGTGAATGACCTCTTTCATTCTTTTGGAAAGTGGCTCATCATCATTTTCAACCACAGTAGACTTCCTCTTTCTACTGGCTCTTATGTTGTTCCCTCAAAATCTCAACAACAGTTTTTCTAGCAGCTACAGCAGGGTCAGTAGTCTTAACTTCAGCTGGACCCTCAGCAGACTCAGCAGTCTGTGTTGTTTGCTTCCTTGTTCTTTTAGGCTTTAACATCTCAGTTATCTTCTTTGTGTCTGCAGCCTTTCTTTTCTCAGTAACCTTCTTTGGTGCAGCAGGTTTAACAGATTTCTTAACAGTTTGTTTGACCTGCTCACCACCAGCATCACCATCATTTCCATCACTATCATTATCAGTAGCCTCAGCAGCACCTTCTTCATCATCATCCAGACCATGGATAGCATAATCAATCTCTTTCTTGTATCTGGACTGATTAATCTTTTCAGGTGCAACATCAGGAATCTCCAGATGATTCAGCAGGGTCTAAATCATTAATCCTAAGGGTAAGGCCTTGGATTTCCTTTTCCCTTCTCTTTCCTCCTTGGCTACTTTCTTCATGTAGTGAATAAAATATCAAGCCCAATCAAATTTCATACTTCTGCAGATAATCATCATCAGCTCTATCTTGGGTCCTGATAGAGTATCCATACTGCCAACCAGCCCTAATATGTTCTTTGCAATGATTTTGCTCAGCAGGTTGTACTCATTCCCAATGTGTTTAACATTAATACCTGGGATTGACTTGGTGGCTTTATTGGTCTTGATCTTATCAACAAAATCCATCTTGGACAATCTCATTTCCTCAGGATTTGTTGGACCATCTACTACTTCTTCAAAACCAAAAACTTCCCTCAGCAGACTTGAGGAAACTTCTATTTCTTGTGCATTCACAACTGTTTTGAATGCTTCAGTTCCTTCCTTTACCACAATATTCTTCTAAAAAATGACAACGTTTGTATATGAGATTGTTTCCAATCTTATGTTCAGTACATTCTCCAGGCCTGCGTATCTCCTTATTCTTCTACCAATGTTGATAACTAATTCTGTCTTATTAGCATCAACAACAAAACCTCTCACACTTTGGCTTGATTCGATTTGAACATCAATCTTTTCCGCCATTGTTAAAAGAAAAAGATGAAGAAGAAAGCTTTGTAAATCTGTGTTCACACAGTGTAAAATCAGAGATATAAACAGATTTGCAGTAGAGTATCTTCTATGTAATAGGTACGTATATATAGACGGGGTGTAGTTGTAGCGTCGGTGCACGTACATCCACATTAACCATGATTAATGCGAGTGAATGTTAGCTTGACACGTGGCCCATTACTTTCCAAAACGTATTGTAACCGTTAGATCGTGTAATCGTGGTCATAAAGGATAGAATAAATATCCCGCCAATTGCTCTATGACTTTAATAAAGTTTGACTGTGTAGCGTTCCATTCAAACGGGGTTGTCCTCGGCGGGGTTGGCTCGGCGGTCTGGCGATAAAGATGCTTCGGCGACCGCCGACAAAATGACTCTCGCCGATCCTTGATTTCTTCTTGTTTTGTTCAATTGATAATACAAGATGAGGTTTAATACCAATGACTGATCTGTCAAGTGAGCTCACCCAACATGACAAAGACCAATCCCCTTGGCAACCTCATTTGCTCAATTGTCCAAACATAAGTACATGGAATTGTTGATACCAATGACTAATCTGCTAAGTGAGCTCACCCAACATAGCAACGACTAATCCCCTTGGTGAATTCCAGTACACTGCGATTATCAGTCAACTTTGATAATTCCAAGTTCAATTCTTAGTTTAGCAAATCTTTCACTATCAAGTGGTTTAGTGAAAATATCAGCAAGTTGATCTTCAGTAGGGATATACAGAACCACCACATCCTTCTTTTCAACATGATCTCTTATAAAATGATGTCTCACATCAATGTGCTTGGTTCTAGAGTGTAAAACAGGATTTTCAGTGATTGCAATTGCACTTGTGTTGTCACACATGATTGGAATTTCCTTTTCTTCAATTCCATAATCCCTTAACTGTTGTCTTAACCACAATACTTGTGCACATCAACTTCCAGCAGCAATATACTCTGCTTCAGCAGTGGAGGTTGATATAGAGTTCTGTTTCTTGCTGAACCAGGAAACCAGTCTATTTCCCATTAACTGACAGGTTCCTGAGGTGCTTTTTCTATCAATCTTGCATCCGTCATAATCAGAATCTGAGTAGGATATAACTCTGAAGCTTCCATCCTTGGAATACCATATCCCTACTCCCAAAGTCTCTTTTAGATACTTGAGAACTCTTTTGACTGTACCTAAGTGACTTTCTTTAGGTTTAGATTGAAATCTTGCACAAACACCTACAGCAAAGGATATATCGAGTCCTGCTGTTGTGTAAGGTACGACGGACCGCCTATCATCCTTCTGTATAAGGTCTGATCAACATCTTTGCCTTCTTTATCTTCATCCAATATGATATTTGTACTCATAGGAGTTGATATCCTGGTACTATTTTCCATACCAAACTTCTTCAGCAGCTCCTTGGTGTACTTGGTTTGATGAATAAAGATTCCATCTTTCATCTGTTTGACTTGCAATCCCAAAAATTAGTTCATTTCTCCCATCATACTCATTTGGAACTTGCTCTTCATTAGATTTGCAAACTTGTCACATAACAATCCATTTTCAGAACCAAAGATTATGTCATCAACATAAATCTGGACCAGCAGGGTACTGTCACCTTCACTGATTCTGAAAAGAGTCTTATCAATGGTGCCTTTTGTAAAGCCATTGTCCACCAAGAATTGAGATAGAGTCTCATACCACGCTCTTGGTGCTTGTTTCAAGCCATAAAGTGCTTTATTGAGTCTATACACTTTATCTTCTTGATCTTTAACTTCAAACCCAGGACGTTGCTGAACATACACTTCCTCCTCTAGAATGCCATTCAAAAATGCACTTTTGACATCCATTTGATATACCTTGAAGTTTTTATATGCAGCATGTGCTAGGAATAATCTGATAGCTTCCAATCTTGCAACAGGTGCATAAGTTTCATCAAAATCTATTCCTTCAGCTTGAGAATAGCCTTTTGCAACTAGTCTGGCCTTATTTCTTACAATGGTACCAGATTCATCAAGTTTGTTTCTGTAAACCCATTTAGTACCAATGATATTTGCATGACTAGGCCTTTCAACTAGTGTCCAAACATGATTTCTTTCAAATTCATTTAATTCTTCTTGCATTGCAATTATCCAATCTGGATCTGATATTGCTTCTTCAACAACTTTTGGTTCCATTTGAGATAGAAAGCATGTAAACATAGCTTCTAGTTGTCTTCTAGTCCTTACACCTTGCTGAATGTTGCCAATGACTTGTTCAGCAGGGTGATCCCTTAACCATTGTGGATTTTGGTTAGATTGATTCTCAGGAACCTCATCTTCAGTAGGGTTTCTGTGTCTTCAATAGGGGGTTCATCAGATCCTTGAACTGCTTCAGTTGTTGCATCAGTAGTGTCACCAGCAGGGTGTTCAGCAGGGGCAGTATCAGAAACTTTTAAGTCATTAACCCTTTCCAAGACTTCAACACAATCTGGATCAGTGACTTGTAGGTTCTCAGCAGGTTCACAACCTTCATCTTCCATACCAGTGAACTTAGGTTCATCAAACACAACATGTATAGTTTCTTCATGTTTTAGTGACCTTTTGTTCAGTACCCTGAATGCCTTGCTGACTGAAGAGTATCCCAAGAAAATTCCTTCATCTGATTTAGGTTGGAATGTCTTCAAATGCTCCTTATGATTCAAGATAAAAAATTTACTTCCAAATGGGTGGAAATAGGATATATTTGGTTTCCTTCCATTCCAAATCTCATAAGGTGTTTTCAGCAGCTTCTTGTTCACTGAGGTTCTGTTTTGTGTATAGCATGATGTATTAACTGTTTCAGCCCAGTACCTTTCAGGCAGGAATGCTTCACAAATCATTGTTCTTCTGCTTCCTTTAAGGTCCTGTTTCTTCTTTCAAGCAACCCCATTTCTTTGAGGTGTACCGACAGACTGACAAGTTGGTGTAGTACACCATTCGTTCACGAGTATTCTCTTATAACTTTATTGAGAAACTCAGTACCCTTGTCTGATCTTATTTTTACTACTGTCAAACTTTTCTCATTTTGTAATCTCTTCAAAAGATCAGGCATCATCTTGAGTGTTTCACTTTTCTTGTTCATAAATATCACCCAAGTGTATCTAGAGTGATCATCCACAACCACTAAGGTGTATTTCTTTCTGTAACACTTGTTGGTGTAACTGGTCCAAATAGATCCATATGCATCAGCTCCAAGACTCTATTAGTTGAATGCTTAGTCTTTGATTTGAAGCTTGATTTAGTCTGTTTACCTTGCTGACATGCATCACATATAGTATCTTTCTTGAATGTGATCTCAGGTAAACCAATGACCAGTTTCTTCTTCACCAACTGATTGTTGTCATCAAAATTTAAGTGGTTCAACTTTTTGTGCCATAACCAATTGAGTTCTGACTTGGTATGCACAATCAGACAGGTTTCTGGAACTGCAGTAGACCAATCCACAACATACATGTTTTGCTGTCTTCTACCAGCCAATACAACTTGATCACCTCTTTCACTAATGACAATACAGTTGTTCTTGTCAAAAGTGACCTTGTATCCCATGTCACAGAATTGTCCCGGTGCTCGGCAAGTTGTAGTCCAGTCCTTCCACATAAGCAACATTCTTGATTGTAAGTCCATTCCTCACAAGTGTGCCATATCCTCTTGTGTATCCAGGTGTATTTTTGTTGCCAAAATTCACCATTGGGCCATCCTTTGTCATAAAATCTGACAAACAGTGCTTGTTCTTTGTCATATGTCTGGAACATCCACTGTCAAAGTACCAGACACCCTACAAAACAAAGTTAATACATTTTAGGTACCCAAACCTGTTTGGGTCCATAATGGTCAGTGGTAAGCATGACCCCTGGGATGTTTCCATAAGATCTTCTCCTAAAAGTGTCATACTTTGGTTCATACATGTATTCCACACATCCATAGGTTCTAACAGTAGATTGTGTAGGATTCACATATGTTTTATGGCCTTTTGGTTTATAATCTTTGTTTGAAGTGACTTTTGTTGTTAGAAGCATTAGCATAACCATTAGTTTGATGTACGTTAGGAACATTTACTGTAGTATGGAGTCGATGAGGTCTTGTGTAAGTCCTCTGTCGATCCCATTGCTTAGGTTTTACCCTAGCAAAGCATGGTTATTCTTCTTGTTTCTAGCATTAGATACAAGAATATTCCAATCATCATCGTAGGGAACAGATCTACCTTTCCCCCGAGATAAGTATCCCTTGAATGATTAACATTTTTGGGTTTAGGATTCTTATCCTTGGAATATTTCTGTTTCTTACCCTTCTGTGGTCCAGCAGACTTGGTAGCAGGTCGGCTATCAGCAGGTTTAGAAGGCACAGCAATCCTATTTTTGGATTTGTTCCTTTTATTAGGAGAGCGTTGACTTCTTTGACTTCGATTTTGCTTCCTTGAAGCATTCTCAGTGGGTTTTACTGCCTCAGCAACCTTACCGGGAGTTGGATCTTGTGCAGGTACAAACTTAGGACCAAGTCTGGAACTAGGTTCAGTAGCCTTAGTGGATCCACTCTTTTTGGATTGTTGAGTCCCAAATCCAAGCCCTGTTCTATCACCATAAGGCTTTCCAGATTTGTATGCAGTAGAGGAACAAGATGGATCAGTAGATTCGAGAGGCTACTCTTGGATGTTCAACGAGCTTATCGATTTCGTCCAACATCTTTTTCCTTACCTTTGAGAACCCTTAATTCAGCATTCAATCTTTCAAATTCTACTTGAAGAGCTTCTTTTTCAGCCTTCACAATCTCATAACCAGATTGTATTTTCCTCAGTTGATTGAGGATGGCATCCAAAGCTTCTTCATTGTAAGAGTTTCTAGGATTTGAACCACAAGTTGATTCACAATCACTTCCAGCAAGAGTGTTAATTGATACAGTATTGTATACCTCCTCTGTCTCATCCATATTAGCCATTAATGCATAATCTTCCAATTCAGCAACCAATGCTGTGTCATCTGATTCATTTCCCTTTTCAGATTCCACTTCTTACCCTGATTCATCTTCAGCAACCATAGCTTTCTTGCCATATCTTCTTTGTTGGCTTTTGGTCTTCGATAGGTACGGACGATCGGGTCGATATGTCCGGGCTTTTTGCAATTGAAGCACGGATAATCGGGTTCCTTACTTTGTTTTAACTCGGGACATTCAGGTTTGAAGTGTCCTGGTTTCTTGCAATGAAAACATAGATAATCATTGTCTTTCTTTGGTTCTTCTTTCTTCTTTTCACTTGAATTTCTTGTTGAAATTCCTTGGAGAACCCTTTCCACCTTTCATTATTCGATCTTCTTGCTCGGTAGTGCAACCGCTCTTGCATCTCATCCGGTAAGTCATCTTTAGCTTCTGATGCTTCTTCTTGATGTGAGGCAGCCAGTGCTGTAGTTTTTGGCTCTTCCTTTTCAGTAGCAGGTGACAACTTCTTTTTGAATTCATATGCCTTAAGATCTGAGAATAACTTGAATGTATCCTCTTCATGCAATCTTCTCATTTCTTCTATGGCTGTCACCTTCATCTTCCATTCATCAGTAGCAGGTAAAGCTTCCAAGATTTTTTTGTTGATTTCTTCTTTTGGGTAATGACACTCAGCAGGGTGAGTTCATCCAGAATTGCATTGAACCTAGATTCCATTTGTTCAATGGTTTCATTGGGTTTCATTTCAAACTTTTGGAACTTCTTCTTTGCCACACTGATTTTATTCTTCTTGATTTCATTAGTGCCTTCACAGATCAACTGTATTTTTTCCCAAAGTTCTTTAGCTGTTTTGCAATCTTTAACCTTCATGTACATATTGCTATCCAAGGTTCTATAAATGATATCAATAGCAATATTGTTGAGGTTTGCTCTCTTCCTATCTTCGGCATTCCATTCTCTTTTTGGTTTTGGAATGTCGAGTCTCATCTCCCACTTGTTACAACTTTGACGATCTCCAAGTGGTCCGTCAATCACATCCATCATTTCATCATGAGTTGCGGCAAGGTAAGCCTACATTCGACGTTTATATTCATCAAATCTATCTAGAGAACACATCGGCATAGTTCTAGCATACCTTGGTTGTTATCCATGATGCAAGTCTTTGAAAATCGGTGATTTGAAAAAGTTTCAAAGTATTTTCTCAAGTACAACAAGTAGGATTACTTGAACGAAAGCACTTGCTCCGATACCAATTGTTGGTCCCTTGAAAAGGCTTTGGTTAAGTTTAGAGGGGGGGTGAATAAACTTAACACTTAAAACTTTTGGAGTTAACAAACTCGGCAACTTCGGCGGCCTGGCGATACCTCGCAGTCCGCGACACCTCGCAGCTCGCGATAAACGATGCTACTCTACCGATGGTTGAGTTTATTGAATTTGTGCAGCGGATTTATATCAAAAATTAAGCCTTATTACTTGTTGTCAAATATGATACTAAGTATTAGATACTTAGTAGTGTATGTGTGTGAGTTCAGTTGCTAAATTAAGTAGGTTGATGTGTGTAGTAAACTAAATGCAGAATGTAAGTGCAGAAAGTAAGTAGGAAGATTTTATAGTGGTTCCAGGTGGTGTAATCATGTCAGTCCACTCTTCTCCTGTGATGTTGGAGGTAATTCGCTAGAGATCTTTGATGTAACGGTTACAAAGATTTCTAAGTTGCTTGTCCTTAACCAATAACTATGGCTTCACAAACTGAAAACTAGGAACAGGTAGAATTGCTGCTCCAAAGTCTTCCACTGGTCCTTGAAGGGTAGGATTGCCTCTTCACCGGCTCCACCACAAACAACGAGTCTTTCACACCCAACGGATGCTTCACTTGTCTTCGTGCGGAGTTCTTTGTAAGATAAAGATTGAATCAAGTAAATGATTTAGTTGCAGCAGCTTGATTAGGATGATATAATCAGCAGCTTGCAGTCTTCAAGTGTGTAAGCTTGATGCAGCTTTGAATACAGAAAACACTTGAAGATTTTCTCTGGATCAGTAAGGTTAAGCTCAGTAGGTTCAACAGGGTGTTCTTGCAGCTCAGAATTATCTCTTATATTTTTCTCTTAAAATTCATCAATCATCATCTTTTTCTGAGTTGGAAGTCCTCTATTTATAGGTAGGATGGCATGTGACTTGTATTTGAAATTCAAAAATAGTCGTTCCCTGTTTTGTCCCATTTGACATGCTTTCTGTCACTATTTATAGGACTGACACTGTCAGAATCCTTTTTGACAGTGCAGTCTGTCCACCCTTTGACTTATAACCATTGGATAAAGTCTTCAATCATCCCAACGTCCTTTTAATCTCAGCCCTTGATTTGTTTGATAAATCAGAGGTAGTGGACTGTCCTTATCCATGTAATCTTCCAATGTAATCTTGAATTAACCGAGGTATATTATCAGCAGGTTCATCAGTCTGCTGTAATACCTATCAGTCTACTGAACAACAATTTGTTGTGTATCAAATACAATGCAGCTGATTACTTTTATCTAACTTTTATTTGTGAAGTTAGATTACACCTTTTTAATTATAACCAAGTTCCAAATATCATCCAACTTATGGAACTTAGACCTTCTACACAAGGTATATGAAATCGGTTTAGGTCATCACAGACTTGCCTAAATTCTGATTCCATATCCTTGACTTTAATTACTAAGTTTGATCCCTTAGCCTTCATTAACTGAGTTTGAGCCCTCAGCCTTCAGTCTTCAGCAGGTTCCAGAAAAGTTTACTGACCTAACTACCCTACTGACCTAGACTAGTCTGTTGAACCAAGTCAGCTGACCTTTACAGTGCTTGTTTGATCAAACCTAGTCAAAGATCAAACTCTAATAAACCTATACATTTGATCTAGACATCTTTTTGTCTTTGCACTATAACAGTTAGTCTGGCACTCATCACTAAAACTTAGAAATAAGTCCAACACTTTCATTCTTGGAATGGAGAGCTTAAGGAGTAGGGGGGCCATTGATATGCCAAGCCAGTACAGGAGCCCACAGATTCAAGTTGGGCCTTTAATTAGATCCAACATCGAATAGGGTCCTTGGCCCAATCAGCTCGCAAACATATAAGCCGAGGTGGGTCAGGTCTAATCCAGCCAGCCTCGCACCATTGCGATACTTATCATTGGTCATGCGAAGGGCCTCGGGATCAAAGCCTTCATACGTCACCCATCAGGGGAGATAAAGCACCGGGGGCCGAGTCGACCGCCCCTCATCCCTCAGCCCGCACTATTAGGCAGCAAATTCAAGTTACAGGCAAAGAGCCAGCAGCAGTCGTGATGCATACCAGCTCGCATGTCGGGAGCTCGACCGGCATTATTGTATTTATATTTATTTACTAGCTGCATGTACTCTTCTAGCCCCCTTTGTAACCACCGACTATGTAAGCCTTATAAATAGGCACCTTAAACCTTAACAAGGGATGCATAGTAAAAAAACAGGCGAAGCCTTGCCAATTTGTCGACTATCTCGGTGTTCTCAAGTATTCTTCATATCTTCATATATTTCTTGAGCTAAGCACTACTAAATTTCATAAAACACACCTTCAATCAAGATATCCACACGAATCAACCGCAAAATCTTGTTTGTGATATTTTCGACAACATCAAATAGCATGTTAGGAACCAACTCAGGGACCATGGAGTTCAGTAGCTACGATAAATTTCATAAAATATTTCTACTAAACTTATTATTCCGGAATTACGTCACCATAAATCTTAAATTGAACTCTATCGATTGTATATATTTTTTATTCTTAATATTGTCAATTTTATTGAGTGCTCATTGATATAATCATTTCATATAGACAACCCCTCCAAAGACTATCTGTAATGAAGTAGGAAAGTTTTTGTAAACCTTATTCATTACCTCTTATCCTTATTTACCATTACCCCACTAGTGATCAATTAGTTCATAACCAATATAAAATCTACGTATTAATTAGTTTATAGGATTAACAAGAAAAGAGCAGTGACTTTTGCTTCTCACGGGAATGAATGGATCTCGTATTTGTGGAAACACTCACTCAGCTACTCATTCCCGAATAGTGTAGCGTGAAAATGATTCGGACTGCACCACTTAGCAATCATTAACGATCACATCAAACTCTATCTTGAAACAAGCAAGAGTCTTCAATCATTTAAGGATTAAGATTAATTCATATATGATCATCTTGTAATTTAATAAAAAAAATTATTCACGGAGTTATGCGAGAAATGTAGATTAAATCGGTCTTAGTCCTATTTAATTACATTATATATAAATATCTCACTTAGATAACCAATATCAACGGTCCAGATAGACGGTCACACCATAAAGTGTTATGGGGCGCATTATTGGTGATTTAATCGATATACATTGTACTTTGATTAAGTTCATCAGGGACTAAATGTTGGAAGTAGCACCCGAAACACAATTTATGTAATTGTTTTTATATTTAATAAATGATAGATTTATTCTCATCTTATTATTTGCTTTGTGCTTATATTTAATACACTACTGAAAACCCAAGTCGTATCATATGTAGCCATATAACTTAGTGTGTGTCACACATGAGGATTAAGTTTATGGTGATACACTTGAATTATTAGTCCGTGGTGAACTTAATCAAAGTATGGGGTCTATTGATTAAACCACCATTAATGCGCCCGGAACACTTTAAGGTGTGACCGTCTTATCCGGACCGTCGACATTGGTTGTCTAAGTGGGGCATTTATATATGATGAGAGTCATATAGGTCTGTACCGATTTAATCTGCATTTCTCATATAATTTTGTGATTGAGAAATCTTATTAAATCACAAGATGATCATATATGGATTAACCTTAATCCTGAAGTGATTGCATACTCCTACTGGTTTCAGGATAGGGTTTGATGTGTTCGTTAAGGATCGCTAAGAGACGCGGTCCAAATCACTTTCACGTTGGCACTATTCTGGAATGAGTGAGGAATATGTGTCTCACAGATATGGAATCCATTCCTTCCTGCGGGAAGTAGAAAGACAATCCTCTTATTTGTTAATCCTAGAAACTGATCGATCCTGGGAGTTAATATTGGTTATGAACTAATTGATCACTAGTGGGTTGATAGTAAATAAGGATAAGATGTTTTGAAGAGGGTTTACGGAAATAATCCCGCTTCATTACGGATAGTCTATGGAGGGTTAGTTTGTATGTAATGATTATATCAATGGACACTTATCGACTCGACGTTTTGAGAATAAGTTATATCTATAATCGATAGAGTTCAGTTTCGGATTTATGGTGGTGTAATTCCGGAATTAATGAGTTGAGTAAAAATATTCTGTTCGATTAATATTTAATTCAATTTATTGTAGCTACTGGTTATAGGTCCATGGTCCCCGGGTTGGCTCCTAACACGCGAGTGTTTTCTCATTTTATGGAACCTCGAGAATAAATTAAATAGCTGGTCTATTTAATAAATATGCGATATTATTTATTGGTAAATAGAAAAGACATTTTCTATTAAAATAATGACAAAAAGGCGGCGCCATATTTAGTGATAATTTAGGAAAAGAAATTTTTCTAGATTATGTCACATGTATAATTAGTTAATTATTTATTTGTTAGATAATTAATAGAAAAGAGATGAGATATTGATTTTTTGGGAATTATCTCTTATCTTATGACAAATATCTTTTCCTTGTGAGAATAGGTAATTGTGGTGTGAAAATGATAACTCTCTCTTTACTAGTTATTTTCCTATATAAAGAGAGTTCCTCCAAACACAATATTACACACAAATTTGGGCCAACATCAAATAAAAGAAGAAAAAAATTTAGTTTCTTGTTCTAGTCATTAAGCGGAGAAAAACTAGGGTTTTCTTGGAGCATATTCGAGGAGGTTCTACGGAGAGGTTCGACGTCCCCAGTCATCGCTTAGAGATACAATCCGGAAGATCACGGCTTCTCCCTTTGGTCGATTGCATGTTTCTCTCCGGTTGGGGTAAATCTACAAACCGTCTTGTAGATTAATTTATTATGCGAATCATATCGTGGTAAAATCGTAAACGAATCTAATTCGTAGCTTCCGCTGTGCAATCGAGCATTTCGATCGGTGCTGAGAATCAGATATGACAATCCAATTATGGATTTGATCCGGATTCGGGTTTCTGTATATCCAGCACTAAACAATTTAAGTGTGCCAACATAAACATATTCCTCTCGTGTGTCACACACTAAGTTATATGATACATATGATATGACTTGGGGTTTTCGGTAGTGTATTACTTATGATCACAAAACAAATAATAAGATGATAAATAAATCTATGCGGCTTCTATCGGCACCACGAATTTACTATCGGCACCTTTTATTTTATTATTTTTCATTTACTTCACTACACCACCAAATCACTAAAAGCACCACATTCATTTAATAACATTCAAAAAATGTACGCTTTAGTTCCTCATCTTTTATAAATTATAAAATAACACAAAAAAGAAGATTAAATTTGTGTCCATCCAAATCATCAACATCACCTACCTATCTTCTTTCTTCCTTCTATTTTTTTCATTTGAACCAAGCACAAAAAGAAAAAAGCAAGGCTTTCAACTTGGCCGGAGAAGTTGGCCGGAGAAGAGAATTTCGCCGGAGAACTTAAATCAAAACAAAAACATTTTTTTAAACCCAAAACAAGCAAATAAATCAAGATAAACAGCTTCAAATCTGAAAACTAATGTTTAAAAATAAAATGGATAAACACATATTCATGAGGGAAAAAGGGACAATCATCAATCCAGGACCATTGTGTGTATATTTATAGATTTATAGAGGAAAAAGGCGGTGGGTGTAATCTAAAAGAGTTCACCGGAGGAAAAATGTGGTGGTTTTCAATTTTTTCCGTCAGAGAAGAAACAGTTCCTGCATTTGCGATGAAGATGATTGGTAGCGTCACCTGTACTGACGTTGATTTGGTGCTAACAACGTCAGGACAACTGACTTTTAAGCAATCTGAAAAACTCAGGCAATGTTGAAACGTCGATAGGCCTGACGTTGTAATAGCAAGACAACGTCAACGTGACTGGCGTTTGCGTAACGTCGATTACTCCGACGTTGTTTATACATTTGGAGCTTCAGTTTGGCTGACGTAAAAATTTGCTCCGATGTTGTTTACACATTTGTAACGTCTGTGTTGCCGACGTTGTTAGTGTCAGAAATAAAACACCGGAAAACCCCTCTTTTTCATCAGAAATTGCATAAAAACATGATTTTTCTCCACAAATGATGCTTTTACATGTTTTTCATGTTGTAATAGGTTAACCCATTCACCTATTTCAAGTATTGAAATAAAAATCAAGATTTTTTTTTGTTTTTTTTATGAAGCTTTTGATGATTTTGATGTGATGAAGAAGATGAAGTTGTGTGTAAAATAAATGTATTTTGAGATGACAAAGGAGATGAAGATGTGTAGAAAAAATATGAATGTGTGTTAGATTGTGGATGAATGGTGTGTAGAAAAAGATGAAGAAAAATGTTTGTGATTTTTTTTACTTTTAATTTTTTTGGAATGAAGAAATGAATTTTGATGATGAAGATAAAGAAAGATGTAGTATTTGAGTTAATGTTAATGATTTGTGGATTGTTATGCTGATGAAGATTGTGTGTAGTGTTTATTAATGGAATTTTTGTTGAAGAATAAAGATGATGAAGATGGATGAAGATGATGATGAAGATGGATGATGAAGATGGATGAAGATGGATGATGAAGGATGATGAAGATTAAAGGGTGTTTTGGATTAATGTTAAGATTATATTATTAATGAAGGACTAAGATGTTCTATTAATTTAATAAAGGACTTGATTGTAATTTTATAAAATTGTGGTATATGAAGTAAAAAAAAATTTTGGTAGTGCTTGATGTAAAAAAAAATTTAAAAAAATATATTCATTGTGGTGTCAAGAGTGATTTAGAGAGTGCCAAGAATAATCGTGGTACCGTGAACAATTTGGTGGTGCCGATAGAAGCCGCTTAATCTATCATTTATTAATAATAAAAACAATTAAAATAAATTGTTTTTCGGACACTACACGTAACAATAAGAACATCTAAACTTTTTGAAAACAAGAATGTACTCCAGGCTTGGTAGGGGTTGAAAATGATATACTCATACACTTTGAATTGCTGAATTTATGTTTTGGGGTTGTTTAGGATGATGAAGTTGTATTTGTGACATTTAACTATAAGAACATATATACTATGTACTTTGTACACAAACTAGAGCCTTATTTGATGTCTTTTAGTATAAAACGGGATTTAATTACTTAAATTTAACAAGGAGAATTTCACATGAAGGCATATTTTTCCCTTTTCCAAATCCAGTTTAGCTCCGGTAACCAGCCAATGCCCTGGATTATCATGTGGTCCTTTACTCAACTCTGATGTGTCTACACACTTCAATAGCTTATTCATATGAACCGGTACCGGAGGGCCAGTCGGATACACTCCGGAATCCACCAACACCGGTACTGGACTTTTTTCCTTATCCAAGTTGCCGGAAATCGACGTACTCAATGCCGACAAAAGGCTTAGTTTCACAGCAGACTGTTCCCCGGAACTCTGCATCCAGTTAGACTGGACAATGTTGCATTTGGAAATCTTAGTGAACAAAAGCCGGAGATGTAGAACGGATTTTGCATCGTGCTTCGTAACTAGAAGTTGCGCTCCGGTGACAATGAAGGCGTCGTCTTTCCGTGTAGACCATTTGGGATCGTATTTTACAGGAGCTGTGCATGCATGTGAAAATTTCTTCCACTGCACGGCTTCAAGAAATCGATCATCTGTAATATCTTCAGTTCCTTGCCAGTTTAAGTGTTGTGTGATCCTATCTTGAAACAATATTGGGGTGTTTGATAAGTGTTGCAGATGTATAGCCAACCTGATGACGTAATATTACGTACGACTATTTAATTAGCCTAAAAAGTACAAGCCGTGAATGATGTGGTTAGATTGAAGGTTTTACCTGTTGCATTTCATGCCTTCAAGGTACAACCGCATTCCGGTTATCGGTTTCTCACCCACGGTAACCTACAAAATGTTTGTTCACGTAAAATCGTGGGAAATGCTGAGAGACCACAATGGTTGTGACAACAACCGTACGTTGTGCTAGGAAGGAAAAAAAAAATTCGAATGCTAATTTACCTGTGTGGTGTTTACGTAGAGCTTAGGGCCCATTGGATTGAAATGTAAAGAGGGGGTGGAAAAGGCCTTATTTCTAACTGGTCCAAGTGGGAGATCATTATGCAAAGGGGCCCAAATTTTGTGCGTTTGAAAGTCCAGAAAGTATTGTAGATCTGTTATGGGTGGCTTATCTGCATAGAAAATCCACTTATATTGTTAATATTGTTGTTATTATAATGTACATAAAATTCACTAATTCAGTTTCATTTTCCATTGAATAAACCAGCGCAATCTTGAAATGCAAAAAATATACATTAAAAAAAAAAGATTAAAAACAAAGGCAATGAATCAACATGAAAAACAAAACAGATGAAGTTGTATATATATATACTCAATGTTTGATTATTATTAGGAATATATATATAGGAGAAGATTATAGTAAAAAAATGGTTATACCCTAACCATGGGGTCCCCACCCCCGATATATATATATAAACATACATCGGAGATAGAGATTAATGTAATGCTTATGCGATAGAGAAGATTATAGTAATTTACACTTACACCGGAGATAGAGATTAATGGCATGCGATAGAAAGCCTTTGCCCCGGACTCCATTGAGAAGAGAAGTAATAGGAATGAAGCTAAATTGAATAGCATCCGGCTTTGATGGAACCGTTAAAATCCATTCTGAGTGAGTACTCGTTGTTGTGTCTCCGCCTCTCTTTGAGCATATAACTGTAATTCCCTATTAATAATAAACACATAAAAGAGTCAAAGAGAGAGAGAGAAATAAAGATTTCAAACCTGATTGATACCAGAAAGTGCAATCAACCTTAACTACGAGGGCCAAGTTCAACGTGATTGATAATTATGAACGGAGGGAGTAGATATTGAACGGGGGCTTTTGGGGAGGTAGTGTACGTGAAAACCAAAAAGAAAACGGTGGTAGTGTGAGGAAAGAGAGGGAGAAAGAAGAAAAATACGAAGAAAACGAGTAGCTTTGGACTTCATTTTTCGTGGTGGTTTTCAGTACGGTGATGATTTTGGTTTTAGGTACCATACCCGGACGGAAAACGACTGTTTTGTGAGCTCAAGAATCTATTGGGGTATAGCAAGTTGTTACCGAAAAAAATATCATCCAAAGGCCACCGGTAAGGAAGATTTTTTTTTTTTTTGGGAGGGGGAAATCGGATCTTTATTTATATTCAAAAACAAAAAATTTATACATCACGAGTTCACCGTAAGCATAAACAATCAACTACGCCTATACAAATATTCTACTTTTGACGGAAAAAGCTAGTAGCAATGTAGAAGAACTAAGTAGGCCAACGGTAAGGAAGATTTTGTTGATTGTAATAGGTTTATCTGTTTTTAAGCATGTAATCTTAATCCATGAATTTTGTGTTATTCTTGCTAAATTGTGATCTAGATTTGTATTTGTTAATATGCTACTACCTCCGTCCTAAAATATAAGTCATCCTACACTTTTAGTTTTGTCTCACAACATAAGTCGTTCTACATTATCAATGCAAAATTTATTATTCTTTTCTCTATCTTACCTATAATTTATTATCAATCCAAACACTTTCATTACTTAACAACTATTGTATTAATGACAGTCAAGGGGCAATTTAAACAATTACCATTAAATTTATCACATTCAACCATTTTTTTAATCTGTGTGAAAACAAACACCTACATACCTAAATAATAATAATAATAATAATAATAATACTCTCTCCGCTTTTTTTTATCTGTCATATTTCATAATTTGTTCTGTTTTTATTTATTTTGTCATTTTATATTTCCAATACATTTATTAATTTTTTCCTCCTTACTAATAAATTATTTACATCTCCATTAAAAAAAAAATACATTTCTAATACTAAAAACTTCTTTACCAATAAAATATTTACATCTCCAATAAGAAAAATAAATTTTCAATACTAGATTTTAGACATATTAATTACTTTTTAAATCTGTATAATTCATCTCTCTACGACAAATAAAAAAACGAACGAGAGTAATAAACAAGTTGCAAACGAGTTGAATAGGGAACTTACATCTTTGGAACTTGCATCTTTGTTTGTGATTTCTGTGAAAATATTGATTGAGTTTGGTTGTGGGTCAAAGACATTAAAGGCCGGTGGTACCTGCATTAGGTAAGGCCGTCAATGGAATTGTAAGAGCGACCCCAGTAGGAGGCCTCAATTACTTCTTCTAAACATATTGTTTTCCGTTTTAGTTACACTTTTTTAACACTTAAAATTTCTTTCACTCCAATAAACAACCTCTATACAACCCCCAATAAACAACTTTTCTCTTTCATCTACCATCACATTTAATTTTTAACCCCATAATTTAGCTAGAAAGAGAAAAGGTTGTTCATTTCAACCAATAAAATGCACATTTAATCATTTTTAACCTCATAATTTAGCTACAAATAAAAAAATAGTTGTTCATTTCAATCAACAATTTTTTAATTAATTCTTTTACTTTAAAGATCTCTAAAGGTCCCCTGAAATTTCAAGGTAGGAGTGGGGGATTTTACAAGAAATGTCAAGGTAGGAGTGGGGGATTTTACAAGTTGGGGGCGAAGTACAGGTGTTGCTGTGGCTTTTAGGGACCCGATAAATATTTTTGGGGGAGGGTTGAGGGTCCATTATGGATACCCTAATGCCTTTAAAAATGAAAGTCATTTAACATCCGATCAATGTATTTTGATACTATCTCCGGTCTAAAATATAAGTCAGCGTTGACTTTGGCACGCATATTAAAGAGGTGATAACTAATCGAATTTTTTATTTATCGTGACGAAATTACCCTACAGCCCTTGTTCGGTCAATTGCGGTGTAAACAATGGGTAATTTCGTCATGATAGTGTAAAAATTCGATTAGTTATCGCCTCCTTAATATGCGTGTCAAAGTCAACGGTGACTTATATTTTGGACCGGAGGTAGTATAAGTTACTCCATCCGTCTCAACTTGTTTGGAACATTTTGAAACTCACGATATTTAAGGAGACATTAATTAATAGGTTGTCTGGTAATTTAAAACTAATGTATGAAGACTTATATTTTGAAACGGATGTAGTATTCAGAGGGAAAAAAAAAACACACACACATTGAAGTACAAGAAAAAGAAATTACCCTTTTGTTTTTGAATTGAAGTGGAGAATATGTACAAGTCCCTGTAAACAATTGATCACCTAAGTCATCCAAGTGACTTTTGAGTTGAGAGGGCTCCATTGTTGAAGATTTGTCTTGCCTAACTAGGACCATGTCGGCTCCTCCAATGCTCAATCCTACAATGATGTGTGTACCATATTTCTCAATGAACCTACCAAACACCAACCATATTTATCACTTTATTATTTCCTTTTTTTTTTCTAAATGGAATATATAAAAATTACAGAGCTATATTTATTTATTTTTTTGAAAACCATACATCGATATTTTTTTTTTTTTTTATTTTTTGGACTGAAACGGACGCACAACAAATGCACACACATTTTTCCCAAGTCTAAACAATTGACTTGGTCATATCATCCATTCCGGTCATCATTTTCACCTATCCAGACTACATATCTTTTTATAGTTGTAGACAAATTTCAAAATATTGAGCACCCGATGCGCTTGGTCATATCTTCTGTTTCGGTTATCATTTTCACCTATTTAGACTAAATATCCGTTATATGCAAATTCCTTTAAAAGTTTTTAGTTGTAGACAAATTTAAGAATTTTGAGCATTCAATTAATTGACTTGGTCATATCCTCTGTTTCGGTCATTATTTTCACCTTTTTAGACTAAGTATCCTTTATATGCAAATTCCGTGGAAAGTTTTCAGTTGCGTACAATATTTTATAAGAAAAATGATTATAAAGTTAAAACTAAAGACAAAAGGCATTTAGAAAAAAGGCATACTAGAATATGTCAAAAAAAAGGCATTTAGAAAAATTTCCAAACCATACTAGAATAGCAAGTTTTTAACAAATAAAGACAAATTCTATGAGTGACACAAATATCCTTACTATTTTTCTACTTCTTCACGCGTTAAGCATATAATTTTATTTACTTGAATAATATAACATTCACTCACACTTTTCTTCTCACACTAAATCATATTCACAAGAAAAAGAAAGAGAGTTTTATTGACACCCCTATTTTTACTGTTGGCTTCCTATTATTTTTGATACCATAAAAAATTATTTCGACAACACAATTTTTTTAATGAACGCAACGTCAGTGACGTTGGTTTTCAATACCAACAACAGTGTCACTGACGTTGCTGTTTAAAAACGAAAGTAAGTGGCACCGACGTTTACGTTATAAAAGTGTCACAACTTAGAAACGTCAGTCCTCTGACGTTGATATAAAAAGGAACGTAAGTGACACTGACACTTTCTAGTGTGGTGCCGGAAGTAAAAACAAGAATATATGTGTGATGCCAAAAGTAGAAAAAAAATCAAAAAAATGTGTCAATAGTAAAACTGAGGTGCCAATAAAACCCAAAAAAAAAAAAAAACCGATACATTCCAAATATAATTTCAACCAAAATTCATTTTCTCAATAAATTTAAATCAATAAAATCTATATCCAAACGGGCCCTTGTAAGTTGCAACACAATTAACATTCTTTTTGAGTGGACAATTAACAATTTTTTTTTGAGTGGACAATTAACAATTAACATTTTTTTTGAGTGGACAATTAACAATTTTCCCAAGCAAAAAATAAAAAAAATAAAAACAATTTTCAAACAATTATTTCTCTTGATCTACAACTCAACAAATCATATTTCTTTCATTAATATTTACTTTTCATAATCTATCTCTTAATACCCCATTTAATATCCTTCCATAGTCACCTCAATTTTTTTAAGGGCTCCATAGTCATCTCTTAAATCAGGAATTGTAATCAGCGATTTTAAATTTACCGTTTTTCTCTCCCTCTCACTTAAAAAAAAAAAACTCCAACGATTTATTGAACACCGTTTGCTCACAAAAATAGAAGCGAAAAATCAGTTTTCATAGTATTTTAGAGAGATTCACATAGCCAACCAGAATCATGATGATAAATAAAACTCGCCAACGAGCAGAGGCGGATGTATGTTGAAAACAATGAGGTCCGCAGACCCACCCCGTTCAACCACAAAAATATATTAAATATTACATGTGAAAATTCTGTGCATCCGTTGACAAAATTACAAAAATATACTACTTAGAAAAAAATATTATGTATCCATTAGAGTGATAATTTGAGGAGGTAATCGATATGGTGTTAAAAGATACAAAAGAGAACGAGACAAGACCTATATAATTGATATGAGCGCTTAAAGTTTGAAAATTGTTGGAAAGAAAAGGGTCATTCTACTGTAGGGACTCCCTAATAGGGAACTGCCTACGTGGCAGGATCTGGACCACACAGTTTTCTGAGGTGGAATACACAGTGCCCCGTGTGTGGAAATTGTGTGGTCGGATCTTGCGCGTAGACGATTCGCTAGAGGAATCCCTATGATATAATTTTCCGAAAGAAAAGGAAGGTTAAATTAGTACAACTATTTATCTAATTCTTTTCTCTTTTTTAGGAACGATTTAACCACGTCCCACACCCCACATCAACTAATTACTCATTCCGTTTCAAAATAACTGATGCAGATGTCAAGAACACGCATATTAAGGATGTGAGTTAATGCTTTAATTTAAATACCAAAATAACTAAAAAAAACTCTTAGTATATAATTAATGCAATGTTGTATTTATTCTCTCATTTCTTAATAAATAATGGTAGATGTGGGAAAAACACAGTGAAGAGAGTTTGAGAAAGTAATAATACTAGAATAAACTCAACTTATTTTTATTCATCATAAAAGAAGAGTATATATACAAGTATGGAGAGGAATGTCCTAGTAATGTCATGAGTGCTATGGGCGGCTAGTATGTGATAGGACGGTCCATATGCGGCTGGACATAAAGGCTAAGACAATAAGACAAACTAGAGTTACTTTATGACATATTAATTGTTTATATCACACAATTAATATGTCATGTTACAAATAATGTGTACAAGTAAAGTGTTACACGAAATACAAGAAATATTCATAATATTAAATATTATGTAATATTTCCACACACACCCCCCCTCAAACTGGGTTGTATATGTTTATACAGCCAAGTTTAATACTCAGTCTGCTGAACATAAGGGGTGGAATGGCCTTTGTGAGAATATCAGTATTCTGGTCGGCTGAGGGAACATACTGAAGTTGAATGATATGTGCATCAATCTTCTCTTTAAGAAAATGTCGGTCAATGTCCACATGTTTTGTTTTATCATGATGAACAGGATCCTCTGCCATGCATAATGCTGAATTATTGTCACGGTAGAGTATGATGGGTTGCTGAGGAGGTTGTTGGAGTTCAGTAAGGACTCTTTTCAGCCACAGTGCTTCACAAATGCCCAAAACAAGTGCCCTGAGTTCAGCTTCAGCACTACTTCTAGATACAGTAGGTTGTTTCTTGCTTCTCCAAGTGACAAGATTACCCCGTACATATGAACAGGAGCCTGTGGTAGATCTTCTGTCTATGTGGCAACCAGCCCAGTCAGCATTAGTGTAGACCTTAATGGATCTCTCAGTAGACTTAGTGAAATGTAAGCCTTGGCCAGGAGTTGACTTTAAGTATCTCAATATTCTGTGGACAACATCCTAATGTTGCTCAGTAGGGCAATGCATGAATTGACTGACAAGGCTAACTCCATATGCAATATCAGGTCTTGTATGAGAGAGGTAAATGAGTTTCCCTACAAGTCTCGATATTGATTCTTTCTGACAGCAAGATTACCATGCACCAGAGAATTACTTGGGTCTACTGGAGAGATAGCAAGTTTGCACCCTAACATGCCAGTTTCCTTCAGCAGGTCCAACACATACTTCCTCTGTGAGACTGAGATACCCTGGCTGTTTCTCGCTATTTCCATGCCAAGGAAGTACTTGAGATATCCCAGATCTTTAACTTGAAACACTTTTGCCAGAAGGGTCTTCAATTGTTGGATCTCAGCAGGGTCGTCACCAGGAAGGATGATATCATCCACATAGACAATAAGAATGGATCTTTTCTGGTTGGTTGTTTTGATAAACATGGTGTGATCTGAGTTGCATTGATGATATCCAGCAGCTTTAACCACAGTAGTAAGTTTGCCAAACCAGGCTCGAGGGGACTGCTTCAGGCCATATAGAGATTTCCTCAGTTTGCAAACTTTCCCTTGAGTGTGAGTGTTGGCAAAACCAGGAGGTACATTCATATAGACTTCCTCAGTAAGGTCACCATTTAAGAAAGCATTCTTGATATCCAATTGGTGGAGAGGCTAGTCAAGTTGGACAGCAAGTGAGATCAGTACCCTGACAGTGTTTAGCTTTGCCACAGGTGCAAAGGTCTCTTTGTAGTCAAGTCCATATGTTTGAGTGAATCCCCTTGCAACCGGTCCTAGCTTTGTATTTGTCAATAGTACCATCAGCATTGTACTTGATAGTGAACAGCCATTTACAGCTGACTGTCTTCTTTCCATATGGGAGAGTGGTGAGGTCCCAAGTATGGTTGTCAAGAAGATCAGTCATTTCAGTTTTGACAGCTGCCTTCCACCTATCATGTTGAAGAGCTTCCTGTATATTCTTAGGAATGGAGTGAGAATCCAAGTCCTGTGTAAACATGGCAAAAGAAGGTGACAAGTGATCATAAGACACATAAGTATGAATAGAGTGATTAGTGCATGATCTCTTTCCCTTTCGGACAACAATGGGTCTGTCATCAATATCAGTGGAATGAGCAGGGTCAGTAGGCTCAGGAGGCTGCTGAGGTTCAGTGGGTTCAGTAGGCCGCTGAGGTTCGGTAGGCTGCTGGGGCTCGTGCAGGCTGCCGAGGTTCGGGAATCGCCGAGGTGCGTAGGGCCGATGAGTATCGGGAGTCCGCCGAGGAGTTGGTTGAGGGATGGAGTGAGCTCAATTTCAATAAGGTTGCCATCGTGATTGTCTCGTAGGTTTGCCGTAGTATGGGGTTTTTTCAAAGAATTTACATCCATAGAATTGTAAAATCTTTTGTCGGTGGGAGAATAACACTTGTAACCCTTTCTCGTCTTTGGCATAGCCTAGGAAGATGCACTTATGAGCTTTGGGATCAAGTTTGCTTCTGTGTTGGGCATGAATATAGACAAACACAGTACATCCAAAGATTTTTGGAGGCAAGTCAGCAATGAGATGAGGGCAGGAATGAGTTGTCAGCAGGGTTTGGATGGGAGTCTTGAAACCTAACACTCTAGTAGGTAACCTGTTGATCAGATATGTGGCTGTTAATATAGCTTCACCCCACATGTATTTTGGCACATGTGTGGTGAACATGATTGATCTAGCCATCTCCAAGTAAGTGCCTATTTTTCCTCTCGGCGGGCCCATTCGCGAGGTGTCTCTACACGGCCTACGATGTGAACAATTCCCTTATCATTCGGGAAGGTGCCGAGGTTGGACTCATAGTATTCCGGGGCATTATCTGTTTTTAAGATTTTAATCTTAGTGTCAAATTGAGTGGATACCATGTTATAGAATTCTTGGAAGATGGTTCCAACTTCGGATTTATCTTTCATCAAAAACAACCATGTGATTCTGGTGTGGTCATCTATGAAGGTGACAAACCACCTCTTCCATGTTATACTTTTAACTCTTGAGGGTCCCCATACATCACTATGAATCAAAGTGAAAGGTGTGGAAGGTAAATAAGGTATTTTAGTATACATAGATTTAGTAAGTTTGGCAAACTGACAGATATCACATTGAAGATCACTGAGGTTACATCCTTTAAACAATTCAGGATTTCCAGACTTTAAATAACCAAAACTTGGATGACCTAGTCTATAATGCCGAGCATGATATTGTCTAAGGTTTGGTTGCCAGGCTGCTGAGGCTATTTCAGTCTTTGGTCTTCTGTCTTCATCAGGGTTGACCACAAACAATCCTGAGCACAGGCTTTAGCTCTCCCAATCACTTCCTGTGAAGAAAGATCCTGGAATATACACTGATTGTCATTAAACAAGGCTGTCCAATTTAGGTCCTGCGTAAGTCTACTGACAGATATAAGGTTGCAGTCTAATTTTGAAACAAACAGGACATCCTGTAAGCAGATCTTATCGTAAGTTTAACATTTCCAAAACCTTGTGCACGGGAAATAGATCCATCAAAGCAATCTTAATATTGTGGATCGATGACGGGGTTTAAGGTGAGATATAAGCCTTTTGTTACCGGTCATATGTGAGGATGCCCCGAATCAACAATCCAAGTATCACTACCGAGAGGTGAGTGGAATGTACTGTTTTAGCATGAGTAGTTGTGTCGGTGATGGAACTACCTTCCTTTTCTTTGAGCAAGGAAGGCTTTGAAGGCGCAAATTGAGCATTCAAAGCGGTGTCCTTGTTCTCTTCTTCACCGACATGTACGCCTGGATTTCCCTGGTTGGTTTGGAGGATTTTGAGGAGTTAGGCTTACCATGTAGTTTCGAAGCAATTGTCCTTTGTGTGATTTGTGTGTTTGCGGTGGTCACAGAACAACTTTCCTGTCTTCTCAGTAGGCTTTCTGTAGACCTCAGTAACCTCAGCAGGCTTCCTGACAACCATCAGTGCTGAGCTCTCAGTAGGGTGATCAGCAGGGTTGCTTTGCAGCATCACTTTTCTCCTGCTTTCCTCATGTTTGACTTCATCAAACACAGACTTGAGATTGGGGAGTGGTTTAATAGCAAGGAATCTTCCTCTAACATCATCAAAAGATGGGTTCAGTCCAGTGAGGAACTTGAATACCCTCTTTTTCTCAATGATGTCCCTGTACAAGGTAGCATCCCATACATCATTCCATTGGTGAGTTTCCAACATATCTAGGTGTTGCCATGCCTTAAATAGTTGGTTGAAGTACTGAGTTACAGACAGATCCCCTTGCCTGCAATTTTGGATTTGATCTTCAAGATCATAGACCTCGGATGTATTGTCCTTTTTTGAGTAAAGGTCTACGGCATTGTCCCGATTTCCTTTGCGTATCATACATCATGAAGTTCTCATCGATCTCTTTTGTCATTGACCTCGTGAGGATGGTCATGACTTGGTTATTTTCTGTGTCCCATGCTTCAAACTTGGGGTCAGTTTCAGCAGGGGCAGGTTTGGAGCCAGATAGGTCTCCCATCTTGCTATGGCCGGAGATATACATCTTCATAGACCTTGACCATAGCATGTAGTTGTTGCCATCAAGTCTATGATTCGTAAATGAAGAGTTTTCAGTGACCCCAGTCTACTGAGGCTGCTGGGACTCTACTGAGGGTGAAGAAGCTTTGGATATTGAAGACATTCTTGATATGAGATGAGATTTTTCAGCGGATTAAGGAGATTTTGTAGCGGATTAAGGAGTTTATCGTTCCGATACCATGAAGAGAGTTTGAGAAAGTAATAATATTAGAGTAAACTCAACTTATTTTTATTCATCATAAAAGAAGAGTATATATAGATACAAGTATGGAGAGAAAGGTCCTAGTAGTGTCATGAGTGCTATGGGCGGCTAGTATGTGATAGGACGGTCCATATGCGGCTGGACATAAAGGCTAGGACAATAAGAAAAACTAGAGTTACTTTATGACATATTAATTGTTTATATCACACAATTAATATGTCATGTTACAAATAATGTGTACAAGTAAAGTGTTACACGAAATACAAGAAATATTCATAATATTAAATATTATGTAATATTTCCACACACAGTAAATGCCACATTGAAAATGTATGTAAAGTCCACATCGATAAAGTAAGTGAGTGCTCACCACCATATAAGTGTGAAACATAAATGTCTTGTCATCTCGGGTTAGCCCTTTTAGACCAAGCGAGGACGGCGGTCTAAGCAGTTGACCGGACATGTATGACTCATTTAGCGCTACCAGGCCCGGGTCTGGGGGCATTACAGAATGGTTTTCCGAGCCGACTATCAGACGGAACTATGCGCTGCACCGTACAAGAAGACGATGTAAGGATGACCTCTAGTTACCTCTGGTAGGGACGATCCGGGAACTGTCTCGGCCGTCCTGCGAGGACGCCAGTCCCTTATAAGGGGGGAGAATGTAAAGTCCACATCGATAAAGCAAGTGAATGCACACGCCCATATAAGTGTGAAACATAAATGTCTTGTCAACTCGGGTTAACCCTTTTAGACCAAGCGAGGACGGCGGTCTAAGCAGTTGACCGGACATTTATCTCTCATTTAGCGCTACCAGGCCCGGGGTCTGGGGGTGTTACAATGTAACTGCCTCAGTTATTTTGAAACAAATCTTTTTCATAATTGCGTTTCAATTATTTCGAAACGGAGGAATTACAAATTAATATTAGAATTCTTTTCATTTTGTTCTCTTATCCCTAGAACTATCATATCACTAATGCATTATAATACTACCTTCTCCTGAAAATATAAATCCGTTAAACTTTTTGAGTTTGTCCAATGATATAAGTTCATTTAGAATATCAATAAAGCATTTATTATATATTTTTTTCCTTTTACCCCTAATTTATTATACATTCAGTCAAAGGGTATTCTAGACATTATCGTTAAAATTAATAATACGTAACCATTTTCTTAATCTGTGTGAAAAGACCTAAACTAACTTATATTTTGGGACGGAGGTAGTATTTGACTCTTTAACGGGTTTATGTTTTTTGGTTTTTTATTATTTTTTAGTGGAAGCTTTTTTGTTTGTTAAATCAGATCAATCCACTAATTCTCATTAAATAGTTCACCCTTTTCATAACGGATTTTATGATGTTTGAGCTAGATTGTGTAGGTTATGGTTCACCCATAAATATGACATGACATCGACGTTCTATTCGTAGAGAAAACTGTACCAATTTCCAAATATTTTTTTTGTTGGACCAAATTACCAAAATATTTTTTCGTTTATTACACATCACCTATATTATTATTTTTTTGTTGAAGAAACACCTATATTATATGAAAAGCGATTTTATGGTATTCATGGAAAACTAATCATTGACTAGAAAAACATTCGACCAAGCCCAATATTCATTGTTGTGACACTAATATAAATCTTTTGGGATTTAAAGGTCAAACTTATTATAACAATGGGTAATGGTTATAAATGATAAAATTGGAGAAAAAATTGTCAAAAAGAACAAGTGGATTAAAAAACCGTGAAAATGTCAAAAGACAATTGAAAAGACGAAACTACCCTTATCATATTTAACAACTTTAAATTTTTTTTGCTTAAAGCCCCCGGTATCCGAAACCCACTGGTCTGTCCAATCCGGAGTTCGGCATAGGTCGTGCTTGCAGAGTGTGACTCTTATTCAGGGGTTAAGGTCTGATCAAGAGCTCTTTCAAACAAATCCATTAAAAATACTCCACTAAAACTTTTTAAGGTTAAATGTTGTAAATGACTGTTTTTTATCTAAAATGAGAAAAAATGACAAGAAAAAAAGATAGTGGTTGAGAAGGACAAAAACGCGTATGTTACTACATGTGTTACTACATGTTGCTACAACCACATGTAGTAACATGCGCGTTTTTGTCTTTGTCAACCATTATTTTTTTTCTTGTCCTTTTTTTCTCAATTTGTATCTTATTTTGTCCTTCTGACCTCTGGCCTCAATTTTTTAATGTCAAACAAATCCACTACCAAACAAATTAATTAGAACAAAAGCAAAAACAAAACCGTAAGAAAGCATAATCGTCCACTGGAATGCCAAATCGTCATTTTTCACTATTTTTTCAATTCCACTGGAGTACATGAAATTTGTCATTATTAACATTTGTTCATCATAAAAAAAAGGCTCCTAAACGCGTGTTTACTGTATATTTGATTGAATAAAAAAACAATATAAATATCTATCGTTCTTTATTTTTAAATATTTATATTTCTCAATTTGTAAACTTCAAAAATAATATAATAATATCACAATTCTTTTTGTGCTCATTAGTTTAAGAATATATTGACCAAATTCCGACGTAATTTTTTAAAAATCATTGTTTTTACCGGTGAATCATATAAAATAATGTGTTGTCATTCAGAGTTAGGATGTATACCTTGCAAGAGCGGCTGGGTCCCAGGCCGAGGGCACGGCGTCTCGAACTTCGTCGGCAAGAGTAAGAGGATATCGATCGATGTGAACATTGAAAAGTACAATGTAATAGCCATCTAGTCCTAAATATTTCGTATTTGTTGCATCTGTTGCCCATGAACTACTCTGGAAACCGAACATGGAATTAAACAATCCCGAAGGAATTCTTCCATTCACTGAAGTTTTCTGGTTGAATAACTCAGCCATCTGAAACCAAATACAAACGGTGTATAAAGTGAATATATTATATTCTCTTTAATAATTCTACAATACCACAGTTCAAAACAAGAATTAAATTACATTCATCTACATATTATTGGGCTCAATTATTTATTATGTGATATATTTGATTGCTGAAAAAAAAAATATTATTATATTTCATCATACTTAGTATTATATTATGTCATCATTATTATTAAATAATGTAATATTAATAACTAATGTCATTAAGTCTCAGTCTTGATGACTTAATGACACAGAATATTTAATATGTTATAATTAAACAAATATTATGGTATAACACAAAGATTATTTAATATATTGTGATATTTAACACACACAAAAAAAACGCATTAACACACGTATATACATGTGACTCAGTACTCAGCTTTAATCGGGTTTTATTACGATTGAAAGATAGAACAATACAACTATTTACGACCACACAATAGCACACAAAAGTGGATTAACACAACACATAATTAATATAGGTATAACTTTTCCTATAAAGAGGAAAACTACGCTGGATAACTGATTTGGTTCCAGAAGGATTCGAGCTAGGTCTCATCGGCATTTCATTTGCTTTTCTTAACAAATAAAAAATTACCCTTCAAGAAAAATAAATAAATAAAACAAAAACAAATAAAACTCTTAAAAAAAGAAAAACCGGAGAGAGAATGGTCACCATAAATTTTAGAATGGTCATGGTGCAAATCCTACTTGGTGCACTATAACCGATAGGAATTTTTATAATTAAAATAGTCCCCACCGTGAAAAATAAACTACAATTAATGATGTTGAAATTGATATTTGATGGTCCAAAACTTGTACTTGACCACCAAAAAATTTCACGAAACTCAAAGCCTGGACAACCAGGACTTAGAAAATCGAATCGATGAGAGACTGATTTATCGGAGATGAATCGAAGATCTCAGATATCACGGAGTCGGCAACCCTTATACCGCGACTTTGAACCATGATGATCCATATTAATTATGGGATCTTATCCAGGATTGTGTTCTGATAATATTCCACACAAAGAAGAAGGAAAGGGAAAAGCACAAAGAAAGTAGTCTCTTAATCCAAAAGAAAAAAAGAAAAAATAGCCTCTACATGAGACATGAGATTCATTGGCCTCTAGCTATATTAATTACCTGACCGAATTCAAGAATATCGGATTGGTATCGAGTTCGATCCCCTTTGTCACATTTGATATCCGTGGAGACATCCTTGAAATCTCCAAAACCAGGTACAGAAAGAAGTTGTTTTTCTGCTTCATTAAGCCAAACTAGCCTATTTCTTCCTTTGCAATACTTGAGTCGAAAATCTGACGTTAAATCAAACCCTTTGCCAAGGCTACTAAGTGCTTTCTCCACTATTTCTGTCATTTTTTTTTTTTTTTTTATTTTTTTTGTTTGGTAATAATAAATTCACAGTGAGGACACTAATGGAGAAACGACGGAGATTTGAAGAGAAAAAAAAATGGCTTTGTGGGATGATGTTGAAATAGTACCATGAAATGTATACAATTGAAGACTAAATAGTATTATTTGATTTTCTCTTCTGAATTAATTTAATTTATAAAATATACAATCAGGGAATAAGTTAGAAGAGTGGAGAAGCTTGACTGGGACTTGGTAAGAGAAGACACATTTATTGTATAATGATAAGAAACTTTCATTCCTTGTTTTGTTTGTTTATATGAAGTTGCCCTCCACAACAATCAGTTGACTTGTTCTTTTGGATTCCTTCCTTTTTCTCTTATTCACACTCCTAAGACATAGATCTAAATGAGATTTTTTGTCTATAAGATATTTGGTAACATTTATATCATTATACGGAAAAAGACATAATTTACAAAGAAAGATACCCAATACAAACATATTAGAGAGGAAAACAAAAATAAGACATCCATGTAGGAAAGGAATCCTCCCAAAACACTTTAGAGACCAAGATTTCCCCCCCATTGAGCCATCTGATGAGCAACAATATATTTTTATCTTTTAAAATGTAAATGACGATGCTGGATATCGTCGTAAATAAATTCATGTCGAAATAACCTAGTGACAATAATTCAAGACCAAAAGATCTAGAAAAAGATAAAAACAAGGAGTGGTGCTTACGGTCGATCCGTTTAACCTGATCTTCAGTTGACGTGTAGGATAGATGATCATCTAGATCCTACACAAATCAAAAAGATCTAGTACACCGTTGTGTAAAAGATATTACTGAAAAACAAGGGTGGTGTTTTGTGATTTTAGACTGAGTATGAGATTATGGAATCACAAGTTGCCTACGTATCATATAATTGTTCAGAAATCAAGTTTCTTTTCGTAGTTCTTGTGATTGTTTATATAGATGATCTTTTGTCTAGGCATGCCTATGCCGTGTCCATTGTGGACTATATTTCGTGTCCCTCAAGGGTTGGATTTTTCTTTGTTAATCCCCGTGATTTTAGGAGATAATCACGGTGTTTGAATAATAGGATCAGAGCCTTCATGGCTGAGGATCATTTCCATAGTTATCTTCTATTTTACACACGTGGACTATTTACCGGGGGTAGCTGTGGCCGACCTGCGTCGAGCCCCGAGGCCGTTATGGCCCGAACTGCGCTGACCCAACTCCGCTGCGCCTTGACCGACCTTCGGTGGACTGGGAAGTGGGTCATGCCGATCTCTCACCCGAGGGTTTGGATCTGCTCTTAGGCTTAAGGTAGGACTCCTAGCTCTTAATGTTGTAGTTTCCTTTAATGTTCTTCCACTATAGGGATGACACGTGGCGAGGCTTAACCCGACCTCCGTCGTAAGCCCCCCATATCTAGCTGAGCTCTTGAGATCAGGTCAGATCTACCAAAGATGTAGCTTGGCTCGGTCATATTGACTTGTATAATAACCCTCTCTTTCCAGGTGGCAATGTTCCGTGATGACGCTGTCATAACTTCCCAGAATTCGAGGCGTTTCTACCCACGTATGTTTGAAGTGGGACGGTTACCCGAGGACGTGTTTTGGGGTTTATAATCCCTCTTCGTATCAATTGTCCATTCATTTGCCTGCAACTACTTTAAATCAGAAGATCGAAACCAATTGCTGATTCTCTCTTCTTCATTTTTACAAGTAAGCTCTTGTTTTCTTGTTCCTTATATTTTCTTTACTCGGTTCATGTCAGTTTCGAGTGCTGAGTCTGAACCCGTATGTAGGCTTTTTGAGTTAGATCCAGAATTCGGAGAGGAGGTACGTACATAGTGTTGTGTTCGAGGAAATTCCCTGGTTTCCTTCTGTTCCCAAGCCCCTTCCTTCTTCTTCTTGTCCTTCTTTCGGGACTTCCGACTTCGTTCTCATCCTGAAGATCCAAAAAACCATGAGGGAAAATAATGGTAGTTATGGGTGGACTCCAAGCTTGATCAAAGCGGGATATAGACCCTTTGCCGTGAATACGGGATTGACCAAGGGGTTTATACCCCTAGCAAACCTGCCGATCCCGAAGTACTCTTACCGGCCACCGGTTGGGTTTTGTACCGTTTACGAGGCTCAACTCCATAGTGGTTTGAGGCTCTCTTGGTGTCCGGCCTACTAAGCCGTTCTACGATACTACAATACAGGCACTGCCCAAGTCGCCCCGAATGGGGTTAGGAGTATTATAGGGTTCGTCGTTTTCGGTAGGATGATCGGAGTCTCATTCTCCGTAAACCTATTTAGGGCATTTTACCAAATTAAAAAGTTCCAGAATAGTGCCGGGAGGTACTATTTCCCTCGCCGATCTGGCGTTTCTCCGGTGGTCGTTGATGGACCTCCTCCTTCAATGGGTGGAAGGAGCAATTTTTTTGTTCGTACTGGAGGGAGATCCAAACTAATTCATTGGAACTCGGACCCATGCCTAAAGTCGTCTGTCCGGTCGACTTTGGTAAGGATGTTCTGCGGGGCATCCGTACTTCCAAAATCTTTATAGGGGTTAAAAAGTTTTCTTCCCGACTACTCGACATTGCTCGGCCGAAGCGGGGCCTGATCCTTATGTTGCTTTGAACCCCACTGACAGAGATGCATGTATGGGTTTTTACTTGAATTTTCGCTTTATATTCCTTCGCTTTTGCTTTTATATTATCTGACTCACTTTCTATCTTGCTTTTTTGTAGTGAGGGCATTGGCTAGCTTGTTGGCTACTGCGAGGACTGATGAGGCTGATGAAAATCAGCTAGAACAAAGTGAAGATACAGAGAGGAATCTGAGTGCATATCCTCCTCTTATCCAAATTGCGTGTCCTACTCCAGGCGTTGCGGCAGTTCAAACATTTACTGGTCTTCCTGATGACTTGGCACTGCAGTCTCCCACTTCTAGGGGAGCATAATCTCTTCCCCTGACAACACGATGCTGGATGAAAAGGAGGAGGATGAGGAGGATGAAGTTCACCTTGTAAGAAGGGGTGCCGAACTGAGATTGGCGAGGGCAGCGACAAGAGATCTAAGAAAATATCGAGGCCACTTTACCCACTATTAATCAAGATCCCTCTACCCAAGATGGGGAGAATGCTGACATAGAGTAGGGCGCAATTTCGGAAATATTCGACATGGAGCTTGGTGAGGCTGGCTTTAAAGCCATGAAGCATGTAAGTCTTTTTATTCTAGTTTGTATTTTAGCACTTTAACTTGGTAAAGTTTCTCATATCAGGGAATTCTTGTGGGTCAAGAAGCGTTCAAAAGACTAGCCACGTCTTCTGCTAACGCCGTGGAGTCTAAGAAGAAGATGGACAAACTAAAGAAAACGGTCTCCGACTGCCGGAAAAAGGTCAAGGATGTGACCAAGGCCAAAGATCAAGAGATCAGAGTTCTCAAGGAAGAGCTCCAAACTCAAGCGGCCGAGCATAAGGTCTTCGAAGGATAAGTACATGGAAAGCCTTCAAGTTTTGACAGATGATCATCTAAAGGAGAAGACCGAGCTAGAGCAGATGATCGCCAAGCTTTGAGCTGAGAAGAATGAGTTAACTGCTCAACTTGAGGTTGCCCCTGCCCAAGATATTAGGAGTTTTAAGGCTTCTAAGGAGCTCTCCCAGACCTTGACCTTCTGCTGGCTCCCGTGGTAAACTTCAGCTATTCCATGGGAGTGGATGATGTTCGGGCCTAGTTTGATGAGCTTTTTGTGGACAACCTTGCCAACAAGGCTTATTACAAACATGGCATGGAGCAGGCCTATGAAGATCGTCTGAAGGATTTCAAAAAAGGAGTAGACATTGTGTCTAAGTATGGTAGATTCGCTGCAGCTGCTCGTCACGCGTCTTCTTCAGGCCGTGCTAGTGCTACTTTTGCTGCTACTTTGGAAAATCTTCCTCATGAAGTAGAGCCCGGGCAGAACTCTGGCCCTCATGCATCCTAGACTTCTTTTCCTTGTAATTTTTATTTTTTTTTGCTAATTTTGATTCAGAAATTTCAAGATGTAACCCGTACAATGTTTTTATAATATATGCAAGAAATTTTACTAAGTGTTTTTACTTTAGCTTTATTTTTAGTACTTATTTTAAGCATTTCCACTCTGTGTTGGGGTACCTTGCCCCTCGGTATGTCATGCATACACTTGAAGTATTTGGATGTCATACTTGTGTAATTTTTGCCCATGAGTCTAACTTGCAAAGCTCTGTAATTCAACGTCTGTCCTGTAGACTTAACGATTTTGGCTGAGTCCGTCATGCGGAGCTCAGTTTGTCTGTCCTGCGGACTTAGCGATTTTGAGTGAGTCATCCTGCGGAACTCAATTTGTCTGTCCTGCAGACTTAGCGAATTTGACTGAGTTCGTCTGCGAGCCCGGTTGTACGTCTGCGGACTTAAAGGATGTTGACTGAATCCGGCCTACAGAGCTCAGTTTGTCTGTCCTGTAGACTTTATGAATTTGATTGAGTCTGTCCTGCTGAGCTTAGTTTGTCTCTTATACAGACTTAACGATTTTGATTGAATTCGTCTTACGGAGCTCAGTTTGTCTGTTGATAAGAAGATTTTTCACGATCCAAAAACCAAACAATATTTATAATCCACGAAACTCATATACCGTGAAACCACTCTCTAACCGGCCAAACACCGGGTCGATCGTAGTAGAATGGCAAAGAGTACGGGGTCGATCCCACGAGGAAATTGGGTCGAATACGAAACTTGTGTTAAAATCGATGAACAAAGAACATGCGAAGAAGATAAACGATCGAAGCCCATACTAAGCTACGGCACGAAAAAGGATTCAAAGCATGAACTAACGACAATAAGCAATCCCATCGACAAAAGATCGAAACAATCAAAGCAAAATCGAGAGAAAGCAAATCGACAAAGGGAACTCACAAAATCGACATCGAAATACATTAGATCTGAAAGCCCATGTCCCAAATCAACAAAAGATCCAATCTTTAATCCCTAACGTGACCCGCGACGCGAAATCCACAAGCAAACGATCGAATACCGCGTTCGACTATCATAACAAAACTAAAGATCTAAACTAAAAACACGGGCCCAAGCCTTGATCCGACTATTTAGATGTCAACCTGCATAACAGCCGCCGGAGCGGCTGGGTTGAGCACCTAAGCCGGCCTCGAGCTCAGTCCATGCCGAAAGAAATGAGGGTATGAGGCTCTCTTTCTATGGAGCCTCTTATATAGAGCAAAAATCGCGAGTTTGAGCTGGTGGGCCGACCAACTCGGCTCGTTTGACCCGTCTTCGTAAATCATTAAAATCTCCCTGTGTGTAGCTCCGAATTGAACGATTCAGGATGCGTCGGAAAGCTCGTTCAATTCTCTACAACTTTCATGAAGACGACTTGACCAGAAAATGCTTCCTCGATGGGTCAAAATGCAGCTCAAAGGACCGGACTGGTGGAAACCGAACGCCGTCGCACCCGCTCGCCGCTCGCCGTGATGTTTGAGGTGTTTTTATAGTCCGGGGCACTTGTCCGTACGGATAAAAGGCCATCCGTACGGATAGTTCATCATTTTCCAGCCGTCCGTACGGACAAAATGTGTCATCCGTACGGAGAACTCTCTCGGTTTTGCCTCCAGATTGCTCCATTTTCGACAAAGCTACTCCGCAATAAACACTTCATAACTTCTTCATCCGACCTCTGATTGGGGTGATTCAAAAACCAGTAGAAAGATCTTTGAATTATCTACAACTTTCATTAAGACACCATGACCATAAAATGCCTCCATAATCGGTCAAAATGCTGATTAAGTGAACATATGGTGAGAGCAACAACTATTTCTCTTCCTTTTCTTATTCTTTCTTCTTCCTTGGCTCATTCTTGCACCTTGATCACACTTATCATCATACTTCTCGCCTTTCGGGATCTCGAGACACCCTAGTCCTGCATCCATATGAAAACAAAAAGCAAACGCATAACCCCGCAAACTACGGGTGCTGGGGAAATCGAGTATAAAATGCTAAAATAAGGTCGAGTTTATGGAAAACCGACAGTCACTCGCCGTGCAATAAAACCTCATTTAATACTCAAAATAGGGTCTAAACTCACCCGAAACATGCCGAAATGTGATAATCGTGGGCGAATCGTACGAAATGTACCGTAAAGTTGGTTCCTATCACCACCCCACACTTAGCCTTTACTCGTCCTCGAGTAAATTAGGCGTTCAAACAATACCAAGGAATCAACTTTACGGTACATGCATGCATTTCAAAATATCAAGGTGAGAAGAACTCAGTTAAGTGAATGCATTACTTTGACTCTACTAGATCATGACACGGAGTGAGTGTGTGTTGAATGACGACGACTTATGCTTAATACGATTTCGGGCTTGGAATACCGGACAAATGCCTTTACACAATCCTGCCCTTCCTAGAATCTCCACTAATCGGGACTAACCAAGGTTAAACATGGTCCAACAAGACTTGAATGGTTATAACGTTAGGCTCGGGAGGGGGCTAACCGAAAGGATAATTTGGGAACTGGAGAAGAGAAAATACGAGTGAACCAAATCAACAAGTGTATCTCCTCCTTGCAACCACACAAATCAACACCAAACTCCTCCGATCATCAAACAAATCAAAACAACTTCCGAACTCAACATTATATGGACAAACAATACACGTCCACACAAGGCTTTCTTTGACTCAACACTTATTCACACTTTTATTTCACTTATTTTTCTTTTCTTTTCACCTTTTTTTTTTCCATTTTTCTTTTTGCATTCTTTTTCTTTTTCAACTTTTCTTTCTTTTCTTCTTTGAACCAAAGGCCTTATAAAAAAGATCACCCGAGCTCCTCCCCTTTTTATAGCTCTAAAACTGAGGAAACAACAACCCGACTCAAAGACAACATCTCCCCCCACCCCACACTTGCCTTGGCAAGTGTGGTTTAACAAGAGACTAAGTCCACTCGTAGGGTCAAATGAAGGGAATGTGACCAAAATAAGGCTCAAGGGTAGGTTTCTGACTAAGTAACGAAATGACTAATAATGCGAATGGTGGTCAGACCATTCTATCAAGGCTGAGAGGGGCTACGAAGGTCAAACATTCGGCTCAGGCTTATTTGGCTAAAGTAGGGTAAAAAAGAACGCCAAAACTGTCATCCCGTGTTCCTACCAAGGCCACTCCTTCTATTTCGCCTCGAAACTAGGGGTACAGGTGTGTAAAGTAATCGTGATAAGCATAACCGTCGTCAAACGTGTACTAAAAAGTGTTCCGTATCATGACAATATAGACTCACTGTGAGACATTCACAAAACTAAAGACCTTTCACCACTCAATTGTGAACAACATGCATGTAACGTGGTGTTAAAATCTTGGAAAAATTTGAAAAACGGCCTAAAAATCGACTCGGAAACGAGTAAAAACCAAGTTTATCACATCACGGCATAATACTTTTAAGAATAAGCGAATAAGCTAAGTCGTCTCCCCCCACTTAAGTGAAGCACCGTCATCGGTGTGTGAACGAGAAGGAAAAACAAAGACCTAGCTTATGAGCCCGGCAAAACGGCGCGATCAAGTCCCGTAACGGTCGTGAAAGTAGTCCATCCCGAATCCCTAGTCATTGAAAAACATCCAAGAAATACATGCACGGGACATGGTCCGCGTGCCAAAGCATATAATATGGGGAGAATCCGGGGGTGATAAAAATAAACGACCTCCTCACGTCAGAAAACTTGAACAAGTATGTCACAAAGATAGTCAAATATGATTCAAACATACAATAACAACCAATCACGTCCAAACGTGCCCAACACAAAATCCACAAATCCAAGTCAAGTCAACGAGGCATGAAAAGATGAAAAGTGGGTGAAAAGCGCGCCTTACGGCTTACAACCACGGATCAAGAGCAAAGTAGCAACAACATCACCTCACAATAAACAGAAAACCAGTGATATGTCCGGACGGATGGGTATGTTTGTCCGTCCGGACAAGGATAAAAACAGAGGAAAAGTGAATTTTAAGCATGAAGGCCCCTCGGGATCATCCGGATTCAATCCTCAACACCAAAACACAGCAAAACGAATTCAAAACCAGCAAAAACACAGGAAATGATGGGTTGCCTCCCACCGAGCGCCTTTGTTTTATGTCGTTGGCTCGACCAAGTGAAACCAAAACGGATTCAAACCACAAAAGACTCAAAACAACAATTCAAATATTTCATTTCAAACAAGTATCATCAAAACCATCAACCAAAATCCGAACTCAAAAAGATCAACAACTCAAAAAGAATACAAATAGCAAGCATCATGAAAACCGAGTTCGAATTTTTTTTTTTTTCGAATTTTTTTTTTCGAATTTTTTTTTTCAACACACACACACGATATTTTAAACCCCTCAAAAAGTCATGATAGTCGAAGGTCCTGAGCCCCAGTTCTAGCCCGACTTAGACGATATCAATCTCCGAAGAGACTAAGTACCAAAGTCGTATTCAATCCGAGTTCAAGACAAAATCACTTCAACATCCCATGGCTCCTATCGAAATCTAAATAAAACAAGATGATAAACACTTAGGCCCAAGTTCTAGGACAACCTACAAGATATCAACCTCCGAAGAAGCTAAGTACCAAAATTGCAATCAAACCTAGTCTAATCACAACATTATCAACATGTTTTCATATTTTTCACTTTTTTTTTCGTTCACGACCAAACACAAATTCGACTTTTAAACAATTTCCCCGGCAACGGCGCCATTTTGATAAGAATATTTTTCACGATCCAAAAACCAAACAATATTTATAATCCACGAAACTCATATACCGTGAAACCACTCTCTAACCGGCCAAACACCGGGTCGATCGTAGTAGAATGGCAAAGAGTACGGGGTCGATCCCACGAGGAAATTGGGTCGAATACGAAACTTGTGTTAAAATCGATGATCAAAGAACATGCGAAGAAGATAAACGATCGAAGCCCATACTAAGCTACGGCACGAAAAAGGATTCAAAGCATGAACTAACGACAATAAGCAATCCCATCGACAAAAGATCGAAACAATCAAAGTAAAATCGAGAGAAAGCAAATCGACAAAGGGAACTCACAAAATCGACATCGAAATACATTAGATCTGAAAGCCCATGTCCCAAATCAACAAAAGATCCAGTCTTTAATCCCTAACGTGACCCGCGACGCGAAATCTACAAGCAAACGATCGAATACCGCGTTCGACTATCATAACAAAACTAAAGATCTAAACTAAAAACACGGGCCCAAGCCTTGATCCGACTATTTAGATGTCAACATGCATAACAGCCGCCGGAGCGGCCGGGTTGAGCACCTAAGCCGGCCTCGAGCTCAGTCCATGCCGAAAGAAATGAGGGTATGAGGCTCTCTTTCTATGGAGCCTCTTATATAGAGCAAAAATCGCGAGTTTGAGCCGGTGGGCCGACCAACTCGGCTCGTTTGACCCGTCTTCGTAAATCATTAAAATATCCCTGTGTGTAGCTCCGAATTGAACGATTCAGGATGCGTCGGAAAGCTCGTTCAATTCCCTACAACTTTCATGAAGACGACTTGACCTGAAAATGCTTCCTCGATGGGTCAAAATGCAGCTCAAAGGACCGGACCGGTGGAAACCGAACCCGCTCGTCAATCGCTCGTCGCGATGTTTGAGGTGTTTTTATAGTCCAGGGCACTTGTCCGTACGGATAAAAGGCCATCCGTACGGATAGTTCATCATTTTCCAGCCGTCCATACGGACAAAATGTGTCATCCGTACGGACAACTCTCTGGTTTTGCCTCCAGATTGCTCCATTTTCGATGTACTCTCCGCAATAAAGACTTCATAACTTCTTCATCCGACCCTCGATTGGGGTGATTCAAAAACCAGTAGAAATATCTTTGAATTATCTACAACTTTCATGAAGACACCATGACCAGAAAATGCCTCCATAATCGGTCAAAATGCTGATGAAGTGAACATATGGTGAGAGCAACAACTATTTCTCTTCCTTTTCTTATTCTTTCTTCTTCCTTGGCTCATTCTTGCACCTTGATCACACTTATCATCATACTTCTCGCCTTTCGGGCTCTCGAGACACCCTAGTCCTGCATCCATATGAAAACAACAAGCAAACGCATAACCCCGCAAACTACGGGTGCTCGGGAAAAACGAGTATAAAATGCTAAAATAAGGTCGAGTTTACGGAAAACCGACAGTCACTCGCCGTGCAATAAAACCTCATTTAATACTCAAAATAGGGTCTAAACTCACCCGAAACATGCCAGAAATGTGATAATCGTGGGCTGAACTGTACAGAAATGTACTGTAAAGTTGGTTCCTATCATCTGTCCTGCAGACATTACGAATTTGACTGAGTCCGTCCTGCGGAGCTCAATTTGTCTGTCATGTAGACTTGACAATTTTGACTGAATCCGTCCCGTGGAGCTTAGTTTGTCTATCTTGCAGACTTTACGATTTTCACTGAGTCCGTCCTGCGGAGCTCAGTTTGTCTGTCCTGCAGACTCTATCAAAGCCATTCACATTTCATAAAATGGAAAACCAAAATATGATTGGAATAATGCAAACTGGGCACTCAATGAGTACAACTTTATTAAAACATAGCTGAATAAAAAGAACTGTATTGAAAATGTAGTAATGGAATATAAAAATTGAAATAGATTATAGTCGTCTGGAACCTGTCCTAGACCGCTTGACCTAGCTCTTCATTGAGTTCTTCCTCTTCTCCTGAGCATCTCAGGTCAGTGCCACACCCTTTCCTTTTATGGTGGCAGCGTAGCATCTCCTGGATGCATCCATGTCCCTTTTAATTTTGACCGACCCTTCTACAGTGGGAAACTTCAGACAGATATGAGCTGGGGAAATCACAGTTCGGAGATCAATCAATACTGGTCTTCCCATGATGACATTGTATGTAGATGGCGCCTTGACCACGACGTAGTTTACCATAAGGGTTCTGCTTCTTGGTTCTCGGCCAAATGTTGTTGCAAGCCTTATCATTCCCATAAGATGAATTGGGGGTCCCGCGAAGCCAAACAGTGGTGCTAAAACATGTATCAACTCTGAGTCCTTCAGCTTCATAGATTGAAAGACAGAGTTGAAGGATGTAGGAGCTCAGATCTAAACAAATTAGATCTATACGCAGCGGATGGATCACGATTCATATATTATAACACATAAACAAAGGATTTAATATTACAAGGGAGTTAGTAAAAACATACCAATAGTAGGAAGATAAGCTATGATCTTAGGATGAGAAGCCTTGATCTTCCAATGTGTTCTCCAAACGGTGGTTGGTGGACACCCTTCTTGATATGAGAACCTCCTTGATATGCAACACCAAGAAAAACTTGTAGTTTTTCTTCTTCTAAAAACCCAAGACTAGAAAACTAATTTTTCTCTATCTTTTTAGTGATGTGGCTGAAAATTTCCCAAGTCTATTTTACACTTGGAATAACTCTCCTTTTATAGGAGAGTAAATCCTTGGTCTCCAAGTTTTAATTAATTAAATTAAATAAAAAGATATTTTCCTTAATGAATAATTGTGACATGTCATTGACCAATAGGAAACCAAATAACATGTCATACAACCAATCACATAACAAGAATATCTTTTATTTTCCATAACACAAGAAAATCAATTCTTGTGCTAAAGGAGATCATCCATGCGCCACTTACCTAGGGTTTTAGCCCACATAAAATGTCTTTTATGTGTATTATATTATTTAGCTCAACTAAATAATATTCATGCATATCAATTAATTGGCCCAACCAATTAACTATTTATGAGGCCCAAATAAACAAGAATATTAGCCCGAATTACAGAAGCCACATTGGGGACCATGGACCAATAACCAGTAGCTCCAATAATTAAATATATTATTCATCAAACCGAATAAATATATTAAATTATTAATTCCGGGATTACGCTACCATAAACCCGAAACAGAACTCTACCAATTACAGATATATACTTATACTCAACCTATAGAGTGTATAAGCGTCCATTGATATAATCACTACATACGGACATAGACTGTCCACTTTGTGTGTGATGTCTCCGTAAACCCGACACAGAATGTCTTATCCTTATTTACCATTAACCCCCGATGATCAATTAGTGCACATATCCGACTAGTAGCTAATTAGTCAAATGTGAACTCCCGGGATCGATCACTTTCTTAGGGCTAACAAATAAGAGGGATTTGTCTCTCTACTTCCCGCGGGAAGGAATGGATTCCATGTCCGTGAAAATCAGAACTACTCACTCATCCGGGGATAGTGCCAACGAGAAGTGGCTTGGAACACATATTCAAGTGAACCGTAACTAACACATCAAACACTACCCCGAGACAAGCAGCATCATGTGATCACCTCAGGATTAAGGTTGATCCATATATGATCATCTAATGATTTAATAAGATTCATCGATTGCGGAATTATATCGAGAAATTCAGATTAAATCGGTCCATTCCTATATGAATGCCACCATATATAAATGCCCCACGTAGGTACCATCTACCGACAGTCCGGATAAGACTATCACACCCTAAGGTGTTCTGGGCGCATTATTGGTGTTTTAATCGAGAGACCCTAAACTCTGATTAAGTTCACCACGGACTAACAGTTTAAGCATATCTCCACTAACTCAATCCTCATGTGTAATCCATACACCGAGTTAAGTGGTTACATACAGATATACTTAGGGTTTGCAGCAGTGTATTACTTTACAAGCACAAAGCAAGTAATAAGGTGAGATAAATTCTGTCATTAATTATTAAAAACAATTACACAAATTGTCTTTCGGGCACTACACCTAAGAAGAGTAGTAAAGGATGTTGACAGCACTTCCTGTGTCAACGTAAATCCTCTTGACTAAATGCTTGTGCACCACATACTTTGTGACTAGGCCTTCATTGTTTGTAATCAAAGGGAGTGGGTCTCTAGGACCGTAAGTTACCTCACTAACTAGCCTCTGACTTCTGCCAGATGCAGAAGGATTTGAAGATCGGTTGTTCTGCTTGCTCACTTCCCCACATTCATTGATGGGTCCACCCATGATGGTATTGATAGTGTTGATAGGACGGTTGTCTAGCTGTCGATCAAGATATAGAGATCGGTTCCTTCTCCGTTGGGGCTCATCCTACTTGCCCCGGTCTTGGTTGTAGTTATGGCGCTTGAAGTCTATACGACCTTGTGGCTCTGCATTTTGAGATCGGTCAATGACCTCATGTAGCTTTCCTTCAATAATGGCTGCATTGATGTCTCTTTTCAACTCCCGACAGCTCTTCGAGTCGTGCCCAACGTCTTTGTGGCAGGCACAAAATTTGCTTTGATCCCTCCTTTCCGGAGGTCCCCGCATCGGAGGTGGAGTTCAGGCCAGGCCCTTTCGTTCCATTATTGTGAGAACCTGCTCGCGTGATCTGTTCAGAGGGATGAAGTCCCTATCCTGCAATGCTCCTTTTTGCCCATCCGATTTGTGACTGGGGCAGTCATGTGGTCCTAGACCGGCTTCTTTTTCTTGTCAGATTTCTTTTCTGCCTTCTCCCTCTTGGACTCTCTTTTTTCCGATTCTCTTTTTAATTGGTTAGCCTCTTCTCTCCCTGACAATGCTTGTAAGCGGTCTCTACGAACTCCTCCAAAGTTCGGGGGAGTTTGCTATTCAGTTTCATGTACAACCTTCCCTCCCATAGTCTTGATGCGAAGGAAGTTATCAACAAGTGCTCATCTGCGTCCCGGACCTGCGTGGACTCATAATTAAACCTCTTCATGTACTGCAGTACGATTTCCTCCCTTTTTTGTTTAATAGTAAGGTGTTGGTCCCGTTTAAAAGGCTATTCTCAAGTTTAGAGGGGGTGAATAAACTTGTAACTTAAAACTTATGTTAAAACCCAAAAGCATATTATGTCCCTTGTTAAAACTTGTACGGAGTTAAGCTAACTAATCTGAGTGTAAGTCAAGCTGACTTTTTACTCAAACTGAGTTAACCGGTAGCGGAATATTTTTTAAAGCCTTTTAATAAACTTAATATCATTTTGATTTGAAATATGTTGTGCTGACTCATTAACTGGTGTTAGATGATTTTGTGATATGATGGATTATGCAATGATAAAGTAAAATCAATCACAATAACGAGTACCGCAAGTAAAGTGCATAAAGTAAATGACACAAAATGTATAGAGGTTCCAGGTGGAGTAATCCTGTCAGTCCTCTCTTCTTCTATGATGTTGGAGGAAAAATTCCACTAGAACTTCTTGAGGTAGACCGGTTACAAAAAGTCCTTTACAATAGTCCTTGGCTAATCCCTATAGCTTCACTATCTACACAATCAAAGAAAAGGTCGGATTGCTGCTCTCCAACTGCTTGCACTGGTCCTTAGAGGGTTGAATTGCCTCTTCTCCAGCTCCACCACAAACACAGTCTTCCTGATTGCACCTTAACTGTCGTTCACACCGTCTTGGTGTTTCACAGTCTTAACCTTTGAATAAAATCAAAGTTGAGACTTGAATCAAGGATATGATTCAATTGTGACGAGCTTTCTTCTAGATGTATATAATCAATACAGTAGCTCTGTGTTTCTTCAAGTGTTGTAGATCTTGATGTTTTCTTGAATGCTTTAAACACTTAGAAGATTTCTTGCAACAAGTGCTATAACAGGAGTTCGAAATCTTGTTTTTCCCCTTATTCTTGATCTTTCTTAACGAATTAATCTCATGAACTCCGCTCTATTCTTGATGTAAAATTGGTCTATTTATAGGTGTCTTTCCATGTTTGAATTTGAATTCTTGTAGCTTCCAACGACTATGTGACAGATGTCAGTTGTCCTTTCTGACAATGACAGTCTTTCATCCAATAAGAATGCTTGCTTTTCAACGTTCTGATTTTTCTTCAGTTTTTTGGATGACCTTTGCTAAACTGAGTTTTAGGTTTCTCAGCTTTTGACTCAAACTGAGCTTTTCAGTATATAGTGCATTAACTCAGTTTTTACTCTTCTTCAAAACTAAGTACTTTGTATTCTTCTGATCATAATTGACTTGATCAGAGTACACCTTTTAAGTTCATATCATCTAAGATATTATTGTCCTTATGTATCTTAGGTCTTCATACAAGATCTATAAAGTTAGTTCAGATCATCACAGACTTGCCTGAAATGTAACTTTATAGTCTCGGCTTTAGTATTCTAAGCTGAGTTTGAACCCTCAGTTCTTCAATCTTCAATACTGAGTTTGTGTCCCTCGGCCTTCTAAACTGAGTTTGTTCCCTCAACCTTCAACTTTTATAGATAAGCCAACTGAGTTTGTTCCCTCAGCAAACTTACCTTCTTCAGTTTCACTTGTAATAAAGTCAGTTGAGTTTGGACCCTCAGTTGTAAGACTGACTTTATTAACTCTCCAGTTATTAAATCCTATGTTTGATTTAACCTATACAATAATCAGACTCTACTAAAATCTATACATTCAGTTCTAGACATCTTCTTGCTTTGCACTATAACAGTTAGTTATGGTACTCCATCAATGAGGTTAAAACAATAAATAGATGATTTATTATCAAAACATAAATTTTATTTCCAAATCATTCCTCTTGAACGGCCTAGCTGTAATGAACGCATTTTAGAACATTCTGCCCAAAGCTTGAAAATTGGAGATCGACCTGGCGGGGATCTTCCTGAACCACTCACGAGCTCTGCCCATAAGCAATGCAAGGAAAGCCTTGCACTTCATCTCATCTGGTGCGCAATGTAAATTCATGTGCATTATCTATTGATGAAGGTGGTCCTAAGGGTCTTTAGATCCATCATACGAGTCCAATTTGGGGACTTTGAACCCCTCCAGGTAGGGGAAAGTTCTCGATCTGCTCAATGAAGGGTGATACGAATGAGAACTCATCTAAGCGTTTCCCCATGATGGAATCGAACTTTGCTCTGGCCATTTTACTTCATGCACTTGGAGGTTAAATTGTTTCCTCCCATCATTGGAACTGGATAATACATCATGTTTGGGCGGAGGATGAGGAGGAGGCGTACTCTCCTATGAATCCTCTTCTAGATCCTCCCCTTGGGTGGCTGCCTGGAGGATGGCTTGTAGGGTAGCAGCGTCCAAGGCCGCCAATTGCTCCACCAGCGCTTGCTGGGCTGGATCCAACGCAATTTTGTCGTGTTGTTGGTGTTGATTGTTGGTATTGGTGTCTGTTGTCTCCCCACCATCGGCGTTTTGACCACCCTAGGCGTTTTCGCAGCTGTTTGCTTGCGTGTTTTTGGCGGCATTGCAATCTTGCGTAAATTTTTAGTAAATGGCCCTCCTTATAGCGCCAATTGACGATGCTGGATATCATCCGTAAATAAATCCGGGCTGAAATAACCTAGTGACAATAATTCAAGACCAAATGCTCTAGAAAAAGATAAAAACGGGGGTGGTGTTTTGTGATTTTAGACTGAGCTTGAGATTATGGAATCCCAAGAACTACAAAGAGACTTGATTCCTGAAAAATTACAAGATACGTAGGCAACTTGGGATTCCATAATCTCAGACTCAGTCTAAAATCACAAAACACCACCCCCGGTTTTATCTTTTTCTAGAGCTTTTGGTCTTGAATTATTGTCACTAGGTTATTTCGGTCCGGATTTATTTACAGACGATATCCAGCATCGTCAGTAATCAAAAGAATAGGCATGAAACATCTTGGAGAGGGACAAAACATCTTCAATGATGATCCTTCAATTAGTAGGAAAGTTGGCCCGAGCAACAATAATATATATCCACCATAAGTTTACAATAAAAAAATATTCTTTACAACATCCAATTCAGCAGCTACAATGGCACTGTAATGGAGCATAAATAATATATACTGTCATAAGTATTGAAAGTTCCATTAGGAGTGAAGCTATACACCAGCTTGTCCTCTTTGTCAAATTGACTTACTTACAGGTTGCTTTGTTATCTGAATGATGTCCACATGCCTAAACATATCTACAAGCTTAGCAAGATCCCAATTATTGTTAATAATAAAGACAGACATTAACACATCCTCAGTATTAGATGGCTTAGGGGAAATAGGCTTAAAATTGTGATTATCCTGGATCCAATGATCAATATTTCTTTATAAAGGCAACGCAGAAGACAAGCTTTTCCAAACAAAAAAGGAGTTGGCTTTAAGAGAAGAATTGAGGAAGGAAGACTTCAGAAAATACTTGCCTTTTAAAATTTTCGAGACCAACAGATCTTCTTGAAGTGAACCGAGGAGGCTCAATTCTGAATTTGCCTAAGGATTTGATTGTAGGAACAATGAAAACGAGCTCCGCGACCCCTAGGTATCCGTATACCTAAGAACCTTGGATTAAGGACCTCGACCCCTAGATATCCTTGTATCTAAGAACCTCGGTTTGCGAACTCCACAAGGTATGCTCACGACCTTGATAAGTTCTGGTTTGAGTACTCTACTTAGAACACTCACAAGTTCAAAAGAACTCAAATATAATATTTCACTCAAAAGTTTAACTCCTAATACAATGACTCTATTTACCTTTATATAGGCTACATACTCAAGGAAATAAAACAAACTAGCAATGTGGGATAATTAAAAGCTAATTTTCGCCACTTTAGTTACTAATGGACTTAACTTGACTCTAATAAGCCCAAATGGCTTTTATTTGCTGAAAATAAATACTTAACCCAATATACTATCATATAGGCACCTCCCCTAATGGGTTTTTGGCCTTTTACTACTAAAAAACATCATAAAAGACTCTAAGTATTAATTCAGGCCCAACAACACAAATAATGGTTTTCATGGTCGCGTTATTTCAAGTCGAAGTTCCGGGACGGATCACATCATTCCCTCCTGGTTGGAAAAGATTCGTCCTCGAATCAGAAGGACGTCATATAGCTGATCAATTTGCACAAAGTCTTGAGAACCCACAAAAAAACAATTGACATGGTGATATTCCAGGATCAAATATAAGGCGTAAAGACAACTTCAAATGATTGACATGGTGATATGGAGATCTATGCTTTTCCAATGAAAAATCGAAATAGCTCTCGGCTGGACGTAAATGTGGTTGAAGACCTGGAAAGAAGCAATATAATCACAGCAAGTCGTACACTGTGAGGTATCGGCATGCACACAAACCGGGTCAAAGAATGTATGCTCTGGTTTGCCATCAATATGATCAGGACCAAGAAAAACCAAAGGCAATATAGGGGTTGCATCGGAGGTATCCAACAGCCCGGTGTCCTCTTCATGAGGCTGATCATCATGTACCTGCAAAGAAGATTCAACAAAACCGGAACAAGAATTGAGGACCATAGCATCTTCTTTTGCCTCAACCAAAAACAACTCCGCACGTTCTTCCTCCACAATAGACACCTCAGACACCTCTACTTTCTCTTCTACAAATTCAGGCTCATTCTCAATATTCATCTCCACCACACTCTTATCTTCGTCATTTTTCAACTCTTCCTCTCGAGTGTTAACAATCTCTTAGTTTGTCGCTTCAACCAAGTCATTTTCCCTTGCTGATTCACGTTTCAAACGAGCTTCCTCATCAATTCTACGTAGTTCTTGCAAGAATTTGTTGGTGGTAGTGTCGTGTGTGGAGTGATTTACGGAACAAACCCGTAATTCACGGATGAAATTACGAATAATTAAATGCAAAAAATAATTAACTCATAATAAAATCTTGGTTTATTATGTAGATCTGAAAATTAATGCAATTATAATGTAGATCTAATAAATTAACAAAGCTATATGATAGATCTAATAAGACACAGTTATTACAATATAGATCTAACAAAATAAGCAATTGAAATACAGATCTGACTTGAAGCAATATAAAATTGAAGTGCTATGCAGAAATAAAGACAAACCGAGGCGAGTTATGAAACTCTTTCCTTAAGACAAATTGCTCCGGTATGGTGCCCACGGTAGTAGCAACTGCCTCCCAAGATACAACGGCTTACGTCCTGGATTGAGAGGCACTTCAACAATCCAAGCTCCGATGAACTTACAACGTGCTCCGACTTCTCTTCGACTCAAGAACTAGAACTATATGTTTGATAGTAAGTAGTGGAAGACACAAGAGGAAAAATGAATGCTTCAACCTTCATCATTGGGGTTCTTTATATAGTGGAGAGGAGGAGCCAATGCTTGAATGTGATTGGCCAGAACACATCATCAGTCTTTTCCCCTTGGAAAAGAAATAGGGGTCGAAAATAATTAATTAAAATTGGCCAACTATTTCCACAATTCTGATTGGTCGGATGACATGTCTTCTGAATTCTGATTGGTCCGATGATTTAACCACTCGACTTTTCCCTCAAGAAAAGCAATTAGGCAGAAAATAATTAAATTAATTTAATTTGGGGCCGAAATTATTAATTTAATTAATTAATTCCAATCAGAATTCATTTCCACATTATTCTGGAACCTTCCAACCGTCTCATGATTAACTAATTAATTTCTGGTTAATTTCAAAGGAAATTTTGTCCAAAAAAATTAATAGTAACACCCGAACCGAGATCGAGCCGAGCCGTCCGGACGGACGGCGACAGCGCGCGCGCGCGCGGAAATATCTAAGTCCTCCCTCCTGCACAAAAGTGCCTTGCCCCTTGAGGCACATTTATAAGAGCATACACTAGCCCTTATATATGGAGCTCAAGTCTCCCATCTTTCCAATGTGGGATATTGAGTTGAGGTACTCCCTTCAACTCTTATCTCCAACACATTTTCAACCAACTTTAGGCATTAATTTATCATTCACCCGATATCCGAATCGAGTGATTCCAAAGCCAAACATTATCTATTCCGTGAGTAGAATATTTAGACGTAATAAGCTCCCGATGAATCTCACCGGAGCGTATCCAAAATTCGCGCTAAATTTGACCATTTTAACCTCATTTCATGGGATATCTCCAACAGAATTCAGGGCAATCTTGAAAGTTATGGTCATCCCCTTTACAATGCCGCAAAAAACAAAAAACACACCTTTGGAAGCTTTCTTCAGTTGTATATTATGAATCTCACTCTTCTCATTTTCCACATTTTTGGATTCTGCACTCTTGAAAGCACTCTCGTATATATGGGGTAGCGATTCAAGGACATACTTCTTGCCACGTAACCCATAAAAAGAATACCGAGTATGTGAAGAATTATACCTTACCTCATACACATCTAACCATGCTTGTCCTAATACCAAATCTTCACCTTTCAATGGAAACACATCGAATAATATGACAGTTTTATAACCACCAATGTCAACTGGAACACCTGTTGTTCTTGTAACGCGTACCCGACGACCTCCATTAACAATGCAATAAGGACAAGGATGCTTATGCGTCCTTAAGTTCAACTCTTTAACTACCGCAATGCTAACTAAATTCTCCTCCTCACAGTGATCAATGCAGAACTCATATTCCCTCTCCCGAATTAGACAATGTGAATAAAATATGTTGTAATCCATGACCAAAATATTTATATCCTCACAATTCTCTCGTGTTTATCACTCCCCTCATGTAGAGTTCAAACGTAGAACAAACCAAAACAATGAGCAAACTGAGCAATCACAACCAATGAACCACAACAATGAGCAAACCCTAAATATGATGCTGTCAGAAATTTCCAGAATTTAAGCAGCGAATTTTCGTAAAGATTGTGCTGAAACTACTCCGAATCTTGTAAAACTCATAAGACGAAAGTTGTAGAACAGAGAATTTCCTATAAGATCGCAAATTTTTAAGGGATTCGGAGTTGAGTAACCTACTCAAATCGAAAACGTAAACAGATCTACGGGTGCAGAATTTCAGACAGGACGGTCGCTGTTGTGGGGCGATTCCGACGAGGATAAGATAGGAATTACAAGATGAGGTAAACAGAGAAAACGTAGATAACGGGTTGATTTAGATGTGGTTAAAATTTCAGATCGTTTGGAGGTGGTTTGGGTATTGAACAACCTGATACAAAAACGGATTTGGAAAAATTAGGATTCTGGAAAATTACGGTTCTTGGAAAAAGTTTGAAGGTTTGAAGAATCTTCAAGTTTTTCCGGATAACATTATGGAGATTTGAAGATTTATGGTGCTCTTGGCTGAAGGTACGACAAAATAATTAAATAAATAACGAATTTGTTTTTTTTGTGTGGATAATAATAGAAATAAAGAACAAGAAATAAAATTGGATATTTGTTACCTACAATGCCTAGCTCCGATACCAACTGAAGTGAACCAAGGAGGCTCAATTCTGAATTTGCCCAAGGATTTGATTGTAGGAACAATGAAAACGAGCTCCGCGACCCCTAGATATCCTTGTATCTAAGAACATCGGTTTGCGAACGCCACAAGGTATGCTCACGACCTTGATAAGTTCTGGTTTGAGTACTCTACTTAGAACACTCACAAGTTCAAAAGAACTCAAATATAATATTTCACTCAAAAGTTTAACTCCTAATACAATGACTCTATTTGCCTTTATATAGGCTACATACTCAAGGAAATAAAACAAACTAGCAATGTGGGATAATTAAAAGCTAATTTTCGCCACTTTAGTTACTAATGGACTTAACTTGACTCGGGACCTTTGCCGAAATACCACTATTGGGACAAGGTAAATGTTGGGGTACCACTCAATTGTCAAAATACCACTCCGTTTTTCGCGTTTTAGGTGTTTTTGTAACCAAACTAAACCCTAATTGGGAAGGAGAACCTTAATAGGGGATTTGTGTACCTTAAGATCGTGCACATTCATGAAAAAAAATCCCCGTAAATTGTGAAACAAAATCGTGAAAATTGCACTTCAGTGGTATTTCCACATTTACACCACTGAATCTGTGGTATTCTAGAAAAAACCCACTTGACTCTAATAAGCCCGAATGGCTTTTATTTGCTGAAAATAAATACTTAACCCAATATACTATCATATAGGCACCTCCCCTAATGGGTTTTTGGCCTTTTACTACTAAAAAACATCATAAAAGACTCAGTATTAATTCAAGCCCAACAGCACAAATAATGGTTTTCATGGTCGCGTTATTTCAAGTCGAAGTTCCGAGACGGATCACATCACTTCTCCAGACATATTTAGCTAGAATAGAGGTATTAAGTGCATAAATATCTTTGAAAGCTAAACCTCCTTTTGCTTTTGGCTTACAAAGCTCCTTCCATGAGGGTTGTTCCTCTGTCTTCAACCCTATTGACTGAGGGGACTAGATTTCTAGTTTTTTTAGCGTATCAGCAATGTACTTGGAAAATTGACATTTTGACTTGCCAATGATGAGATAGACCCAAGTATTTGAAATGGCTGGCTTCTTGAATTCCAGGAAAACTAGATATGACAACATTTTTGGTATTCTGGGAGACGTTTTTTCTAAAGAAAATAGCATATTTGCCCACATTTATAGGTGTGTTCACGGTTCGGTTAATAGCCATAACCGAAACCGAACCGAAAATTTCGGTTAGTAATATCCGAAACCGAAACCGAACCGTTTGCTTTAGGGAACCGAACCTTAATATGTGGTTCGGTTCGGTTTGGTTAACCAAAAACCGAAATAAAATTTAACAATTCAATTTGATCATAAACGGTTCTGTTTTTTTGAATTCGAACTTTTCTATTTATAACTCGATCGGCTTCGAGTTGGTTTAGTCTAGTCGAGATGAGCTTGATCCTTAGGGAGTAACGACTCGGCTTGGCTCGGTTACTGTAACGTCCCGTTCCCGGACACCGAGTCCTTATCCGACATAAATGTAAATAAATGAATAAACAAGGTCTTCAAGTCCGGCATCCTCAAACGTCGTCATCAAAGTCCTCCTTGAACTCCTCATTTACCCGTTCGTCTTCTCTCCCCCAAACACATAAATAAACATGCATTTGAGGTAAGTACAAAGTACAAAGTAAGAAGTAGAAGCTACAATACAATTAAGATTATTATTAAAGATGTTATCTTAGTGAGACCGACTCAATTTAAGGTTCATTCCATGCCCATGGACACGTCATGACTATACGTTTCTAGCTTAGCTTATCTTTGTTACATCATTACTCAAGGACACAAAGCATGGTGAAAATTCCACCACGAGATATACTTGCCAACTACGGTGATTAGCACCGATAGTCCCGGGATCTCCCCGGTATGCATATACGTTCGATGGATTTCCTCCACTACCCTTCAGCCTTTTGAACCAGTAGCGTTGTCCACCTTTTATGAACGTATCACATCGCCGATTTGAATCGGTGCCTAACAGAGAATAGATGACGTTTTACCTTTTACTACACTTATGTAATTATTAATGTGAATTAACTAGTCACCTAAGTGTTTTCAGAATAATACTCACCTTATCAACTCTACTCCCTCACTTAGACGACTAGACATCACATCCTATCAATTACAAAGACATTGATGAACCCTAGTTCATCAAAGCACAAGCCCGTTCATGCCCTTCCGACGGATCCGAACTTCAACTCCCTTTAAGAGTACATTCGGTGTTTTAACTGAACGAATCAGAAGTTCAATCGAAGCTTTTTCATATTTAGTTAATGTTAACATATCATGATTAAGGTTTTAAAACAGTGAAAAACACGATTATGAAGCCAAAACCAAGCTAAAATGCTAGAATAGTGAAAACAAGGTAAAACAGGCCAGACGCCCGTTTGAAACCCTATGGACGCCCGTCCGTAACCAAACGCCCGTCCACTAACCTCAGACGCCCGTCCGTGAAAAACAGCTACATCCTGAATCAAAAGTCTGACCTCAAATGCCCGTCTGCCTAGTGCAGACGCCCGTTTGAGCTACTAGGGTCTCAGACGCCCGTCTGCCTAATGCAGACGCCCATCCGCCTGGGTTTTTCCCAAAACGATAAAAGCTTCACAACTCGATTTCTGAATCGTTTCTAACCTAATTAACCTCGATCTCAACTCAGTAAAACGTAGAAAACATATTTAAACGTCTATGATCCTTTGATCAACGAAAAAGCACAACTCTCTTGCATCTACGCATCATAAGTCTTGATCTAAACCTCAATAACAATAATTGGAATTGTAGGAAGAGCCTCTTACCTTTTAAGCAGCAAATTCCAACTCCAAACTCAGAAAAACAGCAGCTTAAACCGCCCATTTTCTGCAGAAAACATGTGTGATAAATCCAAACTTAGATTAGATTCAATCACACGCTTCTAAATGACAAAACTACGAATTGATGAGTTTGAACCCATCAAACTCGAAGAAGAACAAAGCTAGGGTTTAATCATACCTTATCAAGGCTTCAACTTTTTGATGTCACAACATTGCTCTCTTCACAACGATTCCGGTGCTCGACTCTGATCTGAAAACCGTCAAGGATTGAATTAACAACTGATGAAAATTCCTCCAGCCCTATTCCCTTGCTCACACACGAGAGCAAATTTGGAGGTGGAAAAATCTGATTAAAAGATTATGGGGCTGATTAGGTTGATTTTCCCTTAAATAGGAAAAATCCCATAATTACCTAATTTCCATGATTTTCCATAATCACCCTTATTAAATCAGATTTTCTTCCTTAAATATTTATATATATATCTCAAAAATACACATATAAATATCCAAATTATTAACTCCGAATAAAAGGGACCGAACCTAATATTTTGTTTTCGCAAAATGACACGTCTGCCCTTTCCCAAAAATCGGAATATTACATTCCTCCCCCCTTAAAGGAGTTTCGTCCTCGAAACTTAGAATATACCTGGTAAGTCCATAAAATCTGGAAACTCGCTGATCATATCGTCCTCAACTTCCCAAGTAGCTTCATCCGGTGAATGATTGCTCCATTGCACCAGGACCAAAGGAATCAACCGTTTCTTAATCATCTTTTCTTTCCGGTCCAAAATTCTGATCGGTGCCTCATCATACGAAAGATTATCTTGGAGAATCTCCGGATCAACTGTAGTCTCAACATCCTTCTTGGTCAAACACTTCTTCAACATCGAGACATGAAACACATCGTGGACTCTTGACATGGATTCCGGTAACTTAAGCTTATATGCCAACGGTCCAACTCTTTCCAAAATCTCGAAAGGTCCAACGTACCTAGGGCTTAGCTTTCCCTTTTGTCCAAAACGTTTCACTCCCTTCATTGGTGAAGCTCGTAGGTAAACTCTTTCACCAACTTCAAACTCTAAAGGCCTCATTCTAACATCTACCCAACTCTTCTGTCTATCTTGAGCCGCCTTCAAATTCTTCTTGACCAACTGAACCCTTTCTTTACCTTGCTCAACCAATTCCGGCCCGGTGATTTGTCTTTCCCCGACTTCATCCCAAAACAGCGGCGTTCTACATCTTCTTCCATACAACGCTTTAAACGGTGGCATGCCTATACTTGCATGATAACCGTTGTTATAGGCAAACTCCGCTACCAGTAGGTAATCATCCCATGATCCACCTACTTCCAAAATACAAGCTCTCAACATATCTTCAAGTGTTTGGATAGTTCTCTCAGATTGTCCATCTGTCTGAGGATGAAAGGCCATACTCAAATCCAACTTGGTTCCGAAAGCTGCTTGTAAGCTTTTCCAAAACCGACTGACGAATCGACTATCTCGATCCGAGACTAAGAGACAGGGACTCCGTGTAACTTCACTATATTATCCAAGTATAGTGTCGTCATCTTCTTCAAGGGCATATCAACCTTATACGGTAAGAAGTGAGCGGACTTGGTCAATCGGTCCACGATCACCCAAATCGCATCACTACCGCCTCTCGTCTTAGGTAAACCGGTGATAAAATCCATAGTGATCTTATCCCACTTCCATTCCGGGATATCCAAAGGCTTAAGCATTCCTCCTAGTCTTCTATGTTCCGCCTTAACCTTCTGGCAAGTATCTGCAACGAACTTGGCTATCTCCAGTTTCATCGAGGGCCACCAAAACCTTTCCTTCAAGTCTCTGTACATTTTAGTAGCTCCCGGATGAACTGCAAAAGCAATCCTATGTGCCTCTTCCATGACTCTCCGTCTTAAATCACCCACATTAGGTACACATAAACGATCCTGGTACCAAAGATTTCCATTCTTGTCTAACACATAGCCAACCATAGGCTTTTCTCTTGCAACTCGCTTCAAGTCAACCAAAACTGGGTCTTCATCTTGCTTCTCCCGAATATCATCCATTAATTCAGACCTTGCTAACAACGGTGCTACAAACTTCCGGTCTTCAATCTGATGAAAGCTTCGGATTCTCAGCCCATCTAATCTTTCTACCATTTCTTCAACACTTGAAACCGCAAACACTGGTTTTCTGCTCAAAGCATCTGCTACCACATTTGCTTTATCCAGATGATACTGAATCTCCAGGTCATAATCCTTTACGAACTCCAGCCATCTTCTTTGTCTCATATTCAGATTCTCTTGGGTAAAGAAATACTTCAAGCTCTTGTGATCGGTGAAGATCCTGGCCTTAACTCCATACAAATAGTGCCTCCAAATCTTCAAGGCAAACACAACTGCTGCTAACTCCAAGTCGTGGGTTGGGTAATTCTTCTCATGCACCTTCACCTGTCTAGATGCATAAGCAATTACCTTCCCTCCCTGCATCAAAACACATCCTAAACCTTGTCCCGAAGCATCCGTGTAAACGTCATAATTATCAAAGATCTCCGGAACTGCCAAAACTGGGGCTGTAGTCAACCTATTTTTCAACGTCTGAAAAGCATCTTCACACTCTTTGGTCCACTCGAACTTCACATCCTTTTGAGTGAGCCGGGTAAGTGGTGTAGCTATCTTTGAGAAGTCTTGTACAAACTTCCTATAATAGCCAGCCAAACCGAGAAAACTTCTAACCTCTGAAACGGTAGTCGGTCTGGACCACTTCTCAACTACTTCAATCTTCGTGGGATCAACCTTAATGCCATCTCCAGAAATGACATGACCCAAGAAACTCACTTGATCCAACCAAAAGTCACACTTTGAGAACTTAGCATACAGCTGGTTCTTCTTCAAAGTATCCAACACTATCCTTAAGTGTCCCTCATGTTCTTTCTCATCCTTAGAGTACTAGGATATCATCTATGAACACTATCACAAACTTATCCAAGCATGGCATGAAAATACGCTGCATTAAATCCATAAATGCAGATGGAGCATTAGTGAGTCCAAAAGGCATGACTAAGAACTCATAATGTCCATACCTCGTACTAAAAGCCGTCTTCGGTATATCTGCTACCTTGATCTTCAACTGATGGTAACCCGACCTAAGATCAATCTTGGAAAACACTCTCTTGCCTTGCAACTGGTTAAACAAATCATCAATCCTTGGCAAAGGGTACTTATTCTTGATGGTAAGATTGTTCAACGCTCTGTAATCTATACACATCCTCATACTACCATCTTTCTTCTTAACAAACAACACTGGGGCTCCCCAAGGCGAAGTACTAGGCTGAATTATATTCCTCTCAAGCATATCCTTAAGCTGTGTTTTTAACTCCTTCAATTCAGCCGGTGCCATTCTATAGGGTGCCTTAGCAACTGGCGCCGCTCCGGGTATCAACTTAATCTCAAATTCAATCTCTCTATCCGGCATGTTTCCCGGTAACTCTTCTGGAAACACTTCAGGGTACTCTCTCACTACAGGGGTTTCCTCTAACTCAGGCTTCACTTGTTCCACATCCACTGCGTACAACAAGTAGCCTTCACAACCTTTCTGACAAGCTCTTATAGCCTTAACCGCTGAAATTATAGGGTGACGCTTCTTACTGGGCTTATAAACATTCCCCTGGTAAGTCTTATCTGATTTTCCCGGTATCTTAAAGGTCACTCTCCTTTCTCTACAATCCAAGTGGACAAAATTCTCGGATAGCCAATCTATTCCAAGAATCACATCAAAATCTGAAAAGTCCAAAACCGTAAAGTTACTCTTGCAACGATACGTTCCAACTCGAACATCTACTCGCGGCATCAACTTGGTTACCTTAGTCACTTTCCCTAAAGGTGTTGTTATCTCCAAAGTGTTTCTTAAAGGTTCCATCGGTAAGTTAAGCTTCTTAGCTACCTTAGTTGACACAAAAGTGTTAGACGCTCCAGTATCAAACAATGCCGTGACCACTAAGTTATCTAACATTTTTGTACCTAGAATGTGAATTCATTTATTTAAACACAATTACAACATGATTTAAATCATGCTATAAAAGTACTCAAATAAATCACAACAAACCAAAGGTACCGAAATAACATTGTCATACGGTTCGACCATCTCGGCATCCACCGCAAACACTCGGCGGGCGACTTGGGCCGCCTTTCCCATTTCCTTGTCTCGGAATATTCGAACTCCCCTTGGTTGGACACATCTTGGCAAAGTGCCCTAAATCTCTGCAGTAGTAGCAGCCGCCTAAACTAGCCTTACATTCACCTGAGTGGTTCCTATTGCACTTAGAGCATAAAGGTGCTCCGGTTGGAGGTTTACTCGTTGCAGGGGCTGTTGTCTTCTTGAAATTTTGTTGCGGTGCTCCCCGGCTATTACCTTGACTCGTGCCAAAACTCCTCTTGTTCCCAATAACCACTGTGGCCTTCTTCCTGAAGGTCTCAACCTCCAAGGCCTTATTCAACATTTCAGCCATATTCTTAGCTGTGAAACACAACATACCTGACTGTATCTGATACGATAACCCTTCCTTGTATAGGGCCATCTTCCTCTCTTCTACCTTTATTAACTCATGGTAGAATCTCCCCAACTCGTTAAACTTGTTGGTGTATTGTGATACTGTCATGTAATTACCTTGCTTAAGCTTTAGAAACTGACTTGCCATGTCTGTCTGCACTGTTTCTGGAAAATACTCATTATAAAACATGGCCTTAAAGCTCTCCCAGTCCGTCACTTTCCCATTGCTACTCTATATATCGTCAATCCAAGCTTCAGCTGCACCTAAAAGGAAACTAACAGCTAACTGGGCCATCTCAGATTCAGGAACATGTATATTCCTACAAGCCTTCTCGAAGCCTCTTAACCATTCTTCAGCCTTGGAATGTTCCACATTCCCAAAGAAGTCTTGAACTCTGTTTCTTCTCAACCTCGTATACCGAGTCAATTGGTGGTGCTTGCTCGAAAACCGGCCTAGCGGTGGGGCTTGCGGATAAGCTGGAGGGTATCCGTAGGGTATCTCTTGCTGCTGGTACTGGTGTTGGTGGAAACCGTAGGGTGGGTAACCAAAGCCTTGATGATGGTCAAAATGGGGTGAAGGTGGTACAGTAGGTCGAGGAGTGTGACCCACTAGAGGAGGTTAAAAGGTCTGATGCTGCGGATGATGGAAAACTGGTGGCGAGGGGTGGCTCACCGGTGAAGGGTAAACACTCATAGGAGGTGGATAAATGCTAGTTGCTGGGGGTACGTAGACTGGTGGAATGTCTCCCACTACAGTGACTCGTATAGGTGCTTCTCCTGGTTCTCCGTAGATGTAGTTATACCTCGGTGGAGGGTAGCTCACTGGTGGCGGTACTAAACCCGCTGGAACATCACTTACCAACGAAAACTGAACCGAACTTCCCACATGCGATTGTGGGCGTTGTGTTGAAATAGTGTCCTAAACCCAATCGGGGTTGGACCGGATCCGACCGGGTCGGATCATTTCTACTATTTCTTTATGTTTATACATATATAAAATGGCTTTTCAGTTGTCATATATATGTTCTTTTAAAGAACCAATTATGAATTGTTATATGATAACGTCCTTAGTATTAAACTGTGATAGAGAAACCATGATAGGCGATTATGGTTGATGAGATCTCTAATCACTTTAATAAGTTTGATACTTAAATGTCTCTAGGCTTATGTACTATTAAACGGGGCATTGATAGTATAAACGAGACTAGCACGTATTAGATGTCTTCTGTCTTTAAGGGCGGGGATAGATCTCGTCTATCGAAGTGTAGAGACACTTGGATTTGTACGTGGACGTGTATTAGAGAATGCGTACGTTAGGACCGACCCACTTACACGGATAAGTGTCACACTATGTGGCGGTTGTGTAATTATCCTTAAGACCGGAGTCTTCATGGCATCACGGTGTGGATTGTCATGCTTTGACACTATTGAGGTTTCCACAGCCACGGGGCGATCATGCGGTAGTGATTGGGTATGATGCGAAGCATGCGGAGTATACATGATTGGTCGTCCGGGAATCGCGTATCCTATGATTGGGATCGAATATCCGAAATGGCCTTCTTATAAGGAATGTCTTACTCTCGTGAATCTTTGCAAAGTGGGAGTAAACGAGTTACTTCGAGAGAGCATGATATCCGGATTATAAGATACGGTCGTTGATGTTTTGACACTCGACTAACGACCGTATGGATATTATTACGGCGATAGGATTGTAAGTTACACGGTAAGCTGTTTCACATGAAAGGTAGTAGTCATTGCATTTGACTCTTCCGATGATTGGGGGTCACGGTGTGTTGCTAGACGCTATCCCGTGATCGTTAGGTATGAAGGGCATTTTCGTAATTTGCACTTTGTGTCTACGGCCAACATATTCGGAAGCCTATCGGGTCACACACATAAGAACATCTAGCCGGATTAAAATGTGGTTATAGATGATAACCAAATAAGGAAAGTTTATCTCGAGACTATAAAGGTTATAGTGGTAAATTAATATGGTGGTATTTATTTATTATGAATAAATTAAATACAAGATATTAATTATATTAATTATATTAATTAAAGAATATTCCGGAAGCCAATTTATGGCTAAAGGTGGCGCAACTTATTTGTGTATAAGATACACGTGGATTGTGAATTTAATTAATGATATTACCTATTATTAATATTAGATATTAATAAAATAAAATAATATATATATTGAATGCATGCGTGTGTGTGTTCATTGATTGCAAATTGGATTTGCTGTATGCGCACCATTTGGTATATATTAATAGATTTATATGTGTTATATATATGTGTGATATATACACGTGTGTAAATTGATTTATGGTAATATAATAAAGATAAATATTCAATATAAGATATTGACTATATCTTGGGAATATTCAATATAAGATATTGACAATATTCTAGATTTATTTGATATGAAATATTAAATTAAATGAGATAAATCAATCAATTATATTTTCCTTATTTTATTGGGAAAATGTTTTCTTCTCCTCCACACCTAGTAGGGGCGCCCCAACCACTATAAATAAGAGGTGGGTGTCAAGCTCTTTTGTACATCATAATTCCAAGAGCTAATAGTTCTTGTGTAAAATAGAGAGCATCCTATAGAGAGTTGGAGAGAGGGGAAAAGGGCCGGTCTAGCAACCGGAGTTTTCCAATAGCAATCCATGATGGGATTCCGGCGGGGTTCGTTCGTGTGGACTAGCGGTAGAGGCCGAACACTTGGGCGGCTCTATGCGAACTATTCTCCTTAGACGGTCAAAGCGTCGATCTTTTAGATCAACCAAGGTAACCACCGTCTACTAACTCGTTTGTTTATTGCTTAAACGAAGTCGATCTTGGGTCGATAGGAAATAAATTTTAAATTCATTGCGTTCCCGCGTAGATTTCCTAACGGTGGTATCAGAGAGAGCTTCGAGCTTAAGCAATAAGCATTTTATTTTGCGTAGTTAATTTTATCGTTTAAATCACATAATTAAAAGATGAAAGATTTTGATTCGCAAATCGATACACGAAAAAAAAAAAAAAAGGGGCGGCTTATGGGGTGCTCGGCCGATCGGCGGCGGCACCCCACCGGAAATTGCGCCGGCGGCGGCGGCACCCCTTTGGGGCGGTCGACGTCGGCTGGTGCATCTTTTGGTGGATCCCTAAATTTTGTTTTGTGTATTTTGTTTTTCATTATTGTTCATAGTTGTGATTGGTAATTCGTCTATTGTTTAGTTGTGTCATGTGGCTAACCAATGGTACAAATAGTTTGGGCCATTGGAATGCCACATGGCATTAAAATAATAATGGTCTTTCCAAACTTTGTTTGTAATAGGCCTAGGCCCTTTCCAAATATTTGATTTGGGAAAAGGCTAGGCCTAGCCACTTCCAAAATTTTGATTTTGGAAAGTGGCGAAGCCTAAACCAAAATTATTTGGCCTTTCCAAATATTTGATTTGGAATAGGCAGGCCCTTTTCAAATATTTGATTTGTAAAAGGCAGCTGGCGCCAAGCCACTTCCAAAATTTTGATTTTGGAAAATGGTCGGCACTAAGCCAAATTTGGTTTAGGAAACCAAATGCATCCCTTTTGATTACGAATCAAAAGGAAAGAAACAAAAGAGAAATAATTTTAATTTTGATTTATTTTGGAATAGTTCTAATTAATTAAAATTAAAATTAAAATCGGTTTAAAATTAATCGTTAATTTTATTTCGATTAAAATCATTTAATTAATTAAATGTTAATTAGTTAATTGATTGGATAAAATTATTTAATAGATTAAATGTTAATTGATTAATTAAGACGCAAGTAGTTAATTTTTAATTTTATCTTTTTCATAAGATTTTATTGTATGGATTAGATATAGTAGATATAATATGATTATATGGACCCCGATTGATCATGGACTCGACCGATAGGATAGATGTGAATGATTTAAATTTTCTGTTGGTTTAAAAATTGTCCTAGGCCGTTATGAAGAACATGACCTAGTTTATTTTCTGCATTTGTCCCATTCCCGTTAGCTCCCCCCGTGTGCGGCGGGTGTATTTATTTTATTAGATAGAATTAAATGTAACAAGAATGGAGCAGAAGATGAAGACCAAAGAAAGACGAAAATAAAGATCCCATTGGAGAATGGAGCATTAAAGATCCTATTGGCGGTTGCAACTACCCTTAGATTGTGACCCGCGGTTTCGTCAGTTTGTATTCGAAACCGCACCTAGGAAAAGTCCATGATCATACCGGTTACTTTACGCATTTATTTATTTTGTGCTTGTATTTATTTTATATGATACGATAGATGCATGACTAGGCACGATCTAGATAAATGTGTAGGATGTATGTCTATAGAGATAGATATATTTGATGAGACCGTAATTAAAATTAATTAAGTGAATTAATTTACGTAAATACTTCCACGACAAAAATCAAGTCTAAAATTGTCTCCCAATATTATAGCGACGGTGAAGAGCCTTTGTTCGGATCCAAGCGATCGGCCCTCGTCGGGAGTTGACCTACCACGGGTATATCGTCGTTATTGACATATGATCGTATGAGATCTCGCGAATATTGGGTTATGACTTGACTAGAGTATTGCGGTGATTGGCCTCGTCGGGACCGTCTTATTCTAGAGGCAAGGGGTTGACTACCACATAAAGATGTGAATTGTCAAAGAGTTGACTAGTCAACCACCAAGAGTCACATAGAGATGTGATTGGTAAGAGTTACATACCTTTCGAATTATTCCGGTTGATCGGCCCTCGTCGGGAATCGGGGTAACCGAGATGGGATCTTGGCCACTAAAGAATTTTGAAAGATTCTTGAAAGTCAATTGGGAGTAGTTGACTAGTGGGAGCAAAATCATAAATCAAAAGACCATTTTTGATTTTGCGTGTATAAACAACAACACTCTTTTATTTTCATTTTTATGTTGTAGTTTTAGCAAACTTTATATTTATATTTTATTCTCGATTAGTAAAACCAAATTATGACTGTTAATTTTGAGAAACGTTCTCAAAATATGGTTGAGTAATTTTAATCCTTTTAAAATAAGCAATGACATGAGCCATCCCGTTATAGTAGTTAGAGACAAGGAGATTACATAATTGATGCAATGCTCCGAGACTTTAATTATTAATGAAAGCGGAAGCTCATGATATGATTAAATCATTTGAAATAAGTTTCAAGGAATTAGTCATATATTGGATACGATCCAAGATGATCATTCAGTCATACGATGACAATTAATTCAAACGTTGGATAAGAATGACCACATCTAATTTTGGAAAGGTTGTTTTCAAAATTGTAAGATTTAAGTATCGACTTAATTCTAGCATTTTCTTAAAGGTTAATTAAATAGTCAATGTTTTGAATACGATTCAAAAGGTTAAATAAACTATTTAATAAACTTTAGATTTTCTTTATGAAAGGAAATTGAGGACATGGCTCTTGTGATCTTTCTTAAGTCTTATGAAGACTACAATAAGAAACATTTTTCAAGTGCTTAAAGGATTGAAAGAAAAGATAGGGCATGTGCTTAAATAGAGAACTCATCGAAGCCTCTATTCTAAGCAAGTCTGTTGAGATAAATCTATCTAAGTTCAAGTCAACTCTAAGATATATGATATCTTACGAGTGTGATTAAATTAGAAAGATTGAATACAGATATGGAAGGTGAAACAAACGTTGTAACACTTACCATATTCCGAATCTAGTAAACTGATAAGGGAACTAAATAAATGTTATTATGTTCCGGTTCTTATGAAGAACATACTTTCAGTTATTTGTTAGGATTTAGTAGACATATTCAATTGTAAAGAATAAATGTTATTCCGATAAAGTTGGAAGGTCACTGAATCTAACATACTAGATTGTTGTCACTATATAGTTGATATATGTGATGAGATCTCAACTAAATATTTGTATGGCTGTTATCCTTGATATTTGTGGTTGTTCTAGACACAGTCTCTCTGGAAGAGAAGCGTGTAATTAAACGTCATTCTGATGATGTTGAACCATATGATTATGAATCATTTGGGTTAAACACATCTTATCCAAAGAGGACTAAAATACCCTTTTATGAAAAGGTTATAAATTCTAGAAAAATTGTCTAAAGCCTAAACATACCGATGTTTGTTGGCTTATGACAATTAATGCCACAAATAATTGTTTATTAGTCTCTACGACTATTTTTTAGAAATAGTTGAATGTACTTATTGAAGTACGAAAATTCGGAAAGCCCGAAAAGTTCGAGCTAGTACGAATATGAGATTGATGAGCTACTTAGGAATTAATCTTCAATTGGATTGAAGTAATTAATACCTGAAGGGTGTTTCAGAAGTCGTCTGAAAGGAATAAGATTCTCCCTTGAAGGATACCATCTTTGGGATACGCAATTAGATTGTGTTCCCAAAATGGAAACAACACTTTATATGATAAAGATGTGACGCAAGCCATGTAAAGTATCTCTTACCCGTTTCGGGATAGTGCCATTATACTTAACCTAGTTCCAAAGAATAAAGGTTGAATAAATTCCATATTAGATATGGAAGAGGATAATGTCGAATCTATCTTAACCGATGATTTGAAGTTGTCATAAGCTAAGTCAGAAAGGCTTGGAGCCTAGTACGACATATGCAACTTTGTGGAATGTCTTAGCTAGCTTATTTGGATATTATTTACTTGTCCGCGGAGCAAAATGTTTGTCTCCAAACATCTTTGTCTTCTAGAGGAAGTGTCTCTTCCAAAAGAGACAGTGGGAGTAAATAAGATCTCAAAAGAGTTTGAGAACCACAAAGATATATTCAACCAATGGAACATGAGCGAGACGCCGCATAGCGATGAGGTGTAGATCACGCTCGGTGCACACAAAAGTTTCGTAAGTCCGTGGATAACCTCAAGCACGAAAAGGTCGCCGGTACGTTCATCTTGAAGAATGAATATCTCACGACTCATGAAGGAATGTTTGAAAGGCAAGATTGAGAGATATGGCTAGGAGCCATAATATACGAATTAGATTCCATCGGTGACAACGGAGGTTATGAACCTAGTACGTCTTACACAGAGGGAATGTCCCCGTAAGGCCGAGCCAGTTCTATTCGGATAATACTTGTTATAACTTTGTATCATGGCTATATGATAGTGTTGAAGGCGTTGGGCAGAAAGCTCGATGTTCATAGACTATGACATGATATGTAAGCCCATGAGATCCATTTATGGACTCAGACAAGTTTCTCTAGACGGTTTCTTTGTTTGATAATCAAAGGAGTTTTGATTTAGTCAAAAGAAGAATATGCCCAATGTGCAAGATGGATAGTGGGAGTGTGTTACGATTTTTGAGTAAGGTATTGGATATATCTCTCGAGAATTGTCACCCCATGTCACAGTCAATTAATGTTTGGTAGTTCAAGGTCTTTGTTAAAGCACTTGGATTAGCAGTTCTTATTTTAGAAATAAGAATCTATAGTGATAGATTTAACTGCTGTTAGATTATAGTTTACCTATATAGATGTGATGCGAAAAGAGTTTAGCATAGATCACGAAGGGGATACTGCTAGCCAGTGTTCTCAAGATCTATCTATGTTAGGACGTTCGTCCTAAAGATAAGGTGAATGATGATGCTAATGGAAGGTTTCCTTCGCTACTGCAATAGAAACCATCATAAGAATAATGCCGGATGTTCATAGTCCATGAATAGTCATGAGCAAGTATGAAAGTAAATCTGGTGAATGTCGAGAATATCCTTAAACAAGTTAAGGAAAGTTTCCTAGTTTATTGAAACTTGGAATTAAATAAACATAGTTGTACAGACGTATATCCTGAGTCTTATGAAGGCGAGTGGGAGCTACAGTCTGGGTTTGCAGTCACTTTGAATAAGTGATACAGTGAGCTGGAAATGTTCTTAGCGTATGGGTCACTGTAAATTCTACAAGTAGGCCAAAACACAGTAGTGCCTTAGAGGCGCAGCGGGAGCAGTACATGGATCTAGAAGGTTCATTATTGAACCTTGTGCGGTTCTTCCACCTTTTTCTGTATAGCTGATATAGTAAGTGGATTCATTGCTTGAAGCAAGGACCAGGGTCTCGTCAGAGATCTGTGTGTGTGTTGAGGCGGTTCCCTTGACTTGGTCATTTGGAACGTGATATGAAGATAGTCTGAGTCCCCACGGATAACGATCCGTTTATGGCTAGGGCTGGTTGCGAGTATTGCATGAGATTCTTGTGTTTCAACTTGGTCTTGTGTGTGCGAGTGATTGGTTTTAGGCCAAGTGGGAGATTGTTGAAATAGTGTCCTAAACCCAATCGGGGTTGGACCGGATCCGACCGGGTCGGATCATTTCTACTATTTCTTTATGTTTATACATATATAAAATGGCTTTTCAGTTGTCATATATATGTTCTTTTAAAGAACCAATTATGAATTGTTATATGATAACGTCCTTAGTATTAAGCTGTGATAGAGAAACCATGATAGGCGATTATGGTTGATGAGATCTCTAATCACTTTAATAAGTTTGATACTTAAATGTCTCTAGCGATGTACTATTAAACGGGGCATTGATAGTATAAACGGACTAGCACGTATTAGATGTCTTGTCTTTAAGGGCGGGGATAGATCTCGTCTATCGAAGTGTAGAGACACTTGGACCGTACGTGGACGTGTATTAGAGAATGCGTACGTTAGATCGACCCACTTACACGGATAAGTGTCACACTATGTGGCGGTTGTGTAATTATCCTTAAGACCGGAGTCTTCATGGCATCACGGTGTGGATTGTCATGCTTTGACACTATTGAGGTTTCCCCAGCCACGGGGCGATCATGCGGTAGTGATTGGGTATGATCTTGAAGCATGCGGAGTATACATGATTGGTCGTCCGGGAATCGCGTATCCTATGATTGGGATCGAATATCCGAAATGGCCTTCTTATAAGGAATGTCTTACTCTCGTGAATCTTTGCAAAGTGGGAGTAAACGAGTTACTTCGAGAGAGCATGATATCCAGATTATAAGATACGGTCGTTGATGTTTTGACACTCGACTAACGACCGTATGGATATTATTACAACGATAGGATTGTAAGTTACACCGTAATGCTTGTTTCACATGAAAGGTAGTAGCCATTGCATTTGACTCTTCCGATGATTGGGGGTCACGGTGTGTTGCTAGACGCTATCCCGTGATCGTTAGGTATGAAGGGCATTTTCGTAATTTGCACTTTGTGTCTACGGCCAACATATTCGGAAGCCTATCGGGTCACACACATAAGAACATCTAGCCGGATTAAAATGTGGTTATAGATGATAACCAAATAAGGAAAGTTTATCTCGAGACTATAAAGGTTATAGTGGTAAATTAATATGGTGGTATTTATTTATTATGAATAAATTAAATACAAGATATTAATTATATTAATTAAAGAATATTCCGGAAGCCAATTTATGGCTAAAGATGGCGCAACTTATTTGTGTATAAGATACGCGTGGATTGTGTAATTTAATTAATGATATTACCTATTATTAATATTAGATATTAATAAAATAAAATAATATATATATTGAATGCATGCGTGTGTGTGTTCATTGATTGCAAATTGGATTTGCTGTATGCGCACCATTTGGTATATATTAATAGATTTATATGTGTTATATATATGTGTGATATATACACATGTGTAAATTGATTTATGGTAATATAATAAAGATAAATATTCAATATAAGATATTGACTATATCTTGGGAATATTCAATATAAGATATTGACAATATCCTAGATTTATTTGATATGAGATATTAAATTAAATGAGATAAATCAATCAATTATATTTTCCTTATTTTATTGGGAAAAGGTTTTCTTCTCCTCCACACCTAGTAGGGCGCCCCAACCACTATAAATAAGAGGTGGGTGTCAAGCTCTTTTGTACATCATAATTCCAAGAGCTAATAGTTCTTGTGTAAAATAGAGAGCATCCTATAGAGAGTTGGAGAGAGGGAAAAGGGCCGGTCTAGCAACCGGAGTTTTCCAATAGCAATCCATGATGGGATTCCGGCGGGCGTTCGTGTGGACTAGCGGTAGAGGCCGAACACTTGGGCGGCTCATGCGAACTACTCTCCTTAGACGGTCAAAGCGTCGATCTTTTAGATCAACCAAGGTAACCACCGTCTACTAACTCGTTTGTTTATTGCTTAAACGAAGTCGATCTTGGGTCGATAGGAAATAAATTTTAAATTCCGCTGCGTTCCCGCGTAGATTTCCTAACACGTTGCTCCTGATGAGGTCGCGGTGACAAGCCCTGCTGAGATCATGGTGTAGGGGTTGCAGTATGAGGGGGTGGAGTGGGGCTCGGACGTGGTGAAGGATTCTGCCTCACGAAACCGCCCCTAACAACTGGTGTAGGACTCTCTCGTCGAACTCCTGAAGCTTCAGCACCCGCTCCAGTTCTTGTGAACACTATCCTGATGATCAAAGAAAACTAGAACGTTACTAACAGATCTAAAGGAAACTTATCTTAAAAGAAGGGAAGCCTAAAAGACGCTTTCCTCTTATACCAACTGTAACGCCCCGTTCCCGGACACCGAGTCCTTATCCGGAAATCAAAACGTCCGGCACGCATAATATTAAATAAATAATATTACACGTAAGCCTCTACTACGTCGTATCAAATAAAAGCAAACGGAAACTAAAAGACTCGGGTAATTTTTTTCAAATAACCAAGAATAGAAATAAAGAACTAAAGAGGAAATGTAATATTATTACATCCGAAACGAAACCAACGAATCCAAAATGTATGAATTCCAAAGTACTAGAAGTAAACTATAGAATCCAATAATAATCCAAGTCTATGACATAAATGTAAATAAATGAATAAACAAGGTCTTCAAGTCCGGCGTCCTCAAACGTCGTCATCAAAGTCCTCCTCGAACTCCACATTTACCTGTTCGTCTTCTCTCCCCAAACACATAAATAAACATGCATTTGAGGTAAGTACAAAGTACAAAGTAAGAAGTAGAAGCTACAATATAATTAAGGTTATTATTAAAGATGTTATCTTAGTGAGACCGACTCAATTTAAGGTTCATTCCATGCCCATGGACACGTCATGACTATACGTTTCTAGCTTAGCTTATCTTTGTTACATCATTACTCAAGGACACAAAGCTTGGTGAAAATTCCACCACGAGATATACTTGCCAACTGCGGTGATTAGCACCGATAGTCCCGGGATCTCCCCGGTATGCATATACATTCGATGGATTTCCTCCACTACCCTTCAGCCTTTTGAGCCAGTAGCGTTGTCCACCTTTTATGAACGTATCACATCGCCGATTTGAATCGGTGCCTAACCAAGAATAGATGACGTTTTACCTTTTACTACACTTATGTAATTATAAATGTGAATTAACTAGTCACCTAAGTGTTTTCAGAATAATACTCACCTTATCAACTCTACTCCCTCACTTAGACGACTAGACATCACATCCTATCAATTACACAGACATTGATGAACCCTAGTTCATCAAAGCACAAGCCCTTTCATGCCCTTCCGACGGATCCGAACTTCAACTCCCTTTAAGAGTACATTCGGTGTTTTAACTGAACGAATCAGAAGTTCAATCGAAGCTTGTTCATATTTAGTTAATGTTGACATATAAGGTTTTAAAACAGTGAAAAACACGATTATAAAGCCAAAAACCAAGCTAAAATGCTAGAATAGTGAAAACAAGGTAAAACAAGCCAGACGCCCGTTTGAAACCCTATGGACGCCCGTCCGTAACCAAACGCCCGTCCACTAACCTCAGACGCCCGTCCGTGAAAAACAGCTACATCCTGAATCAAAAGTCTGACCTCAAATGCCCGTCTGCCTAGTGCAGACGCCCGTTTGAGCTACTAGGGTCTCAGACGCCCGTCTGCCTAATGCAGACGCCCGTCCGCCTAATGCAGACGCCCGTCCGCCTGGGTTTTTCCCAAAACGATAAAACCTTCACAACTCGATTTCTGAATCGTTTCTAACCTAATTAACCTCGATCTCAACTCAGTAAAACGTAGAAAACATATCTAAACATCTATGATCCTTTGATCAATGAAAAAGCACAACTCTCTTGCATCTACGCATCATAAGTCTTGATCTAAACCTCAATAACAATAATTGGAATTGTAGGAAGAGCCTCTTACCTTTTAAGCAGCAAATTCCAACTCCAAACTCAGAAAAACAGCAGCTAAAACCGCCCATTTTCTGCAAAAAACATGTGTGATAAATCCAAACTTAGATTAGATTCAATCACACACTTCTAAACGACAAAACTACGAATTGATGAGTTTGAACCCATCAAACTCGAAGAAGAACAAAGCTAGGGTTTAATCATACCTTATCAAGGCTTCAACTTTTTGATGTCACAACGTTGCTCTCTTCACAACGATTCCGGTGCTCGACTCTGATCTGAAAACCGTCAAGGATTGAATTAACAACTGATGAAAATTCCTCTAGCCCTATTCCATTGCTCACACACGCAGAGAGCAAATTTGGAGGTGGAAAAATCTGATTAAAAAATTATGGGGCTGATTAGGTTGATTTTCCCTTAAATAGGAAAAATCCCATAATTACCTAATTTCCATGATTTTCCATAATCACCCTTATTAAATCAGATTTTCTTCCTTAAATATTTATATATATATCTCGAAAATACACATATAAATATCCAAATTATTAACTCCGAATAAAAGGGACCGAACCCAATATTTCGTTTTCATAAAATGACACGTCTGCTTTTTCCCGAAAATCGGAATATTACAGTTACACCCCTATTAACTTGATTCGCATCATTGAGGACGAAAACATATAGAATACGGTGAAAGAATTACGATGATTAGAGTTTTATACCAAAAGATATAGTCGTTTAAAAATTGAGTAAAAGAAAGAGTTTTTTTTTTCCTCAAAAAAAATTGTTACATGGTGTTTCCAAACCCCCCAAAAAAGAAGAAAAAAGAAAGAAGAACAGACAGTCGGACATGCATTTGTTTTTTTTTCTTCTTTAATTGGGAGTAGCTTTGTGCGTCTCCTTAATTTTTTTTGTTCTTGTAAACAATGAAGAGTTAAGTGTGTCATGTTTACTTAATTAAATCAATTATGTGTATTTTTGGCCCCTTACCCCATATATATATATATATATATATATATATATATATATATATATATATATATATATATATATATATATTGTTAGATATTTATATATATATATATATATATATATTGTTAGATATTTGGCGTGGTCATTTTGATTTGAACGTGGTCATAGCTTTCGTGTGGTATTTTTTTTTATTAAAAAAATAATTTGAAAGGTAATTTTGTCATTCTAACGATCAATTTTTCCTTTTTACTAAAAAATATTATGTCTGGCATTTTTGCTCATTTATCAATTGTTTTTGTCTTTTTTTCAAAAGGTTTTCCAAATAACATTAACAAATTCTTTTTTGTTTTTCAAAATGCTCTTCCAAGGGCATCTCTTCTTCACTCAAGACACATCATTGAGGATGATACTAAATAAGGCAAGGGAAAATTGTTGTTCTTGCCTTCATGCTCTATATGCGGTATGTTTATGAAAACTTCGTTACACGCGTTTCGAGATTGCAACTGGATCAAATCAATGTGGGAAACCGTGGTTCACCAACATCATTGGCCTCACTTTACCTCGGCCTCGGATACCTCTTTATGGCTCACGAGATGCTTAAGCATGAACATGTATAAACACGACAATATTAAATTCTGGAGGTTCCTCTTTCGTGAACTCATTCAAAGTATTATATGATATTGGAGTAATCAAGTAGTGCATGAGACCAACACCCAACGGCCCCCGAAGACGATCTTCATTTCTAAGGCAATCCGTAAAGCCCGCGAAATTAGAGTAGCTTGATTGTAATTTTTTTTCAGCTTTTGACATGTAATTTTCAGAAATACTACTAGAGTGTATTCTATTCAGTTTTTATCTAATAAAATATTCGGTTTCGATCAAAAGAAAAAAACCACATCAAAACAGTTGGGGAAGTTCTTCTATGTTGAGTTCATTTAAACAGTAACACACGTGGATGATTCTGGACCAAACGATTTCAACTTAAATTAAAACTGTGTGGTTTAGAGTCATCCGAGAGTCGATCATACATTGAGTTGTAGATTTTTTCCGTCGACTGTATATGTGTTTTTTCCCCAGTTTGTCCTTTTAAAATCGCCGACTTTTCTTCCTAATTCGTATCCCATTCGTTACCCTTTAACCAAGTCTTTTTTTTCCTTTTTTTCCTGATGCGAATCTCATTCTCGCTGATGTTCTTGGGATCATTAGGGTACATTTGTACAGAGCGGGGATGATCTGGTACCAAATCTTTGGTATTTGTCTCGTTTTGGACCATTTTTTTCTGTAGTTTGCCAAGAAATAGTAAATCCTTACAAGGAGTTTGCACTTGATCGAGTGGGTTTTTGTTTCCACGGGATTGATTTATTGGCGAAATTTCGCTTTGTTTCCCCACTCTTCAAGTTTTTTAGGTTAATTGATTTTTTTTTTTTGGGAGTTTTTTTTTTTTATTATTTAGAATTATGGTAAAAAATTTAGAAGACCGGTTATCAGCTGCACCCTTTTTGTTAAAATGTTACGAGATGGTGAATGATGAATCAACGGATGAATTGATTTCTTGGAATGAATCATATAACAATAGCTTTATCATATGGGACGTGGCTAGATTTACATCAGAATTGCTTTCAAAGTACTTCAAGCATAGCAATTTCGCCAGCTTCATCCGGCAACTAAACATATATGTAAGCTTTCTTTTTTCCGTATGAATGTTTTCAGCTTTTTGAATTTGAATTTAATTTAGTTGTATTTATTATACATGAGCTTCCCCTTGTTATGTGTGTTATTGGTTGTTGAAGTATAGGGACTAAAGTCTTTTTCAGGGGAAGTATCTAGTACTTAGATTTTCTTGTTATAAGCTTGACCAATAGTCTAATGACATGTGAAACATTCTATATTGTATTTATGTCTATGATGATCTAATGAGAAATTGATTCCAGAAAATGTTCTGTGTGAGTTTGGTTGAGTGTGCAAGTTTTTTGATGGTATTGAGGTTACATTGATGGATAAGATACATGATTTAAGTGTTTATTTAGTTGAAAAGTTGGGCAAGCCATTATCTGGTTTGTTTTTGGCTTAGACTATGTTTGTTCTGGTTTCTTGTTTTCCCCTTCAAAATGTTGTGAATTAGTTTTCGTCATCTGCTTGAATCATGAGTTACACTCTTTTCAGATGAAAACTTGAAAGTATTTTGGTTTATTCATGAATTTTCAGCTGTGATGTGAAAATTACGGCGTGGGAGAGTCTTTCATAAAATATGCAGTAGTTATCTTGAATTCTTGATTCTGGGCAGAATTTATCTGGCTTGTTTTTGGCTTTGACTATGTTTGTTCTGGTGTCTTTTTTTTCCCCTCAAAATGGTGTGAATTAGTTTTCGTCATCTGCTTGAATCATGAGTTGCACTCTTTTCAGATGAAAACTTGAAAGTATTTTAGTTTATTCATGAATTTTCAGCTGCGATGAGAAAATTACGTCCTGGGAGAGTCTTTCATAAAATATGCAGTAGTTATCTTGAATTCTTGATTCTGGGCGGAATTTATCTGGCTTGTTTTTGGCTTTGACTATGGTTGTTCTGGTGTCTTTTTTTTGCCCTCAAAATGGTGTGAATTAGTTTTCGTCATCTGCTTGAATCATGAGTCACACTCTTTTCAGATGAAAACTTGAAAGTATTTTGGTTTATTCATGAATTTTCAGCCGTGATGAGAAAATTATGGCCTGGGAGAGCTTTCATAAAATATGCAGTAGTTATCTTGAATTCTTGATTCTGGGCAGAATTTATCATTATATGCTGATTCCTCACCTTGTAATACTTGTTTTTCTTGTTTGGAGAAGCTTATACATTTGCTACTTGGAAACATTAAAATAACACGTACTTTATATGTCTACTTCCAATTTGAAGCTCCAACGTTCACAACTGCTAAAGCAGTTAAGATGCTTGGTTTAGGTGTTATTTCCTCAGAATCCAAAAAGTGATGAGTGATGGTTGCTGTACTTCACGTATATATAAATGTACGCATAAATATGTGTATATGTGTATGTGTGTTGGTGCTAGTCCATAGTTACAATCATTAAGAATATATTTTGTTCTTATGACATCAATGAAACGGCTGGGTTTGGACTGCTGAAATAATCATCTGTCAGCGCGCACGTGTAACTCCTTATTTGGGTTTTAGAATGTTAGCTGATTCTTTATCTGCTTTTTAGTGCTTGAATATGGATGACGAGGGCTGTTCCAGAAAATGGAGTAGCCATGTCCAAACCATTATAAGTTGCAACATAATTACAAACAAGTATGCCGATTCTTTGTAGATTAATTTTGATGTTGGACAGCTATTTCTCTTGGTTTACTGAGTTTTTGTGTTGCTAATGGTTAATATTACCCGGTTGGTATTGATTCATAGTTGAGACACGTGCAATAGTTAGTCGTTATTAATTTGTTTTATCATTCAATGGATTTTCACATTGGGCTGTATTGGCACAAACAAAGTGCCCCGCACCCCAAATTTACTCAAGACACGTGATAAATTATGTAAGGCACCCCGTTTTTGTATCATTGTTTTTCAAAGGGAAAAGCGATCCTATAGTAGGGATGCTTCCTAATTTACAGGAACGTCACTTAAGGTGACGATGGTGGATAATGTCAGCGTCAATGACGGTAACATTAATCTTGTTTATGGAGGAAGTCTATGGCTTGCCCTTCTTTTGGTTGTTTGAGCTTATCTTTTGTTTTCAACCGTAAGAGTTGTTCTAATTTATTAACCACAACTTTCTGGTTTCTCTGTTTCAAGTGGTTTCTTCTTCTTCTTATTATTATTACTTTGCACATGATTTTTTGTCTGTACATTAGTTTCCAGCATTGCACAGATTATGGGAGCTGTCGGATTGATTATTTACGGTCCATTTAGTGAATCAACCTTTGCTAAAATAGAAATGTTCATTATGAATAGTTCATTTTATCAGTGATTTGTTAAGTTGTGGACAATTGACAGAATGGACAATGTTAATGTGCCTCTCTGCTGTTATTTAATTTATTTGATTATCTAGGTGTCTTAGTTAACCGATTGTGCACATGATGGTTAATGCATCTCACTTTTGTCTCAGGGGTTTCATAAAACTGACACAGATCGGTGGGAATTCTCGAATGAGTCGTTTGTTAAAGGCCAAAAGAATTTACTGAAGAACATTGTCCGTAGAAAACATCCCCAGGGCCAAGGGCAGAAGAAATCTTGTGAGCAAAAGGGTGCTTATTCTTCTAACGCGACAAAAGAAGATAAAAAAGTTGATTTAAGGGAGGAAGTTGAAAGCTTGAAAAAACACAAGAATATACTGATGCAGGATCTGATTAAGGTAAGACAGCATATACAGAATTCTCAGAGTAAGTTAATACTATTGAGAGAGCAGCTGAAAGGGATGGAGAAGAATCAGCAACAGATGCTCTCGTTTATCGTAATGGCAATGCAAAATCCCGGGATTTTCGTTAAGATGCTGCATCCAAAAGAAAGCAACTGGTTTGTTCCTCCTGAAACTGGTGGTAGTAAGAAAATAGTGACAAGAGTTGATGATGATGATGATTGTGAGCGTTTATCTACTACCGAGGGAGCCATAGTACCGTATCAGCTTCCTATGGCTGAGGAAGCCATGGAATCCGAGCCTGACCATATAATACCGGAAACTTCCGACGGTGAAGTTCCTATGGAATGGTATTTTTCTGATGAAATACGAGATTTCCTCGTGAATATGGATTTCAATGTCGGGCAATTGGACGACGACAAGTTGCTTCCGTTGGAGAGTCCTAGCCCTCTTGTTCTTCCAGATATACCTTATGATGATGATGATGATGATGGTGATAATCTGATGGAACAGTTCCTACTCTCCAGTCCTCGGCCGGACAATATGGAATCCGAGGATCATGATAATGAAGTTTCTGGTAATCCTGAAGCAGATGCAGTCAGAGTTTGGTAAAAAAAAAAAAAAAAACAATCTCATAAATTGCTAAAATAGCCAAAATTGACGTGTCGATTATTCTGAAAAATCAAGTGGGTTTGGTTATAAAGAAAACCTGGATTGCAGTTGTTGAAATCTTTATTTTGATATTTTCTATATATTTTGGTGTTTTTTTCCCGGCTAGATATGAATATAGGGATTTGGTTTGTATTCTTATTGCAAACTAAATCAATGCTGCCAGTTTCCTTATTCAATAATTTTTGTCTTAATTCCTGCAATGAATATTATTTATCTGCAGCTTAACAGTAAGCCTAAACGGGCTGACCCTGAGAGATTTTATAGTGCAACGGTTGTTTGAAGGTTATAGCAAGTGACACATATTAGAGTCATTCATTTTTACTATCTTTTATTTCCTCGTTCCTGTATTTGTAAAAACGGTTAAACCCTAACCGAAATGGCCCTTACTCCTCTGTCCCACGGAATGAGTGAAGAAAGTTGATCAGGTAACCTAGTGTTTCAGAGTCTTGGGCTGCTATTATTTCAAGAGACTGAAAGAAGTCCTTTATTTACGGGATTCGAACCTCCACGTCCCATTTTCCGGTCCAGCTGTTATTACGACACTCAAGCTCTTTACCACTAGGCCATGTCCTGGGGACTCGTTCCTGTATTTGTAGCTCCACTAAATAACATACCATACCATTATTAAGGGACAAAAAGTATTAGGATGTTAAAAAGCTTTTGCTTGGTAGTTGATACACTTACCTCTATGTTTTAACAATTTAAAAGATTGCAAACAAAATCTTAAACACTCATGTCAATACACACTGGAAAATCTATCTTGAACAGCTATCCTTGAACAACAGCCTTAGCAAGGCCAAAGGCAACAGCAGAAGCAACAGCACCGAGCAAAGTGGTTTGCAGAGCACTTTTGACGGGTTTGTTTCCGGTGTAATGACCTTTGGCGTAACCGAAGATCATCAGAGCAACTAATGTAACAGCAACCGACGCAACAACGGCCTTTCTTGCAATCGGGATGATAATATAAGGTAGGAGAGGCACTGTTCCACCTATAATGTAAGCAATTGCTATAGTCAATGCACTCTGCACTGCTCTTTTTGGATCTGGCTTCTCCAATCCTAGCTCATATCTGCATATAGGGCAACCCAGAAAAAAATACAAGCCTTGAAACGCCGTGTATATAGGATCGAAAATATAAGCTTATAATATTCATAGTTATGGAAACTAATAAAGAAAAATGGTAATATTTTTTAGTTACACAACTGGTATGATGAAAAAAAACCAATGAAATAGTGTACTACTTACTTCATCATAAACTCGAGCCATGCTTGAGGGTTCTTTCTCAGGGCATTAACGACCGGAGCATACTCATGCGGTTGGATTCCATATTGTGATAGTATCTCCGCCACCTCTGCCGCCTCTGGATTTCATTTGAAAATAATTAAAAAGGTTCAGTTTGCCGTTTTACGTTGAGAATGATTGAAGCACATAATTTTGTACACAAAATAGAGTCTGTTTGGGGAGCTGGTAATGCCAAAGCAAAAAAAAAAAAAAAAATTTAAATAAATAAATAAATAAAAGAAGAACGACGAGGGCTACACCTCAATAGTAAATTCACACCGACATAAATTTTATTTTTATCATCTTTCAGAAAGAGTTTCGTGCTAACCCTTTTCCTAAACCTAGTAGCAATGCTTCTAAAGTTCTTGAGCTAATACACACTGATTCAGTCGACTTCAGGTTATCTTTACTACATTCATTTTATTGATGATTACAGCAGGTTCACTGGGATTTACCCCTTAAAACATAAATCTGATGCTTGTAATGTCTTCTTGCAATTTAAAAGACTTAGTTTAAAATCAGATTGACTCTAAGATCAAAATTGTTCGATCAGATTGGGGAGGTGAGTTCAGGAGTCTAGAACCATATCTTGTTAAGTTTGGGATAAATCTCCTACATCCTTGCCCACACAAAACGGTTAAGAAGATGTGGTCAAGATTGCAACAGATGTATTCGGGATCTAAAATTTCACTCAAATATACGATGTATGCAAATAATATTTCATCCTTGAACAAGGAGGAAAATATGTGAAGAAAGGAAAATGTATCTACCCCCGTCCAACGATGTAACGGTGATTGCTACACAAAGGAACGAAAGATTACTACTCCCATGTTATGAGCATATGTGAAGAAAGGAAAATGTATCTACCCCTGTCCAACGATGTAACGGTGATTGCTACACAAAGGAACGATAAGAACACTGTGCGTTTTTTTGGCAGGACTAAAGTCAGAATACGATCATGTCGTATCTCAGTTGCTTAAATGGCAGAACAACATTTCCGTCTTTCCCAGAAGGTGCCTCTAGAGGTCCAATAAATAAGAAAAACCCGGGATTCTAGATTCGTGTGCAACCCAACACATGACCGGTTAGTATACACCCACTGAATAATTATCTTTCCCACAAACATGTTACATTAGCCGATGGATCATTGGTAAGTTAGATCTTAATCCTAATTAACATTCAGTTATCATCTGTTTTACACGTGCCTAATTTTCCCTTCACTTTACTATCAATCAGTAAAATAACTCGAGCACTAAATTGTTTCATTACTTTCACTCCCAATGCATGTGTTATACTACCTTCGTCCCAAAATGTAAGTTCATTTAGCTTTTTTGTTTTGTCCCATAATGTAAGCCCATTTAAATAATCAAGAAAATATTTATTACATTTTTCTCCTTTTATCCCTCATTTATTATCTACCACTCACTTTTCACTACTCTTGATTAATAACAGTCAAAGGTCATTTTAGACTTTTTCATCAAAATTAATGACACATGACCAATTTAACCAATTTTCTTACTCCGTGTGAAAAACTCTAAATGAACTTATATGTTAGGACGGAGGTTCTACATGACTTCGTGACGGAAAAAGGAGAATGGTACGGGTTATGAGAATAATGGACTTTTATTATAGATGGAGGCTTCCATAATCCTGTACCATCAAAGACGCTTTTGTGTTTCTCGAGGTCCTTTTTACAAGAACAAAGAGCACATGGGATGAATTATCCCCATCTGCTCCTTCTACATCCATTTCCATGTTAATTAGAGGTAAGAGGCCCTCACCGAAGGGTGGCGGCCAGAGGCGGATCCATAGATTGGATGAAAAGTTTTCGAGTTTAATATAAGATGCTACTCCAGTCTTGTTTTATCTTTCATTTTAACTTTAACATTTATGTCGTTTCCTATATTATATGTTGCTTGAAAAAACAACACAATACTTTGATGCAAAAGGCGATATCCCTCGTCCACAGGCCCCTCCACCCCAACCCGACAGAACGACGAGGAGGTTAATTATGGTGACTCAGTTGCCTTTTAAGTGGGAGGACCAGGACCAATGCCCACAATGAGTCACCATTAATTCAGAGCTAACTCCCACACTACGGCTGCCGGAATTCGATCATGTGTTCCTCGGTGCAATCTGCCACCTGAGAACCAACTGAGCTACCTATGCTGGTAAAACAACACAATACTTAATACTTATTTTCTCATTCTATCCCTATATATATATATAAAATTATTTATAGGATAAAGAAATGACAATTTACTCCCTCCATTCTTGTTTAGGTGAGAAGCAGTCCTAAAAATATTCGTTGAAATATAACTGACTGAAGCGGAACGTATTCCAATGTTGCATTACTCATCAACTTTCCTCCTTCATATTTATTTGTTACAATGATCCCCTGGATATGGCCTAGTGGTGAGGAGCTGGGGTGTTGTAATGACAGTCCGGACCCTAAGTCGGAGGTCAGAGGTTCGATTTCCGTAAAAGGGGTTGATTTCCGATGGCTAAAACTTCAGTGATGGGGAACTAAGACAGCCCTTGACTCTAAGCTCTAGGCTCCTGATTAACCTCTCCTCGCATTTCTATGGGATCGGGGGCGAGGGGACCCTCACGGTTAGGGTTTAACCGTTTTTTATTTGTTACAATGTGATAGGTTAGGAATAATGCTTCATTAATTTTATCCAATGATTATATAAGTTATTTTATTGTTAAAATCAACACATTAAATCACTTCTAACAAAATTTCTGATTTTACCAATTAGATCAATTAAATAAGAACGTGATACATAGTATGAAAAATTGAACCATTAATTATTGATTTTTTTTTAATATATATGAAAAACAAGGACAAAGATAGTAATTATTGAATTTCGCCCCAATTTTTTACCCACATGATGATCATATTATCCAATGAAGATGGTTTGTGAGAGCAAACCTGTATCAGGGACATCAATGATCTCTTCTTGCTCCCTCTTGAGTTCCCGTACATAGTGGTCTGCCTCACTTTTGGCTGCAAGATAACTATAAAAAGAAAGTGCAAAAAAAAAAAAAAAACATTATTGAAGAAGAGAGTAAAACATCCTATGCAAAAACTAATAATAATTTAGACATTATTGAAGAAGATCTAAGAAAAGTAAAACATCATATGCAAAAACTAATAATAATTTAGACAATAACTCTTATGTATCGCATAGAAGATCTAATGAATTCTTGATTAAATGATTCAAATGATCACTCGATCTAGAGAGCTTTGAATGATGTCGTAGATATGGTGGATTAAGTAAGTAGTGGGTGGTGGGAGGAGACGGGTGACGATGTGGTAGGCAGGTGAGGGCAGGTGGTGGCATGGTGGATGAGTAGGGACAGGAGACGGAAAGTGTTGGATGTGGGCCACTTACAACGTGTGGGCGATGACGTGGATCGGTGGTGATTGGTTGAGGTGATAGCAGGGGGATCCACGGACCGGGGGTCACGGACCCCACCGAATTTTTAGATGTTTTAGACTCTACAGTGACCCCACCGAAAATTTTTTTTCGATTGCAATACATGGTGGTGAGTCGTGTGGATGGAAACAAATTGTGGTGTGGTGTGTGTGTGTTTTTTTTTTTTTGGGCGGGGGGGGGGGGGGGGGGGGGGGGGGGAGGGAGGCTGGCGACGAGCAAAGGGATGTACGATCGCAAGTGGTGATGGAGTGTTGGGTCATGTTGGCACTTGGCAGGGTGCCGGAAGGAAGAGCGGTGAAGTTAAGAAAATGTAAAGGAAAACTTTTCTTTTCAAAATAATATTTCTTACTTCGAAAAAAATAATATTTCTTTGCTTTGAATTAAGAAAGCAAAGACTCGGTAAAGACAATTTTTTTTAGAAAAAAGACTGATGAGGTGGAAATCATCACGGTGGCTCAGCGGTGTATGTTTAGTGGATATCTGGCTTATTTATGGATGGTTAACTGTAAGCTGGCCGGTGATGCACGGCGGCGATTGGAGGAGGGTGGGAGAGATGGTGTTTTTGCAGAACTTTGGCCTGCTTTTGTATTAGAATGCCTCCCTCTTTCAGGTTACACAAGCTTTCCTTTTATAGGCAAAGGAGGCTTATGAGCTAAATAAAGGACAGGTGTTACATGGCAAACTTAGTCACTAAATTTGCTTAAAGGCTAAGTAGTCCTAAATATCTAGACTGCAAGTGGACAAGATATCTCGGCGGCGACTTCTTGGGGTCGCATGGATCGTCAGCTTTGTTGTCCTGCCTTCTGCTCCTTGCTACCTCAAGTCTTGCGCGGCCTCTTAAGGATCTTTTGTCCAAGGTCGCGATCCGGCCCCTTATTTCAGCAGTGCTCCGGACGGGGCTCGAGAACAGCGACCTTGACTTGATTGGTTGGCGTCGCCGATGCCGTAGTCACGGGCCTTTACCTGGCTTGGTGGTTCAGATAGGCTATCTCCGGGACTCAAAGATGGCGATTCCATTTGTACGTATCAGAGACCTAATTGAAAAAATACATTCTTTTTCCACGTCTCAAGTTACAAAATGAATAAAAACCATATATTTTTTCAGCTCTTTGGTGTATACCAATAATAAAGGCGTAAAAAGAACAATTGCGGAAAAGTGAAAAAATAATCTATGGTTACCTTGTGGTTACCTTCTTGGGGGAATGAGGGAGAAGGACATAAATATTTCATCAATTGAGTAGAAGGACGAGTTTTTGAAACAACTATTTATTCACCGTCGAAATTCACTTGTGTTCGAAATTCACTCGTTTAAATTCACCGACGAAATTCACCGTCGAAATTCACTAATTTTCAAAATTCATCGTCGAAATTCACTAATTTTCGGGATTCACCGTCGAAATTCACCGATTTCGGGATTCACCTGGGGAGATTCACCGATTTTCGGGATTCACTGTTTGTCCTTCTCGCTATAAAAATTATGCGGTTGTCCTTCTCCCTATAAAAAATATGTAGCTGTCCTGTTACTTAAAAATATTTCAGATTGTGTCCTTATCCCTAATTTTCTATACCTTCTTTAAAACAAAAAGAAATAGAGAAAAAAATAGAGATCTAGAAAAAAGATATATTTCAGAATATTTTTAAATATCAGGAAATTCAAATATTTTTTTTATAAGGAGAACGACAACTTAATACAATATTTATAGCTTGAATGACAAAACAAAAAAAAAAAAAAAAAAAAAACTGCGTGCTTCTTGTATTTTTTTTTAGTTTTGTTGGTTTTTTTCTTTTTTCTTTTTCCACCTTAATTCTCAAACACTTATATGTATACAAACGTGATGAAAATTTCACCCAATTTTTTTAATCTTTTCACGATCTTCGTTTTGAGACTTTGTTCGATATCATTAATATTTCTTCGTGAAATTCAATGTCGAAATTCACTTAGTGAGTCTCGCTAGCGAATCTCAAAAAATAATGAATTTCGAATAATAGTGAATTTCGACAATGGATTTGCCAAGAGTTTTTTTGGGAGTTTTTTTTACATCACATCACCAATCATTTCTTACAATTCTCCCACCAATCAAATCTTCAACTACAAATAAAATAAAATAAAATCATCTCTCATCATTTCACTTTATCAACTTTATTATTTTTTTTACCATTATTTTATTCATTATTCTACTCTATTTCACCAATCATTTCATACTCTACACAAATTTCAAAAAAAAATATTTACTTTCTAATCATTACTTCAATAATTTTATATAATAAACCCCCAAAAAAAACTCTAAAAAAAACTCCATCCCAAAACAAACACATCATAAGTGTTTAAAAAAGATAGGTAAGAGAGAAAGTGTTTTGGTTTTGTAATTTCTTTTTCTTTGAGAAAAAAGGGCGTCCATCCCTTAAGTTTTTGTTTTTATTTTAAATAAATAATAATTTTAACCTTTATGCAAAAGTTTTGAAAAAATATCAAATTTACTAATTTAGAAAATATGTTTGTGTTTCTCCCTAATTCGCATTTAAAAAAATGGTAAAATTATTACTCAAATAATATGACTTTATTTGAATCCATTTAAAATTTTAAAACGACCATTCTCATTAAGCCATAGCTCTCATAATTTATATTCCACGTAAGAAGTATTCCGACTCAAAAATAGTGTTGTTAAAAAACGAATAGAGCCGCTCACGAACAAACTCGAGTTCGACTTGCTAATATCTGTGATTGTTCGTTTGTTTAGCTTAACGAACCAAGATTGAACAAGAATTTAAGTTCGTTTCCTAAATGAACGAACACAAACTTACTGGTGAACGTCCGATTAGGTTCGTGAGACTACCTATATAGATAAATCAATGTACAACTTAACTTTAACTAATAAGATGATAAGACATCTATTAATCTAATAGATACTCTAGAGTAATTTTATAGAATATTGATAGAATTATCATAATATTTTTATTACTATAATGTTTGAATATTGCCTTGTATTTTGTTATTTATTTATTTGAATTTAATTTTTTATACCTTAACAATCCAAACTCAAATGAAGAGACGAAAAATACATATAGCATTCCAAACTCGAACACGAGTTCGAACACAATTTCTTTTTAAATGAGCTGAGTTGAACATAATTTTATGTTCGTTTATTAAGCAAACATTCAAGAACAAGCTCGTTACCTTAACGAACCAAACTTGAACATATTTTCCTGTCCGTTTATTAAACGAACGAACATGAACAAGCTCGTAATTTAAACGAACTGAACTTGAACAACTGATATTCGATTCGGCCCGACTCGTTAACATCACTACTCAAAAGTAATTGCGGATCAAAAGTACTCCGCATTATAGGTTAATGCAGAAAAGTGACAAATCCAAAAATAAAAATAAAAATAAAAATCAGTAAGGATATAAATTATTTTTTTGCTAATTTTTTCATTTGGGTCATAGACCTACAGAGCACTAACTTTTTTTTGTTTGTTTTTATTTTACAGGATTTTTTTTATTTTAGATATCGAAACAGAAAAGATGAACAATTAACAATGAAGCAAAAATTGCAAAGTTAGATTGATTATGGTGTACAACTCATATTCATTAATTGACAACAAAAAAAAAACGTAAGTTTCTTCAACAGTGATTTAAATATACATTTTATCCACATAAAAGTCACATAAACTTCAGGGTTGGTATTAATTTTTTTTTTAATTTCTTTTTTTATCATTATAAACAGTGTTGGATACTTGGATGTGTATATTTTGTGTGGACAAATCCTGTGTAAAAATACTTTTACTGAGGTTCTATGAGAATATTTTTCCACACAACACACTAACGCATTATTTTGAACGAATATGAGTCAAAAAATGAATGACTATTCTAATTTAATACGAATCACATTTCGAGTTTATTCATTCACTTAAAATTAGAGCAGTAAAATTCCAACATCTACCTAAAATTTTGTCAGGCCGTCTACGTGAAAAAATAATAATTTTAAAGGTAAAATTAAAAATAATCTTGTACAGTATAAGGATCTTTTATAAGTAAACGTATAATATTTGTTGTGTTTTTTATTTTGTTTAAGCGGTTGTGCTTATTTTGTTATGTGTATTGGTGTGGAGAAAAGATTTTCCCAGGAGATTTCTACAACAAAAACACCTGAAACTCCCCTTTAAAAAAATTGAAAAAAATAAAAACACTTGAAACTTCTCGAGTGTCTTTTTTTTGTAAGAACTTCCCTGAGTGCCTAATCTGGAAATTGGCTTTTTTTTTTTTTTTGGGCATTTTAAATTATGAATTCTGGATTCATACTCTGTTAAAATATACAGCTGTATTGTACAGCTATCATCTTACGAGTAAAAACAAAATAAATAAATAAATAAGAGAAATAATAAAAAAAAAATACCCGCCGAGCCCCATGGAAATGGCACCAGCAGCAACCTCGGCTACTCCGGCGGTGAGAATCAAAGAAGATGAAGCATTAGCTCCCGACAAACCAGCAGCGAGAGCAAACGGCACTGTCAAGCCGTCGGAAACGCCGATGATTATGTCCCGAACAATTTCTCCGGCAGTAAAATGCCTCTCTGTGTGATGCTCTAGCAACGTTTGCTCTTCTTCCTTTGCCATAATAAATAATTACTACTAGGAGATGTCACCGATTTTTTTTATTTTTCTCGATATATATATTATTTTTAAGAGAAAGAAACAAAGGACAGGAAACGAGAATTGGGGGTGAGATATATCATACTAATAAGAGATGATGGCAGATTTTGTTTCCTTGTAGAAAGATCAAGCACTTGAATCCGTCAAGCCCACTATAAATTTTATTTTTTCTCTTAAATAATTTTTGGGTTTTTTTTTTGAATTAATAAATTTTTTTTTATTTTTACACACCATAAATTTATTTAATAAATCACATAAAAATAATAACATTCAAAAAATTACGTTTTGATACATAAAAAATTATACTTTACATCATAAAATTATTTTAAATAACATTACCCCCACGTTTCTTCTCTATCTAAAACCTATTTTCTTTAGATACAGCCGCCCCCTCATTCCTTGCAAGCCCCTGCTCATCTCCTCCCTCTCCCACCGGAAAATCTTACTGAATAATTGTGTCATGATCTGAGCTACAAATTCTAGATATTATACAGAAAGAGAAGGAGATTGAAAGGGGAAATTTGGGAAGAAGTAGCAGAGAGAACAGGAGAAGAGGAAATGAAGAGAAATTAGAGAAATATTTCATTAATCATCATCATAATATCCATGTTTACATCTCTAATTTATATAGCCCTTCACTACTTCGGCAATAAGATAAAATACTCAAATGACAGAAAATAGACATAAAGTAATGACATCACATATGACATCACTAACGGCTAACAACTCATGTCTAACGGGCACCGACATATTTTCTAGTCGTCTCTCTAATTTTAAACCTCGGGATATGACAAATCCTTCCCCTCAACAACCGCCTTGTCCTCAAGATGGGGAAATGACAAACCCAAACAAGACCGGGATCCCAGACAAAACCCTTCGAAATAACAAGCAAAAAAAATCCTCATTGCAACGGCCAAATATACCGGCAAAGCACAAGTACACCGGACTTCCTTGAAACTTTAGATGGATCAGTCATAAATAATAGCAATATATCCTCATGCGTCAAATGATCCAAGAACTTCACTAAACAATTTCTATCTTGCTCCCATATAATCGGTTGTTTTAATATGATGCCATCCTCCATTACCGCCTTAATATAATGTTGTGCCCCCATTTTAACCTCCATTGCTATATATTCAAGAAACCTCATTATACCAAGATAGACAAATAGTAGAAAATTGGCCCCGTACCGAGTTTGCTCCGGACGGAATACCGGCCATGCTTATACGCTCCAAAATATTCCAATATCAACATGGCATCACCGCCAATTCATCAACTACATCATGAACCTTAAGCTTGCTCACAATATATCCTTTCACAAATGATAAATCATTCTTAATGGCCCATGACCAAGCCGATAGTTGATGGAATTCCCATTCAAAATTCACAGGAACTACTTCATCTTTGCAAATGTCACACATAAATGTATGAAGATTTTCAAGAGAAGTCACAATAAAATCTCTGAGCACAAATTTAGTACACACATTCTTATCCACTTTCCAATCCAACTCTCGTAGATGCACCGATTTATCATGATAATGTGATTCAATTCCGCTTAACGGAACACTAAATGGAATGCCATACCTTGAAGCAAATGCTTGAAGTAACATAGGCCATTGTGCACTCGTTCTTTACTAAACTCTATCTCGAAACAATGCCATTTGGCCCATTTTCAAGGAGTGACTCCGAGAATGAAATGATTTACGGTAAGATGCACTAGCTTTAGGTACATGAGACAATAGGTAAGTGGACCGGAATTGCTTTGCACCCGCTTGACATAACCACCCCTTCCCTCTTAATCACGAATTGGTCATCACATTTCGTTGCGATTCGGTCATTATATGCACTTCGGGTGCATCAACTTCACTTGTATCAAAGAGTAGCAATCGAGCGAGCTTCTTCCAATTGAGATATGCATAAAAGTCCGTATCAAAGAAATATACAAACGGCTTTACGAATTCTCGATTGTCTCATCGATAGCTTCAACGCATAGCTCTTCACTCCCACCATTCTTTAGAATACTCGCTACAAAAAGTTGCATGAGGTTCCACACTTGACCATCCCGTAACACCATTATTGCAAATAATGTCAAAGTGTTCCATAGGTGCCTTGTTGAAATGTGAATTACTAACAAAGCAATCATTTACATAGTAACCTCTCTGCTCCATTCTAATTTTGACGAGAATTATGGATGTAGCTAAGAAAACTACTCCATGCCGTCGTATTGAGGACTCCGGGCTCCAACTTGACAAACCGAGCAAACTTCACCAAATGTGTAGAAAACAACATTCTAGGCAATGCCAACCTTTCTTGGAAGCTCCTCTCGAATATATCAAAGTACTCATTCTTCAAGGATTCCGTAATATACGTGGTAGGAATGCAAATCACTTTGTTGTCAATAAACAAGCCCTCAAAAGGATACAATAAAACTAACTCGAGTGGGCTAAATATGCAAGGATACTCTCCATCGACAACTTAAAATTAACTCCCTCAAACATGGCTTTTGAATCCATTTTAGTAAAGTCATCTTCATGTGTACCAATATCAACTATCACACCCACTATGGCGTGAATACCATTACCGAATAAATAAAAATAAATGGACCCAACAAGATAATGTATATCCCTTGAAGCCATAACGAAATGGCATGCATAAGTGATGAAACAACTCTTATCATGCCATTAACACAAATCCCCGGAGCTTTGCTAATCAATGGATGAAGAGCTCCTCTACTAAAACATGTTACGATATTCCACCCGGATCGAAATAAAACCGTACATCAATATCGGTAGAGAAGCGGCATTCTTAAACTCTACAAAGGCCGGATACGTCAAGTTTTCTCTACTTGAATATAAATTAGCCGAAATAAGTCCATACTTCATTATAATCCATGTTTGGTTCTTCCGGAAATATATATGAGTAAGCGAGCATCCGAAATAGAGGTTCGATTACCGAGCAAGCACTCCAAAGCAATTTCATTGCCGTGATTCCCTTCATTTTTCTCAACCGAAGGATGCCGTGCAAATCACCGAACGGGTGGTGAGCAACTCCCACACTTCTAAGCTTCAATGAAGGCCGCCGATATGTCTCATTAACCAACCGAAATCCATCCTGAAGGGAAGATGGAAACTCTTCAGATGTTTTGTGAATCGGCTTGCTCAAACCATCAAGCATATTGCTAGCTTCATCACCCAAGTCAAGTCGTCCCAAGGACTGTTTAGTCGTTATTTCTTCTCCAGATGAGTCATAATCGCCATTTTCTTCTAAATCGAGTGCCCTATTAAGCTCCAACATTTCATCAGCTGGGTTTCCCAAAACTATAGTTGATGCTGAATATTCGAGTGTTGGTCCATCTGGGTTAGAATTCACTTGATCCAATGGAGCCCCAATCAGATCTAGAGGTTCTAATCCCTCACTTTTCTTCATATCTTGCAGCAAATCCATTATTCTGTTCAATTTAGAACGGATATCGGCCATTTGTTCATTGTGCTGAGCTTTGAACTGGGCAACTTCTTCCTTAAACTCAGCCTTAAAACGATACAATTTCTCATTGATCTCCGCCTGGGATTTTGAAATTTCCTCATCCTCATATCGGGTTTCTTCACGCATTTCGTCCCTAAATTCCTTGAGTTCAAGCATTTCTTCACTAATTTCTAGCCTCAATCGATTCTGTTCTTCCATTTTTTTGTTTGTTTTTTTTTTTTTGTAAGTTTTTTTTTTTTTTTTAATCGGCAGAGAATAGAGATGTGAAAAAACAGAGAAACGGAGATTAGATGCGAGGAAGATAAGAACCGAGAATCGTTAGCTCGATACCACTTGTCATGATCCGAGCTACAAATTCTAGATATTATAGAAAGAGAAGGAGATTGAAAGGGGAAATTTGGGAAGAAGTAGGAGAAGAGAACGAGAGAGAAGAGGAAATGAAGAGAAATTAGAGAAATATTTCATTAATCATCATAATAACCATATCCATGTTTACATCTCTAATTTATATAACCCTCACTAGTTCGGCAATAAGATAAAATACTCAAATAATAGAAAATAGACATAAAGTAATGACATCACATATGACATCACTAATGGATAACAACTCATGTCTAACGGGCACCGACATCTTCTCTAGTCGTCTTTCTAATTTTAAACCTCGGAACATGACAAATTGCAGCTCCTCCCCATCCTCTACAACCCGTAAATCATCACCCCATCCCCTCTCTTCCCCTCTATTTCTTTGGTTAATCGCCCCTCCCCCCTCTCTCATTCGCATCTCGCCGGAAAAAATTGTGGTTGGAGATGTGATTGTTGGAGACAGGTTTGTAAGCACAAAATAATGGGTTTTATGGAGAGTTAAAATGGTATATAGGTCGGGTTTTCAAAAGGGAGGTTGATTCAGAACGGGCAATTTCATAGATGTCCGCTTTCGATTTTCCGGCAATGTGTTTTTCGATTTTCCCCAGTGAGAAGGTTTCACGATTTTCCAGAAGAATAGGTGGGGTTTCACGATTGCAGCGAAGGGAGAGGGTGACTTGCTGCGCGTGATTTAGGAGGAAAAAGTGGCGTCTATAAGGAGAAGGTGTTGGTGGCTGCTGGAGGATGGGTGGTGGTTTTTTAGTTGATGAAAGAAGGGAAAGACCTCCCCGATCTGAAAATGGTGAAAAATGATATTTTGGGTGGCGGAAATTGATGTTTTGGGTGGTGGGTCTTGGTGGCGGGTCCGAATTTGGTGGTTGTAGGACGAGGAAGGGTGGGTGATGGTGGTTGTTGTTGGTGGGTGTTAATGGTGTCTTTTGAGTGGTGGGAGATGGGTGAAGATGGTGAAGATGCGACTAGCGGGTTTTGGTTTTTTCCCAGCTTTTGTTGATGGTCAGCTGCACCACACAAAAACTGAGAGGCGAGCTGAGTCTCAATTTCTGTTGGGCGGACTCAATTTTTATGTGGTGCAGCTGCCTCCAAGTCAGCAAAAAGTGGAAAAGCTGGGGTTTCAAAAGCAGAGGATCCGGATTGGATGGAGAAATGAAGAAATGGATAAAATGTGTAGGGTTTATTTTGATTTTTAGTAAAGTTATGGATTTAATAGTTTTAAAAAACATTGTGGTATAAAGAGTAATTTTGTTAAGGGGTTTATTGTCAATTTTTTTTATATTACTGACACCCTATTACTTCCGGTATCATAAAAAATTATTCCTGCATCAAGGTAGTTTTTAATGAATGAAACGTTAGTGGTACTGTTGTTGATATTGCAAACCAACGTCAGACACTAACACTGACACTGACGTTAGTATTCAAAAACGAACGTCAGTGGTACCGACATTTACGTTATAAAATTGTCACAACTTAGAAACAACAAGTGCCAACAACAAGTGCCATTGACTATAGTGTCACTGACTTTCGTTTTTGAACACTGACGTTGGTTTTCAATAGCAACAACAGTATCACTGACGTTTTGTTCATCGAAAAAAAAAATCAAAAAATGGATGCTAATAGTAAAATATGGTGTGCCAATAGAACCCTTTACAAATATTGTTGCGGTGCCGAAAATAATATTTTGTGATGCCGGAAGTAAAAGATTGACACTAGTAAAAAGTGATGTGCCTTTAGAACCCCTAATTTTATTCAAAAATAAAAATATAATATCTATTTTAAACCTGTTTAGAATTCTTTAGAAAATTAAGGGGACATTTATTCGCACCACAGCAAACCTACTGTTGCACCACACTAAGATACAAAAACATTTAATCTACCTCTTACACCACATCTATTATTTGCACCACATTTTAATAACCAAATTAATAAAAAAAAATCAATATTGTCACTCATTTTTTACTACTACCAGTCTATTATATTGTCATATATCCACTAAATACTTAAAATCTACAAAAATATCCTTTATTAAACACAAAAATCACAACTCCACCCAAATAATTCATTTCACATTCTGCTCTTCACTCTCGATTAGCATTAGGTGTAATTCCCAAATCCGCCGCCGCCGCCACTCCCTGCCGTTCTCTGCCATGTTAGACAATTACTAATTTTTCCATACGTAATGCGGAAATACCATTAGCAAAATTAAACTCTAGTTGAACCATAAAATTAACAAGACCTTGAAGATAATTAAATTGCACAATAAAATTTGACTTACATGATTCCATAGCTTTGGTTGTCCTTGAATTAGGAGATACCACAGTCAATGCTTAGAGGACTTACGTGAATAATTTTTCTTGTTGATTGACCCGTGAATAGCAATGGAAAGAGTGTCCCTTTTATAGAAAAATAGAATATGTACGGTAACAGTGCAAATAGAGTAGGTGTAGTAACTGTCTACTCCTCCTTTTAAATGTTGTTGAAATATCCAAGGATATTTGTTGAGATATCGCAAGCCTGTGAATGCTGTGATGCGTCCTTTTCAAAGAAAAGTCTTGTGACCCGAATCCCCTTTTTCTCGCTCTCTTATCTGTTACCCCATTTACAGAGAGTTACATGATGCTTTGTAAACTCCAATATTCTGATATGATAGAGAGAGAGGGGTGGTTCCAATTTTATAGGTGGAGTAAACTATTCAACTACACCACTCCTCCACTCACCCCACATTCCTACATTTACTGTAACAACCCAGTCAAACATCACAACATGGGTCTCTTATATTAGAAATGTTAATATTATCTTTTATTAATTACATATTCCAAATATTTAGATCCAACATTAATTCTATAAAAATAATAAATTATATGGATCACATAATAGAAGAATAAATTATTCTTACAATCTCCCACTTGACCCATATAACAATGAGAGAAATAAATAGAATTATCCTTAAGTGCACACGTTATGTTAGATTGTATTTCGAATACGTAGACAATGAGGTAAAGTTTAAATGAGGGATTTGTTTGGGTCATGGCGGTCACACATCTTCAACCGACGTGATTCCTTCCATGTACCACAAATCATCTCCAATTTAACCTTTGCTTAATATTGAGTGAAAAAATGTAATACTCAAAAAAATTTATCATCTCACTAAATGTATACATATAACGTTCATGATGATAAAAAAAATAAAATAAATGAGAAACAAATAACTTTAATAGAATTCACATTAAAAAAATGTCAAAGGACCGATAATGAACAACTTTCCTACAAAGTACTGAATCAAAACAGCAAGGCTTCATCAATAATACCCATATTCTTAACATGTCCAATAAAGGCCTTTGGCGCCAGCCTTTTAGTTAATGGGTCTGCAATCATAGAATCAGTACCAATATGTTCGAGTGATATTGTTTGTTTCCTCACTTCATCTTTAACAGCCAAGTATTTTATCTCAATGTGTTTGGCTCCCTTTGAGTACTTGTCATTCTTTGAGAAAAATACCAAAGCGGAATTGTCACAATAAATTTTCAGCTGCTTGGACACAAAGTCAACAATTCCAAGTCCCGAAAGGAAATTGCGGAGCCATAGTCCCTGAACCATGGCCTCAAAGCATGCCACGAATTCAGCCTCCATAGTGGATGTTGCAATAATGGACTGCTTTGCACTCTTCCATGATACTGCTCCCCCAGCCAACATGAACATGTATCCGAATGTAGATTTATAACTGTCCTTACATCCACCATAATCTGAATCCGAAAATCCGTTCATGTCAAATGAATCAGATCTCTTATAAATCAACATATGATCATTGGTGCCTTGCAGATACCTAAGGGTCTTCTTTGCAGCTTTCCAATGGTCCATACCGGGATTGCTGAGGTATCGGCCTAACATGCCCACAACAAAACTGATATCAGGCCTCGTACAGGTCGGAGCATACATCAGACTCCCGACTAATGATGAATAAGGAATTCCTTTCATTTCATCTTGCTCCAGTTTGTTCTTAGGACATTGCTTCAAACTGAACTTTTCTCCCTTCTGGATGGGAACCACTCCAGCAGAGCATTTATCCATATGAAATTTCTCAAGGACTTTTGAAATATAGGCCTTTTGTGATAGTCCCAAAATCCCATACGATCTGTTCCGGAATATCTCTATTCCAATCACAAAGGATGCTTCGCCCATGTCTTTCATTTCAAAACTCCTAGATAAGAAATTCATTACTTCATGTAACATGTTCACATTATTAGCAGCTATCAATATATCATCAACATATAAGACTAAAATAGCATAATGACTCCCACTGACTTTAACGTAGATACAACGATCAACGATGTTTTCTACAAAACCATAAGAAGTAATAGTATCATTAAATTTGAGATACCATTGGCGGGAAGCCTGTTTTAGTCCGTATATTGACCTATTCAACTTACACACCATATTCTCACTTCCCGTGTCCACAAAACCTTCAGGTTGTCCCATGTAAACCTCTTCCTCTAGGTCTCTATTAATAAAGGCGGTCTTCACATCCATTTAGTGAAGCTCCAAATCATACTGAGCCACCATAGCCATTACGATTCTAAGAGAATCTTTCTTTGAAACAGGAGAGAAAGTTTCCTTTTAGTCAACGCCATCTTTCTGGGTATAACCCTTGGCAACTAGTCGGGCCTTATGCCTTTCGATGTTACCTTTGGAGTCATGTTTGGTTTTGAAAATCCATTTACACCCGACTTTTTTTGATCCTTTCGGTGAATCTACTAAGTCCCAAACTTTGTTGTCACTCATTGATTTTAGTTCTTCCTTCATGGCTTTGACCCATTTTTCTGAATCATTTTATTTCATGGCTTGATTAAATGAGACTGGATCTTTATCAATGCCAATGTCACATTCATGTTCAAGATCATACACCACATAGTCATCGGAAATGGTAGGCCTTTTCTCCCTTACCGACCGTCTTAAAGCCACTTCCTCTCACGGTACTTGTTGCTCACCAACCGGAGTTGGGTCTATTATTTCTTGATCAATCATGTGTGGTTCATTTTCTGTGACATGGTCACGTGGGCTTGAATCTCTTCGTTGTTCCGTAATGTTGCGTGGTGTTGCAACAATAGGAACGACAACCGCAGGAACTTCGGTTGTATTTGATTCTACTCGAATTTCTGTAACCCTTTTCGGTACCAAGCTCCCACTAGTGTGGCCATTTTCAATAAACCTCGCATTTCTAGACTCAATGATTCTTGTACTATGGTTAGGGCAATAAAATATATATCCCTTGGATTTTTCTGGATAGCCAATGAAGAAGCCAGAAACAGTCCTGGGATCAAGTTTATTTTCATGTGGATTGTATGGCCTTACTTCTGCTTGACAACCCCAAACATGAAGGTGTCTTAAACTAGGTTTCCTTCGTGTCCACAGTTCATAAGGTGTTTTAGAAACTGCCTTACTTGGAACCCTGTTTAGCAGATAAGCAGCAGTCTTTAATGCATGCATCCACAACAAGGAAGGTAATGTTGAGTTACTCAACATGCTCCTAACCATATCCATAAGAGTGCGGTTCCGTCTCTCAACGACACCATTCTGTTGAGGAGTTCCGGGCATCTTGTATTGTGCTCGGATTCCTCTACTTTCCAAGAATTTCACAAAAGGACCTGGACATTGTCCATTTTCGGTGAATCTTCCATAATATTCACCACCTCTATAAGACTTTATCACCTTTACTTTCTTGTCTAACTGCCTTTCCACTTCATCAATGAATATCTTTAGATATTCTAAGGACTGGGACTTTTCATGCAAGAGATAGATATAACCATAACATGAGAAGTTATCAATAAAGGTGATGAAATATTTTTCACCACCCATCGAAGGAGTATCAAAAGGACCACAAATATCAGTGTGTATAAGTTCAAGTTGTTGATTGCTTCTTACATCCTGTTTCTTTACCGTGTGTTTGGTTTGCTTCCCTTTAATGCAATCCACACACACATCTAAGTCACTAAAATCCAATTGAGGTAGGATATCATTTTTCACCAACCTCATTATTCTTTCCTTTGAAATGTGACCTAGTCTTTCATGCCATAATAAAGCAGAATGATCATTATGTGCACTACGTTTAGTCCCAGAAACACTTTGAACATTAAACAGAGATTCATCAAAAATATCATTCAACTCAAAACGGTAAAGCGAATCATCCAAAGTACCATTTCCAACAATAAAATTGTCCTTGTACATAGAAAACAAACCATTATTGAAATTAAATGAAAAACCTAAATTGTCCAATTTACTCAATGAAACAAGATTTCTAGCACAATCAGGAACATAAAGACATCTGTTCAGATCTATGTTACAACCAGTGCTCAAGATCAAACTATAAGTCCCGATTCCTTCTATACGTGCCTTCATCCTGTTTCCCATGAACAAGAATTGTTCACTTCCCTTTGTGAGCTGGATCGAACGGAATCCCTGTAAAATATGAGATACATGAGTAGTTGCACCAGAATCCAACCACCAAGTATTATTAGGAACTTCTAATAAGTTTGATTCAAGACATATAGAAATATAATGTATACCTTTATTTTCGAACCAAACCTTTCTTTTCGGGCCGTCTTTCTTGAAATGTCCCAACTTCTTACAGAAGTGACTCCTCACTTCCTTATGGATTTTTCCATCAGAAATTTTCAATGGCAGCTTTCCTTTCCCTTTCCCCTTTCCTTTGTTCTTGCGATCATTTGATTGGTTGTTGTTGTTGGATCCCTCATAAGCAGAGAAATGAATGGACTCTCTTTTCATCTTCTTAATTCTCCCTTGCTCTTGCATCAACATGGCCTTCAATTCTTTAAGGTTCCATTTGTCTTTTATAGTGTTGTAATTCACCTGAAACTGGCCAAATTCTGCAGGCAGGGAGTTCATGATGAATTGCACAAGGAAAGTTTCAATTACATCCATTCCCTTATTTTTCAGATTTGCCGCTAGGTTGGTCATAGACGTCACATGATCGTGTATGGAGCGAGACCAGTCAAACCTTTTCGTGGTGAGCTCACTCATAAGGCTCCCCACAATCGACTTGTCTGCCAGATCAGATTGAGACAATTCTCTAATTTTAGAAAGGAATTCTCTAGCATTATCGGTCTTTGGCATTGACGGCTTGACATTCTCCGCCATAGTTAACCTCGTCAAATTCAAACATAGCCGGTTAGACCGCTCCCATGCGTCGTAAAATGACTTATCAGATTCGGAGCTAGTCTCAGTAAGTGCCGCAGGAGTAACCTCACTCACTAAAGCAAGATCCAAATCCAAAACCCCCGTGGAGTGGATCTGCTCTGACCAATCAGTATAGTTGATCCCATTGAATTTGTCAACCACAAGACCAGAAGCAAAAAGTTGTTGAGATGCTACAAAATATTTACATATGTTATCATAAAGCAATGAGCAATCATATGGATTCAGAATACCATTCTGCTACGCATTTAAATATACCTTTGGGCAACTACTTAAACACGTGAAACATAAATGATGTCAAAAAAAAAACTTTTAACAAAAATTATTGTATAATTTAAATTAGTTGATTGTACCATCTTTGGATGAATATACCAACTAACCCAAAATAACTTCATGTAATTGTTATAAATTTAAGCAATGGTCAATCTTTGGATTACCTTCTAGCTTTATATTTTATAACTCAATTATTTGAACAAAATAAGACATCCTGATTACTATTTTGATGCAATTTTATGCACTTAACTATCCAAACAATAATTTTCAGGCAGGTCACTTTGGTGACTAACTAGCCCATTAATTTTGGATAATGTCATACTTTAATTTTACAGGCAGCCTTTCACACAATTCATGTTACAAAAATTCATACATTTATTACATTAACAAACTCACGTGAATATTCAAACATTAACAAACTTCACGTGAATATTCATACATTTATTAATACAGAATTTACAAATTCATTTACACATAATACCTATTACATTCATTGTTGTAAATCCATAAATTAGCAAACTCAAAAAAGGCAATTTAATTAACGCATCAACCTAGCTCCGATACAATTGTTAGACAATTATTAATTTTACCATACGTAATGCGGAAATACCATTAGCAAAATTAAACTCTAGTTGAACCATAAAATTAACAAGACCTTGCAGATAATTAAATTGCACAATAAAATTTGACTTACCTAATTCCATAGCTTTGGTTGTCCTTGAATTATGAGATACCACAATCAATGCTTAGAGGACTTACGTGAATAATTTTTCTTGTTGATTGACTCGTGAGTAGCAATGTAAAGAGTGTCCCTTTTATAGCAAAATAGAATAGGCACAGTAACAGTGCAAATAGAGTAGTGTAGTAACTGTCTACTCCTCCTTTGAAATGTTGTTGAAATATCCAAGGATATTTGTTGAGATATCGCAAGCCTGTGAATGCTGTGATGCGTCCTTTTCAAAGAAAAGTCTTGTGACCCGAATCCCTTTTTTCTCGCTCTCTTATCTGTCAACCTTTTTACAGAGAGTTACATGATGCTTTGTAGTGAAATTGGCGTTTCAGGCAACTGTAGCAACACAATTTTTTTTTAGGTGTGTCAGACCCTCTAATTTTTTTCGAGTAAAACGTCCAAATTTGGAAGAAGTGGGTCAAAAACGTCCAAATTTGTACGCATATCGTCTAATTCCATTGACATGCATTTAACCTTCTAAAATACACAAAAACCGTCCAAAATACACAAAAACCGTCCAAATGTGGACGGAACCGTCCAAATTCGGACGAAAACCGTACACTTTTCAAACCTTCATCAAATCGTCCAAATTTGGACGATGTAACTGAAACGCACCGTCCAAATTTGGACGATTTGATGAAGGTTTGGACGGTTTCGTCCACTTTCAAAGAACCTTATCAAGTTTTATTTACTTTTTTCACCTACTCTTTCACCAGCCTCTGTCTTCACCGTTTAACGACCCAAAAATCACCATTGTTGAGTTTGTGGTCCTTCAAACGAAATAAACAATAAAACAATCAATACCGGGGGTTGTTTTTGCAAAGAAATGGGTAAGCATTCATTCACCTAGCAATTATTTACTATTGAAAAAATTTATATATCGTGTTTGTTTTTATTGTTAATTGTTCACATGAATGTATTATGTTAAAAGCGCGTTTAATTAGCGTGTTTGTTTTTATTGTTACTTGTTTTTAATGAAAAAATTTATTTATCGTGTTTGTTTAAATTTGTGTTCAATTAGCGTTGTGTAGTATGTGCGGTATTTAGGGTAGAGAAATGATTAATTTTGATGTTATTTTTTGATAATGGAATTGATATTTTGATTATATACATTTTCACTGTTGTTGAAGCAAGCGTGTTTTATTGGTTTGGTTATTAGTTGATTATGTTGTTGTTGTAGAGAAAGATGCCAAATCCGCCTTGAAAATATATGGTATCTCGTTTTACGGAATTTTGTAATAGTATGAGAACATTTTTTTAAATTAGCGTAATGCTTATGTTAATTAAAAAATTGAACCAAACGACACACTACCGTTGTTTGAAAAACCAAAAATCAATATCTCGCACCGAATTCTATGGTACGCCTCGGCCCGACGAGGTTCTTAGAATTGCATGCTTTCCCTAGGGTGTTTTCGATTCCTTCGATCCGCCGTGTCATGCCTAATCTCCAGGCTTTGTATGGGGCTCCCGGTAGGTAGCTCGTAGAAAATTTCATTAGGTCCGCTCAATAGAGCATCTTTTCCCCGTCCTCGCCACTCGGTAATCCTCACCGGAAGTGAGGCACCCTTTAGATCGAAAATATAAGGTCCGTTCCGCCGGCTCCGTACGGCCTCTCGTTCTCCCTCGTCATCATCAAGTATTCTATGACGTGGTAAAAACCATAATTTATGCTTTCTTACCCCCCGACGTTACAACACAACGAACACAACGATTATAGACCAAAAACAATAAACAGATGAATAGTATATGTGTACATATATGTATATATTTGCATATGTATATACATATGTATGTATGTATGTGTCTATATATGTGTATGTACTTGTATATATGGGTATATATATGTATATGCATGTGTGTTTAAGTGTATACATATGTGTCTATATACGTGTATACTTATGTACATAAATATGTACATATATATATGTAAATGTATGTATATATATGTATGAATACATATGTGTCTATATAAGTGTGTATTTATGTACCTATATATATATGTACATAAATATGTGTGTGTATATGTGTATATATGTATGATATATATACGTGTATATATATATATATATATATATATATATATATATATATATATATATATATATATATATATATATATATATATATATGTGTGTGTGTGTGTGTGTGTGTGTGTGTGTGTGTGTGTGGTGTGTGTGTATATATTTGTGTAAATGTAAATGTATGTGGATATATGTATGAATACATATGTGTCTATATACGTGTGTGTGTGTATATATATATATATATATATATATATATATATATATATATATATATATATATATATACACACACACACACACACCCCCCTAATGTATAAATATTATTATTTCATATTCATTTCTTCACGTAAAACTAATGCAAAATTTTTATTCTTTCACAGATGACAACATTTTGTCTATTAGGTTTGCATTTGGCGGAGAGTGGAAATATGATGAAAGAAGCGACAAATGGTCTTATAGAAAAGGAACATTTTATATGATTCTTATAAGTAACGATACGACATTGGATGACGTCAAACGTAAAGTGTGTTCGAAAGTAGGAATTGATGTATCCAAAAATAGATTGGTAATGAAACTTTTGTATCCAAACCGCGAGGGACCGATTGATGTTTCGGATGACGAGACATGGATAGCATACCTTCGTGATGTGCGTAGACAAGAACCCGTAAACCGTGTGTTAACGCCGAACCGGTTATTGATGATGATGAGCCGGAAGACAAAGTTGGAAAACACATTTAACTTAAATGAAGAACCGATAGTTGATAGAGGGATTGAAGATTTTACACCCGAACTTTATAATATTCGCAATCCCCGTGATGATGTTGTACAAACTCCACCAGCCTCGCCCCTCATGAAAATGTCATCCAAACGAATACATGTTTCGGTGATCAAGTAATTGATGTGTCGAGTGAACGTGGCTATGATTGGGGATTTATTGCAAATATCATTAGTCGCCCATTGGACTTACCGTACAATGAACAACGTATGGGTCGGATGTGTGCATCTATGAAACGAAGCCGGAACGTCTAGGCGAATGTAGATCGACGACCCACACACGATGGGCGTTTATGCGAACTAGGATGCAAGCACCGATGCAACCGGGCCCTACTATCGGCGGATCTTTCACGAGTTATATGACTGCACCTTTGCAACAGAACACCGACCGTGGTCACACATTTGGTATGGCAAGTGTCAATCGCAATAGAGGTGCTCATTTCGGGTCTGGAATGGACCTTTCCCAAATTCCTCCATGTCCACGTGCTGAGACGTTTCGACCGATAATCCGGATGTATTGTTCATCGGTAAAAGGTATAGAGACAAGGAGGATATGAAGGATAAAATGAGTTACCACGCACTGAGGCATGACTATATGTGGAAACTCGTCAGGTCAGACCAGGAAACGTTAAAACTACGATGTTATACTTCCGACCGATGCGAATGGAAGGTTGTCGGTAAGAGGGTTGTTGATTTGAATGTGGACGCAAGGGACGGACAACGTTGCATGATTTTTGAGATAACCGCGTACACTGAAACCCACACTTGTGGACTAGAGCAACTAACCGACAATCACAGACGCATGTGCCAAGCCCGGACCTATAGGTCGTTTCGTAAGGGATAGCCTCATAAAACTCGGCAAGCGGATTCACGACAAAAGTTTTACAAGCCGAGGTGAAAAAAACGTTCAACATAGACCCGAATTATCAAAGGGCCTATCAATGTGTACGAAAGCATTGGAACCGATCGGCGGAAACGTTGAAATGTCGTATTGTAAATTATACGCCTACTTTTACATGTTGGAGGTAGAGAATGAAGGAACCATTACGTACATTGTTCCCGATGCGCTTGGCGAGTGTTCAAGTATTGTTTCATGGCATTAGGATCAAGTATTGAGGGGTTTAAGTACCGTCGGCCAATATTAGTTGTGGACGGTACACATCTTAAAACAAAGTGCGAGGGGACATTGTTAGTAGCGGTGGGTGTAGACGCGGGCGACCATATCTTTCCGTTAGCTTATGCGTCGTGACCGACGGAGAGAGCCTTCATGCTTGGACCTATTTCATGGTTAACTTGAAGTCGATAATGGGGAACGTACCGACTTGGTTTTCATTTCGGACGAGAGGTCCAGGTATAATTGGAGCCGTTACACGAATATTTCCAAACGCTTACCATGGCTATCGCTACCACCACATTGTCATGAACCCGAATAAAAAATTTGGTAGCACGGGATATTGTCCATTCACCTTCCGGGAAGCAAACTTATACGTATTCGAAACGCGCTTCCAAATATTATTCCGAAGATAATAGACATGGATATCGACCCAACCAAACCCGTATCGCGTTACCTACAGGAGATTGGAGTCGATAAATGGGCCGCATCACAATTCCCGCACACGTTACTCAATCATGACAAGCAACTATGTTGAAAGCTTCAACAATGTGATCGGGATGCACGTAAGATGAGTATCGTGAATCTCTTTGATTACATCCGGGCATTGTGTCGGCCGGTGGCATTGCGAGAGGAGAGAAAGCGCGGAATCTTGCCGCACCGTCTTAGCCCCCGAACCCGAAAAGTTCTTGAATGATGTTGCTCGTGCCGTAAAGAATTTCACACCGCATAGTATCGACCGAGACCGCATCAAGTTGGAGACATCGATTCTAGTGAGAAAGTGAATATGCGTAAGAGAGAATGTTATTGCGGCGCAGTTTCGGGGACTAAAGTTACCTTGCGTGCATGCTTGTGCTGCTATAAGTCACCGTTGTGAGAGTCCCTATGATTATTGTTCCCATTACTACACAGCTGCCTGTTTACAACGTACATATGAAGGACGTGTTTTCCCAGTTCCTGTGGAGGATGATTGGATTCTTCCTGACTGGATAAAAAATAAACCTTCCCTCACTCCGCCTGAGCCTAGAGTGAGGGAAGGAGGAGAAACAATCAGGATGGGAGCTAGGCGGGGCCGACCTAGGACCTTGAGGATTCCTTCTCAAGGTGAGCCTACAGGTGCTAGGACGAGCAGAATGCCAACAGAGAGTACAACTCCAGGTTCCGGTAGGAATTGCTCGAATTGCGGTAACCCTGGACATAGAAGGAATAGATGTCCCGCTCGTGCAGTTGTTCCCAATTGAATAAACCTTTATTTAATTTTATAAGACATTATGATTGTAACATAAATTTTTTTTATTCTGTTTGCTTGCAATTGTTTTATCACATTGATTTTGACATTGTTATATCAATTAGAGGGTGAGTTGTAATTGTTACCTTACATAAGCTATTGTAATTTTTATATCACATTGTTATATCACGGAACGATTAGAGCGAATGTGAAAGTAAACGGTGGTACAAAAATCGCGAGATTAACCGTGTAATTTTTATATCACATTGTGCTTCTCATAGTATTTGCCTCTAACTCGTGTAATGAATGGTTATTTTATCCTTTGTATCTATCATTATTTATCGCCTAAAAAAGCCGCAAATTGAAAATAATAAATTTATTAAGATTATCAATATTAAGATTATCAAAATCCATTGAAAAAAGATTAGCACTAGCACTCAAATATTATGCATTACAATTGCGAGAAAAAAGATTACTCAACACGAAATATTATACAACAAATATATAGTCGTCATCATGACCGTATGAAACATCATCGTCGCATATTCCGGCACCCCGGCGGACCTAACGCACATAGCTGTGATGAGATAGGGAAAAAATATATATCCATCGCCTGCGTTGTCATTTGCTATCTGTCGAATCCTAGAGAGAATATACTCTCCGACGTCAAAGTATGATGTAATGGATGCGTACGCAAGTGCATACAAATCAAATGAAGGTAGGGTGTATTTCACCGTGCCATACATATTGGTGGCCAAGAACTTAATGAAGAAAGGAAGAAATCGACCGCGCCATGACCAGGGTGAAGGGCGGGTACGCCTCACACGTTCCCACGATGAGTCTCCCCAAACAAAACGGCCATGTCACGCTCTAGTAGTAATTACGGAACATCGGGAAATAGAAAGAAATCCAAACCCCGAGGATTTTTCGGAATGTCATACTCGTTGTTGATCCATGCATTATTTAAAACGACGGGAACGCCTCGAACAATGACGCACCTTTCATTGATCCGTGTGGTAGATAGACAAGCATAGAATTCACGCACAATTGGTATATAAGTGTGTATTCCGGCTGAGGTTTACCAGACTGCTGAGGACAGGAAAAGATGCTCTATTGAGCAGACCTAATGAAATTTTCTACGAGCTACCTACCAGGAGCCCCAATACAAAGCCTGGAGATTAGGCATGACACAGCGGATCAGAAGGAATCGAAAACACCCTAGGGAAAGCATGCAATTCTAAGAACCTCGTCAGGCCGAGGCGTACCATTGAATTCAGTGCGAGATATTGAGTTTTGGATTTTCAAACAACAGTAGTTTGTCGTTTGGTTCATTTTTTTAATTAACATAACTGTTAGCCATAATTTCAGGGGCATTTTTATTGTTCCCCATGTTAGCCATCATTTCAAGGGCTTAATCAGGTCATTACCAATACTACTACCATACTATCATAGATCACGAGTGCATTATCAAATCAAAAATAAACAACGAGAATATAACCAAATTATCACATATTTTGAATTTCACACTAACCACAACAACATTTATTCAAAGTTTTCAAACACATGAAAGATGACGAATGTAATGAATTTAATCGGGCATTTATCCTCCTACAATTCATATACATGATTGAATAATTTAGACAAACCACATATCCATTAATTTCATCCCATTAATCTATTTTTTAGACTAACTACATACACATTTGCTTCATGCACATCAATTCATTCGGCCATTAACAAAAAAATCGGCCATTAACAAATGCTAATCAAACCATTCACAATTGCACAATAACAGTCACAGGCCTCAATTTGGCCATTAACAATCACAATTAACGAGACACAAGTGCAAACAGAGCATGAAACATCGGGCGTTAACATGTTTAACAGAGCATGAATCAACAAAGCATGAAACATCGGCCATTAACGAGCATGAAAACGGCCATTAACAGAGAGCATGAGTCTCATTCGGCCAAACACTTTACAAATGAGAAGAAGCATTAAAAATCAAAGCCGTAAACACTCACATTAAGTTGCTCGAGCTATGAGAAGAGGAAGCGGCGACCTATGGTGAATCAAGTCTCCGTAAAATCGCCAATTTTCGCCTTCTTCGCCGCGTTTTTGCTCGAAATTTGAATGGGACGAAATGAAATGAAGAAGACGACGATTAGGTTTAAAAGTGGACGAAACCGTCCAAACCTTCATCAAATCGTCCAAATTTGGACGGTGCGTTTAGCGATTACATCGTCCAAATTTGGACGATTTGATGAAGGTTTGAAAAGTGTACGGTTTTCGTCCGAATATGGACGGTTCCGTCCACATTTGGACGGTTTTTGTGTATTTTGGACGGTTTTTGTGTATTTTAGAAGGTTAAATGCGTACGTGGAATTGGACGATATGCGTACAAATTTGGACGTTTTTGACCCACTTCTTCCAAATTTGGACGTTTTACTCGAAAAAAAATTAGAGGGTCCGACACACCTAAAAAAAAATTGTGTTGTTGTTACGATTCGAAACGCCAATTTCACTGCTTTGTAAACTCCAAAATTCTGATATGATAGAGAGAGAGGGGTGGTTCCAATTTTATAGGTGGAGTAAACTATTCAACTACACCACTCCTCCACTCACCCCACATTCCTACATTTATCGTAACAACCCTACCAAACATCACAAATACGGTCTCTTATATTAGAAATGTTAATATTATCTTTTATTAATTACATATTCCAAATATTTAGATCCAACATTAATTCTATTAAAATAATAAATTATATGGATCACATAATAGAAGAATAAATTATTCTTACATGCCATTCTTCTTCTACTGCCACCGCCGCAGCTATCCAGGTAAGAATTCGGGCGGGTTGTTAGACAATCAGGCGGGTGTAGTTTGCCTTCTTAAAAGATGTTTTCTACCCTCTGAAATTTGTGAACTGTAAGTGAATGGCTATCATATATATATATATATATATATATATATATATATATATATATATATATATTTTTTTTTTTTTTTTTTTAAATTTTTTTTCGGAAAATGTTTTTTTCTTTGAATGAGTAGTTGAATCTGATGGAAAATCTTGCAGGAAATGCTTGTTTCTGTGATGTATTATTTTGAAAGTGTTGATTTCTGGAAATAATTGATGAAATGTAGTAGTTCTTTTAAAAGAAGCATTATTAAAGCTTTGTCTGAAAAAGAGATTTATGAGACAAGTTTGAGGTTGCTTTTGTATTTAGCAAAAGCTGAACAAGATAGTGAAAGATACTAACTTTAGGGATATTCATGGTTCTTCTTCTTCTTAACTGAGTCACCATGATGTTCCAGTACAAAGAAGATATTTTTCTGGAGGGTAATAATGGGGTGGGTAGGTGGGGGTGTGGGATATAAAGTAGATTAAAATTGAGTCACTAATTTATAATTAAAAAAATTGGTGTGAAAATAGTTTAAAAGTGTGGTATGAAGGTAGATAATGTGATGTAAATAAAGATTTTTTTTATTATGAAAATCAATACGGTGCAAAGGTAGGTTTTAATTTTTAGGTGTGGTGTAGAGTATAAAGTAGTGCAGTGATAGGTTTGCTGTGGTGCGAATAAAGATCATCTTAATTTTTCTAACAATATATTTTCTATCAATCTATATATATTTTTCCACACATCCCTTGTACATAATATATATATAAATTTTTTTTTGGAAAGGATCTATATATATTTTCTATCCTTTTTTTTTTTTTTTTTTTTTTTTTTTTTTTTTTTCTATTGTGACCTGTATTTGCGAGAAGGAATTGATATCTATATTTTCTATCCACTCTTGAAGTACCGCCTCGGTTCCAAAATATAAGTCATATCCTACACATTTAGTTTTGTCAAACAATATAAGTCATTATATATTATCAATATAACATTTATTACTATTTTATCTATCTTACCCCTAATTTATTGTCAATCCAATCACTTTTCATTACTTAACAACTATTATATTAATAATAGTCAAAAGGCATTTTAGACATTAACCATCAAATTTACGACATATCATTACTTTCTATCCAACCTTATTCTTCTTGAAAATGTCGTGTGAATTACAAAATTAGAGTGAATTGCCATGTATATTTTCTACCCAATCTTGAAGAGCTGAGATCCTCTATATGTGTTTTGTGATAGTGTTGGAGAGGGTAGATTAGGAATTTCCCACAAAAACTTTAGAAAAAAAAAATACTACACATCTTAAAATATAAATCCGTTTAGCGTCTCAAATTTATCTCATTATATAAGTCCGTTTAGAATGCCAATAGATTTTATCCCTAATTTATTATACATTTATCTACTTTACAACTATTACATTAATAAAATCAAAGGGTATTCTAGACTTTTAGCATTAAAATTAATGGCACTTAACCACTTTCTTAATCTGTGTAAAAAAATCTATTATCCATAATTTATTATATATTTATCTACTTACAACTATTACATTAATAAGATCAAAGGGTATTCTAGACTTTTAGCATCAAAATTAAAGACACTTAAACTTTCTTAATTTGTGTAAAAAAAATCTAAACTGACTTACATTTTAAGCACAACAGAGAAAGTGTCATGTGAATTGCACGGTAAGGTGAACCATTTACCTATGATGCACCGATATTTCAATATGGGCGTCGTGCGCCGTGTCCGACACAAGACATGACACGACACGCTCTGACGCCGTGACCGACACATTTCGGGAAATTAAATTAATATTATTTAAAATTTTAATATCTGACACTCTTCCAACACACTTTCGACAATCCACGACACTCCTGAACCCAGTTTTTAAATTTTGTTTTTTTTATTTAAGTTTTTTCAATGAAAACGTTAAAATACACATTTTCATTTCTATAATATATAATTTAATAAATAATACGCCGTATTAAGTTTATAAGTTTTTTTGCTAATAAACAATCATTTTTACAATTTGTAATATTTTGAGGGTCAATCACAATTTCATTTGGCACTATATAAAGGTCGAATATCTATTCTAGATATTCATAGAGTTTACATATTACCTATCTTATTTTGTATTGTTTTTTTAAATGTTTACGATTTTTTTTTTTGATAAATTAAATCTTATTTACATCACACATACTATATATATATATATAAAGTGTCGACGGCGTATCGTGTCCTTAAATTTTGGAATCAGCCCTTAAATTTTAGAATTAGCAATATTACCGTGTCCGTGTCGTACGAGTCTGTGTCCATGCAACATGAACCATTATAGTTGCTTTTAGTGTGGTGGACATTTATTATGAATTATTTCTTTAGTTTTTCAGAAATTAATTTCCTGTAATTAATTTATGATATTCTTGGATTTTAATTCGGGTAAAATTTGGTGTTAAATGATTGGGGAAAAATGATATAACTTCTACACCGTTTTGGTGTTATGGTGTGAAAAATGGTGCAAACCATTGCAGATGCTCTTTGATTCATCATACACAGCCATGAAAAAAAACATCAAACATACACATTTCAAAGAAATAATGTTTTAAATAATTTTAAAAAAAAAACCAACTTAATTAAGGAAGGAAAAAAGAAAACCCATAGGAAAAAAAATCAAAATGGGGAAAAATAAAATGAATTTCAATAGGACAATGGTTTCTCTCAGACAAATGCCTCATGTGTCGTCACGTAGTAGATGAATGGATTTCAATCGGACTCGTCATCATAAATTTCATCATCACTGAGAAACTACTCTCTCTTATTATATTATACTACATTTCAATTACTAGACACTGAAAACAAAATTAAAAAAAAAAAAAATAGTATCACACAACAAAAACTTAAGCTAATTTCAATTTTCGACTGGAAAATAAAACAAAATTTATCATCATGAGAGCCTTTAACAAATTAATCTGTATATTTCAAATATAAACTTTTATAAAACCAAAAATTACCAAACAATACAATAACGGAGATAAGACATAAAAACATGTCATTTAAAATAGATGCTGATACCGGTAAAGAAAAATATATGAAATTAAAAAGTGATTTTGATGAGAAAAAAATTAGCAGACTGTGATTGCGATAAACAGACAACGCCGGGTTATTTTATAGTAGAAGGTGGTTAATTTTTTTTTAGGGTTTATAGAATGGAGCCCTAGGAATATTTAGTTGGCTATAATGGGCTTCATGTTTGGGCTTTACGGCTGGATTTTATTTGCGAATGTGCTTCCTTATCCTTTTTAGGGAAACAATCACATAATGTGTAGCAATTCCTTTTTTTTTTAATTTTTATTTAAAGAAAGCAAATGTTTTTATTTAATTGGTTATTTGTCTATAGGATCAGTTTGAGACTTTTTATTTAAATAATTCGGACCTCAAAAAATATATCATCTTTAAAAATGACAAAATTTAATCAATTTTCTCATATTACCCTTTTTATAAATTCAATCCACATTCAATCCACAGGCTTCAAATTTGGACATTCGGGATATGAGAGTCGTCGTCGTCCTCATCATCCCATCCATTGCATCAACGACTATGTAGAGCTTTGACAGACCGCGCCATGAGCTACATTTTCAAGGTCTCCGGCACAATCCGTAACCAAAATCCTTTCACCTTCATTTCCAGTCAACACTTCCTCTTAAACCTTTGCAAAACCCATGTTTGCCTTCCCTTCAAAGATCCTCCTTCAACTATTATTTCAACAACGGCGACGGTAGCGGAAGAGGCGGAGGAGGAATAGCTGGAGGAAATGGACCTCATAGTGATTCAGATGCTTTCTTCAATTTCGATGGAAACTTGTTACTTCTTTTGCTTCTTTGCTTCAATACACCAAATGATAATGGAATCTTTGATGGCGCCAAAGAAATGCTAAAACAACTTAGTTGCTTCTTCATATCCGCCATTGTTTCAATTTTATATTGTTTTCTGATAGCCGTGCCAGCAGATGCAAAACAAATAATCATACATCAAATGAGCGGATAAGAGAAGGAAAAGAAATTTTGGTTGGAATTCGTGGCAGTAAGAAAATCGAGCTGATTCCAGATTACGAGAAGGATGAATTCATTGTTCTGAAACAAATGTGGACATCTTGGTGGCAGAAGAGAGGACCTGGTGTAAAAATGGAAATGGGGAATTTGTGGGTTCAATGTAAGGATTTGTTCTTGAGTTTGATGCTTCTATTTTGTATAATGTCAGAAAACTTGAACCTATTATTTCCCATATTGCAGTCACCTTTGCTGCTGGGGTGGGCTTGGATGTTGTAGAAGGTTCAAAAATACAGATGGAAATGTGATTTTCTCACCCAACTTCAGTCTTGACTGCATGTAATTTGTATACAACCACCACAATTCAATTGTCCCTGCATCGTCAACCGTCACTTTAGTTACTTAAGATGCAATGACACCTAATTTTATCTTTGTAAAATGTCACATAAGATGAAGTGACACTTGTTTTGGTCTTAAGAAAGTGCACTGAAGATACATTGAGAAGCTTTTATTGCCACTAGAACTTCAATTATCAATGCATCAAATGTTCAGATTTTACTTATTCAAGTTCATTTTTGTATGTCATTACATCCTCACATGTCACTACATCGTTAAATGTCACTTGCATTTTCAACGGTCAATGGATTGTGTTGGTTTTTTTAAGAAAGAAATTTTCCAATTTTTAGAATTTAAGTCTAAAAAATATCAAATGTATTATTGTCACTGTATCTACAATTGTCATTGCATTTTCACTTGTTCATTGATCGCATGCAAGGCACTTACTAGCAATAGGACAAGGTCTATCGTAGTAGAGTACTGGCAAATCAAGATCGATCCCACAGAGACTCGTAAGAACGTCTAATCATCAAGATTGAGCTTGTCACGATAACGGTCTACGACCAACTATAATATAGACAGTAGTAAAATTGGTAACAATCAACTAGCAAGATTATGCAAGTTCAACGAAACAAACTAGAGCTTCTAAGGTATTAGTTCAATTATGAGTAATTAGTTATTCCCCCCACACATGCAACAGTCCTCCCCATTGGTGAATTTATTCATTGTTCAGCTACGGGTACAACTCTTAACCCTATCTACTCCGACAATGACAGTAGATAATCTATACGCAAACTACCCTCCTTAATTGGTCCGTAATAGCCCATACGCATAAAGAACTAGAGCTGTCGATATTGAGCGCCAACTCATACCGCAAACCCTCCAAGACAGCTGTCGACATTGACCAGCACGTTCCTAGGGTCCATTCAAGATAATGTCCTAATTAACACTTCACTAACTGTCCATGTTAATTTACGATAACATGAAAATAGTTGATCAGGCTAAAAACATGTAAATTAAATCTATCGATCAACGTAGCTGGCGCCGATTATCATGAATTAGTAATTTACTAGGTATTCAGATCTAGCGATATAGACCATCGCAGATATGAAGAATGCAACTACAATTTTTTTGATTTCTTCACCAACGAATCAGGTCTATAACACATGGGGAAAAATAAATTAACTACTACATAATTAAACTAAATAAGCAATTAAAACATACTAGTTGAGTATAACAACGATAGATCTACGTCCTGGAAAAGACAGAAGATCATACCCTCGAAGATGAGCGTAGATCTCCCTCAGATCTCTCCCTAGGCGGCGACTCCGTCGTCTCTTCGACTAGAACTCATAAAATAAATAAAATAAATAGCAAAGAACTTTTTATTGCATAATATTTGGCTCGAAAATTGTACACTTGTGTTCTGAGGCGAAGCCTCTTATTTATAGCTATCTAAACCGACTTAGGAACTACTAGTTCGACCCCTCGTCCAAGAAAACGCGTTTCGGAAGCTTCTCGACCCTCGGTATGTTGGCACCGCCTCCCGGGTTACCGGGGGTACTTTTGTCTTTTTTCTTCAACCGACTTAACTTGGATGCTTCTAGAATACCCTAGGCCCGATCATTTCGTCCAGTCCACTCCAGATTCGTCCATCATGCTCAGCCCAATATTTCATATCCTGAAATTCATCAAATAATGCACGAAATAATATCGAAATAGGGAAAATAAACGCTAAGTGCAGATTTCTCAACTCACGAACCCGACATATGCTATTCAGCTCAATTGGTTCGTATTTATTGGTCGAAACAACTATTTTTAGCTCATAATGGATAGAATATTGATGCCGTAGCATAGACCATTTTAACCGTCATCAACTACCCCCCACTAGCCTTCTGCGCGTCTGCGAGCAGAGTATCAAGACGGAATGTACCTCCAAGAACAATCCCCATCAACTACCACATATTCAATAAAGATTTCCGGCAGAAACATACATTAAGCCACAATCCATAAGCTCCCCATTAATCACTACTTACCACGCATCAATGTGTCGTGTGATGAATCAGTTGTGATAGTGCGTTCGTGAGAAGAATCAAGCTGCATTAACCACACAATCTTATCTTGCTTTCACATACACTCGCTCATCTTGCTTTCAGACTTGGTTACACAACATGGTACCATAATTGGGTCGGGCGGACTCGAGGACTGAGCATCGCTCTTAAGTCCTCGTTTGTTTCTTTTTATGCGAGGGTCGTGCCTTTTTTACACGAGTTCGCTTCCCTCACTGCCTTTATTGCATATATATTTTTTCTTTTTCTTTTTCTTTTTCTTGGCAGATTTCCTCACTTTTTTCTCTTTCTCTCACAAGTCCGTTTGTCCCGGTGACCTTTCGTCATCCAAGTTGCTTCCATTGTCTTACAACAATTTGTTAAAGTATATAGACAGACAAATAATGATTCCCGATTAAAAAAACTCATCATCTACTCTTAAACACTTCTCACTCAGATTATGTGCTCAAATATTGATTGCAATGATAGAATAATAATTAATAAGTTACTACTTCACGCAACACAACATATGCTCGTTCTTCCATACTAAATTGAATATGCTATAGCTCACTTTAAATTGAACTTGGGCTCCTTTTCTACCGATTCCTTACTCGAAAACGTGCAATAAGCAGGCTAAAAACAGTGTTAAAATTTTAAAAATATTCCCTTTTTCGATTAACTAGCTAAGACGCCTACCCCCCACTAATTATAGACACTGTCCCCAATGACTAATAATAACGAAAGAAAAAGGTACTTAGCTCTGGAAATGTTGGCTGAGTCAAAACGAATCCCGGAGCAGAATCATTAGCTCCTAGGTTATTCCTCTTCCAAGTTGTTACCTGCTGTCCAAAATTCTTCCAAAAACTGTGAGTAACATGCGAAGGGCAACAATAAAATAAGGTGGCGGTAATTGTGCATACCGGAGGAATGCGCAAAAACAGTTTAAGCCACTTTATTCCGTTGTTGGCCCAAGCAAGACGCGAAAACTTTTACGAGGGTATCACATGAGAATCGTGAAGGAAAAAACCACATATATCTCTAGCCAGGTGACTGAAGATATATGTGATGAAAAAAACCTTGTGATTGTCATGCTACTTTATTGACTCAATATAAAATAAACAAAAGTAATAAATAAGGGTTTAGAAATAGTTCTGAGTTTATAGTCGTCAGCTCGACTGTACTAATAGGGCTCCTTTATTCATATTCCGGTTTTTCCAACGCAAAGACTTCCAGTTCAGGGTTATACTTGTGCTCTAGGTAATGTTTCATCCTGTGACCGTTAACTGTGAAAGTTTGCCCAGAGTGTTCATGTCTAACTTAACATGCACATGAATTGTAGACTTTTGTGACTACATAGGGTCCATACCATCTAGACTTCAACTTCCTAGGAAAAAGACGAAGACGCGAGTTGTACACCAGCACTGTATCTCCCACTTGAAATGTGCGGTTCATAATCTTCTTATCATGCAGGCGTTTCATTCTTTCCTTGTAAATCCTGGCATTCTCATACGCTTGAAGTCTAAACTCTTCCAATCTATTCAACTCTAGCATTCTTTTTTCACCGGCTAAATCCTCATCCATGTTTAGAAACCTCGTAGCCCACAGCGCTCGGTGCTCGAGTTCTACCGGTAAATTACATGTTTTTCCAAACACTATCATATATGGTGACATCCTAATCGTGGTCCTATAAGCTGTTCTGTACGCCCAAAGAGCGTCATCTAATTTCAAAGACCAATCTTTCCTCGTGGGATTCACAGTCTTCTCTAAAATCCTCTTAATTTCTCTGTTCGTGACTTCTACTTGTCCACTTGTCTGGGGTGATATGCTGCTGCAATCTTATGTCTAACCCCATATCTCATCATCAACTTCTCAAACATCCTATTACAGAAATGACTCTCTCCGTCACTAATTATGGCTCTGGGCACTCCAAACCTCGTCAAAATGTTTTTCTTAAGAAATCTCAGGACAACCCTGACATCATTAGTAGGTGAAGCTACCGCTTCCACCCATTTGGAAACATAATCGACTGGTACCAGGATGTAACGATTTGATTTTGATGATGTGAATGGCCCAACAAAATCAAATCCCCATACATCGAATACCTCCACTTCTAAGATACTCTGCAGTGGCATCTCATTTCGCTTAGAAATATTACCGGTCATTTGACAGGAATGATAGGATCTTGTAAACTCGTAAGCATATTTATGAATTGTTGGCCAATAAAATCCACACTGTAGTACCTTTGCTGCTGTCTTGTCTGGCCCATAGTGACCTCCAGCTTCTCTAGCATGACACATGTGCAAAATACTTGGAATCTCATCATCATGGACGCATCTCCTAAGAATGGCATCAGGGCACAATTTGTATAAGTAGGGATCGTCCCAATGATAATACTTCAGATACGTGAAAAACTTCTTCTTATCTGCATTATTGAATTCTGGTGGTAGGTACTTTCCTGCTAAGTAATTGACAATGTTAGCAAACTAAGGGTATACCTTTCCCACTTTTGATGTATGATATCGGGTCTGAGATTCTACTCGAGCTACCACTGAGACGGGAAAAAGTTGTTCATCAGGAAAGCTTTCCTTGATCTCAGTCGGTTGCTCTTCTTCCAGCAAAGTTAATCTTGACAGGTGATCAGCCACCTGGTTCTCAGATCCCTTTTTATCTTTGATTTCCACATCAAACTCTTGTAACAGTAGAATCCATCTTAACAGTCTTGAATTGGAGTCTTGCTTGGTTAGAAGGTATTTCAAAGCTGCATGATCAGTGAATACAGTGACTTTAGATCCTATTAGATAAGGTCAAAATTTGTCAAATGCAAATATGACAGCTAAGAGTTCCTTCTCTGTAGTTGCATAATTTCTCTGGGCACTGTTAAGGATACGACTGGCGTAATAGATAGGCTTAAATATTTTATCCTCCCTTTGTCCCAGGGCTGCTCCGACTGCCGTGTCGCTTGCATCACACATAAGCTCAAAAGGTTTGTTTCAATCTGGGGCTACCAGAATTGGGACGGTTATAAGCATTCGCTTCAATGTGTTGAATGCTTTCTTGCACTCTTCTCCAAACACAAAAGGTACATCTTTTGCAAGTAATTCCTTCAAAGGTTTAGAAACTTTAGAGAAGTCCTTAATAAACCTCCTATAAAATCCTGCGTGCCCAAGAAAGGCTCGCAACATCTTTAAGTTCGTTGGAAGGGGTAACTTCTCTATCACTTCTATCTTTGCTCTATCAACTTCCATTCCTTTCTTTGAAATCCTATGACCCTAACACTATTCCTTCTGTAACCATGAAATGGCATTTCCCAGTCAAGTACAAGGTTGGTCTCTTCACATCTCTTTATCACTTTACTCAAATTGTCCAAGCATTTATCAAAGTTATCTCCAAATAGAGAGAAATCATCCATGAAAATCTCTAGAAAATCCTCCACCATGTCCGCAAATAATGACATCATGCACTTTTGGAATGTTCCTGGTGCATTACATAGCCCAAAAGGCTTGCGATTGTACGCAAAAGTTCCATAGGGACATGTGAAAGTTGTTTTCTCACGGTCCTCGGGGGCAATATGGATATGATAGTAACCAGAATTTCCTTCTAAGAAACAATAAAATGCATGACCGCTTAATCTTTCCAACATTTGATCAATGAATGGTAGGGGAAAATGATCTTTATGAGTTGCATCATTCAGTTTCCTAAAGTCTATGCAAACTCGATGTCCAGTAATTAGTCTCAAAGGGATCAACTCATCAAACCCATTAGGTTGGACATTGAATCCTCCTTTCTTGGGCACCACATGAATCGGGCTCACCCACTCACTGTCTGCAATTGGGAAAATGATTCCCATCTCCAACATCTTTATAATTTCTTCCTTAATAACATCCTTCAGTTGTGGCATCAACCTCCTTTGAGGTTGTTCTACCGCTTTCTTCTCAGGGTCTATAGAGATCTTATGCATGCACACTGATGGGCTTATTCCTCTAATATCTGCAATCATCCACCCAAACGCTCCCTTATGCTCTCTTAGTACTCTTAAAAGTTTCTCCTCTAAAGGTGATAATGATGCCGAAATTATAAGGGGGAGAGTATCATCTTGTAAGTACACGTACTTCAGGTGAGATGGCAAAGGTTTTAATGTTAAGTTATTTGGTGGTTCTTCTAGCGATGATCTTAACAACTTACTAGTTAATTGTAAGTCAAAGAACTTGTGCCACGAAGGTCTATGAACGGTTCCTCCTAAATCCACAGAATATATAGGTTCTATTTCTCACACTTGACCTTCACTACACCCAGGCCAAGTTTCCTCATAACTTTCCTCATCCTTCAGGAGTAAAGTCTCAGCTACTTCAGGGTCTAGTGCCACTTGCTGATATAATTCCATTACAAGTTCGTCTATGGCATCTAGCATGTAGCATGCTTCTCCTTCATCTTGAGCATATCTCATTGAATTCATCACATTGAACACTACTTTGTCCTCATTCACTCTCAGAATCAGCTCACCCTTATGAACATCTATCAATGTTTTGCTCGTGGCTAGGAAAGGTCTTCCTAAAATCAATGGAAAATCATGGTTAGCTTCAATGTCTAGCACCACAAAATCCACAGGGAATACAAACTTATCAACTTTTACCAAAACATCATCTACCACTCCACAAGGTTGCTTCATAGACCTATCTGCTAATTGAAGGGTTATAGATGTTTCATTTAATTCTTTCATAACTAATTTATGAAAGATGGAGAGTGGCATTAGATTGACACTGGCTTTAAGATCACACAATGCTTTGTTTAGGCATACTCCTTCAATTGTGCGTGCTCTGAGGAAGCTCCCAGGATCTTTACATTTGGGAGGCAGTTTGCATTGCAAAACTGCCGAGCATTCCTCGTTAAGGCATATAGTCTCAAGGTCTAATAATTTCCTCTTGGTAGAGATTGCTTCTTTCAAGAATTTCGCATACTATGGCATTCCAGCCAGAGCTTCTACCAAAGGTATATTTACTTGCAACTTTTTAAACATCTCTATAAACATTTTATAACGCGCATCATAATTATTTGGCTTATATTTCCTAGAGGTAGGGTAAAGTATCAAGATTAATAGTTACATTTCGTGAAGACTTACCCGTTGACTGCTGCTACTCTGCCTGCTTGTCTGCTGAATTTTCAGATTCCCGGTTTACTGGAGTAGTGTCCCGGGTTACCGACCCATCTTTTTCTCCGTTATTCTCGTTGCGTTCGCTCGTCGATCGCTTTCGATTCTTCCTGAACAGATGGTATAACTGGTCCAGGTAGTTCCTTTCCGCTTCTAGTCATGATTGTATTCACGTCCTTCGGATTCTTCTCAGTATTATTTGGCAATCCTCCCGGAGGACGGGCTGACACTTGTTCTGCAATCTGGCCCACTTGGTGCGACAGATTCTACACTAAGGCTTCTTGATTGGCAGTCTTATATCATTCTTCTGACAATATGTGGTGAAGTTTGTATTCAGCTCAGTCATGGATTTCGTAAGTTGATTGACCGTATCGGTCACAGTTGAGCTCATTTTATCCATGGCTGCTTCCCAACCATCGGACTTATTGAATTGAGGCATGAATCCACCACTTTGTCTCGGTCTCTCTCCACCGTTTGAATCACTTTGTCGAAAACCCCCACTAGGGTCACTCAGTCTAAAACTAGGGTGGTCTCGAGAACCTAGGCGATATCTGCCCCCATAAGGATTTCCTTGCCTCCCATAGTTCACGTCCTCAGTGTTGGTTGCTTCAATCTCTTGAACTTTCTCAACCTTGGCTATGCGATCTTGCATGCCATCTATCTTTTCATTCATTGCCATTAGCTGATATAAGATCTTTTGAGAAGTATCTTCTCCAAATACGCCTTCAGCTACTTTGGCGGTTTCAACTTGGTGTGTTCCCCATTGACTTGTAAGCGCAATTGCTCCAATTTCTCTTCAGCTTCTTCAGGTGATAGTAACGCAAAACATCCGTTGCTTGATGCATCAACTCTCATTTGTTCACTTGGCCGCAATCCGTGATAGAAACTATGCATTCGTACGGTCAAAGTGATATCATGATGAGGGCATCTCCTCTGTGCTTCCTTAAATCTTTCCCATGCTTCTTCAAAGGTTTCAGTGGGTCTCTGCTTAAAGTTCATGATGTCTTGTCTCATTTGTAGTGACTTCCCAGATGGGCAGTACTTATTCATAAATTTCTGCAACAGATCGGTCCAAGTTTGAATCGATCCTGGTGCTAGAGACAATAACCATATCTTCGCTTTGTCTTTCAGAGTGAATGGAAACAATTTCAACTTGATATTGTCTTCTGGCACTCCTGCTGGCTTAACCGTGCTGACTATTTCCAGAAATTTGGTGACGTGTACACTAGGATCTTCGTTCATTACTCCATGAAAGGTAGTGTAATTATTCACCATTTGCATCACATTTGGTTTCGGGTGAAATACCTCAGCTGCATCCTCAGGCTAAACAATTGCTGGAACGAATTGCTCAATCGTAGGCATTGCATAACTCTATAGAGTCCTCCTATCTGCTTCCACCACAACTCCTGCTCCGTTCTGTGCCATGTTGGTTTCTATATCTTCTTCTCTCTCGCTGTGATCTCCTTCGTGTGAAACCACGTTGTCCGCCAGCCTAACTGATTTCTCTCGAGTTTCCTTTCTCTTTTGTCTCACAAATTTTTCAATCTCATGTATGAATCTCTCGAGTTTGGCTGCTGAACATCATGTACTGTACTACAAGACATAAAAAGAAAATAAAAAGGTGAGTGACTTGCCTCGGCGGCTGTTACCCTCGGTAAGTCGGCACCGCCTCCCGGGTTACCGGGGGTACTTTTGTCTTTTTTCTTCAACCGACTTAACTTGGATGCTTATAGAATACCCTAGGCCCGATCATTTTGTCCAGTCCACTCTAGATTCGTCCATCATGCTCAGCCCAATATTTCGTATCCTGAAAATCATCAAATAATGCATGAAATAATATCAAAATAGGGAATATAAACTCTAAGTGCAGATTTCTCGACTCACGAACCCGACATATGCTATTCAACTCAATTGGTTCGTATTTATAGGTCGAAACAACTATTTTTTTTAACCGTCATCATTCATGTCAATGATTGTTTAGACAATTTGTAATTCAAGTGTCATTGCATGTTCAATTGTCTATGTCGCTGCATGTTCATATATTTGCATTTGTACATACGATATAACAATGTCACTTCATTCAATGGATTGATTAGTGTCACTATATCGTCAACTGTCACTGCATTTTCAGTTGTTGTGTTTGTCATTGCATGTTTAGATTTATAGTGTCACTGCAATCAATGTGTGTCACTTAATATGCAGTAACTCATGATTTGATCTTCATAACTGTTACTTAAAATACATTGACATTTAATTTTTTTATTTGTAAAATGTCACTTAAGATGAAGTAACGCATGTTTTGGTCTTCAAAAAGTGTCACCGAAGATATAGTGACAAGCTAATATTGCCATTGCATAAGGTGTCATTGCATAATTATTGAAGTTATCTAACTCTTCTTGTGGTGTCACTCTTGATGTAGTGTCATTCTTGTTGTAGTGATAATACACAATATCACTCTTGGATAATGACATTGTGTGTATAATGTCACTATAAAAAAAGTGAAACATTGTACATAATGTCACTCTTGCACATGTTTGTCACTGCATCTTCAATTGTCATTGCATTAAATGTTTAGATATTTAGCACTTCAAGTGTATCTTCACATGTCACCGCATTTTTAAATGTCACGTCTTCACATGTCACTGCATCGTCAAATGTCATTGCATCTTCACATGTCACTACAACGCAGTGTCACTCAATCGCAGGATCAATGCATCACACTATCACTGCATCGCGTCGATTTTTATGAAGAAAATTCCGATTTTCAAAAATTAAGTCATAAAAATATCAAATGACATATCATAATAAAGAGGATGAATAATATGAATTATGGTGAAAGAATCATGATGAACGGAGTTTTATATCAACAGATATAGCCATTTGAAATATTGAGTAGATAAAATAAATACATTTTTTTTTGAAATATTGCCACGCATGTTCTTTTTTTCTCTTCCTTAATTGATGTTACATTTGTCCATCTACTAATATTTTGTCCTTATATACACTGAAAATTTATAAGTTGTCCTATTTGCCTAATTAATTTGATTTTGTGCCATTTTTTCCATTGCCTCTTATTTCATAAAGAGAGGAAGTGGCTAAAATGGATTAAAGATGAAGTATTCCTCTTTTGTTCTTGATGAAATTCGTACATAGTTAAAGTGGTGAGGGTATGGCTGGTGACGTGAAAAGGAATATGAACTTTTTCCGATGATTTGCGTGTTTTGAAGAGGGGTGAAAACTTGGTGTGCTTGTTTTTGGTGACGCCTATTTTTTCAAGATATCTTGGACATTCATCTTGGGGACGACCAATTTTGTGTCTAAAAACCTGTTTACAATACGGTGTTGAAGGGAATAGATTGGTTGTAGATCTTACATCATATAATTAAGCTCACATGTGTTTTCTCTTTTGATATATCCTTTTATCCCTTCGATTAGCCTCGTCCTTGGCCTAACATTACAACCTTGCAAGTCCATCCTGACCTTAGTTAGCCTTGATTTGACCTCGATTAGTTGAGATGATTATGAAGTGTAAGCTTATGGTGTAACAACGTTAGTCATGCAAAATTATAATCTGAGCCGGTTGACCATGATGAATAGTAAAGAAGCTATGCACACACACACATTCTGTTTTCATGGTGAGATGTGTTTTGACTCGTGTGTATTTCCTAGTTGACTAGTTTTTACCTTTTGAATATTTTTAATTCACATATGATCGCAACGTTGACCTCATGTTTTATTTTTGAATCGCTTTATTTGCTTGAGGGCGAGCAAACGCTAAGTGGGGTAGTTGATGAGAGTCAACTTAGCTATCATTTTATACACAATTTATCCCCTTAATTATGACTTGATGTGATTTAGGGGTAGTTTAGTGGTTTTTATAAGCACTTTTCACCGTAGCACGAATCAGTGAGACCAAAGGCATTTACATCCGAAATCTCTAAATTTTTGGGTGAGTTACATGTGTTTTATGATAATTTGTTACACTTGGGTATGTGGTTTATTTTTGTTACAGATATAGCGTGATAGAAAGTGTGACATGGAGCGCAATGTGACGAGAATTAACAAAAACGGAGTTCGGCAGTGAAAATGGCACGTGAATGATGTTTGAGACCAAAGGCCAGGCACGGCCCGGCATAAGGGAGCCAAAATGTGGGATTTACGGGTTGGGTGACCGGGAAGACCTGGTCGCACGCCCGGGTGGTGGGTCGAAGAAGGACGAGTCGTACAGAGGGGCGGGCGCACGCCTGCCTTGGAGAGGGCACAAGCTTGATTGGCTAGAAATTAAAGGAGGAGGCGGACCAAAAACCCCAGGTGCACGCCGGGTCGAACCCTAGCGCACGCCCCGGCAGGCAATCAAATGAAGTGGACGAGCAGCAGTATGGTAGGCGGGTGCCATCCAAGCAAGGGCGCACGCCCGATGACGTCAACAGGCGTGATTTTCCTGATTTTGACCTATTTGAGATCGGTTTTGGCCTATTTAAGAGCCACGTAGGTCAAATTTTTACACGTAGACTCAATATCATATTTTTATTCTTTCTCTGTAGCAGTTTTTACCTTTCCTCTAGATTTGGATCTATTTTTATTTCTTCCAAATTTCATTAGAACTTCAACATTATTTCTTGGTTTATTTTGCAATGTCAACACAACGAAGTGAAGATTTGAGTGGTGGTATGCTACAACTTTTATATAGGTAATTTTATTTAGATTTTCATCATTCCTTTTGTCAATTTATTTATGAATACTTGCGTTCTAGAATTAATTATGAGTAGCTAATTTATAATAGCTAAATTATTTGAAAGAATTACGAAATTGATGTTTTAATGATGATCCAGGGATGAATAGTGCGTGATGGGGCGCCTGGGTGTTTTTATTTATATTTTTTAAAAATATTTTAAATAATATAATGGTTGTCCAACATAAATCAATAAATGCTAAGGCATAAACATTAAGGTGATGTTTCAAAAGACTAACTAAAGTGAAGAACATTTTGTTTATAGTCTTTTTAAAATATTTTAAATAATATAATGGTTGTCCAAATAAATCAATAATATATAAATATAAATATTAAGGGAATCCCTAGACCTCCTGGCACCGACTAAGCGGGCCTGGGATCGCCTAAATCTTGCCTAGGAGCCTACCCGCCTAAATATGTCCGCCTGGGGTATAATCGAGTCGGTCGAGAACGCCTAGAGCCTAGGCGCCGCTTGGGCCATTTTTTCGAACACCGCCCGTTCCATTGTGGGAATGACAAATTCGTTCACAATGTCGTGATGGGAGATTTGTTGGGTGATCACTCCTTTGTGTAGCCCACCAAATATTATAAAAATAAAAAAAATAATCAAAAGGAAAAGAAAAAAATAATAATATGTCAAATATGACGGGGAATAAGCTAGGTTAACTTTCCTTAATCTTTTACAACAAATAAAAGGCAAAAAGAAGGAAGAAATTCGCAGTTGTTTGGTGTTGAAGCAGGAACTTTTCGGCGACCATCGGGCTCCGATCGTGATGAAATTTTGAGGGCTTGTTCGTCTCTCCTTCTTCTTCAATCTGAATGGTGGAATTTTCGTTTCAACATTTCAATTTTTGGAATTTAGCCTCTGACCTGGTGACGTGGCCTTTTCTAGTGCTAATACCAGTCCTTAACCGACAGTGTATCGGGTCAAACTGTAGTGCTAGTGTGGTGAGTCAGAGTGTCGAAACCTCAGGGAAACTTGGTAATTCTTTTAAGTGTGGTTAAGCACCAAAGAGCTGTTATTAACTCGATCTAAACCGCAATTTTATAACACGGATGACTACTATTCTACTTAACATAAAATAAATGCGTAATTTAAAAGTTATTCTAATATAATATATATAGATATATAAATATATATAGATGTACATAGATTGCAAAATATATATATAGATATAAATATATAGATACCAATATATAGTTTAGACATATAAGTTTATAGAACTAGCCAAAGTTTATATAATTGATTCATACGATCTTTTCCAGTAAACGAAATGTGCTCGATCTTTCCTTTTATATTAGGTCCAATTGAGTAAACGAAACGGTGCACTCCTGAGGTTAACAATTCCTCCTCACACGAGCGTATGAAATTGTCATATGTCATTATCATCAGTTTAATCTCCACAACTGCCCCATGCTAATCTCAGTTAGTCTGAACAGGTACCGAGTACAAATCTACCCCGGATAAAAGAGGTTATTCCGTTTGTCAGACGGCCGATGTTATTCAAAAGGCTCCGATTGTCAGGCGGATGGATTTAACTTTCCGGTGTTAGTTTTAATTAAACCGTTGATTTTAACATTATTACGATCTCGAGCACAATTTTAATAAGATCTATCTTTCCCAAGACAAATCTGCCCCCGGGTAGGAAATAGGATTCCGTAGTCACGCTTTCGCACGGCCAATTTTACCCTCCGGTTTTTCTAACTTTTATCTCATATCCTAACTTCTCTGGTCAGTTCATCGTTAGGTTATATGGTGCGATTCATCTTGGTTAATTACGTCAATCCGAATATTATCAATACGTTACAAAATAGAAAAAGATTCAATTAACTCAATTTTAGTCAATTTACTTAGACAACATTCCTTTACCGAAAAGATCGAAATAAAACGATTACATAACTTTGGCTAGTTATTAGAGTTAGCCTAAAAACATTATAACAACGAAAAAGATAAAAACAAACATAAATACTTAAGAAAATTTACCGATTACAAATCCTTGAATCGAGTTGTATTCTTCCGGACATTACAACGACTTCAACAACACCGAACTTCCGATAATTTCCCGAGCATTACAACAGTACTATGACATTATTATTTTTGGCGTAAGGCCTATTTACAAACTACTAATTAAAAAGAAAATAAGAGGAGAAGATATATATATATATAGATGTATATATATATTGGTACATCTTCCACGCTCTGCATCTGAGCTCCTTATATAGAAATGGAGATGGAGGCCGGACCGGGCCGAGAACAAGCCGGACCAGTCCGGTGTAATGATGGCTTCCACCTCCTTGATTAATCAGCATGTGCTCCGTATGATTATATATTTTTATATATAATTATCAAACTTCTAAAATTCATATCTCGAGTTTTGGATCTCCAAAAATCATGATTCAAGAGGCATCGGAAAGCTCTCGGGAAAATCTACAACTTTCGTAAAGGACTCTTCTTCAGATAATGTCGTTTTGATGAGCCATTCGTTTGTCGAAGATATTTCTTGATTACCACTTAATCGAATCGATTAGCCACTTGACCACTTCGATTGACCACTTAAGCTCTTAAGCAATTCGATTGACCATTTAAGCTCGTGACATTCTCTAAATTCTTCCAGAGATATGATTATACTTCAACATGTCGATTCTCGGGGTCTCGGTTTATAAATCTGCAATAAAATACCACAAATACCCACGTAAATCTGACACGACACTCCGATTTACTAAAATCGGTACAAAATGATAACTTTTTACTATTATTACTACTAACTACTCTAAATTATAAAGATTAATATTTCATACTATTTATACCATAATTTCATATATTTTATATAGAATTCGTTGATAAAACATAATAATATAACGTATATTTAATCATATAAAAGTAGTATATCAACTACTCCACTCCTCTTACCGAAACAATTTGAGTGATATCGATCATGGATGTCGTCATTAGGGCGGAATAAAATTCTCGAACTATCGAGACATTTATCCTTCCTCTTGGCGTACCGACGAACTTTTTCCAGCCAAATCCTCGAATAATCGTTTTACCCCATCGATCAATTTTATCGAAATTTAAACCTTTCTCCAACTGGATTGGAGAATTAGCAAAACGAGGGTGTAAAATGATATTCTCGTTAGAAGCTTGAGATTCCGGAAGATCCGGAGTGTTAGGCTCGTATGAATTGACAGAAGGAGATGATTGGTTCGACATTTTTAAAAATAGATGAAAAGTTAAAATAAATAAAGTTAAAAGTAGAAAGACAGTGAAAGAGATGGTATGTTTTCTTCATGCCCTGACCTCCTTTAATAGATAGAAAATTATACATACGTGGATGCACTAGACGGACTCAAGAATGACTCATCCCATTTCTCTTCATGGCTCGGGCCGAGAATGAGCCGGACCGGTCCGGCCTCATCTTCCATTTACTGAGGACAGAGGTAAAAGTCAAGTTGTGTTTTGTTTTTTTACTTCACGTGTGTAATACTACCTACCTCCTTGAAGATATTTCATAAAGATTAATCTAACTTGATACGAATGGATAAAACGGCATATTATATTTTTGTAAAATGACGTAGTAATGATACAAAAATTATTTTTGGGTTTTTTATATAGTTTTTATAAAAACTAAAACGATTTAGAATGCAAACCAAATTTTGATAAAACGACTATAAAATCAAAATAAACGAAAATGAAAACAAACCAATATCTAAATGACAAATGTCGAATAAAATGTGCAGTGAAAATGTTTAATCAAACATAGTTATGAAATTCAATCTTCTTCATAGTCTTCCTCAGGATCGACATGAAAGCTTGAACTCGGAAACGACTGAGAAGCTGGTGGCTGAACTGTAGTCGTGGTCCTGACTGAACTATCAAGACCCATCGAACTCATGCTAGTCGTGATGTGTAAAAACTCAGTGAATCCTCCCCAACTAGACATTGCTGGTCTCTGAACACCTGTCGAAAATACACCTGTTCCACTAGATTGGCTCCCAAAAGGATATGACGATGGATGAAAGCTCGAAGGTGGTGGAATAGGTGTTACCCAATACGGTAAGGTATATGGATCCGACCGACAAGGTGGATAGGCAGGATCATCAAAGGTAGGATTACGAAGCAACTTCTCGTTCCTCCTTAAACCTCTACGAATATCGTCACACCACTGCCTATTACTTTCAGCATATAAAGCCATGTTGGCTTGACCACGTGCAACGTCTGATACTAAAGATTGAAACATATCATAGGTGATAGTGTTGGAGAAAGGAGTTTGTTGAGGCTGACTAGAAAATGATGGAAAAGAGGAAGATGTGAAAACTGGTGGAGCTGGTTGAGTTTGACGACTTCTAATCAAAGAGCGTATACTACCATCCGGAAGCCTAGTCAAACTTGGTCCAATCAGATTTGCATCTGCCAGAGATAACTTGTCATTAGGCAGGACTGGTACTCCCACCCTACGACATAAATGCGAGATAAAACAAGGGAAGTACGAGATGACTCCCCGGTGCAGCGATGACAATACTTTCAAAAATTCTTTTAAACATGACCTTTCCAACATCCACTTTAACATCATTTATCATCGCCCAAGCGATACAAACATCTTCCTTTCCATACGCAGTATGTTTACTAGAAGGGTAGAGAGTATGGCTAATAAATCTTTTAATCGCCCTTAAACCTCTAATACACCTCCCGTAGTTAAACCTATTTTCAACCCACACATCGGTTGGGTCAAAAGCGTGTTGAGCTCTCAGGGCAGTCTGTTCAAAGCTTGCAGGATCATTTAAATTCAAAACTACCCTGTAATCCTCCTTATCAGGAAAAACTTCAACTCCAAGAATTGCATTTATGACATCAGGGTTAAAAGGAATATTTCTGGCTCTTAGGGGTACAGTTTGCGACTTAGTCAGCTCATCTTGTGACAATGTAGATAAAACTGAATAAAACTCAGCTACTAAAGTCGTATTAATCTCCCCTTCTCTTCTGGCTGCTAGTTCTTACCACTGTCGTTTTCTAAAGATATCTTTAACTTCATCCCCTAAGTCATTCAAATCTAAACCTTTTTCAACCAACACATCACATTTACTATAAATTTTCTCATACGCTTTCTTAGCCTCAGGTGATGCTGTTTTATTGAAGCTTACGGCTTCTTCTTCAGGTGATAAAATTATTGTGCCTACTACCGGAGTTGATATAGGAATGTTTGATTTTCGTTTCTTAGAGATTCTTTTACTCGACTCAGCCATTCTACGATATTGGTAAAGCCAATCAACAACAAAAACAACAACAAAAACAACAAAAAATAAAAATGTCACAACACACTCAAAAATCAAAACAGTTGAAATTAATCTAAAAAATTATGAAAAATACGAAATTGATAACTAAATAAACTAAATTATACCTTAATATGAAGAAAACGTTGAAAAGTAGGCCGGAAAAGTTGTTAAAGTCGCCGGAAAAAAATGTAGCTTGTTTTTGATCCTTTTTGATTTTTTTTCAAATTTGTGTATAAGAGAAGAGATGAAAAGAGGAAGAAATCAAGTAGTGGTAGTGTGAGAGGTGAATTTTTGTGGAAGAATTGATAAAATTTTTCGAGTGGTGGGGTTTGGGTGTGGGGTGCGGCTGCAAAATTAGGGAAGAAGAAGAAGAAGAAGAAAAGAAGGGGTCCCCGTCCTTTTTTATGATTTTAGACCCCGGACCGGTCCGGGTTCAGGGCCGGATCGGTCCGTGTTCATTTTTCTCACTTTTTCCGATTTTTTTTACTTTTTATGATTTTTGATTAAAACTTATAAAAATTCTAATACAACTTAATTAAAATCTTAAAGATAAGTTTATAATAATTTTTTAAAACTTAATAAAATCTTAGAAATAAAATTTGAAGGAAATCTTATAATTTTATAAAAAATTCTAAAAATTTAATAAAATCGTTATAACACTTAAAAAGCTTATAAAAATTTAATAAATTTATATTAACTCTTATAAAACATCTAAATAAAAACTAAAAAAAAAACTTTTATAAAACTCCTCAAATTTCATAAAGATCCATTTTTATAAAATTTTCAGAAGTTATGCGAAAATTTTATAAAATAAACATACGAAAAGACTCGAAACTTAAGGGGTTCCTGATTCTTCAATTTCTAAATCCTCCAGAGTTCTGATATAACGTTCAATCAACCTAACTCCTAAAAACGAAGCATTTGAATTATCTCTCGGAATTCCATCGGGATTTTCGGATAACCACCTAATCGTTCCCTTCCTAACAATATTCAAACACTCATCCTGGGATTTGGTTGTGTTTTTCCCACAGCCTCCCACCATGTTACTTTTTCCACCAGATTCGCATCTCATCAGAAACTTTGCCCTTCTTTTTATCGCACTCCTTGATGTTCCATTACAAACTTCTCTCAATCTGATCTCTCTCAACAACTTCTTGTTTTGTTCAAAAACTAAAGCTTCTATAGAAAACGCGACATCTTTATCAAGGCCTAATTTTAAAAGTAAAACAAAAACTCCTATTCTATCTAAAAAAGGCATCCAGTTCTTTTACGTCTATCCGGTAAAAGACGAAAAGAGTTTAAACATAAATAAAAATACAGAAAAGTAGAGTAAAGATAGATAGCACCTGGTATTCGGCTGATTCCAGTTTCTCTGCTTTTCAGTTCTTTTGTTTTTCTGCTTTTTCAATTTGTCGGGGGATCAATCAGTAGCATTACTTCTTCTTTCAGTGTGATTCCTTCTCCTCCACAAATAACTTTACTCGTGGCCATTGGCTATAAAAGTTGTATTTCCATCGTTAGTTCAACGACTCAGCATTTGTAAACCTGTGTTACTTTAAATGGACCGTCCATCTTGACTTAAGCTTACACCGGAAACAACTTTAAACGTGAATTGTACAAAAGCACTCGATCACCTACATGGAACTCACGTTTAAAGATTCTCTTATCATGGAAAGATTTCGTGCGTTCTTGTAGATTCGAGCGTTTTCATAAGAATCGAGACGAAATTCTTCTAGTTCTGTTAATTGAAGCAATCTATGATCACCGACAGCCTTAGGATCAAAATTCAGAAATTTAATAGCCCAGAAAGCTCGGTGTTCTAACTCAACTGGAAGATGACAAGATTTACCAAAGACTAGCTTATAGGGAGAACAACCAATTGGCGTTTTAAAAGCTGTTCTGTACGCCCATAATGCATCATCTAATTTAACTGCCCAGTTTTTACGATTCGATTCCACTGTTTTCTCCACGATTCTTTTGATTTCTCTATTAGACACCTCTACCTGTCCACTGGTTTGCGGATGATAGGGCGTTCCTAACTTATGCGTTACACCATATTTTTCAACTATTTTAGTAAATGGTCTATTACAAAAGTGTGACCCTCTATCACTAATGATAGCCCTCGGAATGCCATATCTGGTAAATATATTCTTTTTAAGGAATCGTATGACAACTTTGGTATCATTAGTGGGAAGAGCTTCACTTCTACCCATTTCGAGACATAATCTACCATTACAAGAATAAATCTTTTTCCAAAAGATATAGGGAAAGGTCCCATGAAATCTATACCCCAAACATCAAATAACTCACATTCTAAAATAGGTTGCATAGGCATTTCATGTTTTTAGATACATTTCCCCATTTTTGACACGATTCACACGATTTAACATACTTATAAGCATCTCTATATAGTGTAGGCCAATAAAAACCACATTGTAAAACTTTAAAAGCAGTTTTCCAACCTCCATGATGACCTCCCTGCCTCACGTCAATGACAAAATGATAAAACACTTAAAATTTCATTATCGGGCACACATTTTCGATTATCCCATCCGAACATTTACGGAAAAGGTCTGGTTCCTCCTAGTAATAAAATTTTAAGTCATAAAAGAACTTCTTTTTCTGTTGCCAAGTCCAATGAGACGGAATATAATCACGAGTTAAGTAATTAATGATATCTCCAAACCAGGGTGATATTTCCTTGGAAGGAATTCTATTCTTTAATAACTGCATGGTTGAAGGAGTATCTATTCTAAATAGTTGTTCATCAGGAAATGAATCTTTAATTTCAATTCCTATTTCTTCATCATTTTCCATTCTACTTAGATGATCGCTACTACATTCTCACTTCCTTTTTTATCTTTAATTTCAATATCAAATTCTTGAAGTAAGAGAATCCATCTAAGAAGACGAGTTTGATGTATTATTTTTATATGATTAAATATACGTTATATTATTATGTTTTATTAACGAATTCTATATAAAATATATGAAATTATGGTATAAAATGTTAGTCTTTATAATTTAGAGTATTTAGTAATAATAATAATAAAAAGTTGTAATTTTGTACCGATTTTAGTAAATCGGAGTGTCGTGTCGGATTTACGTGGGTATTTGTGATGTTTTATTGCGGATTTATAACCGGAGACCCCGAGAATCGACATATTGAAGTTTAATCATATCTACGGAATGATTTAGAGAGTGCCACGAGCTTAAATGGTCAATTGAAAAGTTTAAGTGGTTAAGTGGCCAACCAATCTGGATAAGTGGTAATAGAGAAATGTCTTCGACAAACGAATGGCTCATCAAAACAACATTTTCGAGAGAAAGTATTCTTCACGCAAGTTGTAGATTTTTCCGAGAGCTTTCCAATGCAATTTAAATTATGAAGATTGGAGGTCTACAACTTAAACGGTGATCAAGTGGCTAATCAATTTGGATTAAGAAAAATCCCGTAAAAGCTTCGGGAGAACACGAGGTTATCAAGAAGGCGTTATCGAAGAAGAGTCCTTCATGAAAGTTGTAGAGTTTCTCGAGACCTTAATTTTGGCATTTCGTTTGCAATTTTTGGAGGTCCGAACTCGAGATATGAATTTTAGAAGTTTAATAATTATATATAAAAATATATATAATCTACGCACATCTTTGAAGAGATCAAGTTAGTGGATGTAATCATTAGTCCGGACCGATCCGGCTTGATCCCGGACCGGTCCGGCCTTGAGACCTTTGTCTATATAAAGGATTTGATCGAGAGAGCGGACGGAGGGTACCAATATATATATACATCTCATATATATATATATCTCCTCTCTTTCTTTCCTTCTCTTTTCTTTTTAATTTTTAGTTGTAGTTGTAAATAAGGCCTTACGCCGTAATAATGTAGTTTTAGTATCGTTATAATGCTCGGGAAAATCTCGGAAGTCGGTTTTGCTAAAGAAGTTGTAATGTCCGGGAAATACGATTTACGAATCAATTGCCGTATTCGGGTAACTTTTCTTAAGTATTTATGTTTGTTTTTATATTTTTCGTTGTTATAATGTTTTTAGGCTAAATATAATACTTGGCCAAAACTATGTAATCGGTTTTATTTCGATCTTTTCGTTAAAGAAATGTTGTTAAGTTAAAATGACTAAAATTGAGTTAATTGAATCTTTTTCTATTTTGATCGTATTCGTATTGACATATTTAACCGATGCGAGGAATTCATAATCTAATTATGAATTGACGCCTCGTAGTCAGGATATGAAATAAAAGATAGAAAAACCGGAGGGTAAAATTGGCCGTGTGAACAACGTGATAACGGAATCCGATTTCCTACCCGGGGGTAAATTTGTTTTGGGAGAAATGAATTTTATTATAATTTGTACTCGAGATCGTAATAATGTTAAATCATCGGTTTAATTGAAACTTAAACCGGAAAGTTAAATCGTCCGGCTTTGACAACCGGAGCCTTTAAAATAAAATTGACCGTTTGACGAACGGAATGACTCCTTTTTATCTAAAGGTAGATTTGTACTCGGGACTGTTCGGATTAATTCGTTTACCGTAACGATTGTGGACCTTGGAGTGATGCAATGGACATATGACAATTTCATACGCTCGTGTGAGGAGGAATTGTTTACCTCAGGAGTGCACCGTTTCACTTACTCAATTGGACCTAAAATAAAAGGAGAGATCGAACACATTTCAATTAATCGAAAAGATCGTATAAACCAATTATATAAGTTTTGGCCAGTTCTCTAAAATTATCTGTTTAATATATTGGTATCTATATATTTATATCTATATATATACTTTGCAATTTATGTACATCTATATATATTTATATATCTATATATATTATATTAGAATAACTTTTAAATTACGTATTTATTTTATGTTGACTAGAATAGTAGTGATCGTGTTATAAAATTGCGATTTAGATCGAGTTAATAACGACTCTTTGGTGTTTAACCACACGTAAAAGAAATTACCAAGTTCCACGAGGATTCGACACTCGACTCACCATACTAGCACCACAATTTGACCCGGTACACGCCGGTTAGGATCTGTATAGCCTAGGAAAGGTCCGTCGGCTTTACGGCGCCGTTTCCAAGGTTAGGTTTAGGTCTGTCGGCATTTTGGCGCCGTTGCCGGGAACGTCGCTAATTTCTTTTTATGTGTCTATGGTTACTACTTGTATTAGCTTAAAATTCTCGAGAATAAGTCAACACTTTTCTTATCTCATTTCTATTTTATTTTTCGTTGGTTGTTACCTTTTAGGAAAATTACCAATTTTTACTACTATCAATTTCGTGTTATTTTCTATTTTCGTTAGTTGATGACCGAAGTGGTAAGGCCCCTCTCACTCCTTATAAGCACGACATAAACACTTACGAAAGGCGAGTTAAGAGTAGAGAGTAAACGCGGTCATACTAGTCGGGGAAATCGACCAAGAATCATCTTCAAACGAAATACGAGAATGGCTGAAATCAGTGATGAAACACCTGAACAAGGGCTGGAACATGCTCTAGGGCATGGACAAAACCCTGTTAACCATAATAATAATAATAATAATAATAATAATAATAATAATAATAGAAATAATCAAAATCGGAACCAGAATAATCGTAATAATCCACCAAACCCGAGACCTATCTGTGATCAAACCGTAAGAAGAAACCAGACTAATAATCCCATCCTTTTACCTAATGAAGGAGCGAATAATTTCGAAATTAAGTCTCATCTTTTTGGTTTAATTGACGCAAGAGCCCAATTCCTAGGAGAGGATGATGAAGATCCACATCATCATCTCTATCTTTTTGAAGAAGCTGTGCAATACGGCCAAAAGTCAAGGTGCTCATAAGGAATTAACGAGAATGACTATGTTTCCTTTTTCTTTAAAAGGACGAGCCCGAGATTGGTTTATGTCTCTTCCACATCATTCACTTACTAGTTGGGAGGAGATTCAAGCTGAATTTACGAAACAATATTTCACTCTGGACGAAATTTGGAATTAAAAGTCGAGGTTGCTAACTTTAGACAAGGATGCTCGAGGAAACTCTTGGGAATGCGTGGGAAAGGTTTAAAAAATTGTTAAGAGCGTGTCCCGATCATGGTTATTCCTTAGATATGCAAATTCAACTCTTCGTCGTAAATTGAGAAAAGACTCACGTGCGGATGTAGATCATGCATGTGGTGGTTCGTTAATGATGAGTGAAGCTCAAACGATTTACGATGCTATAGAAAAGATTTCCAAAAATAACGAGAATGTGGGAAACCGGTTCTAGCACCGGAAAAGTAGCTTTTGCGGGAGAATGTACGTCTAATACGGAAGTTCTAGCACACTTGGAGAATTTGAGTAGGAAATTTGATGGTTTACAACGAGAATAAGAACCAAAATTCGAGAAAATAGTACACCAAATGAATACTCAAGTCATGATAATGTGTCATTAGGGAGTGAAGAACCAACGGGATATTCAAGAGAGGAGGTGAGTTTTCTTCGACGGCATAGGAATTTGAACAATGCATACTCAAACTCGTTTAATGCTATAGAAGAGATCATCCTACTTATCGATGGTACGAAAACCCTAGTAAGCCGGGACAACCGCCATATCCAGTCCCATATAGGAATAATAACCAAGTTTATCAAGAAAATACATCTAATCAGAATTTACAATCATTACCAAGATCCTATCCTCAACATACCACTCAAAGTATACCAGTAACTCAGAGTTCAACTCAACTGCGAAGGAGTTGAAAAATGGGAAAAACTTATGGAAAATATGATGGGCGTAGTATCTACTCAAGCTAAGAATATGGAAACAATGATGACTTCTATTGGTACAGTCACTAAAGATATGAGTACAATAAAAACATCTATGAGTGGACATGATACCAGAATGAGAACAATAGAAGCCTCATTGAGGAATATGGAAGATCATTTGAGTAGGGAAGGTGAACGTAACAACGGTAGACCCCCGGGAGGATTACCAAGCAACAACGACGAAACCCAAGAGAGGTAAATGTTGTAGTTACGAGAAGTAGGAAGCTATGGAAGCAATGGAGTAGAAAACTTCGGGAATAATGAAGTAGAAAATGATTTAGATGGAAAGATTGATGAAACTAAAGATGAAATTGAATTCAACGATGATGAAGAAGAAATTATAAATACTTTCTTGAAAAGGAATAGAAGTTTGGAACACGAAAATGAAGGTGAAAATTGGGTAAAAATCCCTAGGATTTTGAAAGACCCTATGGATAAAGATTTAAGGAATTTATTCAAGGAACATGTCGAATAGATGAGAAACGGGAAGAACCGAAAAAATCGAAGTAGAGATTGATTCGGGGAACAATTTAAAGGAAAAAATTCAAGAACTGAAACATGGCGACTAAGTAATACTCAAAGGTTTAAGGAAAAAGGAAAAGAGAAATTGACTAAGGAGCCAAAGGTTATAGATCTAGAATCTTTACCTTACCCTCTCTAAAGATCAAATCAAAAAGGCAAAAGCGATAAGAAGTATGCTCGTTTCCTTGATACTTTTCGTCATCTTCATGTTAATATCCCTGTTATTGAAGCTCGATTAATATACTGCCTATGGAAAGTTTACGAAAGATATACTATCAAATAAGAAAAAATTAGAGGAATATGAGAATATATGCCTAAATGAAGAATGTTACGCAATTACTGCGGCATAAGTTACCACCTAAAGCGAAAGATCCCGGAAGTTTTACGATTCCATGTGAAATTGGAGGATTTACGTTTAAGAAAGTCTTATGTGATCTTGGAGCTAGTATAAATCTCATGTCTTATGAGGATTATAAAAAGCTAGGCATAGGAAAGCTTACTAAGGCGAAATGACTCGCAAATGGCGAGATAGATCGATTAAGTACCCTAAAGGAATGATTAAGGATGTCTTGGTTAAAGTAGACAAATTCTATTTTCCGGTAGATTTTGTAGTTATGGAAATGGAAGAAGGATATTCGGCGCCTCTTATTCTAGGTCGTCCATTTCTAGCTACGGGAAGAACTTTAATCGATGTTCATAAAGGAGAGTTAATTTTGAGAGTCAATGAAGATGAAGTTGCTTTCAATATTTTCAAAGCTATGAACCCTCCATATACATCACCGAGAATCATGTTCTTTTATAGAAGATATTCATTACGTCTATGATAATCGGTTACCAACTTTTGAAGACGAGATTAGAAGAATGCTTAACCACTGTCTATCTATAAAGAAGATGAGGAAGACATTGAAATGAAAGAGATAATCCTTTCTCTAGATAAAGGAAGCTTTACTTTTAAGCCACCATGGCATAAGTATTTGGAGTTAGAACTAGAAGGACCGAGTTCTTAAATCGTCAATAGAAGATCCGCCGAAGAATGCGGAATTGAAGCCGTTACCTTTAAATCGAAATATGCTTTTCTTGAAAGCGATAATCTATTACCGATTATTATTTCATCAACTTTAGCGAGCGACAAGAAGATCAATTAATAAGAATGTTAAGAAAGCATAAGAAAGCTTTTGGATGGACGATTGCCGATATTCGAGGTATTAGCCACGAGATTTGTGTTCATAAGATAATTTTGAAAGAAGATGCTAAACCTTGTATTCAACCGCAACGCCGCCTCAACCCGAATTTACGGTTAATCGTTAAGAAAGAGGTGATTAAGCTATTAGAAATGGGAATAATCTTTCTATATCGGATAGTGAATGGGTGAGTCCAACTCAAGTTGTACCAAAGAAAGGAGGTTTCACGGTGAAAGAGAATGATAAGAATGAATGGATTCCAACAAGGGAAATTACGGGTTATCGAATGTGCATTGACTTTAGAAAACTAAATGATCATACTAAGAAAGATCATCATCCGCTTCCATTCATAGTTCAAATGTTGGAACGTTTAAGTGGTCATAAGTATTCTTGTTTCTTAGATGGTTATTCGGGTTATTTCTGATTTTCATTGCGGCGGGAGATAGGGAAAAGACTACTTTCACTTGTCCTTATGGAACTTTTGCGTATAAAAGAATGCCGTTTGGTTTATGTAATGCTCTGCTACGTTTCAAAGATGTATGATGTCTATATTTTACGATATGATTGAGAAATTCTTAGAAATTTTTATGGACGACTTTAGTGTTTATGGAGATTCTTTTGGTAAATGTTTATCGCACTTAGAAAGAGTTTTACAACGTTGTGAGGATACCAATTTAGTTCTAAAGCGGGAAAAATGTCATTTAATGGTATCGAAGGAATTGTTTTAGGTCATAGAATCTACGAAATAGGAATTGAAGTTGATAAAGCTAAAGTCGAGGTGATTGAAAAATTACCGCCACCGGTTAATCTAAGGACTCTAAGAGGATTTCTTGGACATGCGGGATTTTATAGGAGATTTATTGCAGATTTTTCAAAGATAGCAAAGCCTCTAAGTCATTTACTTGAAAAAGAAGTACCTTTTAACTTTGATAGTAAATGTATGGAAGCATTTAAGACCTTAAAAGCGAAGTTGATTACTGCACCGGTATTGGTAGCACCGGATTTGGAATTTGCCTTTTGAGATTATGTGTGATGCAAGCGATTTAGCTGTAGGAGCTGTTTTAGGTCAAAGGTATAACAAAATTCTCAAAGCTATTTACTATGCATCCCACACATTAAACGCAGCTCAGCTTAATTATGCAACTACGAGAAAAAGAAGCTGTTGTTTGTAATTTTTGCCTTAGATAAGTTCGGATCTTATATTGTTGGTTCTAAGGTAATAATCTACACGGACCATTCGGCTACGAAGTATTTGCGAGTAAGAAGGATGCGAAACCACGTCTTCTTAGATGGATTCTCTACTTCAAGAATTTGATATTGAAATTAAAGATAAAAAAGGAAGTGAGAATGTAGTAGCGGATCATCTAAGTAGAATGGAGGCGAGGAAGAGATAGGGAATGAAATTAAAGATTCATTTCACGATGAACAACTATTTAGAATAGATACTCCTTCAACCATGCGGTTATTAAAAAATAGAATTCCTTAAGGAAATCTCACCTTGGTTTGGAGATATCATTAATTACTTAACTTTGTGATTATATTCCGTCTCATTGGACTTGGCAACGAGAAAAAGAAATTCTTTTACGACTTAAAATTTTATTGCGGGAGGAACCGGACCTTTTCCGTAAATGTTCGGATGGGATAATCGAGAAAATGTGTGCACGATAATGAAATTTTAAGTATTTTATCGTTTTGTCATGATCGTGAGGCGGGAGGTCATCATGGAGGATGGAAAAGCTGCTTTTAAAGTTTTACAATGTGGTTTTTATTGGCCTACACTATATAAAGATGCTTATAAATATGTTAAATCTTGTGAATCTTGTCAAAAATGGGGAAATGTATCTAAAAAACATGAAATGCCTATGCAACCTATTTTAGAATGTGAGTTATTTGATGTTTGGGGTATAGATTTCATGGGACCTTTTCCTATATCGTTTGGAAAAAGATTTATTCTTGTAATGGTAGATTATGTTTCAAAATGGGTAGAAAGTGAAGCTCTTCCCACTAATGATACCAAGGTTGTCATACGATTCCTTAAAAAGAACATATTCACTAGATATGGCATTCCGAGGGCGATCATTAGCGATAGAGGTTCACACTTTTGTAATCGACCATTTACTAAGTTAGTTGAGAAATATGGTGTAACGCATAAACTAGGAACGCCCTATCATCCGCAAACCAGTGGTCAGGTAGAGGTGTCAAATAGAGAGATCAAAAGAATCGTGGAAAAAACGAGTTGATTCAAATCGTAAAAGCTTGGGCAATTAAATTAGATGATGCATTATGGGCGTACGGAAACTGACTTTTAAAACACCAATTGGTTGTTCTCCCTATAAGCTAGTCTTTGGTAAGTCATGTCATCTCCCGGTTGAGTTAGAACACCGAGCCTTACGGGCTATTAGATTTCTAAATTTCGATCCTAAATTTGTCGGTGATCATAGATTGCTTCAATTGACGAGAACTAGAAGAATTTCGTCTCGATTCTTATGAAAACGCTCGAATCTACAAGGAACGCACGAAGTCTTTCCATGATAAGAGAATCTTTAAGCGTGAGTTCCATGTAGGTGATCGAGTGCTTTTGTACAATTCACGTTTAAAGTTGTTTCCGGGTAAGCTTAAATCAAGATGGACGGGTCCATTTAAAGTAACACGGGTTTACAAAGCTGGAGTTTGTTGGACTAGCGATGGAAATACAACTTTTATAGCCAATGGCCACGAGTAAAGTTATTTGTGGGAGGAGAAGGAATCACTTTGAAAGAAGAAATAATGCTGCGATTGATCCCCGACAAATTGAAAAAGCGAGAGGAAAAATGAAAAGCGAAAAGCGAGCTGGAATCGGCCGAATACCGGGTGCTATCTATCTTTACTCTACTTTTACGTAATTTTAATTATGTTTAAACTCTTTTCGTCTTTTACCGGATAGACGTAAAAGAAGCTGGATGTCTTTTTTAGATAGAATAGGAGTTTTTATTTTACTTTTGAAATTAGGCCTTGATAAAGATGTCGCGTTTTCTATAGAAGCTTTAGTTTTTGAACAAAACAAGAAATTGTTGAGAGAGATCAGATTGAGAGAAGTATGTAATGGAACATCAAGAAGTGCGATAAAAAGAAGGGCAAAGTTTCTAATGAGATGCGAGAACTGTGGAAAAAGTGAACATGTTGAACGACGTGGGAAAAACACAACCAAATCCCAGGATGAGTGTTTGAATATTGTTAGGAAGGGAACGATTAGGTGGTTATCCGAAAATCCCGATGGAATTCCGAGAGATAATTCAAATGCCTCGTTTTTAGGAGTTAGGTTGATTGAGCGTTATATCAGAACTTTGGAAGATTTAGAAATCAAAGAATCAGGAACCCCTTAAGTTTCGAGTCTTTTATTTTATTTTATTTTATAAAATTTTCGCATAACTTCTGAGAATTTTATAAATGGATCTTTATGAAAATTTGAGGAGTTTTATAAAAGTTTTATAAAAGTTGTTTTTTTTTTTTTTAGTTTTAATTTAAACGTTTTATAAGAGTTGATATAAATTTATTAAATTTTTATAAGCTTTTTATTAAAGTGTTATAAAGATTTTATTAAATTTTTAGAAATTGTTATAAAATTATAAAAGTTCCTTCAAATTTTATTTTAAGTAAATTTTATAAACTTATTTTTAAGATTTTAATTAAGTTTTATTAGAATTTGTATAAGTTTTATTCAAAAATCTTTAAAAAAAAAAAAAAAAAAAAAATTTTGGGCACGGACCGATCCGGCCTTAATCCGGACCGGTCCGGGGTCTAAAAACATAGAAAAGACGGGGACCCTTCTTTTCTTCTTCTTCTACCCTAATTTTTTCTTTACAGCCGCACCACACACCAAACCCCACCATTACGAAATTTTTCACTTTTCTTCAACAAAACTTCATCTCACACTACACCATTACTTAATTTCTTCTCATTATCATCTCCTCTCTTCAACACAAATTAGAAAATTCAAAAAGGGTCAAAAACAAGCTCCATTTCATTCCGGTGACTTTTGAACTTTTCCGGCCTACTTTTCAACGTTTTCTACATATTAAGGTATAATCTAGTTTATTTAGTTGTCAATTTGGTATTTTTCATAATTTTTTTAATTTCAAGCTTGTTTTGATTTTTGAGTGTGTTGTGACATTTTTATTTTTTGTTGTTTTTGTTGTTGCTTTTGTTGTTGATTGGCATTACCAATATCGTAGAATGGGTGAGTCGAGTACTAGAATCTCTAAAAAGAGAAAATCAAAAATTCCAATTTCAACTCTGTCGTAGGCACGAGTAATTTTATCACACGAGGAAGAAGCCGTAAGCTTTGAAAAAACCGCATCACACGAGGCTAAGAAAGCGTATGCGAAAATCTATAGTAAGTGTGATGTTCGGTTGAAAAAGGATTAGACTTGGATGACTTAGGTGATGAAGTTAAGAATATCTTTAGAAAGCGTCGGTGGTTAGATTTAGCGACCGAAGGGAAGGGGAGATTAACACGACTATAGTAGGCGAGTTTTATTCGGTTTTATCTACTTTGTCGGAAGAACGACTTACTCGGTTAGAAGCGTACCCTTACGAGCCGAAATATTCCTTTTAACCCCTGCCGTCATTAATGCAATCTTAGGAGTTGAGGTTTTTCACGATGAGGAGGATTACGGGGTAGTTTATAATTTAGATGATCCTGCTAGTTTTGAGCGGACGCACGAGAGCCCGGACATTTGTTTTTGACCCGACCGCGGTGTGGGTTGAAAATCGGTTTAATTACGGGAGCTGTTTTAGAGGTTTGAGGGCAATTAAAAGATTTATTAGCCATAATCTCTATCCTTCTAGTAAACATCTTGCTTTTGGAAAGGAAGATGTTTGTATCGCTTGGGCAATGGTAAATGATGTTAGAGTGGATGTTGGAAAGGTCATGTTTAAAAGAATTTTTGAGAGTATTGTCATCGCCGGACCGGGGAGTCATCTATACTTCCCTTGTTTTATCTCGATTTATGTCGTAGGTTGGGAGTACCATTCTGCCTAATGACAAGTTATCTCTGGGCGATGGAAATCGATTGGACCTAGTTTGACTAGTCTTCCGGATGGTAGTATTAGCTCTTTACTTAGAAGAAGTCAAACTCGGCCCGGCTCCACCAGTTTTTACATCCTCTTCTTTTCCATCTTTTTCTAGTCAGCCTCAACAAACTCCTTTCTCCAACACTATCACATATGATATGTTTCAATCTTTAGTGACAGATGTTGCACGTGGTCAAGCCAACCTGGCTTTATATGCTGAGCATACTAGACAGTATGCTGAGAGTAATAGGCAGTGGTGTGATGATCTTCGTAGAGGTATAAGAAGGAACGAGCAGCTGTTTCGTAATCCTACTTTTGATGATCCTGCCTATCCATCTTGTCAGTCTGATCCTTACACCTTACCAGAGTGGGTAACACCTATCCCACCACCTTCGAGCTTCCATCCATCGTCATATCCTTTTGGAAGTCAATCTAGTGGAACAGGTGTATTTTCTACAGGTGCTCAGAGACCAGCAATGTCGAGTTGGGGAGGATTCACTGAGTTTGCCCATGTCACGGCGGTATGAGTTCGATGGGTCTTGATAGTTCGATCGGGACCACGACTACATTTCGGACCCGGACTTCTCGGTCGTTTCCAAGTTCTAGTTTTCCGGTCGATCTGAGGAAGACTATGATGAAGAATGAATTTAATGACTTTGTTTGATTACGAATTTTTCTTGCACTTTTTATTCGACATTTTCATTAGGATATTGGTTTGTTATCATTTTTCGTTTATTTTAGATAATCGTTTGTTTTCGTTTTCGTTTAGTTTAATTTTATAGTCGTTTTATAAAAATTTGGTTTGCGTTTTAAATCGTTTTAGTTTTTATAAACTATAAAAATCACAAAAATAATTTTGGTTCATTATTGAGTCGTTTTCAAAATATAACTAATGTGTCATTTTATCCGTCCGTATCAAAGTGGATAAATTAATTCAACCATTATCAAATTATCTTCAAGGCAAGTGGAAGCCTTGTTTCACACGTGAAGTAAAATAACAAAACACAAGTTGTCTTTTACCTCTGTCCCCTCAGTAAAAGTAGGATGAGGCCGGACCGAGCCGGCATTTTTCCGGACCGGGCCGTGAAGAACAGAAGGCTGAGTCATTCTTGAGTCCGTCTAATGCACACACGTAAGTTTTTTACTATCTATTTAAGGAAATAGAAGGAGGAGCAACAAATGCTCATATCTTTACCATCTTCAATTTTCCTTCTTTTATTTTATAGTAAACTTTAAAAATGTCGAACCACTCTTCACCATCGGTTAATTCTTACGAGCACGATACACCGGATCATCGGGAATCTCAAGCTTCTAACGATAATATCATTTTACACAATCGTTTTGCAAATTCTCCAATCTATTGGAGAAAGGTTTAAATTTAGATAAGCTTGATCAATGGGGAAAAACTATGATCCGTAGTTGTGGGTGGAAGAAATTTGTCGGTACACCGAGAGGTAGGATAAATGTCTCAATAGTGCGAGAATTTTATTACGCACTTATGACGACATCTATGATAGAGTCTACACAAATCGTTCTAGTAAGAGGAGTGGTTTGTTCCCTTCTCTTCATCTATTATAAATCAACTCTTTGAAATACCACCGATTACGATGCGGCACTTTGAAATAAAATGGGGACTAGACAATGCATACAATCATTTGAATAAAGTACACGAGTCTTTCCAATGTACTGTTCCCGCTTTTTGATACAAATCACGACATGTCAACACGAGCTTTACTTCCACATCTAAAGGCGTGGAAGCATTTTATAAATTCTCGAGTTTATCCCACACTGGGATTTTGGAAGTTTGGTGAGAATGAAATGCTTCTACTTTTTGCTTTGGCATTCGGTGTATTTGTTGATTGGGGTATATTGATTCAAAGGACGGTGTTGGAGTTTGCGATCACGAGAGGTAGTAGGGGGAAACCTATGCCTAATTCATGGATGATATCACGTTTGTGTATTCTTATGAATGGAGTAGAAGAGTTTGGAGACGGATGAGATTTTTCCGTCTAGAGATAGTCGGTTTGGTTTGCTACCGGTTGATACACCGGGTTGTTCGTCTACCATTTAGAGAGTTGTTTGTTGGTTTTATTTAAATTTGAATAAGTTAAATTAAGTTAAGTTTGAAGTTTCTTTAGTTAAGTTAAGTTTTTCTTTTAAGTTTGTAAAAATGTATCTTGTTTAATATATATGTCTTAGTTTTTTAAGTTTGTTTTAATTAGTATACGCTAAAATAAAATCAGAAAAATAACGTTAATAGATAATTTTAATTTTATTTTCAAACCTACTTCTTTACTACTTATTGAACATCGGGACGATGCCACTTCGTAAGTGGGGAGTAGAGTTAGGTTAGAAAATTCATTAAAATTTTCGAAAAATAGTCAAAACAATAATTATATTATATGTCTAATTTAGATTTTAATAAGATTTTAAGTTTATATAATTGAGTAATTAATATTAGATATTGTTTTTATAAAATTATATAAGTATGTTGATATTTATAAGTAAAATTTTTAGAATCATTTTCAATATGAATTATGAGTTTGGAATTGGACTAAGTTTGTCGATTTTTGGCACCACAAAAATATAACTAGAGCCAAATAACCTACCTCAGCCTTGATTAGAGTGATCAAGACCTCACTCGAAATTGTAAATTGTGATTAAATAACCGAGCTTTAGCTATTTTGGTCTACATTTCCTTGAAATACCGCAAGTTTGTACGTACTTATAAAAAGAGATGGAGACATAAAAGCTAAGTTTTGGTATATCTTTGAGATTGGAAAGATTAGATAAGTAGTAGTATATTCGATCTTACCTCATGACACTTGCAACATAGCCGATTTTGGTAATAAGTTCGGATATATTAATATTCTATAAAAGAATTAAGAACGAAGCACCATATTTACACGAATTAATCAAATATCGGGTATCTTCCTTATACGTGATTAACAACTTAAAAATAAAAAGAACAAATCGGTTGTAGCTACCAATGATTGGAGTGAGTAGGGTATTATCACGAAATGTCCTATATCACTATGAGGTAATTAAGCTCCCGATTGCACGATGATAGTAGTCCGGCTAGGGTATTATCTCGAAATGTCCTATTCTTTGGGAATGAGGGCACAATATAAAATGAAAGAGGAAAAGTTGAATCATAAGATCTCAGGAATTATTACAAGTTTAAGGAAACCGGACTTGTAATTTTCGATCGAAAGAGTAGTACTCCGATCAATCTTGATGAAGCAATGCCTGTAAGTTTGATTTTCTACACACACTCACGCTTTTAGTTCTTAATCTTTAAAAAAAAAAAAAAAAAAAAAAAAAAAAAAGAGAGAAAATCTGAAAAGAGATGCTATTAATCGATGATTATTTTTGATCAAGAATATAAAGATGTAGGTACGTACGACTTGCCTCTTTCTCTTTTTTGATTTCTTTTTTTCCGATTAACCAACATCTTGAACTTTATAAGCCATTTTTGTCGACTACTTTACCGAAGTTTCCAATTCCAAGAATTTCATAATAGTTGCGATTAAAAATAATTCGATATTTTATTTATACTTCTTAAGTATTACATATATAATTTTATCTAAATAATATTTAATGTTTAAGTTATTTCAGTTATATACTCTTTTCTGTCTTCTTAAGATTTTAAATTAAGATAGATAATATATTTATAATATTGACAATATAAAATATAATCTGAAAAATTATACTATCTTTTATTACCGCTTATTTTTGCTCGAGGACGATCAAAAGCTAAGTGGGGAGTAATTTGATGTATTATTTTTATATGATTAAATATACGTTATATTATTATGTTTTATTAACGAATTCTATATAAAATATATGAAATTATGGTATAAAATGTTAGTCTTTATAATTTAGAGTATTTAGTAATAATAATAATAAAAAGTTGTAATTTTGTACCGATTTTAGTAAATCGGAGTGTCGTGTCAGATTTACGTGGGTATTTGTGATGTTTTATTGCAGATTTATAACCGGAGACCCCGAGAATCGACATATTGAAGTTTAATCATATCTCTGGAATGATTTAGAGAGTGCCACGAGCTTAAATGGTCAATTGAAAAGTTTAAGTGGTTAAGTGGCCAACCAATCTGGATAAGTGGTAATAGAGAAATGTCTTCGACAAACGAATGGCTCATCAAAACAACATTTTCAGAGAAAGTATTCTTCACGCAAGTTGTAGATTTTTCCGAGAGCTTTCCAATGCAATTTAAATTATGAAGATTGGAGGTCTACAACTTAAACGGTGATCAAGTGGCTAATCAATTTGGATTAAGAAAAATCCCGTAAAAGCTTCGGGAGAACACGAGGTTATCAAGAAGGCGTTATCGAAGAAGAGTCCTTCATGAAAGTTGTAGAGTTTCTCGAGACCTTAATTTTGGCATTTCGTTTGCAATTTTTGGAGGTCCGAACTCGAGATATGAATTTTAGAAGTTTAATAATTATATATAAAAATATATATAATCTACGCACATCTTTGAAGAGATCAAGTTAGTGGATGTAATCATTAGTCCGGACCGATCCGGCTTGATCCCGGACCGGTCCGGCCTTGAGACCTTTGTCTATATAAAGGATTTGATCGAGAGAGCGGACGGAGGGTACCAATATATATATACATCTCATATATATATATATCTCCTCTCTTTCTTTCCTTCTCTTTTCTTTTTAATTTTTAGTTGTAGTTGTAAATAAGGCCTTACGCCGTAATAATGTAGTTTTAGTATCGTTATAATGCTCGGGAAAATCTCGGAAGTCGGTTTTGCTAAAGAAGTTGTAATGTCCGGGAAATACGATTTACGAATCAAGTTGCCGTATTCGGGTAACTTTTCTTAAGTATTTATGTTTGTTTTTATATTTTTCGTTGTTATAATGTTTTTAGGCTAAATATAATACGGCCAAAACTATGTAATCGGTTTTATTTCGATCTTTTCGTTAAAGAAATGTTGTTAAGTTAAAATGACTAAAATTGAGTTAATTGAATCTTTTTCTATTTTGATCGTATTCGTATTGACATATTTAACCGATGCGAGGAATTCATAATCTAATTATGAATTGACGCCTCGTAGTCGGGATATGAAATAAAAGATAGAAAAACCGGAGGGTAAAATTGGCCGTGTGAACAACGTGATAACGGAATCCGATTTCCTACCCGGGGGTAAATTTGTTTTGGGAGAAATGAATTTTATTATAATTTGTACTCGAGATCGTAATAATGTTAAATCATCGAGTTTAATTGAAACTTAAACCGGAAAGTTAAATCGTCCGGCTTTGACAACCGGAGCCTTTAAAATAAAATTGACCGTTTGACGAACGGAATGACTCCTTTTTATCTAAAGGTAGATTTGTACTCGGGACTGTTCGGATTAATTCGTTTACCGTAACGGTTGTGGACCTTGGGTGATGCAATGGACATATGACAATTTCATACGCTCGTGTGAGGAGGAATTGTTTACCTCGGGAGTGCACCGTTTCACTTACTCAATTGGACCTAAAATAAAAGGAGAGATCGAACACATTTCAATTAATCGAAAAGATCGTATAAACCAATTATATAAGTTTTGGCCGAGTTCTCTAAAATTATACGTTTAATATATTGGTATCTATATATTTATATCTATATATATACTTTGCAATTTATGTACATCTATATATATTTATATATCTATATATATTATATTAGAATAACTTTTAAATTACGTATTTATTTTATGTTGACTAGAATAGTAGTGATCTGTGTTATAAAATTGCGATTTAGATCGAGTTAATAACGACTCTTTGGTGTTTAACCACACGTAAAAGAAATTACCAAGTTCCACGAGGATTCGACACTGCGACTCACCATACTAGCACCACAATTTGACCCGGTACACGCCGGTTAGGATCTGTATAGCCTAGGAAAGGTCCGTCGGCTAAGAATTTTACATATCGCAAATATAGCGCCGTTTCCAAAGGTTAGGTTTAGGCGCCGCAATGAATATCCGTAAATATCCCGAATAACCATCTAAGAAACAGTAATACTTATGTCCACTTAAACATTCCAACATCTGAACTATGAATGGAAGTGGATGATGATCTTTCTTAGTATGATCATTTAGTTTTCTAAAATCAATGCACATTCGATAACCGGTAATTTCTCTTGTCGGAATCCATTCATTCCTTTCATTCTCTTTCACTGTGAAACCTCCTTTCTTTGGTACCACTTGAGTTGGACTAACCCATTCACTATCTGATATGGGAAAAATTATCCCCATTTCTAATAGCTTAATGACCTCTTTCTTAACAATTAACTGCAAATTTGGGTTGAGGCGGCGTTGCGGTTGAATACACGGTTTAGCATCTTCCTTCCGAATTATCTTATGAACGCAAATCTCAGGGCTAATACCTCGAATATCGGCAACTGTCCATCCAAAAGCTTTCTTATGCTTTTTCAACATTCTAAGTAATTGATCTTCTTGTTGCTCAGTTAAAGATGATGAAATAATAACCGGTAATAGATTATTAGTTTCAAGAAAAGCATATTTCAGATTTAAAGGTAACGGTTTCAATTCCAGATTCTTAGGTGGATCTTCCAGTGATGGTTTAAGAACTGGTCCTTCTAGTTCTAATTCCAAATACTTATGCCATGATGGTTTAAAAGTAAATCTTCCTTTATCTAGAGAAAGGATTATCTCTTTCATTTCGGTGTCTTTCTCATCTTCCTTATAGATAGATAGAGTTAAGCATTCTTCTAATCTGTCTTCAAAAGTTGGTAACTGATTATCATAGACAGAATGAATATCTTCTATAAAAGAACATGATTCTGGTGATTTATATGGATGGTTCATAGCTTTGAAAATATTGAAAGTAACTTCATCTTCATTGACTCTCAGAATTAACTCTCCTTTCTGGACATCTATTAAAGTTCTTCCTGTAGCTAGAAATGGTCGACCTAAGATAAGTGGCGCTGAATATCCTTCTTCCATTTCCATAACTATAAAGTCTACTGGAAAATAGAACTTGTCTACTTTAACCAATACATCCTCAATAATTCCTTTAGGGTATTTAATCGATCTATCTGCCATCTGCAGAGTCATTTCAGTTTTCGTAAGATTTCCTATGCCTAGCTTCTTATAATCCTCATAAGACATGAGATTTATACTAGCTCCAAGATCACATAAGACCTTCTTAAACAGAAATCCTCCAATTTCACATGGGATGGTAAAACTTCCAGGATCTTTCAGTTTAGGTGGTAACTTATGCTGCAAAACCTGAGAACATTCTTCATTTAGGCATATATTCTCATATTCCTCTAATTTTTTCTTGTTTGACGAATATCTTTTAGAAATTTTCCATAAGCCAGGCATACTAATTAGAGCTTCGATAACAGGGATATTAACATGAATATGACGAAAAGTATCAAGGAAACGAGCATACTTCTGATCAGTTTTAATCTTTTTAATTTGATCTTTAGGTGGGTAAGGTAAAGATTCTAAATCTATAACCTTTGATCCCAAAGTCATTTTCTCTTTTCCTTTATCCTTAAACTTTTGAGTATTACTTGATCGCCAAGTATCATGATCTTGAGTTTTTTCTTTTAAAACATTCCCTGAATCAATCTCTACTTCAGATTCCTTCAGTTCTTCTTGTTTCTCATCCTTGTTTTCATTATCCTCTATTCTAACATGTTCTTTGAATAAATTCCTTAAATCTTTATCCATGGGATCTTTCAAAATCCTAGGGATTTTTACCCATTTCTCACCTTCATTTTCAGGTTCCAAACTTCTATTCCTTTTCAAGAAATTCTCTATAATTTCTTCTTCCTCATCAGTGAATTCAATTTCACCTTTAGTTTCATCATTCTTTCCATCTAAATCATTTTCTACTTCATTATTTCCGAAGTTTTCTACTCCATTACTACCACAGAGTTTTCTACTTCTCATAACTACAACATTTACCTCTCTTGGGTTTCTTTCAGTATTGCTTGGTAATCCTCCAGGGGGTCTACTGTTATTACGTTCACCTTCCCTACTCAAATGATCTTCCATATTCCTCAATGAGGCTTCTATTGTTCTCATTCTGGTATCATGTCCACTCATAGATGTTTTCATTGTACTCATATCTTTAGTGACTGTACCAATAGAAGTCATCATTGTTTCCATATTCTTAGCTTGAGTAGATACTACACCCATCATATTTTCCATTAGTTTTTCCCATTTTTCAACTCCTTACGCGGGTTGAGTTGAACTTTGAGTTCTTGGTATACTTTGAGTGGTATGTTGAGGATAGGATCTAGGTAATGATTGTAAATTCGATTAGATGTATTTTCTTGATAAACTTGATTATTATTCATATTCCTATATGGGATTTGGATATGGCGGTTGTCCTTGCTTACTAGGGTTTTCGGACCATCGATAAGTAGGGTGATCTCTTCTAATAGCATTAAACGAGTTTGAGTATGCATTGTTCAAATTCCTATGCTGCTGAAGAAAACTCACCTCCTCTCTTGAATATCCTGTTGGTTCTTCGATCCCTAATGGCATATTATCCTGATTTGAGTATTCAGTTGGTGTACTATTTTCTGAACTTTGGTTTTTGTTTGATTGTAAGCCATCAAATTTCCTACACATTCTGTTATTTTTGGAAATCTTTTCTATAGCATCGTAAACTATTTGAGCTTCACTCATCATTAAAGAACCACCACATGCATGATCTACATCAGCACGTGAATCTTTTCTTAATTTACGACAGAAAAGTTGAATTTGCATATTTAAGGAATAACCATGATCGGGACAAGCTCTTAACAATTTTTTAAATCTTTCCCAGGCATTCCCAAGCGTTTCTTCAGATCCTTGTCTAAAGTTAGCAACCTCGACTTTTAATTCCAAATTTCGTCCAGGAGTGAAATATTGTTTCAGAAATTCAGTTTGAATCTCTTCCCAACTTGTAAGTGAATGATGTGGAAGAGATATAAACCAATCTCGGGCTCGTCCTTTTAGAGAAAAAGGAAACATAGTCATCCTCGTTAATTCCTTATGAGCACCTTGACTTTTGGCTGTATTGCATAGTTCTTCAAAAAGATAGAGATGATGATGTGGATCTTCATCATCCTCTCCTAGGAATTGGGCTCTTGCGTCAATTAAACCAAAAAGATGAGATTTAATTTCGAAATTGTTCGCTCCTTCATTGGGTAAAAGTATGGGATTATTAGTCTGATTTCTTCTTATGGTTTGATCACAGATAGGTCTCGGGTTTGGTGGGTTATTACGATTATTCTGGTTCCGATTCTGATTATTTCTATTATTTTTATTTTGATTATTATTAGGGTTAACAGGGTTTTGTCCATGCCCTAGAGCATGATCTAGCCTCTGTTCATTTGTTTCATCACTAGTTTCAGCCATTCTCGTATTTTTGTTGGAAGATGATTCGTCAGGATTTCCCTGAATAGTATGACCACGTTTACTCTCTACTCTTAACTGCCTTTCGTAAGTGTTTATGTCAGGATTATAAGGAGTGAGTGGGGCCTTACCACTTCTGGTCATCAACTAACGAAAATAGAAAAAAAACTCGACTTTTATAGAAAAAGAAAATTGGTAACTAAAAGAAAGTAGATACCAACGAAAAATAAAATAGAAATGAGATAAGAAAAAGTGTTGATTTATTCTCGAGAATTTTGAGCTAATACAAGTAGTAACCATAGACACAAAAAAAGAAATTAGCGACGTTCCCCGGCAACGGCGCCAGAAAGCTGACGTGGCCTTTTCTAGTGCTAATACCAGTCCTTAACCGACAGTGTATCGGGTCAAACTGTAGTGCTAGTGTGGTGAGTCAGAGTGTCGAATCCTCAGGGAAACTTGGTAATTCTTTTAAGTGTGGTTAAACACCAAAGAGCTGTTATTAACTCGATCTAAACCGCAATTTTATAACACAGATGACTACTATTCTACTTAACATAAAATAAATGCGTAATTTAAAAGTTATTCTAATATAATATATATAGATATATAAATATATATAGATGTACATAGATTGCAAAATATATATATAGATATAAATATATAGATACCAATATATAGTTTAGACAGATAAGTTTATAGAACTAGCCAAAGTTTATATAATTGATTCATACGATCTTTTCCAGTAAACGAAATGTGCTCAATCTTTCCTTTTATATTAGGTCCAATTGAGTAAACGAAACGGTGCACTCCTGAGGTTAACAATTCCTCCTCACACGAGCGTATGAAATTTTCATATGTCATTATCATCAGTTTAATCTCCACAACTGCCCCATACTAATCTCAGTTAGTCTGAACAGGTACCGAGTACAAATCTACCCCGGATAAAAGAGGTTATTCCGTTTGTCAGACGGCCGATGTTATTCCGAAGGCTCCGATTGTCAGGCGGATCGATTTAACTTTCCGGTGTTAGTTTTAATTAAACCGTTGATTTTAACATTATTACGATCTCGAGCACAATTTTAATAAGATCTATCTTTCCCAAGACAAATCTGCCCCCGGGTAGGAAATAGGATTCCGTAGTCACGCTTTCGCACGGCCAATTTTACCCTCCGGTTTTTCTATCTTTTATCTCATATCCTAACTTCTCTGGTCAGTTCATCGTTAGGTTATATGGTGCGATTCATCTTGGTTAATTACGTCAATCCGAATATTATCAATACGTTACAAAATAGAAAAAGATTCAATTAACTCAATTTTAGTCAATTTTACTTAGACATCATTCCTTTACCGAAAAGATCGAAATAAAACGATTACATAACTTTGGCTAGTTATTAGAGTTAGCCTAAAAACATTATAACAACGAAAAAGATAAAAACAAACGTAAATACTTAAGAAAATTTACCGATTACAAATGCTGAATCAGAGTTGTATTCTTCCGGACATTACAACGACTTCAACAACACCGAACTTCCGATAATTTCCCGAGCATTACAACAGTACTATGAAATTATTATTTTTGGCGTAAGGCCTATTTACAAACTACTAATTAAAAAGAAAATAAGAGGAGAATATATATATATATATATATATATATATATATATATATATATATATATATATATATAGATGTATATATATATTGGTACATCTTCCACGCTCTGCATCTGAGCTCCTTATATAGAAATGGAGATGGAGGCCGGACCGGGCCGAGAACAAGCCGGACTAGTCCGGTGTAATGATGGCTTCCACCTCCTTGATTAATCAGCATGTGCTCCGTATGATTATATATTTTTATATATAATTATCAAACTTCTAAAATTCATATCTCGAGTTCTGGATCTCCAAAAATCATGATTCAAGAGGCATCGGAAAGCTCTCGGGAAAATCTACAACTTTCGTAAAGGACTCTTCTTCAGATAATGTCGTTTTGATGAGCCATTCGTTTGTCGAAGATATTTCTCGATTACCACTTAATCGAATCGATTAGCCACTTGACCACTTCGATTGACCACTTAAGCTCTTAAGCAATTCGATTGACCATTTAAGCTCGTGACATTCTCTAAATTCTTCCAGAGATATGATTATACTTCAACATGTCGATTCTCGGGGTCTCGGTTTATAAATCTGCAATAAAATACCACAAATACCTACGTAAATCTGACACGACACTCCGATTTACTAAAATCGGTACAAAATGATAACTTTTTACTATTATTACTACTAACTACTCTAAATTATAAAGATTAATATTTCATACTATTTATACCATAATTTCATATATTTATATATAGAATTCGTTGATAAAACATAATAATAGTAGTATATCACCTGTTCTTTGCGTTTTGGTGGTATTTTCAACAACTCTTTGTATTTTGCATTCTTAGTTGATGTTTTGGTGTAGTTGAGTTGGCTGATGTGTTTGAAACACTTTTCATAGGTAATTGTGGGAAAGTATTTTCCATTGATTGATTGTGGTATGATACAAGGTAAAATATATACACATAATTTGAGTGTGCTCCATGTATTCTAGATCCTTTTATTTAATTACAATAATATATTGATTACAAATACATAATCTCCTAACATGCCCTCTCGAGTGGGACTACGGGCAGGCGGAAGTAGGCCTAACTTGGAATGAAAATGATGAAACAGCTGGCGAGAAAGAGGCTTGGTGAGGGCAGCAGCTAACTGATCAACACTAGACACATGTGAAACACGCAAGAGACCTTTTTGAACATGATCAAGAATATAATGATAATCCACATCAACATGATTCATATGGGAATTAAACTTAGGATTAGGCGAAAGTTGAGTGGCACCCACATTTTCACAGAAAATGATAGAAGTAGAAGCAGATGTAAGACCAAGATCATAGAGAAGGAAAGAAACCCAATTCAACTCCAGAGCAATGCAAGCAACGGACCGATAATCAGCTTCAGTGGAGGAACGAGCAGTGGTGCATTGTTTCTTGGAGCTCCAGGAAACAATATTCCGTCCAAGAAACACAAGATACGCATTAGTGGAGGATTAATCGTCATCTTTGTTACCAATCCGCATTAGAGAACACGTGTAAATCAAGAGACGATGTGGCAAAAGATGCAATCCATGAGAGATAGTACCAACCAGATAACGCAGAAGACGCTTAACCAGAGTCCAATGTAAAACCGTGGGAGCATGCATATATTGAGATAATTTATTAACAAGATAAGCTATATCCGGGTGAGTGAAGAGCAAATACTGAAGAGCTTCAAGAACCTGTCAAAACTGAGTAACATTATCATGAAGGGTGGCGGAGGCATTGAGAGAGGAAAAGGCATCCGTAGGGAGGGAGTGGTGACAGGCTTAGCATCATGTATATTTGTGCGGCATAGCAACTCCTGAAAATATTGAGATTGAGTGAGAAGTAACCCCGATGAGTTAGGAGTGAACTCCACCCCAAGAAAATACGACAAAGGACTAAGATCTTTAGTAGAAAACCGAGCATTGAGCTGGGGGATAGTGTGATGAACATGCTCCTGAGAAGTACACGTAACAATAATATCGCACACACAGACAAGCACAATAATAGTAATAGAATCCAAACAATAAAAAGAGGGAAGTACCAACAGCTGAATTAAAGAAACCAAGAGTGAGGATGAAGGTTTTCAATTCATGATACCATGCACACGTGGCCTCCTTGAGACAATAAATAGCTTTATGAAGTTTGCAACACATGGTGAGGATTATCAAAGTCCTCAAACCCGGGGCTGAGCCATCTAGACATCCTCAATGAGGGAAACCTGTAAGAACGCATAGTTCATATCAAGCTGATGAAGAGTCTAGCCCTAAGATACCGTAAGACTATTGATGTTGCGATGAACACCAGATTTGCGGTAACAGTGTTTATCTTGAGGATATGAGGCTGATAGGTGTGATTTCTCCGGTGAGGGCGTGGTGGTGAACAAGAATTAAGGTGGCGGATAAGTGTTATGATGAACAATGGAGTGTGTCGGCAAATTGGCAGAGTGTATCTGCTTGCATTAGATTATAGATTAGAGATTTCTATTACATTGTGATCCCATATTTATAGGCTAAAAACTAAGTCGGTTTACTGTTCACTGACAAGACAGTTAAGAGTACATGGCTAAGATAAGTATGCATGCAATACAAGTGTCCTAGCCGGTGTCAGGAGTGGCCAGCTGGTTTGGCCAGCTGGATCGATAAGTATGGCGAGCAGCGAGCAGCGACCACCGGACTCATTTGTGCCTTGTCTTGAAATCAGCTTGACTATATGGGTAGAAATCACATGGAGAGGATGGGTCCGACTTACGACTGGCGGCCCAGATCCGGCTTACTGTTGGCGGATAGGACCCGGCTTGTAGCTAGCGGGTAGGAGATGGTTTGTGGCAGCGGCCAGAGGAGATAGAGGCCCAAATATCTATGCCGATGGGCCAAGATAATAGGCCCAATTTAGATGAACAGGGCCCCATTCCGATCCGGGTATATCAATGGCCCCCTACTCTGTGCCTGGCGTGTCCGCCAAGGCGGAGAGTAGAACTTGAAGAAGAACTTTAGGTGAAGCTCCTTTGTGTGGTCGCTCGTGACAGAGGCATGCCGATACTGTTCTATCGGGCTTGAACCAGTGTTGGTGAAAACCACCAGCTATATGCTGTGCATTTGTAGCGAATAGGCTTGATCGCCGATAATGTTCTATCGGGCTTGAATCAGTGTTAGTATCGCGTAGCGAATTACCGATTATATGCTGCGCATTGTAGCGGACAGGCTTGATCGCCGACAACGCTCTGTCGGACTTATTTAAGTGATAGCGCTCTATCAGAGGATATGTTTTGTTGGTATAGGCCATAGCGGTCATTGATAGATGGTGGTCGCTTGAAGAAGTATTTGTAGGTGGTCGCCAGAAGGGATTTGAACGGTTGAAGGGGATAAACGGATGTATCGGTTCACGAAACGTCACGTCAGTCACGTGCACTGACACGTCGGTTGGAACCGAACCGTCCTTTGCTCTGATTGGCGGAGAAAAATCGGTAACCGTTCCAGTCATCATTACATTCAAATTTTGAACTCCCAAACGTCGTTCCCCCTCAAATTTCCCTCTATAAATAGCGGTATCCCCCCCAACTCTTACACTTTTCCCCTTTCATACCTCTGATAGTTTTTCCGGCAACTGAAGAAGAGAAGATCCGGCGATTGCAAGCAGGTTTCCGGCAAGCGCTATTTCAGTCCAAGATCAACGCTTTTCCTCTCTTTTTATCAATCAGGTACGAATTTATATACTCCCTTATTATTTCTCGATTCGATTATGATTTCATCTGTTTTTCCTTGTTAGAAATCATAACGTTGATAATCCACCTCTGCAATTTACTTTATTTTCCTATGATGAATGCCATGAGCCGAATCCGTTTTTGTGTTTCTGCGATTTTATGGCTCTTTTTGCCTCCCCAGATATACCCCTGTATGCATGTGCTCTGATCGTTAGTGCTTGCCACTATATGAGTATCCGTGTTTGCGTTTTGAATGTATGCTTTTTAGGGTTTTTCTGGGTGAATTTAGGGATTTTTCTGGTAAAATTGGGGGTTTTTCTGGTAAAATTGGGGGTTTTTTCTAGGTAGATGTTTGCTTAGGAAGATGGAAGGGCGAGGTGTCGGGGTGTGATTGCTCTCACCTCGGCCTGATTTCCATGTCCGGGTGATTAACTGATCCACCTTGCCCTTTATCTTTTCCAGAATGTCGTCAGAGCATACTGAATCCGACGAGGAGGTTAAGGCCGCTGCGGGCTATGGCTCAGAGGAGGCGAGCATGGGTGACGCTAGCTCAAGCGACGTTGAAGAAGAGATGGAAGAAAATCCAAATCCAGAACCCATTAATGTAGAATCTGACCCAGAGGTCTCAGTAATTGGTGAAGGCGCTACTAGGGGCGAGGTCGAAGATGACGACAATATAGTACTGAGCGGCCTTCTTGAGAGGATGGAAAAAGTGATTACCCCGGAGTCGCTAAGCGTAGTAAAAAGGTCAAGGAAGCCGTGGAAGTCGTCGAGCCGTTGGAGAGACCAAAGAAGTCTCAAAAGGTCGTTGTGTCTAAGAGGAAAGCCGCTCGATGAGCCCGCAAAGAAGAAGAGGGCGCCAAGAAGAGATCCGCCGTCGTTGAAAGGGAGCTCGCGAGAGCAAAAGCGAGCGGATAGTGATCTTGTAACTCGATGGAGGGAGTTTCGAGATCGGGAAGATTATACCTTGGCGTTGGGCGCGTATGATGTCTCCGCGGATTATCGTTTTTCGTAGTATGGGCGCGACCAATGTGTCGTGGGTTTGTGGTCGGGAGCAACAAGATTACCGTGGTTGTATTATGATCATTTTGCGGCCGGACTCGACCTCCCTTTGACCCATTCTTTGTTAGGTTTATGGAGGAGCTGAGGGTGATGCCCTGCGACCTTAGTCTGGGAGTGGTCCGCTTGGTTATATCCTTTATCATAATCAACAGGTTGAGCGGACGCGAACCTTCGATGGCAGCACTGTTGTATTTTTATGGTTTCTCTCGGAAAGAGGTGCCGGCCAAATCCGGCCGCGAAGTCGGTCCTCGAGCGGTGGTAGGCCCCGGCTTTTATTCGATCTTCCCGACAAAGTGGCGGACTGGGACAAGAGATGTATGAAAGTTGAGTCCCGAATAGGATGGCCGTTTGAGAAGCTGCCGGTGAATTCGGTTAAGACAGAGCATCTGACCGCAATAAAAACCCAATTTGATGATGATGAATTTATATCCGAATTGAAAGACGACCTGGGCTATACCCACAAAGGTGAACCTCAAGCCCGAGCATTTAATTGGAGGTTGCTACTAGATGTCGGCCAGCCCTACCTCAGACAGGCCGGACTTTCTGGAGCCGGCGTTGGCGAACCCTTAGTGGTAGTGGACCCATTGCCGACTGACCCAGATTGGTATGGGGAGTGTCACCATGGCAAGCGCATGCCCTCTAAATGCGTTATTTGTGGCGGCGACCCTTCATGCGAGCCCCGAGTAGGATTTTCACTTGTGCTTTGAGACTTTTTTTTTTTATAGTTTGTTTCCTTTCATGTTATTTTTACGGTCGCTAATAAACCTCATTCTTCACACGGGTACCATGGATAAGTTAGCTCAACGCAGCCAGCTAATAAGGAGAAAGACAACCGGCGAAGTGAAAAGAGCCGCGGAGCTGAAGGGGGTCAAAACCCAACTCCCGATGGTGGACCTAACGGCGGGGGCGGCCGGAGCCTCCGGAGCTAAGGTTGTGAAATCAACCCAACCGCCCGTTAAGCAAGGGAGGGGGAAAAACCGCGGCGAGCAAAACCCTGAAACAGTCCACTCTCACGAAGCCGCCTGCGGGCGATAAGAAAAAGAGAGCTGTTGTTGGAGAGATTGAGTCAGCAGGAGATGGCAGCGGCGAGCAGGATGCCCCTCCAACTAAAAAGTCCAGAAGTGATGATCCTCCGAGGAAAGAGGATGTCCCGCCGCCCGATAAAGGCAAATCTATGGCCGGTGAGACAGTTTCGGCGGGCACAAAGACGGTGGTGCCTTTTGCTGGGGTCCCTGTTGGGCCTGGAGGATGTCCCGCCGCGTGGTTAGGAAGAGAGTTCATGCGGCAATAGCCTCTCGACCTTCCCAATGGCGCGGACAATCGCAAGGGGAATCGCCGACGTGCCCCCACTAAGGCATTTAAGATGGAGTCCGCCCGGCAATGTATCGGTAGAGATTGGTCGCGGGATCGCAAACGAGTCGTCATGGCGGACCAAACCGATCCCCGCCGTGCCTTTCTTGAGAATATCGACGCTTTGTGGGGTTTATATGGCGCCACGGTGAGCATGGTAAACATCTTTCTCTCCTTTGCTCTTTTTTTCTTTTTATTGCCATTTTTCTCAAGTCAATATTGACCTCGCTGATCCTTTTTCTTCTTTTAGGTTGGCACCGGCTTGGCGCAGTTCATCAATGATTACAGAAGCACCATATCTGAGAGCGCCAACGTCGGTAAAGAGCTGTCGGATACTAAGAAAGCTCTTGAAGCCGCAAATGAAGTGTCGGCTGGGCTTCGTGGTAGCCTGAGCGCAGCTGAGGCGGAAAATGAGAAGTTAAGATCGCCGCTCGCTGAGGCCAACAAGGTTAACTCTGAACTTGTGGAGCAGGGTAGGTCCGTTGATCGAACTATGAAGGAGATGAAGCAGAAAGTTACCGAGGCTCAAGCTCATTGGGAAGCCGAGCAAGCAGTGTGCGCGGATCTGCGAAAACAGTTGGAGGATCTGAGCTCAAGTGTCCAAGGCCAGATTGAGGCCGCGAGCAAAGCCGCTGTTGACGAAAACTTTATGATGGGATACGACCAAGGGTTCTATCACATCGCAAGGTGCGTCTTGGCCCATGACGGCGACACTCCTGACCTTGATATCTTGGAAGAATGGATTCTTACTCATCCCTTCTCCGATCATCTAAAAGATTTTCACCCGTGCATACCCTTTTCCGATATTGAGCTTGAACGCTACGTCCCCATGTATGATCCGGATTGGGTGGTTCCCGCTGTGGATGAGGCGAACCTGAGGGAACGTGTGCGCCGTGCTACCGAGGCGAAAGCTGCGGCTACCGAAGAAGGTGAGCAAGCGGGTGGCGAGGAGAAAGAAAAGGGCGAGCGACCCGGTGAAAAGGTGGAGAGACCGTAGAGCCTACTGAGTCTGAGACTAATGCTGATCAGATGCTGCACCATTCCCTCCGCGAGGAGAATGTCCATAATGAAGAAATGCGGCCTAAGGGTTCTTAGTTTTTTGTGCTTCTGATTTTGTCAAACATTAATTTGAATTCGTATATGTATAACTCTTTTCCTTTCCGCAATTTTATCCACACATTTATCTTTGTAATAATAATTCTCAAGTTTGTTTTCTGTCCGCTTGACGTATGCTTATTTTTGCTCGAATTTATTGTCTAAATTGAGTCCGATTATAATATCATCCGGCCCCCTTGTTTTAGATAAGATTCCTAGCCGATCTTGAGCGGACTCGTCTTCGAGATATGCCCCCCTTGAATCTTATCTGAAATAATTTGTTTGCTAAAAACTCGTGACCGCTTTAAATTTTCCAAATATTGCCCCTATTTTTAACAAAGTCTGAAGTCTGGCCGAAGGTTTTGTTGAAAAAATTTTCGGGCACTATTCATTTTCTACCCGCGTATACTCATAACAATTTGCACAAAAAGAAAATGTAAAATCGGGCTTTATTAATTTCGACTCATCCCGCTAGATGAGCGAAGATTACAAGCAAACAAGAAAGCCTAACCACTCACGTCGTAAACGAGAGGATAGCCATAACCCTAGCCGATTTATTACATGTAGTACCTTTTGAGGTTGTCCGCGTGCCATGGTCTATTGAGTTCGTAGCCTTGATGATTTCTGAGTATATAAGTTCCTTTCTTGATCTCTCTTGCGACTTGATAAGGGCCTTCCCAATTTGTTGTTAGCTTTCCCTTATCCGGCTCCATACCAGTGGCCTTTCTATTTCGAAGAACAAAATCTCCGACCTTAAATGAATGGTCGCGGATTCGCTTGTCGTGTTGTTGTTTAGCGAGTTGCTTGTAGTTCACGAGTCGATGGTACGTCGCTAGTTTTTTTTCCTCCACTAGATCCAAGTCGATCTGTCTGTTCAATAGATTGTCCGCTGGGTCGTATAGTGCGACCCTGATGTTGGGTAGAGCCATTTCGACGGGAGTCATGGCCTCTGATCCATAAGTAAGAGCAAAAGGTGTTTCTCCTGTGGGTGTTTTGATTGTGGTGCGGAGTGCCCAAAGTATATCGGGTAACTCGTCAACCCATCCTCCTGCTTTTGCCTTGTCATCCACGCTCTTTTTTAGCATCTTGATTATTTGTTTGTTACCGGCCTTAGCTTGGACGTTCCCTTGGGGATAAGCCACGGACGACTGCCAGTTTTTAACTTTGAATTCCTGACAAAGATTTGAAAAATCTTTCCTAAATTGTGGGCCGTGATCTGATACCACTGCCCGTGGGACGCCGAAACGTGAAAAAATCTGATCGGGTAAGAAGTAACCCGCAGCCTTTGCGGTTATCTTGACCATAGGTTTTGCTTCGATCCACTTTGTAAAGTAATCCACAGCCACTATGATAACCTTGCACCCGCCTCTTCCTGGTGGAAATGGTCCGATGAGATCGAGTCCCCACATGTCGAAAGGCCAAGGTGCGACTACGATGCTCTGCTCGACAGATGGTATCCGGGGGATGTCTGCATGTTTTTGACATTCCGGACATTCTCTGACTAGCTTCTCTGAGTCTTTAAGGATTGTCGGCCAGTAATACCATGCGGTTATAACCTTTTGGGCTAAGGAGCGGCTAGCGGGATGGCCCCCGCACACCCCTTGGTGGAGCTCGATAAGGATTGTCTTGCTTTCTTCCTCTCGAACACATCGTAATATAGGTTTTGTCACGGACCTCCTGTAGAGTATTCCGTTGTTTATAATATACCTGGCCGCTCTTTTCTTAAGTGCACGAGATTTATCCGCCCCATTGGTTAAGTTGCCTGTTTGTATGTAAGCCTGGACCTCATTGATCCAACATGTAGTCGGCGTTGGTGTGTCGATTTCCATGATTTGTCTTTCCTCTGTATAGCGGGTACAACAAGATACTCTATCATTATCGAAGGGTCTGCAAGCTCTTCTTTGAGTGATAGCTTAGAGAGATAGTCTGCTCGCTCATTGTCTTGTCTCCGAATTCTGATGAACTTGCAATAGTTGAAGCCAGCTTTTAATCGTCGAACAATCTCACCATACCTCTCGAGAATACCACAATGCGTGTCATAGTCCCCTGAGATTTGGTTGACGATGAGTTGGGAATCACAATAGACTTCAACATTTTCCACGTTTAAATCCTTGGCTAGTTTGAGCCCTGCTATAACCGCTTCGTACTCGGCTTGATTGTTCGTGGCCGGGAACTCGAATCTCAAGGCTTTTTCGATTTCCTCCGTTGTTCCGGGCTCCATCAAAATTACTCCGGCCCCACAACCATTTTGATTGGATGCTCCGTCGACATATAATTGCCAACACTGATCGGGTTTACTCCTGGCCGCAGCGGGCTCTTGTGATAAAGGCGAACTGGGTTGTGGCGAGTTGAAACTTGACTCTTGATAGCTTTTCTAGGTTGATATTGTATGTCGAACTCAGTAATTTCAATAGCCCACCTGAGTAGTCGGACTGAAAGATCCGGTTTATGTAGTATTTGGCGCATTGGACTATCCATTAAAAGAATTATTGTGTGTGAAGTAAAGTAAGCCCTGAGTTTGCGGGCAGCAATAATAAGCGAGTAGGATAATTTTTCAATATTAAAATAGCGACTCTCCACCGGACTGAGAGCCTTGCTTACATAATAGACGGGGTTTTGGAGGGTTCCGGCCTCCTTGACAAGAACGCCGGCAACAGCCCGGTCCGAGGCCGCCAAGTACAAAAACAAAATATCTCCCTCTACAGGGCTAACCAAAAGAGGTGGTTTCCCTAGATATTCTTTCAGAGCTTGAAATGCCTGCGAACACTCGCGCTCCATGAAAAGGTTTTGTCACCCCGAGAATTTTGAAGAAAGGAAGACACTTCTCCGGCGATTTTGATATGACGCGACCTAGTGCAATGATGCGGCCGTTGAGTCTACGAACCTCTTTGATAGTCGTAGGCTCTTGCATATCGAGCAACGCTTGAATTTTTCCGGGTTAGCCTCGATGCCACGACGACTAACCATAAACCCCAGAAATTTGCTGCTGGACACCAAAAGTACATTTGGCCGGATTGAGTTTCATTGAGTGCTTTCAAACATTGTTGAAAGTTTCTTGAAGGTCAGCGGGGTGACCATCCCCAGCGGATTTGACAACCATATCGTCGATGTAAGCTTCCATATTTCTGCCTATTTATGAACTGAAGACATTGTTGACCATTCGCTTATAAGTGGAACCCGCATTCTTCAGCCCAAATGGCATCATTTCATAATAATACAAACCTCTGGCGGCTCTGAAAGCCGTTTTCTCTTTGTCGGACTCGGCCATCCGCACTTGATGATATCCAGAATATGCATCCAAAAAACTTAAAACTTCAAAACCAGAAATGGAATCTACTAACCGATCAATTCGCGGAAGCTGATAAGGATCTTTCGGACAAGCTTTGTTAATGTATGTGAAGTCGACGCACATTATCCACTTGCCATTGTGCTTTTTAAGCATAACAACATTTGCCAGCCAAGTAGGATTGGCAAGCTCTTTTATAATCCCTGCTTGTAGGAGTTTTCCGACTTCTACTTTCACCGCCGATTCTTCATCGGTTGAGAACTGGCGCGCTCGCTGTTGTATCGGCTTGAAGGTAGAGTCAACGTTAAGATGATGGAGGGCGACGTCTGCCTCGACCCCTCGCATGTCTGTGACTTCCCAAGCAAAGGCACTCATATTTTCTTTGAGTAATTTTGTCAATCCTTCCCTTTCGCCCAGACTCAGCCTTGCACCTATCTTGACTTTCTGCTCGGGGTATTCATCGTTGACGATTACCTCGACTAACTCATCCTCCGCTGTAAAATCGGGTTCATCTCTGACTTGCAATGTCTCACATTCAACTTTAATTGGCCCAGACTCGACAGCGACCCTGATCATGTCGATGTTTTCCATGTTTGGTGGCTGTTCGACTCGTGCTCTTTTATTCCCTGTTCTCATTTCATGTATATATGTCAGGAGGGCTGCAGGCTCGCTGATCGACGTTCCGATCCTGTCCCCAACATAAAACTTTGCCCGCTGGTGTGGAATCGAAGTTACCATCTGAAATTGCTTCAAGGCTGGTGTCCCAATTATCATGTTATAATTGGACTGAAGATTGACCACTAGAAACATCACATTTCAGTGTGAAAAGGCGCATAATCTCCCATCTGTACATCTAAGTCGATGGCCCCTTTGACTAGTATTTTGTGATTGGTGAAGCCATCAAGGGTGCCATTATGTGGCCTTAAACTGGAGTCGCCAAACCCCAGCTCTTTGAAGCAGTTGTAGTACAAAATGTCGCGGCATGCCCCTGTGTCGACCATCACCCTATTGACACTGGCCCGATTGATGACTACCGAAATGCACAGACACATATCCTCTGTATTGATTGAAGTTACTAGCTCACTTCGAGTAAAAGCGAGAGGTTGCTCGTTCCCCCGCAAAATTACAGGCTTCTCCACATGTTTGTTAATGGAGCCGATGCGGCTCTTGATCTGATTGTTACTGGGTGGAGGCTCGGTTATCATCCTGATGTTCCTGTCGAATTGGCGAGCTTGCTGATTCCTCCTGTCCGGACCACCGGCATATAGTTTAAGGTGATCATGATGTCCGCGAGCAAGTAACTTTTCTATTGCTCGTTTGAACTGAATACATTCATCAGTCGTATGACCCTTATCCCTGTGATAGCCGCAATATTTGGATGCATCGCGAAGTGTGTCAGGAACCAACGGGTAGGGCTCAGGTATTTCATCTCTTATTTCATTCAACATCGCGAGTATAGGAAATTCTGAGCGGCGTGAAATGTTCTTCCTTAAATCTCTCGGGCTTTTTGATTTCCCGATCAGTATTCCTGCGGGTATCTCTAGGCGGACTACGCTCAGTCCTCTGTTTGCCTTTATTGGACGAAGACGTTCCTTCGTTTCCCGCTGTGGCAATGTACTTTCTCGTTGAACTCAACATTTCTTGCAAGTTCGCTGGTGGGGATAGAGCGAAATAAGATTTCAAGTACCCTGGTTTCAACCCCGTTTCAAAACTGCTCATGACGACGTTGTCCGCTAAACCCTTCGTTAGCTCATACACTTTGTAAAATCGTTCATAGTAGCTGCGAGTACCTTCGTTGTCGCCTTGTCGGACCTCGTGCAGGTCGATGTGTGCCTCTTTAGGTCCTCCCACTGACTTGAACTCTGCTATAAACTTGTTGATCAAATCATCCCATGATAAAATCGAACCGGGGAGGAAGGCGCGGATCCATGATGCCATGTCTTGCATCGACCCCACAAATGCTATACACCAGGCCTCGTCACTAGACGTACACAAACAGATTCTGCTCTGAAAAGTGGATAACCAATCCAGAGGATCTATAGCTCCGTGGTAGTTAATGAAATTGGGGTAGTGAGTTCCCCCCCTTGGCGCCGCTTTCAGTATACCGGGATGAAGCACACTTGTTCCCCATGTCGGAACCACTTTAACACCCTTCGTGCTTTTTTGCAGCTCCTCTATCTACTTTTTCATTATGCCCATTTCCTCTTGATTCGGGGGAATAGGCGGGAATGTAATATGTCCTCCCATATCTTGCGAGTCCCCATGTCCCTCTGTGCGAGTATGAACCTGACGAGGATACCTAGGTCGTCCTGGGGCTGCACCGCGATCGTCGACCACGGGCCCCAGCCGACCAAGTGTTGACTTTCTATCTCCTCTTGGGTGGGAGGTTGCATGGCTGCTTCCTTCCATTTCTGACCGCTGGGGTTGAACTGTTTTTGGAGGAATGAAGGTGGGTTGTAGCTCTGTTTGTGCGGGTTGAGGCGGGTTGAATTTGCGGATAGGTTGGGGTGGTAGTCCTTCAGCAATTAGCAGTGCATTTCCTACCCGCATTTCCTCTACATATTCCATGTGTGCTTGTAGGGCTATCTTATATGAATCTTGTTGTGGGGACGCTCCCCCTGCTGAAACAACCTCTTGTTCGTTATTTGGGTTAGATGTCCCTGCGATCCCCTTTCCTTTATTTTTTCTGATCGCTTCTTCGTGTATTTCGCGAGCTCTAGTTCTTTCCCGGATATATGCTCGCATGTCGGTCGTGAGGGCAGGGTTGGCATCTGCCCCATCAGACATAACCCTTCTGCTAGCCTCTCCACGCAGCATGCTCGCTCCACGTGGCGGGCCTTGATTGACTGGTTTAGTCGGTGTTGCTGGGTTCAAGTTTTTCCCGCCAGCCATGACTTATGATTTTTGTGGGTATTTTTCTGGAGATGTTTTGGCTATGGATTTTAAGTATTTCTGGTTCAAAATATTAAGGTGAGAAGATGTTGTGTTTTTCCAGGTGGTTTGCGGCTAAATGACCAAACTTTCTTATTACTTGAAGATCTGAAACCGACAAAAGGGTGTATAAACCAACCTGGGTGTTTAAAGATGGACTCAAGTGTGAGTTTGCAATGAAGTTGATGATCTTTTCCGTGTAGGTTGCTGAGATGAGGAGAGCAGCGGTTTCTGGGCTGTATTATCCTAAAAGTTCAAATCTTTAGTGACCGACAGACTGAAGATGATGATAACCTCGCCTGAGACACCGTGAAATCGTCTTTGTGGTGGAGCAGGTGACCTCCAAAAGCTGAATGATGATGATGTTCCCGGTAACGGAGCCAACTGATGTGTTGCGATGAACACCAGATTTGCGGTAACAGTGTTTATCTTGAGGATATGAGGCTGATAGGTGTGATTTCTCCGGCGAGGGCGCGGTGGTGAACAAGAATTAAGGTGGCGGATAAGTGTTTAACAATTGAACGTGTCGGCAAATTGGCAGAGTGTATCTGCTTGTATTAGATTATAGATTAGAGATTAGCTTTCTATTACATTGTGATCCCATATTTATAGGCAAAAACTAAGTCGGTTTACTGTTCACTGATAAGACAATTAATAGTACATGGCTAAGGTAAGTATGCATGTAATAAAAGTGTCCTAGCCAGCTGTCGGGAGTGGCCGGCCAGCTGGTTTGGCCAGCTGGATCGATAAGTATGGCGAGCAGCGAGCAGCGACCAGCGGACTCATTGTGCCTTGTCTTGAAATCAGCTTGACTATATGGATAGAAATCACATGGAGAGGATGGGTCCGACTTACGACTGGCGGACCAGATCCGGCTTACTGTTGGCGGATAGGACCCGGCTTGTAGCTAGCGGGTAGGAGATGGTTTGTGGCAGCGGCCAGAGGAGATAGAGGCCCAATATCTATGCTGATGGTCCAAGATAATAGGCCCAATTTAGATGAACAGGGCCCCATTCCGATCCGGTTATATCAACTATGAACACCAAATAGTAGTATGTTTGACCACATGACTAAGTGTCTCAAAGTAATGCATATGCCCGGATGCTATTTAATGAACCAATTTGTTATTGTTTATAAAGTAATGTCCTTAGTATTAAACTTTGATAGAGAAACCAAGATAGTGTTATGGTTGATGAGATCTCGAATCACTTTAATAAGTTTGATACTTAAATGTCTCTAGTCGTATGTGTTATTACGTAAGACATTAATAGTACGGTTAGACTAGAACGTATTGGATGTCTTTTGTCTTATGAAGGCTGGGATAGTCTCGTCTATCAAAGTGTAAGGACACTTGGACAATACATGGACGTGTATTAGAGAATGTGTACGTTAGACTGAACCACTTACATTAAGTGTCTCAGTATGTGGTAGTTGTGTATGTTAGGAAATCTACGCGCGAACGCAGTGGAATTCAAAAATTTATTTCCTTTATCCAGGATCGACTTCGTTTAAGCAATAAACAAATAAGTAGTATACGGTGGTTACCTTGGTTGATCTAAAAGATCGACGCTTTGACCGTCTAAGGAGAGTAGCGATGCACGGAGCCACCCAAGCGTTCGGCCTCTACCGCTAGTCCACACGAACAACCCGCCGGAATCCACCATTGGATTGCTACTAGAAAAATCCGGCTGCTAGACCGGCCTTTTCTCTCTCTCAAAACTCTCTCTATTTTTCACAAGAACTATTAGCTCTTGGAGTTGTGATGTACAAAAGAGCTTGACACCCTCCTCCTATTTATAATAGATGTGACGCCCCAATGTAGAGTAGAGAGGAAGAAAACATTTTACTAGTAAAATAAGGAAAATATATTTGAATGATTTATCTCATTAATATTCAATATCTTATATTAAATATTTCTCCAAGATATATATTGCCAATATATAATATTGAATATATCTTTATTATATTACCATAAATCAATTTACACATGTGTGCAAATCTATATATTAATATATAATATTAATACACAATATAATGTCATGATTGACTAACTTTCACAATTCACGTGTATCAACATGAATGTGCGCCATACATATATCAATATATACATATATATATATATATTCAATTAGTCAATATAATTAATATAATACTATGATTAATTAATCTGCAAAATACATATGTATCATATACACATAAATTCGACATACATATCTAATATATGTATATTTAATTAATCAACATAATTAATACCTTGTATTATGTTTATTCGTAATAAATAAATACCACCATATTAATTTACCACTATAACCTTTATAGTATGAGATAAACTTTCCTTATTTTGTTATCAACTATAACCACATTTTAATCCGGCTAGATGTTCTTATGTGTGTGACCCGATAGGCTTCCGAATATGTTGGCCGTGGACACAAAGTGCAAATTACGAAAATGTCCTTCATGCCTAACGATCACGGGATAGCGTCTAGCAACACACCGTGACCCCCAATCATCGGAAGAGTCAAATGCAATGACTACTACCTTTCATGTGAAACAGTTACCGTGTAACTTACAATCCTATCGCTGTACTAATATCCAGGCGATTGTATCTCGAGTGTCGATACATTAACGATCGTATCTTATAATCTGGATATCAAGCTCTCTCGAAGTAACTCATTTACTTCCACTTTGCAAAGATTCACAAGAGTAAGACATTCCTTATAAGAAGACCCTCTCGGATATTCACCCTACTGGTAGGGTACACGATTCCCAGACGACCAAACATGTATACTCCGCATGCTTCAATATCACACCCAATCACTACCGCATGATCGCCCTGTGGCTAGGGGAAATCTCATTAGTGTCAAAGCATGACAATCCACACCGTGATGCCATGAAGACTCCGGTCTAAAGGATAATTACACAACCGCCACATAGTGTGACACTTAATGTAAGTGGGTCAGTCTAACATACACATTCTCTAATACACGTCCACATACAGTCCAAGTGTCTCTACACTTCGATAGACGAGATCTATCCCTTCCCTAAAGACAGAAGACATCTAATACGTGCTAGCCTGTTTGTACTATCAATGTCCTGTTTAATAGTACATCAGCCTAGAGACATTTAAGTATCAAACTTATTAAAATGATTAGAGATCTCATCAACCATAATTGCCTATCATGGTTTCTCTATCACAGTTTAATACTAAGGACGTTATCATATAACAATTCATAATTGGTTCTTTAAAAGAACATATATATGACAACATAAAATCCATTTAATATATGTATAAACATAAAGAAATAGTAGAAATGATCCGACCCGGTCGGATCCGGTCCAACCCGATTGGGTTTAGGACACTATTCCAACAATCTCCCACTTGGCCTAAAACCAATCACTAGCACACACAAGACCAAGTTGAAACACAAGAATCTCATGCAATACTCGCAACTAGCCCTAGACATGAACGGATCGCTATCCGTGGGGACTCAGACTATCTTCATACCATGCTTCAAATGATCAAGTCAAAGGAACCGCCTCAACACACACAAGAATCTCTGAAGAGACCCCGGTCCTTGCTTCAAGAAATGAATCCACTTACTATATCAGCTATATAGAAAAGGTGGAAGAACCGTACAAGGTTCAGGAATGAACCTTCTAGACTCATGTACTGCTCCCGCTGCGCCTCTAAGGCACTACTGTGTTTTGGCTAAGTTGTAGAGTTTACAGTGACCTATAGGCTAGAACATTTCCAGCTCACTGTCTCACCTAATCAAAGTGACTACAAACCCAGACTGTAGCTCCCACTCGCCTTCATAAGACTTAGGATATACATCTGTATATCTACGTTTATTTAATTCCAAGTTTCAATAAACTAGGAACCTTTCCTTAACTTGTTTAAGGATATTCTTGATATTCACCAGATTTACTTTCATAATTTCTCATGACTCTTCATGGACCATTAGCATCCGGCATTACCTTTATGATGGTTCCTATCGCAGTAGCGAAGGAAACCTTTCATAAGCATCATCCTTCACCTTATCTTTAGGACTAACGTCCTAACATAGATAGATCTTGAGAACACCGGCTAGCAGTATCCCCGTCACGATCTATGCTAAACTCTTTTAGCATCACATCTATAGAGGTAAACTATAATCTAACAGAAGTTAAATATATCGCTATAGATTCTTACTTCCAAAAATAAGAACTGCTAATCCAAGTGCTTTCGTAAAGACCTTGAACTACCAAACATTAATTGACTGTGACATGGGGTGATAATTCTCGAGAGAGATAACCAATACCTTACTCAAAAATCGTAACACACTCCCACTATCCATCTTGCGCATTGGGCATATCCTTCTTTTGACTAAATCAAACTCCTTTGATTATCAAACAAAGAAATCGTCTAGAGAAACTTGCTTGAGTCCGTAAATGGATCTCGTGGGCTCACATATCATGTTATCGCCTATGAACATCGAGCTGTCTGCCCAACGTCTTCAACACTATCATATAGCCATGATACGAAGTTATAACAAGCATAGTCTGAATAGAATTGGGCTCAGCTGGCAGCATTAAGATAATTACAAGGTTTACACCCCGTACCCTTCAGCCGTCACTATAGCCTTATGGTAATCATATTACCATCCATTTCAGTCTTTCAGGGACATTTCCTTTAGGTAAGACAGACCAGGTTCACAACCTGGTTGTCACTGATGGAATCTAATTCAGATATTATGGCTCCTGGCCATATCTCTCAATCTTGCCTTTCAAACATTCTTTCATAAGTCGTGAGATATTCATTCTTCAAGATGAACATACCAGCAGCCTTTTCAGGCTTGAGGTTATCCATAGACTTTCAGAACTTTTGTGTGCACTGAGCAGTGTTCTACACCTCATCTCTATACGGCGTCTGCTCATGTTCCAATGGTTGAATATATCTTTGTGGTTCTCAAACTCTTTTGAGATCTTATTTACTCCCACTGTTTCTTTTGGAAGAAAGACTTCCTCTAGAAGACGACATGTTTGGAGACAAACATTTTGCTCCGCGGACAAGTAAATAATATCCGGCGTACTTGCTAAGACATTCCACAAAGTTCCATATGTCGTACTAGGCTCCAAGCCTTTCTGACTTTGCCCATGACAACTTCAAATCATCGGTTAAGATAGATTCGACATTATCCTCTTCCATATCTAATATGGAATTTATTCAACCTTTATTCTTTGGAACTCGGTTAAGTATAAGGGAACTATCCCGAAACGGGTAAGGGATACTTCACATGGCTTGCGTCATACCTTTATCATATAAGGTGTTGTTTCCATTTTAGGTAAACAATCTAATTGCGTATCCCAAAGATGGTATCCTTCAAGGGAATCTTATTCCTTTTCAGACAACTTCTGAAACACCCTTCAGGCATTAATTACTTCAATCCTATTGAAGATTAATTCCTAAGTAGTTCATCAATCTCATATCCGTGATAGCTCGAACCTTTGGGGCTTTCCGAATTATGCACTTCACTGAGTACACTCGACTATTTCTAAAAATAGTCGTAGAGATTAACAAACAATTATTTGTGGCATTAATTGTCATAAGCCAACAAACATCGGTATGTTTAGGCTTTAGACAAATTTTCTAGACTTTATAACCTTTTCATAAAAGGGTATTTTAGTCATCTTTAGATAAGATACGTATCACCCACATGAATCATAATCACATGGTTCAGACATCATCTGAATGACATTTGATTATACGTTTCTCTTCCAGAGATTCGACATCTAGAACAACTACAAATATCAAGGATAACAACCATACAAATATTTAGTTGAGATTTCATCACACATGTTAACTATATAGTGACATTGATCTAGTACGTTAGATTCAGCGACTTTCCAACTTTATCGGAATAACATTTATTCTTTACAATTGAATATGTCTACTAAATCCTAACAAATAACTGAAAGTATGTTCATCATAAGAACCGGAACATAATAACATTTATTTAGTTCCCTTATCAGTTTACTAGATCCAGAATGTGGTAGGTGTTACAACGTTTGCTTCACCTTCCATATCTGTATTTAACCTTTCTAATTTAATCACACTCGTAAGATATCATATATCTAAGAGTTGACTTGAACTTAGATAGATGTATCTCAACACACTTGCCTAGAATTGAGACTTCGATAAGCTCTCTATTTAAGCACATGCCCTAACTTTCCTTTCAATCCTTTAAGCACTTGTAAATATTTCTTAATGTAGTCTTCATAAGACTTAAGGAAGATCACAAGAGCTATGTCTTTAACTTCCTTTCATAAAGAAAATCTAAAGTTTATTAAATAGTTTATTTAACCTTTTAAATCGTATTAAAACATTAACTATTTAATTAACCTTTAAGCAATAGTAGAATTAAGTCGATACTTAAATCTTATAATTTTGAAAACAACCTTTTCAAAATTAGATGTGGTCATTCTTATCCAACGTTTGAATTAATTGTCATCATATGACTGAATGATCATATTGGATCGTATCCAATGTCACGAGCTTCCACTTTTTCATTAATAATTAAAGTCTTGGAGTACCGCATCAAATATGTAGTCTCCTTGTCTCTAACTACTATAACGGGATTGCTCGTGTTATTGCTTATTTTAAAAGGATTAAAATTACTTAACCATATTTGAGAACGTTTCTCGAAAGGTAACAGTCATAATTTGGTTTTACTAATCAAGAATAAAAACATAAATATAAAGTTTGCTAAAACTACAACATAAAAAATAAAGATAAAAGAGTGTTGTTGTTTATAAATGCAAAATCAAAATGGTCTTTTGATTTATGATTTTGCTCCCACTAGTCAACTACTCCCAATTGACTTTCAAGAAAATTTTTTTTTTCAAAAATCTTTAGTGGCCAAGATCCCATCTGGTTACCCCGATTCCCGACGAGGGCCGATCAACCGGAATAATTCGAAAGGTATGTAACACTTAACAATCACATCTCTATGTGACTCTTGGTGGTTGACTAGTCAACTCTTTGACAATACACATCTTTATGTGGCAGTCAACCCCTTGCCTCTAGAATAAGACGGTCATGACGAGGGTCAATCACCGCAATACTCTAGTCAAGTCATAACCCAATATTCACGAGATCTCATACGATCATATCTCAATAACGACGATATACCCGTGGTAGGTCAACTTTCGACGATGGCCGATCAGTTGGATCCGAACAAAGGCTCTTCACCGTCGCTATAATATTGGGAGACAATATTTCGACTTGATTTTTGTTGTGGAAGTATTTACGTAAATTAATTCACTTAATTAATTTTAATTACGGTCTCATCAAATATATCTATCTCTATAGACATACATCCTACACATTTATCTAGATCATGCCTAGTCATGCATCTATCGTATCATATAAAATAAATACAAGCACAAAATAAATAAATGCGTAAAGTAACCGGTATGATCATGGACTTTTCCTAGGTGTGGTTTCGAATACAAACTGATGAAACCGCAGGTCACAATCTAAGGTAGCTGCAACCGCCAATAGGATCTTTAATGCTCCATTCTCCAATGTGATCTTTATTTTTCTTTCTTTGGTCTCCATCTTCTGCTCCATTCTTGTTACATTTAATTCTATCTAATAAAATAAATACACCCGCCGCACACGGGGGAAGCTAACGGGAATGTGATAAATGCAGAAAATAAACTAGGTCACGTTCTTCATAACGGCCTAGGACAATTTTTAAATCAACAGAAAAATTAAATCATTCACATCTATCATATCGGTCGAGTCCATGATCAATCGGGGTCCATATAATCATATTATATCTACACATCTAATTCATACAATTAGATCATATGAGAAGAATAAAAACTCCTATTCTATTTATCACGTTTTCCGCTTAATCGTCTAAGAAAATCATATTTCCTTCAAGTAATTAACTCTTTATTTATTCTCATTTATTAACATCACGAAACTCTTTTCGCGCAATTAACAAATATGCAGTCGCAACCAATACCCCAAAAATATGTAATCCGATAACTATTTAATTGCTATAACGACACGTTCGTAACGGTCTTATACAAAAATTAATTTTGAGATTAATTAAATTTCAACTACTTTAAACTTCTTTGAAATTAGATATATACGGTTGTACACATACGATGCCGCACCACATCAAGTATATAGTGCATCATCACTGCATATGCCGTATCAATCTCATTATTTAATTATTCTAATAATAAATAAATAAAAGCTGGGTCAATCTAAATACTAATAAATGATGTCACCCACTTGAATCCAATTCAAGTCACACATCAATGAGGCGAATCATAAAGCAGCAGTAATATTAATTTATTGATCTTATTTTTATTAATATACCAAAATTTCATAATGCCGTGGCAGCTGCTTTTATTTCCGATACCATCAATTGCGACATGATACTAAATTTGCAAAGTAGTTTTAGGGTTTATATGCAACGATTGCAAATAATAATGCGGAAAAAGCCATACGCTTCGACAACGTAAATAAATCAAATAAACAATGCTTATTGCTTAATTCGAAGCCTTCTCTGATACCACTGTTAGGAAATCTATGCGCGAACGCAGCGGAACTCAAAAATTTATTTCCTTTAACCAGGATCGATTTCGTTTAAGCAATAAACAAATAAGTAGTATACGGTGGTTACCTCGGTTGATCTAAAAGATCGACACTTTGACTGTCTAAAGAGAGTAGCGATGCACGGAGCCGCCCAAGCGTTCGGCCTCTACCGCTAGTCCACACGAACAACCCGCCGGAATCCACCATTGGATTGCTATTAGAAAAATCCGGCTGCTAGACCGGCCTTTTCTCTCTCTATTTTTCACAAGAACTATTAGCTCTTGGAGTTGTGATGTACAAAAGAGCTTGACACCCATCTTCTATTTATAATAGATGTGGCGTCCCAATGTAGAGTAGAGAGGAAGAAAACCTTTTACTAGTAAAATAAGGAAAATATATTTGATTGATTTATCTCATTAATATTCAATATCTTATATTAAATATTTCTCCAAGATATATATTGCCAATATCTAATATTGAATATATCTTTATTATATTACCATAAATCAATTTACACATGTGTGCAAATCTATATATATTAATATATAATATTAATACACAATATAATGTCATGATTGACTAACTTTCACAATTCACGTGTGCGCCATACATATATCAATATATACATATATATTCAATTAGTCAATATAATTAATATAATATTATGATTAATTAATTTGCAAAATACATATGTATCATATACACATAAATTTGACATACATATCTAATATATGTATATTTAATTAATCAACATAATTAATACCTTATATTATGTTTATTCCTAATAAATAAATACAACCATATTAATTTACCACTATAACCTTTATAGTATGAGATAAAATTTCCTTATTTTGTTATCAACTATAACCACATTTTAATCCGGCTAGATGTTCTTATGTGTGTGACCCGATAGGCTTCCGAATATGTTGGCCGTAGACACAAAGTGCAAATTACGAAAATGTCCTTCATGCCTAACGATCACGGGATATCGTCTAGCAACACACCGTGACCCCCAATCATCGGAAGAGTCAAATGAAATGACTACTACCTTTCATGTGAAACAGTTACCGTGTAATTTACAATCCTATCGCTGTAATAATATCCATGCGATCGTATCTCGAGTGTCGATACATTAACGATCGTATCTTATAATCTGGATATCAAGCTCTCTCGAAGTAACTCCTTTGCTTCCACTTTGCAAAGATTCACAAGAGTAAGACATTCCTTATAAGAAGGCCCTTTCAGATGTTTACTCTTATGTTGTTCATCCGGAAATCGCGTATCCTAATGATAAGTGTAAACATTTGAAAGGGCTTTCTTATAAGGATTGTCTAGCTCTCGTGAATCTTTGTAAAGTGGGAGTAATTGAGTTACTTCGAGTGAGCATAATATCCAGATTATAAGATACGTTGGTTAATGTATTGACACTCGAGATACGACCGTATTAATATTATAACAACGATAGGATTCTATTTACACGGTAAATGTTTCACATGAAAGGTAGTAGTCATCGCTTTTTACTCTTCCGATGGTTGGGTTCATGACGTGTTGCTAGATGCTATTCATGATCGTTAGGTGTGAAGGGTATTTTAGTAAAGTGCACTTTATGCCTACGGCCAACATATTCGGAAGCCTATCGGGTCACACACATCAGAATATCTAGCCGGATTACAATGCGGTTACAGTGATAACCAAATAAGGATACTTTTTATCTCGACTATAAAGTGTTATAGTGATAAATTAATATTGTGGTATGTATTTATTATGAATGAATTAAATACAATATATTAATTAATTAGAAAATTCCGGATGCCAATTTATGGCAATATGGGGCGCATATTTGTGTGTATAAGATACACATGGGTTTTACAATTTAATTAATAGATTATTTAATATAAGATTTAAATTAAATGAGATAAATCTAGAATATCTATTTTTCTTATTTTACTAGTAAAACATTTTCTTTCTCCCCACCCCACGTATGAAGCTTTTCCCATTGGGAATGGGAGAATAAGAGGTGCATGCCACCTCTATATAAGAGGCGGGTGTCTGGCTCTTTTGTATCATCATAATTCCAATAATTCAAAAATTCTTGAGAAAAATAGAGAGCTTCCTAGAAAGAGTTTTGAGAGAGAGAAAATATCGGTCTAGCAACCGAGTTTTTCTAGTAGCATTCCAAGGCTGGATTCCGGTGGTGTGCTAGTGTGGATATTGATAGAGGCCTAACACTTGGGCGCCTTGCGCACTACTCTCTCCGTAGACGATTAAAGCTTCGATCTTTTAGATCATCTAAGGTATATTCTTCGTCTACTACTTTTATGTTTGTTTTTTTAACGAAGTCGATCTTGGAAAGAGAAATCAAAATTTTAAATTCGCTGTGTAAACTAGTTGATTTCGTAACTGTGGTATCAGAGTGGTCTTCGATCTTAAGCTATAAGCATTAATTAATTTGCGTAGTAATTATTGTAGATGCATGATTTAGATTCACGGAAACAAAAATTATAATATTCGGTGGTAGGGCAGCTCGGCTGATCGGCGGCATCGCCCCACCGTGATATCGCCGGTGGTGTCGGCAGCCCTATGGTTGCCGGTGTCGACTGGTGGTTTTATGGTGGAGGCCAAAAATTTTGTTTTTTTGTTTTGTGATTCTTTATGGTACATTGAAATCTCTTTGTTTAGTTGATGTCATGTGGCTAACCAATGGTTCAAATAGTTTGAACCATTGGGATGTCATATAGCATTACTCAATTTATCAACCTAGGCCTATGGTCCACAATTGTGGACCTAAGGTTAATCTAGGACAGTATCAAATATTTGATAAGACCTAGGTTGATGTCTTTTGGTTTAGAAAACAAAAGAGACCTATTTAATTTTGATTTTATTTTAGAATAGTTCTAATTAAAAGAATTAAAAATTGAAATCGTTTTAGAATTAATCGTTAATTTATTTCGATTAATATCAATTAATTGATTAAATATTAATTGGTTAATTGATTTGATAAAATAAGACGCAAGTTGGTATATTTTAGAATTTACCTTTTTCGTAATATTTTATTGTATGGATTAGATTTTGTAGATATAATGTGATTATATGGACCCCGATTGATCTTGGACTCAACCAATACGATAGATGTGAATGATTTATTTTTCTGTTGGTTTAAAATTTGTCCTAGGTCGTTATGAAGAACGAGTGTAGTTTATTTTCTGCATTTATCCCATTCCCGTTACTCCCCCCCGTCTGCGGCGGGTGTAAATTTTGTTAGATAGATTTTATGTAACAAGAATGGAGCAGAAGATGGAGGCCAAAGAAAGACGCATAGAGATTCAATTGAAGATTGCAATTACCCTTAGATTGTGACCCGCGGTTTCGTCAGTTTGTATTCGAAACCGCACTTAGGAAAAGTCCATGACCATACCGGTTATTTTTTAGCGTTGAATGGTGTATGTTTTACTTTAAGTTTATAACGTAGAAATATGCACATTGTAGATGAGACCGTGATTAATTAAAATTAATTAAGTGAATTAATTTAAAATACTCCCACAACAAAAGTCAAGTCAATATTTTGTCTCCAATATTATAGCGACGGTAAAGAGCCATTGTTCGAATCCAACTGATCGGCCCTCGTCGGGAGTTGACCTACCTCGGGTATATCTTTGTTATTGAGCTATGATCGTATGAGATCTCGCGAATATTGGGTTATGACATGACTAAAATTTTGCGGTGATTGGCCCTCGTCAGGACCGTCTAATTATAGAGACAAGAGGTTGACTACCACATAGAGATGTGGATTGTCAAAGTGTTGACTAGTCAACCACTTTGATCCACATATGATGCAACTGGTAGGAGTACCTACCTTTCAAAATCATCTCGGTTGATCTGCCTTCATCGAGAATCGAGGTAACTAGATTGGGTCCCAACAACTAAAGAATTAATAGAATTCTTGAAATCCAATTGGGAGTAGTTCGCTAGTGGGAGCAAAACCAAGATAAAATTTTAAGTGCAATTTTTGGTTTTGTATGCATGAACTAGTACTTATTCTATCTTTAATTTATTGTTGGAGAAATGTCGAACAAACTGAACCTATGTTTTATCATTGAAAACAAACTTGACGAATCAAACTTTCTCGACTGGGAAAGGAATCTCAAAATTGTTTTGAGGCATGAAAACATTGTCTATGTTTTTTTTGGAAACACCAATGAGGAATCGGTTAAGAAGCTTAACTGTTCCGATAGTGTTGAGGGATCATGCTTGCTTCTATGACACAGGAACATTAGAAACAACATGAGTGTATGGATGCTTACACCATCATTGGTCACCTGAGGGAACTTTATGCTTCTCAGTCTCACAGTGAAAGGTACGAGGTCTTGAAGGCCCACTTTGGTTGCAAGATGGCTCTAGGTACTTCCGTTGGATCACATATGCTTAAAATGATCGGGTACATAGAGAGGCTTTAGAAACTAGGCCACAAGTTGGAGCATGAGTTAAGTGTTGACTTACGCAATCTTCGACTTGCGGTATGTTTATGATTGAAATCAATTGACAAGGGCAAGCAAATGTTGCTTGTGACTTCTTCCAAGGGTAAGAAAAAGGACCAAAAGAAGACCAATAAGGCTAAGGAGGCTCCCAATCCGAAGACTAATATAGCCAAGGACAAGGCAAATGATGCTTGCTTCCATTCCGGTCCGACTGGCCATTGGAGGGATGTGGTTCTCAAGAAGAAGTAGAAGAATTTGTACGGTATGTTTATGATTGAGATCAATATTGCTTCTTCTAAGTATGACCACTGGCTATTAGATACTGGATGTGGTTCTCATATTTTTATGGATATGCATGCATTAAGAAGATCTAGAGATTCGAATAAAGGAGAGGTGGACTTGCGCATGGGGAATGGAGCAAGTGTTCCTGCCCTAGCCGTAGGAGTTTATTTTATTTCGATGCCCAGTGGGCTAGTACTTGAATTAAATAATTGTTATTTTTCATGCTCTTATGAAAAGCAAAATTTCTATTTCTACATTGGACGTTGAAGGATTTTCTTTTACGTTTATGAATAAATATTATTTTCACTTGATGGAATATTTTATGGTTATGACAAACTTGACAATGGTCTCTACATATTAGATATGAATGTTGATATACTTAATATAAACAACAAGAAAACAAAAAACAAGTGAATTGACTAAATCCTACTTATGGCATTGTAGGCTTGGTTATAAAAATATGAAACACATTTCCAAAATCCTTAAAGATGGATTATTGGATCACTTCGATTATGAATCATTTGATACATGCGAGGCTTGTTTACATGACAAGATGACAAAATCACCATTTAGTGGCAAGGAATAAGATCAAATGAATTACTTGAGCTCATACATACTGATGTGTGTGGCCCAATGTCAATTCAAGCCAAAGGAGGATACTCATATTTTATGACCTTCACCAATGACCATTCTCGCTATGGTTATGTATACTTAATGAAGTATAAGTCTGAAGCCTTTGAAAAGTTCAACGAATTCAGAAGTGAAGTTGAGAAACAACTAGGTAAAGAAATCAAAACACTTTGATCCGATCGAGGTGGAGAATACCTAGATGGTGAGTTTGAAGATTACTTAAAGGAGAATGAGATTCTACCTGAATAGACCTTTCCCAAGAGGCCTCAGATGAATGGCATATTTGAGAGGATAAATCGTACCTTGTTTGACATGGTGTGATCCATGATGAGCTATACAGTTATTTCAAAATCGTTTTAGGGGTATGCTCTTTAGAAACACCATCATATACACTGAACCGAGTTCCATCAAAGACGGTTGATTCTACCCTCTACGAGGTATGGCATAAGAAAAACCGAGTCTGGATTATCTTAAACCCCGGGGTGTCCGGCTTATGTGAAGCGGATGATGCCTAATAAATTAGAAGCTAGATCAGACATGTGTCTGTTTGTGGGTGATCCTAGAGAAACTAGTGGATACCAATTTTACCATCCAGGAGAACAAAAGGTGTTTGTCTCCAGGATTGGCCACTTCTTAAAGAAAGAGTTTATTATGGAAAGGGTTAGTTGGAGTAAGATTTGATCTTGAAGAAATTCAAGAACCACTTGTGGATAACAATCAGTTTATGAAGATAGAGTAAACACCACATATCGATAAGGTGCATACACATGCTCTAGAAACATAGACACCTCGAAGATCCACTAGGGAACATCGTTAACCTGAAAAGTACTTGGATATACCTTATGGAAGATGATGACCCTAAAACTTATAAGGAGGTGCTAATGAGGCATGAAAAAAAGAAATATCTAAAAGCCATGAATTCTGAGATGGAATCCCAGAAAGACAACAATGTTGGAACCTAGTTGATCCACCTGAAGGAATCATTCATATAGGGTGTAAATGGGTCTTTAAGAGAAAGACTGACAAGGATTGTAATGTGGTAACCAACAAGGCAAGGTTAGTGGCAAAATGTTATAAGCAAAGACAAGGAGTTGACTATGATGAAACCTTTTCGCTAGTAGCTATGCTAAATTCCAATAGAATTCTGCTTGCTATTGCAGCTTACCATGATTACAAAATCTGGAAGATGGATGTGAAAATAGATTTCCTTAATAGGAATCTGTCCGAGGAAGTGTACATGACACAACCTGAGGGTTTCACAACCGATGATGCTAGGATGGTGTGCGAATTGCAAAGGTCTATTTATGGACTAAAGCAAGATTCTCAGAGTTGGAATCTTCCCTTCGATGAGACTATCAAACAATTTGATTTCATCAAGCACGAATATGAGCCATGTGTTTACAAGAAGGTTAGTGGGAGTGCCGTAGTTTTCATGGTGTTTTTTATGACATATTGCTTAGGGGAATGATATCCTTATGTTACGGTCACTCAAAGTTTGGTTATCCAAGAACTTCTCTATGAAGGACTTGGGAGATACAACCTATATTCTAGGAATCAAGATCTATAGAGATAGATCTAAGAGGTTGTTTGGTCTGTCACAATCAACCTATATAGACAAGATGCTGAAGAGATTCATCATGGAGCAATCCAAGAGAGGATTGTTGCTCATGTTGCATGAGGTCGATCTATCAAAGGAAATGTATCCATCAAAGAAAATTTGAGTGATCCATTATTCCTCGGCTAGATCATGTAATGTTGTACAAAAAGCGAATGTCTCGTACCCTCTAAGTATGACTAGTAGGTACCAGGCGATTCCAGTTGATGGTCACTGGATTGCTATCAGGAATATTCTTAAGTACATGAGACGTACTATGGATATGTTTCTGGTTTTTGGGAACTCTGATTTGGTAATTCGAGGTTATACATATGCTAGTTTTCAACTGACACGGATGACTTTAAGTCACAGTCTGGGTTTGTTTTCATGCTTAATAGAAGAGCAATTATCTGGAAGAGTTTCAAGTAGAAGACTAATGTGGATTCTACAACGAAGCCGAGTATATAGAGCCTTCAATGGCGGAAAATAAAGCGGTTTGGATGAAGAAGTTTGCCACCGAACTTGGTGTGGTTCCCTCCATTGAAGGTTCAGTCCCACTTGTTGATATATTTTAGTTTTAATGATGCCAGACTAGCTGTTATAGGTCAAAGGCAAAAGGATGTCTAGAATGAATGTATAGGTTTACTAGAGTTTGATCTTTGTATAGGTTTGATCAAACAAGCACTGTAAAGAGGTCGGTTGTTCAGGAGACCTATCTAGGCTAGGTGTTCAGTAGAGTGTCTAGGACCTACTGAAGACTGAAGGCTAAGGGTTCAAAAACTGAGTAATTAAGGCTAAGGGTTCAAACTTAGTAATGGAGACTTAAAAGCCAAGGATATGAGATCAGAATTTAGGTAAGTCTGTGATGGCCTAAACTGATCACATATTCTTAAAATGGTGTACTCTAACTTCACAATCAAAAGTTAGATTAAAAGCAGTGAGCTGAGTGTTCATCAAGAACACATCAGATCATAAGTTAGCTGACCAAATGTATACCTCAACAGACACATGAACCAGATATCAGCTGAGTATACATAAATCAGATTAATCCATTTCAAGAATTATTTTGGAAGATTAAGTGGATATTGATGAATATCAAGCATTGGATTAATCAGTTAATCAATGGTGGAGATTGAAGGAACATTGTAAGGAATTCAAAGCCAAATCAAAATGGAATTAAACCATTGGTTGACAGTCTGTCTGTCGAAGGACACTAACATACTGACAGAGGTATACAACAGAGGGAATTTCAGGGAATAATCAGAAAATCCTATAACGGTCAAATTTGAAATTCAAATTCAAGCACAAGATTTTCACCTATAAATAGAGGACCCCTGGAATCAGATTACATACAAACTTACTAGCAATCAAGAGCATTACACACTGCTTAACTGAGCATTCATACCGATCCAGAATTTCTTCAAGTGTTATTGCATTCAAGTATCATCTAGTATCTACACTTGGAGATCTTAAGCTGCTGATCTTATCATCTTGATCAAAAGCTTACTCAAAAATAATCATTTTCTTGATTCAAACCTTATTTTCAAGAAGAAACCTGATGACAAAGAAGCACTGCTGAGCGTCAAGAACTGTTGTTTTTGTGGTGGAGCTGGTGAAGAGGCAATCATATCCTTCAAGGACCAGTGGAGTACTTAAGAGCAGCAATCCTACATGTTCTTAGTATTCAGTTTGTGAAGCCATAGTTATTGGTCAAGGACATAAAACTTAGGGAATTTTGTAACATCAACCTCAAAAGACTCTAGTGAATTTCCTCCAACATCATAGGAGAAGAGTGGACTGACAGGATTACACCACCTGGAACCACTATAAAATTTGCCTTACTTTACTTATTGCATTTACTTTCTGCATTTTCATTTATTGCATGTTATCCAAATCAACATGCTAAACTAGCTACTGAATTCACACACTTTGCACAACTGAGTATCTAATACTTAGTATCATCTTTTAACAACAAGTAAAAAGGCTTAATTACGTATATTCCGCTGCAACATATTCACTAGACTTAATAGTTAGCATACTATTTAAGTCAGCGGACTATTGACCTTGTTGAGTCTGTCTTAGCTCCAAAAAAATTTAAGTGTTAAGTTTATTCACCCCTCTCCAAAATTAACCAAAGCCTTTTCAAGGGACCAACACCACTGTATTTTGATAAAACTTGGGCAATTGCTCAATCAAAGGAACCAATGTCTCATCGTAAGTCCAAACGTATGCTACGACTCTATCACTTGATTAGATAGATAGTAGATAGATGAGATGTAAAGATAGAGAAAGTCCACACGGATGATAACATAGCTAATCCGTTAACCAAGGCTTTGTCGGAGGTTAAGCATGAGATGCATGTTCCCATGCATGGGCTTAAGCATATGGATGATTGACTTTAGGTCAAGTGGGAGATTGTTGAATTAGTGTCCTAAACCCAATCCGGTCGGACCAGATCCGACCGGGTCGGGTCATTTACCGTCTATTTAATTCATGTAATAACTTTATTCTGAGTAATAAAAGCACTTTTTTATTAAATATTCTGTTTATTTAATGAACCAATTTGTTATTGTACATATAGTAACGTCCTTAGTATTAACTTGTGATAGAGAAACCATCTCGAACCACTTTAAATAGTTTGATATTTAAATGTCTCTAGTCGTATGTGCTATTAAATACGACAATAATAGTACGATTAGACTAGCACGTATTGAATTTCTTCTGTCTTATAAAGGCAGGGATAGATCTCGACTATCAAAGTGTAGGAACATTTGGACTGTACGTGGACGTGTATTAAGATTGCGTACATTAGACTGATCCACTTATATTAAGTGTCGTAGTATGTGGCAATTGTGTAATTATCTTGAGACCGGAGCCTTCATGGCATTGCGGTGTGGATTGTCATGCTTTTACGCTATTGAGGTTTCCTCTATTCACGGTGTGATCTTGTGGTAGTGCTTGGCTATGGTATTGAAGCATGCGTACGATACATGTTGTTCGTCTGGAAATCGCGTATCCTAGTGATAGGAGTAAATATCCGAAAGGTCCTTCTTATGATGAAGTTTATAGAATTATAAACTGAAAGTAAAATGCGGAATTATTATTGATGAACCGAAATTTACAAGTTAAGTGTTCAATGCAACTGATCATGAGATATTTATAGCTTTATACACCTCATTGATCAGTTAGAAGTAAGTTACAAACGGTTACAACAAACTTATTCTACAATACACTACATTATACTTAGCGGTCGTTGTGTCTTCTTCACCGTCGCAGCGGTGCGCATTGTCTTGTCGCCAGGTTGCACTCAACATTCTCTTTAGCCCATATACTGTAACACCCCCTCAAGCTGAGAGTGGTACATGAACAACTTGCTCTCAGCATTCCCTCCAGATACTTGAACTCTGAAAGATCTTTGAAATTCCCTAATTTGTCTAGTAGATAGGAGAAAATGGGTGCATCCAGGCCTTGGTGAGGATGTCTGCTACTTGATCTTTTGTGTTGACTGGAAGAAGTTTGACAAGTCTTGATTTGACTTTATCTCTCACAACATGCCAATCAATTTCAATATGTTTTGTTCTTTCATGAAAGAATGGGTTATGAGCAATGTGCATTGCACTGGCATTGTCACAAAATAACACAGCAGGCAACTGAACTGGAACCTGCAAGTCATGTAGTATATAAATCAGCCATTGGATTTCACAAACTACATTTTCCATAGCCCTGTACTCAGCCTCTGATGAGCTTCTAGCTATAGTTGTTTTTCTTGGCCTTCCAAAATGATTGGATCATCTCCTAGAAACATCATATAACATAATACCGATCTTCTTGTTTCAGGACAACCCGCCCAATCAATGTCTGTAAAACCTTTAAGTTCAAGGTTTTGTCTGCTGAGAATAAGATTCCTTGACCATGATTAGTCTTCAAATACCTAAGCAACCTATAACTGTCTTCATATGATTTTCAGTATGAGTGTCTAGAAATTGACTCAGCTACTGAACTACAAAGGCAATATCTGGTCTAGTGAAGGTAAGATTGATAAGTTTTCCCACTAAGGATCTATAAGCAGTGTTATCCTCCAAAAAGGTGATTCACCATGCTGTAAAGTTTGCTTAGACTCCATAGGTGTCTAAGTCTTAGCAGGTTTTGCTCCCAAATTCTTCTAGGAGATTAAGGGTGTATTTTCTTTGAGAAATTGATATTCCTACAGGTGTCCTAGTAGCTTCAATGCCTAGGAAATATCTCAATTTTCCAAGATACTAAATAGTGAATTGCTTGTGTAGGGCATCCTTGACCTGTTGAATTAGCTTCTCTCATTGGGGCTTGCATCTATGATGTCATCTACATACACAAGCAAAGAAATAAAGGACTGTGCTGACCCTCTTGTGAATAAACTATGGTCATTTTTGGATTGAATGAATCCTTGAGCCTCCAAGGATTCAGTCAACTTGCAATTCCATTGTCTGTTGGCTTGCTTGAGGCCATACAATGACTTAGTAAGGCAGTGTTAATGACTTACAATGGCTTGCTTGGCTTGCAAACTTGATTTGGTTTAGTTGCTGCACAACCTGGTGGTAATTGCATGTATACTTCTTCATGCAAATCTCCATATAAAAAAGGCAGTGTTGACATCCATCTGATGTAGATGCCAATTATTGGCTGCTGCTGCTGCAAGTATGGCTCTAACTGTAATAATCTTGAAATCAGGTGAGAAAGTTTCTTGATAATCAATCCCATATGTTTGAGTATAGCCTTTTGCTACTTGACTATCTTTATATCTCTTTACTGAACCATCAGGGTAGTATTTGATTCTGTAAACCTATTTGCACCCAATGGGTTTTTTCCCTGGGGGAAGATCAACTATTTCCCATGTATGAGTCTTTTGTAGAGCTTCAATCTCTTTTTGCATTGCTTTCTTCCATTCATCATGCTTGATAGCTTGATTGTAAGTCTTAGGCTCTTTAATAGCATCAATAGCATTAATGAATCTGGCATAGTCTGCTGATAGGTTGTCCAGGTTCATGACCTCACTCAGCATGTGTGGGGTCTGTTGAACAGTGTGAGCACCTCCTTGATTAAAGGTTGGTGATTTCCTTGTTCTTGTGGACCTTCTTAATTGTGTAGGTTCAAGTGCCTGGTTAACTGGTGCATGCTCTTCATTAGGTGCCTCGGTGCGGTACGCTCCGTATCGTATCTGGTCCGGTCTACTGAGTCATTCAGCAGATCATCAAAATTGTCCATTATTGGTAAAGGAATGGGCATGTTAGCAAGATGTCTAGCCCTTCATAATACCTGTTGAAATAGAGGAAAATAAGTTTCATGGAATCGAGTATTTATAGCAACAAAGATGTCTTTGTTTGTAATATCTAAAATTGTTGGATCGATAATAGCGCAAATAAACACTCTAGAGGGGGGGGGGGGTGAATAGAGTGTTAACCAATTTATAAACTCTTTTCGATTAATTCAACACAAGTACTAAACAACTAAGGCGGAAGCTAACTTAGTCGGTTATTAGCTTGTGTTATAAAACCTTAGTGATCAAATTAATTAATTTATGTGATCAAACGCACAAGACAGAGCACAGAACTTGCAGACTTATCAAAAACAAAAGGGTGCTCCAAACTTGATGATCAGCAACACTAAGTGTGTGCTAATGATCAAACTCGGAACCAACGAGGTTATAGGGGATTCAAACACAAGACCAGAATCAAACACTGACTTCGTCTAATGCCTAAAACAGGACTTAAGGTGTCTGAATTTGGGAGACTCAAGGCACAAGCAATATACCTCACTAGGCAATCGGACTTGGTACTTCAGACCAATCTAATTGTTGCTTACTACCTCGATCGGTTAAAAGTCGGACCACCAAAATCAAGTTTACGATCGAACAAACTCGGATTAGACCACAAGCTAACTAGTATCAATAAGACTACTAAAAGCGGGTTCAACGAGGCAATCACAACAAATTTAAAACACGAAACGGTGAGTCAAAGTGATACCTTGCGGGAAATGACACTAAGACCTCACACCAAGGATTCTGTCTAAGTTGTTGATCGAACCACTTTTCTCAACAAACAAGGACCGGAATCAAGCTTGATCAATTCAGCAAATTGCCAAGCTATTTTCAACTACTGTGCTATAAGACTTACAGGACCAAAAAAGAGAAATGTTTTGCAGTGATTAAAAATGTCGGATTGCTCAAGAAATAGAATTATGAGTTGTTGCAATCCTAGTTAATGTGACTGGCTATTTATAGCCTTGAGGTATAACTTGAACCTCAAAGGTTTGTGTGAACACAATCAAAAAGAATTCTTCACAATCCGAGGCAATTTAATCGTGATTTTCCGGTCATGGTTAACCGAGTCCCACCTTGGTTCAAAGAGTTAAACATACTCTCTAAGGAAAGGGCCTTTAGGCAAATATGAGAGAGTGATGTCAACCGATGAACCGAACCAATTGGTTAACCACACAACCACTTAAACTATTAAACCGTCGAATTCTTTTTAACTTTGTTCAAATAGCTCGGTGTAGAAAGGCACCCGGTTTGGTCATGGTTCAATTTGACACATTTAGCAACTTACCTCAATTGAACCTGACCTAATCCTAAAACCAAATTCAGAGCCAAATATGACGCCAAATGGTCTGAATTCAATTTTAGGGCATCATTGGGTCACTACCCTCAGCATTGACTCGATCCTTGACTTCCTAGGGTGTAAGACCCTCAGTCAAAAACCTAACCGTACACACCATGAGGGTCAAGCCATTATACCTGAGCAAACCGGGTAGAGATTCACCGGTTTGTTGATACCGAGTCATTGAAAAGAGTACCACCAGGCACTAAACCAGCACCACTTCAATTTTCAATGAACCAGGACTGAATTGGTGCTAAATTCAGTCTATACTTTCCGTAATGGGCCATAACCTAAAACAGACCAAAAGGGGCAACAAGATCAGGCAGATGAACAGTTCATATCAGAGTAATAAAGAAACGATATTAACATTTAAAGCAGAAGAGATACGACCTGATTTGGGGTTGATTGCATACACGTTAAATCCAAGAGTGAATGTCCGAATCATCATCGTTTTAATGAAAGGCCAAGCCTTTCATAGTCCAACCTTCACAGAACACAAACGGCAAGAGAATCAATGCAGATTTCCAGTTTGAATCAGAAATAAATGATACAAACGAAATTAAAATGAAATATACAACCTTTAAGGCATTGATTCGTCAAGGAGCCTTCGCATATTCTTGCTGCGTTGCAATTTCCAGAGAATCAGGGAAGTAAATGCTCGAATCAGAGCCTTCGTTGTCAACCGTTGCTCTGAATACGAAAACGGCAACTTTCTGGAACCATAACCTTCCAAGAATGGATTTTAAGAACTTGGTGGCTTGATTCTCAGAAATACGTGTTTGAGAATGATTCAAATCGAACACGTGATCGAATCGAAAAGGAAATTCAGCGTTTTCACTTTTCAGTGTCAAGCCGTGTTGCCAGAAGGACAAAATCGGAGCATTGAATGCTCGATTTCATCTGCATAAGGAAGGATAAGTGGAGCTGATGCAGATCATCCGGGATTTGAAACGATTTGCAGCATAACAGTATTGAAGAAGAAGACGGCGGAGAGGGGATTAGGTTTTTGGGTTAGGAGGGTTTGTATGTAAAATGATTGGGCAGGAAATAAAGATAAATAAAAGGGCCAGACTTTTTGTTAAACAAAAAAAACGGACTGGACTTTAAAAAAAAAGGTCCAGCAGTATTGTGACACAAATTAAAACATATTAATGAAATATTGATTAAATAAATTTTTTAATTAATTTTTTAAAACAAAAAAAAACTTATATGATAAAATGCTTATAAAAGCTTTAACACGGGGAATGCTACTTTTGAAAATTAATCAACACATAACTTAGAACCACAAAATACTCAACAAAAATAATAGCACCCTTGGACGTTTTTGAATTCCCTAGATAGACACAAGTCCTACATCTTGAGTCAAGTTTTGTCCTGTACTGCTGAAGTGTGCAAGAAAAAACTAACCAACCAAAAACCTTAAAGACAAAATAGTCTGGTTTAGTGCCATAAAGTATCTCATGTGGAGTGCTCCTTTCAGTAGTGGTGTAGGTATAGCATTAATTAATTTTACAGTATGTAAAAGATTGAAACCCCAATATTCAATGGGTAAATTACTCTTAACCTCAGCCCCCTAAACATTCAATAGATGTTGATGTTTTCTTTCAACAATGCCATTCTGTTCAGGTGTGCTGACATAGGATGTCTGATATATGATGCCCTGCTGGGCATAAAAATAGTGAGCTGGAACACAGCTCCATTAACAGATTTAATAACTTTGATAATTTTGTGAAATTGTGTAAAAACAAATTTAACAAAAGATTTAACAAGGTCAGAAGCTTCAGATTTGTGCCTTATAAGAAATAATCAAGTAAATCTAGAAAAATCATCTACAACAGTAATAAAATATTGTTGTCCATTCACAGGATACTGTGTCAAAGTACTCAAATATCCATGTGAACAAGATCAAAAACAGAATGTACAGTAGTGGTACTTAATGGAAAAGTTTTTTCTTAGTTTTGCCATAGGACAAACATAACAAAGATCACGATCACAAAACTTGACATCAGCAGACTGTGAACTAATGACTTGCAGTCTCTTATCTGGCAAGTGTCCTAGTCTATAATGCCATAAAAGAGCATAAACTAATCTATCAGACAATGTGTGATTTTGTACAACATTGGCAACAGAGAGTCTTATTGGTTGATTCATGACATAGAGCCTGATAACGCCCTAAATGGTACCAATAATTATACCTATATTCACCCCGAATTCTGCTCAAGAGAGGATAAATAGGCTCGTTATTATATGGAATATATGTTAAATGCTATGTGAGTGTTTCCAGGATCGTAATTCTGCATCTATGCTATTTTCCCGAGGTTTTGGTACGGTTTTGTCTCGTTTTGCATGTTTTATAGGATGTACCGGATCTGGAGCATTGGAGAATGGATCTGGACCGAAATAAGTACATTGGGCCAAGTGATTTAAGTCCAAGAAGAAGCCTGCTGAAGAAAAAGGAGAAAAGTTGGCCCGGTAACCCGGGGCTAGGCCCGGTAAACCGGCGACTTGTTCGACACGAAATTGATTCTGCCGCCTCAACTAGGTCGGTTAGGGTTTTAGAGAGTCTTAAGTCGGTCACTGTATCTATATAAAGCCGCATTAACAGAGTTCTTAATATGATTCATAAATGATTCATAAGTTTTGATAAGTTTTGCATATTACATTACATACATTACAATTATTATTATGCAATAAAGTTTTCTTGAGCTTTGGAGAGTTATTTCTGGTTTCCTCCCTTCTTCCATCATCTCTAGCTTGAGTAGATCGAGCTAGATCACCATTGTTGAAGGTATGAAGCTTTGAACGTTCCTTTATTGTCTTCAATATGGTAGATCTGTTCGTATTTATGTGTTTTAGTTAATCTGCATGTTTAAAGACCCCATAATTTAATTATTTTAATCGTATCAGAGCAATGTAGATCCAGAAATTAGAAAATCGACCTCGGTAACCCGGCGGTCTATACCGGTTTACCGAGGCAATATTTAGAAAACCTAAAAGCGGGATTCACTACTACGTTGATCGGTTTAATTAACAGTAGGTTAGATCTGGCCAATATGCTTATTGTAATCGTAAACTGGCATGAAATACGAATAGTGAAGTGTTAAGTTTGGACATAGTCTAGAATGGACCCTAGGAACGTGCTGGTCAATGTCGACAGCTGTCTAGGCGGGTTAGCCGTATGAGTTAGTGCTCAATATCGGCAGTTCAAGTTCTTTATGCGTATGGGCTATTACGGACCAATTAAGGAGGGTAGCTTGCGTATAGATTGTCTACTGCCATTGTCGGAGTAGATAGGAGTAGGAATTGCACCCGTAGCTGATGATAATGATAATTAAAACGAAATCTCATGATTAATCTAAGGAAATTATGTGGGGAAGTAAACATAACGATTAACTAATCCAAGTTAGTAGATCAGTGAGATGAGGGAGAGGAATACCATGTTTGTTTTCTTTTTTGTTATTGTTGGTCAATGACCGCCTCTATGTTGCTTCTTAATTAGGTTAGAATAGTGTATACTTATAGTTGCATTGTCTCTGTAGGATCGACCTTGACTCGCATTTACTATACTACGATGTACCTAGTATTCTCTCTAGTAATATCGATGTTAGTGACTTACACGCGATCAGAGCCCTTTGTGTAATTCAAGCTGAAGCAATCACTTTCTTGTTCTTGTCCTGCAAAACACACTTGTTAGCAGAAAAACAATTGCACCTTTTGTATGATTAATAAAGGCAGGTAAAGAAAAAAGGTTGTATTTAAAACCAGGAATGCAAAACACATCATGTAGGAACAACTGAGGGTTTACCCTTACATGTCCTATATGTGTGACAAAAACATTATTTCCATTAGGTAATCCCATCTTTATACCAGATGAATGTTTGGGATTACTTAACAGATCTAATGATCCTACAATGTGATCTGTGACACCAGAGTCCAAGATCCATTGTATAGATCTTACTAAATTTAGATCACCTGTCCCTGTAGTAGGTGAGAAGTGTGTCACAATCTCAGCTGGCTGGCCAATAGAAAATTGTGCTTGTCTTGGAGGATCAAAACTCAACAGAGCCATCAACTTATCAAGTTGCTGGGCAGTAAAATTTGGAAACCCTGGTCCGATAGACCTATTGTGGGCCTGATCTTCTTCTGCTGGCTGTTCTTCTTCTACCAAATTAGCCCTTTTTGACTTGAAACCAGGAGGATAGCCATGTTTCTTGTAACAAGTTTCCTCAATATGACCATTAAATCCACAAAAACTGCATTGTACCTTCTTGGGATGTTTAGGTCTGGAATTTGAAGCAGATACAGAGTTAGGTTGCTGACAATTTGATTCCGCCCCTGTCCTAGTTTTCTGAGACAAGAGAACCATAGAATCTTGAATCTTGGCCCTATTAGCTACATACATCTTCTGTCTTTCAAACTTAACGGCCATTGCAAGGGCATCATGGATTTCTGGAAAAGGCACCATCAGCGTTGCCTGTGAAACCATTGGCTCAAACTCATCCCTTAATCATTTTAGGAATTTCATGACATGTTTGCTTGCATATTATCCATTAGTATGCTAATTGCATTGCAGTGACATCGAGGATCACAAGAACAAACTGATACAAGTCTAATAGTCTTGATTTCTTCCCACAGAACCATCAATTTTGTGAAATATTGATTGACAGAATCATTGCCTTGCTTCAGCAGATGCATCTCTTCAAGAAGATCTGAAAGTCTTAAGGCATCAACATTAGAAAATCTAGCTGCAAAAATTTCCTAACTGTATGTGCACTCTTGAAGTACATCAAACTCTGGGCAATGGTGTTCTTGACAGAATTCAAGATCCATGATCTCACCATTGTATCACATTGTCTCCATGCATGGAAATCTCCTGAATCCGCTTCTGGCCTTTTGATTGTGCCATCTACGAATCCAATTTTATTCTTGGTGATTAACACCATATCCATAGACATTTTCAATGGATTATAGTTGTTGCCATTCATCAATGGTTGAACAAGAACTAAAGATGGATTCTCATTAGGATGAACATAAAACGGACTGGAAGGACTTATTTCTTGTTTCTTAGCTGCCATGGCTATCAAGAACTCCAGAATTGATCACAAATCAACAATGAAAGTGAAATTACGGAAAAATCGATCAAGAAATGATTAAAAACTCGGAAAATGATGACGGTTACTCTCAAGAAACTGAAATCTCAAAAGATGAAGAACACTCTCAAGATTCTTCAAATATTGGAGAGAAAAACGCAGGAAAGCATTAAAAAATTCTCAAATTTCTTCTCTGATACCATGATGAAGTTTATAGAATTATGAACTGAAAGTAAAATGCGGAATTATTATTGATGAACTGAAAGTTACAAGTTAAGTGTTCAATGCAACAGATCATAGGGTATTTATAGCTTCATACACCTCATTGATCAATTATAAGTAAGTTACAAACGGTTACAACAAACTTATTGTACAATACACTACATTATACTTAGCGAGTCGTCGCGTCTTCGCCGTCGCCACAACGCCGTGTGTCAACATGTTGCACTCAGCATTCCCTTCAGCCTCTATACTGTAACATCTTATAATGAATGTCGAGTTCTCGTGAAACTTTGCAAAGTGGGAGTATATGAGTTACTTCGAGGGAGCATGATATCCATATTATAAGATACGGTCATCAATGTATTGACACTCGAGATATGACCGTATGGATATTATAACAACGATATGATTCTATTTACACGGTAACTGTTTCACATGAAAGGTAGTAGTCATCGCTTTGACTCTTCCGATGATTGGGGGTCATGACGTGTTGCTAGACGTTATTCATGATCGTTAGGTGTGAATGGTATTTTAGTAAATGCAATTTAGGCCTACGGCCAACATATTCAGAAACCTATCGGGTCACACACATAAGAACATCTAACGGGATTAAAATGAGGTTATAGTGATAACTAAATAAGAAACTTTTTATCTTGACTATAAAGTGTTATAATGATAAATTAATATTATGATATCTATTTATTATGAATACATTAAATACAAGATATTAATTATGTTAATTAATTAGAAAATTTCGGATGCCAATTTAAGGCGATATGGGAAGGGTAGGAGACACTTTTAGAAAACACATCATAGCATTTTTAGCGTGACTATATAGATAGATATAGATAGAAAGATTTATTTATAATGAAAAAATAGACTCCGAAAAAAAAATAAAAAAATTACAACACAAGACGAGAGAAATTTCCAGCCGCCGCTGACCGTCCGTTCATCGTTCCCCCTCCTCCCTAGTATCCAAATGGAAGCCATGGATACAGGGCAAAAGCTGATGACCCTGATTTACGAGCCTTCCCTCCACTCCCTCAATCCAATGGCGGTGTCCCTTCCTCCGCTCAACGGCGGCAAGAATCACCACCCACTCCGACGGCCTGGTCTACTCGCGGTGGGGCGGACGTGGTCGGAGACAGATATGCGGATCCGTTTATGTATACCGGAGAAGGCGAAGATGACAATGAATTGTCGGATTATGCGATGCTATCGAAACCATGTACGGACCGAGCGAGGAGGGTGGTGTCGAGGTGCCACTTGAAGAATGTTTCGACCTCGGCGTCCATGGAAGAGAGCTCTCATTATCAAGCTCCTTGGTCGAAATATTTCATACTCCTATCGCAAAATCGGCTCTCACAATTGTGGAAGCTTTCCGGCGATTGGAAATCACGGACTTGGAGAACGGATTCTATGTTGTAAGGTTTACCAAGCGGGAGGATTATGAATTTGCTCAGAAGGAGGCCCCCGGGTCATTCAAGGACACTACCTCACGGTGATGAAATGGAGGCCCTTCTTCCAACCGTTAACGACTAAGATCACCACAACAATGGCATGGATCAGAATTCGAGGTATCCCTCACGAACATCTACGACTGAATACCTTACATAAGCTGGGAAGTATGATTGGGAAAGTGATTAGAATTGATCCTCTCACCAAGCAGAACGTCAGAGCAAAGTTTGCCCGAATTTGCATCGAATTAAACTTGGAACAGCAGTTGAAGCCTTATGTTCTTTTCAATAGATGGAAATTCTGGATCGAGTATGAAGGAATTCAACTCATTTGCTGGGATTGTGGTAAATTCGGCCATCAAAAGGAAAGTTGTCCTATTAAGGTCCAAAATCAGCCCCGCCCTGACCAAGCCGACACTTCTCATCACACTCAGTCTGCACCGACCGGGCCCACTGCCGAGACACCCTTTGGTCCTTGGATGATTGCGAACACTAGACGAAGAAGAGGGCCACCCAAGCAACAACGCAATGGACCGCAGAACAGGAATGGCTATCGGAAGGATGATCAGCGTAATGCGCCGGGCTCGGGGAATGATATGAACACCCGCGGATCACGATTCGATATTCTGAGAGACGAGGAGGGCCCTGAAACAAATGACCCCATGGAAGAAGTTACAATTTTGCGCCATGAAGTGGAAAAAATCACCTCGGTTGGGGCTGTCCCTCAGGTAACCTCATATTCGAAAAATGATACCTTTTACAGTGATAAAGGCTCAAGCAGGTCAACGGGACCAAGCCACAACACCGGCACTCACCGCCAAATTGATGAAAGCTCAAAGCGAAAAACGCAAGAACAACAATCACAAAACGAGTTAGCACGGGCCAAACGATCACTTAGTAATACTTCATTTCAAAGTGACTTACGAGTGCCAATGGGGATTCAGTCCACTGTTGGTGATGGAAGATTGACTACCACCCAACCATACACGAAGTCTCACCCTCCTGATGGTGGAAACCCCAAGCAACAATCCCACATGGATATTGATGTGTCAATTGTAGCTCGTGACGCCTACCCCATTGATCCGGGGGACATGACGAAGAGTGGTAACAATATCCCTTATGTTTAATTTTTCAATGAGTATTCTAGCTTGGAATTGTCGTGGTGCGTGTTCTGCGGAATTCTTGAGATATCTCTGTGATTTAGTTAAAAAAGAAAAACCAAGCATCATGTTTCTTTGTGAGCCGAGAGCATCAAGTATTAGAGCCAAATAGATTCTAACGAAAACCCCTTTTACTAAAGTAATGGCAGTTGAAGCTAGAGGCTATTCGGGTGGAATTTGGTGCTTTTGGAATGAAAATTTGATTAACTTGCAGTATATTTCTCACACGTCGCAATGCCTTCATTTGGGTGTTATGCGGGGGACTTCTATTACTTGGATTTTGACATTAGTGTATGCTTCTCCGACCCCCAGTTTGCGCAACGATTTTTGGGATTATCTCACTAATGTGTCTTCGGTTTTCAAGGTTCCGTGGTGCCTTATCGGTGATTTTAACCAGGTGGTGAATGATAAAGATAAACTTGGGGGAAGACCGATCAGAGGGCTTAATATGCAAAAAATGTGGAACTTGGTTGAAAATCGTGAGCTTATCGAGGTAGCTTATCATGGTCCACGATACACTTGGGAAGGCACGATAAATGGTTCTAGGAAAATCTTTCAACGTCTAGACCAGGCATGGTGCACCCCTACATGGCTTCAGTTATTCCCGGATGCCTATGTTTCCCATCTTGCTCGGCTTCACTCCGATCACAACCCGATCCACCTCCACTTACACCATCATGTTATCACCAAACGTAGGCCCAATAATTTTTATTTTCAAAATGCCTGGCTCGACCATAACGACTTCGAAGAATTTGTCAATGGGGCGTGGGATTCAAATCGACCTCTTCACGAAACCATTAGCCTGTTCTCTACGGCAGAAAGCAACTGGAACCGGGAAATCTTTGGCCATATCTTTCAACGGAAGGAGAAATGTCTACGGCGTTTAAAGGGAGTGGAGGAATCTCTATCGAAATACCCGTCAAATTATTTATCACAACTTCATGTCGACCTTGCAGAGGAGTACGACTTGATTCTTTCCCAAGAGGAAAAATATTGGCACCAACGATCGAATATTCAATGGCTCGTTGAGGGGAACGCAACACCCATTTTTACCATCTTACTACTATCCGCAAGCGGCAAAAGAAGCGCATCACATTCCTTAAGAACAGTAGAGGGGAATGGACACATGATGAGAATGAATTGAAACAGATGGTTCAACAATATTACATTCACTTGTACACTGCTGATTTTGATACTCATACATGTGAATGCCAATTTAATTTCCCTCCCCTTGACCAGTCCGAATTGAATTTATTGAACAGGGATGTGAGCGAGCTTGAAATCGAAGATGCCTTATTCCAAATGGGATCCTATAAAGCTGCAGGTCCAGACGGTCTCCCTCCTCTATTTTACAAAAAATGTTGGGCAATCGTTGGCAATTCTATCATCCGGTTTATTAAGGGTGCATTTCAAGCAGGTACTTTTCCGCATCTTATGAACGAAACTGTGATTACTCTTTTACCAAAGGTTGATCAGCCGGAATATCCTTCTCAATTTCGTCCCATAGCTCTCACAAATGTCATTATCAAATTGGTCACGAAGGTCTTGGCTAATCGTTTGCGCGGACTCATTGGTAAACTCACGGGCCCCTCCCAAAATGCATTCATACCTGGAAGGGGTAGCACGGGAAATATTATTATCGCGCAAGAGGCAATTCACACTTTCAGAAACAAATCCGGCAAAAAAGGGTACATGATGATTAAAATCGACCTGGAGAAGGCTTACGACAGAGTCAAGTGGCAGTTTATTGAAAAAATATTGGCGCGAATTGGATTTACTCCCCATTTGACAAGCCTTGCCATGCACTGTATTTCTTCCACTCGCCTCTCGGTTCTATGGAATGGGGAACGACTTGACTCTTTTTTACCGTCTCGGGGCCTATGGCAAGGGGACCCCTTAGCGCCCTATTTATTTGTTCTCTGCATGGAGATTTTGAGCCATAAAATCAATGAAGCAGTTACCTCTGGGATATGGAAACCTATCAGGCTCAATCGGGGTGGCCAACCAATCTCACATATCTTTTTTGCGGATGATTTATTGCTATTCGGCGAGGCATCAGTGGAACAGGCTCAAGCTATTAGCACTATCCTTGATGATTTTTGCGTGTGTTCGGGCCAAAAAGTCAGCGTTCAAAAATCTACATTCCACACTTCCAAGAATGTAAGTCGGCAACAACGGAATTTAATCGCTAATAACCTCCATATGAAACATATGGATAATGCGGGCCTTTATGCGGGGTTCCCCTTCTCCATACGCGACGGACCATATCTACCTATAGCTATATTGTGAATAAAACGCGGAGGAAGTTTGTCCTCTTGGAAGATGAATTCACTCTCCAAAGCAGGTAGAGCCATCCTCATCAAATCTTCCCTGTCCACAATTTCACACTACACCATGCAAACGGCGAGATTACCCAAAGGTATCATTGATGAAATCGATCGAATCTGCAGAGCTTTCTTTTGGGGAGAGGAAAATGGTCGTCGTAGGCTCCACTCCATCTCGTGGCAAAAACTATGCACACCAAAGAAAATGGGAGGCATTGGATTCCGGGATCTATCTAAAATGAACACGGCTTTATTGGGGAAACTCGCTTGGAGTTTTCTCCGCAATTCGCAAGCATTATGGGTCAAGGTCCTCAGGGACAAATATGGCGATTCTTGTGGAGAAACCAAAACTAAATCCTCTAAGATATGGCGTGATATTAGTACCGCTTGGAGAACACTCGAAGGATTTGCGAAAATGGACAATGGCACTATACAGTGGGGCCCCTCAAGTAACGGTAATTACACGGTTTCCTCTGCTTACGAAGCCCAATGCGACACCTCTATTGTGGCTAATGATGACGATATCTGGGACATTGTATGGCGACTTAAAGGCCCCCTACGTGGCAATTTTCTCCTTTGGCGACTTTGTCATGATGCCTTGATGGTTCGAGAACACTCTCTCGCAAGCACCACGTTGTCTCTCTCCTACGTGCCCCCTATGTCACCGGGACATTGAGTCCGGCCTTCATGCACTTCGTGATCGTACGTGGGCCCGCCGGTGTTGGTCCGGGATTGTCCCCAAGACTCCCGAGAGAACCTTTTTTGATGCGTCTTCATCACGTGAATGGCTACGATTGAACCTTACTCCGGCACATTCCCACCCCTTTGGGAAAGACAGTTGGCATTATCTATTTCGAGAAGCTATTGGCGGGATATGGCATTGGAGGAATAAGAGGATCCATGGTGATGGGCTAGTGCATCCGCCTCCAACCCAAGTCTTTTTATCTAATGCAATTAAACGTCTTAGAAATCTTAGTAGCTTGCAGATTGATGTATAGTCGCTTAAATTTTATTTCTAACATTGTAGAGCCATTGGCCGGTTTGTTATCAATAAAGTTCTTTTTAAAAAAAAAAAATAGACTCCGAAAGGAAAAGACACTCGAAACTTTTTTTTTGGACTAGGACACATAACTCAAGCTCGGAAAAAAATACTCAAACGAGAACAAGTTTCTATACTGATTTGGTTTTTGTTTTTGTTTTTCCGGGAGGGAACCGATTTGTGAAAGGGAAGAAGGAAAAAAAAAACCATACATGCATTTCTTTTCTTCTGGATACTCTAAGATGCTACACCAAAAAAAAAAAAAAGCTCTTCTAAAACAAATGTGTTAATTTTTTTTTTTTTTTTTTCCTTTTCCTTTTTCTTATTCTTTTTGTTTTTTTTTTAAAAGGGATCACTTTTTTATCAAACCTCCAAATAGGTAAAACCAAACTTTACATCTGCGTTTTTAAACAAAGAAATTTCTACTCTATGTACCAAGCAAGTCTAATATCTCTTACTTTTTCAACTATTTTCGAAGTAAAAATGTTCGCAGGGAGTCTATCTCCATCTGCAGTTTTTCTTATTCTTTTCAGGATACTCTAAGATGCTACACAAAAAAAGAGCTCTTCTAAAACAAAAGTGTTAGTATGGGATTGTATCTCACTCTCACAATAAACATATATGAGTTATATATAGGAGTATTTATTAAATGTAGTAATGCCGTTTGGATAAAATAAAAAAAACAAAAAAAAAACCAATGAAGTGTATTTTTTTTCTTCGAAATATCAATAAGGGAGAAAGGAAGGAACATTTTAAACTTAATTGAAGTAACACTTTGTGATTATAAACGACAAAATCGAATTTTACTTCAAGATTGAAACATTATTTGTTAATGTTACTTCGTGTTTCGTAATTGTTTACATAACTACTTCATTCGACCCTTGTTACCTCAGTTATTACTTTACGATTGTTATATAAACACATGTTACGTTGTCTTCGTTAAGTTTAAAATGTGTCTTTTTCAACAAAAACCTATATCAATAAAGCTTATTATATCGTTACGCAAATTTTAAGATTATTCTGGATTAAATATAACTTCATGATGATCAAGTACCAATCAAATACAACTATATTTATGTGTAGGAAAAACTCACTTAAAAATTATGAACCTTTTAAATACAATTATATATTGGTAATCCCTTATGTGTAGGAAAAAAAAACTAACCATCTAAAAAATTATAATTTGTGAAATAAAATTATAATGTGTGAAATATTGATGATATGGTGGTGTTTCTGGTGATCTGGACCACCACAATTATTTGATCAGAGCCATAACTACATTAAAGAAATCATGCTTGTAGCCATCAATAGAGAAATGCTCCTTAGGAATGATCTTTGTGTAGAAATAAAACGCGAAACAAGCTATTGTTGGACCTGCCCAGAAAATCCAATGGCCCTCCCATAAGTGTCCGCCTCTTACCACCGCCGGCCCCAAACACCGAGCAGGATTCATTCCAACACCGGCATAGCCTTTTTTAGTTGTCAATGTAGTCGATATGAATGTTAAAAGTCCTACCACAATCCCGATGAACGTCAGAACAAGAACCGAACCGAGTTTCTTTGCATGACGTAGATCGAACGCAGACCAAACCGATGAAAATAACATCACGAAGGTGCATATCACTTCAAGAAAAAAAGCTTGGGTGGTCCCTATGCCTATGGAAACTGGACGACCATTTTGATCCGGGGAGATTACCGTCAGGGTGCAGCCTCCTAATGAGAAATTCTCCGCAATGCTGTTGCTGATTACTGCTTTGAGTGCTAATGCTCCTAGCATAGCACCGATGCATTGGGCGGAAATGTAAATCACAGCACGGGAGAGGGAGATCAAACCGAGTAATCCGGCGGAAAACGAGATGACCGGATTTACATGACCCCCGGAGATTGGAAGAATCGTTACACGTAATATGACGAGGGTCATGGCGATGAGAATCGACATATTAAGGTTTGGGTCCTTGATATCTGTCTCATAGGTTGAGATCACTATTGCATCAAACATAAATACAAAAACAGCAGAGCCTAGAAGCTCAGCCACGGATGCTCGCCAGACCTGCACATGAGAAACTAAAGTAAAAGCCAATTGTACACAAAATAAATGGTATAGGGCATTGTTGATGACTCCACATACGATTTACTCGGGCATCACACTTCATGCGTAAATTTCGATGGTCGAAATCTGTTTTCAACTCTTCCAGAGTCGAAATTATGCACAAAATTCGACTCTAAAGGGGTTGAAGACAGATTTCGACATCTGCAAAATCAAAATTTGCACGAGGTGTGGTGCCCGAGTAAATTGACCGTGGTGCCATTAAAAATGTCCATGGTATATATATGATTATACATATAAATATAATACTTACATCCTTTTTAAAAAGTTCTTTCAAGCCCAGGCGTTCACTCAACGTGAAAGCGTTTTTCTTTTCGCTATCCATCACTGGCCTAATTAATTAATGAACAAAATAACCAGAACGAACTAAGAATTAACCAGTAAATGTGTATATGTATAACACAAAAAGTAAAGAGAAACTATAATAAGGATACGTTGGTGTAGAGATGAAACGCGGCTCAACAGCACAGTGGCTTTCTTCTATTTCCAAATAGACTCCACGGTCAGAATTGACAGCCATTCCTTGAACTCGATCAATTGCTGCAGCCATTTCTTGAACTCGATCTTCAAACTCGATCTTCAATTGTTATTTTATTCAGGCAAATCCCGAAACTTATTATTAGTATAAAGAAATATCCTTCAAATGGAAAATAAGAGGAGGAATAAAAACAGATGTTGTGGTGTTGTTCAAAAGAAAAATAAGATAGATGCATTTAGAATAAATAATAAAGATAGATGGTCCTTCTAGTGGTGGCCAAAATAACCGAACCGGCGGTTACAAAACCGGAACCGGCGGTTGGCTAACCGGAGGGTGCCTTAACCGGCGGTTGGGTCAACCGTCGGTTGGTGTAACCGCCGGTTAGTCAGTTAGGGGGCGGTTTGTGATTTAGTGTAACCGGAACCGGCCCGGAACCGGCGGTTGAACCGGCTTGGCCGGAACCGGAACCGCCGGTTAAACCGGCCCAACGGTCATAATTTCAAACGGCTATAATTTTATTTTTTTTTATTTTTTTCCAAACACCTCAAAAAATTCAATAAATACTACTCAAATTCATTTCAAATTTCCTACACCAATCTTACATCTTCTTCCCTAATTTCTTACATCTTCTACTCATTTCTTTGATTATCAAGTTGGTTTAGTTGTTAAAAACAACAATCAAATTTACTTTACGATACCGATTTTTGAAGTTGTTCTGATTTAATCGTTACTTCAATACGGTTTTAGTTACAAGTAAATTTATTTGTATTTTATTCAACTAATTTATTTACAAGTGTATAAAAAATTCAATTTTATAATCAAATTTACTTGACTAGACCGAAATTTGAAGTTGTTCTGATTTAATCGTTACTTCATTTCGGTTTTAGTTATAAGTAAAATTGGTTAGTTAAATTAAATTTTTTCTTTTATATGTAATTTTTTTTTAAATTGGTTAGATTTAATTTTGATTTTTTACAATGTCAACAAGAGGAAGAGGTGAAACATCGAGAGGTAATCGAAATGTTACTTTCCGTGAAGACACGGTTGTAACGGAAACGGATGAATTTGTTGGTGGCTATAGACCCCAATATTATACAGACCCTGTCACCGGTAATCACATTTCGATTCCTCAGTTTGACACACCTTCAGGTTACAATCAAGATGATTTTGATAGTCATTACGACGATATAATGTCTCATCCCGGAAATTTTAACATCAACCTTAACGAAGGTGAAGATAATAATGAAGAGGACATTGATGCTGATGTATTTACTAGGGATGCTTCCCGTGCTAGACAAGCACGTGGTGGGAGTCGTGTGCCTGTAAGACCACCGTGTGGTGCTAGTGATACTTCTACTCCTACTCCTGAGTCAGTCAATTTAGATGTTGATGAAAGTACCCGATCCAAAGCACAAGAAAAGGGGTTAAAATCGAGAATTTTTACGGAATTTTTCACAAAGGTTCCTCGGACTGATGAAATAGCATTAGCTAACCCCGGAATATATTTCTACGCGGTGTGCAATTTCTGTGGCGTAAAATACAAATTTAAACATTGTGGTAGTTACGGATCGATGCGGAGCCACATGTTAAGTAAACACCCGGAAAAATTGGAAGACGGCACGTCTCAAGCCCAACTAAACATGCCGGGCTCCAGCGGAGGTAACACTAATCCACTCTTTATTTACACTCGTGATAACTGTAGAGATTTAACCACGGATCTTATTGCGGGGATGGGTCTTCCTTTTAGCTTTCCTGAGAATCCTTTTTTCGAAACTTACGTACAAGGGGCTTTGCAGCCGGCATTTACTAAGATCCCTCGTGCAACGGTTACTAGGGATTTTAAAAATAAATTTATTAAACAAAAAAATATTGTTAAAGAAAGTTTGAAGAAAAATAAATTCCGAATATGTGTATGTGCCGATATTTGGGAGGATAGTAGGACCAACAATTACTATTTGGGCGTGTCGTCTCACTGGATTGACAACACTTGGATTGTCCAAAAAAGGTTACTTGCTTTTCGTTTATTTAACGAAACTCATAATGCTTCTAACCTTGCATCTTTATTAGTTGATATTTTTGAGGAATACGATTTAAAAGATAAAGTTTTTTCTATTGCGTTTGACAATACTTCAAACAACACTGCTTCTATTCCCGATCTATCCCGATTTTCCGAACCTATTTGTAATGGTCAATTTTTTCATGTTAGATGTTTATGCCATATTTTTAATTTATGTGTAAAAGATGGTTTAAAAGTATTTGACCATAATATTAATTCGATAAAAAATTCTATTTCACATGTGTTAGGTAGAAATATTCTTGTTAATAAGTGGTATAAATTTTTAAACAAGAAAGGTCATCGCCGTATCAAACTGCCGCAAGATGTACCGCATAGGTGGAACACGACTTATGATCTTTGGAAAAAAACAAACAAAATTAAAAATACCTTTTGTGAATTTTTAAATGAACATTGTCCGAGCGAATATCGTTTGTATCCCTCTATTTGGACCCAATGCAAGAAACTGATGGATGTTTTTGAATTATTCAAAAAATATACTGAGTTGTTTTCAAAATGTTATGAACTCACTGCACATTTAGTCTTTCCTGCTAGTGTAGAAATAACTGCCGAGTTTGAAACCTTGGAACATGACGCTACATTATTTCAATGTTTAGGGCCGATGAAGGAGAAATGGAATAAGTACATGTTGCATATTCCTGACACTTATCTCATTTCTTCTATTCTCGACCCTCGTTTAAGATCGTTAGGTGTGTCTAACATGTTAAGTGCTTACTATGATGCTTTGTCTGATACTCATGGTGTGCCCCCGGTAGATTATAAAGTTGAAGTAGATAGAGTTGAAAATTTATTAAACACTTTGTTTGTTGAATATGAGCGTATGTATGGATTGAGAAACGACGCGGTTCCCAATCCATCCGCAAGTGCTTCTACTAACCCTGCAGGTGCCTTGCGGGGACATAAAAAAAGTTCTGGATAAAATGAACGCGAAAAAACAGAATGGAGGGACAACATCATCCGATCAACGTACAGAGATATCAAAATTTTTAAACACAACATTTGAAGGCTGTGAAACCGATGATTCCTATGATTTCGGCTTCGACTTATTGAAGTGGTGGAAGAGACATGCTAAAGAATTTCCAGTGCTATCAATGATAGCGGTCGAGTTTTTAAGTTTCCCTGTTTCGACCGTCACTGTTGAACGATGTTTCAGCATGGCAGGATATGTGATTAACAACAAAAGATGTTCGCTTCATCCCACCAATTTAGAGAAGCAAATGTGTTGTCAAGAATGGGTACGAGCTGAGCACGGGGTGGAAGACATTGTGTCAGAAGATGATGAGTCACAGTTGGAAGTCGGTGACACTGAAACTTCAAGAGCAGGAGCAAGCGGTCGAAATACCGACATCGATTAAAGGTACGCAATTTATATCTTATTTAAAAAAAACAACACTAAATAAACACTATACAACACTATATAAAAAAACAACACTATATTAAAAAAAAACAACACTATACAACACTATATAAAAAAACTATATGAAACATTAAAAACTTATCAAAAAAACTATATGAAAAAAACATTATACAACACTATACAACACTAAAAAAAACAACACTATACAACACTATATAAGAAAACAACACTATATAAAATCAACATTATACAACACTATAAAAAAACACTATATGAACACTATAAAAAAACATCACTATATAAAATAAAATAAAAACACTATACAACACTATATTAAAAAAAAAACACTATATAAACACTATACAACACTATATAAAAAAACAAAACTATATTAAAAAAAAACAACACTATACAACACTATATATAAAAACAACATTATACAACACTAAAAAAAAAACACTATATTAAACATTAAAAACTTATCAAAAAAACTATATGAAAAAAACATTATACAACACTAAAAAAACAACACTATACAACACTAAAAAAAAACAACACTATACAACACTATATAAAAAAACAACACTATACAAAATCAACATTATACAACACTAAAAAAAAAAAACACTATATGAACACTATAAAAAAACAACACTATATAAAAAAAACAACACTATATAAAAAAAAAAAACACTATACAACACTATATAAAAAAAATAAATATATAAACACTATACAACACTATATAAAAAAAACAACACTATATTAAAAAAAAACAACACTATATGAAACATTAAAAACTTATCAAAAAAACTATATGAAAAAACATTATACAACACTAAAAAAACTTATCAAAAAAACTATAAAAGACAATAAAACAACAATAATAAAATAATATAATAACCTCTCAAACAAACTATAAAAAACTTTAAAAAAAAACAATAAAAACTACGTTCGCTTTGATTTTTTTTATATGTATTACATATAAAAAATACGTATGCAACCGAATTTTCGGTACAAGCGTTGAAAAAATAACATAAATTTTAAAAATAACACATTTTCTATATAAATAAAATAACACAATATTACTATTATATTTATAACCGAATATAAAACTTTTTATAAAAAAATTCATATTATATAACAATCGTTTTAGTAATTATAATAAAAAGAATAATAATTGTTATTGTAGTGAAAATAATAAGTATTATATGAAAAGTTTAAAAAAAAAATAATGAATTTTTAAAACCGTGGCCTGAACCGTGATCTGAACCGTGACCGGAACCGGGAACAAACCGGAAAAACCGTGAACCGGAACCAACCGGCAACCGGCGGTTTTCAACCGTCAACCGGCGGTTTTTTCAACCGGTGGTTTAGGCCAACCGCCGGTTGTTCAACCGGCCCAAACCGGAACAAGGCAAAACCAGCGGTTCCGGTTAAGGGGGGGCGGGTGGTGCATTTGGACAGCTCTAGGTCTTTCCCCTCCTTCAATTGTTTTGGATGCTTGTGCTTTGGATTTAATGGAATAAATGTCTTTTTCCCCTAAAAAAAAAGAATAAATGATATTTATCTTTATTTTTAATAAAATTTATCTTTAATTCGCATGAAACATTATATCAATTTTATCAATCCAACAAACACTTATTTCTGTTTAATTCGGGAACTTGGTAAATCAGGCCACTATAACATTTGACATTTTTTTCAGGGCAAACATTTTCTGACATTTTTTTTTTCAGGTTTCCCGTCTAAATTTGTACGATTTCTTCCAAATACAGTCAAACCGTCCAAATTTGGATTCTTTTTCGTCCCAATCCATTCACTGACCAAATTTGGACGGAATCCGTCCAAAATTCGGACGCAACGTCCGAATTTTGACGAATTCCGTCCAAATTTGGACGTTTCGCCCAAATTTCGTCCAAATTTGGACGGAATGGGAAAGTTAAGCTTGGAAATCTAGAAAAGACGTTAGATCTAATTCAAAGTAAATTTCCCAAACAATGGAAGATCCAGGAGTAGAAGCAACTGCAGAGTACCACCTAAAAGATAAAGTGAAGAAACCGCCAGGATCTCCACTTACAACAACATAAATCATCAAATTTCAGCTGAATGCAGCAAATAAAAAGGAAATGAGCAAGTGACAATGGCTACCTGCAATAAAAATCTGAAATTTCGAACACCTACAGAAGAGTAACAAAGGATAAATTACACTTGGAAAGAAATGCAGAGAAGTAAAAAAAGTTCTCAAACAGTGGAGTCCTTCACTTACAGTTGAAAGTGATGTCTTCAACACAGTGTATTTCTGGATGCTGCTAATAGGCCTACCAATGCACACTCATACTATGGAAGTTGGCAAGAAGATTGCAGAGAGCCTCCAGGAGTGTACCTTTCTACATATCAGAGAGAAAGCTTCCACAAATCAACTCCTCTTCAGATTTAGAGCTTGTCTGGACATCAGCAAACCCCTTCCTCAGATCCTTAAAGTCCAGCTTGATAAGGAAGACGGACTTGGACCAAGCTCAGAACCACTTCTAGGCCTTTTTCAGTATGAAAGGCTTCCATCCTACTGCTACTACTGTGGTCTTTGTGGTCACATTGCCAGAAATTGTCCACTTACAGCTGATGAGTTCAATCTGTCAGATGAAGAAAATTTCACTTATGGGGAATGGCTAAGCAAAATTAAAAATTCCAGGTTAGTAAAAGAATATCGACGCGTAGACATGGAGCTGCAAGAACCTCTCCCAGATCTCATCAAAATTCAAAATTGTGAAAGTCATAGTTTGGCGGAAAAATCACGCAAGGAAAAATCAAAAACGACAAATTTACCTGTTGAGTCAACCTCAGACAGCACAGTTGTCAAAGTAACCCAACCCCAATGGCAAGCTGACCAAAGGCATCTTTCTGCTACCCTACAACCCTACCTCCATGTCCCTCCAAAAAATCCCCAACTACCTCTGAATCATACCTATCAATTGTCAACATCACAAACCCAACACCTAATCACTGCAACCAACCCCACCTCAATACCTTTGCCAAACAAGGTTCCAATGCAAAACCCCAGAATCTGATACATGGTCTTTGTTTGACCCATCCCACTCCCTCTTATCCAAATTCAATACGTGTCACCACCACAAACCCAACTCAAAATCTCTTGGAGTATCCCAACCAAAAAACCTTGGACAAACAATTAATCAGCCCTAATCACCATGATTCCCTTTCCCAAACCCAAGTCCTGTCTCCTAACATTTTTCATGATAACAAGCAAACACTGTCCTGTACCATATTTCCTGCTGCTACCTCCTAGACAAACAAACAAAAACCAACTCCTCCTCTTGAACCCAACTCTAACCAAACTTCTGTCCCCCCAATACCAAACCAATCACTGAGAATGCAAAACAAAAAGAACCAAAGCTGAAATTTTTTGCTAGAATCCCTACTGTTAGACCACTATCTGATGTCACAAACACTCAACCTCTTGTTGGGAAAAGAAAGGAAAATGAATGCTCTGATATTTCATCCAAGAAAGTCAAAACTGAAACTTCTCCTAGTCCGGTGGAGGCTGCTATGCAGCCCCACCAACAACCATGAATATTCTATGCTGGAACTGTAGGGGCCTAGGCAACCCCAAGGCAGTTCCTAATTTAAAGCGCCTGGTAAAAGACTCTTCTCCTCTTATTCTCTTTCTCTCTGAAACAAAACTCTCTGTTACAGCTATGGATTCTATTAGGATTAAATTAGGGTTTGCTTCTGGTTTCCACAAAGGCAGTGAGGAAACTAGGGGATGACTCTCTCTTCTTTGGCACAACTCCACCTCAGTCCAAGTTCTATCTAGCTCTAATGGCCATATTGACTCTATTATTACCCACAATAATCATGTTTTCAGATTCACTGGCTTCTATGGGAACCCCAAGCATGCTTTAAGACACTTGTCTTGGGATTTGATAAGAAAACTCTACACTCTTTCCACTTTTCCTTGGCTCTGTGCAGGTGACTTTAATGAGATCTTGCATTTGTATGAAAAAATAGGGGTTGTATCAAGGGCAAGATATATGGTTGATAATTTCAGAAGGGTGCTAAATGATTGCGATCTTCAAGACTTGGGATTTTTGGAGCTAAATATACTTGGAACGTTTGTGAAGAAAGATCCCTTGTTGGTCCCTTGGAAAGGCTAACACAAGTTTAGAGGGGGGGGGGGGGTGAATAAACTTGTCCCTAAAACTCGGATTTAAAACAAATTATGATTCAGCTTAAAAACTTGTGTGGAGTTAAGCCGACAAAGCCGAGATTAAGTCAAACCGACTTAAGCCGAAACCGAGTCAACCGGGCGCGGATATGTTTTTAGCCTTCTTCTTGATCTTGTTATTCTATCATGAAAATCGAGTGTTGTGAACTCGAATTTCGGTGAATGTCGCTTGTGATCGTGAGGTGTATAACAATCAAGTATCACAATGCCGTAAGTAAATGCCGAATAAATAAATAAGTGCGTAAAGTAAATAAGATGAGAATTATAGAGGTTCCGTGTGGTGTAATCCCGTACGTCCTCTCTTCCCCGTGGTGCGGAGGAAAATTCCACTAGAACTTCGAGGTGAACTCGTTACAAAAAGTCCTAAACAATAGTCCTTGGCTAATCCCTAGCTTCACTATCTAAACAAGTTGTAGAACAGTAGAATTGTCGCTCTTCAAATGCTTGAACCACCGGTCCTTAGAGGGTAGGATTGCCTCTTCACCGCCTTCCACCACAAACACAAGCCTACCCGATCGCTTGTCACAATCGTCCTTGGCGAAACCTTCCCGGTTTGCTTCACGCTTCTAAAACCTTTGATGTAGAATCAAGGTTGGGCCGAGAATCAATAAGTTGATTCTTGTTTGTGGTTCTTCAAAGTGTTTAATCCTTGATAAATTCTTGTAGCTTGAACACTTGAAGAAATACTAGATGTGATCTTGTTATAGTTCGTAGATGATAACAATTCAATAGATCGATGCACAAAATTGCTTGTTAATTCTTGTATATGCTCGTTCTATATATTTGTTGTTAGTGCAAAGTCTTCTATTTATAGTGTGAAGTCCAACGTTCAACTGGCTTCAATTTGAATTGTATCAACGTCTATCTTGCAACGGCTATATTTTCTGGACCGTTCGCTGTGTCAGTAACTCATCCAATGAAATTGCTTTCTTTATAACGTTCGACTGTACGATCAGTTTGTTGGATGGCTGACTCATAAAACTGAGTTTCCTTATCAGTTTTATACTGAGTTTTTCTTTTGTCATTTTCCTGACTGACTTGGAGCATTAACTGAGATTTTACTCTTCTTCAAATATCAGTACTCCAGTTTTCATCTGATTATTATTGACTTAATCATAGTACACCATGATTCATTATCATCTAAGAATTCATTGTCCTTATGATTCTTAGGTCTTCATACAAGATCTATAAAGTCAGTTCAGGTCACCACAATCTTGCCTGAAGTCTAACTTTACAGCCTCGACTTATAATCTTCATAACCGAGTTTGAACCCTCGCTCTTCATTCTTCAATAACCGAGTCCGTGTCCCTCGCTCTTCAATCTTATAGATAAGCCAACCGAGTCCGTAACTCTCGCCGAACTTACCTTCTTCGGGCTCCATGTAGGTGTATTCGAGTCGGCTTGCTTGTCTTGATGATTTCCAGCTTTTCTAAATGATTTTAGTTTTCGTTTTACGACACACTAACAATTACAAGTGCTTGTCCGATGTAACCTATACAAATATCGACTCTCTAGTAAAACTTATACATTCATTTCTAGACATCTTTTAGCTTTCCACTATAACAAATTTCGGCTTCAAGACTTCATCAACGGGGTTAAGATAGTATTTTAACAAATCAGATGAATTATCATCAAAACATAAATTTTATTTCCAACAATTTCCCCCTTTTTGATGATGCCAAAACTCTCCCTAAAAGAAAAGCTTAAAGATCAAAACAATGTAAAACAATGTAAAACCGGAAAACTCGGTTTTCATTAGAATGAGCAAAAACTCGGATAAGTACAATTTGTTCAAATAATTGTGATTAAAGACTAAGCTTCTTCTTAGCTTTTTGCATGACTGAGTCATATCTTTTTGCTTTGTCATACAAGCGAAAATCTTCTTCAAGCTTGGAGTCTTCTTTTGAAAAGGTCTTGTTGTAGTCAACTTGACTACTTTCTTTCCATCTTTTCCATTGAATTAGCTTGGGTAAGCTTGAGTCTTTCAAGTAGTAATTTTCAAATTCTACTAGATCGGCTTTCATCTGTTCAATCTTGTCTTTAATCTTCGCTTATCATCAATCCTCTCGATTCTTCTTATATTGTGCCATTTTCTCGCTTTGAGAACAAATCGATAAAAAGTAGTTCAGGGATTCTTCAGTTGTCCCGTCCCCGTACTTGGCTTTAATAGGATTGTAATCTTTGATAAACTGTGTCCACAGATCCTTTGTAAGAGTAACTCTTCTGTCTCCAGGTTGATTGTATTTTTCAATAAGTTGATCATCAGTTAACTCTTTCTTCAAAAATTTAGGATCTGATCTGTATCTTTGTAATTCTTCTTCAAGTCGCTTCATTTCTCTAAGTAATTTCAGCTTTTCTTCTTCAGCTTCCCCCTTTTTGGCATCATATAACTGATCTACCAGGGCATGGGTTGCTTTTTGATCTTCTGAAATCTGTCGCTGAGAAGCAAGTACTTCTTTAAGCTGAGTTTCTAACCCGTAGATATGCTGATTCATATGCCAATGAGCCTGAGCACGAGTTTCTCTATCTACTGCGGTTGAATTTTCGAGTTGTTGTTTGAGTAACACAATCTCTCGGCGTAACTTGAGCTTGATTTGTGAATCATCTCTAGTCTTGCATGAACCGAAACATCGTTCTAGTTCTATAATCAAGATATCCAGAGATGCTTGATAAAAGGCCATTCTGTGTATCTCTTTGACTGAGTACAATTTTCAAATTTTCATGAACTCTGGCCAATTCATCCTTAGATAGAAAATCAGAGGGATCATATGTAGCTTCTATTTGATCCTTATCCAGAGTATTATCGCAATAACCATCGCTTGTCCGTTTTCATCACCGCTTGCCGATTGTCGCTTGTCCGATTTCCAACCGGCAATCCTTCTTGCCGTGGTACGCTTGCGTTGTAAGAGGTTGAGGTTGAGTGACTGTTTGCAAAACTGTAGTATCATCAGCTTCTTTTCTTGACTTATCATGGTCATCATCATCCTTTTTCTTTGAGCTGTCTTTGGATGATGTGCCTGATTCTCTTCTTTTTGCTAGTTCGGTAAATCTTTTGAAACAGTTGTCAAGAAATTCTGTAATAGGAAACAGAGAGTAAAGATCTCTAACTTCCAATTTCTCTAAGAGTAATTTCTCTTCAGTCTGTAAACTGACATCTCGAGACCCTTCTGGTTGAAGTTTTAATTTCATCAACTTAATGATTTTGTCAGCTTCGAAGACTGGTGCTGATTGTTGAACTGATTGCTGTTGTATCTGAGAAGTATGGTCAGCAGTGACATTCTCTTGAGTATCGTTAGTTGTCGCTGATGTTGTTGTTCCCCTCGCCTGGTGCTTTCTCACTTGAGATTTCGTGGTACAAACATCTTGCAACCGATCTTCCTTCGTGGATTCGCCTTTTCGCTTAGTCCCTTTGTGTTCGCCTTCCCGCCGAGACACAAGCTTGTCCGACTTGCTTCAAAGTTGGGAAGTTGTTTTCGCGATTTCCTTCGATGTTGCGCTTGGCCTTGCCTCGCTTCCCTTCCTTAATTCTTTCTAAGTAAAACCGAATGATTCCACTAAGAGTCTTCTTCGCCGGAATCGCCATCGCTACTTGTCCTTCGCCTTGAGCTCTTTTCACACCGTCTAATTCAGCCTAAGTGTTGCTTCTTGAACCGATTGACTATATAACCTCGCCCAATTAAATTCTACATTATCCTAGATTATGTTCATCAGCAAGATATTTTCTTCTGAAAGTATGTTAATCCCTTTGGATTTTCCAATGACGTGTTTGCTGAGCCATCTGCTGAGATTTCCAAATTCCGGTTTGATTTTGTCGACATGAATACCAGTGTACGATTGGTTTCGTAGACAAAGTAATCATTGCGAGAAAAGCTTCTTTCTTCAATGGTAGGGTGGTTAACTCGTTGAAGTTGCCGTTGTATTTGCAAAGCCAAAAAGTGATCTCAATACTCTTTCATTGAGTACAATGCGATCTCCACGAACAGTAGTTGTCAAAGAATCTCTGACTAATCGCATGTTTTGCCAGAATTGCAAAATGCCTTCCACATCTCGTCTTTCTTTGAAACGAACTTCGAGAACGTTGTTCAATCCCGGTTGTTTTTCGATTTTATCTCGTACACAGCTGGCTAACAAGGTGTTTTGACACATACCTTCATACATTTCGAGTGTTAGTTCATCCAGCTCTGTGATCAATCGTTTGTCTTTCGAATCATCTGAAGTGGCCATATCTGAGTGTGAACACAAAAGTTTGATTTTTGAAAGAGAAGGTTGCAAAGAGTCTATTTTGCTTTCTGAAAATAATTTTGAATTTTGATAGAGAATAGTGTGAACGGAGGTTGAATAAATAGGTAGGATATACTGGCGGTTGAGTGGTACAACTTTTCAAATTCCATGATGGTTTAGATAACCGATACGTGTACTGTTCTGACAATCGTGGGGTGTACACACGAAATTCTGACAAAAAGAACTGTGGTAATTTAATGCGATATAACCGCTGTTGATTCTATCTTATCAACCTTTGACTAAATTTGACCGGAATGAAAACCGATGCCGAGGTCGGCTTCTGTGAGGTAATTCAGCTCCATCAAATTATTCATTTTGTCAAATTCTTCAGCCTTGTCGCTTGAGATTGTTGATGTCAATGACTAATCCGTTAAGTGAGCGCACCCAACATAACAAAGATTAATCCCCTTGACGAATCTCTCGGCTTAACCGACTTAACCGACTTTGATTATTCCCAACTCGCTCTTAATTTGGCAAATCTTTCTTTGTCCAATGGTTTTGTAAAGATATCTCGCTAACCGATCTTCGCAGGTACATAAAGAACTCGTTATATCCTTCTTCTCTCGCATGATCTCTTACGAAGTGGTGACGGACATCAATGTGCTTCGTCCTTGAGTGTAAAACTCGGATTATCGCAATTGCAATTGCACTTGTGTTATCACACATTATGGGAATTGTTCCTTCTTCTATCCCATAGTCTCTTAATTGTCGTCCGATCCATAAAACTTGAGCACAACAACTTCCACTGCTATATACTCACTTCACCGTTGAAGTTGAAATAGAGTTTTGCTTCTTGCTAAACCATGACACAAGTCTATTTCCCAATAACCGACATGTGCCCGATGTGCTTTTTCTCGTCCACTTTGCATCCAAGATAGTCCGAATCGAATAAGAAATCGCTTGAATTCTCCTTCTTTTGAATACCAAATTCCAACACCATCCGTGTCTTTCGTATATTTCAAAGTTCTTTTCACAACCGTGAGATGACTTTCCTTTGGTCTTGATCGAAATCTTGCACATACACCGACAAGAAAAGATATGTCCGGCCTACTTGCCGTAAGATAGAGTAAGCTTCCAATCATCCTTCGTAGAGTGTTTGATCAACATCTTTACCTTCTTTGTCTTCATCTAATCTGATGTTGGTCCCCATTGGTGTAGAAATTCCAGTAGATTTCTCCATACCAAACTTTTTGATAAGTTCCCTTGTATATTTGGTTTGGTGAATGAAAATTCCATCAGCTAATTGTTTAACTTGCAATCCTAAGAAGTAATTTAATTCTCCCATCATACTCATCTGAAATTTGCTTTTCATCAAGCTTGCAAATTTCTCACATAACTGTTCATTTTCTGATCCAAAAATGATATCATCAACATAAATTTGAACAAGTAGAGTATCTTCTCCATTCTTCATCCTGAATAAGGTTTTGTCGATTGTTCCTTTGATAAATCCATTATCCACTAAACTGAGATAGAGTTTCGTACCAAGCTCTCGGTGCTTGTTTAAGTCCATAAAGAGCTTTCCTTAGTCTGAAAACTTTATCTGCTTGATCTTTGATTTCAAATCCGGGTGGTTGTTGAACATATACTTCTTCTTCAAGAATTCCATTTAGAAACGCACTTTTGACATCCATCTGATAAACTTTGAATTTCTTGTGAGCTGCATAAGCAAGAAATAGTCTGATTGCTTCTAGTCTTGCAACTGGTGCATAAGTTTCATCAAAGTCTATCCCTTCTGCTTGAGAGTATCCTTTGGCTACAAGTCTGGCTTTGTTTCTGATGATGTTCCCATCTTCATCAAGTTTATTTCTGAAAACCCATTTGGTTCCAATAACATTGACATGAATTGGTTTATCTACCAATTCCCATACTTGATTTCTCTCGAATTCATTGAGTTCTTCTTGCATAGCTAATATCCAATCTGGATCTTTCAAGGCTTCTTCAATTTCTTTAGGTTCTGACTGAGATAGAAAGCATGCAATCATTGCATCTAGTTGATGTCTTGTTCGAACTCCAGCTTGAGTATCACCAATAACTTGTTCTTCATGGTGATCTCTCATCCATTGATGTGTGTGAGTTTGTATCAACTGATTTGCATTTTGTTCAACTGATTCTTCTTGAACTTGTTCAACTGAATCTTCAAAAACCGGTTCTTGAACTTGTTCAACTGAATCTGAATGAAGTTGTTCAAGTTGTTGAGCAATTGGAAACTGAGGCTGATCTTGATCTGAACATTCTGAAATTTGTAGTCTTCCAACGTCAACTGAAACTGGTTCTGGCGTGACTGGTAACTGAGACTGAGAAACTGGTTCTGGTCGGTCTTCAGTTGTTTCACCAGGGAAGTTTGGTTCATCAAATACTACGTGTATTGATTCCTCATGCTTGAGTGTCCTTTTATTTAGTACTCTAAAGGCTTTGCTGACACTTGAATATCCTAGGAAAATTCCTTCATCAGCTTTGGGTTGAAAAACGTGAAGTTGATCTTTTCCATTATTGTGTATGAAACATTTGCTTCCAAAAGCATGAAAGTATGAAACATTTGGTTTTCTTCCATTCCAAATTTCATAAGGAGTCTTCTCATGTCTCTTGTTCATGAGAGCTCGTTCGAGTGTAACAAGCCGTGTTAACTCGCTTTCGCCCAATATCTTTCGTGTAGTTTAGCTTCACGATCATAGTCCTCCCAAAGCCTTCTTTGAGTGTTCTCGTTTCTTCTTTAGCCTACACCATTTTGTTGTGGTGTTCCTGTGGCAGCAAGTTGGTGTAAGACACCATTTTCTTCACAATATTCAATAATTACACTGTTGAGGAATTCAGTTCCTTTATCAGATCTTATCTTTACAACTGAAACTCCTTTCGATTCTCGAAGTCTCTTGAGAAGTTCTCGTGAGCTTTTGCTTGGTTTCACTTTTCTTGGTTAGAAAGATTACCCAAGTATATCTTGAAAAATCATCTACTACCACCAATGTATATTTCTTTCCACCGATACTAATTGGTGTAATAGGTCCAAATAAATCCATGTGTAGCAATTCCGTATGTCCGGTTGTTGAATGCCGAGATTTGGTCTTGAAACTTGCTTTTGTTTGTTTTCCTTGTTGACATGCATCACATAAGTCGTCCTTCTTATATGATATCTCTCCGGTAGTCCAATGACTAGTCGCTTCTTAACAAGTGTGTTGATGTCATCAAAATTGAGATGACTCAGTTTCTTGTGCCATAACCAATCGATTTTCGATTTGGTATGCACGAGCAAACAAGTTTCAAAGAACGGCGCTTGTCCAATCTACCACATACATGTTTTCCTTTCTTCTTCCGGCTAGACAACTTGATAAGCCGATTCGCCGATGACAACGCGTAAATCTTTATCAAAAGTAACTTTGTATCCCATATCACAGAATTGACTTGTGCTGAGTAGATTGTAGTGTAGTCCTTCTACATAAGATACGTTTTTGATTGTAAGTCCATTTCTGATTAAGGTGCCAAAACCTCTGGTGTAACCAGTTTATCTTTACTTCCAAAATTGACTTTTGGTCCATCCTTTGCAATAAAATTACTTAGACAGTCTTTGCTCTTTGTCATGTGTCTAGAGCAACCACCGTCAAAGTACCATATATCCCGCAATGAAAATTAGAAGTTTTTAGGTACCCAACTCGCTTGGGTCCATGGGGGTCGCTTGTCGTACAACTCGGGAATATATCCTTTTGGGATTCTTCGGATATTGTTGCACTTGTTTTCATATATGTAAGCCACACTCCCATAGTGTCTATGTTTGGACTGTGTCTTATTTATATGATTTCTCGCATCTTCGACCGAAATTTGTTTCCATGTTGATTTCGTTATTTAAAGCTAGAGTATAACCATCATTCCTTCGTACTGAGGTCTGGATTGACCTTTGTACTGAAACTTATGCTGAGAACTCGAGATTAGTCCTCTTGCTGAGTTTTGGACCGAAACTTGTGATAAGTTTTCGGTCCGGAATGATTGTTATCATCGCTTTATTAACAAATTCAAGCAAAATTCCAATCATCATCGTGGGATATAGTCTTCCTTTCCCCTAAATGTGTGAATCTTTGAATGATTGACATTCTTGGATTTACTTTGATTGTAATTTTTCTGGTTCCTGACTTCATTGGTTTTTGTGGATCTGGCAGTTGATTTGCCGTTTCGGTTTCCATTGGATACAACTGATCTACCATTTGGTTTACCTTTGTTGGTAGATGCAGTTGTCTTCTTAGAAAACTGATTTATCCTGTGTGATACTGGCTTTACTGGTTCAGCAATTTTCTCAGTTTGTGGAAGTTGCTCAGCTACAAACTTAATACTAGTTTTGGTACTAGGTCCAGCAGTTTTGCTAGTTCCATTCTTTGAAGATTGTTGTGTATCAAATCCTAAACCAGTTTTGTCTCCATATGGTTTTCCTGATTTGAATCCAATAATTGAACTTGATTGAGCAAACGATTCGATTCTTGTCGTCGCCGATGCAAAGCAGTCGATGTCGAATCTTTTCTTTATCAGCTTTAGTCAGTTTCAACATCTTTAGTTCGACTTCAATCTTTCAACTTCAAGAATTAGACTTTCTTTCTCGCCTTTGATTGATTCATAACCACTTGTATGGTTACTAGCCGATTCATCAACTCGTCAAGAGTTTCTTCTAATTCTAGATTTTTTGGATTGGAGTCGCTAGCCGAAGAACATGCATTTATTATGGAAATCGAGTCGAAGAGTATTTAGAGTTTGATTCACATACCTCATTTGTATCTTCCATGTGTGCCATCAAAGCCGTGTCATCCGATAATCTTTCGCACTACTTCATAATCCGATTCATCTCCAAAGCAAGGAGTGCTCTTCTACCAACTCTTCTTGGTGGTGTCTTCTTGATCGCTTCCGACATTCACTTTATAATGTCCCGGTTTCTTGCGCTTGAAACAGAGGTATTCATCGTCTTTTCTTTTTTTTCTCAGAGTCCTTTTGATGAACTTTTGAGTGACTCGGGTGTCCACTTTTCATTCTTCGAATTTCGTTCATCATTAGAGCCATTTGTTCTTCCATTTCATCCAATTCATGAAGATTGTTAGATGAGCTTTCTTGAATCTCATTTGATGCTGCTGCAAGTGCTGTGGTCTTTGGTTCTTCCAGAGCTTTGATTATTGCAAATTTCGTGGTTGTGAAATCTTCACCGAATTCATAAGCTTTCGTATCCGAAAAGATCTTGAATGAGTCTTCTACATCAAGTCTCCCGGATTCTTCCATAGCAGTTGACCTTCATCTTCCAAAGACATTGGTAATGCCTTCAAGATTCTTGTGTTGATGACTTTCTTTGAGTATTCAATCTTGAGTAGATCTAGTTCATCCATGATAGCACTGAATCTTGTCTCCATTTGGTCAATGGTTTCTCCAGATTTCATCTTGAAATTCTCAAATTTTTGTTTTGCAACGGAAATTTTATTTTCCTTGATTGAATCTGTTCCTTCACAAACTAACTGAAGTTTGTCCCACATTTCTTTAGCAGTAGTGCATTCTTTCACCTTCAAGTACATGTTGCTGTCAAGAGTTCTGAGGATAAAGTCCATGGCAACATTGTTAAGATTGTTTCGCTTGCGATCATCACTAGTCCATTCAGATTTGGGTTTTGCAACTCGAACTTGTTCTCCACCAACAGTTTGCATATGAGTGATTTGAATTGGTCCATCAGTGAGTACATCCATCATTTCATCATGAGTAGCTGCTAGAAATGCTCGCATACGACGTTTATATTCGTCAAACCCGTCCATGTTGCACATAAGCATTTGTCTTGCATATTGATTGTTATCCATTGTGAGTGAGTGAAGACTGACAAAAGGATAACTGGAAAACTGAGCTTTCAAATAAGAACAACTAGAGGAGATAAAGAGCAAATGATATCCTGTTAAAGAAACACTGCTCCGATACCAATTGTTGGTCCCTTGGAAAGGCTAACACAAGTTTAGAGGGGGGGGGTGAATAAACTTGTCCCTAAAACTGGATTTAAAACAAATTATGATTCAGTTAAAAACTTGTGTGGAGTTAAGCTGACAAAGCTGAGATTAAGTCAAACTGACTTAAGCTGAAACTGAGTCAACCGGCAGCGGATATGTTTTTAGCCTTCTTCTTGATCTTGTTATTCTATCATGAAAACTGAGTGTTGTGAACTGAATTCTGGTGAATGTCAGTTGTGACTGTGAGGTGTATAACAATCAAGTATCACAATGCTGTAAGTAAATGCTGAATAAATAAATAAGTGCGTAAAGTAAATAAGATGAGAATTATAGAGGTTCCAGGTGGTGTAATCCTGTACGTCCTCTCTTCCCCTGTGGTGCGGAGGAAAATTCCACTAGAACTTTCGAGGTGAATCGTTACAAAAAGTCCTAAACAATAGTCCTTGGCTAATCCCTAGCTTCACTATCTAAACAAGCTTGTAGAAAGTAGAATTGTCGCTCTTCAAATGCTTGAACCACGGTCCTTGAGGTAGGATTGCCTCTTCACCCGCCTACCACCACACAAAACAAGCCTACCCGATCCTTGTCACAATCGTGGCGAAACCTTCCCGGTTTGCTTAATAAAACCTTTGATGTAGAATAGTTGGGCCGAGAATCAATAAGTTGATTCTTGTTTGTGGTTCTTCAAAGTGTTTAGTCCTTGATAAATTCTTGTAGCTTGAACACTTGAAGAAATACTAGATGTGATCTTGTTATAGTTCAGAGATGATAACAATTCAATAGACTGATGCACAAAATTGCTTGTTAATTCTTGTATATGCTATGTTCTATATATTTGTTGTTAGTGCAAAGTCTTCTATTTATAGTGTGAAGTCCAACGTTCAACTGGCTTCAATTTGAATTGTATCAACGTCTATCTTGCAACGGCTATATTTTCTGACCGTTCGCTGTGTCAGTAACTCATCCAATGAAATTGCTTTCTTTATAACGTTCGACCGTACGATCGCCTTGTTGGATGGTGACTCATAAACCGAGTTTCCTTATCGCTTTATACCGAGTTTTTCTTTTGTCGCTTCGACCGACTTGGAGCATTAACCGAGATTTTACTCTTCTTCAAATATCGCACTCAGCTTTTCATCCGATTATTATTGACTTAATCAGAGTACACCATGATTCATTATCATCTAAGAATTCATTGTCCTTATGATTCTTAGGTCTTCATACAAGATCTATAAAGTCATTTCAGGTCACCACAATCTTGCCTGAAGTCTAACTTTACAGTCTCGACTTATAATCTTCATAACCGAGTTTGAACCCTCGCTCTTCATTCTTCAATAACCGAGTCCGTGTCCCTCGCTCTTCAATCTTATAGATAAGCCAACCGAGTCCGTAACTCTCGCCGAACTTACCTTCTTCGGTTCCATGTAGGTGTATTTCGAGTCGGCTTTGCTTGTCTTGATGATTTCAGCTTTTCTAAATGATTTCCGCTTTTCGCTTTACGACACACTAACAATTACAAGTGCTTGTCCGATGTAACCTATACAAATATCGACTCTAGTAAAACTTATACATTCATTTCTAGACATCTTTTAGCTTTCCACTATAACAAACCGGCTTTAGCACTTCATCAATGGGGTTAAGATAGTATTTTAACAAATAAGATGAATTATCATCAAAACATAAATTTTATTTCCAACAAGATTATCAGAGCTCTCAAGCATCTTCCAGGAAGGAAAAGCCCGGGGCCGGACGGTATGCAAGCTATTTTCTTTCATAAACATTGGCATCTCTATAGGAATGATCTACTCCCTTTCCTGTTGAATGTGCTTAATAATGATTTAGAATTCTCAGAGGTAAATGATACCTATATTGCTTTAATCCCTAAGATTTCTTAGGCAAACACTCTTAAAGATTTTAGGCCCATCAGTCTGAGCAACACAGTGTACAAAATCATATCTAAGGTACTGGCTAATAGGCTTAAGCAGACTCTGGATTCAGTAATTGATCCATATCAGAGTGCCTTTCAAAAAGGCAAACTTATCACAGATAACTCAATTGCTGCATTTGAGGCTTTCCACACCTTATATGGTCCTGGAAACTATAGGAGAAATCAGATGGCTATTAAACTTGATATGATGAAGGCTTTTGATAGAGTGGAATGGGACTATTTGGAGCTCATGTTAACTAAAATGAATTATCCTCATGTTTTTATAAAGCTGATCATGAAATTTGTAACCACTGCCTCTTTCCAGGTCCTAGTAAATGGTCAACCTTCACCTAGATTTTGGCCAACTAGAGGCATTAGGCAAGGGGATCCTTTATCGCCTTTCATTTTTATTATCTGCTCAGAAGGTTTTTCAGCACTCATCAAGGAGTCTATTCTGAATGGAGAGCTCTCCCCTTTAAGATTTGGAAGAGAGGGACCTTGTCTATCTCACTTACTTTTTGCCGATGACAGTATTCTCTTTGCATAGGCAAACCAGAACAATGCCAAAGCTATACTGGATATCTTGAGAACTTATGAGAGTCTTTCTGGACAGAAGGTCAACCTAGCCAAATCAAATGCTTACTTCAACAAGAATCAGGAACTTGAAATCAGAGAGCAAATCATTGACACTCTTGGAATCCCTATTGGTAATGCAACTGGAAAGTATCTAGGTCTTCCCTTCATGATAGGGAGATCTAGATATGATATCTTTAAGTATATCAAGGACAAAATCTGGAAAAAACTTAATGGTTGGAGAGCAATGTATTTATCTACTGCAGGAAAAGAGGTGCTCATTAAGGCTGTGCTTCAGGCTATCCCAGTTTATGTAATGCAATGTTTTCTCATGCCTAAAATGTTGCTTGGTGAGATTATTTCTATGATCAGGAGGTTCTGGTGGGGGAATAATACCAAAGACTCTAATTCTATCTCCTGGATTTCTTGGGAAAAGATATGCAAACCTAAGACTAGTGGTGGTATGGGTTTCAGAGACCTAGAGCTTTTTAATCATGCCCTCTTGGCAAAGCAATGCTGGAGAATTATGGCAAATCCTCACTCTATTGTGAGTCAGATTTTAAAGTTTAAATATCACAAGCAAACCGCTTTTCTTCAGGCCAACTTAGGCTCTAGACCCTCATACCTTTGGAGAAGTATTTTGACAGGTCGTGATCTACTTTCACAAGGAATTAGATGGTCATTTGGGGATGGAAGGACTATCAATATTTGGAGACAACCTTGGGTGCCATTAGAACCAAGCTTTGTGATCTGTACCTATGGAAATAACTGTCCACTTCAAACTGTGGACCAACTGATTGAAGATGGAAACTGGAACCGATAATTGATAAATCAAACCTTCTTGCCTCATGAGATTGATGCAATTGTGAGTATCCCTATAAGCCAACAATCAAATACTGACAAAATTACTTGGCACTACTAAAAAAAAGAGTATATACAGTCAAGTCATGATACAAATTGGCACAGAAGATTCAAGGAGTAAGCAATAGTATTGGGGAATCTACCTCGTCAAACAACACGGCAAAAATATGGACTTACATGTGGACTTTAAAGATCCCACCAAAAGTCAAAGCATTCTTATGGCGAGCAGCTACAAATTCCCTCCCAACAACCTCAAATCTTCTGCGAAGAAAGATCTCAAATGGCCTCTGCTCAATCCGTGGGGAAGCTGAAGAGAATTGGCAACACCGCCATTCGATTGCGGATGGCTTAATCGAGTGTGGACGGCACATCAGGAATATCAACCGATTGTCCTGCAGAATCACATCAGCTTCCTCGATTTATGCTACCAGCTAATGAACAAACCTGTCCCCAACGCTGAGATCTTTTACCTGATGCTGTAGTTCATCTGGAAATGAAGAAATAATGCTATCTTTAATGGACTGTTGCCACAATCAAATCAAATCTTTCATCAAGCATCTACCTTTTTTTGAAGAATTCTGTAAAGCCTCCTCGATTGACGCACTTATTGACTGCAGCGAAATCATTCCCAAACGATGGTCAAAGCCCAAACCCGGCTACTTGAAGGTAAACGTTGATGCAAGTGTCAGGAATGGGCTTGGGGCGGCTAGAATTGTGATCAGAGATTGCAACGGCAGCCTTGTCGGGGCGATCTCCATTGAGCTTGGAAACGTCGCATCTGTTGAGTTTGCAGAGCTCAAGGCAATTCTTCTTGGAATCAAGGAAGCAGCGTGTATTTGGAGTGGAAACTTACTGATTGAATTTGATTCCTCTGTTTGTGTGGCAAAACTGGAGTCTGATGATGAAGATCTGTCAACCTTGGGCTCTATGGTGCGAAGAATAAAAAAACAAAGAGATTTTTCAGATCTTGCACTTTTAAAGTTATAAGCCGGAATTGCAACTTTCCAGCTGATAGGCTTGCTTTCTTAGGGTTTAGTATCCCTAATTTCCTTTCTGGGATTTGTAACTGGGGTACCCAACCCCCACCTAATATTGTCTCTGCTGTTAGAAGTAATATCGTCGGATCAATCATGGATTGACCCGATTACGCAGCGGAAGACATCAGATCTAGATCTAAACGAAACAAAGAACATAAATTGAAGATCTAAGGAGCCTACCTTTTTATGGTGCTTAACTCCAAGAACGATAGATCTCCAAGAACACGTATTTGAGAAGCAACAGTCTTCCAACGTGTGTCTCCCAGCAACACCAGGTGGATGGTGTTTCCCGCCGCCCGACCTCCTTGATATGCTACCGGAAAAATCCCGAAGATTTTTCCAACTCGAACCCTAAGAATAGAGGCCGAAATTTTCAGCCAATTTCTCTTGTGAATAGTGACGTGAATAGTGTGTGTCAAAAGGCTTGGAAGAACTCTCTTTATATAGGAGAGTAAAACTTAACCTCTAAGGATTAAATACTCTTTATATAGGAGAGTAAAACTTAACCTCCAAGGATTAAATAATTAAGAGATAATTATTACATTAATCCTTTTTCCAAATAACAGATAAATAAAATGATTATCCCAAACAAATTAAGATAAATCATATTATTATCTAATATTCCATGAATTATCAATTAACAAATAAAAGATAAATCACATGTCAAATAATTATCCAAGAAAACTAATTTCTCTCTAATTATTAACCAAATTTGCGCCACCTTTCATCAAAAAAAAAAGGTCCACGCATTTTTCCTATATTTGACCAATGAGGTCAAAAGGTCAACACACTAATTTGGGCCGAGTCTACGAAAAATGTATTTTCCGTGTATTTAATTATTTAGTCCAACTAAACAATTAATCCACATATCAAATTAAATAGCCCAATCCACTATTTAATTATAATTGAGGTGCAACGACGAGAAACCTATATGCTATATTAGGAGCCACGTCGGGGACCATGGACCCATATTCGGTAGCTACAATAAATTAGATAAAATTATTCGTCGACGTAATAATTATATCCAACCTATTAATTCCGGGATTACACCACCATAAACCCGAAAGCGAACTCTATCGAATATAGATAACTTACACTCAATTTATGAGTCGAAAGCGTCCATCGATATAATCATTACATACGGATAAATCCTCCATAGACTGTTCACTTCGATTCGGGATATTTCCGTAAACCCTTCTCGAAACATATTATCCTTATTTACCATCAACCCCCTTGTGATCAATTAGTTCATAACCAATATGATATGAACTCGGCCGATCGATCGCTTCTAGGGTTAACAAATAAAGGAATCGTTCGTCTACTTCCCGAGGGAAGGAATGGATTCCATATTCGTGATAACACGGACTACTCACTCATTCTAGAATAGAGCCAACGAGAAGTGTTGGACCACATACTACGAAGTGATCCTTACTAACACATCAAACTCTACCCTAGTCTAAGCAATCGGATCGTGATCACCTCGGGATTGAGATTAATCCATATATGATCATCTTGTGATTCGATAAGACTTCTCGATTACGGAATTATATCGAGAACTCAAATCAAATCGGTCCAGCCTATATGATTATCATCATATATAAATGCCCCACTAGGTACCCTATTACCGACGGTCCGGATAAGGCTGTCACACCTAAAGTGTTTTGGGCGCATTAATAGCAAATTAATCATGAGACCCATACTCAGATTAATAAACGCTACGGACTAAGTTAATTTTAAGTACATCTCACTAACTCAATCCTCTTGTGTATAGCCATACACTGAGTTATGTGATTACATAAACGAGGTACTTAGGGTTTTCAGTAGTGTCTTAATTATAAACATAAATGCATATAATAAGATGAATTATTAATTCTGTCCTAAAACAATTAGATAATTGTCTTTCGGGCACTACACCTTACAAACTCCCACTTGCACGAAAGGCAAGTGGATTAATTGTTTTAGAGCACACCCTTATTTATCTATATCTACAACATTCTCCCACTTGCTCAAAACAAGTGAGACGAATCCCTCAAATCGTACCCTCCAAGCGCATCTTAGTAATTCATCCTTCCAAGCACGACCGGAGTGTGCCGCCGCAGGTAGGTCAGTGACCCGGTGCGTACTCAGAATCTGAATACCATGTGACTTGGTACACTGATCAGGTAGGATGTCGGCTTGAGTCAATCTTTGGGATCGAAACATCGCCTTTCTATCTAATCCGGTGGTATGATTTCAATATGCCTTTGATTCAAAACTGAGGACTAGATCGACTTAACGATCTTCCTTCATTCGACATAAAGTCAGAATCAGCGTTATCACTTATATTCTAGTTTGCACCTGAATATACTAGCATATTATTCCTCATTCTCCCGAAGATACTTGAGGATTCACTAAACATCCCATTTCGTATTCATCCTCAAGTTTAGATAACCATTCCTGAGAGGTAGGGTAGACTACATCGTTGAATGTTGCATAAATGCAAGAATATCTTAACCAGGTGAATGGATGGGATTGCCAATGATCGATTCTCGCGGATTTGAGCGAATCAAATCCTTTAGAATGAATCCCGATGGCATGTCAGACTCTGACTTCAAATAACACACCCATGTTGTTTCCAACTGTTTCAGTCTTACCATTCACAAACACTAATCTACATACTACTTTACTAATATTGATGCCAAGTCTACAAAAGACTTATCAACATTCTGGTCAAGTCCACATATTAAAATATATGACTTTGAAATGACCTAGAGGTTTGCTTTAATCCCCAAAGGATATAAGCTATAGCAGGCATCCTGCCAAAGGTTCTTTTTGAATAAATTAAGATACCGTTAGTCTCGCAAAAAGGTCTTAGGGAATCACCCCTATTTTCTGCTTTGTAACGAATCCGTTATTTGTTCTTAGCTAAAACCCTTATGTTCTGAATGAATTCAGATTCCGTTGTTCGGCAAGGAAGTCTTAGGGAATCACCCCTATTTCCCGCTTTCTGACGAAATCAAGCAAGACTGAGTAGTAAGAGAGATCACGGTCTGGTTAACTCTCTACCTTTTAGGGAATCACCCCTAAATTACTCAGCTTTACCGTGAAAGTTAAACTTTCCTATTCATTCTACTCTTCTTCATGTAGTTCCAATTACTCCCATTGGGCCTGAGATACTCAGGTGGTTCTACAAGAGTTCGAACAGAACTGGAGTATCAAAATCCATTCACAGGGTTATGGCTTTTAAACCAACCTCTATGATCAGGATCCTATACAGCCCACGAAGGACTATAGGTCATCAATCTACCATATAGACCGTAAGGTCCTGCAATGGGTAATGGACAAACCATACTCCCACTGCGTTCGGGGTGGATTGATATACTGATTTAGTTTAGTAGTTCTTATTAGTGTTATCACTAACTGCCGGTGTTGGATGTGGACTGAACAAATCAGTTAGTAACATCTTGAGTACAAATACTTCAAGATCCAAGGTTGTTATTTATAGACTCTATCAGACCGAGTTTGACAGTATAACCGTCATTCTCTGATTTTACGAGTTTTATAACCAACCTTTACTCAATGCATTAAGATACTTCACAACCTGAACGTGTATGCAAAATTGCCAGTCCTACCTTCAAGCACTCGGTGCTAAATGCCTCTATTTTCGGAAGGGGGGTGAACCGAATTCACTCATTATCCACAAATGCTTAGGCATCTTTTTGGTAGACTTCTCGGTTTTTCATAACAACGTAAACCGTTATTTTGCAACCAATATCTTAAATGAGTTCAGCAGCGTATCGTAGCACATCAATAACTATATAAGGCAAATTTATGGTGTATCCCTTAGTGAAAACATTTCACTGGGAGGCAGGCCGAGCATCAGTCCCGAAGACTATACAACAACCTATTTCTGAGTATGGAATACTCTATCTCTGGTGAAATCAGAGATTTCCTCCAAATATTTTGGATAAACTTACGGAGTTTCGAGTAGTTATCAGACAATATATCACTACTCAGAAGCTCCCACTAGCTTGTATCTTTCATATGACCCCGAAGGTCGATATGAGCAGGCTATGTAACTTCTTTAAATCTATTACCCTTTCCCGATTGAAAGGAAACTTAGTCATTGTTCCTTTGAGACAGTGTCCTTTGACTGGGAGATAGGAATCACCCTAAGCCTGTCTTCAGATCTTGTCTTTAGGGAATATGCACTAATTAATAGAATAGAAAGAAGCGTTTATCGAAATACGGAAACCATTTGCGTTTATATATTTTAAGATGTGTTACTAATACCTTTTCAACAATGATTAGTGGTTCTGACTTTATCAAACAAAAGTCCGAGTCTGAGGTTCGTGCTACGAATGTTATATTTATCGTCAATAAGACCAACAAATTATCCTATTGAAAATGAATAGGTTCATTCCAACGAATCCGAAAACAGAAAATGAATTTTCTGTGATACTCAAGAATTGAATCCGAGATTCATTTCCTTATATCACTCCCACTAGTCTATCTGAAAGAACTGCCCGTTGTCTATTTTATTTATCGTTTAATGCAAAGCTACCTAGTTCTTCAAAGAACTTTAGCTTTCGAGAAAATTGCTAGGATGCATTGGACAGTGATCCGAAATCACTTTCCTTATCCTCTAATTTCCAATTTATTAATTTTCCGGTATAGCCTTAAAACTACTTAGTTTAGATGACTAACACGTATGAACATTCTTTCCAATTCCCGACATTCCTTAGATGGAAACAGTCTTGAACTAGCAGTTCGTTTGAGTAGACTCTACTCTTGAACTGTGGGATGTTTAGTGTTATTTGCTTGGACTATCGATTTTTCTAATCGACAAATCATAAGACCAAAGCTCCCACTAGTTTATCGGTTCCAAATACCGTCTAACTAGCAACACTTTGTTCGAATGGTTTGAGAGATCATAATAAAGCTCTCACTAGTTTATCGGTTCCAAATACCGTCTAACTAGAAACACTTTGTATTTATGATTTTTCAAAGATTAGAACATCACCTAGAACTAAGCTCCCACTAGTTTATCAGTTCCAAATACTGTCTAACTAGCAATGTTGTGTTCATGATGTTTCAAAGATTATAAAATCTCCAGAACTAAGCTCCCACTAGTTTATCAGTTCCAAATACTGTCTAACTAGTAACGCTTATTCTTGTTTTTCCAATGAATGGAAAAACTCTAGTGCAGTCCATTACACATTTCTAATGATTCAGAAAAACAACAAATCATAAGGCTAAGGCTCCTACTAGTTTATCGGTTCCAAATACCGTCTAACTAGCAACGTCTTATGTATATGATTTTCCAATTTTTCAAATAGAAATTTGATGTGTAATTACACTTTTAAAATTCACTAAATGAATTTTGTCTGATAGTCCTATGTCATCTTTTGTAAGCTAAGTATGGTCGTCTCTCGTTCAACACGAGTGACACCCGTGACATACGTGTACTATGTCACTTAAGTTTTTAAAGGATCAAGAGAAAAATCTCTTCCGAAAAGTTAACTGCATTTATTGATAATAACAACGTACTTGTTACTTTCCACATTTTTATTGAAGTCCTATTACTAACAGTTTAGTAACCTAGAGATTTAGTTGTAAATAAAATGTCAGAAAGTTAAATTCAAAAATAAATTTATCACTACTAGATTTATTTTAGGAATAATAAACTATAAAAGAGTTTATCCTAACATTCCAAGGATTTAACCTCGCACCTCAGTGCCGCCATAGGGTAGGTCAAAGAGGTGATAGTTAAACTGAGACAATCTCTCTTAGTGATTAATCTTCGAGAATCAAACATCTCACGGGAATCAGACATCCCGGACCTTAATCACTGATTACCTTCCTTTTCTAGCCTGGATATTTCGAAAATATCCATAATGAGTGTGACCTACTATATCAGACCTCAAAGTACGCCCCGAGTATGCCGCCGTAGGGTCGGTCAGTGACTCAACGAGTACCCAAAATCTTATCCTTTTGGAGACCAAGCCTTGAATTTTGATAGGGGTGAACACCATCCGTAGGGGGCCGAAATCAAAGCGGCTCGAGGTGTCACCTTTCTCTAACGTGCTTGCATCTATAGTAGAGGCCGTGGGGTTGGCTGTCGCCTTCCCCACTCCCACTCAATATTTTGAAAAAGTGGTGGGTTTACTAATTACGGTTTCGGCCTTGACAATAAGAAACAATGAATCAAAGTACTCCGAACAGGGTCGGTTATGTAGGCAAGCCTACGCCGTCTTATTCGTTGGAACATATGTGACAGTTCAGGCCAATCCGGCAAAAGAAGCCCCGTTTAGCCCGAAGGCTTATCGGCTATGCTAAGTCCTGTCGAACTGTTGTAACGTACATCACACGTGGAGGGGAGTCGAGAGAGCCGAAGCTCGGTTGAACTCGCCCAACCATGGTTAGACCATTTCCGAATCCATGTACTAAGATTCTCCGATTTCTAAATTGTCACCCAAAGCGTAATCTCGTTTCTGTTTAAGGTGGGTTCAATGAGAAGCCATCACCGAAAAGCTCAACGATTTATCCATGTGGGATTCACCGAGAATCCATCACTAAAATCGTAACGATTGACAAAACCCGGGTCCTCGGTTTTTATAATTAGCTACTTATTATTTAACTACCACATATTAAATTAATAAGCATTCATACTAATTATTCGAGTTATACATGCCTAATTTATTCGAAATAAACTAGCTACATGTATGCATTGGAGTGGAATAATGAAGATGCAAGTCATGGCAATTTTCCGGTTTAAAGCACGTAATTTTGATCAAACACAAAATTATACCGAAAAGTAAACACCGAGATGGATCGTTGGTACCCCCGACTAACTATTTTCTAAGGAAAAGTAAAACTTATACTATGTCTTCGAGTCTTGATCTTCAAACTTGAATCATCCGGATCTTCAAGGCTTCGATCTTGACACGAACCACGAACGACGAGGAGAGGAGGCCGTAATATACCAATATATTTAAAATATATCTATATTAATAATTGTTTTTAAAAAAAAGGTTTTTTTATTTATTTTTTTTAATTTTAAGTCTCGGCTGATCAAATATATATATATTTTTTTCTTATGTCGGCAAAACAATTAGGTTATAACAATAAAAAAAATTGTGCATGCAAAACCATGCAAAAAAATATTGATGCCGTGTAAACCACTTTTTTTTTTTTTTTATTCAATCAGCCCTAGCCGCCACACCCAAAAAAAATTTGCCGTGACCCTGAACAAAAAAATTTTGCCGCATCGGAAAAAAAACGCCGTGGACCTAATTTGCCGGAAAAAAAATAAAACAATCGGCCTCCTTCTTTGATATCTTGATGATTTTCAACACCATGATCTTCATCGTCTCGAACCCGGAACAACCAAATTACAATAAAATATGCTAATTTTACACATAATTTTCGAAAAAGACATAAAAAAAATACAATTCCTATGCTCAATTGTTACTAAACAAAGGAGCTACAAAATAGATCTACGGGTAAACAATACCAACCACAATCCATCTCTTCAACCACAACATTCACAAGCATACAACATGAATAAATTTCGAATTTACCAAAAAAAAACGAAATAAAAACACCTAAAACATGCTTTTCCACTCCAAGATCTAAAATTCATATACTTTGATCGTTAGATCAAAGGCTCTGATACCACTTGTTAGAAGTAATATCGTCGGATCAATCATGGATTGACCCGATTACGCAGCGGAAGACATCAGATATAGATCTAAACGAAACAAAGAACATAAATTGAAGATCTAAGGAGCCTACCTTTTTATGGTGCTTAACTCCAAGAACGATAGATCTCCAAGAACACGTATTTGAGAAGCAACGGTCTTCCAACGTGTGTCTCCTAGCAACACCAGGTGGATGGTGTTTCCCGCCGCCGGACCTCCTTGATATGCTACCGGAAAAATCCCGAAGATTTTTCCAACTCGAACCCTAAGAATAGAGGCCGAAATTTTCAGCCAATTTCTCTTGTGAATAGTGACGTGAATAGTGTGTGTCAAAAGGCTTGGAAGAACTCTCTTTATATAGGAGAGTAAAACTTAACCTCCAAGGATTAAATAATTAAGAGATAATTATTACATTAATCCTTTTTCCAAATAAAAGATAAATAAAATGATTATCCCAAACAAATTAAGATAAATCATATTATTATCTAATATTCCATGAATTATCAATTAACAAATAAAAGATAAATCACATGTCAAATAATTATCCAAAAAAACTAATTTCTCTCTAATTATTAACCAAATTTGCGCCACCTTTCATCAAAAGAAAAGGTCCACGCATTTTTCCTATATTTGACCAATGAGGTCAAAAGGTCAACATACTAATTTGGGCCGAGTCCACGAAAAATGTATTTTTCGTGTATTTAATTATTTAGTCCAATTAAACAATTAATCCACATATCAAATTAAATAGCCCAATCCACTATTTAATTATAATTGAGGTGCAACGACGAGAAACCTATATGCTATATTAGGAGCCACGTCGGGGACCATGGACCCATATTCAGTAGCTACAATAAATTAGATAAAATTATTCGTCAGACAAAATAATTATATCCAACCTATTAATTCCGGGATTACACCACCATAAACCCGAAACTGAACTCTATCGAATATAGATAACTTACACTCAATTTATGAGTCGAAAGCGTCCACTGATATAATCATTACATACGGATAAATCCTCCATAGATTGTTCACTTCGATTCGGGATATTTCCGTAAACCCTTCTCGAAACATAATATCCTTATTTACCATCAACCCCCTAGTGATCAATTAGTTCATAACCAATATGATATGAACTCGGCCGATCGATCAGTTTCTAAGGTTAACAAATAAGAGAACTCGTCGTCGTCTACTTCCCGAGGGAAGAAATGGATTCCATATTCGTGATAACACGACTACTCACTCATTCTAGAATAGAGCCAACGAGAAGTGTTGGACCACATACTACGAAGTGATCCTTACTAACACATCAAACTCTACCCTAGTCTAAGCGTCGGGGCCGATCGTGATCACCTCGGGATTGAGATTAATCCATATATGATCATCTTGTGATTCGATAAGACTTCTCGATTACGGAATTATATCGAGAACTCAAATCAAATCGGTCCAGCCCTATATGCTTATCATCATATATAAATGCCCCACTAGGTACCCTATTACCGACAGTCCGGATAAGACTGTCACACCTAAAGTGTTTTGGGCGCATTAATAGCAAATTAATCATGAGACCCATACTCAGATTAATAAACGCTACGGACTAAGTTAATTTTAAGTACATCTCACTAACTCAACCCTCTTGTGTATAGCCATACACTGAGTTATGTGATTACATAAACGAGGTACCTAGGGTTTTCAGTAGTGTCTTAATTATAAACATAAATGCATATAATAAGATGAATTATTAATTCTGTCATAAAACAATTAGATAATTGTCTTTCGGGCACTACACCTTACATCTGCTTTATTAGATGACATTTCATAATATTAATGGAATTTAAATTTCAAAAAAAAGAAAGAGAGCTTTCAGCTTAGGGACCCTCCATTATGCAAAGAAAAGCAAGAAAAGCAATAAGACGGAGTACGTGGTCACAATCCATTCTTTTTTCCAAGCTTAACTTTTCCATTCCGTCCAAATTTGGGCGAAACATGTAAATTTGGACGGAATTCATCACAATTCGGACGTTGCGTCCAAATTTTGGACGAATTCCGTCCATTTTGGTCAGTGAAAGGATTGGGACGAAAAAAAATCCAAATTTGGACGGGTTTGACTGTATTTGGACGAAATCGTCCAAATTTGGATGGGGAACCTGAAAAAAAATGTCAGAAAATATTTGACCTGAAAAAAATGTCAGACGTTACAGTGGCCTGATTTACCAATTTCCCGTTTTATTCTGGTTTCTTTAAATTTTTTTTGGCAAGACGTTTCTTTAATTATTAATATGCACAATCTAAAATAAACGATATATATACCCACAAGCTCAACTGTGTGGAAGAGCATTTGCTATGCAGCATCCTACTTGAAGGGGGGTTTTGATGTTGTTAATGACTCTATCATTTGGAGTAATGCCAGTAATAAAGAGTATAGTGTTGCAGATGGGTACTCCTTCCTCTGTAAAGAAATCCAGCCGACCAATGATAAGATCTGGAAGGATATATGGAACCTCAAAGGACCGGCCCGCCTCAACTTTAGCATGTGGCAAACAACGCATGGTGCTTTGCCTACAATGTCGTTATTGTTCAAACGCCATGTTGTATCAACAGCCGTGTGCAAATTATGCAATGTCGCTGACGAGACTTGTTTGCATGCCTTGAGAGATTGTACGGTAGCAAAGAAACATTGGAAAATTCTTGTCCCAAAACCGAACTAGAGGGACTTTTTTTCGCATGTTGCCCCAGCTGACTGGATTCGACACTCTATCACTGATAAAGGAAAACATAAAAATTGGTCTTATCAGTTTAGAGATATGATTCATTGTATTTGGTACTTGAGGAACAAGATCCACCACGGAACTGAAGATGGTCATCCTCCCCTGCATGTGTTGATTTCCAAATCTGAAGCTCGAGTTCGAAACCTTAGACTAGCGTGGAATTTTGATTAGCCTTTCTTTGTGTAGTTCTCTTTTGTTTTTTTTCAATCCTTGTAAGTTGTGGTTTTCCACGTTTCCAATTTAATAAAGGGGGAATGAGGGAGAAGGACAGAAATATTTCATCAATTGAGTAGAAGGACAGTTTTTTAAAACTTTTGCATAAAGGACAAAACTATTTATTCATTTTGTCGAAATTCACTTGTGTTCGAAATTCACCGTTTATTCACCGACGAAATTCACTCGTCGAAATTCACTAATTTTCAAAATTCATCGTCGAAATTCACTAATTTTCGGGATTCACCGTCGAAATTCACCGTCGAAATTCACCGATTTCGGGATTCACCTTGGGAGATTCACCGATTTTCGGATTCATTTGTTTGTCCTTCTCGCTATAAAAATTATGCAATTGTCCTTCTCCCTGTAAAAAATATTTAGCTGTCCTGTTACTTAAAAATATTTCAGATTGTGTCCTTATCCCTAATTTTCCATTTAATAAAATGATCGTTTATTATTATTATTATTATTATTATTAGTATTATTTATTTATTTTTTAAGGTTTTATTTGATTATTCATATGCACAATCTTTGTCATGAGCGCACAAAACTGTTTTTTTAGGGCACCAAATACATCAATCGCGAAAATACACGGACACACACTTTTTCAACCAACTTTGAAGTTAAAAAAAGGAAATATAAAAATAAATGAATTAATTACACACAATTCATTAATGGGAATGAATTGTAGACAAGTCTCGGTGGCTTTTTCATTTTTGTTTTATTTTCGTATCAAGTTTTTATGATGTGATTTCGTCTCTTCCTTTTTTTGTCTTTTGGGACTCTAAGATTGTCTCCAATGGAAACTTAATTTGAGCTCTAAAAATTATGTTTCAAGTATATTAACCAAACTTGAAGATGCAGTGGGTACCTTTATTTCTACTCCATCTGGATAAATGCTACTTAAATCTCCAGATATGGAGTATCTCCTAAAGTGAATAGTGTGTCACTTTTCCTGCATTTTGTGTCCCACCATGTGGTGATGATGAATATTACATAAAATGGAAATAAATTGTGGTTAGGTATATTAGTTGAAGAAAAAGGTGTTTGAAGGATTGTATAAAAGTATATTTATTGGAGTGGATGTTTTTATAAAATGTTAAAAAATATAATTGAAACGGGAAACGATGTGTTTGAAGTGTTATTTAAATATGAACAATTGGAGACAGTCTAATAGATTACAAAGGCTAAAACTAAAACATCTTATGCTTTACACTTGGATTTTACAACACGATTTGTGGAGCTTTTCATATTTATATTGAAGGATAATGAAAAGTTAATCCGGCCATAAAGTCTATATCATGCCAACACGATTTGTGGAACTTTGCATATTTATATTGAAGGGTAATGATAAAGATAATCCGGCCATAAAGTCTATATCATGCCGTTTTATTTACCTCTTGTCCGAGTGTGAAGTGTTCGAGATATTGGGTTGATAGCCCATGTGAGAGTTAGTTGATGGCGTACTCCCGAGATGATGTTGGATTGTTGGTAAGGTTTTGATATATATTACCGAGAGATTGTGGTATTATTAAAATCTACGTAAAATATACTACCACGTATCGTCCCACAAAAGTGTCCACCTTTTGAAAATAAATTGTCTCATAAAAAGTGTATATTTTTTTTTCGAGGAAAAAAAAGTTACATTTAGAAAATCAATCCAACATTTAATGCATATTTTCCAAACATACACCTATAATATCATTTAATGTTTGTATATTCTTTTCATATTCCAAAACAAGCATTTATTATGAAATAGGGGTATATATGTTCATTAGTGTTTAAAATACAAACATTAATTATTTTTCTTAATCTGTTTGCACCATAAAAATTAAACACTTTTTATGGGATGAAAGTAATGGATAATGATAGGATTTTAATTTCACTGGTTTCGGTATTGGGTGAATGTAATTTTTTTTGACTTAAGGTGAATGTAAAATTAATACTAAAAATATGAGAAGTGAAGCTGTTGCCGCGAACTCCATATTGAACGTTGGTCCCGGAATAGTAATATGGGCCAAAATGGAGTTTGGTCCACTTACCCACACTATATGCCAAAACCATTTACTATCACCATCCTAAAATATAAATCTATTTCGTTTTTTTGGTTTTGTCTCATAATATAAATCTAGTTAAAATACCAATGAAATATTTATTATATTTTTTCCTTCTTTTATCCTTCATTTATTATATTTCATCCATCTTTCACTACTTTGCATTAATAACAATCAAAATTCATTTTAGACAAGTTTCATTATTTATATATAACTAACTTTCTTAATCTGTATGAAAAATACTAGAAAATTGCTAAAAATAACTATTACACACTTTTTTTTTGGAGACAAACAAAGTAGTATTTTTGAAGCAATGCATACAAATCACTAGTAAAATGGGACGCATTTTGGGATGGAAGTAATATTTTTGAAGCAATGCATACAAATCACTAGTAAAATGGGACGCCGTCAACGCTGAGTTTTTCGGTTTTTATTGGGTGCTATTAAACATGAAGTAAAATACCTTTTAATGAAAACTTAACCTTTTTTTAGAAACGAAAACCGGATTTCATATATATTACGTACAACACACATCAAACTATGAATCCAGTCCCCATATAGATATTATACATAATATTTCAATGTCAATCATTTCAGATGATGATAACCGGGAAATTGTTTTAACCATACTTATATGCCAATTTTATACGTAAATCAAAGTTTCAAAGCAGCAAAATACATTTAGGAAAATGATAGAGTTACTTCCTCAAGTTGACACAATTTCAACACCCAATATAATCTTGTGGTTGTGATTGTTTCAAGTATTTTTAGTTTTTTTACAAGTAAAAACATGTGGTGAAATGATGATGGTGTATAAATGGTGTAGACTTGAGAGATAACTCTATCACTTCTATATATTTAACATGATATTAATAATCATTAATCTTCATTTTTAAGTTAAGAAAACTAATGGCTTTTAATATTGCATGTAACCATCCCAAAAACAATTTTTTCACAAAAAGGGGCCATTCATCTACTATATAAGCATTACAGATAATGAGCCGTCACCAGAGCTAATGCATACTAATTATGTTTGAGCTTTCCTTTCGTCTTCTTAACCGGACTTTCAATGGAGCTCGAAATTCCTATCATGGACTACAGTGGAATGTCATCATCAACAATAGACTCAAACTTTACAACAGTTGTAGCTTTTCGAACATCGCCGAAAGATAGAACACTCTAACAACCAGATGGAGCAACCCCATCAATAGCAGTGTTGTGTGAAGAAGCTGAAATTTCTTCAATCGGGACTTTAGTTGATGGGGTGAAGAAATAAACATCTTCTTCGTCATCCTTAGTCGGATCAAAATGTTCTTTATCCCCTATTATGCTCATTGTTGAAGTTTCAATTGCTAATTCTTTTGCAAGGGGCTCAGCATTAGAGAAAACATCTTCGTAAAGATAAATCTTTGGAAGTGGGTACTTGTCACTGCACCTCGAATAAGCTTGTCAAAATACTTATTGTAGCGTACCACACGTGTTTCTTCTCCAAAGCTCCCTGCGATTCGGGGCACTAATAAACGTCCCAGAAAAACAATTATAATATGCCTAGATGAAGTCAATAATAACATGCAAATTCCGCAAATATCATAAATATGATAGTTAAAATGCCTAGATGAATTCAAGGTTTTTCGTACTCATAACATCATCAAATAATTAGAACATACAATAAAACAATTTAAAAATATTGTCTACATAAAACTAGCCGATTTAATTTATGGTTCCAAGCTAATCTAGTTTAATCATCCCTTTTTACCAAGAGCCAATTGATGAATATTAACAGGCAACAGCCATAACAAAAAACAATAAATAATACTACCATCACCGTTAATAAACCACAAATTTTAAAATGGTCATGATGTAAATCCAACTTGGTGTATCTTAATTAATAGGAATTTTTATAATTAAAATGTCTTTCTACTTTAAAAATTAAACCACCAATCAATGGTGTTGAAATTGATAATAAACACATCCCTAAACCAGAAAAGTTTTACATAAACCGATATACCAACTGGACTAATGACATGTATCTTTCCACCAATAAAAAATTGGGAAATTAGGGATAATGACACAATTTGGAATATTTTTAAGTAACATGACAACTACATATTTTTTATAGGGAGAACAACTGCATAATTTTTATAGCGAGAAGGACAAACAGTGAATCCTGAAAATCAGTGAATCTCCTTAGTGAATCCCGAAATCAGTGAATTTCGATAGTGAATCCCAAAAATTAGCGAATTTCGACAATGAATTTTGAAAATTAGTGAATTTCGACAGTGAATTTCGAACACAAGTGAACTTCGACAGTGAATAAATAGTTTTGTCCTTTATACAAAAGTTTCAAAAGACTGTCCTTCTACTCAATTGATGAAATATTTATGTCATTCTCCCTCATTCCCCCATAAAAAATTGCCACTTAACATGCCTATTAACTCTGCCATCTCACCTGCCGATGTGACCCACTATCCAAAAAAAATTCAGAAATTGGAAAATGAGGATGTGTCAGTCCTGACACTTGAAAATCAGGTCATGCCTTTTCTGACATTGAAATTCAGGTAAACGTAAGGTTCCTTACATTTAAACGTAAGGAATTCACATATCCGTCTGACACATACCATAGCTGTAAACGTAGGTTCCTTACCTTTAAACGTAAGGATCCTTACGTTTCAACGCAAGGAACCTACGTTTAAACATAAGGTAATTCAATAAATTAGGAAGTTACACTAAATGTGCATTTCTCTGCGTTTAAACGTAGGTTAAAACGTATTTCTCTACGTTTAAACGTATTGTTTCTACATTTAAATTCCTATTATCTACGTTTGGAAGTGGTAGATGGCAATTAATGTTGTTGTAAGGTACTTGTTCAATATACACCACATTAACGGGCTATTTTTCTCATTCCTTCAGAGTCTTTCAAGTTAATATCAATTTTCTAACCACTTCTTCATCTTTCAAGTCCATTTCTTCATAATTCAAGTGCTCAAATGGGTAAGTTTTTGCTATGTATTTTGTCTTAATTAAAATGCTCAATGTGATTATGTTATTTATGCTAGTAATGATATGTACTTAAACGAAATGTGTGTTTTTAGTATGTTGTTTATGTAATGTTTATACATCTAAGTAGTATGTTTAAGTTTTTTCTTAGTGTTATTGTTTAGGGTTTAATTACTAGGTTTTAGTGTAAATAATGATATGTATTTAACCGAAATGTGTGTTTTAAGTAGTGATTATGTTATTTATATTGTAGTAATGATAAGTATTTAACCGAAATGTGTGCTTTAAGTAGGTTGTTTATGTAATGTTTATACATCTAAGTAGTGTGTTTAAGTCTTTGGTATTATTCGATTGTAGTAAACTTTGGTATTGTTGATTTGGTATTGTAGTTTTGAGAAGTTGGGAAATTTGTTGTTGGTAGTAATGGAATTGTCCTTATTGATGGTTTGATCGTGCATAAGGGTGATGTTCCTACCCAAAATGGTACTGAAAATGGCTCTGTTTCAGAGACCATTGTTATTGGAAATATTGATCACACTTACACTTAGAGTGAAAGTGTTTTAAGTGTTAAAAGTCTTTGTTTCCTTGTTTGAAACATCTTAAAAGGGGAAAATAGTCTTTGTTTCCTTGTTTGGAAAATATCATGATGCCATAAATACATCCAAATTAATCATTCTTAGTGTTATTCTTTAGGGTTTAATTAGTAGGGTTTAGTATAAGTATGTTTTGTTTCTATTTGTGATAAATTCGCTTAGGTAGGGTTTTGAATTACTAGATTGAATGTCTATAATGCATTTTAAGTTGTTATCTAAGTTGATATTGAATGAGTTAATAATGACTTGAATTGTTTTTAAAAAAAGCAGATAATCACAACACTATGATTTTTGTCTCGTTCAACGGAGAATATACGTACGATCCTCTCTATAACCGATGGAATCATGTAAATGGATCGATGTTCTCATTATTTGTCCGAAAGAACATAAGATTGAATGTGTTGTTGGATAAATTGCATGTGAGGCTTGGTATTGATCGGTCTGAATCAAAGCTCGGCGTAAAAGCTTTGTTTACTTATGGTAGTGTGGGCAATATACCACCTGATGATATCTTAGTCGACGAGACACTACATGGTTACATCGAAGCGGCATCTGACAGTAAAAATGTAATTTTTTTTGTGTGAATGCCACACCAATGGAGGCAAACAATGAACCGATAATTGAGGATGATGGCATTGATATAAATCAAGATTGCAATGCTCCGGATGATAACAATAATTCGGATTATAGTCTTGGAAATTTCCCTTCTCCGGTACAAGAACTTGCTAGAGATCCAAATTTTAATCCGTTCGAGCAACAGTATGGATGTAGTGGGTTTGAAAACCATGTTTCGACACAAAGGCTTGGTGAAGCTTCGGACCAACCGTTTCGGTATCAACCAGTCAGACCAAGTCATAATCTTTCAAATCAACCTTCAAGTAGTCATGTTCATGTTGAAGTGGTTGGTGAATACTCTGCTCCGTTTGAATTCGGTCCTCCAAGTTATAATGTTATAAATAGCCAATCACACCAACCGTTTCAGTATCCTCCTAACCAACCTTCGAGTAGTCGTCCTCCACCTATCCAACATCCATATAATTTGTTTGGTGGATCAGTCAGTAGTTTTTTGACTTCTCCGTTTGCACCTCATATTCAAACCGATCAAACCGGCAGGGATGACAACAATAATCAGGGTGCAAATGCTAGGGCAAGTGTACGAGAAGATTATTCATAGAGGATTCCCACATTTGAAGATGATGAGTTACCGAAGTGTTTATCCACCGGTACGTTACATATGAATGACGTGAACGAATTGTTCATTGGGAAGAAATATGATTCGAAAGAAGATTTTAATTTGAAAATAAAATCGTATGCGGTTGCAAATAATTTTCAGATGAGCTTGGGTAGGTCGGACACACGATTCTTGTATTACACATGTCTTAACGATACATGCAAATGGCATGTAAGGGCAAAAAGGGTGAATACAGATAGATCACGTACATTTTCGATCACACCGTTGAATGATGTGCATACTTGTTCCTCTCAGAATGCGGATAATGACAATCGACAAGCAACACCTATTGTTATTGCGAGTCTGTTAAGTCAGAAAATGGAAGATCTCGGCAATTAGTATAAACCCAGACATATTATGGAGGACATGCTCACAACTTATAGTGTGCAGTTGACTTATGACCAAGCATACCGAGCTCACGAGATGATGAGAATGATGGTTAGAGGTTCACCGACGGAGTGTTACAATGCGATACCCTCGTACTTGTGGATGGTGCGTAAGGCCAATGAAGGGACCTATGTTGACTTTCAGCTTGATAATCTGGGAAGGTTCGGTAGTTGTTTCATGTCTTTGGGAGCAAGTCGTCGTGGGTTCAAGTATTGTCGACCTATTTTGTGTGTCGACGCCACTCATCTAAAAACCCGTTTCTCTGGGCAACTATTTATTGTTGTTGTTGTAGATGCCGGTGACCACCTATTCCCTGTAGCCTTCGGTATTGCTGAAAAAGAATGCAACGATTCTGTTAGGTGTAGTGCCCGAAAGACAATTTGTGTAATTGTTTTTAACAATGGATGACAGATTTTATCTCACCTTATTACTTGCTTTGTGCTTGTAAATAATACACCGCTCGCAAACCCTAAGTATATCGGTATGTAACCGCTTAACTCGGTGTATGGCATGCACGTGAGGATTGAGTTAGTGGTGATATACTTAAATTGTTAGTCCGTGGTGAACTTAATCGAGTTTAGGGTCTCTTGATTAAAACACCAATAATGCGCCCGTAACACCTTAGGGTGTGATAGTCTTATCCAGACCGTCGGTAGAGGGTACCTACGTGGGGCATTTATATATGATGGCATTCATATAGGGCTGGACCGATTTAATCTGAATTTCTCGGTATAATTCCGTAATCGAGGAATCTTATTAAATCATTAGATGATCATATATGGATCAACCTTAATCCTGAGGTGATCACAGGATGCTGCTTGTCCCGGGGTAGTGTTTGATGTGTTAGTTACGGTTCACTTTAATATGTGTTCCAAGCCACTTCTCATTGGCACTATCTCCAGATGAGTGAGTAGTTCTGATTTTCACAGACATAGAATCCATTCCTTCCTGTGGGAAGTAGAGAGACAGTCTCCTTATTTGTTAGCCCTAAGAAAGTGATCGATCCCGGGAGTTCACATTTGACTAATTAGCTACTAGTCAGATATGTGTGCTAATTGATCATCAGGGGGTTAATGGTAAATAAGGATAAGATATTCTGAGTCGGGTTCACGGAGACTTCCCACTCGTAATGGACGATCTATGGAGGGTTAATCCGTATGTAGTGATTATATCAATGGACGCTTATTCACTCATGGGTTGAGTATAAGTATACATCTATAATCGGTAGAGTTCGTTTCGGGTTTATGGTGGCGTAATCCCGGAATTAATAATTAATGTACTTATTACGTTCGACGAATAATTAATTATTGGAGCTACCGGTTATAGGTCCATGGTCCCCGATGTGGCTTCCGTAATTCGGACTAGTAATCTTGTTACTTGGGCCTCAGTGATAATTAATTGGCTGGGCTAATTAATTGATATGCATGGATATTATTTAGTTGGGCTAAATAATATAATACACATAAAAGACATTTTTTATGGGCTTAGTAACCCTATGTGTGTGGCGCCTAAATGAAGGTTATTTAATTAGAGAGAAATTAGTTTTCTTGGATAATTATTTAACATGTGATTTGTCTTTTATTTGTTAAATGATAATTCATGGAATATTAGATAATAATATGATTTATCCTAATTTGTTTGGGATAATCATTTTATTTATCTTTTATTTGGAATAAAGGATTAATGTAATAATTATCTCTTAATTATTTAATCCTTGGAGGACAAGGTTTACTCTCCTATATAAAGAGAGTTCTCCCAAGTCTTAAGAAAAGGGAAAATTTCGACCACCATCAAATAAAAGAGAGAAATAATTAGTTTTCTTGTCTTGGGTTTTTGGACCAAGAAAAACTTTGAGTTTTTCTTGGTGTTGCATATCAAGGAGGCTCGTGTATCAAGAAGGGTGTCCACCAACCGCCGTTTGGAGAACACATCGGAAGATCAAGGCGACTCTTCCCGTTATTGGTAACATAATCTTAAACCCCCTTGTAGTACTTAAGTCCTTTAATTATGAATTGTGTCATATAAATCGTGATCCATCCGCTGCGCATAGATCTAACTCGTTTAGATCTAAGAACCTGCATCCTTCAGATTCATGGGGGTATTTCATGAGACAATTGAGGGTGGCCATTGGAGGTATCCATGATGAAAATTTGAGCTTTATATCTGACAGACACAAGGCTATTAGAAATACGGTTGGTCAGGTATTTACCGATGCATATCACGGTGTTTGCTATCATCATTTAAAGTGCAATCTAACAAAAAAATGGAAGGATTGCGGTTTTTGTGAAGACACATTCTATCAAGCAGCCGATGCATTCTCGGAGGCCGAATTTCTCCAAAAGTACGCCCTGATCAAGGCACAATGTCTTGGCGCATATCTAAAACTAGAAGAAATAGGTTCTGAACGGTGGACGCGTGCCAAATTTCCTGGGAAAAGATACGCCTTAATTACAAGCAATTACGCTGAAAGTTTCAACTGTGCGATTAGAGGAGCTCATCGTTGGCCCGTTCCTAGCCTCTTGGAATTCATTAGAGCTACACTGCAGAGATGGTATAATGATAGACGACAGAAGGTGCTTGATTGTGCGACTGTGTTAGCACCGGAGATCGATACAATAGTGGCTTCGAATATTACTGCTAGACGGAAGTTCAGGGTTAAGCCTATTAACCCCGATGAGTTTGAGGTTCATGGAAATAACTTGTTTCATGGGGTGGTAAATCTACGAGAGAGGAAGTGTTATTGCGGTTATTTTCAGAAAATGGAAATACCATGTACGCATGCTATAACAACCGCAGCAACACGCAGAATTAGTCCACCCGAACTCTGTTCACCGCATTATAGAGCTGAATGTTTCAAGGAGATTTGCATGGGTAGCATATATCCAGTTCCTAACAGGGAGGATTGGGATGTTCCGGAGGCGGTAAGAAACATGAAAGTCGGAGTGCCTAATATGAGATATATGGCTGATGCCAGTGGAGCTCCAAGAAGAGGTAGAATTAATACCACTAGAATCCCTTATGAATGGGAACGTCCAGGCCATCAGAATGTATGCAGTAACTACAAACATCCAGGACATAACAGAGCCAGTTGCACGCAATACCGGTAGGAAGTCATTGTTTTTGTTATGGTGATATTAGAATGGATCGTTATTGTGTAACGTATTAATGGATTGTAGTATTTTATTAATGGATTGTAGTAATGATTGTATTCACTTATTAATCGGAATCAAGTTTGTCTTGTATTACACTACCTCTGTAAAACAAACAGTAATTATTACGGGGCTTACACATACAAAAAAAGAGTAATGATACGTTGGCTTACATACAGGGCTTACAAACATAAAAACAAAGAGTAATGATACATTGAGATAACAATAAGATGGCGCTTAATTAAACTAAGGGTGATAATTAAATACAATAGGATGACGCCTAAATAAATGATCTTCAATGTTTAGTAATCACCACATTAAACATGACGTGATTTTCTATAGGTTGATCAATGACTTCAAAGCTGCATTCATCTCCCGCATTTAGGTCATTGTCCGTAATGAAATCATTCAACCCGCTTAAATGAACTTTTTGATACAAATAGACAATTCTAGCAGGATATGATTCCCCTGTGGCAATTTGCAGTTCCACGGTCTTGTTTCGCAACATGTCGTTTGTTCTAGCAAATGCCTTTGGAATATTCTACAAATCACAAACAAATTTAAATACGGTTTCAAAATGGGGAAAAAGATAACAAGAAACCAACTAAAAATATTTTAAATATCTCACCACATAATAACAACCATGTGAAAATACCCAATTTGCCAACGTCCTCTGAAAATGGGGATTTTGGTTACCTGCACCTGCATCATCATCTTCTTCACTCTCGGACTCAGAAAAAGTCTTCTCACAAGAAGTGTGATCCATCACAATAGTGTCGAAAGTGAAATCCCCCCTGTGTTCAAACACTATAAACTCCCTCTCATTCAAGTAATGATCCGCCACATACTCCTCCCAACCATCCCCAAAGAAACGAAGAATTGCATTGTCTGTGGCTCCAACCCTCACTTCCCATGTCCCTAATCGGCTTTTGAGAACGGCCCTATCTAGGTTCCTCAGCGAGTCGTTCAACCTATTAACGTATGCTGGAGGTAGTGTCTATGAAAAAAGAAACATATCACGTTTGTTCAATCATAATACAAGTGATATAAATGTAAGTTAATTAATAATGACATACCAAACTTGTTGCGAAACCGCCATCAAGAACTTTAAAGATACGATCATTATCCATTTGCTTCAGTGTAGATTATAAATTGAAAGGTGAAGAAGTGGTTAGTTTAAATTGACTACTTGAATGATGAAGAAATGGACTTGAAAGATGAAGAAGTGGTTAGAAAATTCAGATGAACTTAAAAGCCTTTGAAGAAATGAGAGAAATGGCTCATTCATGTGGTGTATATTGAACAAGTACTTGTACAACAACAATTATTGCCATCTACCACTTCCAAACGTAGAGAAATGCACTTAAACGTAGAAAAACTACGCTTGGACGTAGAGAATGTTGCATTCCCTACGTTTGGATGTAGGTTCTCTACGTTCCAACGTAGAGAATGTTGCATCCCTACATTTGGACTAGGTTCTCTACGTTTGGACGTAGGTTTCCTACGTTCCGACGTAGAGAATGTTGCATTCCCTACGTTTGGACGTAGGTTCTCTACGTTTGGACGTAGAGAAATTCACATTGAATGTTGTATTTTAAGTTGTTATATAATTCGATACAGAGATGGTGTAAATAATGACTTGAATTTGAGTTGTTTTTTAAACAGATTGAATACTTATCAAAACAACAAAACAATTTACACCAAAAATATAAATGGCTAACAACATACACCAAAAATACCAAAAATAACATACACCAAAAATACCTACACAAAGTTTGTCAAAACAACATACACGAAAATACCTATATATCTACTATTTGATTAAATAGCTGCACCCAAAGTTTCTTTCTTAGCAACGGCATATTGTCATGATGGATCAGTGTAAACCTTTCTTTGTGCATCAAATGCTTAATGAACATGACCGTATAATATGAATAGTGTAAGGCTGTAAAAGATGGATACGGAATCGGCATTTGTGGTACGAGTAGGCAATGGCCATATACGGTTCAAAGCATCCTAAACGGACCCGACGCTTTGATGCTTAGCCTTATACTTCGTCCCCGACGACAATCAAACACCCTAATCTTCCAATCGGGAATAGACACTTGGTATCGTGAGCATGTCCGTGTTTTCATACGCATCGACATGGCCGCAAAAGGTGGTAAACACATGCAAAAATAAGTTAGAGATAATGAAATCAGAAATATGGAAATTTCAGAAATATGAAAATGAAGTCACAAGAATATACTTCTCGGTCTAACTTTAAGAGGCTCATGGAGACGTGTGAACCACGCCTTGCCCACCGGTTCTGTAAGGCGGAAACCAGCTGCGTACCCTGTGGGAATCGTAATTGGGGGCGGATGTTCTTGTTGGTACCACATTTTGAAATTGTTTTCCAGCTCATCCGGAAACTTTTTCAACGGTGTCCATCTCACAACGTTATCACCGGGCAGACTGACTAAGTGCGACCCATCAGTTAAATACTGTGGTCGGCTAGTAGTCTGACGGGTCATCAATCTTCTGTCAATTGCATTCATCCGCCTTTCGTTTACCCAATTGTAAAACACTTGGACCACCAGCTAAAAAAAATTCAATACATGATCAAGTTAGATAGTTTTTCACAATATAATTTATAGTTTCGAAATTAAAAATCAAATAAATTAATATAATCAATCTCAGGCTCCACAACCGATGCCTCGGGAGGGGGAGGGGTCGTAGCCTCAGGAGGGGTAGTAGCATCGCCAGTATCTGCATCAAAATAGGCACTCTCATCAATTCACGATAACAAACAATATCTATGTTAATAATACAAAATTCAATATAAATCACCATACTAAACAATAATTAGATGTAAGTAACATAATGCTTACCCGAATCAAACGTAGTCTCCATATAAGGATCGTCCACCAATAAATCATCGACGAAATCCACCTCGACTCCCTCCTGCTGAACTCCCTCCAGATGCACACCTTCTTGCCCGGGTTGGGAAACTCCTTCAAGAATCTTATCATACCCGAACATCATCACCGGGTTGTCGGACAGGGTAGGCGATGGATGAGTATGCTGATGCGTATGCTGACCAGGTGGAGGCTGATGAGTATGCTGACCAGGTGTAGGCTGATCAGTATGCTAATCAGTATGATGACCCTGTGTAGACCGATCAGGGGCAAACTGAGAAGATGTGGCCCGGTTAGTATTATGTGGAGGGGGTGGATGAGGTGGAGGAGATGGAGGCCGATGAGGGGTAGACAGAAAAGATGTTTCCCGGTTAGTATCATAATACATAGAACTAAATTTATCGCATAAAGAAATTGACAATGAAATAAATTTTTACCTGATCTCTGGATGACAGCGTTTGCATCAACCCCTTAAGTTCAAGAAGTATCGCCCCATGCTCATTCTGCCGCTGAACCACCTCTCGAAGTACTTGCCGGTTCTCATCATTCTGCAGACGAATTTCCTCCCGAATGTCATTCAGCCCATTATCTATCCTTCTCTTCACAGCCCTATAAAGCCCAGCAGATTCATCTTCTTCCGCATGTAGCATCTCAGTGTAGGAACTGTGCGGCACACGTCGTGAATGAGGAGGTAAAGGGGTTTACTATTGTGAAGTAGAGGGATGTGAAGTAGAGGCTGACTGTTGTGTAGTAGAGCATGGCTGCTGTGTAGTAGTTGGACGTCCAGGAGGTGGCCGTGCAATTGGTACAGGCCGTTTGATCACACGTGGCGGCTTATTAATCTCCGCATCAGGGATGCCCCTATCTAGCATCAACTCCCTATCAACTTCCCAGATATCCTATACACGGCTCTGCAAACAATGTATATTTAATTAGAATTAACAATAACAACATGTTTAACCATACCGGATATAATTAAAAGAAAATTTTTATTAAGCTTATTACCTTCTTTGCCTTCGCCAACAACCCCTTCCACTGCGGAGGGGTAGTCTTGCAACTCCATCTCATCATCCGAGAAGCCGCATCATGAGCTCTGAGGGTGGCAGTAATAGTCGGAACAACAATGTCCTGGAGGGTCTCGTAAGCCCAAGACTGTAAGGCATGGATAACCCCTTGTACCGTCACCATTCCTTCTGGACTTTCCTTGTAGGTATTCATCATGAGACAGATCTTTCTATAAGTCTGATCCCACAACCAAGTACCCAATGGAAAGTCATTTAGGCCTTCTACATTCTCGACCAAATAGAAGGTTTCACGAGGTACCCTAGTAGTCTCATCATGACCCATCATAATCCCATGAATAAGGTAGACTAAACCTACACGGTAGAGAACTTCAGGAAGCTCACTCTGATCCAATAACCATCTCTCAATATCCGGTAAGGTGATCGGTCTTTGGTCACGAACTCAGGATGATGGATGTGGCCGTATATCCCTTCAGCAAAACACCTAGAATAACGTTCGGGAGATTCCGGGAGATCACCAAACCTAAAATAGGTAATCATGCAAAACTCCCGCCTACCGAACTTCAAGGTCGTCTCACCAAATCTAAAATGAAGCTCACCGGGCACATTCGGATAAACGGCACTAAAACATACATATTGCAAACCAATGGAGGAAAACTGCCACTCCTCGTACATTTCAATGATTTGTCGAAAAACCCAACCTCTCAATGTTCCCTCAAATCCGATCCTTCTCATTTGAATTTCAAGAAGATCCCAGAGCTTGGTCTTTTCCCCTCTAAAAATCCATGTCAAATTTTCCTTTACTTTGTAGACATCAGAACCATGAGGGACAATCAACTGTTAACAAATAGCATTGTCTCAAAAAAATAGTAAATAGAATTTATACGTGTGTGTGTGTGTGTATATATATATATATATATATATATATATATATATATATATATATATATATATCACATATATATATATATATATATACTATAGTATATGTATAAAGTGAATAGAATTGTTTATAAAAATAGTAAATAGGATTTATACATGTGTGTTCACATATATATATACTATAGTATATGTATAAAGTCAATAGGATTGTTTCAAAAAATATTAAATAGGATTTATACATATGTGTGTGATATATATATATATATATATATATATATATATATATATATATATATATATATATATATATAAATGTCTTATCATTTGTTTTATCATTTTTTTCGGAATGTCGTTGTTTTGTGTTGTATTGTGTTGTAACGTTAAAGGAGGTAAAGAAGAAGAGAATAGTGTTTTTATGAACGTCATAGAATACTTGATGATGACGAGGGAGAACAGATGACGGACGGAGCCGGCAGAACAGAACTTATCTTTTCAATCTAACGGGTGCCTCACTTCCGGCCGAGGATTTACCCGGCCGCTGTGGGGACGGGGAAAAGATGCTCTATTTAGCGAGACCTAATGAAATTTTCTACGAGCTACCTACCGGGACCCCCAATACAAAGCCTGGGGATTAGGCATGACACAGCGGATCAGAAGGAATCGAAAACACCCTAGGGAAAAGCATGCAATTCTAAGAACCTCATCAGGCCGAGGCGTACCATGGAATTCAGTTCGAGATATTTGTTCTTGTATTTTCCAATGATATTAATTTGTTACCGATAATTTCAAGGGATGTTCTCATACTAATATATTATACTTAGTTTCATTAGTATACTTTTTTTCATTAAGGCACAAGAAAAAGTTAGTATCTCACTTAATGCACAACCAATATTTCCAATAACAATGGTCTCTAAAACAGAGCCATTTTCAGTACCATTTTGGGTAGGAACATCACCGTTATGCACGATCAAACCATCAACAATACCAACAACAAATTTCCCAACTTCTCAAACCAACAATACCAAACTACAATACCAAATCATACCATCACAAAATACGTAACAAAAAACAAATACATTTGAATTGGAAATTTATCTTCCACTACAACAACAACATAATCAACTGTTAACAAACAAATGGAATTGATTATTTTCAACAATCAAGAATGAAAATGCAAAATAAACCCTAAACCATGACTAAGTCTAAGTTTGTAGCCACAAATTGAATGTTTTTATCAAATTACAATCAAGAATAACCTAAACACTAATAACCTAAACTGTAGAAAAAACTAAACTGGAAATCTTCATACAAAACTGGATAAAAAATAAAATAAAATAAAAACTGCAGTTCTCTACGTCTAAACGTAGGGTCTCTACATCCAAACGTATAAACCTTACGTTCATACGTAGAGAAATGCAGGTCTCTACGTCCAAACGTAGAAAATACGTTCTTCTTTATAAAAAAAAACACCTTCTTCAACCCATAAAACGAAAAATCATGCTAAACCAACAAAATCAGGCTAAACAATATCAGGCCAACATAACAAAACCACTACAAACCACTAAAAAATGGGAAATACATATCAGATAAAGGGAAATAGAAATTACAGCCTAAAATATTGTAAATAGAAGATAATGGGAAATACATACACTTTCTATATTGCGTTGATCCATTGAACTTGAGAGATTGTGGCAAATGTAAACTTTTCTTGCAAAATCGCCGTTTGAACGTAGGGAACTGCCTGATAATGAAGGGATATGAACGTTTGAACAAAGATAGAAGAGAGAGACAGTGTAATTCAAAACTTTATATATTCCTTACGTTGAAACGTAAGGTTACTTACGTTTAAACGTAAGGAACCTACGTTGAGTGGCCTTTTCGAATCAAATGGGTATTTGAATTTCCTTACGTTTAAACGTAAGGAACCTTACGTTTACCTGAATTTCAATGTCAGAAAAGGCATGACCTGATTTGCAAGTCAAAGGTCTGACACAACCTGATTTTCCAATTTCTGAAAAAAAATTGGGAGCTACTAATCGCCCCCCCCCATCCCATCACCCTCCCCAATTCTTTTTTTCTTTTTTTTTTATCAATCTATACCAATTCTTTGTTTTAAATTTTTGCTTGTATTCTCTTTTTTGCTTGTAACTTTTTTTTGATAAATTATTTTTTAATAAATTACATGTTTTTGAAATCTATTCAATTTAATCTATCAAATGAGTCCAATATTGAATATGAAATGTTGTATTAAAAATAATTTTATCGGATCCAATATAATTCTCTTTATTAATATTATTTTTGTCATTTATCTTTTTTATCGGTTATCCTTCATTCTCTTACAAGTATATGATATATATCTTTTTTAAGTTCATATACTTGAGTCATGTATGTTGAATCTGTCAAAGTTATTTTATGTTTCTCTGAACACTCAATAAAAATAAGTAAAAATAAAACTTTGTTTAAAAAAATTCGTAGTCTTTATTTTGATATCAATATTGTATATGATGTGTCACTATTAATTATCACAATGTTCAACACTACTATTAAACATTGTGATATCAAGTGGCACTATCATTTGACACTATAATTTGGCATTGTGATACTATAGATTGATACTCAGTAGTGGCACATCATATACAAATTCTTAAATCTTATTAATTTTTCTAATAATTTGTTTTTTTATAAATTATATATTTTTGAAATCTATTCGATGAAACCTATCAAATGAGTCCAATTTTGAATATGTAATGATGTATTATCGGTTCAATTATTAATAATTTTTTATCCTTCAAATTAATTCAAGTATGTCATTATGTTTATCTGAAAACTCAATAAAAATAAATTAAAATCAAACTTCATTTAATTAAAATTATGTACATAGAAATAATAGATAAACGCATAAATTAATCATCAAAACCATGCATAAATTCAAAATGTTGTCCGGGTTGATCTATCATCATTACATCATACCACAATTGAATACGTGCTTGATAATCACGAGCCCATTCGTCTGATGGGTTTGATTCGCCTGAGAAACGCCATATGATGATGGGTGGTACAGGGTATTCAGGGTACAAGCTTATATGAAGTGATTATCTTGAACATGACCGATAGCTATATGTTGCCGCTGGGAAAATGGAACTGGTGGGGATCTCAACGGCAAGTGAGTATGACAATGAGTATCATGCGAATCGAACGTATGCAGTACCACATTGTACGCTGAAGCTACAACAACCCCCAGTGTTGCAGCATCCATCCAATAATACCCGGGTGCGGGTACTGCGAAGCAATTAAGTCTTGATAGTAGTCCTGATGCATAATTAATTTCTTGAGAAAGGTTTTCATACAAGTCCATATTTTGTTTAATCTCTTGAATAAGCATCAATCGTACTTGACGCCATTCATGTTCTGAACCATGGAGTTGCGCAACTATTGCTCTGAAGCCACAATGACCGTCGCCTTCGACGTCAACACAATGAGAAATATAAGGCTGATAGCGTTTAGGAAATGCATAAATGAGGGGATCCTTTCTTTTACTCGCTTGAGAATTCGGAATATATGGTACCTTCTTTTCTGATGTGGGTATTGAAAAGAAAGGCCTGCGGCCAATGTTCTGCTCATCCCTTCTAGTAGGTCGACCCTTTTGTTCCGTGTTGTATGTCGGGGGTCGAACCGTACAACGAGATGGATCTCGCCATATCGAAAAACCCGTCAATCATAGAATCTCGACTAGCGGGTTCCATTTCATTTAATCTTTCCATAAGCTGAGCTGCCTTGTCGGGTTGTACTCCCTCATCCGTACGCTCGGGGGCTCGCATGGACAATGTACGCCAATGAATATGGATAGAATTTTGCGGAATCGGCATGCCAGCAAGACGAAACATTGCAAGAGTATGTTATGAATTACGAAAATCAATTGAATATGTGTTGAACGAGTATGTATGAAAGAGTTGGAGAAATTATGATGCTTTTTAGTAAGTGAAATGAGTCCAATATATAGAGAAATTGAAGATGAGATGATAATGAGAAAATCTGAATGTGTGATTAGAATTGATGATTAGAAGATAAGATGAAATATAAATGAGAGGCTTTTTATTCTCTAAATTGAATGGGTAGGATTGAAGATAAGAAGGGGTAGGATTAAAGATAAGAAGAATCTGAAGGAGTGGTTGTGAATAAAAATGATAGAGAAATGAGTGGTAAGAATTGAAGATAAAAAAAATCTGAATAAGTGGTTGTGAATAAAAATGATAGAGAAATGTGACTATCAATACTACACTCGTTTTATTGATTTTATTTACTAAATTTCAATAACATAATAATATAAAAAAATACGTGTTAAAAATTTTTAATTATAAAATAAAAACAACAAAATACAAATTAAGTTTAAAAAAAAATTTGTTAAAAGATTTTACAAAAGAAAGAAAAAAAAAAAAACGAAAAAAAAAAAGACAATGATGGGATGCCGGGTGGATTAGTAGTCCTCAAAAAATTTAAGAATAAAAAAGGAAACCGTCTCAATCACGCACAGTAGTACAATATAACATTAAAAAATAAAAATAATAGTATAAAAAATGTTTCAAAACAGTCATACAACTTCAAAACATTTGTCAAAAAAAAAAAAAAAAAAAAATTTCTTCATTTACAGCATACAACTTCTTCTATATTAACTTTTTCTGAAAATTCCAAAACTCATTCATGATGGTGAATATAAAGAATCTCTTCGTGGTTGTTGTGTCCGCATCAGCAAGCCCCCGTGTAGTAATTGTAGTTGATCTTACATTTTTTTAAAGATCAAATGGAGTACAAATTGTATAAAGGAGCATCCTATATCCTTCTAATGCAAAGAAGAATCAGACAGAAAAATTGGCATCGATTTGTGCAACAAAAGAAATTGTCAGATAAGATTTGAATTTGTGGACTGCGAATTTTCTTTGAAATATCAGTTTGTGTTCTACTTTTTTTTTTTTTTGAGAAACGTTTGTGTTCTACTGTATACAGTGATTGGTATTCTATTGCCTTTCCTTCCATTCTATTGTAATGATGTAGTCCATTGTTGTTTTAGCTTGAACCTATAGAATAATGAATAAATTTTCCTCCCCCACTTCAAACAATAATTTTGAAGTACCTGCATTATACTCATATTTGATGTGCAATTGTTAGTGTTATAGTAGCAAGATAAGTAGTGAACCTAGGTTGCACGGACACGGATACATGGATACGGGACACGGGGATACGAGAGTACACGGGTGCGGGTCAAAATGTAAATATTAAAAATATAGGGACTAAAACGTAAATATCAAAAATATAGAGACTAAAATGTAATTTACAAAATCTATAAGCACCAAATGAGGACCACTAGAATTTTTTCTTCGAACGGGATGTGATTTGGTCCAAATGAGGACTACATCTGATTTTAATGGGCAAGAATAGATTTTTTTAAGCAAAACTACGTCGTTTTGGTAGAAAATGTCCAAAATCTAGTAAAAGTGTCCATTTTCCGGGCACGCGTGTCCAAATTTTTGAAAATTCCGATTCAGCCCGATGGCGTGTCCGACACGCGTGTCCGAATTTTTTGAAAATTCCAATGCGGCATTGTGTCCGGCATTTTCCGAGGCGTGTCCGTGTCCGGTGCGTGTCCGACACACGACACGCCGGATGTACAAACATAGTAGTGAACCAAGAGGATCTGGATTGAAAATTTATGCAGAAAAACAATCAAAGAGGTGGAAACATAATATTGTCATTTTGGAATTGAATTTGACTATGTTGTAATTGTTTAAATGTTTGACAGGCGTTTTGTTTCGAAAACTCCTTTTATAAGTATAATTTTTCTGCCCTACAAGTGTATTTTAGCATACTTCATTTTTTTCTTCTGGATTCGTTTGTCATTACTTTTAACTGGACAACAAGGTGCTAAATATCACAATGTCAATTTTCGCTTTATGTTGAAATCTGAGCAATTTCAAATGTGAACAACATACTTGAAAATTAATAGGAATAGTATAAACAAAATTGCTAAGATTGTCTAACATGGCTTATGCAACAATGAAGTTTGTTTTGAACTACAATAAATTTAGGCGGCTTCTATCGACACCTTTTATTTTATTATTTTTCAATTACTTCATTACACCACCAAATCACTAAAAGCACCACATCAATTAAATAACTTTTAAAAACTTTACACTTTAGTCCATAGCTTTTAAAAATTATAAAATAACACTTTTTAATCACCATTAACTTTTAAAATAATAACTAACATCACCTACCTATCTTCTTTCTTCCTCCTTTTTTTTTCATTTGAACCAAACACAAAAAGAAAAAGATGGCCGGAGAAGAGAAGTTGGCCGGAGAACTTGAATCAAAACAAAAACATTTTATTAAACCCAAAACAAGCAAATAGATCAAGATAAACAGCTTCAAATCTGAAAACTAATGTTTAAAGGCGGTGGGTTTAATCTAAAAGAGTTGGCCGGAGGAAAAAGGAGGTGGTTTCAATTTTTTTCCGTCGGAGAAGAACCTGTTCGTGCATTTGCGATGAAGATGACTGGTAACGTCACCTGTACTGACATTGATGTGGTGCTAACAACGTCAGGATAACTGACGTTTTAAGCAATTTGACAAACTCAGGCAATGTTGGAACGTCGATAGGCCTGACGTTGTAATAGCAAGACAACGTCAGTGTGGCTGGCGTTTGCGTAACGTAGATTACTCCGACATTATTTGTAAATTTGGAACGTCAGTTTGGCTGACGTAAAAATTTGCTCCGACGTTGTTTAGAAGATGAAGGTGTGTATAAAATAGATGTATTTTGAGGTGATGAAGATGTGTAGAAAAAATATGAATGTGTGTAGAAAAAATATGAATGGTGTGTAGAAAAAAGATGAAGAAAAGGGTTTGTATTTTTTTTTTTTTCGGGTATGAAGAAATAAATTTGATGATGAAGACGAAGAAAGTTGTAGTATTTGGGTTAATGTGGATGATTTCGATGAAGATTAAATTTGTGGATTCTTATGGTGATGAAGAAGAAAGTTGTGTGTGGTGTTTATTAAGGGTGCATTTATTTGCACCATTATAAATCTACCTTTGCACCCCATGTCAAGTGAAAAATAGAAAAATTATTGTACACCACACTTTTTATTTTGGTATCACATCATTCTACCATTTACACCACATATAATTTTTACCGGAGGAAGAAAAAAACTATAGACAGAACCTTTTTGCTATCACAAAATTTCAAAAACTTTAAGAACATCCCTATATTTTTAATATTATAACATCTCTTTCCCCCTTTTTCCTAACACTAATTTCACTAACAAACCCACCAAACAGCAGCCCCGTCCATCACCTCTTTGTTCATCTTTTTTTTCATCCAAACTCCACCTCCACCTCCGCCTCCGCCTCCCCCGCCTTCCTCCATTTCCTCCCTTGTCTTTTATATCCTTTATCTCTCCTCCTTCCTCTTCTACTTCTATCTCCACCCCTTGACCACACCTAAACTCGCCGGAAAATTCCCTTACAAACCGGAACCTCCCCTATCCAAAAAACCACGCCACCACCTCCATTAATAACTCATATGCCCCCTTTTTCTTCTACAACCACCAACTCGTCGGCAGACCCATTTTCGTTCCCTTCACTTTTAAACCCATCCATTTTGAGCAAAAAACCACACGAACGGTCAACCCACGACTCCACCTTTAATAACCACCCATTTGCCCATTTTTTCTTCTACAACCACCAACTCGCCGGCAATCCCATTTCCATCCCCTTCGCTGTTCACCCCATCCATTCCCGAGCAAGAACCTCACAACCAACTGTTTGTTTTTTTTCTACTTTGAAACACTGCACCTTTTTATGAAGAAAATTAGTTTTGATTTACTGGATGGGAAGAAAAGAAAAGAGTAGGAAGAGTAAGTGATGAAGATGAGGAAGAATGGTGATTTGGGGAAGAAGTTGCTTCAGGGGCAGGGCATGGGTGGTGGTAGGTGTTTTTTTACTTTTAAGGTGGGGTGTCAAAATGGTATGTAATATAAAATTCAAGGACTTGTTTGTACGACATTATTTGTGTTTGTATATGGTAAAATTGTAATTAAAAATGTGGTGTAAATAAATAAAAAATGTTTTGAATTTAAATGTGGTGCAAATGTAGATTTAATTTATTAAGTGTGGTGTAATATATGAAGTGGTGTATAGGTATAATGAGCGTGGTGCGAATAATGGTCCCCTTTATTAATGGAATTTTTGTTGAAGATGAAGATCTATGAAAAAAAGGATGATGATGAAGATGAAGAAGGATGATGAAGATGAGTGTTTTGGATTAAGATTAAGATTTTTGGAAGATATGGATTATTGGTTAATGTTAAGATTATAGTATTAATGAAGGACTAAAATGTTCTATTAATGTAATAAGGGACTTGATTGTAATTTTATATAATTGTGGTATATGAAAGTAAAATTTTTAATTATTTTTTAGTGGTGCCTGAAGTAGAAAAATAATAAAAATATTCAATGTGGTGCCAAAAGAGATTTATAGGGTGTCAAAGTAATCGTGGTGTCGTGAGCAGTTTCGTGGTTGCCGATAGAAGCCGCCTAAATTCATTCATAAAATGAAAAGAGAGAGCTAGAAAGGTGCTCGACCATTGTACATGGATACAAAGATATAATAGCAAAACACCCAACATATATAGATACTAGTGAGTTCCGGCCGTGCAAGGCACGGCGACGAACTGCCTTGGCGAAGTCTATACAGTAGCAGCAATTAAGGAATGTAGATGTACGTATACTTGCTTCTAAGGAGAAATTTTATATATGGTCACAAGAAAAGAAGTTGAAGCATAAATAAATGTTCTATTGTCAATACAATATCATTTATACTACTAATCATTAAAGTAAGCCGTAGAAAAGTAAATAACTCACAAGTTTATAGAGCAGCAATAAATATACAATTTTTTTTTGAAAGTATAAATATACAATTTAGTGCAAGATGATTAAAGAAAGCAACATATATAATCTGGAATCATGAAAATGATACAAACTGGTCTGCATAGGAAGAAGTTTAGGTGCAATCACAACATAATAAGTAGAATCAAAGTAGATGTTCTTTAGCGAAGAGATCATCCATATTACCAGGCATTGCATACATAACGTGTAATGCTTTGTAATACGTTACTAAACATGTAGCAAAATACGATGCAAAAAAATTTTCCTCTACAAGCAAAATGCAACATTCCATAGAGACTCTTAATCATGAGTTGCCTACTTTTGCTCCAGTTGGTCCCCGTTCTTTTTGACAGGACCTTTTATCAGACTACATCACCCGCTTGCTTTTTGATTGAATGACAAATGCAAACATCCCAAATTGTGTCGATACAAATTGTCTCCAATGGATGTTTGTGTTGAACCAATGGATCCAAACAACTCAAACAGGCGTATATAATAGTCCTATGTATGCCATTTATTTGCCTTTGTGTCATGTTGGAAAAACACCCTGAACCCACACTTTAGGGGGCTTGTTGAAAAGCATATTATGTTTAGATACGTAAATTACTCATCTTTAACAACTTAGACAGGTTATTAAACACAACTGAAGCTAAAATAATATCACAGAAAAATTGAATAATTATCTCACCGCATGCTCAATGTCGTTATATGAGATGCTACCTGAAGAAACCACACCACCATATCAATAAATCTAAGTAGAATAAATAAATTAAAAAAATGAAGCAAAACCAAATCTACGTGCAAATTAGTCACATCAATAAGCAAGCACAGACAACAGATAATGATGCACAACTAAGATTACCCAATACCCAATCTGGAAATGAAGAACACGCAGCCGTTAGGAAGAGAAGGCAACTCCACCATCAGAGAAAGATACAACCTAAACTGGAATTAGAATTAACATCAGAGAAAGATAGAGTCTTTTACGTTTAAAACACGACAAAAGAAGAAAGATAATACCTGAATGTTTGCATAAGAGATTCACAGAAGGTGTTGTAGGGCATCATAGACCTTGGTTCACCCTTCATCCGTCTCAGCCAAACGTTATCAGCAACAAAGACCCCGAAGCTTTTCAACAAGTCCTTGCGAAAGCACGAGCAGAGCAAAGACTGTGGAGACTGTTGATGCAACTTTCTCAGAGTCCAATCTAACCGGCAGTGTACCGGGTCAATTGTAGTCTAGTACGGTGGTCAAGGTCGTATTCCACAGGGATTTGTGAGGTTAAACACTTAAAAGCTTATATTAATTCGATCTAGGTCGCAAATTGCATTATGGTAAACATATAACTAAATTCTCTCGTGACAACAAAAATGATAAAATGATAAAAGAACCTAACCAAGACAATGTGTAGATTAGCAATTCTCTCATAGTATCATGGGAATGACTTCCTTCCTTCCTACCATTCGTGTTCAAAAGTGTGAAACGGTGCATTCTTAAGCAAGCAGTTCCCTCTCATACGAGTGTATGAAACTACTTTATACCTCCTCATTGGCCTAGGTGTCCTAAACCTAATGAATTGGTATGATAAGAACTTGAATGCAATGACAATGTCAACTATCCCCGGATAAGAAATCGAATGCCTCAAGAGGTCGATTTACCTTCCGGTTTTCCTACCCTCTCCCCACACTTAACATCTCCTTTCGGTCTCCATTAAATGTGTAAATACTAGCACTAGTCAATTACTCTAGTGCAAGCAATTCATACAATACAAGTAGGAAAATATTCACAACAATTGAAAGTAACAACACAAACAATCATTCCCAATCAACATAAGAGAATAACGAGTTCTACAACATAATCCTGGCGAGTTTAACCTAGCCACTCATAACTACAAACATTAACATATCAAGGCTAACATTCATAATCATAAGAACACTTGATACCAATGTAAAGATAAAAGGTTAACAATCACAATCTAGAACTCGAAAATGGTGTTCTTCATTCAACTCCAAAAGCTTCAATGGAGTCAATCAACACTAGTGTGTTTCTAACTCCAAACAAGGTAGTAGAAGTTTAGCTAAGAATCGTTAATTTTTACAATCAAAATCAAGAGTTAATTCTACTTAAAATTCGGCTAGGAGAGCCTTGGGGGGTGGAGGTGCCTTCAAGGGAAAGAAGTTGTAGTAGATGAAGTGTATGTGATATTTTTGGTTAGTGGAGAAATATGAAAGGTCAATCCTTTGCCGACTCTGCAATAATGGCGCGCGTCAGACCCACTAGTGTACGTCATGTATATTAATGAAGGATTGGCGTCGGTCACTGACCATTGGCGTGCGCCAAGTCTGATGTGATGGTTGGCTGAATGACATGTGCATTAAATGCTCAGCAAACTTTGAATATCTCAGTTGGCGCAGGTCAGATGTAACATGGCGTGCGCCATATGCATATAATGTGTCCCAAATCGAATTTATTCTCCAACTGGCATGGACCGAACCCTCTAACGTGTATCAATAATCCTCATGGTTTGGAATCCTCGCCTCAGCTCCAAAATCATCTCTCAATCAATCCAATGCCACCATCAAATCAAAATCCAAGCTCCCAACCGTGATATCTGTGCTGTAAAATAGATGCAATGATACCACGTGTAAATCTGATAACAAAAATCGGCTAATATGCCTATAATAAAAGCAGAAGCATGGTTTTTCTGATATTTCCTATGTAAACAAAATAGTTCAATTTATCATAATAATTGCTCAAGTTGATGTCAAAATGTCACTAATTGCATGAGAAAAGGGAATAAATCGTCGGGAATCGTATCATCGGGTTGACTTACTTCAACCACTCCCCAGTTAGCTTTTACTCATTCTCGAGCAATTAGAGCGATAAGGCCATCTAGAGTCACAAAATAGAATCACGCAACATCAAGAGATGAGAATCCAACTAGATGATGCAACCAATCAAAATCACAAGAGCATGTTCCCCACGATCTAAGGGAGTAGTGGAGTGTGTGTGTGTGAATATTCCTGAAACTTGCTATCAAACTGACAACCATCAAATCATGCAAGCCTTACTCAAAAGACGCAACCTTAGGCTTAAGAATGATACCAATCTCCACTAATTAGGCACTCGGAATCGAGAAGTTATGTCAGGTAGTTGACAAATCGGCTTGTAACGTTCAGGCTAGGGTAGTTGGCTAACCGAAAGGGATAAAAGGATAATCAACATGAATAAGGCAAGATAGCAAGAATCTACACCGTCGTCTCATTGACATCAAATCTCCAAATTAGTCACTTCCCATCCATACATTTTTTAGCTTCAAAATTGCCGCCAATGACTCATTATTTAATACCTAAGTATTTACATCTCTTATGCTTCTTCTTGACTTGAGTTTTGATTTGTTAGAAGCCTTTATTAAACTCTCGGGATTTATGTACATTGAAAAGGAAAACTGTTTTTTTATTAAAACAAAGCCAACACCAATGGGTTCCGAACTGAACTTCATAAGATGTCATCTCAACTTGTGCCAATACAACTCATCCAACTCTTAGTTCCACGTCACCGCCCACACAATCCATAGAATCTTGCTACACTTGCGGGAGGCCAAGGGAATGTAGGCCAAATTTCAGCTAAGGGTCGGATTATAATGAGGCTAAGCATGAAAGGCTAGTTTGAGTGGGGTCTCACCACTCTACAAGGCTGAGATGGGGACAAAAAGGAAAAAAATTATGTTTGGGTGGGCCATTTGGCCATGGGCTAGTCAAAGTTATGCCAAAAATCATCATCCCTACTCCGATTCCAAGCACCTGTTCTTTCGTCTCGAAATAATAACATTCTTAAGTTCAAGTTGAAATTAAGAGTATACATGCACAATTTCATGAAAAGTTGTTTGTTAACAAACGATTGGAATATACGTGCACAAAGGATCACACTACCATCAAAGATTAATGACTAACATGCACTCATGTTCCATCAGAGTTACTCGTTTTATTTAAGTACTCGCTCTGTCAATTACAAGATTATAATTCATGCAAAAAGATAGTTTAAACGGCTCTCAATTTCTCGAAAATAATCAAGGCTAAGCGTTTTCTCAAGCATTTAATGGCATTACCTGTTGTTGGACTAACTACGCTCCCACTCCCCACTTACGAGCTTGCATTGTCCTCAATGGAATGTGAGTAGTAAGAATGTAGTTAGGGAAACAACGGGGAATCAAGATGATCAAAAATTAAGATAAAAACAAGTGCAAAAGCAGTAGTGAATACTTGGTGAAAAGATGGCGCATGCCAAATGAAACTGTAGCAATACTAAGACTATCCGCATGTAAATGGCGCGCATCAAAATGGTCCTGGCGCACGTCAGCTTCGAATGTAAGGAAGAAGGTATGCACCAAACTGTATTGGCATGGGTCATTTACGTAGGAATCTCAGAAATAAGGGAAGGGATTGCATGCAAAGGGGTAAACTAGTCGTTATGCATCACAAAAGAAGGAGCTACATACGGATGCATGAGAATGAAAACGAACTAGCACAACCATACATAAAACAAACACAATCCATATATTACATTATTCAAATGAAATCAAAGTTGCTACAGCATAATTCGGAAATAGAAAAGGAAACGTTTCAACAGTTATTCAAATCAACATCAGCATGACAGAAATCAAGACAACCACCCAACCACCAGCCAACCAAAGAAGGAGAAAAACTACTCGGACTCATAATTAGAATCATCATAGGAGGAAAGAGCACCCGGAAAATCCCGAGGAGTGAGGCCACGATGTGCAACAGGACTTGGAAAATACTCATCTTGGAAGTAGGCAGGAACCCGAGCAACATGCGTAGAGAGATAAGCCATGCGAAAGGAATGACTGGGAGAATATGCAAAGGCTGAGAATGATACCAGGCAGCGTGATGGATCAAGGTACCCTAATTGATGTACATTCCCCGCTTAATAGCGTAAAGAAGAAAAAGCTCACTGTTTGTCAACTCCTCAAAATTTTCCATGGGAAGAACGTGATTGTTGACGAAGCGTTTCCAAGCCCTCGCATCGGGTGAGAGGGCAGATACAGAATAGTCTGCATTGGGCCTTTCGCGACTTGGAAAATGCTCAGTGGTGGCAGCAGTGATTCGAGCAATGAAGTTACCCATGTTTGTGAGGTTCCACTGCACCTCATAGTGGTGGTAAGGTGGAATCTAGGTGGAAGAGAGATGAAAAATGGCATTAATAGCCGTAGGAGTGAAGGGTACCTCAACACCGCGAACTTGAACGGACGTAACAGACCTATCAGACGGAGCAGTGGATAACATGGAGTAGAACTCATGAACCATGGTCTCGTTGATGCGACCACGAGGTGGTGCAATAAAACGACGCCATCCTCCCCACTCAATACGATATTTTGAGTATTCTTCGATCTTCCTCGTGTTCAAACCCTGCTCGAAAAGAATCGGACAGCGGTTGAAAAGTTGATAAAAATGGTGCGAGCATCCACCGAAGCAATGTCAAAGAACAAAATGGGCTATCCGTTGGAGGAGAAGTCTTGGTGAAGGTGGTGGAAAAAGAAGAAAAGAAGAGAATGGAATGGAGGTGAATAGATGAAAGGTGGTGGTGAATGAAATTATAATAAGAGGGATGGGGTTTTATGGATGGAAAATGTGAGATAGGAAGAATATGAGTGTAGAAATTGGCTTTGACATGACTTATCAATGGCAGAAAAAGTAGAAATGACGCACACCAAAGGGAAATTACGTACGCCAAATCAACAAAAGCTGACAGATAGGGTGTTGTGCTTCCAATGGTGTGATGGTGTAGGTCAAGTCAAGTGGCTTGCCTCAGTGGGTAATGATGTGCGCCATTCTTGTCAATAGTGTGAGGTGTACTAAAGTGAAATGACACACGACAATGAAGGCTGGCATATGCCAAAGTCTTGGGAAACCTATGACGTGCGTCGGAAGTGTGTGACGCAGGCCAACTGTGCCTGAACTGAAACGGGAGCTAAAAAAACTATCAATCCCATAATGGAATAATTACCACTAATCAAGGAGCTAAGCACATGTAATTTAACAACTATAGGAAATGATAAATGCAGAGAAAACAATAGCTAACAAGTTCAAAACATATTCGTACATGCTAATGCATCACAAGTCAAATGCAACAATTCCCACAAAACAGAATAAAATCATCCAACTATCACCACAACAACAAAATAATCTGAGCAAAAGAGTAAAAGTACTGCAAAAGTATCAAAGCCACAAGTGGCTATCAAAGCAAGTCATGGTAAAAGTCTGGTGAACAAGAGAACTAATCAAACATCGTGGGTGGAAGTAGGAATAAATGTAGAACTGGTAGGGCGATCCTCATCATCATCCTCATCAAGCTGTACATCAGTATCCAAGGGAGTAAGCGAACTGGATAGGGTAAAACTCGAAGGATGAAACAGACTAGTGCCCTGATAGTCAGCTGCAAAAGGATTGGACAGCATCTGAATGGGATCATCAGGTAAATCAGCAGAGGGCAAAGTCTGAAAGCTCAAACTACCCGCCTCAGCACCAACAGTAGATGTAATCACTGAACCAGTCAAACTCGGCCCACCAAAACCAGGACTGACCGAACCTGTACCTGTAGAAGGAAAAGTAGAGACACCACCCGAAGCCATGGTATGCTGTGGTGTCCTAGAAGGGACTGGTCCAGTAGCAGGGATAGGAAAAGAAGGAACCTAGGTGGGCAACACGTATGGGTCGGCAGAACAAGAGTCAAAATCATTAGACAAATCCTCAAACTTGGGGTCACAAATGATAGAAAAAGCACGCTGGCCGCGTAGATCGTTCATCCCCTCACATTGTCTCTCAAAACCTAATCTCAAATTGGTGTCAGATGCCACCAGCCCTCCATGAATGACTGCCATCTCAGACTCAAAGAAGTCAAACCTAGCCCTAACTGCAGAGTCTCAAATAGGAGGATGTGGGGGAACAAAAGGAGTAGGTTGACTTGACGAAGAAACACCGAAAAAGGATGGAGCCATGGTTGAAATAGGGGCAGTAGAAGATGGAGTGGACTGCTTGACATACTCAGGGATGCTAGGACCGATCAAAATATTGGAAGGAGGAAACATAGAATCACTAGGCAGACACTGAACCTCAGCTTGGATGCAAAGCTCATAAATTAACCAAGGCAGGGGCATATTACCATCCTTACGGCGAGTGAGAGCAAAGTCCACTGCCTCTTGGTAAATATGATACCCTGCATCTACAGGCACTCCGGTGAAAATGGCATAGGCTAAACAGGCTTCAGGATAATTGAAAGTTTTGATCTTATGTGAGGGTATGATATTGTGGCTGATAAAGTGCTTCATCACCCTCACGTCCTTGAATGCACCACCGAACTTAAAACGCTTATCTACCCAGGTGGCAGCAGGGTAAAGAAAAGTCTGAGCATCCTGAGCCTTAGCAAAAAGGTTACCTTCTTGTTCTAATTTCCAAACACAAGCAAATATGGTGTCAGCAGGGATTTCTGGAATGCCTAAGAGCTCATTGATAACTTTGGCTGAAAAAGGGACAGACTGGGTACGAACTGTGACTGACCCTTTTTCCGCTTTGACAGGGTCTGCAGCAAGAGTAGCATAAAATTCAGCCACAATGGTGCCATTGACCACAGAAGTACGATTGGCTGCTAAGGTTTCCTATTTATGATCCTTAATGATTTTGGCAATCCTAGGGCTGACTGAATTGAACTCAATGCCTCGCTCAAAATGCAGAATAAGCTGACTAAAGTAAGAGTCAAAATGTCTCTGAGCCTTCTTACCAGCCGTTGATTCGGCTTGGGGGGTTCGGGATTAGTCGGGGGCAAGGGTGTTCAACAGCAATCCAATAATACAACAACATCAAAATAAGCCCTTCCTCCAAACAACACAATGTAACAAAAAACTAAAAGAAATAATTGAAAAGGATTAGTATGCCATTATACATTGTTGGATTGAAAAGTACACCGGAAAATAGATGAAGGGCCGCCGGAAATAGGGAGTGTCCTCCAGTCAAAACAATTTCTCCTCTTCAATGCGAGACCAGGCGGGAATGGAAGAATGGAATGGATTGTAGTGTTTGATGGAGTTGGAGAAATGGTGTAAGAGGTATGGTGGTTTGGAAAATTGATGAAGAAATGGGGTAGAAAAGGGTTAAAATTCGATGAAATTGAGTTATGAGGAGAGAGAAGAGGAGAAGAACCGTTTCAATTCAAAACTGCTCGATTTGACGCACGCCATGAACAAATGGCGTATGCCACTTCCTATCCCAGCCCTAATATCCTACAGAATTGACGCACGCCAGTCCAAAATTGACGCACGCCAAAAAAAATTCCTAAACTCTTTGAATAGCTACAGTAGAATTGGCGTGCGTCACTAACAAAGATGGCGTACGCCAATTCCACTTTCCACATTTGCCCAAAGTTAAAACTACAATTATTCACCAAACCAACAAAATATTAATGAAATGATTCAAAATTTATCAATTCACGGGCTGCCTCCCGGTAGCACTTTTGTTTAACGTCGTTTGCTCAACGAGATTATACGGTAGAGATGATGGAATTATACAGATTATCGATTAGGGCCACTACCAACAATTACTCAGATAAGCACGTAGCAATTTAGCATACAAACCAGCCAAGTGATAATTCTTAGTAAGTAAAATTAAAGATAGTACACGTGGTGTGCTAAATTTATAGTCTATAGCTAGACTATGCAATTGTTCAGTCCATTGGATGGTCTTCGAGGAACATCACCTCCTCCTCTCGAGGCATGCCCTCTTCTTCAATAAAATGTTTAACGCGATGACCATTTGCTATGAATGTTGTCTTGCCATCACTAAGCTCAACTACACCGAATGCATATACTTTTGTGACAACAAATGGACCTGTCCACCGGGATCTAAGCTTTCCTGGAAACAATCTCAATCGTGAATTATACAAGAGCACTTTGTCATTCACATGGAACTCTCGATCAAAGATTTTCCTGTCATGAAATGACTTGGTTCGTTCCTTGTAGATTTGGGCGTTCTCGTATGCATCAAGGCGAAATTCGTCAAGCTCGGTGAGTTGGAGCAACCAGTGATCTCCCACAAGATTGGGGTCAAAGTGAAGAAACTTAATATCCCAATAAGCTCGGTGCTCCAATTCAACGGGTAGATGACAAGACTTTCCAAAAACCAATCTATACGGTGAACATCCTGTAGGTGTCTTCAAAGCAGTGTGATAAGCCCAAAGTGCATCCTCAAGCCTTACCGACCAATTCTTACGGTTAGTGTCCACCGTTTTTTCAATGATCCTTTTCACCTCTCAGTTTGACACTTTAACCTGCCCATTTGTTTGTGGGTGATACGGTGTGCTGACTTTGTGTTTTACGCCATAACTCTCAAGAAGTTTATTGAATGGTCGGTTGCAAAAGTGTGAGCCTCGGTCACTAATGATAGCTCGGGGGTGCCAAATCTAGTGAAGATGTTCCTCTTTATGAATTTCAACACTACTTTAGAGTCATTAGTGGGATAGGCTTGTGCTTCAACCCATTTAGAAACGTAATCGACCATAACTAAAATGAATTTGTTACCTAGCGAGTGAGGGAATGGGCCCATGAAGTCGATGCCCAAAACATCAAATATCTCATACTCAAAAATAGGTTGGAGGGGCATCTCATGACTCTTGGACACATTTCCCCACTTTTGGCAGGAAACACATGATCGTTCAAAACGGTGTGCGTCCTTATAAAGTGTAGGACAATAGAATCCACATTGTAAAACCTTGTACGCCGTTTTCCACCCTCCATGGTGGCCTCCGGTGTCTTGACCATGGAAAAATGAGGGTATGCTTGAAATTTCATCATCGGGAACGCATCTCCAAATGATACCATCCGAACACCTCCAGAAAAGGTTCGGTTTCTCCCAATAATAAAATTTCAAATCGTGGAAGAATTTCTTTTTCTTTTGCCATGTCCAATTAGGTGGAACATACTCACATGAGAAATAATTTACAATGTTGGCAAACCATGGTGAGCTCTCCTTCCGTGTTGAACCGGCATGAATAAGTTGCATTGTTGGGGGGCATCCACCATCATGAGTTGTTCATCCGGGAAATGGTCTTGAATTTCTCTTCGTTTCCCTTCTTCTTCAATGAATTCCAACCGACTTATGTAATCCGCCACAACGTTCTCTCTACCTTTTTTGTCTTTGATCTCGATGTCGAACTCTTGGAGTAGGAGAATCCATCGGAGTAGTCTCTGTTTAGCGTCCTTCTTGTTCAATAAATACTTCAAGGCTGCATGGTCGGTGTAGACAATGACCTTGGAACCAACGAGATAAGACCTAAACTTGTCGAGGGCGAACACTATTGCAATTAACTCTTTTTCGGTTGTTGCATAGTTAACTTGAGCGGAGTTCAATGTATGAGAGGCGTAATAAATGGCCTTAAGTACCTTTCCATGACGTTTTCCAAGCACGGCCCCAACCGCTAAGTCGCTCGCATCACACATTAACTCGAAAGGTAAATTCCAATCCAGTGCCACTAAAATGGGTGCGCTAATCAATTTCTTCTTCAAAGTTTCAAAGGCTTCTATGCACTTTTTATCAAAAAAAAGGGTACATCCTTCTCAAGGAGATGACTGAGAGGCTTGGAAATACTAGAAAAATCAGCAATAAATTGCCTATAAAAACCAACATGCCCAAGAAATCCTCTCAAGGTCTTCAGATTAACCGAAGGAGGCTGTTGGATATACAGAAACCCGAATCCGGATCCGATCCATAATTGGATTGTCAGATCTGATTCACAGCACCGATCGAGACACTCGATCATGCACAGTGGAAGCTACGAATAAATTCGAATGTGATTTTTCTACGATTCGATTCACATGAATAATTAATAACTACAAGAAAGTTAGTAGATTTACCCAACCGGAGAGAGAAGCAATCGACCAAGAGGAAGCCGCAGTCTTCCGTATTGTATCTCCTAGCGACGACTGGTGGACGTCGAACCTCACCGTAGAACATCCTCGAATATGCACAAGAAAAACCCTAGGTTTTTCTTCTCTTAATGACTAGAACAAGAAACTAATTTTTCTCTCCTTTATTTGATAAGTGGCGCAATTATTGTGTGTGAAATTGTGTTGGGAGGAACTCTCTTTATATAGAAAAATAACTAGTCAAGAGAGAGTTATCATTTTCACACCACATTTACCTATTCCCATAAGGAAAAGATATTTGTCAAAAGATAAGAGATAATTACAAAAATCAATCTCTTCATCTCTTTTCCATTAATTATCCAATAAATAGATAATTAATTATTTACGCATATGAGATAATCTAGAAAAATTTCTTCTCTTAATTTATCCACTAAGTGTGGCACCATTTAGTCATTAAATATAATAGAAAATGTCTTTTCTATTTTACATATTATTTACCAAATAAATAATATTTCATATTCATTAAATAGACCAACTATTTAATTTATTCTCGAGGTTCCATAAAACGAGAAAACACTCGCGTGTTAGGAGCCAACCCCGGGACCATGAACCTATAACCAGTAGCTACAATAAATTGAATAAAATATTCATTGAACAGAATATTTCAACTCAACTTATTAATTCCGGAATTACGCCACCATAAATCCGAAACTAAACTCTCTCGATTATAGATATAACTTATTCTCAAAACGTCGAGTCGAGTCGATAAGTGTCCATTGATATAATCATTACATATAAACTAACCCTCCATAGACTATCCGTAATGAAGCGGGAATATTTCCGTAAACCTTCTTCAATACATCTTGTCCTTATTTACCATTAACCCACTAGTGATCAATTAGTTCATAACTAATACGAACTCCGCGGATCGATCAGTTTCTAGGATTAAAAAATAAGGGGATTGTCTTTATACTTCCCGGAGGAAGGAATGGATTCCATATCTATGAGACACACACTTCTCACTCATTCCAGAATAGTGCCAACATGAAAGTTATTCGGACCGCGCCTCTTAGCGATCGTTAACGAACATATCAAACCCTATCCTAAAACAAGTAGGAGTTTGTAATCACTTCAGGATTAAGGTTAATCCATATATGATCATCTTGTGATTTAATGAGATTTCTCAATCACGGAATTATATGAGAAACTCAGATTAAATCGGTCTAGCTATATGACTCTCATCATATATAAATACCCACTTAGACAACCAATGTCGACGGTCCGGATAGAACGGTCACACCATAAAGTGTTCTAGGCGCATTAATGGTGGTTTAATCAATAGACCCCATACTTTGATTAAGTTCACCACGGACTAATATTTCAAGTGTATCACCATAAACTTAATCCTCATGTGTGACACACACTAAGTTATATGGATACATATAATACGACTTGGGGTTTTCAGCAGTGTATTTCTTATAAACACAAAGCAGATAATAAGATGAGAATAAATATGTCCTTTATTAATAAAAACAATTACATAAATTGTCTTTCGGGCGCTACTTCCAACAGAGGCAACTTCTCAATCACTTCAATTTTTGCTTTGTCCACCTCAATACCCTTCTCATAATTTCAGTGGCCTAACGTTTGAAACCATAAGGTGACACATCTCCCATTTGAGCACCAAGTTTGTATCATCACATTACTGTAACACGCGCTCCAAATGAGAGATACATTCCTCAAAAGAATCTCCAAAAACACTAAAATCATCCATGAAGATTTCCATAAATTTCTGCACCATGTCGGAAAAGGTAGCCGTCATACATCTCTGAAATGTAGCTAGAGCGTTACATAATCCAAATGGAATTCTTTTGTAAGCAAACGTCCCATATGGATAAGTGAAAGTCGTCTTTTCTCTGTCTCCTGCCGCAATGAATATTTGTAGATAGCCCGAATAACCATCAAGAAAACAATAAAATTTATGCCCTCACAACCATTCCAACATCTGGACAATATACAGTTGTGGATAATGATCTTTCATGGTATGGTCATTGATTCGTCGAAAATCAATACACATGCGGTACCCTGTGACTTCCCTTGTTGGAATCCATTCATGCTTGTCATTCTCTTTCACAGTGAATCCGCCCTTCTTAGGAACAACTTGAGTAGGACTCACCCACTCACTGTCAGATATCGGAAAGATAATACCCATCTCCAATAACTTGATGACCTCTTTCTTGACAACCTCTTGCATATTGGGATTCAAACGACGTTGTGGTTGAATCTTCGTTGAGAATAATCTTGTGAACACAGATCTCAGGACGAATTCCCTGAATATCAGTTACGGTCCATCCAAATGCTCTCTTGTGTTTCCTGAGCATCCTCAATAGCAAATCTTCTTGCACATTGGTTAGTGACGAAGAAATAATAACAGGAAGTAGATTATCCCTCTCAATAAAAGCATATTTCAAGTTAGGAGGAAGAGTTTTCAATTCAAGGTTCCTTGGTGGTTCCTCCACCGAAAGTTTCAATAGTGGGCCATCATGTTCCAACTCTAGATATCAATGACATGGTTGTTTGTTGAATGTATGACCAGCATCCAAATAAGAAATCACAACTTGCATTTCCTCATCATCACACTCACCTTCAAAGATAGACAAGGCAAAGCATTCCTCAAGCTTATCTTCATAGACCTGCAAGTTAGTATTCTCCACACAAACAAAAGATAATGTATCAACAAAAGAACATGACTCTCGTGAATTGTACGAATGTTTCTTGGCCTTGAAGATGTTAAATGTGACCTCATGCTCAATAACTCTCAAAATTAATTCTCCACTTTGAACGTCAATTAGAGTCCTTCCCGTGGCTAGGAATGGACGACCGAGTATAAGGGGTGTTGAATACCCTTCTTCCATATCCATAACCACAAAATCATCTGGAAAGTAGAACTTATCAACCTTCACTAACACGTCTTCTATGACTCCCTTGGGGCGTTTAATGGACCTATCTGCTAGTTGGAGAGTCATCTCCGTGTTCTTCAACTTTCCTATACCAAGTTTAATAAAGTCCTCATAAGACATAAGGTTTATGCTCGCGCCAAGGTCACAAAGCACCCTCTTAAACAAAAAGCCCCCAATCTCACATGGGATGGTAAAGCTCCCGAGGTCTTTAAGCTTAGGTGGAAGCTTATGTTGCAACACGGCGGAGCATTCCTCATTGAGACAAATATTCTCATACTCCTCTAAATGCTTTTTGTTGGTGAGAATGTCTTTCAAAAACTTACCATAAGAAGGCATGCTAGTGAGTGCTTCTATGACAGGAATATTAACATTTAAATGACGGAATGTGTCAAGGAAGCGAGGATACTTCTTATCTAACTTCTTCTTTCTAATTTCCTCCCGAGGAGCATAAGGCAATGACTCAAGACCAATAATTCTTAGGGTAGAGTTCATACCTTCCTTACCTCTGCTGCTAGATGAATCCCTGAAAGCCTTCCTCAAAGTCTGAGCTGCTGGTGCTCGCCAATCATCGTCGGTGTGCACCACTTTCACTTTACCTTTCCCAGAAATGGTCTGCTGCATATTGGCGCGCGCCGTTACATCTTTGGCGTGCGTCAGTCCTTCATTGGAATCATCCTCTTTTGCATTGGCGTGCATCACAGCATCATTGGCACACGTCAATTTGCCTTCGAAACTCTCTGTATGTCTACAGTGCTTCTTGGCGGGCGCCAAATCCGTATTGGCGGGCGCCAAAGTAACATGCTCATTGAAGAGAGTCCTCAAATAACTTGATCTCAGATTCTTCAAAATTCTCGGGATCTTCACCCAATCTTCATCCTCTTTTTCCACATCAACATATCCGTCTCCTTGCAAAAATTCATCAACAATTCCTTCTTCTTCTTCACTCAATTCCTTCTCTTCATCGGTGTCATGCAAATAATTCTCAACCTCGTTTCCCACTTTGTTCTCATAGAATTCTCTATTCCCACAAACTCTTTCGCTTTGGGTTATGATAGCATTCACTCCCCTCGGGTTTCGTTCGGTGTTGCTTGGTAGTCCACCCGGTGGTCTACTAGCATTCCTCTCACCTTCCCTACTCAAGTACTCTTCCATGTTACGCACAGATGCTTCTATGTTTTTCATTCTCATGTCATGACCACTCATAGAGGTCCTCAAAGTGCCGCTATCTTTTGTCACTGTACCTATAGATGTCATCATCGTTTGCATATTCACGGCTTGAGTTGAGACAACACCCATAAGATTCTCCATCAACTTCTCATATCTTTCTTATTTTTCCATAGATGAGCTTGAAGTTTGAGTGATAGGGATGTTTTGTGTAGGATGTTGTTGGTAAGAGTGTGTAGGTGGTTGTGGTGGTTGGTATGAAGTATGACCTTGGAAATTTTGGGTGGGAATGTTGGTGTTGAAGGAAGTTTTTTGTTGAGGGAAGAAAGATGATGATCCTTGCTTGTTTTGATTTGGAGGCCCACGTTGAGTAGGAAAATCTCTTTGCAAATTATTATATGCATTGGAGTAAGCATTATGTAGTGCTCGGTGTTGTTGCATATAACTCACTTCTTCATTGGAATAATCACCGGATTCATTCATCTCCAACTGTGCATAGTCTACATGTTTCATTTCCCCACTACTCATGTCATTGGACGTATTTCCTTCCAAACCTTTACTTTCTTTTATTTCATCAACCTTCTTCTAAGAGAAGATAATGGAGCTAACACTTCGGTTTGAGTGGTGGCTTCTCCCATAAAAGCAACATTCCCTGTACTTGAGCTGGTTTCCTACATTCAGTTGTTCTTCGCAATCTTCTCAATAGCATCATACACATTTTGTGCCGCACTCATCATCAACGAACCATTACATTCTTGATCAACATCGGCTCGTGATTCCTTTCTAAGCTTCCGACAAAAGAATTGAATTTGCATATCCAAAGGATAACCATGATCGGAACAAGCTCTCAACAACCTTTTGAATCTTTCCCATGCAACTCCAAGTGACTCATGTTCACCTTGCTTGAAACTAGTAATCTCAACTTTCAATTCCAAATTCCGCCCGGAGTGAAGTATTGCTTTAAGAATTCATTTTGGATTTCCTCTCAACTTGTCAAGGAATGGTGAGGAAGCGACATAAACCAATCATTTGCCTTCCCATCCAAGGAGAAAGGAAACATAGACATTCTTTTCAATTCTCAATTAGCACCTTGACTCTTGGCCGTATTACATAGTTCCTCAAAGTTGTAAAGATGGTGATGTGGATCTTCGTCATCACGCCCATGAAATTGAGCTCTTGTTCCAACCAATCCAAAAAGATGAGCTTTAACCTCAAAATTATTTGCTTCCGCATTTGGTAGACGAATTGTATTGTTGGTTTCATTTTTTCTCACGGCTTGATCATAAATGGGTCTTGGGTTTGGTGGGTTGTTGTTGTTGTTCCGGTTTTTTTGATTCCTGTTGTGGTTGCAGTTTTGTTGGTTATTGTTCGGTGGTGGTGGAATGTTGGGATTTGGGGGGTTAAGGATGTGGAGGTTTGGGTTTTGTTCATGGTTTTGGGCATCCTCATGCCCTTGATCGACTTGTGCATTTTCTATGTCCTCGTCCATCTCTATTCCTTGGGTAGATGATCCTTGGGAGGAGTCTCCACTAAGATCCAAATCACGACGAGCTTAACCTACTTTATTCTCATATACTCGTTCCCTAATATACGTATTGATATCCAGAATGAGAGGAGTAAGCGGTGCCTTACCACATCGAGTCTTGGTCATCCACTACAAGATAGAAACAACAAAAACACAATAAAATAACACTTGGTGACTCACCAAGAGGTAAGGACCAAAGAAATAAAATAGAAATGAGACTAGAAAAGTCTGACCTATTCTCGAAAATTTTAAAACTAGTACAAGTACTAACCGTTACTCAAATCCCCGGCAATGGCGCCAAATAACTTGATGCAACATTCCCAGAGTCCAATCTAACTGGCTGTGTACCGGGTCAGTTGTAGTCTAGTACGGTGGTCAATGTCGTATTCCATAGGGATTTGTGAGGTTAAACACTCAAAAGCTTATATTAATTCGATCTAGGTATCAAATTGCAATTTGGCAAACACATAACTAAATTCTCTCGTGACAACAAAGGTGATAAAATGATAAAAGAACCTTAACAAGACAAGTGTAGACTAGCAATTCTCTCGTAGTCTCTGCTGGATATACAGAAACCCGAATCCGGATCCGATCCATAATTGGATATTTAGATCTGATTCACAACACCGATCGAGACGCTCCATCATGCACAACGGAAGCTTACGAATTAAATTCTAATGAGATTTTACCATGATTTAATTCACATAATAAATTAATACAACTACAAGAAGGTATGAAGATTTACCCAACAGAAGAGAATCCGTGATCTTCCGGATTGTATCTCCAAGCGACGACTGGTGGACGTCGATTCTCGTAGTAGAACCCCTTTGAATATGCTTCCAGAAAAACCCTAGTTTTTCTTCTCCCAATAGCTAAGACAAGAAAACAAAATTTCTCTCTTTTTTATTCAAAAGGTGGCGTCCCTTTTTCTGAAAAAATGGCGTTCGATTCATTAAATTTTGTGTTGGGAGAAACTCTCTTTTTATAGGAAAATAACTAATAATTTGAGAGTTTATCTTTTACACACAAATTTATCTTTTCCTTTTAGAAAAATAAAATATTTATCCAATAGGAAAACAAATTTCCTATTCATCCAACAAGAAAACTAATTTCTTTTTTATAATTATGTAACACATAAATAATTATATTATCCACATTATAATTAATTAGGTGAAAATTTCTTTTCCCAAAACCAAAAAATGTGACGCCATTTTTAATGCCATTTCGAATAATAGAAAATGTCTTTTTTATATTACATATTATTTACCAAATAAATAATATTTGCATATTCATTAAATAGACCAACTATTTAATTTATTCTCGAAGTTCCACAAAACGAGAAAACACTCACGTGTTAGGAGCCAACCCGGGGACTATGGACCTATAACCAGTAGGTACAATAAATTGAATAAAATATTCATTGAACAGAATATTTCTACTCAACTTATTAATTCCAGAATTACGCCACCATAAATGCAAAACTAAACTCTATCGATTATAGATATAACTTATTCTCAAAGCGTCGAGTCAATAAGTGTCCATTGATATAATCATTACATACAGACTAACCCTCCATAGACTATCCGTAACGAAGCGGGATTATTTCCGTAAACCTTCTTCATTAGATCTTATCCTTATGTACCATTAACCCACTAGTGATCAATTAGTTCATAACCAATACAAACTCGGCCGACCGATCAGTTTCTAGATCAACAAATAAGGGGATTGTCTTTCTACTTCCCGCAGGAAGGAATGGGTTCCATATTTGTGAGACACACACTCCTCACTCATTCTAGAATAGTGCCAACGTGAAAGTGATTTGGACCGCACATCTTAGTAACCCTTAATAAACACATCAAACCCTATCTTGAAACAAGCAGGAGTATGCAATCATTTCAGGATTAAGCTTAATCCATATATGAACATCTTGTGATTTAATAAGATTTCTCAATCATGGAATTATATGAGAAATGCAAATTAAATTGGTCCAGTCCTATATGACGCTCATCATAAATAAATGCCCCACTTAGATAACCAATATCGACGGTCCGGATAAGACGGTCACACCATAAAGTGTTATGGGCGCATTAATGGTGGTTTAATCAATAGACCCCCTACTTTGATTAAGTTCACCACTACTAGTTCACGTGTATCACCATAAACCTAATCCTCACGTGTGACACACACTAAGTTATATGGCTACATATGATACAACTTGGGGTTTTTAGTAGTGTATTACTTATAAGCACGAAGCAAGTAATAAGATGAGAATAAATCTGTCATTTATTATAAAAACAATTACATAAATTGTCTTTCGGGTGCTACTTTCAACAATCTCCCACTTGCCCGCATAGACAAGCAACAATTTTCTTTCGGGCACTACATCCAACAGTATCATGGGAATGACTTCCTTTCTTCCTACCATTCGTGTTCAAAAGTGTGAATCGGTGCATTCCTAAGCAAGCAGTTCCCCCTCATACGAGTGTATGAAACTACTCTATACCTCCTCCTTGGCCTAGGTGTCCAGTCCTAAACCTAATGAATTGTATGATAAGCACTTGAATGCAATGACAATGTCAACTATCCACGGATAAGAAATCGAATTCCTCGAGAGGTCGATTTTACCTTCCGGTTTTCCTACCCTCCTCCCACACTTAACATCACCTTTCGGTCTTCGTTAAATGTGTAAATACTAGCACTAGTCAATTACTCTAATGCAAGCAATTCATAAAATACAAGACGGAAAAGATTCACAACAATTGAATCTAACAACACAAACAATCATTCCCAATCAACATAAGAGAATAACTAGTTCTACAACATAATCTTGGCTAGTTTAACCTAGCCACTCATAACTACAAACATTAACATATGAAGGCTAACATTCATAATCATAAGAACACTTGATACCAAAGTAAGATTAAAGGTTACCAATCACAAGCTAGAACTCGAAAATGGTGTTCTTCATTCAACTCCAAAAGCTTCAATGGAGTCAACACTAGTGTATTTCTAACTCCAAACAAGGTAGTAGAAGTTTAGCTAAGAATCCGTAATTTTTACAATCAAAATCAAGAGTTAATTCTACTTAAAATTCGGCTAGGAGAGCCTTGGGGGGTGGAGGTGCCTTCAAGGGGAAGATGTTGGAGAAGATGAAGTGTATATGATATTTTTGGTAAGTGGAGGAATAAAATGGGTCAATCCTTTGATGACTCAGCAATAATGGTGCGCGTCAGACCCACTGGCGTACGTCATGTATATTAATGAAGGAATGGCGTCGGTTACGGACCATTGGCGTGCGCCAAGTCTGATTTGGTGGTTGGCTGAATGACATGTGCATTAAATACTCAGCAGACTTTGAATATCTCACTTGGCGTGGGTCAGATGTAACATGGCGTGCCCTATATGCATATAATGTGTCCGAGATCAAATTTATTGCCAACTGGCATGGACCGAACCCTCTAACGTGTATCAATAATCCTCGTGGGTTGGAATCCTCGCCTCAGCTCCAAAATCATCTCTCAATCAATCCAATGACACCATCAAATCAAAATCCAAGCTCCCAGCCGTGATATCTGTGCTACAAAACAGACGCAAAGATACCACGTGTAAATCTGAGAACAAAAATCGGCTAATAAGCCTATAATTAAAGAAGAAGCATGGTTTTTCTGATATTTCATATGTACACAAAATAGTTCAATTTATCATAATAATTGCTCAAGTTGATGTCAAAATGTCACTAATTGCATGAGAAAAGGGAATATATCGTTGGGAATTGTATCATCGGGTTGACTTACATCAACTGTGTTGAAGAGGTTTTCAGAGACAAAGCACTCAGTTTTCTCCATAATCGGAAAAAGAAGACTCGAATAGGCTATTAGTTTCCATCGCGACTGAAGTGGAGAGACTGTTGCATCCGCCGTTTCATCTGCTAAGGAATGTGAAATGAAAACCCGAACAAAGATTATCAACCTATATACTACTACTGAAACAAAATGGAATTGCAAGGAACGGGCCATATTTCCTGGACCATTGTTTTAACTTAGTGGGCTAAGTAAAACAGAAGCCCAAACATAAATAAATTCCAAAAAACCGTCGACGTGGCCTCCAGCTTGAGCTTCCAGCTTGAGCTTTTACGCAAGCTCTGCCAACATTCTCATGCTTTTATGGCCTCACTTTTCACACCTGTTCTATTTTTCTGCTAACATATCAATTGTTGGTTTCCAAAATGAAGAAATAGATAATGAAACTCAATGATCTCCTAGCATCTTGGAAGTTGCTCAATTCATAAACTCATCCATCTTTTTATGACATTAATAGATTGTGATGTTTCTATTGTTAATAGTTCAAATTCACTTCCTATATCTCTTTTGATGTTATGCCACTATCTTAGAAATAATTAAAAAATCATTGGATTTGGCTCAACCAAGTCAAACGCAAAAGTTAACAATGGAATTGACACCCAAATCTGTACACCCAACACTACAAACCTTCATATACACCCTCAATCGAAAATGTACTACAAAAAAAAATGATTTTAATGAGACCCCAAGTACACAAAAAAAAAATAGTAATGAGCACACATACCTTCGCATTTCCCCCAAGAATTTTCTGAACAAACCTATAGAAAAAAGAGTACAAATACATTTAGTCATCAATCTATAAACATTTACACGTACATTGTCACCTAGGCACAACTAAGATTTTGTAGAAACCTTAGCTAATATCATCCCACTCATTGTTATCCCAGTCTTGTCCTAACCAATTACCAAAGAGCACCAACAATTACATCACATTAGAACACACGAATTTTGCAAGCACCAAACATCAGGATCACAACTTTAGAACAATAAAATATCAAGAACAATGAAGGATCAACATCAAAGCATCCAGACCAACGGTACCATCATTAGGCTATATATGAAGAAAAAACAACAACTTAATCAAAGCTCCCCTAGTCCTAAGAACAGAAGAGTACTACAAAAGCCAACAAAAGACTGGACATTTACCTGAAGAGCAAATATTCTTCCATGGGATGTGGCTGAAACTTGAAAAACATTCACTCAATTATAAAAAAACGATCCACAAAAGATGGAAGGATAAGACATCTAAATTATTTTTTTCCTTTTTAACATGATGGCTAGCCAAAATAGTGATGAGATAATATTAGAAAGGTTGAATATTCAAGCTCAGATTTGTGATAGCAAAAAAGAGACAGTATTCCATATTGGCTGCGAACCAAGAAGCAAAACCCAAAAGGGTTTCACCATTCAAGGCCGCCGTGCCAAGATACCAACGAAATGCTTAGAGAGAACAGAATTTTTGTTATCTTCATAGCCTTAAAAATGGGGAGCATATTACAGAGAATGGAAACAAAGCAGCAACGAAACATAAAAAAGGATGAAAAAGATGATGCTAATTAGGTTTCACCTAGGGTATTTGTTTGGAAACTAAGCTGCTGCGTAATGGGCTTTTCTAACGGGCAGGAATTTGTTTCTTTAGGAATATGCAAATGGTTGGGCCTTTTTTCAACAAACCGGACTTAAAAAAAAAAAAAAAAGACCAAACGGAAAAAAATGCTACAAAACAGTGTACGTGGCCTCCGGCTTGAGCTTTTGCTCTAGCTTTTATAAGGATATATATATATATATATATATATATATATATATATATATATATATATAACTTCAACAACTATGAGGATCATCGAACACCATCACGACACTGAAGGATGCAACAACGGTACATCAGACCGCCTAACACAGTAATATTCCGACTTTCGTAAAAGGGCGTACGTGTCATTTTGCGAAAACGTAATTAATATTCTTTTTCCTTTTCGTTGGAATTTAAATCCTTTGAATTATAACGGTTTCGGTTTAATGGTTGTTCGAGGGTATTGGAGTAAATTCGGGTTTAAAATGATAATTAGGTTGTCGTATATAAACGGAAATATACTAAAACCTAATCATTTTTCTTAAAACTCGAATTTTGGAGCAAAGCCGCACTCCCTCTCCTCCGGTAAGAGAAACCGCCGTTTTGGGCATGAAACCGTCGCTTTCGATCCTTGATATCACATTCGTTCCTCTTCCGTTTTCGATCATAGCATACCGTTGGAATCCTCGTGACGAGAGCTTCGCATCGGTACCAGTGCACAACATCCGATTCTCGAGTATTTAGGCGTAAAAGGTAGGGAGAAATCCTTACGTTTTCGCTTTGAATTTATAACAATTGTGTTGCTTTCCTTGTCGTATTAGTGGTTTAATTGTGTTAATTTGATGCCTAAACAATGGTTGATGTTTTGGTATGGGTGGTAGTTTAATTCGAGTGCTTTTGGTCGTGAAAGATTGGGTTTTTGGTTTGGAAAACGGATGAATACGATAGGGTTCAAAACCGCTCGGTAATCGCTGGGCGGACGGGCGTCCGGTTTTCTCGGACGGGCGTCCAACCTTGGACGGGCGTCCGGGATCCTAGGACGGGCGTCCGGGGTGAAATTTTGATACAGATTGAAAGGGGATGCCCGGACGGGCGTCCACTTTTTTGGACGGGGCCCAGCCTTCGACGGGCGTCCGGTCCTTCGTACGGGCGTCCACCCGGAGCCGGTCTCCCGCCTTGTTTAAATTGGCTTTCGACTATCGTTTAGTGGTTGTTTAATCAACCTTAAACCTTTGTAAACGTATTATTATTTTATGATAACACCTTTAAACCTTACTTAGGATAGAATTGGTCTCTTGATCATTGAGTGGTGTCGTTGAGGATGTGTTATCTAAATGAACTAGGATGGTTAGTTAATCACCTAATACTACACAACTTGCTAGATAAAAGATTAAACACCATGTGGTCTTGGGTAGATCCCGAAGATCTATAGCGTGATGTGTGAACAGACAAATAAAGTGAGTGTCCTATCGGCCCGCAGCCTATAGCATCGCCGTATGTTCATACTATCGGAACCGGTTATTGTATCCCGAAGATTTCAATACGTTCCGGGGTTATTGTATCCCGAAGATTTCAATATGTCACGTTCCACCTTGATAGCATGTTGTAACAAAGATAAGCTAAGTAGTTACAAGCTTTAGGCATATTGGGAGATGTAACCTTTATGCGTAGAATCGAGTCCGTCATGCCTTTTAATAGAAACTTGATAATAAATCTTATATATATTCTAAGCTTAAACGTACTTCTCTTCCTTACCGAGTATTATATACTTACCCCTTGTGCATGTTTTTGTTATATGTGCTTGGGGGTGAGAAGGCGAACAGAGTACGAGTATTTCGAGGAGTATGTCCCCGATGAGGACCTCTCGAGCTTGATATTTCATTTTGCACTTTTGTTTACATTGGCGATGTTGCACTTTTTTATATATACTTTGTTCATAGTACTTTGGGATGACGTGTGATCATCTTTATTTCTTATTTCATAGTATTTCGTTTGGACTTTCGAGGGATTTTCATTGTATTGTTTTGATACACTTTCGACTTTTAGTACCTTTTCGTATTCTAGTATCTTTATGGATATACATTACCCGAGCATTAAATTCCGCGCGCTTTGATTGTATTGATTGTAGGCTTACATATATAAATGAATTAAATTTTATTTATATATGTGCCGAACGTCGTATTTCCGGATAAGGGCTCGGTATCCGGGAACGGGGCGTTACAGTTGGTATCATAGATACGTGTTCCTTAGGCTTCTATTCTTTGAGTTTAACTCAATCCTATCTTTAGATCTTTAGTAACACTCCGGTTCTCTTGGTTGTCGTGATGAGTAGAAACACAAGATCGAAGACTTTGGCTCTTGGTAATCGACGTCCGAGAGGGGTGAAACCTCTGGGGTCGTCGCAGCTTGTCACCGCCGCCCGCACGCCTACACCTTCACCCGAGCCGGAGCAATCAACATCGACTCCACCACCACCTCCTCCACCCGTGGTTAACCATGCGGCGTCACTTTGGCCTTCTTCGTACGCCCTGTGTCGGCGCTTTCAAGCAGAGGACGGTTGTCTATCCATCACCGGTGACACAGCACCACATCGCTATCCTCGCATGGTTTTCGCAGCAGCCACGCATTCCTCCGCCGTATCCTCCGCAAGCATCCAATGTATCCTCCTTATCCGGCCGAGCATCAGCTCCGTACTACTATCGCCAGCACCGCAGTACCCCTTGGTCATTCCCCGGTCTATCACCTTTCGTGCCACCGGTTCAAGAAGCCAGCAGCAGATACCCTATGGTTACCCTCCGGTTTACCCACCCGCTAGGCCGGTTGTTGAGTCGCACCATCGTAGATTGGCACACTAGGCCGAGAAGGAACCGTATGCAAGATTTTTATGGGAATGTGGAACACGCAAGGGCCGAGGAATGGATCGAAGTTTTGAGAAGTCGTGTAGAACATAGGTGTCCCCGAGACAGAGATGGCCCGCTTAGCGGTCGGTTTTCTTTTTAGGTTCAGCCGAGTCTTGGATAGATGCGCTCGTAGTAGCAACGGTAAGGTCACGATTGGGCGGCTTTCAAATCCATGTTCTACAACGAGTACTTTCCGGCAACGGTACAAGCGGAAAAACGCGCCGCTTCGAAACTTGAACAAGGTAATCAAATGACAAAGTTGTCCCAAAGATACAAATCGGTTTAATGAGTTAGGGAGATTTTATCCGGAGTTGATGCAAGTGGAAGAACGAAAGATGGCCCGTTACAAGGACGGTTTGGCATATGGGATTCGCCGGGCATGCTAGGCTTTACAAAGAAGGAATATGGCAGTAGCTATCGAATAAAGCCTGGAAGTCGAGACTTTCAGAAGAGAGCTACAAAGTGGTTGTTGGTAATAAAAGAAGCTTTGAAACAAGTCGTGTAGTGGCAGTAGGCTCCGCAGCAGCCAGCTCAGAGGTTTCCCGCACGCATGCAAGCAGCTAGACCACCGGGTGGTGCCCCACCCAGCCAAATGTGCCACCGCTGGCGCTCCACCGGCGCCTAGGCCACCGGCTACCTCGTGTTGTTTCTTTTGTGGCGAGCCGGGTCATTTCTCCAGAATTGTCCACGCAAGGCAGCCGCGTGCTCAAGCAGGCCGCCCAGCAGAAAGCAGTCCAAGTAAGCAAGTGCGTATGTTTGCTATGGATGCCGTAGAGTTTGAGCCGAGGATGATGTGATCTCGTGTACTTTTATGTTGATTTTGTCCTTTTTGAGTTATTTATAGCATGCTTGGAACATGTTGTAACTTTAGTTAATTGGACAAATGCATGATAGGTATGATAAGAGTAGGCAATCTAAAGTAGTCGTGGCCTTATTTGATACAGAGCTTCAACCACCTTTGTGTCCTCTAGATTGCTAAGAAACTAGATTTACCTATGGAGCATTTGAGAGATACTATGGAGATTGTTACCCCACTAGGCAAGGTAAATAAGGTGGTTAAGACGATACCACAAGTGGATGTCGTGTTGGACCTTATCGTTGTAAGAGTGACTTCACGGTTATGGATTTCTCGTACTTTGATGCGATTCTTGGGATAGACTCGGCTATCCAAGAATTATGTTCACTTAGATTGTGGCCAAGAGAGTTACTTTCGTAGTCCCGGGGAAAGCAGATAAGACTTATCGGGAACGTCTACAAAGCCAAGCAAGAAGAGACATCCTATCATTTCGCCGGTCAAGGCCATCGTGGCATGTCGAAAGGATGTGAGGGCTACTTGTTGTACGCAAGTGGACGTGGAACAAGCAAAGCCTAAGTTGGAAGATACTAGAGTGGTCGAGATTATCCGCAGGTTTTTCCGTATGAGTTGCCAGGGAACATGCCATGACAGGCCATTGAGTTTGAGATACAACGCCTAGTCCCTGTGGGCGGCACCAGCTTGCCAAGGCACCATACAGATGGCACCGGCTGAATTGAAGGAGTTGAAGGCTCAACTCAAGGAGATGTTAGAAAGGAACATCATTCAGCCCTAGTACTTCACCTTGGGGAGCACCAGCTTTGTTTGTGAAGAAGAAGGATGGCAAAGATGCGGATGTGTATTGACTACTGTGGCTTTGAACAATCCGACTATCAAGAATAAGTACCCACTACCGAGGATAGATGATCCGTTCAATCGCCTGTGGTCGGAAAGTGTTTTCAAAGATTGATTTGCGGTCGCTACCATCGCTAAAAGTTAAAGTGGCGTATATTCCGAAGACAAAGATTCAAGCACTAGATATGGACATTATGAGTTCCTTGTTATGCCTTTTGGACTCACTAATGCTCCATCCGCATTTATGGATTTGATGCAGCGGGTCTTCATGCCTTACCTAGATAAGTTTGTGATTGTCTTTATTGACGATATTTTGGTATACTGTGGATGAGGCGGAGTACGAGGAACATCTACGGATTGTTTTGGAAACGTTGAAGAAGGAGCGATTGTATGCAAAATTTTCCAAGTGTGACTTTTGGTTGGACCAAGTGAGCTTTTTGGGTCATGTCATTTCGTGTGAGGGCATTCAAAGTTGATCCGGCCAAGATTGAGGCAAGCTTAAGAGTTGGCCTACACCGACTACAAGCTTCGAGGTCGAGCTTTTCGGGTTTGGTCGGTTACTACGTAAAGTTTGTGAAGAATTTCGCAAGGATAGCTACTCCACTCACCGTACTTACACGAAGAACACCAGTGTTTGATTGGACACCCGAGTGTGAGTTAGCATTTGAGTTGTTGAAGGACAAGTTGACTACAAGACCGGTATTGGCAAGTACCCGAGGTGTTCGATGATTATGATGTCTACACCGACGCTTCGTGTAAGGTGGTCTAGGTTGTGTGTTGATGCAAGGAGGAAAGGTCATTGCCTATGCATCCAGTGCAATTGAAAGTGCATGAGAAGAACTATCCCACACATGACTTAGAGTTAGCAGCAGTGGTTTTCGCATTGAAGATTTGGAGGCACTATCTGTATGGAGTCAAGGCTAGAATCTTCACCGACCACAAAAGCTTAAGGCATTTCTTCACTCAGAGAATTTGAATACGAGGGCGGAGATGGCTAGAGTTCGTGAAGGATTATGACCTAGACATTCAAGCACCATCCGGGGAAGGCAAATGTAGTAGCAGATGCCTTGAGCAGAAACCAAAGTGGTTTTGGAGCCCAAAGTTGTCGAGGCTATCACAACAGGGGTTGATGATTTGCGCTTAGCAGATTTGATCGATTGAGGACCGTCGGCTTGCAGCAGACCGTTGTTGGCTAGATCGAGTTGATGGATGAGATCGAGCAAAGCAAGATGAAGATGCGCTTTAGTTGATTTGAAGAGGTTTGCAAGGGAGAAGCCTACAATGGGGCCGGCTATGTGGCCGGATCGAGTGGAAATCGTGGTATCGGGATCGTCTCTCGTGTGCCTAATGTTGGAGATTTGAGACAAAGAGTTATGGAAGAGGCACACAAGATTGCTTTTGCAAGACATCCGGGTTCTACCAAGATGTACCGGGATTTGAAAGAGAGATTTTGGTGGCCCTCAATGAAGCTGGAGATAGCTAAGTTTGTTTCTGAGTGTGACGTCTGTCAGAGAGTGAAGGCCGAACATAGGAAGCCGTGAGGGATGCTTAAGTCATTGGATATCCCGTAATGGAAATGGGAAAAGATCACCATGGACTTTATTTCGGGTTTGCCTAAGTCGAAGGGTGGACATGATTCTATTTGGGTGATCGTTGATAGATTAACCAAGTCGGCTCATTTCTTGCCTTTCAAGATGAATATGCCCTTGGCAAGGATGACGGAACTATATATGGACAATATAGTGAAGCTTCATGGAGTTCCGCCTCCATTGTTTCGATCGGGATTCGAGGTTCGTCGTCGGGGTCGTCGCCGGTTTTGGCGTAGCTTACAGTGAGGCTTTTGGTACCCGGTTGGATTTGAGTACAACAGCTCCATCCTCGTACGTATGGTCGGGCCCGAGAGGACTATCCGTACACTTGAGGATATGCTTAGAGCATGTGTCTTGGAGGTAGGCGGATCTTGGGTAGATTATCTACCGCTGCGTAGTTTGCTTACAACAACAGCTTATCACGCGAGCATGTGCATGCCACCGTTTGAAGCTTTGTATGGTAGAAGATGCAGGACGCCCGTTTTGGGACGATGTTGGGGAGAAACACCATCGGGCCAGTTAGTTGAACAAGCCAAAGAGAGGGTTCAAGCTTAGTGAAGAAGAATCTCGCAGATAGCTCAAGATAGGCGTAAAAGTTGCGTATGTCGACGGAGACCGCTTGAGTTTGAGGTTGGTGATCGTGTTTACTTGAGGCATCACCGATGAGAGGAGTAAAGCGTTTTGGTCGAAAGGAAAGTTGAGCCCGAGGTATGTTGGACCGTTTGTAATTCTCGGGAGAGGATTGGACCTTTGGCCTATAGACTTCGGCTGCCGCGAGTCAATGTCCGAGTTCACAACGTCTTCCATGTTTCGATGTTGAAGAAGTGCTTGACGAAGACAGAGGTTGAGTCTACAGTGAATCCCGAGATACTTCAGGACAACCTCGCTTATGATGAAAAGCCGATTAAGATTCTCGAACAGAAGGAAAAGATGATTAAGAGGAAGATGGTTCAGCTTGGTTCTTGTTCATGGAGCAATCATACACTCCGAGGAAGCAACTGGGAAGTTGAAGGTGATATGATCAACGAATTTCCGGAGTTTTGGGATTTACCTGTGTACGTTCGAGTTTCGAGGACGAAACTCCACTTAAGGGGGGAGAATGTAATATTCCGACTTTCGTAAAAGGGCGTACGTGTCATTTTGCGAAAACGTAATTAATATTCTTTTTCCTTTTCGTTGGAATTTAAATCCTTTGAATTATAACGGTTTCGGTTTAATGGTTGTTCGAGGGTATTGGAGTAAATTCGGGTTTAAAATGATAATTAGGTTGTCGTATATAAACGGAAATATACTAAAACCTAATCATTTTTCTTAAAACTCGAATTTTGGAGCAAACCGCACTCCCTCTCCTCCGGTAAGAGAAACCGCCGTTTTGGGCATTGAAACCGCGCTTTTCGATCCTTGATATCACATTCGTTCCTCTTCCGTTTTCAGATCATAGCATACCGTTGGAATCCTCGTGACGAGAGCTTCGCATCGGTACCAGGCACAACATCTGATTCTGAGTATTTAGGCAGAAAAGGTAGGGAGAAATCCTTACGTTTTCAGTTTTGAATTTATAACAATTGTGTTGCTTTCCTTGCTGTATTAGTGGTTTAATTGTGTTAATTTGATGCCTAAACAATGGTTGATGTTTTGGTATGGGTGGTAGTTTAATTCGAGTGCTTTTGGTCGTGAAAGATTGGGTTTTTGGTTTGGAAAACGGATGAATACGATAGGGTTCAAAACCAGCTTTCGGTAATCGCTGTGGCGGACGGGCGTCCGGTTTTTCGGACGGGCGTCCAACCTTGGACGGGCGTCTCGGGATCCTAGGACGGGCGTCCGGGGTGAAATTTTGATACAGGATTGAAAGGGGATGCCCGGACGGGCGTCCACTTTTTTGGACGGGCGTCCGCAGCCTTCGTACGGGCGTCCGGTCCTTCGACGGGCGTCCACCCGGAGCCGGTCTCCCGCCTTGTTTAAATTGGCTTTCGACTATCGTTTAGTGGTTGTTTAATCAACCTTAAACCTTTGTAAACGTATTATTATTTTATGATAACACCTTTAAACCTTACTTAGGATAGAATTGGTCTCTTGATCATTGAGTGGTGTCGTGAGGATGTGTTATCTAAATGAACTAGGATGGTTAGTTAATCACCTAATACTACACAACTTGCTAGATAAAAGATTAAACACCATGTGGTCTTGGGTAGATCCCGAAGATCTATAGCGTGATGTGTGAACAGACAACAAAGTGAGTGTCCTATCGGCCCGCAGCCTATAGCATCGCCGTATGTTCATACTATCGGAACCGGTTATTGTATCCCGAAGATTTCAATACGTTCCGGGGTTATTGTATCCCGAAGATTTCAATATGTCACGTTCCACCTTGATAGCATGTTGTAACAAAGATAAGCTAAGTAGTTACAGCTTTAGGCATATTGGGAGATGTAACCTTTATGCGTAGAATCGAGTCCGTCATGCCTTTTAATAGAAACTTGATAATAAATCTTATATATATTCTAAGCTTAAACGTACTTCTCTTCCTTACCGAGTATTATATACTTACCCCTTGTGCATGTTTTTGTTATATGTGCTTGGGGGTGAGAAGGCGAACAGAGTACGAGTATTTCGAGGAGTATGTCCCCGAGGAGGACCTCTGAGCTTGATATTTCATTTTGCACTTTTGTTTACATTGGCGATGTTGCACTTTTTTATATATACTTTGTTCATAGTACTTTGGGATGACGTGTGATCATCTTTATTTCTTATTTCATAGTATTTCGTTTGGACTTTCGAGGGATTTTCGCTTGTATTGTTTTGATACACTTTCGACTTTTAGTACCTTTTCGTATTCTAGTATCTTTATGGATATACATTACCCGAGCATTAAATTCCGCGCGCTTTGATTGTATTGATTGTAGGCTTACATATATAAATGAATTAAATTTTATTTATATATGTGCCGAACGTCGTATTTCCGGATAAGGGCTCGGTATCCGGGAACGGGGCGTTACAAGTCGTTACAATTAGTTTTATTTTTACGATTACAGCCTAGGTAATTACAACTTTCGAGTTTTGTCGATAAATCAATAAAATACAAAATAATAATAATAACATAAAAGCATTGTTGGTTTGAAAATATATAATCTTAGGTCTATTTGATATAAAATTGACAATTCGATATAAACATAATTATTCTATTGTAAATAATTAAATCGATGAAAGACACACTTTTGTTGTATAGAAAATAATAACTCACATTTGTCTTACGACAAAATGACACATTTATATTGATGACACTATGTAATAAATTTAATCATAACATATTTGTCATTAACGAAAATAAGAGCTCACAAAAATTACAATTTTATACCTTTGTATGTATCTTATTGAAAATAAATTGAGAAAAAAACACATTGAATTTTATTAAAATACAACTCACCTAACGCTCTCGTAGTGATATCAGTTCCTGAAGTTGTCGATCAATCCTACTCCAAACTCTCTGCTACTTATGTACCAAAATAACCCCTCAAATGAATGTCGAGAAATTCAGACCCATCTCCATCATATTTCATGGTGGCACATAGATCATGCCTGACGATGGTCGTGTCGTGTTCACTTTCGATTCAAACATTCCTAATAGAAAGTGGACCATAAGATTTATGCCGGTTCGGCCGTTCGACGTTCTCAAAAAATCTGTTCGGTCAGAAAAGAAAATTGACGACATCCAGTAAGAAGATGATTGTTATAGCGACATGCTCGTTTGATGAAAATTGACGACATCCAGTAAAGATGATTGTTATAGCGACATCCAGTAAAGAAGATGAAATGGTGGTGTTTACGGCAATGGCTTTACCGGAGTGGTTCAGATGAAAGTAGCAAAAAATAAAAATTAGGAAAATTTCCAAGCGGCTCAAAACTGTTTGTTTTAGATTGCAAAGAGAAGCTAATGGTTGTTTTAAGTTGGAAAGATTAATTGGTGGAACTGCTTAAGTTTGATAGGAGAGATAGGACTTGGATCGCCGGAGGTCGTAAAAGAGAAACTAGTCGGATTCCGCCGTCCCCGATGGAGGAAGAAGACAACATTCACAGATCTTCTAAAAAACTATTCTGGTTAACGATCCTCCGGAAAACGATGCTGACCGGAGCCCTAAAAGGTCTTACAGTGCCGCGGTATCAGCGAACAAAGAAAAAGTCTTCAATCCGCCGGTGGTGTTTAATGAAAATTTAATGGATCTTGATGGGATTCAAATTTTGGAACCAACTGAAAGTAAACCTTATCCTCACATCAAGCTGCAATCGGAGTACAAACACAATATGCACCAAAAATGGAGGGATGCCATCATCTTGAAACTAAAGGGTAGATCAATTTCTTACTCTCTTCTCTCAGCTGCTAGATTATCCTCTATGTGGAAACTCACTGATGATTTTGAACTTATAGACATTGGACACAATTGCTATATTTTCAAATCCGAACATGAGGATATCAGACTGAATGTTCTGTCTGAAGGTCCAGGGATCATGAACGGGTGCTATCTTGTCCCTTGACTGTGGAAACCAGGATTCATTCCCTCTAAAGACAAGATATCAACCACGGTGGCCTGGTTCGAATTTCACAACTCTCAGCTGAACTTTGCAATGAAGCATGTCTTTTCTCGGCAAAATTAGGATTTTAGTCCTCTAACTTGGCTTATTTTGGATTTTAGTCCTGCTCTTGCTCCGGTGAGGAAAATGGTCCTCTAAGTTGGCTTTTTTTTTTGGATTTTCGTCCTATCTGCCGGTTTACGCTGACTGGGCACCGGAATCATCAAAAATAACTTATGTGGATCCCACATCAGCTGCCACGCTGGATCTACGTGGCTGTGGGTCCTATTTCAACCCCATTGACTAAAAAAAGCTGGAAAATTCCCTCCAAATTGGTTTCCCCTTTTTCAGCCCTCCAAATATCATCGTCATTCATTCTCCAAGCATCTTCACAATTGCAGCTCAAAACATGAGCAGCTCAAAACTCCGCTCAAGACTCTCTCCAGGTGAAGCTCAGAACATCAAACCATGTTCTTCAATTTTGGAGGAAATCGACACATGAGGAGAGGAGAAAACAAAATGCTTCAAATTTCTTCATCTGTCCTCTTGTCTCCTTCATCTCATTTTTCTTCCATCTAGAAAATTTCAGAATTGACCAAAGGCCAAGCTCCTTAAAAATGCAGCCACAAATCACAATTGGATTTCTTAATTCAATTTTCTTGTTCATCATTTTGTAAATAGTTTTTAACCGACTACTTTTGCAGCAAAAGGGGTGTACTTTTCCCAGGTGATAACTACAGTCCCCTAATTTCATTGCTCATCACTTCTGCTTCCTCATGATTACTCCCTCCATCAACGTAGGAGGAAGGTGATGTTTCGGTTCAGATGGTGACCAAAAATCAAACTCCTTTGCTTCGATTTCAAGTGAAAGAAACTGGTTCTTAAAGAACCCATAATCCTAACTCTAATCTTTGTTCTTGCTGGACCCATCTCCCAGTTCTTGATCTTGGGAGATTTAAGACATTGTTTGAAAAAGATGACATTTCCGGCGATGGGTCAGCTCCATTGACTGGAAGATGCAAATGAGATAGGAGGGGATGAGCAATTAACGCTATGAAATTGGGGGTTGGAGATTAGGAGTTGGATTTATTAAATAAAAAAGGAATTGGATTTATTGAAGGAGAAAAATAGAATATTCTTTATTTGACACGTCATATATAGTCAATGGGGCAGAAATGGGACCCACCGCCACGTAGATCCAACGTGGCAGTTGATGTGGCGTCCACTCCGGTGCCCAGTCAGCGTAATCCGGCGGATAGAACTAAAATCCAAAAAAAACCAACTTAGAGGACCATTTTCCTTACCGGAGTAGGAGTAGGACTAAAATCCAACATAGGCCAAGTTAGAGGACTAAAATCCTAATTTTGCCAGTCTTTTCTCTATTGCAAAACTCATTGGCAGGCCTATCAAAGTCGATCATCATACTTACTTTAGCACCAGAGGCAGATTTGCCAGGCTATGCATTGAAATTGATTGCTAAAAGCCTTTAATTAAATTTGTGGATATTGATGATCTTCTTTATAAAGTTGAATATGAGAACATGCCGATTATCTGCTATTGCTATGGTACCTTGGGCCATAGAAAGGAAAACTGCCCTAGCAACTCCCCAAGACCCGAGGACAACAAAACCAATGAAAATCTAGAAACAGACAAGGTTAATCCTCAGAATTCGGAGAGGGAAAATAGCAATAAAATAAATGAGCCTTGGATATCCTCATATGGACCTTGGATGCAGGTTGGGTATGGCAGGAAGAAAAAACCACAGGCGGCCTCTAATAGAGAACCCTCTCAAAGAAGAAACACCATTAATGTTCTGAATGATTTGAAGGAAGATAATGAAGAAAATGTAGTAGGTGGGAAACATAATACCACTACTAACTCTCAAGAAAGGGCCCATGACATATCTCAAAATTCAAGTCAAAAAATAGAGGGTAGAAATGGAACTAATGCCCATTCCAAAAGTTCCTATAAAGAAAGAGGTATAGATAAGTCACATGGAAACAATATGTTAGGAAATCAACTAGTTTAACGCAACGGAATTTAAAATTTGATTTCCGATCCCAAGATCGACTCTGTTTAAAATAATATACACGTTAAGTAGTTGACGGTGATTACCTCAGTTGATCTAAAAGATCGACGCTTTGACCGTCAATGGAGAGTAGTAGTGCGCGCGAGCCGTCCATGTGTCCGGCCTCTATCGATATCCACACGAGCACCTCGCCGGATAGCTACTAGAAAAATCCGGTTGCTAGACCGGCATTTTTTTTTCTCTTTAAATCTCTCTCTATAAAGCTCACAGTTTATTTTGTAAATTAGAACTCTTCTAATTATGATGTACAAAAGAGCTAGCCAACCCCTCTCTTATATAGAGGGTGGGGCGCCCCATATGATTCCAAACTGATCGGGAGAAGCTTCCTAGTAGATTAATGAAAAAGAAAACATTTTACTAGTAAAATAAGGAAAATAAATATTCTAGATTTATCTTATTTAATTTATTGTCTTATATTAAATAAATCCAAGATATTGTCAATACCAAATATTGACTATCTTTATCTTATTACCATAAATATATTTTTCATAAATCTATTAATATCCAATATTAATATATGATAATACCATCAATTAAATTGCACAATCTAAGTGTATCTTAATACACTAATGTTTGCGCCCCATAGCCGAAAATTGGCTTCCGGAATATTCTTTAATTAATCAATAAAATTAATATCATGTATTTATTTATTCATAATAAATAAATACCACCATATTAATTTAATCACTATAACACTTTATAGTCGAGATAAACTTTCCTTATTTGGTTATCTCTATAACCGCATTTTTATCCGGCTAGATGTTCTTATTTGTGTGACCCGATAGGCTTCCGAATATGTTGGATGTAGACACAAAGTGCAAATTACGAAAATGCCCTTCATACCTAACGATCAAGGAATAGCGTCTAGCAACACACCGTGACCCCCAATCATCGGAAGAGTCAAAATCAATGACTACTACCTTTCATATGAAACAATTACCGTGTAAATAGAATCCTATCGCTGTAATAATATCTATACAATCGTATCTCGAGTGTCAGTACATCAACGATCGTATCTTATAATCTGGATATCATGCTCTCTCGGAATAACTCATTTACTCCCACTCTGCAAAGATTCACGAGAGCTAGACATTCCTTATAATTAGGCCATTTCGGATATTCACTTCTAATCACAGGATACGCGATTTCCGGATGAACAAACATGTATCCTACGCATGCTTCAATATCATACCCGAGCACTACCGCATGATCGCCCCATGGCTAAATGAAACCTCAATAGTGTCAAAGCATGAAAATCCACAACGTGATGCCATGAAGACTCCGGTCTCAGGATAATTACACAACTGCCACATACTGCGATATTTAATGTAAATGGCCCAGTCTAACGTACGCATTCTCTAATACACGTCCGCGTACAGTCCAAGTGTCTCCACACTTTGATAGACAAGATATATTCCTATCTTCAATAAGATAGAAGACATCCAATACGTGCTAGTCTAATCATACTATCAATATCCCGTTTGACAGTACATACGGCTAGAGACATTTAAGTATCAAACTTATTAAAGTGATTAGAGATCTTATCAACCATAATCACCATCATGGTTTCTCTATCACAGTTTAATACTAAGGACGTTACTATATATTCAATAACATAATTGGTTCATAAAAATAAACAAAATATATAATAACGAAAATGGTTTTATTAATCATAATAAAGTTATTACATGAACTAAATAGACTAAATGACCCGACCCGGTCGGATCCGGTCCAACCCGATTGGGTTTTGGACACTATTTCGACACTATAGTAGAGAAGGGAATCTTTCCAAGGACAAAGATAAATCTAGACATCTGGCAAGTCTAGTGAAAAATCTTATGGTCCCAAGGGCAATAATAATCTGATATACATGACTCATTTATAGACAGAACCCCCATCTCCAAAATTCTCCAATATCAACAATGGATAAAAGCCACTTCTAAAAGTGCATCAACTTCTCCTACTCTCAAATCCGATCTAAAACCTCCTGATCCCGTTTCTTCTCACAATGGCCCTAATTCTATGGCACAGAACCATGCTGAGCACAGATGTCCACCTCTTAGTAGAGAAGGATGCCTGTGTAATGCTGGAATAAGTACACAGAGTGAAGGATTGCTCTCTAGCAGTGGAATGGAAAGAGGCCTTGAAGGTATAGAGTGTGAGCCTTCTCCCCATAGGCCTGAATCCCCAATTTGAGAGTTCTGGAAGAACTGGTCCATAGTTCTTTTTTCTCCTTTTGAGAAGATTCCCTTCCCTCTGTCTGGTATCATGAAGATCTTCTTATGGAACTGTAGAGGGGCTGGCTCCAAGTATTTCCGGAGACACATCAAGGAATTGCTCAAAAATCACAAACATGAGGTTGTGATCCTTATTGATACTAAAGTGCAAGTTAAGAATGTTGAAATAGTGTCCTAAACCCAATCAGGTTGGACCGGATCCGACTGGATCGGATCAATTCTACTATTTCTTTAGGTTTATACATATATTAAATGACTTTTCTGTTGTCATATATTTGTTCTTTTAAAGAACCAATTATGAATTGTTATATGATAACGTCCATATTATTAAACTGTGATAGAAAAACCATGATAGGCGATTATGGTTAATCAGATCTCTAATCACTTTAATAAGTTTGATACTTAAATGTCTCTAGGCCGACGTACTATTAAACAGGGCATTGATAGTATAAACAGGCTAGCACGTATTAGATGTCTTCTATCTTTAAGGGCAGGGATAGATCTCGTCTATCGAAGTGTGGAGACACTTGGATTGTACGTGGACGTGTATTAGAGAATGCGTACATTAGACCGACCCACTTACACTGTTAAGTGTCACACTATATGGCGGTTGTGTAATTATCCTTAAGACCGGAGTCTTCATGGCCTCACGGTGTGGATTGTCATGCTTTGACACTATTGAGGTTTCCCCTAGCCATGGGGCAATCATGCGGTAGTGATTGGGTATGATACTGAAGCATGCGGAGTATACATGTTTGGTCGTCCGGAAATCACGTACCATAATAGTAGGGGTGAATATCCGAAAGGGCCTTCTTATAAGGAATGTCTTACTCTCGTGAATCTTTGCAAAGTGGAGTAAATTAGTTACTTCGAGAGAGCATGATATCCAGATTATATGATACGGTCGTTGATGTTTGACACTCGAAAAACGACCGTATGGATATTATTACAGCGATAGGATTCTATTTACAAGGTAACTGTTTCACATGAAAGGTAGTAGTCATTGCATTTGACTCTTCCGATGATTGAGGGTCACGGTGTGTTTCTAGACGCTATCCCGTGATCGTTAGGCATGAAGGACATTTTCGTAATTTGCACTTTGTGTCTACGGCCAACATATTCGGACACCTATCAGGTCACACACATAAGAACATCTAGCCGGATTAAAATACGGTTATAGTTGATAACCAAATAAGGAAAGAATTTATCTTTACTATAAAGGTTATAGTGGTAAATTAATATGGTGGTATTTATTTATTATGAATAAATATAATACAAGATATTAATTATGTTGATTAATTAAATATGTATATAGATACATATATATAGATATATATATATATATATATATATATATATATATATATATATATATTGTGAATTAATTAATCATAGTATTATATTAATTAAAGAAAATCACAATTCCCAAATTAGTGGGGAGAAGGGACACCCTTTTTAATAGTGTATTGGATACATTTGGTTGTGTAATTTAATTAATAAGATTACCATATAAATATTAATTAATTTTATGAAAATAGAATTATGGTAGTAAGATAAATATATTCAATATAAGATATTGACAATATTTGGTTTTTTATTTAATATAAGATATTATAATAAAGGAGATAAATCAATCTAAGTGATTTTCCTTATTTTATTGGGAAAATGTTTTCTTTTTCATCTATCTTCTAGGAAGCTTCTCCTAATCAGATTAGGACAATAGGGGCGCCACTTTCTACTATAAAAGAAAGGGGTTGGCTAGCTCTTTTGTACATCACAATTCCAAGAGCTAATAGTTCTTGTGAAAAATAGAGAACTTCTTAGAAAGAGTTTAGAGAGAGAAAAGAACGGTCTAGCAACTGGATATTTTTAGTAGCAATCCAATGGTGGATTCCGGCGGGTTGTTCGTGTGGACTAGCGGTAGAGGCCGAACGCTTGGGCGGCTCCATGCACTACTACTCTCCTTAGACGGTCAAAGCGTCGATCTTTTAGATCAATTAAGGTAACCACCGTCTACTAACTTATTTGTTTATTGCTTAAACGAAGTCGATCCTGGTCAAAGGAAATAAATTTTTGAATTCCGCTGCGTTCCCGCGTAGAATTCCTAACAGTAGTATCAGAGAGAATTTTGAGCTTTAGCAATAAGCATGTTAATTTGCGTAGTTAGTATTATCGTTTAAATCACGTAATTAAAAGATGAAAGATTTTTTATCCGCAAAACGATACATGAAAAGAAAAGAAAAAAATGGAGATTGGTTTTTGGGGTGCTCGGCCGTTGATTCTTTTTGGTGGATCTCAAAATTTTTTTTTGTGTATTTTGTGATTCAATATGATTCATAGTTGTGATTGATATCTCTTTGTTAAGTTGATCTAATGTGGCTAACTAATGGTTCAAATAGTTTGGACCATTCGGATTCCACATGGCATAATTTGGTAAATATGATTTGCCCTTAAATAATCTAGGCCAATCCAAATTTTGTTTGGAATAGGCCTAGGGCCTTCTCAAAATGATACGTCTAAATACACCGCTACTTATGAGTTAACGGAAACCACCCATCTAGCCACCAGGATGGAGCCGGGCAGCGGCCACAGCGTCGGCAGCGACAATCTGATTAGGGTCGCGGGCTGGCTACCTCGTCACGAGCGTTCAAACCTATAAGGTCTTAGTCGCTCAGGGGGGCGGCCAGCAACCTAAGTCGGAGATCAACAGGAGATCGCACGAGTCCGGGAAAGGAGCGACCAAAGGGAAGTCGAGACATGGCAAGGAAGCGAGCTCGCAGATTGCGACCCAAGCAACTTCATAACGACGTAGCCAGTTGTATTGTATGCTTAATATTATTGTATACTGTGCTTATCTTCCTTATCCCGCACCCCTAGCTTTTTCCCTTGCCTGTAAAAGGAGGGCTTGTGTAGTTTCATGAAAGGAGGCACAAAATAGACAAAGAGGACAAAACTCTTGTCAAGTTCATTCTCTAGCATTCATTCATTCCACCCCCTCACCGCCGTGCCTCGCCGGCTGCCACCACCACAAATTCATTAAAAATAGCCAGATATCCATCTTCACGACCACCGCTAAGCCACCGTGATAATATTCAGCATTATCAGTTGGCTCCGTTACCGGGAAACTTCATAGTCTTCCAGCCTTCCGGTGAGGAAATCACCCAAAAAAGCCTAAATATGGCGGAGAGGTTGATCGTCACCTTCATCACCCGCCTAGAGCCAACAGAGTTCTCGCCCGGAGAAGAAATCACCCAGGTGGCATCACATCGAATGAGGTAGCGTTATCACGATTTGCACAAAACTCATGAGTTTGCGTTTGAGAAATCACCTCTCGTAGTGTTCTTCCTTCAAATCTGTTGAAACCTAAGAAAAAGGTTCTCCGTCTTCTCGCCAAAAGAAAAAAGCTTCGGTGCTTTCGTCATATCACCAGGAAATACTCCCCCTCAAAAGAAATTCTGACAATGTATGCCTCTCCTACTGGAGGTTACACCTGTCTCTGGGATGATTGTGTTTGAATCATCACCTTTTTTCCTAGAAATTGGTATCTTGACCGGAGCTCGCCTGAGTTACCACCGTCTGAGCAAATCCCCCCACCAACTCTCAGAGGGCAGTACACCAACTAACAACCCTCCAAACCACTTCGGCAAAAAACACAGTGCAGAGCAGTTAAACATGTCAGACAGAGTAGTTCACTAACCAAGAGCAGGTTGTCAGAGTAGGTAACAGTCAGTGAATCGACCCCATTTTCAGGCTCGCTATCTCGCATCCCTAGTGATGGCAGGAAGTAAGGGCACGCTGATACCCCCTACCCCAGATAAAGAGGGCGTGATCAATCAAAACCGCGCCGAGGGCACTGGAGAGACACTAGACAGCCCCACTGCTCGGGGAAGGAGGCCGCAAAGGGATGCCCTACCCGCCGCCGACGCTCGAAATATCAGAATTCATAAATCAAAGTCCAAAGAAACCGAAGCGGCCCTAGAAGAGGCTCGCAGAGAAAAGAACGCCATTGGGACACCTAGGCCGCAACGCAGCCGGGACGCGCCAGAAAAAGTAACAGGGTTGCGTGAAGAGTCTGAGATCGTGGAAATGATAGAGTATGTCAAGTATGTCGAAAGAATGTACTTAACCAACTCCCGACTAGTGGCACTAGGCCGAGAACCTTTGCCAGTTTGGGAGGCGATCCCACCTAGGGGCGAGCCCAACCACAAGGCACCAGAGAGAGAACGTCAAAGTCAAAGGGTAGAGGTTGAGGAGAGCATCCAGTCTTCGGGTCGCAAAGGCCGCCGGGGAGAGCAATAGATCATCCAAACCCCTACCCGACCTAGCTGTGAAAATTCCAAGGAAAAAAGTGGAGAAAGAGGCTCCGCTTTTAAAAGGCTGGGTAAGAAAGAGAAGGGTCGGGCTCTAAGCCGATTGAGCCTCCCAGAAAGAAGGGTGATACCTAGGCAGGAAGGAAGGGATGAAAGGGACGCCCGGCTGATAATAAGGGAAAAGCGAGCCCAACAGGAGGAGTCGCGGAATCAAGCGGTCTCGGAGCACGGGATTGAGTTAACGGCCAGTCCACCCCCGCCTATACTGAGGCACGATCCGGTCCTTGCAGAACAGATGGAAATAATGAAGAAAGAGCTCGCTGAGCTCAAAAAGTCGAGGTCCGCCGAAAAACCCGCCCCTATCTCTGGGATCGACGTGCTCGCCAAGAGGATAGTCGAAACTTTGCCCACCAACAAAGAAAAGGTCATCTATCCTAGCTACAACTACTATAGTGGAAACACTTGCCCACACGATTGGCTCACAGCTTTCCAGGGTCGCATCACTCTAGCAACCCATAACAAGTCTGCCTGGTGTATCGCTCTAGTCGGAAGTATGCAAGATAGGGCCGCCTCCTGGGTCCGTGGGCTCCCTCGTGGTTCCATTGAAAGTTGGGAGGATCTATCTGAAAAATTCGTGAGAGAATTTGAATCAGCAAGCAGACCAAAGAAAACCATCGAGGATCTCTACGAGGTCCGCATGGGCGAAAAAGAAATCAGGAAAGGACTACTACGAGCGGTTCGTTAGGATCTATGATCAAACGAGGAATATTCCCGACGACGCCATCATAACTTGCTTCCTCACAGGAATTGCCAAGGGTCCGATGAAAACGGAGTTTAACCTGCGGCCCCCTAGAGCGGGCCTAAGGGAAATGCTTGAAAGGGCTAGAATGATGGGGGTAAGTGAAGCGCCGTCTCTCACGGGAAAATCAAAACCTAAAGCCGAACCCAACTCCCATAAAGAGGATCGTGGTGACGATCGCAAGAAGGAACGTGGTAAGAGCGTGAACCCAGATCGCGAAACCAAGGTGCCGTACAAATTTAATGAAAATGATTTCACCCCTCTCAATACGAAACCATCCCAGATACTTTTTGAAATTCACGAGCAAATTGAGAGACCTAGGCCTATGAAGGGCGATGCCAGCACCCGCGATAAATCGAAATACTGTGAATACCACAGAGATCACGGGCACATTACTGACGAATGTTTTACTCTAAGAAGGAAAATCGAAAGGTTGATAAGAGAGGGACCGGCCGCCAAGTATAAACGCGATGGTGATGCTGGTGCCAGTAAGAGGCGAGCCCCTCGCACTTATCAAAGGGAGGTCCAGGTTATTCACGGAAGCCTCCCCAGTACCAGTCAATTGAAATCGCAAATACACTCAATCAACACGCGAGGTTTTGAGAAACCGATAGTCTTGGGAGAAAAAGAGAAAGTAATCATGTTCACTAAGAGTGAACTAACAACCGTAGAAGGCGTCATGGAAGTGCCAATCAACTTCAAGATCAGAGTTAATGAGCTGCACGGTGTTAACCGGGTCATGGTCGACACCGGGGCAGGTCGCGACATCATCTACTTCGAGTGTCTCAAACAAATAGGATTCAGAGAAGCAAAATTGAAACCTTATTTTGGAATGTTAGAAGGTTTTACCATCGACACCGTGAGGGTCAAAGGCACCATCGATCTCAGCATCACCCTTGGCAATTATGAGCCTTGCCGGACAGAGATAATCACCTTTTTGGTCATCGATCTCCCCTCCAATTATAACATGATTTTAGGGATTCCAGCCATGAAGAAGTTCCAGATGGTGGTGTCTATACCGCACCAAAGGGTGAAATTTCACGTGGGAAACGATATTGGGGTCGCCATGAGCCGACCGGGATTTTTCCTCGACTATATGACCAAGAATAGGGTCGATTCCAAAAACCAAGAATTGAAGAATTCCACGCCAATATCATCCAGGTCGCCACGGTAAAAGAAATTGTTGAAAAGCCCGTGGAGGTTGAAACAATGCAAGTGCGAGACCAACCAGATTTCATATCCGAGGATGAGTTGATCGAAGCAGTCATAAACGAAAAATACCCCGACCAGAAAGTAAAGATCGGATCGCAGACCACAGAAAAAGGGAGATGGGAGCTGATCGAGCTCTTGAAAGAAAATATGGACGCATTCTCTTGGGAGGTGACCGACATAAGAGGTGTGGAGCCTGAGGTCGCGCTTCATTATCTGAGCGTCGACCCCAACTTCAAACCGATCCAGCAGCGAGCAAGACAATTCTTCGCAGAGAAAAAGGTCACCATAAAAGGCGAAGTGGACAAACTGTTAGCCGCAAGTATAATCAAAGAGCTTCAATATCCGACTTGGCTGGCTAACGTAGTGATGGTCAAAAAACACAACGGAAAGTGGCGAATGTTCGTGGACTTCACCGATTTAAACAAGGCTTGCCCCAAGGATCCCTATCTGCTGCCTCAAATCGACAAGATGGTAGATGGGATCGCTGGTTTTGAGATGTCGAGTTTCTTGGATGCCTACTCTGGATATCACCAAGTAAAAATGGCCTACAAAGATAAAGAAATGATCGCCTTCAGAGCCGTAGGTGGACTCTATTACTATGAGATGATGCCTTCGGCCTGAAGAATGCAGGATCCACATATCAAAGGATGGTCAACAGGGTCTTCAGCTCGCAGATAGGCAAAAACATGGAGGCCTACATCGATGACATGGTCGTGAAATCAAGCCGTCGGGATCATCTGGCGGACCTTCACGAAACCTTTGCTAACGTAAGAAAACATTCAATGAAACTCAACCCCGCCAAATGCACGTTCGGGGTTCAGGCAGGAAAGTTCCTTGGATTTATGGTGAACCAGAGGGGAATCGAGGCTAACCCGGAGAAGATAGAGGCTCTAATGAACTTGAACGAGCCGACCACGATCAAAGAGGTGAGAGACTTAATGGCAGAATCATCGCTCAGGGAAGGTTCATTTCCAAATCCGCCGAAAAAAGTTTGCCTTTCTTCAAAATCCTCAAAGGAAGGAAGACCTTTTCATGGACAGAAAAATGTTCGCAGGCCTTCAAAGATCTAAAGGTGTATCTGTCCAGCCCTCCACTGTTGGTCAGTCCTAGCCTAGGGGATTCTTTGCTTTTGTATCTCACGGCCTCAGACCGGGCCGTAGCCGCGGCACTTGTCAAGGAGGACGGCACCCTGCAAAAACCCATTTATTATGTCTCTAAGGCTCTCAGTCCCGTTGAGAGTCTCTATTTCAATATCAAAAAATTGGCCTACTGTGTTGTCATAGCTGCCCGCAAATTAAGGGCTTATTTTTCATCGCATACAATCACTATGCTGTCGGACGCCCCGCTGCGCCAAGTCCTACACAAGCCGGATCTGTCTGGGCGATGGGCCATTGAGCTCACAGAAATTGATATTTGGTACGAGCCTCGGAAGGCCATCAAGGCCCAGGCATTGCCTGACTTCATTATGGAAACGAGTTTCAACGAACAAGCGGATGAACAATCCGATTCTCCGTCCAACGCCGTTACAAGTACGGCCGCACCACCCGAACCTCAAAAGCCTAGTCACTATTGGAAACCCTATGTTGATGGGGCCGCTAGTCACAAGGGTTGCGGCACCGGGATTATCTTGCTAGAGCCGGGCACCTCGGAGGAAATCGAAAAAGCATTAAGGTTTGACTTCACCGCTTCCAACAATCAAGCAGAATACGAGGCTGTCATGGCAGGGCTGGAGCTCGCTAAAGACATGAAAGTTGAAAACGTGGAGGTATTACGCGATTCACAACTGGTAGTAAATCAAGTCACCGGATCGTTTGGGGTTCACTGCGACATCCTCCAAAAGTACATTGATCTCGTCAAAAAACTCGAGAGCGAATTTAAATATTGTAAATTCACCAACATTCCTCAAGGAGACAATCACCGAGCGGACTATTTATCGAAATTAACGGACGACGACGAAATGAGCAACCCCGCGATCATGGTCGAGCACCTATCCGGGCCCGCGGTCAACCAGGCCGAGGTCATGGATTTCTAACCCACTAGTCCGTGTTGGATTGATGAAGTAAAAGCATACATTGAATCGGGAGTTCAACCGTCCGACCCTAAAGAGGCCAGGACCATGATCAGGAGGGCCGCCCGCTACACCCTCATGAACAACGTGTTATACAGGCGATCTTTTTCAAAACCCTTGTCGCGATGTGTGCGACCTGAAGAGGTTCAAGGGGTGCTCGCCGAGCTGCATGAGGGAATGTGTGGCGGCCACCCGGCTAGCCGCACACTCGCTCAGAAAGTTTTACTCGCCGGATATTATTGACCAAAGCTCACAGAGGATGCTCGAACATACGCCAAGAGATGCGTCTAATGTCAGAAGTTCACAGACATCTCCAGACTAATGTCAGTCGAACAAAGCATTGTCGTTGCGGCATGGCCGTTCGCCATGTGGGCTACCGATTTAATAGGGCCGCTGAAGAAAGGCCGCTCTGGATGCGAATACATGGTCGTGGCCGTGGATTACTTCACCAAATGGATCGAGGATAAGGCCTTGGCAAAAATCAAAACTAAGAATATGATCTACTTTCTGCTCGATCAGGTCTGGACTAGATTCGGAGTGCCACGGGTAATAGTGTCTGACCATGGGCCACAGTTCCGGGAAGAATTCGATGAGTTTTGTAAAGAACACAACGTCAAACACTGGCAATCATCAGTATGCTATCCACAAGGCAACGGGCAGGCCGAAAACGCAAACAAACAGGTTCTAAGCGTGCTAAAAAAGAGTCTGGACGAAAAAGCAAGAAAATGGCCGGACCATTTACCCGCGGCCTTGTGGGCTCTTAGGACGTCGAGAAAGACAACTACAGGGGAGACCCCTATCGCTTTAACCTACGGGTCAGAAGCTATGGCCCCGGTGAAAATGGCCCTGTCAAGTCTTAGGGTCGCTCACTTCAATGAGGCCGAAAATCCACAAAGCCGAGAGCTCGACATCGACTTAGCGGAGGAAAAGCGAATCAATTCGTATTGTCGCCTGCTCAATTGCAAACAGGCTGCAAAACGACATCATGACAAGCATATCCGTGACCATCACTTCACAGAGGGAGATTACGTTTTGCGCAAGAGAGAAGCCACGGGTCACAAGGCCCAAAAAGGCAAGTTATCAGAAAACTGGGAAGGACCACTTCAGGTCGCAAAGATTATCAAAAAGGGAACTTATGTTTTGAAAGACAATCAAGGTCGTGAGTACAATAGGCCTTGGCGATATTATATGTAAGCCCAAACAATTTATTCAGAAAAGTAAAGGCTAGTTCAGACGAACACAATTCAGCTACAATAGAGGCTCATCATTGTTTTCGGCAAGCCCGCGGACACAGCTCCCACAGGCTTAACCCAAAACAGGGGGCCGCAAGATCAAATTTTCAAAAATTAATCCGAATAAAAGGAAAACATCGACAAGGCCGATTAAATTACTTCAAGCGATCCAACGAATAAACCGGCACTCTGGCTACATCAGTACATAATTAGAAATCAGTGACCCATACGGAATGCGGCGATCAGGATCCATAGAAATGGCAAACGCAACAACTTCGCGATGGATCAGGATCCCCCAATCAATATCCACTTGGCGGTCGCGAATAGCAGGGAGATGTAAAGCCTCAGCCTCGAGTACGCTTACTACGAGACAGCTCAGACGCGGGACCCAGAGTACGAGGACGCTGACGGTGGGGGAAAAGCTCATGAATTGCGCGTCGTAGGCGAATTCCCCTACTTTCTTCATTTCCAATGTCCCAAGCGACCTCATAATGAGCAGAGGGATTGACGGCAGGAATGCGAAGAGCAGCGTTGATAGTCTCCGGAGAAAAGTCAACTGATACGCCCTGGAGAACAACGCAACTAACCGTCTCCTCCGGCGAGGCCTCCGACAACACGGAGTAATATTCCTTCACCAGGGTGAGGTTGAAAAGTAGCATGGGCGGAGAGACAAAATCTGACCACCCGGAAAGCTGAATTCGGAGCAAGGAACCATCACCGTCAAGCTTGTCCTCATTCAAACCTCTCTCCCTCACCAGCTTCACTGTTAGGAACATTTTATTATGTTTTGATGATGGCCATACTAGCTGTTATAGCAAGCCTGAAATAAGTTAGAATTCTCTGTATAGGTCTTTACTTAGAGTCCGACAAGTTGTATAAGTTAAGTCGACAAGTATTGTACCGGTTGGTGGAACGGCAAAGGCAAGAAAGATATTCGGCACGGTGAAGCCACCAAGCACCACAGAGAAGCAATGAAGACATTATGGTCGACTTATAACCAAGGAAGTCCGTGATGACCTTGGATAAGTCTAAGTTATGTTTTAAGTGATAAAACTCAATGTTCAAATATGGTGTACACTGGTCTCACCCAAATCGAGGATCAGTGAAGTACAAAGACTCTCCAAATACTAGAATAAAGAAGGAAACAAAGTGAATCGGCCGAGTAAACTGACTTTCGGCAAAGAGAAAACAAAACAGAAAAGAAAGAACTAACTGCTAAGTCAGTAAGCTCACTCAACCATTCTAGAAACGGCGAAGAGACACTTTTTGTTGATCAGTTGATATACGATGAAGATTCAGAAGATCATGCATTAAATGCTCAAATCATTAAAGGATCAATCAAGGACGGATTTTCTGCTATACGTTTGAAGAAAGAATCCGATCACTGAAATCAAAGAGAATACAATTAAGGGGGAATCAAGAATAAAATCAAGGATTATTCCCTCATTAATATAGCCAACGGACGGAATTTCAAAAACAAAGGTATTCAAGGCTATAAATAAAAGGCATTGACAGAAAAAGAAAACAACGATCAAGAAAGAAAAATCTAGCAAAAACTCTGTCAATTTGCAAAGCCTTCTCTCTGAACTTACAAGGATACATCTAGTGATCAACTCAGATATCAAAGCTACAAAGTCTTACTCAGAACTGAGATTGATCGAGCAAGTGTGTGAATCACATTCAAATCAAACTGAAGCAACTGAATCAGAGGCAATCTGAGAAGGAGTTGAATCTGTGATAGCTGTTGAAGGATCTTGATCTTAAGGAATGTTAAGGGTGATTTTATACGATTTCTAATGATATATTTTATAATGATTTCCTCCACATTTATATAATTTGCATAGAAAATGAGCGTTTAATCGATTTATTAAGCAAGTGGGGCTTTAAATGATTTATTTGTAAAGTTGGTTGAATTATGTGTCCTTATTGTTGATCTCTTATCTTTATGAAAATGATTACACTTTGCAATGTTTTGATATCTCGTAGATACATATTTTCGATCTAAAAAGTGATTAAAAGACGATAAGGTTCGGATTTTGAGCATCATTGTATCATTTCGAGTCATAAACTCCTTAGATTTATCTAAGTAGGTTAGTAGTAAGTATTATGTAAAATATCATGTTTTTATTAGTTTTTTGTACCGGTTTAGTAACCGGATTGTCGTGTCGGATTTACGTGGGTATTTTTGGTGCTTTATTGCGTAATTATAAGATGACCAAGATCCCGAGTAACGACATGTTTTGAAGCATAAATCATATGTTTTTGTGGGATAAAAGATTATGCAATAATCTAACAACTTTGGACAGATCAATCCGTTGTTCTTGTTTCTACCGTAATTCAACTTCAACAGACATTTGACCTCACTTAGAGGCATTTTCAGAAGACGAGTCCTTAATGAAAGTTGTAGATCTTCGGAAGAGCTTTCCAACGAATATTAAATCATGCCAATCAGAGGTCTACAGCTCGAGATAGGTTTTTACAAACATCGGAAATGTTGCATGGCCGGCACGCGCCGGAGAAGGCCGAATATTGCGGGAAAATCTCGAAATTGGGCCCACAAGATCCTAATGATTAAAAATGCACCTTGTGTAGCCGGCACGTGCCGGTGGTGCTCCGGCACGCGCCGGCCTTGTGGTCTATAAATACTCCTCTCACTCATTGATGATCCTTGCCCCTTTCTTGGCCAACTTTGGCCACCCCATTCTTCTCCCCATTCCTTTTCTTCTATTTATTTTATGTTTCGGGGCCTAGATATGTATATATATATCGTTGTAATGTCGAATTAATAACTCGACTAGTTATCGTTATATATATATATATATCTATTTATGTATCTTTTATATATATAATATATATGTTGTTATAATATCGTTTTCATTTCTGTTTTTCGTTATTTTGTTTTGTTTCTTTTCTTTCTTGTTATATATATCTATATATATATATGCATATATATATCTATATCTATATACTTATATATATATATATGTATCTATATATGTATTTATATCTCGTTGTAACTTTCGTTGTTGTCATGAGTGGTTAAGGCTCGGTGCTAGGATCATCCTTGTGAAGCCACCCTCACCAGATTAAATAAGGATTTATGCATTCATTCGTAAGCTTTCTTGTTCTTCCTTCATGTTTAGACTTGTTTAAAGTGTAATGTAGTGTTGCATGCTATTCGAATTTAGAAACACGATAGTTGATAAATTCGTCGATTACCGTGAAGGAGAATGATGATATTTTCCGAACATACGAAAGTTGAGGGAGAATGTTGTTAGATTAGGATTTTATATCCAAATCTTTGTTTCGTAAAATCTTTAGTTGTACCCTGTGGTAAACTAATCAACGGGCGCTAAATCCGAGAGAGAAAGTACCGCCTCTTTAGCAGATTATTAATCCAAGACTTACAAATGAGTGTGTCTTTCTTGCTAGTTTCGGTGGGGTGGTGGAACAATGGTGTGTCTTAGTTGTTTTAATTAGTATTTTTGTCTTTGTTCACTTTGGTATCTACAAACCACTTATCTCTTGGGATCGACCTCGTACTCCCGTAGCTATTCTAACAATTGATCCGGTACTCTGCTTGGTTAGAGAGTTAGTTTACCCACGGTTGTTTTCGAGTCTTTTATAAATTTAAATTTTGAAGGGTAGATTTTTCGCTCAACAGTTAGTTGACGTGTTTTTCTCTCAACAAGGAACAGCAAAAGGAAGACTGAATCACTGAAGCTGTTGCAGTCAAGGAGTGATAGTCTTGTAGATTGTGAAGCTTGGGAAGCCAAGGACAATCATACTATTGTATCCGTGAAAACAATAGTGAATTCCTCCAATCATCACAGGAGAAGAGTGGATTAAGGGATTACACCACCCCGAACCACTATAAGCCTTGTGTCAATTTAATTTCGCAATTTACTTTACAAACATTCATTTAACTTGCCTATATCATAGCCTATATCCGTGATCGTCTACACCGATTTGAAAACAACATAGCAAGAAGGGACTTATCCGCTGCCCAAAAGCTTTTAAATATAAGAAAAGTTTTTGAAACTCCACTATAGTCATTCACCCCCCTCTTGACTATAGTTTCACCCTTCTCTGAGACCAACAATTGGTATCGGAGCAGTGTTCCTAGTATCAGAACCTGTTCAGATCTAATTTCTGGTAACAAGGAGATCACTTATTTTCAAAGCAGTTTTCAAATCTGAGTTTTCCATTCACTGTCATTTATATATTCAATTATACTAATGGATTCCTCAAACTTCTTGTCAAAAGTACCTGTCTTTAATGTTAACAATTTTGATGAATATAAAATAAGAATGATGTCTCATCTTGCAGCAACTCATGAAGAGATACTGGATGTAATCAATGATGGACCGATCACAATCACTACGGTGGTAGGCACGGGGAGCGAGATCAAGGAAAGGAAATTGACAAACCTAAAAAGGATTGGACCAAGGATGACGGGAGAAGAGCAAATCTGGACTTTGTTGCAAAAGACATGATCTTGAAGACCCTAGACAACAACATGTTCATGAGAATTAAAGGCGCAAAACAAAACGACAAAGGAGATGTGGGACAAGCTATCATTGATAAACGAAGGATCTCGAAAGCGTTAAAGAAAACAAATTATCTGTTGCAAAACGAAGTTTGAGAACTTTAAAATGAAGGTGGTGAATCCATTGATCAAATGGACAACGATTCTCAAGCATCATCGATGAATTACAACGACTTGGACACATATATCCCCAAAAAGAAGTATGCTTGAAAATCTTGAGAGGACTACCCGAAAGAGGGAAGATCATAACATCAGTAATCAGAGGAACAACAAATCTTGCAAGCACTGACACTCTGACACTGATGTCCCAGTTAAAAGCTCATGAATTCGAATTGAACGGCGAAGAGGGTGCTCCGGCAGAGACACACAAAATCACTGCATTAGCTGCACCCCAGCAAAGTAACTTTGCCGAATACATCAGCAAAGAGACACAAGAACTAAAAGAACAGGTAGCTTTATTAGTTAAACGTTTTGACAGGTTTAAAAAGAAGCCATTCAAAGGAAATTCGTTATCAAACAAAAAGTCAAGCTCAAACAGAGACATGAAGAAGAAAGATGATGAATACGGATGCTTCAACCGCAACAAGAAAGGTCACTTCAAGGTGATTGTCTGAAGAAAATGACAAAGATGATGAAAAGAAGAAATACGAGCATCCGAAAAGAGAAAGAGCAAGAAGGCACTTAAGGCGAGAATCCGGTGAAAAGCATGAAGAATCATCGATAATGACTCAGATGATAGTGATGAAGAAGACAGCTCAGAAAATGAAAAAGCATGCCTATGCCTCATGACCAAAGAATTGTATGAAGATAAAAGTGATGGCTCGGACACCGAGGAAACAAGCCTATGTTTAATGGCTAAAGAATCGATGGCGAGGTAACATCTAGTTCATGTTCTTCATCTAATGCATCCACATCTAACACCGCACAATCCTCTAGTCTCCCATTAGATACGACGGACCTAGTCCAAAATCTCATGACTAAATTTGATGAAATTGAAAAGAATCATGAAATTCTGGAAAAGGAATGCAAGGATCTAAGAAAAGAGAATAAGAGGTTAAAGAAAGAAGCTGGATAAAGCAAAAGTGAATTAACTAGTAAGGAGACCTACTTAAATGATCAACAAAAAGCGAGATGATCATACATACGTTACTAAAAGATCGAGTTAAGAAAATCTCCTCACCAAGAAAGGTATCCTTTGCACCACTAAAAGCACCGGCTTACAAACCCCTAAAAAGGTTTGGATCCGGATACGGACTTGGCTACAACGATCGGGATGAAAGTAGGAATAATGATCAACACCATTCTAAATTCGGGACCACTAGTGGACCAAAATTTAGAAAGGGACGAACCATGGTTCCAACGGATCATCTGTTCCGATGAAGTCAAGACCCGGTGTAGTGAAACAAACAAACTAAATCCTCCTTCCGGTCAATCAAGAACCATGACCCATCCGAAAGGAAAAGGCGGACTTTACCCTTCGAGAGGATGATTGGAATGTGGCACCTCCAAAATACAAGAGGAAACCATTCTACAAAATGCATCATGGGTTTAAGAAAAACCAAACTGTTCCTAGACACATGAAGCAAGAAAGGTTTTCTACTACATATTGGAAAGTAAAGAAGGATGCAAATGCACCAAAAGGTGGAGAAAAGTATCAGAATACCTTCAGTAAAAATACTAGAAGCTATTCTGCCATGCCTTATACATATGAAGTTGATGACTTCAATTATCCAAAAAGAAGACCTTTTGGATACACCCTTGGTATGGGAGGCATGATTGCTAACAAGCATGGACCCAAACAAAGTGTTGGGTACCTAAACTTAATTAACTGTTTTGTAGGATGTCCGGTACATAGACGGTGGATGTTCCGGACACATGACAGAAACAAGAAATGGCTCACCGACTTCAAAGCTTTTGATGGACCCAAAGTCACATTTGGAGGTAAATAAAACCCCGACAAGATTAAGGGGGAAGGCACAATACTCAAGAACAATCTAAAGATTCAAAATGTGGCATATGTCAAGGGACTTAACTTCAATCGATGAGCATCGGTCAATTACGTGACAAAGGCTATAATGTGCACTTCAACAAAGAAGGATGCAAAGTGATTCACGGTCAAACCAACACGGTAGTTCTTGCGGGTAGAAGACAAGACAACATGTATGTGGTGGATCGGAAAACGACCAAGGCGAGAAACATGCCTACTTGTCAAGAATAAACAATCAACAAGTTGGATTTGGCACGAGAAGATTAAATCACCTGAATTTCAAGACCATCAACAAACTATCAAGGAGCAAGCTAGTTGAAGGCCTGCCAGAGATCACATTCAAGAAAGAGAGTCTATGTGATGCTTGTCAAAAAGGAAAACAAATAAAAAGTTCATTCAAGTCAAAGCCTCATCAATCTACAACAAGAGTTCTACATCTGTTGCACATGGACTTGTTTGGACCATCACACCGTAAGTGTGAGTGGTAAGAAATACACTCTTGTAGTGGTGGATGACTTCTCAAAGTACACATGGACCATTTTCATGAACAAGAAGAAAGAAACACTCAAGAAGCTGCCAGATTTGTTGAGGAGACTCCAGAATGAGAAAGAGCTAAAGATTATTAAGATCAGATCAGATAGAGGCACTGAATTTCTAAATAAAATTATCAGAACCTATTGTGAAGAAAATGGAGTATTACATCAACTATCTGCAGCAGGAACTCCACAACAAAATGGTGTTGCAGAAAGAAGAAACAGAACCATCAAGGAAGCGATCGGGACAATGATAGCAGAAGCATGTTTACCAAAGAGATTTTGGGCTGAAGCAGCAAACACAGCATGCCATACACAAAACATATCAATCATCAACAAACATCATGGAAAAACTCCATATGAAATATGGAATGGTAGAAAACCCAATATCTCATATTTTCACATGTTTGGATCAAAATGTTTTGTCTTAAACAGGAATCAACTGCATACCTTTGATGAGAAGGCTGATGAAGCAATATTCATGGGATACTCAGACACCAGCAAAGCATTCAGGATACTAAATAAAAGAACTTTGGTGATTGAAGAATCAATACATGTGGTTTTTGATGAACCAAATACAAATGGTGAAGATCTTCAAGATCAAGAAGAGAAAGCACCACAGAGAGAAATCTATACAAATGCAACCATACCAACTACTATCCTGAATCATCATTTTAAAGATCAAGAGGAGCCACATACCAATACACCAGATGAAGCACTGAAGTTGAAGTTCATGCTCGGCATGAAGGTATGGAAGCACCAAGTGAAGATCAACTTCAACCGGATCTAAATTGGCTAAGAGACCATCCCGAAGAACAAGTCATTGGAGATATTCACACGGGAGTCGAACCGAGAAGACAAGCTGGAGCACATGCTAACTGCTTTCTATCACAAGTGGAACCCAAGACCATAGATGATGCAATCCAAGATGCAGATTGGATCATAGCCATGCAAGAAGAACTAAATGAGTTTGAAAGAAATGAAGTACGGGAACTTGTTGACGACACGAAATGGCCAACATCATTGGTGCAAAATGGGTATTCGGGAACAAGATGGATGAGCAAGGAACTCGTTGTCGAAACAAAGCAAGGCTAGTTGCAAAAGGCTATTCCCAAGTGAAGGAATAGATTATGATGAAACATTTGCCCCAGTAGCAAGATTGGAAGCAATCAGACTCTTTCTAGCATTTGCTGCACACAAAGACTTCAAAGTCTATCAAATGGATGTAAAGAGTGCATTCCTAAATGGACTTTTGGAAGAAGAAGTTTATGTGGAACAACCTCCTGGATTTCAAATTAAAGGAAAAGAAGACAAAGTATACAAACTCAAGAAGGCCCTCTATGGCCTCAAACGGGCACCTAGAGCCTGGTATGAAACACTGTCACAGTTTCGATCAAGAATGGATTCAACAAAGGAACTATTGACAAGACTCTATTTAAACTGGAGGAAGGAGCAAGCACATTGCTAGTACAAATCTATGTTGATGATATAATCTTTGGATCAGAGGATGAAAAGCTGTGTGAGAAATTTGCAAATCTGATGAAGAGCAAATTTCAGATGAACATGATGGGAGAATTAAACTACTTCCTTGGCCTTCAAGTTAAGCAAATGAAGGATGGCATTTTCATTAGTCAAGCAAAGTATACAAGAGATTTGATACACAACTATGGGATGGATACAAGTGGCACAGCAGACACACCAATGTGTGCCAGAGTCATACTTGGAAAAGATGATGGAGGAAAAGATGTTGATCAGAAAATGTATAGAGGAATTATTGGATCACTATTATACTTAACTGCAAGCAGACCTGACATAGCATTTGCAGTAGGAGTGTGTGCAAGATTTCAAGCTCAACCAAAAGAATCACACCTTCTAGCAGCTAAAAGGATAATCAAATACTTGAAAAACACTATAAATGTTGGTATTTGGTATCCAAAAGATGGAGGATTTACATTGATATCATATTCAGACTCTGACTATGCTGGATGCAAAATAGATAGAAAAAGCACCTCTGGAACTTGCCAAATGCTAGGAACCAGACTAGTCTCTTGGTTCAGTAAAAAGAAAAACTCCATATCTACATCAACAGCTGAAGCAGAATATATAGCAGCAGGTAGCTGTTGTGCACAAGTACTGTGGATAAGACAACAGCTAAGGGACTATGGAGTAAAAGAGAAAACAATTCCAATCATGTGTGATAACACAAGTGCAATATCTATTACGAAAATCCGTATTGCACTTAAGAACAAAGCATATTGATGTAAGACATCATTTTATCGAGACCATGTTGAAAAGGGGGATGTCATCCTAAAACACATACCCACCGAAGATCAATTGGCGACATCTTCACTAAACCACTCGTTATGAAAGATTCGGTAAGCTAAGAAGCGAGTTAGGAATGATTGAAATTGAATAAGTATCAAACAGCGGCTAACTGGAGTAATCGGCTAAGTGGCTTCATTAACTGGTACGACCTTTGCCGTTACAGAAGATGCAGCAAGTAAGGCACTGGTATCCAGCGAAGGTAACTTAACTGATTGTTAGGAACAGTTAAATGGAGCAGCTAAGAATCTATTGAACGGCTAAATGGCCAGCGAAGGCACTTCACCGAATTAAAGACTTGGACAAATTAAGAGTGTGAACAAAATCAATTCTGATTACACGTTGAGAATAAGGAAATTATGGAGGATTATTCTGTACACACGTGGAGATCAACTTATGATCATGGAGGTAATTATATTATTTTTTGAATTATAAACTCCTCGATTCGCGGGCTCTATCATTACTTGCCTCAAACCACACCCCCATTCCACTCGAATATCGCGATTTTCATACGCAAAATCACGCCATTATGCCACAAAATCCTTCCATGTTCAAAACCACGTTCACACTACCCTAATCACACTATAAAAACAAGACTTAGAGATTTTTAGAAATCTTTACGCTTTCTTGTCAATTACAAACCCTACTCTTGAGTCTTTCTATCGCAAACTCAAATTCATTTCCAAAACTTCTCTCCTCTTCAAAAATGGCATCATCCTCCACAAACACCCAAATTTGGATATGAAAAATCGATTGCCACGGGATCCTTCTTTCAAGAAGAACACTACTTGAAACTGTGTGAAAATGACGAAGATGCCAAACGGTTAGCAGCAGGTTGCAAAATCCTAAAACTATCAACCTTTCTCAATCCTCCTATCACTGAGGTTTGCTATGAAAGTCTGATTTCCTTCTGGAAATCTGCACAATACGTGCCTGGGCTCCCTGCTGAAGAAGGTGACGAGTGGGAAGAAGACAAGATTGTAGCATCTGTCAACGGAAAGGATGTGGCGATTACAGAAAGGGTAATTCACAACCATCTCAAACTTTCAAATAACGGTCAAGCAAAAGTGACACTTGTATCACAAAACTTGGATGATTTCTGGGCAACCATTGCCAAAACGGCAAACCCAGGATCCACAAAGGTCAATTGTTTGAGATCTGCTTTAAAGAAACCATTCAATGAGTTCAGTGCCCTAATTGGCAAGACCATTGAAGGAAAATTGGGAGCAAATAATGCAATGACAGAAATCAGAATGAGGCTGATGGGAATCATCTACAATAATCTGCAATTCAACTGGGCAAAATACTTCTTTCTAAGACTCAAAGAGCAAATCCAAGGTGAAGAAAAAGCAGCAAACAAGGGAACAAAAGAAGGGAAGACAAAGAAAGGACAATTCTGGGTGAAAAAGTCATATGGTATTCAGTTACACTATTTGTTGCAATGTCTCAAAGTCCCCACAGTAGAACTCCACAAACTGCATGAATCCAAAGTCATGTTTACTTATCTTAAACAACAATAGAAGGTAGGAGAAGGGAAGAGGAAGAAATCCACACGCAGCACCACCAGTCAAAGAAAGAAACAGAAGATTCAACAAAGTCTTGAAAAGACCGACTTTGGACAATTGATTGATGAAGAAGAAGAGGAAGAAGGCTCTGACACTGAAGCAGAACAGCAAGACGAAGAAATCAGTGGGGATGAACAGCATCCTAATAAATAAAACACTGGAGAGGATGAGGAATCATCTCCAGAAGAAGCTGTACAACTGTCTGCAAACGATATAGATGATCGAATTGCAGAATATCTTGAGTGGAAGGAAGGTGATTCCAAACAACATCTTCAAGACTCAGATCGCATGCTTGCTGAAGAAGCATGGCTATTTGACTTTCTGGGAATCACAACTCTGGTAGGGGTACTTGATGAATCACCCCTATGGGAAATGGTTGATGCAGCCAAGGCAAAAATGCCCCAGATCTCTGGGAGACAAAGTGATGACTCAGAAGATGATGGAGATGATCATGATCAGGATGATGGTGATGATCATGATGACAATGATGATAATCATGATCAAGATGATGATGATGATCTAGGTCAAGATAAAGAAGAGAACTCTCCCGCACCAGATGAAATTGATGACACTACTCTTCTCCGTACATTTTTGAAACCACAAGCCTCCGGCAAGTCTACAACTCCAGCAAAGACATCCACTCAACCGTTGTTTGTCAACGTTCCAGCTAACAGCAGAAACATTATGGACAACGGCTCACTGTCGCCACTCCGAGTCAAGACAACCCCCGGCATAGAGATAGGGGAACAAGCGGCTCAAGCCACACCAAAGATACACATCTACCCAAATACTTGAAGATCTAGATGTACATGCGGATGTCACTCAACATCAAGACAAGGGACGACAAACGAGTTCCGAACCAATTGAAACAAGGCAGAAACTTTCTCAGCTGAACACTGGCATTACAAATGAAACTTTTGAGAAGGCGGCAGACTTGCTGGCTGAAGAATTGGAACAACAAGCAATGTATCTCAGATCCATGACTTCAGCTTTTAATGACAAAAGCTCCTCCATTGAAAACAAGTTTCGGGCCATTGCGAGAATACATTGATGCACAAAATATTGTTGTTCAACAACAAGGAGATCCGATGAAGCAACTCAACATCAATATCACTAACGTCTTGCGGAGCCTCGTGCAACACATTTCCCAAGAAAACGAATCACCGGCGTAGCTTTTGGGACTAGACTTCGGAGTGTCAATGAGAAATTGAATGATCACAAGAAAAGGTTCACTTCCATTGAGTCAAAACTTGACTCTCGATTGGAACGGCGAGAGGCCACCAATAGCATCCTACTCCAAAGCAAAGGGATGATGCGCCAAAAGGGGAAAATCGGGATAAGCCGAAGGATCAACAATCGACCCCCAAACTTCACCGAAGAACAAGCGAGGGCAAGAGACAGAGAAATAAGAATCGAAATGAAGCGAGAAGAACAACAAAGAAGGGTCGAGAAGAAAGGGAAAAGGCCCACAAGGAACCCCGCATTGGATTTCCCCACCCTATGCAAAGAAGAGATGATGATAGAGACATGTCCGGCAGACAGCTAAGGCCTGGATCTAGTCAGCAAAGAGGATCGACCGATCAACACGGACTCGGCACCGGAGGAAAAACCGGCGAGAGGTAGCGAGCGGCTCCGGATATGCGAGGAGCACGGGACTTACCTTTGGTCACCAAAGCAAAGCGAGAATATGATGCGGATGTACTTGGACCATGTAAGAGAATTTTTTAGAGTTCGGGAAAGACCTTATCCTCACTCCTCACAAGATGAAGCACGGGTGATCGGCTAAGCTATCAGGATGAAAGGATGAGAACTGATATGGCCAAACTCTACAATGAAGTCAAAAGAGAATTTGCACTTCTCAAACAAACCAACAACAAACCAAGCTCAGCCATACCGCTATCTGCAAAAGGACCAGAAGACTTGCCAGCTGAACAACAAGAAGAATTCAAATATATGGCAAAATTCTTCAATACTATGGGGAGAATGGAAAAACAGGAGCAGTGGAGTCTCTACAAAAGCCTCAAGTTTGCAGATTCACATATTGCTGAGGCTAGGGAAAGACTTGAAAAATATTTTGGAGAACCTAAGGCAAATGAGACCATGCCTGATTTCAACAGACTCTTTGCAAAAAGAGTTTTCCAGGGTGTATCTGAATACACATCTTTGGCTTATTGGAAGTGGAAGTTTCCGAAATTGATTTGGAAAGACATGGAAGAGGTTCGACTACAAAATTCAAGAGGTACAAGGCTGAATTGAGCAAAATGTAGTTTGTAACACGTGAATAAAGTCTTAGAACTTATTACCCTATGATGGATGAATAAAATTGCTAAGTTTTTAATCTCGTTGTATATTATGGAAATTTTGATTACTTATGTTCGGGCTTATGAGGGTTTTGGCATCATCAAAAGGGGGAAATTGTTAGGAACATTTTATTATGTTTTGATGATGGCCATACTAGCCGTTGTTATAGCAAGCCCGAAATAAGTTAGAATTCTCTCGTATAGATCTTTACTTAGAGTCGACAAGTTGTATAAGTTAAGTCGGACAAGTATTGTACCAAAGTTGGTAGAACGGCAAAGGCAAGAACGATATTCGGCACGGTGAAGCCGACCAAGCACCAAGCAGAGAAGCAATGAAGACATTATGGTCTGACTTATAACCAAGGAAGTCTGTGATGACCTTGGATAAGTCTAAGTTATGTTTTAAGTGATAAAACTCAATGTTCAAATATGGTGTACACTGGACTCACCCAAATCGAGGATCAGTGAAGTACAAAGACTCTCCAAATACTAGAATAAAGAAGGAAACAAGAATCGGCCGAGTAAACCGACTTTCGGCAAAGAGAAAACAAAACAAAGCAAAGAAAGAACTAAGCGCTAAGTCGGTAGGCTCACTCAACCGTTCTAGAAACGGCGAAGAGACACTTTTTGTTGATCAGTTGATATACGATGAAGATTCAGAAGATCATGCATTAAATGCTCAAATCATTAAAGGATCAATCAAGGACGGATTTTCTGCTATACGTTTGAAGAAAGAATCCGATCACTGAAATCAAGGAGAATACAATTAAGAGGGAATCAAGAATAAAATCAAGGATTATTCCCTCATTAATATAGCCAACGGACGGAATTTCAAAAACAAAGGTATTCAAGGCTATAAATAGAAGGCATTGACAGAAAAAGAAAACAACGATCAAGAAAGAAAAATCTAGCAGAAACTCTGTCAATTTGCAAAGCCTTCTCTCTGAACTTACAAGGATACATCTAGTGATCAACTCAGATATCAAAGCTACAAAGTCTTACTCAGAACTGAGATTGATCGAGCAAGTGTGTGACTCACATTCACATCAAACTGAAGCAACTGAATCAGAGGCAATCTGAGAAGGAGTTGAATCTGTCATAGCTGTTGAAGGATCTTGATCTTAAGGAACAGCAAAAGGAAGACTGAATCACTGAAGCGGTTGCAGTCAAGGAGTGATAGTTGTTAGATGTAATATCCTCGGATCAATCATGGATTGACCCGATTACGCAGCGGAAGTATCGGATGTAGATCTAAACGAAAACAAAGAACATAAATTAAAGATCTAAATCTACAAGGGGATTTAGGAGCCTACCTTTTTATGGTGCTTAACTCCAAGAACAAAAGGCTCCTTGAACACGAGATTGAGCAGCCACCGTCTTCCAACGTGTGTCTCCCAGCAACACCAAGTGGATGGTGTTTCCCGCCGTCGGACCTCCTTGATATGCTACCGGAATAATCCCGAAGATTATTCTAACTCGAAACCCAAAGAAAGATGGCCGAAAATTCTAAGCCACTTTCTTGTGTATATGGCGTGATTAGTGATTGTCAAAAGGCTTGAGAGAACTCTCTTTATATAGGAGAGTAAAACTTAAGCCCCAAGGATTAAATAATTAAGAGATAATTATTACATTAATCCTTTTTCAAATAAAAGATAAATAAAATAATTATCCCAAACAAATTAGGATAAACTATATTATTATCTAATATTCCATGAATTATCATTTAACAAATAAAAGATAAATCACATATTAAATAATTATCCAAGAAAACTAATTTCTTAATAATTAAATAATAAATCACAATATGCATGCGCACCTTTCTCTCAAAATAAGGTCACGCACCTTTTTTCTATATTTGACCAAAAATTAGGTCAACGCACCAATTCGGGCCGAGTCCACGAAAAATATCTTTTCCGTGTATTTAATTATTTAGTCCAACTAAACAATTAATCCACATATCAAATTAAATAGCCCAATCCACTATTTAATTATAATTGAGGTGCAACGACGAGAAACCTATATGCTATATTAGGAGCCACGTCGGGGACCATGGACCCATATTCAGTAGCTACAATAAATCGAATAAAATTATTCGTCAGACAGAATAATTATATCCAACCTATTAATTCCGGGATTACACCACCATAAACCCGAAATTGAACTCTATCGAATATAGATAACTTACACTCAATTTATGAGTCGAAATCGTCCACTGATATAACCATTACATACGGATAAATCCTCCATAGACTGTTCACTTCGATTCGGGATATTTCCGTAAACCCTTCTCGAAACATATTATCCTTATTTACCATTAACCCCCTAGTGATCAATTAGTTCATAACCAATATAATATGAACCGGGCCCATCGATCGGTTTAGGGTTAACAAATAAGGAACTGTTCGTCTACTTCCCGAGGGAAGGAATGGATTCCATATTCGTGATAACACGGACCACTCACTCATTCCGAATAGAGCCAACGAGAAGTGTTGGACCACATACCGCGAAGTGATCCTTACTAACACATCAAACTCTACCCTAGTCTAAAGCGGTTATCGTGATCACCTCAGATTCGATTAATCCATATATGATCATCTTGTGATTCGATAAGACTTCTCGATTACGGAATTATATCGAGAACTCAAATCAAATTGGTCCAAATTCTATATGATTATCATCATATATAAATGCCCCACTAGGTACCCTATTACCGACAGTCCGGATAAGCTTGTCAAACCGTAAAGTGTTCGGGCGCATTAATAGCAAATTAATCATGAGACCCATACTCGATTAATAAATGCTACGGACTAAGTTAATTTTAAGTACATCTCACTAACTCAATCCTCTTGTGTATAGCCATACACTGAGTTATGTGATTACATAAACGAGGTACTTAGGGTTTTCAGTAGTGTCTTAATTATAAGCATACATGCATATAATAAGATGAATTACTAATTCCGTCCTAAAACAATTATATAATTGTCTTTCGGGCACTACACCTTACAATCTCCCACTTGCACGAAAGGCAAGTGGATTAATTGTTTTAGAGCACACCCTTTATATCTATATCTACAACATTCTCCCACTTGCTCAAAACAAGTGAGACGTATCCCTCAAATCTGTACCCTCCAAGTGCATCTTAGTAATTCATCCTTCCAAGCACGACCGGAGTGTGCCGCCGCAGGGTAGGTCAGTGACCCGGCGTGTACTCAGAATCCGAATACCATGTGACTTGGTACACTGATCAGGTAGGATATCGGCTTGAGTCAATCTTTGGGATCGAAACGTCGCCTTTCCATCTAATCCGGTGGTACGATTTCAATATGCCTTTGATTCAACACCGAGGACCAAATCGACTTAACAATCATCCTCAATCTGACCTAAAACCAGAATCAGTGTTATCACTTATATTCTAGTTTGCACCTGAATATACTAGCATATTATTCCTCATTCTCCCGAAGATACTTGAGGATTCACTAAACATCCCATTTCGTATTCATCCGCTGGTTTAGATAATCATTCCTGAGAGGTAGGGTAGACTATATCATTGAATGCTGCATAAATGCAAGAATATCTTAACCAGGTGAATGGATGGGATTGCCAATGATCGATTCTTGTGGATTTGAGCGAATCAAATCCTTTAGAATGAATCCTGATGGCATGTTAGACTCTGACTTCAGATAACACACCCATGTTGTTTCCAACTGTTTCAGTGTTACCATTCACAAACACTAGTCTACATACTACTTTACTAATATTGATACCCAAATCTACGAAAGACTTGTCAACATTCTCGGTCAAGTCCACATATTAATATATATGACTTTGAAATGACCTAGAGGTTTGCTTTAATCCCCAAAGGATATAAGCTATGGCGGCATCCTGCCAAAGGTTCTTTCGAATAAATTAAGATACCGTTAGTCTCGCAAAAAGGTCTTAGGGAATCACCCCTAATTTCTGCTTTGTAACGAATCTGTTATTTGTTCTAAGCTAAAACCCTTCTGTTCTGAATGAATTCAGATTCCGTTGTTCGGCAAGGAAGTCTCAGGGAATCACCCCTTTTTCCCGCTTTCTGACGAAATCAAGCAAGACTGAGTAGTAAGAGAGATCACGGTCTGGTTAACTCTCTACCTATTAGGGAATCACCCCTAAATTACTCAGCTTTACTGTGAAAGTTAAACTTTCCTATTCATTCTACTCTTCTTCATGTAGTTCCAATTACTCCCACTGGGCCTGAGATGCTCAGGTGGTTCTATAAGAGTTTCAACAGAACTGGAGTATCAATCTCCATTCACGAGGTTATGGCTTTTAAAACAACCTCTATGATCAGGATCCTACACAGCCCACAAAGGACTATAGGTCATCAATCTGCCCTATAGACCGTAAGGTCCTGCAATGGGTAATGGACAAACCATACTCCCACTGCGTTCGGGTGGAGTGATATACTGATCTAGTTTAGTAGTTTTTATTAGTGTTATCACCAACTGCCAGTGTTGGATGTGGACTGAACAAATCAGTTAGTAACATCTTGAGTACAAATACTTCAAGATCTAAGGTTGTTATTTATAGACTCTATCAGACCGAGTTTGACAGTATTTCCGTCATTCTCTGAATTTACGAGTTTTTATAACCTACCTTTACTCAATGCATTAAGATCTTTCACGACCTGAACGTGTACGCAAAATTTCCAGTCCTACCTTCAAGCACTAAATGCTAAATGTCTATATTTACGGAAGTGGGGTGAACCGAATTCACTCCGTATCCACAAATGCGTAGGCATCTTTTAGGTAGACTTCTCGGTTTTTTTTTATTACAACCGTTATTTTGCAACCAATATCTTAAATGAGTTCGGCAGCGTATCGTAGCACATCAATAACTATATAAGGCAAATTTATGGTGTATCCCTTAGTGAAAACATTTCACTGGGAGGGAGGCCGAGCATCAGTCCCGAAGACTACGCAACAACCTATTTCTGAGTATGGAATACTCTATCTCTGGTGAAATCAGAGATTTCCTCCTAATATTTTGGATAAACTTTCCGGAGTTTCGAGTAGTTGTCAGACTAAGATGTCACTACTGAGAGGCTCCCACTAGCTTGTATCTTTCATAAGACCCCGAAGGTCAATATGAGCAAGCTATGTAACTTCTTTAAATCTATTACCCTTTCCCGATTGAAAGGAAACTTAGGCTTTGTTCCTTTGAGACAGGTTCCTTTGACCGGAAGATAGGAATCACCCTAAGCCGATCTCCGAGATCTTGTCGTTGGGGAATATGCACTAATTAATAGTATATAAAGAAGTGTTTATCTAAATACGGAAACCATTTGCGTTTATATTGTTTTAGATGTGTTACATATACCTATTCAGCATTTCTTAATGGTTCTGAATTTATCAAACAAAAGTCCGAGTCTTAGGTTCGTGCTACGAATGTTATATTTATCGTCAATAAGACAAACAAATTATCCTATTGAAAATGAATACGTTCGTTCCAACGAATCCAAAAACAGAAAATGAATTTTCTGTGATACTCAAGAATTGAATCCGAGATTCATTTCCTTATATCACTCCCACTAGTCTATATGAGAATACCTGCCCGTTGTCTATTTTATTTATCGTTTAATGCAAAGCTACCTAGTTCTTCCAAAGAACTTTAGCTTTCGAGAAAATTACTAAGGATGCATTGGTCAGTGATCCGAAATCACTTTCCTTATCCTCTAATTTCCAATTTATTAATTTTCCGGTTTAGCCTTAAAACTATGTAGTTTAGACGACTAACACATATAAAAGTTCTTTCCCATTCTCGACTTTCCTTAGATGGAAACAGTCTTGAACTAGCAGTTCGTTCGAGTAGACTCTATTCTTGAACTGTGGGATGTTCAGTGTTACTTGCTTGGACTATCGATTTTTCTAATCGACAAATCATAAGACCAAAGCTCCCACTAGTTTATCGGTTCCAAATACCGTCTAACCAGCAATACTTTGTATTTATGATTTTTTCAAAGATTAGAACATCACCTAGAACTAAGCTCCCACTAGTTTATCAGTTCCAAATACTGTCTAACTAGTAACGCTTTATTCTTGTTTTTCCAATGAATGGAGAAACTCTTGTGCATTCCATTACACATTTCTAATGATTCAGAAAAACAACAAATCATAAGAGTAAGGCTCCCACTAGTTTATCGGTTCCAAATACCGTCTAACTAGCAACGCCTTATGTATATGATTTTCCAATTTTTTTCAATTTAGAAATTTGTTGTGTAATTACACTTTTAAAATTCACTAAATGAATTTTATCTGATAGTCCTATGTCATCTTTTGTAAACTAAGTATGGTCGTCTCTTGTTCAACACAAGTGACACCCGTGACATACTTATACTATGTCACTTAAGTTTTTAAAGGCTTAATAGAAGAAAACTTTTCCGAAAAAATTAACTGCATTCTGTTGATAATTACAACGTACTTGTTACTTCCACATTTTTTTGATGAAGTCCTATTTCTAACAGTTCAGTAGTCTAGAGATTAAAGTTGTAAAAAAAAAAATATGACAGAAAGTTAAATTCAAAATTAAATTTTCACTACTAGATTTTTATTTTAGGAATAATAAACTATAAAGTCTATCCTACCATTCCAAGGATTTAACCTCGTATAGTACTGTCCGAGAGGGTCGATATCAGTACTATGACGGTTAAACTGAGACAATGTCTCTCAATGATTAAGCTTCGAGAATCGAACATCTCACGGGAATCAGACATCCCGGACATTTAATCATTGATTACCTTCCTTTTTCTAGCCTAGATATTTCGAAAATATCCACAAAGAGTGTGACCTACTATATCAGATCTCAGAGTACGCCCCGAGTATGTATACGAGGGGCAGGTCATTGACCCGGCGAGTACCTGATATCCTATCCTTTCGGAGACCAAGCCTTGAATTTTGATAGCGGTGAACACCATCCGAAGGGGGCCGAAATCAAAGCGGCACGAGGTGTCACCATTCTCTCACTTGCTTGCATCTATAGTAGAGGCCGTGGGGTTGGCTGTTGCCTTCCCCGCTCCCACTCAATATTTTGAAAAAGTGGTGGGTTTACTAATTACGGTTTTGGCCTTGACAGTAAGAAACAATAAATCAAAGTACTCCGAATTGGGTCGGTTATGTAGGCAAGCCTACGTCGTCTTATTCGTTGGAACATATGTGACGGTTCGGGCCAATCCGGCGGGGAGAAGCCCCGTTTAGCCCGAAGGCTTATCGGCTATGCTAAGTCCTATCGAACCGCTCGTAACGTACATCACACGTGGAGGGGAGTCGATTGAGCCGAAGCTCGGTTGAACTCGCCCAACCATGGTTAGACCATTTCCGAACCCATGTACTAAGATTCTCTGATTTCTAAGTTGTCACCCAAAGCGTAATCTCGTTTTTGTTTAAGGTGGGTTCACTGAGAAGCCATCACCGAAAAAGCTCAACGATTTATCCAAGTGGGATTCACCAAGAATCCATCACTATAATCGTAAACGATTGACATAAACCCGGGTCCTTGGTTTTTATAATTAGCTACTTATTATTTAACTACCACATATTAAATTAATAAGCATTCATACTAATTATTCGAGTTATACATGCCTAATTTATTCGAAATAAACTAGCTACATGTATGCATTGGAGTGGAATCATGAAGATTTAAGTCATGGCAATTTTCCGGTTTTAAGCACGTAATCTTGATCAAACACAAAATTATACCGAAAAGTAAACACCGAGATGGACCGTTGGTACCCCCGACTAACTATTTTCTAAGGAAAAATAAAACTTAATCTATGTCTTCGAGTCTTGATCTTCAAATCTTGAACTCGAAACTTCCGGATCTCGAACATTCGATCTTGACACGAATCACGAACGACGAGGAGAGAAGGCCGTAATATACCAATATATTTAAAATATATCTATATTAAATTGTTTGATAAATTTATTTTTTTTTTAAATTTATAACAGGCCCTCGGCCAAAGTTAATAAAAAAAATTTATTTTATTTTTATTTTCTTATAATGCTATGGCCTTTCGGCCAAAGATGTATAAAGCAATTAGGTCAACAATAAGCAGCCGCCAAAAAAATATTGCCGAGACCAAAATTTTTTTTTTTTTTTTCTTGTCAAAGGCAATAAAAAAAACGCCGATCCCTAATAAAAAAAACAATTTCGGCCTCCTCCCGTTATTACCTTTTTGATGATCTTCAACACCATGATTTTCGTCGTCTCGAACCCGGAACAAAATAAAAATTACAACAAAGATGCTATATTTTTTCCGATTGCATTAAATTTAAAATACAAATCCTATGCTCAATTGTTACTAAACAAAGGAGCTACAAAATAGATCTACGGGTAAACAATACCAACCACAATCCATCTCTTCAACCACAACATTCACAAGCATACAACATGATTAAATTTCGAAATTTACCAAAAAAAAAACGAAATAAAACATCTAAAGCATGCTTTTCCACTCCAAGATCTAAAATTCATATACTTTGATCGTTAGATCAAAGGCTCTGATACCACTTGTTAGATGTAATATCCTCGGATCAATCATGGATTGACCCGATTACGCAGCGGAAGTATCGGATGTAGATCTAAACGAAAACAAAGAACATAAATTAAAGATCTAAATCTACAAGGGGTTTAGGAGCCTACCTTTTTATGGTGCTTAACTCCAAGAACAAAAGGCTCCTTGAACACGAGATTGAGCGACCACCGTCTTCCAACGTGTGTCTCCAAAGCAACACCAAGTGGATGGTGTTTCCCGCCGCCGGACCTCCTTGATATGCTACCGGAATAATCCCGAAGATTATTCCAACTCGAAACCCAAAGAAAGATGGCCGAAAATTCTAAGCCACTTTCTTGTGTATATGGCGTGATTAGTGATTGTCAAAAGGCTTGGGAGAACTCTCTTTATATAGGAGAGTAAAACTTAAGCCCCAAGGATTAAATAATTAAGAGATAATTATTACATTAATCCTTTTTCAAATAAAAGATAAATAAAATAATTATCTCAAACAAATTAGGATAAACTATATTATTATCTAATATTCCATGAATTATCATTTAACAAATAAAAGATAAATCACATATTAAATAATTATCCAAGAAAACTAATTTCTTAATAATTAAATAATAAATCACAATATGCATGCGCACCTTTCTCTCAAAATAAGGTCACGCACCTTTTTTCTATATTTGGCCAAAAATTAGGTCAACGCACCAATTCGGGCCGAGTCCACGAAAAATATCTTTTCCGTGTATTTAATTATTTAGTCCAACTAAACAATTAATCCACATATCAAATTAAATAGCCCAATCCACTATTTAATTATAATTGAGGTGCAACGACGAGAAACCTATATGCTATATTAGGAGCCGCGTCGGGGACCATGGACCCATATTCGGTATTCTACAATAAATCGAATAAAATTATTCGTCGGACGAATAATTATATCCAACCTATTAATTCCGGGATTACACCACCATAAACCCAAAATTGAACTCTATCGAATATAGATAACTTACACTCAATTTATGAGTCGAAATCGTCCAACGATATAACCATTACATACGGATAAATCCTCCATGCATTGTTCACTTCGATTCGGGATATTTCCGTAAACCCTTCTCGAAACATATTATCCTTATTTACCATTAACCCCCTAGTGATCAATTAGTTCATAACCAATATAATATGAACTCGGGCCCATCGATCGGTTTTAGGGTTAACAAATAAGGAGCTGTCTGTCTACTTCCCGATGGAAGGAATGGATTCCATATCGTGATAACACGGACCACTCACTCATTCCGAGAATAGAGCCAACGAGAAGTGTTGGACCACATCTCGCGAAGTGATCCTTACTAACACATCAAACTCTACCCTAGTCTAAGCGGTTGTGCGTGATCACCTCGGGATTCGAGATTAATCCATATATGATCATCTTGTGATTCGATAAGACTTCTCGATTACGGAATTATATCGAGAACTCAAATCAAATCGGTCCAGTCCTATATGATTATCATCGTATATAAATGCCCCACTAGGTACCCTATTACCGACGGTCCGGATAAGGCTGTCACACCGTAAAGTGTTCTGGGCGCATTAATAGCAAATTAATCATGAGACCCATACTCAGATTAATAAACGCTACGGACTAAGTTAATTTTAAGTACATCTCACTAACTCAATCCTCTTGTGTATAGCCATACACTGAGTTATGTGATTACATAAACGAGGTACTTAGGGTTTTCAGTAGTGTCTTAATTATAAGCATACATGCATATAATAAGATGAATTACTAATTCCGTCCTAAAACAATTATATAATTGTCTTTCGGGCACTACACCTTACAATAGTCTTGTAGATTGTGAAGCTTGGGAAGCCAAGGACAATCATACTATTGTATCTGTGAAAACAATAGTGAATTCCTCCAATCATCACGGGAGAAGAGTGGATTAAGGGATTACACCACCACGAACCACTATAAGCCTTGTGTCAATTTAATTTACGCAATTTACTTTACGGCATTCATTTAACTTGCCTATATCATAGCCTATATACGTGATTTGTCTACACCGATTTGAAAACAACATAGCAAGAAGGGACTTATCCATTTTGCCCAAAAGCTTTTAAATATAAGAAAAGTTTTTGAAACTCCACTATAGTCATTCACCCCCCCCCCCCCCCCTCGACTATAGTTTCACCCTCACAACATCAAAATAGCGCCAAAAATGATCTTTGGCAACAGGAGAGGCAGTAAGGAAAAAAGGAGAAACATAACACACAGGAGAAGCCTTGTACACACGTACCGAACCACTCCCTCCTGATGGAGAAGACATGAGCAAAAATAAATATGGAGAGGAAATGGAGAACAAAGGAATCACCCCCGCCCCTTCTTATAGAGGCTCCAGGCGGGATTAGCGGACAACACTCAAACGTCATATCAAAATTTTGAAATTCAAAAATGTGGTCAAACGTCTGACAGTTGAGCAACCCGATATTCAGGGCTACTTGGACTGCGCAATTACCGAACAGGTCAAAAGACCATCAAGGAGCTGTCCAATCAAGTCAGAATATCAGCTTTCCAGAGGCACGCCCGCTGCTCACCTCGGGACAACAAATTTTTGTCCCAGTCAATGTTCGCCCTCGACTTGCTCAAAAACTAGGGGGCCGGAACTTGGAATTTTCAAAAGAAAGAGCCTATTTCCTTAAGGTCGCCTTAGCCCTTGTGCCAAACAAGGGGGCCATAGGTCAGAATTTTTGAAGCTGTTCGACACAAGATCGCAGCGACCTCGCAGAAATAAGGGGGCCGTATAGAATTCTGAATCAAACATGGCCAAAGGGATTCTTTTATTCTCGCTGAAATAAAAGGGGGCGCATACAACATACGAGAGCAAAAAGGCAACGAATCAAGAAAACAAGATAGATAAAAGTGCATAAAACAGACCAAAGGCGGCCCTAAGGAGAGCCCATAAAAATACAAAGTTCAAAAACCCAACCATAGAACAAGTTACAAATCAACAAATTGTTTGAAACAAAAACAGTGGAGTACAGATCGTTAAAATTTCGCAAAAGCAGAGGCATAAATTTTAAACATGGCCAGGAGGAACGTCGGTGTGGTCGCCTTCTTCATCGACGCCTTCCTCATCGTCGACGACCAGAGGATTCTTCAAAATAGCAAAATTGATAGGATTAACCGGGGGATGATCCCAAACCGGCTCGCCATCCTTTACCTGCCCAGTTTGGATGGAGACAATGTGATCCGGAGCATAAGGAATATCTGGATGAAGAGCCAACAAGTCGGGATTCCGCTGGGACATGTTAACCCACTGGAGCATCTCCTCAAAGCTGAGTGACTCTCTACCATGATATGCCCAAAGGCAGCGAGCGAGATGGTTGAAGCCTTGACCAAAGCTCGCCTCTAAATGGTAAAAGAACTTGTCCGTGAACTGATAGGCTGCAATGGCCGCAGGACCAGCTTCCTCAACGTCTTTGTTGGCGACAACAAGTTTCTCCTTCAAGCTCGCAACCTCCTGTTCAGCGGCCTTTAAAGCCTCCACGGATTTCTGAGAATGATCACTCAAGACCTTCATTTTCTGCTTCAACTCCACATCTATCTTCGCGCTTGCCTCCATAACCTTCTTCATCCGATCTATCTCGGCCTGGGCTTTGACATTCTTGGCCTCAGTAGCGAGTCTTGATTTCTCAGAGGCACCAAGGGCCGCCGTCGCCTTCATCAGTTCAGCATTGCACCTCTCAACGGCCTCGGTAGCTTTCATTATGCGAGTTCCAAGCTACAAGAGAGAAAACAGAATGAGTTTCGCAGAAAAAGAAGGAAAAAAAATAATAAACAAAAAGAATGGCTTACCGTGGAGGATGCGATCCCAAATTCGCCTGCAAGATCCTTCAATTTTGCGACCTCATCCCTAGCGGGGGCATAGTCGTGAACTACCACTCGGTTAATAATTCATTTGCCAATCTCCATATGTACTCCGGCCGGTGCGTCCCACGACAAGCGGCCCAGAGGGATAACGTCAGCAATAGCCTCCTTAAGTTGGCTTGCCTTCGCCATATCGAGCGGACCTCCGGTGAATTCAGCGTCCAACCAAAGGGCCTCTTTCCCCTAATATCTGCGAGGCAACGTTCCCCTTGGCGGCACCCTCTTCTTATCTACGACTTCCTCAACGATAGCGGTTCGCTTATCAGTGCGATCAGAACCCTTGCTAGCGCCGCCAATAGCTTTAGATTTCTCGGCCCTTGATCGTTTGGGCTCCTGGGCCTCTCTTGAAGGTGCGTCAGCTGGCAACCTTTTTTGGGACCCTCCAGTTTGACTCGAACCCGCGCCCACAAGGGTCGCTATCTGAGCTTGAAGATTGGGATTATAAGCTTCATCAACAACCTAAACGTCGACCGTTCGAAGGATCCTCCCCAAAGCTTGTTTCAGCGCCGCATGCCTACCTTTTGCGGCTTCATCCGCCAACGTCTGCCTTTGAGCTCGCCTCTCAGTAGCATCCATCTCGCTGAATGAAAGTTAAAAACTTCATCAAAAGCTAGAAAAAAAAAAGGCGGAAAGAGTAATGAAGTAGAAAGCAAAGAAAATTACGGCGAGGCCTCTTGCTGGGATCACCCTGACACGCCGCACACTCTGAGGGAAAGCAACGATTTATATGACACTCTCCAACACAATCAGAATCGCTCTCCTCAGATGCAATAGCCACCAGAGGTTGGGCTTTCGCCGGCCCTATAATTCCGGATCTACTCGCATATGGCTCCGCCATGTCTAAGAGATCGATCCAGGACACATTCCTCTCCGAGGCCATGGCCCCGTCAGAGTCTATTATCGCCAGAAGTCCTCGGAGGAATCGATACTCGGACACAAAAGGTTCATTAAAACCAATCATAGAAAATTTCCCCTTGCAGGGAGGGAAATGGGGGAAAGGCCAACCAACTTTCGACTCGACTTAAAAAACGCGATCCCCCCAGTTGTGTATCTTGTTGGGGAGATGGAAGAATAAACGGGGAGTCTGGGCCCTTACGTTGGCCTGCCCCAGGAAAGAGGTACCACAGAGAAAATAAAACTGTTTAAACATGGAAAAGGTAGGCTCTTGCTTCATCGTCCGGCAGAGAACAATGAAAGACATGATATGAATGGCGGCCCCAACGGCCAGGTCGCATGGCAACACTCGCAGCTCACACAACATCTTAACCAAAAAAGGGTCGAAAGGGGGCCGGAAGCCGGCAAAGAAATGATCAAAGTGAAGAATTATGGTATCCCCAGGGCGGCGAGCACAAATAAAATCTTCTCGATCGCTGGGCCGTAGCTTGTCTTCCTCCTTATTAAAGTCGATCAAGGAGAACCGGTAGAGATTGGGGTCAATACTGTAAAATCGCTGAAGGGTTTTGGCGAGGTCTGTACTCTTCCGGATCCATCGTCAATGCTTCTCCACATCCTTCTCGTACAGATTCATGAGGCCAAATTCCCTTAAGGCCTCTAGATTATTAGGCTTTAAAGGCTTCCCTTTAGCCACCGCTTACCCTACCCTCATGGTCGAGGAATCAGCCCTTTTTCTCTTAGGTTTTTTGGGGAGCTCTAAAGGTTTGCGCAGAACCGATTCAGAATCGTCCTCACTGGATCCCATCAGCCTATGCAAGGCGGTATCCTCCACAGACATTTCGTCATCGCCAGGCACCCCAGAACTACTCGCACCCTCCACTGCCGAAATATCATCATCGCCGCCGCGGCCACTAGTACTTGTCTCACCTCGGCTACGAGCCGCCTCTATGCGACTTTTCTTCTGCCGAGGCACTGGATCGGGTGACAGATTCCCTAGGGCGAAAGGATCCTCTGGGTCATTTCCCACAGCACCCCCTCCATCAACTCATCTTCTAGGTCATCACGTGCGACCACCTCGGGGCTAGATTCGGCGAGCTCATCCTCCAGGGCGTAGTCATACGCTTCTCGATCTACTTCAGAATCTCCGCCAAGGCTAAAATCGTCATCCGACATCTTGCAAAACAAGGAAAGGTGGAGCTTTAAATGACCTGAGATAATGTAGATTACACCAGGGAGGTGATCGCACCAATCTCGACACCTTCCCTGCGGTTTTGCAGGACGGGTGCCACAATGAAAGGAAGAAATACAAAAGCGGAAGGACATTATGAATCGTCAAGAAAAAGCCCACCTTTTCCCCCAGAAAATGCTCAGTTTGTGCCAAAGGAAAACCAGACCAAAACGAGAACACCAATTCAAAACTCAAGCCTTTACTCCCTCAAACACCCCAGGTCACGCATGATATGTTAAAGGAGGGAGCAAGCGCAAAAAATGAATGGAAATACTACAGGAAAAACCATCGGAGGAGCTTAGTGGGTGAAGAATTACCTGTTTTAGCTGACGAATGATCGGAAACTGTAGAAAGCAAGCGGAAACCTCGGGATTGGCCGCCGGAAACTTCAAATCTTCAACGGAAGGCACTCGAAGCTGATGAAGAGCTCTAGAAACCGTGAGAGAAAAGTGGGAAGAAAGTAGTAGGGGCAAAAAGTGTTGAGCGAATGGGGGTTGGACCCTTATATAGACAAGAAGATTTGATCGTGCGGTCCAGGTAGGATTTATCCAAAGGTCCAGATTCGGGCAGTCATCTTGGGGATTTTGAATTTAAAAATCACCATCATTACGGCGGGTCAATCAATGCCCATGTAATAACGCACGTCAATCAATGATTGCGCCATTATTAGGGCAGTTATTGAGACACCATCAACATCCACGTTGCTGCAGTTACCTATAAACCGAAAGGACCACGATCTGACGGTTCAACTACTCCACTACCCACGTTTGACACTCAACGTCGCCAAACACAAGCTCGCACTATTCAAGCTCACCACCACCGTGACTCCTACAAAAATTTCCATTTAATAGTCGCTTCAGACGACAAGGTGCCAGACCCAATAACGCTTTGAGGCAAGGCGCACGAATAGCGCGGCCCTTAGTGAATAAGTCGCTTCAAATGACAAGGTAGCCATACCCAAAAACGCTTCGAGGCAAGACGCATGAATAGCGTGGCTCTTAGTGAATAAGTCGCTTCAGACGACAAGGTCGCCAGACCCAAAAACGCTTCGAGGCAAGACGCACGAATAGCGCGGCCCTTAGTGAATAAGTCGCTTCAGACGACAAGGTCGCCAGACCCAAAAATGCTTCAAGGCAAGACGCACGAATAGCGCGGCCCTTGGTGAATAAGTCTCTTCAGATGACAAGGTCTCCAGACCCAACAACGCTTCGAGGCAAGACGCACGAATAGCGTGGCCCTTAGTGAATAAGTTGCTTCAGACGACAAGGTCGCCAGACCCAATAATGCTTCGAGGCAAGACGCACGAATAGCACGGCCCTTAGTGAATAAGTCGCTTCAGACGACAAGGTCGCCAGACCCAAAATCGCTTCGAGGTCGTCCACTTGATTGCGCGATCCTAAACAAATAACCGGAAAACTCCAGCAAGCTGAACGATCTTTGTACTCTTTACTCTATGCTTCGCCTCCCCGAAAATGCCTAAGACATAGAGTAGGGGGCCATTGATACATCTAAATACACCACTACCTATGAGTTAATGGAAACCACCCATCTAGCGACCTGGATGGAGCCGGGCCGCGGCCACATCGTCGGCAGAGACAATCTGATTAGGGTCGCGGGCTGGCCACCTCGTCACGAGCGTTCAAACCTATAAGGTCTTAGCCGCTCAGGGAGCCGGCCAGCATCCTAAGTCGGAGATCAATAGGAGATCGCACGAGTCCGGGAAAGGAGCGACCAAAAGAAAGTCGAGACAGGGCAAGGAAGCGAGCTCGCAGATCGCAACCCAAGAAACTTCATAACGACGTCGCCAGTTGTATTGTCTGCTTAACATCATTGTATACTGTGCTTATCTTCTTTATCCCGCGCCCCTAGCTTTTTCCCTTGCCTATAAAAGGAGGGCTTGTGTAGTTTCATGAAAGGAGGCAAAAAAATAGACAAAGAGGACAAAACTCTTGTCAAGTTCATTCTCTCTAGCATTCATTCATTCCACCCCCTCACCGCCGTGCCTCACCGGCTGCCACCACCACAAATTCATTAAAAACAGCCAGATATCCATCTTCACGACCACCGCTAAGTCACCGTGATAATATTCAGCATTATCACAAAATATTTGATTTTGAAAAAGGCTTATGCCTATGCCTTTTTCAAAAAATTTGATTTTGGAAAGGGCCAAGGGAGATGCCTTTTGGTTTAGGAAACCAAAGGCATCCCTTTTTGATTAGGAATCAAAATGAAAGAAACAAAAGAGGCTTAATTTTAATTTTAATTTATTTTTTGAATAGTTCTAATTGATTAAAATTAAAATTGAAATCATTTAAAATTAACCATTAATTTTATTTCGATTAAAATCAATTAATTAGTTAAATTTTAATTAGTTAATTGATTAGATAAAATTAATTAATATATTAAACGTTAATCGATTAATTAAGATGCAAGTTGTTAGTTTTTAATTTTATCTTTTTCATAAGATGTTATTGTATGGATTAGACATAGTAGATATAATATGATTATATGGACTCCAATTGATCATGGACTCGACCGATATGATAGATGTGAATGATTTAATTTTTCTGTTGGCTTAAAAATTGTCACAGGCCGTTATGAAGAACGTGACCTAGTTTAATTTATCCATTTATCCTATTCCTGTTAGCTCCCCCCCCCCCCCCCATGTGCGGTGGACGTATTTATTTTAATAGTTAAAATTAAATGTAACAAGAATTGAGCGGAAGATGAAGACCAAAAAAAGAAGAAAATAAAGAACCCATTGGAGAATGGAGCATTAAAGATCCTATTGGCGGTTGCAGCATCTTTAGATTGTGACTCGCGATTTTGTCAGTTTGTATTCGAAACTACACCTAGGAAAAGTCCATTATCATACCGGTTACTTTACGCATTTATTTATTTTTGTGCTTGTATTTATTTTATATGATACGATAGATGCATAACTAGGCACGATCTAGATGAATGTGTAGGATGCTTATCTATAGAGATAGATATATTTTGATGAGACCATAATTAAAATTAATTAAGAGAATTAATTCGAAATTAATTAAGTGAATTAATTTAAAATTACTCACATAACAAAAATCGAGTTATATTTGTCTCCCAATATTATAATGACGGTGAAGAGCCCTTGTTCGGATCCAACTGATCGGCCCTCGTCGGGAGTTGACCTACCTCGGGTATATCGTCGTTATCGAGATATGATCGTTATGAGATCTCATGAATATTTGGGTTACGACTCGACTAAGAATCTTGCGGTGATTGGCCCTCGTCAGGACCGTTTGATTTTAGAGACAAGAGGTTGACGATCACATAAGATGTGAATCGTCAAAGAGTTGACTAGTCAACCACCAAGAGTCACATAGAGATGTGATTGGTAAAGTGTTACCTACCTTTCGAATTATTCCGGTTGATCGGCCCTCGTCGGGAATCGGGGTAACCAGAATGGATCTTGGCCACTAAAGAATTTTGAAAGATTCTTGAAAGTTAATTGAGAGTAGTTGACTAGTGGGAGCAAAATCATAAATCAAAAGACCATTTTTTATTTTGATTGTTTAAACAAAAACACTCTTTTATCTTTATTTTATTTTGTAGTTTTTAGCAAACTTTTATATTTTTGTTTTTGATTCTCGATTAGTAAAACCAAATTATGACTGTTACCTTTTGAGAAAAGTTGAATTTTAATCTTTTTAAAATAAGCAATGACACGAGCAATCCCGTTATAGTAGTTGGAGACAAGGAGACTACGTATTTGACGGAGTACTCCAAGGCTTTAATTATTAATGAAGACGGACGCTCATGATATGATTAAATCATATGAAATAGGTTTCAACGAATTAATCATATATTTGGATACGATCCAAGATGATCATTCTATCATACGATGACAATTAATTCAAACGTTGGATAAGAATGACCACATCGAATTTTGGAAATGTTCTTTTCAGAATTGTATGATTTAAGTATCGACTTAATTCTATCATTGCTTAAAGGTTAATTAAATAGTCAATGTTTTGAATACGGTTCAAAAGGTTAAATAAACTATTTAATAAACTTTAGATTTTCTTTATGAAAGAAAATTAAAGACATAGCTCTTGTGATCTTTCTTAAGTCTTATGAAAACTACACTAAGAAATACTCACAAGTGCTTAAAGGATTAAAAAGGAAAGTAAGGGCATGTGCTTAAATAGAGAATTTATTGAAGTTTCTATTTTAGGCAAGTGAGTTGAGATAAATATATTTAAGTTCAAAGTCGATTCTAAGATATATGATATCTTACGAGTGTGATTAAATTAGAAAGATTAAATACATATATGGAAGGTGAAGGAAACGTTGTAACATTTAGCATATTCTGGATCTAGTAAACTGATAAGGGAACTAAATAAATGTTATTATGTTCTCATTCTTATGAAGAACATATTTTCAGTTACTTGTTAGGATTTAGTAGACATACTCAATTGTAAAGAATAAATGTTATTCCGATAAAGTTGAAAGGTCGTTGAATCTAACATACTAGATTGATGTCACTATATAGTTGATATATGTGATGAAATCTCAACTAAATGTTTATATGGCTATTATCCTCGATATTTGTGGTTGTTCTAGATGTCGACTCTCTGGAAGAGAAACGTAATCAAATGTCATTCAGATGATGTCTGAACCATGTGATTATAAATCATATGGATAATACGTATCTTATCTAAAGATGACTAAAATACCCTTTTATGAAAAGGTTATAAAATCTAGAAAGTTGTCCAAAGCCTAAACATGCCGATGTTTGTTGGCTCATGACAATTAATACCACAAATAAATTTTGTTAATCTCTATGACTATTTTTAGAAATAGTCAAGTGTACTCAGTGAAGTGCATAATTCAGAAAGCCCGAAAAGTTCAAGCTAGTACGAATGTGAGATTGATGCTACTTAGGAATTAATCTTCAATTGGATTGAAGTAATTAATACCTGAAGGGAGTTTTAGAAGTTGTCTGAAATAGAATCAGATTCTCCCTTGAAGGATACCATCTTTGGGATACACAATTAGATTGTGTTCTTAAAATGAAAACGACACTTTATATGATAAAGGTGTGACGCAAGCCATGCGAAGTATCCCTTACCCATTTTGGGATAGTTCCCTTATACGAAACACATACTTAACCGAGTTCCAAAGAATAAAGGTTGAAGAAATTCCATATTAGATATGGAAGTGGATAATGTCGAATCTATCTTAACCAATGATTTGAAGTTGTCATAGGCAAAGTCAGAAAGGCTTGGAGCCTAGTACGACATATGCAACTTTATGGAATATCTTAGCAAGTACGCTAGATATTATTTACTCGTTAGCGGAGCAAAAGGTGTTTGTCTCAAAACATGCTGTCTTCTAGAGGATGTGTTTCTTCCAAAGGAAACAGTGGGAGTAAATTCAGATCTCAAAAATAGTTTGAGAACCACAAGGAGATATTCAACCATAGGAACGTGAGCAGACGCCACATAGTGATGAGGTGTAGAACACTGCTCAGTGCACTAAAGTTCTGTAAGTCAGTAGATAACCTCAGACCTGAAAAGGCTACTGGTATGTTCATCTTGAAGAATGAATATCTCACGACTTATGAAGGAATGTTTGAAAGGCAAGATTGAGAGATATGACCAGGAGCCATAATATCTAAATTAGATTCCATCAGTGAAAACCAGGTTGTGAACCTAGTCTGTCTTACCTAGAGGGAATGTCCCTGAAAGGCAGACATGGATAGTAATATGATTACCGTAAGGCGATAGTGATGGCTGAAGGGTACGGGGTGTAAACCTTGTAATTATCTTTATGCTGCCAGCTGAGCCCAGTTCTATTCAGACTATGCTTGTTATAACTTTGTGTCATGGCTATAGGATAGTGTTGAAAACGTTGGGCAAACAACCCGATGTTCATAGACGATAACATGATATGTGAGCCCACGAGATCCATTTATGGACTCGAACAAGTTTCTCTAGATGATTTATTTGTTTGATAATCAAAGGAGTTTGATTTAGTCAAAAGAAGGGATATGCCCAATATGCAATATGGCTAGTGGGAATGTGTTACGATTTTTGGGTAAGGTATTGGATATCTCTCACGGGAATCATCTCCCCATGTCACGGTCAATTAATGTTTGGTAGTTCATGGTCTTTACGAAAGCACTTGGATTAGAAGTTCTTATTTTAGAAATAAGAATCCATAGTGATTGATTTAACTGCTGTTAGTTTATAGTTTACCTATATAGATGTGATGCTAAAAGAGTTTAGCATAGAACACGACATGAGATACTGCTAGCCGGTGTTCTCAAGATCTATATATGTTAGGATGTTGGTCCTAAAGATAAGGTGAAAGATGATGCTTATGGAAGGTTTCCTTTGCTATTGCGATAGGAACCATCATAAAAGTAATGCCAGATGTTCATAGTCCATGAAGAGTTTTGAGCAAGTATGAAAGTGAATCTGGTTAATGTCGAGAATATCCTTAAATGAGTTAAGGATGTTTCCTAGTTTATCGAAACTTAGAATCAGATAAATATAGTTATACAGACGTATATCCCGAGTCTTATGAAGGCGAGTGGGAGCTACAGTCTGGGTTTGTAGTCACTTTGATTAAGTGATACAATGAGCTGGAAATGTTCTTTGCTATGGGTCACTGTAAATTCTACAACTAGGCCAAAACACAGTAGTGCCTTGGAGGCGCAGCAGGAGCAGTACATGGATCTAGAAGGTTCATTCCTGAACCTTGTACGGTTCTTCCACCTTTTTTATATAGCTGATATAGTAAATGCATTCATTGCTTGAAGCAAGGACAAGGGTCTCGTCGGAGATTCATGTGTGTGTTGAGGCGGTTCCTTTTGACTTGATCATTTGGAGCATGGTATGAAGATAGTGTGAGTCCCCACGGATAGCGATCCGTTCACGGCTAGGGCTAGTTACGAGTATTGCATTAGATTCTTGTGTTTCAACTTGGTCTGGTGTGTACGAGTGATTGGCTTTAGGCCAAGTGGGAGATTGTTGAAATAGTGTCCTAAACCCAATCGGTTGGACCAGATCCGACCGGGTCGGATCATTTCTACTATTTCTTTATGTTTATACATATATTAAATGGCTTTTCTGTTGTCATATATTTGTTATTTTAAAGAACCAATTATGAATTGTTATATGATAATGTCCTTAGTATTAAACTATGATAGAGAAACCATGATAGGCGATTATGGTTGAGGAGATCTCTAACCACTTTAATAAGTTTGATACTTAAATGTCTCTAGGCTGATGTACTATTAAACAGGGAATTGATAGTAAAAATAGGCTAGCACGCATTATATGTCTTCTGTCTTTAAGGGCAGGGATAGATCTCGTCTATCGAAGTGTGGAGACACTTGGACTGTACGTGGACGTGTATTAGAGAATGCGTAAGATAGACTGACCTACTTACACTGTTAAGTGTCACACTATGTGGCAGTTGTGTAACTATCCTTAGGACCGGAGTCTTCATGGCATCACGGTGTGAATTGTCATGCTTTGACACTATTAAGGTTTCCCCCAGCCATGGGGCGATCATGCGGTAGTGATTGGGTGTGATACTGAAGCATGAGGAGTATACATGTTTGGTCATCCGGAAATCACGTACCCAAATAGTAAGGGATGAATATCTTACTCTCGTGAATCTTTGCAAAGTGGAAGTAAATGAGTTACTTCGAGAGAGCATTATATCCAGATTATAAGAAACGGTCATTGATGTTTGACGCTCGACGAACGACCGTATGGATATTATTACAGAGATAGGATTCTATTTACACGGTAACTGTTTCACATGAAATGTAGTAGTCATTGCGTTTGACTTTTCCGATGATTGGGGGTCACAATGTGTTGCTAGACGCTATACCGTGATCGTTAGGTATGAAGGGCATTTTCGTAATTTGCACTTTGTGCCTACAGTCAACATATTCGGAAGCTTATTGGGTCACACACATAAGAACATCCAGCCAGGTTAAAATGCGGTTATAGTGATAACCAAATAAGGAAAGAATTTATCTCATACTATAAAGGTTATAGTAGTAAATTAATATGGTGATATTTATTTATTATGAATAAATATAATACAAGATAGACTTTTATTATAAACGGAAATCTGGAACGGAAAATAAGATAAATGAGGAATGTTATAGGGTAAACCATTATGGTTACACTAAGCTTTTATTTGATTTGATAAATCAAAATTACAACAGAAATACAACACCAACCTGAAACACCTAGCCTAGCCGTCATCTAGACAAAAACTCAACCACAAGCTGAACTAAAACCAAAATAACACAAACCAAACCTAATTTACATAACTATTAACTACTACAACTTGTCAATATTAGAGCCTTCGAAGAGTATGCTTTGACGAAAATGTGACAAGCCCATAAAAACATCACCGACTACAACTAGAAAAAGAACAAAAGAAAACATAATATAAAATAGATTTTCCTCCTTCTCAACCATGGATCTGATGTCGGGTCAAGTAATAAAAATACTCGATACCGAAATAACACATTAGGAAGAGAATTTGGTTCAATCGTAGTATAGTTAGATAGAGTCGAGGTCGATCCCACAGAGACTCGGTTTAAACAAAATATAACTTATTAAACTAAAAGCAAATTAAAAATGGTCTCCGATCAACAATAACGTAGAAATAAAATTGACACAATAGAAATACAAACCAAACAAAAGACACAATGACACTTATTTTTATAGGTTTTATAAACGATTAACAACCGGTATTGATAACGCGTGTAGTAATTACTCCCCCATGCTATGTATATTGACGACGAGACAAAATAAGACATTTAAGATTAATTATTCTGACTACGGGAGTCATCACCTAAAATAGATCTAGCTCCGGGTAGGCCATATGGATCATCGTGTCTCCATTACGTGACTTCACATTTTTAGTCTCCGTCTCATATAACTTCTGACACAATTACAAAACTAGGGATGCCGGTATAAACTGTAACCTCATCTAAGCTACATTCCTATGGTTAGGCGTACATCTTAGACACCGATTCAATCTCTGTCCTAAGTAACAATCACTTTTTGATTCTCATGTTAAATTAAGATGACAAATAATTAAGTTGATCATGTTTAATTACTCGTTTTAATTACAAAGAAGAGAACGTCTTCTACGTCTCAAATAATTAAGTTGATCATGTTTAATTACTCGTTTTAATTACAAAGAAGAGAACGTTTTAATCTGCTCGTGAAACGTCTTCTACGTCTCAGATCTACATAAACATGGGTTAGTTAATTAACTACATCACGAAATCAATACACAAAACGACTACTCCATCACGAAATAATATAGATCTACGAATAAAGATTGCATAATTGAGTGAACATTACTCTCGAAGACGAGCGTGATTCCCACTCCTTGATACGATCTCTAACCGGTGAATCTAACGACTCCGTAATGAACGAACATAAATAAAAACTGAGAACTTTTATAAAAATGAAAATATTGTATAATGGTGTGTATTCTAAAGTATGGTGAAATAAAATTCGTGGCTGCTGCTTATATAGAGTTTTCAGCCGACCTAAAGATGCATTTAAAAACCCTAAAACGCGTAGAGATAACTCCCAGCCAATCCTCGAGTTTTTGGTCAACTCGCTCCCCAGCAAATAGGGGTCTCGCTGCCAGCGAGTCCACTTCATTCTGATTGGTTCGCTGGCTTTTCTTGCTCCTTACTCCACTTCTCGTGCTGCTTCAATATTCATCTTTTATTCAATCCGATTCTGCATTGATTTATCTTGGGATTTACTTCCTCCGATGGTGGATATCCTCCGATTCATCGTAATCTATAAAATCAATAATTATCAAACAGTAAATCATATTTTAATAATAAAAATAGGTAAATACCAAACTATATCTTATAAATCACACAACACTAAATAATCATTATAAACATGTGATTTAATATAAAATATATATTATTAAGCTCGATTTAAGGACAACGTTGATGACTTTTACGGGTATAATTTGACCGTCATCAACTACACCCCACTTAGACTTTGATCGTCCCGAACAAAGCATCAATAAGTTATTCCCCAAGACAACATTTTCCATGGTCAAATCATACTTACACAAGAAACTCGAGTCAACTCATACCATTCATGGTCATAAGGTATCGATTATTCACTACTCGCTATGAATCGAAGTGATGTGTGCATGTGCATTCTGTTTTATATATTCATGGCAAGATTAAAGTTTATGCTAACTTCGCAGTCTTAACCTACCAACATCAGCACTCCCACTTCTTAAGCCACGCAATGGGTAAAGACATGGTGCAATAAGCAAGAGCGTTATCCAAAAGGTTTTTGGACTCGGAGACCAAGAAAATACTCAAAGCCTCTTAAAAAGTTGAATTTCTTCACATTTTCATAATTTCAAGCATTAACACCTCTCAAGAAAGAAACTTGCTTTAAAGGTAAAGCATGCATTGCAAGAATCCCCCTCTCACGGATTAGTCAATAGCATTGAATATTACCACAAGCTCGGGGCTACTTTGGTAATGTTACTGCAAGCCCAGTGTTTAACGCATTGTTAAAACACAGATAATTCTCAAGCTTATTACTCCGCTTTGATGGCTTGAAGATAAGAATACATCAGCAGATAAATATCGACACTAAGTTTGTATAACCAATCATCTACGCAATGTACACATAATTCTTCTAGTTATTATAATTCGTGCGGTAAACGTCGATCCACAAATTGAGTAATCGAATAATAAATAACTACTTGCAACGGTCGGCATGAATATCCTTAAATTTACATTCACATAAGTATAAACTGATCATGTACTCATACAACTTGGTTCCTTCCCTACTAATTCCATGTATAAGAACTCACAATTCTAAGGGTATGAGATAAGTAATTTGGCATTTGTTCAATTTTTTTCATTTTTCACCGTTTCATTCAATTGTTCATTTATAACACATCATAGCTAAGTCTCCTACTCCCCACTTAAACTTGGCATTGTCCCCAATGACAAAGAAAAATGAGAACTTAAGAAAAAGACTTTGCTCTGGAAACGGCTCTCAAGTAAATGCAGAATATAGGAGTGATCCAAGCACGTCGTGGAGAAGCAAATTAAAACCTGTTTAAGGAAACCAAACAGAAACTCCACGAAACCGTTAATAACATGTCAATGGAAGTTATAAAATAATGTGGCAGTAATTAGATATAGAATATCCAAAAACAAATTAAGCCACTTTATTTCATACAACCAACGACAAGGAAAACCAAAGAGTTAAAACTACAAAACTCACATTGCGGCTATCAAGGAAAAAACCTCGTTTATTCCGAACATAGACTCGGAACATGGCGAGATGAAAAAAACCTTAACAGTCTCATGCTACTTTATTCAAACAAAAGATAGTTTTTAAGAAATAGTTCTGAGGTTATAGTCGTCAGCTCGACTTAGTTCAACGATGGTTTAATTATAGGTAGGATCTTCAAGAGTGAAGACTTCCTCCACCGTTCCTTCACCAAGACCAATGTACTGTTTCAAACGGTGTCCATTAACAACAAAAGTGGATTGATCCTTACGGTTTAACACCTCAACAGTTCTAGAAGGAAAAACCTTACTCACTTGATAAAGGCCATAACATCGTGATTTTAACTTGCCAGGAAAGAGTCTCAAACGTTGTTGGTCCCTTGGAAAGGCTAACACAAGTTTAGAGAGGGGGGGGGGTGAATAAACTTGTCCCTAAAAAATGGATTTAAAACAAATTATGGTTCAGTTAAAACTTGTGTGGAGTTAAGCTTACTCAACTGAGTTTAAGTCAAACTGACTTAAGCAAAAACTGAGTCAACTGGCAGTGGATATAATTTTAGCCTTTTTCTTGATCTTGTTATTCTCTGGGAAAGCTAAGTGTGTTGAACTGAATTCTGATGAATGTCTGTTTGTGAACTGTGAGATGTATAACAATCAAAAGTACTGTAGATAAATACTAAGTAAATAAATAAATGCGTAAATTAAATAAGCAAGAATTATAGAGGTTCCAGGTGGTGTAATCCTGTCAGTCCTCTCTTCCCCTGGAATGCGGAGGAAAATTCCACTAGAACTTCTTGAGGTGAACTGTTACAAAAAGTCCTAAACAATAGTCCTTGGCTAATCCCTAGCTTCACTATCTAAACAGTTGTAGAACAGGTAGAATTGCTGCACTTCAATTGTTTGAAGACTGGTCCTTGAAGGGTTACGTATGCCTCTTCACCAGCTACCACCACAAACATAGTCTACCCGACTGCTTGTAACAACTGTCCTTGGCAAAATCTTCCCGATTTGCTTCACAGTCTAAACCTTTGATGTAGAATCAAAGTTGGGCTGAGAATCAATAAATTGATTCTTGTTTGTGGTTCTTCTAAGTGTCTGAATCTGGATAAATTCTGTGTAGCTTGAACACTTGAAGAAATTCTTGATATGATCTTGTTATAGCGCAGAGATGATAGCAATTCGAATGACTAATGCACAAAAGAATGCTTGTTAAAACTTCTTCTTCTCTTCCCGTGTGTGTGTATTTTATCCTTGGTACAAAGTCCTCTATTTATAGTGTGAGGTCCAACGTTCATCTTGCTTGAATTCGAATTGTATCAACGTCTATCTTGTAACGGCTATATTTTCTGACCGTTCTGATGTGTCAGTATTTCTTCCAATAGAATCGCTTCCTTTAAAACGTTAAACTGTATGATCAGTTTGTTTAATGACTGACATATAAAACTGAGTTTACTAGTCAGTTTTATACTGTGTTCATCAATTGTAGTTTCTTGATTTACTTGGAGTATTAACTGAGATTTTACTCTTCTTCAAATATCAATCAGTACTGATTATAATTGACTTAACCAGAGTACACCATAAAGAATTATCTTCTAAGAATTCATTGTCTTTATGATTCTTAGGTCTTTATACAAGATCCATAAAGTCAGTTCAAGTCACCACAAACTTGCCTAAAGTCCAACTTTATAGTCTCGACTTGTAATCTTTATAACTGAGTTTGAACCCTCAGTTTTCTTCAAACTTCAATAACCGAGTCTGTGACCCTCAATTCTTCAATCTTCTATAACTCAGTCTGTGACCCTCCGTTTTTCAATCTTCTAGATAAGCCAACCGAGTCTATGTCCCTCAGTGAACTTATCTTCTTCAGTTCCATAGCGGTGTTGTCTGAGTCAGTTCGTTTATCTAACGATTTCCAGTTTTCTAAATGACTTCCCGTTTTCAGTTTCACGACACACTAACTATTACAGTGCTTGTCTGATGTAACCTATACAAATATCAGACTCTAGTAAAACCTATACATTCAATTCTAGACATCTTTTAGCTTTTCACTTTAACAGCTAGCTTCAACACTTCATCAATGAGGTTAAGGTAAATATGATGAATTATCATCAAAACATAAATTTTATTTCCAACAATTTCCCCCTTTTTGATGATGACAAAACTCTCCCTAAAAGAAAATCTTAAAGGTCAAAGCAATGTAAAACTGAAAAACTGGATTTCATTAGAATATGGAAAAACTGGAATAGTTACATTTAGTCCAAATAATTGTGACTAAAGACTAAGCTTTTTCTGTGATTTTTGTTTCACTGAAATAAACTTCATTTCTTTCTCATGTAGACGATAATCACATTCTAGCTTGGAGTCTTCCTTGGAAAAGGTCTTGCTGTAGTCCACTTGACTTCCTTCATTCCATTTTCTCAATAAAATTAACTTGGGTAAAGCTGATTCTTTCATGTAGTATTTTTCAAATTCTACTACATCAGCTTTCATCTGTTCAGTTTTGTCTTTAATCTTCAGTTTGTCTTCAATCTTCTTGATCTTCTTGTATTGTGCCATTTTCTGATTGTAGAGTTCATCTGATAAGAAGTAGTTCAAAGATTCTTCAATAGTTTTATCCTTGTACTTGGCTTTAATAGGGTTATGATCTTTGACAAACTTTAACCACAAATCCTTTGTAAGAGTAGCTCTCCGATCTTCTGGGTGACTATATTTCTCAATGAGTTAGCTCATTCTTTAAGAACTTTGGATCTGATTTATATCTTCCTAATTCAACTTCAAGTTGCTTCATTTCCTTGAGTAACTTCAGCTTATCTTCTTCAGCTTCCCCATTTTTGGCATCATACAGTTGATCTACCAATGCATGGGTTGCCTGTTGATCGGCTAAGATACGTTGCTGAGAAGCAAGTACTTCTTTAAGCTGATTCTCTAACACATAGATATGCTGATTTCATATGCCAGTGAGCTTGGGCATGTGTTTCCCTATCTACTACGGTTGAGTCTTCAAGTTTCTGTTTAAGTACTAAAATTTCTGAAGCAGAACTGGAACTTGACTTGTGGATCATTTCTAGTCTTGCATGAACTGAGATATCTGTTCTAGTTCTATATTCTAGATATTCAGAGATGTTTGATAGAAGGCCATTGGGTGCATCCCTTTGACTGAGCACAATTTTCAAGTTCTCCTAAACTTTAGCCAATTCATCCTTAGTCAGAATATCAGATGGATCATATGTTGCTTCTGTTGGATCTTTAGACTGAGTGATATCTTCAATGAACATAAGTTGTTGGTTATCTGTTCCATCAGCTGCTCACTGAGTGTCAGTTGCCTGATTTCCAACTGGCAAATCTTCTTGTTGAGTTACAGTTTGCGTGACTAGAGGTTGAGGTTGAGTTTCTGTTTGTAAAATTGTAGTCATATCAGCTTCTTTCTTTGAATGATCATCTTCATCATCATCCTTCTTCTTTGAAATATCTCCGGGAATATATGATGTGGCTGATTTTCTCCTGTGAGCTAGTTCAGTAAATCTATTGAAGCTTTCTGATACAGGAAATAGAGTGTATAGATCTCTAATTTCCAATTCTTCCAAGAGTAATTTTTCTTTAGATTGTAAACTAGCTTCACGAAAATCTTCTGGTTTAAGTTTCATCTTCATCAATCTGATAATCTTATCAGCTTCAAAAACTTGGGCTGATTGCTGATCTGTTTGATCTTGTAACTGAGAAGTATCAGCAAGAATGTTTTTCTTATTAACTTCAGTTGTCAGTTGTTGTTGTTGTGGTTGTCTTACTTGAAGTTCCTGGGTACAAACATCTTGCAACCGATCTTTCTCTCGCCGAGTGGCCTTTGCTTGATTCCTTTGTGTTCGGCTTCCGGCCGAGACACGGTTTTCTGTCTAGCTTCAGTTTGGGAAGTTGTTCTTCTTACTGCTGCGATTTCCTCAGTAGTTGCAGCTAGTCTTGCTTTCTTCCCTTCCTTGAGTTTTTCCAAGTAAAATTGAATGATTCCACTAAGTGTTTTCTCAGTCAGAATCTACCAATAGTTGCTTGACCTTCAGCTTGAGCCCTTTGTACGCTTTCTAATTCGGCTAAGTGTTGCTTCTTTATCTGATTGACGACGTAACCGGCCCAATTGAATTCTATTTCATCCCAAATTATGTTCATCAGATAAACATTGTCTTCAGATAGTGTACTGATTCCTTTGGATTTTCCAATAACATGTTTGCTAAGCCATCGGCTGAGAAATCCAAACTCTGGCTTGAGTTTATCAACATGAGTACCAATTTCTACTGGTTCCTTGGATAAAGTAATATGCCTAAGAAAGGCGTCCCTTTTCAATGGTAGTGAAGTCAAATCTATTGATGTCACAGAAGAATTTGTGAAACCAAATAGTGACTTCATGACTCGTTCATTAATAATAATACAATCTCCACGAACTGTAGTGAATAAAGAATTTCTTACCAAACGCATATTTTCCTAGAACTGTAAAATTCCATATGTATCGCGTTCTTCATTGAAGGTAACCTCCAGAATATTTCTTAATCCTGGTTGTTTCTGGATCTTTTCGCAGATATAACTTGCTAACAGAGTGTTGTTGCACATAGTCTCATAAATTTCGAAAGTATACACATCTAACTCTGTGATCAATCTTTCTTTTTGCGATTTCTTTGAAGTGGCCATTTCTGAATTTGGTGTGAAAGCAAAAGTTGAATTTGAGGATTAATAAAAATTTGATTTTTGATTTTAGAAGTGTGAATAGAGGTTGAATATATAGGGGTGATGTATTGACGGTTGGTTAGTACAACCTTTCAAATTCCATGATGGTTTGGGTAACCAAGGCATGTACTGTTCTGACAGTAATGAGGTGTACACGCAATGTAATCTGACAAAAGAACTGCCGTAATTAAATGCGATATAACCACTGTCGGTTTTATCTTATCAACCTTTGACTTAAGTTGACTGAAGTAAGACTGTTTCTAGATTCAGTTTTTCAGTTCCATTAAGTCTTTCAGTTTTAATTGGTCTGTTTGAGATTGTTGATGTCAATGACCAATCTGTTAAGTGAGCGCACCCAACATAACAAGGATTAATCCCCTTGACGAACCTCTGGCTTAAATGATTTCAACTGACTTTAATTATCCATAATTCAGTTCTCAGTTTGGAAAATCTTTCTTTGTCCAATGGCTTTGTAAAGATATCAGCCAACTGATCTTCAGTAGGTACATAAAGAACTGTAATATCCATTTTCTCCGCATGATCTCTTATAAAGTGGTGACGCACATCAATGTGTTTCGTTCTTGAGTGTAAAACTAGATTGTCTGTTATTGCAATCGCACTTGTGTTCTCACACATTATGGGAATCACTCCTTCTTCTATCCCATAATCTCTTAATTGTTGTCTAATCCATAAAACTTGAGCACAACAACATCCAGCTGCGATATACTCTGCTTCAGCTGTTGAAGTTGAGATAGAGTTTTGCTTTTTGCTAAACCAAGACACAAGTCTATTTCCTAGTAACTGACAAGTGCCTGCGGTGCTCTTTTTGTCCACTTTGCATCCTGCATAATCTGAGTCTGAGTAAGATATCTACTTGAATTCTCCTTCTTTTGAATACCAAATTCCAACTCCATCTGTATCTTTAGATATTTCAGAGTTCTTTTTACAACTGTGAGATGATTTTTTTTTTGTTTTGACTGAAATCTTACACATACACCAACAGTAAATGATATATCTGGTCTACTTGCAGTAAGATAGACTAATCTTCCAATGATTCTTCTGTAGAGTGTTTGATTAACATCTTTGCCTTCTTTGTCTTCATCTAGCCTGATGTTGGTCCCCATTGGTGTAGAAATTCCAGCTGATTTCTCCATACCAAACTTTTTGATAAGTTCTCTCGTATACTTGGTTTGGTGAATGAAAATTCCATCATCTAATTGTTTAACTTGCAGCCCAAGAAAATAATTCAATTCTCCCATCATACTCATCTGAAATTTGCTCTTCATTAAACATGCAAATTTCTCATATAACTGTTCATTTTCTGATCCAAAAATAATGTCATCAACATAGATCTTAACAAGTAGAGTATTTTCTTCATTTCTCAGCCTGAATAAAGTTTTGTCGATTGTTCCTTTGATAAATCGATTATCCACTAGAAACTGAGATAGAGTTTCATACCAAGCTCTTGGTGCTTGTTTAAGTCCATAAAGAGCTTTCCTTAGTTTGAAAACTTTATCAGCTTGATCTTTGATTTCGAATCCAGGTGGTTGTTGAACATACACTTCCTCTTCAAGAATTCCATTCAAAAATGCGCTTTTGACATCCATCTGGTAAACTTTGAACTTCTTGTGAGCTGCAAAGGCAAGGAATAGCCTGATTGCTTCTAATCTTGCAACTGGTGCGTAAGTTTCATCAAAGTCTATGCCTTCTTCTTGAGAATATCCTTTAGCTACAAGTCCAGCTTTGTTACTAATGATATTTCCATCTTCATCAAGTTTTTTCTGAAAACCCATTTGGTTCCAATGACATTCACATGAACTGGTCTTTCTACCAAATCCTATACTTGATTTCTTTCAAATTCATTCAATTCTTCTTGCATAGCTAGTATCCTGTCTGGATCTTTCAAAGCTTCTTCTATTTCCTTCGGTTCAGATTGAGATAGAAATCATGCAATCATAGCATCTAGTTGATGTCTTGTTAGAACTCCAGCTTGAGTATCACCAATAACTTGTTCTTCAGGGTGATCTCTCATCCATTGATAAGCAGGTGCTTGCATCAAGGGATCTACATTTTTTTCGATTGGTTCTTCAAGAACTGGTTCTTGAATTTCTTCAACTGTGTCAGAATCATGTTGTTCAGGATTGGGTTGTTGAGTAGTTGGAAACTGAGACTGATCTTGATCTGATAAATTTGAAATCCGTAGTTTTCCAATATCAACATAAACTGATTCTAGCACGACTGGTAACTGAGACTGAGAAACTGGTTCTGGTTTGTCTTATGTTGTTTCACCAAAGAAGTTTGGTTCATCAAACACCACATGAATTGATTCCTCATGTTTGAGTGTCCTTTTATTTAGTATTCTAAAAGCTTTGCTGACGCTTGAATATCCTAGAAAGATTCCTTCATCTGCTTTGGGCTCAAAAACATGAAGTTGATCTTTCCCATTATTGTGTATGAAACATTTGCTTTAAAAGCATGAAAGTATGAAACATTTGGTTTTCTTCCATTCCAAATTTCATATGGAGTTTTCACATGCCTTTTAATCATGAGAGCTCTGTTCTGTGTATAGCAAGTTGTGTTAACTGCTTCTGCCCAATATCTTTCAGGTAGTTTTGCTTCACAATCATCGTCCTTCCTGCTTCTTTGAGTGTTCTATTTCTCCTTTCAGCTACGCCATTCTGTTGAGGTGTTGCTGTAGCAGCTAGTTGATGTAAAACACCATTTTCTTCATAATATTGAATGATTACATTGTTGAGGAATTCAGTTCCTTTGTCTGATCTTATCTTCACAAATGATCATCCTTTCTGATTCTGAAGTCTCTTGAGTAGTTCAGTAAGTCTTTGCTTGGTTTCACTTTTCTTAGTTAAGAAGATAACCTAAGTGTATCTTGAAAAGTCATCTACTATTACCAATGTATATTTATTTCCACTAATACTAATTAGTGTAATAGGTCCAAATAAATCCATGTGTAGTATTTCAAGAACTCTGGTTGTTGAATGCTAAGATTTAGTCTTGAAACTTGCTTTTGTTTGCTTTCCTTGTTGACAAGAATCACATAAGCTATCCTTCTTATATGAGATTTCTGGTAATCTAATGACTAGCTGTTTCTTGACAAGGGTGTTGATGTCATCAAAGTTTAGATGACTCAGTTTCTTGTGCCACAACCAACTGATTTCTGATTTGGTATGCGCAAGCAAACAGGTTTCTACAACAGCAGTTGTCCAATCTACAACGTACATATTTTCTTTTTTTCTTCCGGCTAGGACAACTTGAAATGCTATTTCGCTGACGACAACGCAGAAATCTTTATAAAGGTAACTTTGTATCCCATATCACAGAATTGACTGGTGCTGAGCAGGTTGTAATGTAATCCTTCTACATAAGATACATTCTTGAATGTGAGTCCATTTCTGATTAAGGTTCCATACCCTTTGGTGTATCCAGGTTTGTCTTTACTTCCAAAATTAACTTTTGGTCCATCTTTTGCAATAAAATTACTGAGACAGTCCTTGCTCTTCATCATGTGCCTAGAGCAACCACTATCAAAGTACCATATATCCTGCAATGAAAATTAAACATTTTAGGTACCCAACTCTATTTGGGTCCATAGGGGTCAGTTGTCAGTACAACTCTGGGAATATATCCTTTAGGTATTCTTCGGATATTGTTGCACTTGTTTTCATATATGTAAGCCACACTCCCATAGTGTCTATGCTTGGAATGTGTCTTATTTATATGATTTCTCAGATCTTTTGGCTGAAACTTATTTCCATTATTGAAACTTGGATAATAACCAACATTTCTTTTGTACTGAGGTCTAGATTGAGAACTATAATAAGTCCTCTGCTGACCTTTGGGCTGAAACTTGTAGTAAGTTTTCTGCCTGAAATAATTGTTTTTATCAGTTTGAATCTTGAATTCTGAGATATTACAATCATCATTAGTTGGAAATAATCTGCCTTTCCCCCTGACTTTGTGAATCTTTGAATAATTAATATTCTTTGATTTACTATGACTGAAGATTCTCTGGTTCTTGGCCTGATCAGCTTTAGTAGATTTAGCAGTAAATATACTTTTTCTATTTTCATGATGTTTCGCTATTTTACCTTTTTGGTTGAACTTGTTGTTTACAGCTGATCTTTTTGAAAATTGACGCTGAGGTTGACTTGATTCACGTTGTACTTGTTTTACTGGTTCAACATGCTTCTTAATTTGAGGACATTGTTCAGCTATGAACTTAACACACGTTTTGGTATTCGGTTCAGTTGCCTTACTTGTTCCTCTTTTCAAAGTCTGCTGTGTATCAAATCCTAAGCTATATCTATCCCCATATGGCTTACCAGATTTGAATCTAGTTGCTGAACTAGACTGAGCAAAAGATTTAGTTGTCGCTGCTGATGCAATAGACTGATACTGGTTCTTTCATTTGTCAGTTCTGTTTAGTTTCAACATGTTCAGTTCATCTTTCAATCTTTTGACTTCTAGAATTAGAGATTCTTTCTCAGCTTTGATTGATTCATAACCAGCTTGTATGGTGACAAGTTGACTCATCAAATCATCAAGAGTTTCTTCTAATTCTGAGATTCTTGGATTGGAATCGGTCGTTGAAGAACATGCAATTTTCATGGAAATTTGAGCTGAGCTATATTTAGAATTTGATTCACATACCTCATTGGGATCTTCCATGTGTGCCATCAATGTTGTATCATCTGATAGTCATTCAGTACCAGCTTCATAGTCTGATTCATCTCCAGCAATGAGTGCTCTTCTACCAACTCTTCTTGGCTGAGTCTTCTTGGTCAGTTCTGGACATTCAACTTTGTAGTGTCCAGGCTTCTTGTAGTTGAAACAAAGATACTCATCATCTTTTCTTTTCTCAGGAGTCTTCTAGATGAACTTTTGGGTTACAGGGTGACCATTTTTCATCCTTTTGATTTTGCTCATCATAAGAGCCATTTGTTCCTCCATTTCATCCAACTGTTGAAGACTGTTTGTGGATGTTTCATGAGAGTCATTTGATGCTACTGCAAGTGCTGTAGTTCTTGGTTCCTCCAGAGCCTTAATTATTGCAGCTGTGCTTGTGAAATCTTCACTGAATTCATAAGCTTTCAAATCTGAGAAGATTTTGAAGGAGGCCTCTATATCAAGTCTTCTAAATTCTTCCATAGCAGTGACCTTCATCTTCCAGCATATTGGTAATGCTTTCAAGATTCTTGTATTGATAACTTTCTTTGAGTATTCAATCTTGAGTAGATCTAATACATCCATGATACCACTGAATCTTGTCTCCATCTGGTCAATGGTCTCTCCAGATTTCATCTTGAAATTTTCAAACTTTTGTTTTGTAACAGAAATTTTGTTTTCCTTGATTGAATCAGTTCCTTCACAAACTAGTTGAAGTTTGTCCCACATCTCTTTAGCAGTTGTGCAGTCTTTCACCTTTAAGTTCATGTTGCTGTCAAGAGTTATGAGAATAAAGTCCATAGCGACATTGTTGAGATTGTTTCGCTTGCGATCATCACTGGTCCACTCAACTTTAGGCTTGGGAACTCAAACTTGTTCTTCTCCTACAGTTTGCATGTGAGTGATCTGAATTGGTCCATCAGTGAGTACATCCATCATTTCATCATCAGTAGCAGCTAGAAAAGCCTGCATACGACGTTTATATTCATCAAATCTATCCATGTTGCACATAAGCATTGGTCTTGCATACTGATTGCTATCCATTGTGAGTGAGTGAAAATTGATTGTATAAGAACTGGAAACTATGCTTTCTTATGAGAACAACTAGAGGAGATTTAGAGCAAATGAGTTTTTAACAATGGCTTGTTAAAGAAACAACACTGCTCCGATACCAATTGTTGGTCCCTTGGAAAGGCTAACACAAGTTTAGAGGGGGGTGAATAAACTTGTCCCAAAAATCTGGATTTAAAACAAATTATGGTTCAGTTAAAACTTGTGTGGAGTTAAGCTAACTCAACTGATTTTAAGACAAACTAACTTATGCACAAAACTGAGTCAACTGGTAGCGGATATAATTTTAGCCTTTTTCTTGATCTTGTTATTCTCTCGTGAAAGCTAAGTGTGTTGAATCGAATTCGATGAATGTCAGTTTGTGAACTGTGAGATGTATAACAATCAAAAGTACTGTAGATAAATACTATGTAAATAAATAAATACGTAAAGTAAATAAGTAAGAATTATAGAGGTTCCTGGTGGTGTAATCCTGTCAGTCATCTCTTCCCCTGTGGTGCGGAGGAAAATTCCACTAGAACTTCTTGAGGTGAACTTTTACAAAAAGTCCTAAACAATAGTCCTTGGCTAATCCCTAGCTTCACTATCTAAACAGTTGTAGAACAGGTAAAATTGCTGCTCTTCAATTGTTTGAACACCGGTCCTTGAAGGGTTACGTATGCCTCTTCACCGCCTACCTATATTTTTCGACCGTTCGATTTGTCGGTATTTCTTCCAATAGAATCGCTTCCTTTAAAACGTTAAACTGTATGATCAGTTTGTTTAATGACTGACATATAAAACTGAGTTTACCGGTCAGTTTTATACTGTGTTCATCAATTGTCAGTTTTATACTGTGTTCATCAATTGTCAGTTTTATATTGTGTTCATCAATTGTCAGTTTCTTGATTTACTTGGAGCATTAACTGAGATTTTACTCTTCCTCAAATATCAGTACTCCAGTTTATATCTGATTGTAATTGACTTAACCAGAGTACACCATAAAGAATTATCTTCTAAGAATTCATTGTCTTTATGATTCTTAGGTCTTTATACAAGATCCATAAAGTCAGTTCAGGTCACGACAAACTTGCCTGAAGTCCAACTTTATAGTCTCGACTTGTAATCTTTATAACTGAGTTTGAACCCTCAGTTCTTCAATCTTCAATAACTGAGTCTGTGACCCTCAGTTCTTCAATCTTCTAGATAAGCCAACCGAGTCTGTGTCCCTCAGCGAACTTATCTTCTTCAGTTCCATAATGGTGTAGTCTGAGTCAGTTTGTTTATCTTAATGATTTCCAGTTTTCTAAATGACTTCCAAGTTTTCGGTTTCACGACACACTAACTATTACGGTGCTTGTCTGATGTAACCTATACAAATATCAGACTCTAGTAAAACCTATACATTCAATTCTAGACATCTTTTAGCTTTTCACTATAACAGCTAGCTTCAGCACTTCATCAATGAGGTTAAGATAATACTTTGAATAAATATGATGAATTATCATCAAAACATAAATTGTATTTCCAACATCTCTCGATTTGTAACCTCAACTTGTCCACTTGTTTGAGGGTGATAAACAGTAGCTAACTTGTGTCTAACCCCGTACTTAATAATCAACTTTTCAAACGGCCTATTACAGAAATGGCTTCCATTATCACTAATAATGGCACGAGGTACTCCAAACCGCGTAAAGATATTTTTCTTTAAGAACTTCGGTACAACCTTCGCATCGTTAGTAGGCGAAGCAATGGCCTCAACCCATTTGGACACGTAGTCGACCGCCACTAAAATAAAGCGGTTGGACAAAGATGAAGTAAAGGGTCCCACAAAATCAATACCCCAAACATCAAAGACTTCCATTTCTAGGATATTCTTCAGTGGCATTTCATTCCTTCTCGAGATATTTCCCGTCATTTGGCAAGAATGACAAGATCTAGCATATTCATGTGCATCTTTGAACAAAGTGGGCCAGTAAAAACCATATTGGAGAACTTTCGCAGCAGTCTTGTCTCCACCATAATGTCCTCCGGCCTCATAAGCATGGAAATGTCTAAGGATATCATAATACTCCTCTTCCGGCACACATCTCCTAAAGACATTGTCGGATCCTAGCTTAATCAGATAGGGCTCTTCCCAATAATAGTGCCTAAGATCCTTGAAGAATTTCTTTCTATCTTGGGGGTTGAGATTTGGTGGCAAGTATTTCGCGGATAGATAATTCACAAAGTCTTTAAACCATGGTTGTTTCTTCTCCTTCACAACCTCAACACGCGAAGATACCGCAGCGCAATCATCCTTTCCATATATAGCCGTGATGGAGAATAATTGTTCATCAGGAAATGTTTCTCCAATCTCAGTCATTGGCTCATTATCCTCTATTTGTAAACGGGAAAGATGATCCGCAACTAGATTCTCATATCATTTCTTATCACGGATTTCTACAACAAAATCTTGCAATAGTAGAATCCATCTCAATAACCTTGGTTTGGAATCTTGTTTGGCTAAAAGATACTTCAAAGCCACATGGTCAGTCCAAACAGTGACTTTAGATCCTATTAGATAAGATCTAAACTTGTCAAACTCAAAGATAACAGCTAGAAGCTCTTTCTCAGTAGTTGCATAGTTCCTTTGAGCAGAATTTAAAGTTCTACTAGCATAGTAGATGGGCCTAAAGATCTTGTCTTTTCTTTGTCCTAAGGCAGTACCTACAGCAATATCTCTTGCATCGCACATCAACTCAAAAGGTACATTCCAATCAGGCGCAATTAGAACGGGTGCAGTAATAAGCATGCTCTTTAACTCGTTGAAAGCTTTCATGCACTCCTTAGTAAACACAAATGGTACATCCTTGGCCAATAACTCAGTAAGAGGTCTAGAGATTAAGGAAAAGTCCTTCACAAACCGACGATAGAATCCCACATGGCCAAGAAAACCTTGCAATGTCTTAAGATTGGTTGGTGGAGGCAGTTTTTCAATCACCTCTACTTTTGCTCTATCAACCTCTATACCGTTCTTTGAAATACGGTGGCCAAGTACTATACTTTCAGTAACATAAGATGACATTTCTCCCATTTAGGCACCAGATTAGTCTCCTCGTATCTCTTCAACACTAGTGCTAGATGTGTGAGACATGAATCAAAATCATCTCAAAATACGGAGAAATCATCCATAAAGATCACTAGGAAATCTTCAACCATATCAGCAAATAGAGAAATCATTCATCTTTGAAACGTTGTTGGTGCGTTGCACAAACCAGAGGGCATTCTATTATAAGCAAAGGTTCCATATGGACATGTTAAAGTGGTCTTTTCACGATCCTCGGGTGCGATATGAATTTGATAGTATCCCGAGTAACCGTCAAGAAAGCAATAAAATGCATGTCCGCTCAGTCTCTCGAGAATTTGATCAATGAAGGGAAGAGGGAAATGATCTTTGCGAGTTGCATCATTCAACTTCCTAAAGTCAATGCACACTCTATGGCCAGTAATGAGTCTAACAGGAATCAACTCATTTAACTCATTGGCTTGTACAGTCAAACCTCCCTTCTTAGGAACTACGTGGATCGGGCTAACCCATTCACTATTAGAGATAGGAAAGATGATTCCCATTTCTAACATCTTAATAACTTCATCCCTAACCACGTCTTTCAATTGTGGAGTCAACCTTCTTTGAGGTTGTGCAACCGCTTTCTTTGCAGGATCGACGGAGATTTTATGCATACAAACGCTAGGGCTTATGCCTTTAACGTCAGTTATTGTCCATCCAAATGCTCCACGATACTCTCTCAACACTCTCATCAGCTTTTCTTCTTGTATTTCAGTCAAGGAGGAATAAATAATAAGCGGCAAGGTATCATTTTGAAGGAATACATACTTTAAGTGCGCAGGCAGAGGCTTTAATGTCAGGTTAGCAGGAGGCTCTTCTAACGAGGTCTTTAACTTTTGTCCGGTTAGCTTAAGCTCAAAGAACTTATGCCATGTCGGTCTAGGGTAGAATTTCTCAACCTCGGTAGACTTCATTTCCTTAACATGGCCAGGGGTTCCTCTACTACATCCAGGCCATATCACTTTTTTCTTTCTCGCTACGCTCATATTTCACTTCATCCTCTAATTCCAAGGTAGCCTCGAGGAAATCATTAATATCCTCATATTGTTGGAAGTCTTTGACAATCTTGTCAACATAATCCAACATGAAACATGCATCATCTCCATCATCAGGTGTCTTCATAGTGCCAAACACGTTGAATGCTATTTCATCTCCATTCACTCTTAACACTAACTCTCCTTTGTAAACATCGATAAGCTTCCTACTAGTGGCCATAAAAGGTCTTCCTAAGATTAGGGGCACTTCGTAGTTAGCTTCCATATCTAGTACAATGAAGTCGACAGGAAACACAAACTTTTCAACTCTTACTAAAACATCCTCAACCAGTCCACAAGGTTCCTTAACCGAACGGTCAGCTAATTGCAAAGTAATTGAAGTATTTTTAAGGTCTTTCATACCTAGCTTTTGAAAAATGGATAGAGGCATCAGATTTACGCTCGCTCCTAGATCACACAAGGCTTTGTTCAAACATACGTTACCTATGGTGCAGGGAATGGGAAAACTTCCCGGATCCTTACACTTAGCGGGTAACTTATGTTGAAGAATGGCTGAGCACTCCTCATTCAGGCAAATGGTCTCTAAATCTAAGAGTTTCCTCTTATTAGAGACAACTTCTTTTAAGAACTTGGTGTACTCAGGCATCTCAGCAAGTGCTTCAACTAAGGGTATATTGATTTGTAACTTTCTAAAGATATCTACGAACTTCTTATACCTCTTATCATCAACCTTAGGCTTAGATTTGCGTGGAGGATAAGGTAAGGTTGATGGATCGACATCAGTGAAAATAGGATACTTATTATTATAAAGCTCAACTCTAGGGCCAGCAGGTTCCTTATAGGTTTTTTGCTCAGGCAAGGTCCCCGGAGTACTTTCTTCATTGCTTGGCTCACTATCCTTACTCTCTACTACTATTTCTTTCTCTTTCAAAGATGGTGGAGTCACCTCTTTCCCACTTCTAGTCATGATCGCATTCAAATCCTAAGGATTTTTATCAGTATTGCTTGGAAATCATCCAGGAGGTCTAGTTGAGACTTGCTCAGCTAATTGTCCTATTTGGTGAGTGAGATTTTGGACTATGGCTTCTTGGTTGGTCACCTTAGCATCGTTCTTCTGACAATATTGGCTAAAGTTAGTGGCTAACTCAGCCATCGATTTTGAAAGTTGTCCCATATTGTCAGTAACGACAATACTCATTTTTTCTATCGCAGCTTCCTAACCAAAAGTTTTAGTTTGCTAGGGTACATAAGTAGTAGGCGGTTTAGGCCCTTCTCCTCCATTAGGGTCACTATATCAGAATCCAGGATGGTTATGGTTAGGCTTATATCCTCCCTATTGGTTTCCTTGTCTCCCAATATAATTGGCTTCTTCAGTACCAGCATTCTCTCTTTGATGAATTACTTCAATTCCAGTCCCATTCTCAACTTTTGTCATCCTCTCTTGCATTCCATCCACCTTATTGTTGATAACAGACAGTTGTTCTAAGATTTTATTGGATGCACTATCCTCAAATATATCAGCGGCCATCTTCACAGTAGCTATGTCATTGCCTCCCTAATGACTATTCATCGCTATTTGCTTCATCTTTCCTTGTGCCTCCTCAGGAGATAAAAGAACAAACTCTCCATTGCTAGAGGCGTCTACTCTAATTTTCTCAGTCTCTCTCAATCCATGGTAAAAGGTTTCCAAAGAGAGATATCATGATGAGGACACTTTCTCATAGCTTCCTTAAAATGCTCCCAAGCTTGATCAAAAATCTCCCCAGGTTGTTGCTTAAATCCTAAGATGTCTTGGCGTAACTTAAAGGTTTTTCCTAAAGGAAAATACTTATTCATAAATTTTTGCAACAATTGTTCCCAAGTAGTGATAGATACAGCCTCTAAAGAGAGAAGCCATTGCTTAGCTTTATCTTTCAAAGTGAAAGGGAAAATCTTAAGACGAATGTTACCCTCCGGGATTAATTCTGGCTTCACAGTGCTAACGATTTCCAAGAAATTCATCACATGAACACCAGGATCGTCGTTTTGGATTCCATGAAAAGTGGAATAGTTGGTCACCATTTGAATTACATTAGGCCTAGGGTGATAGACTTCCGCAGGCTCTTGCGGTGCTACGATAGCGGGAATGAATTGCTCAATAGTAGGTGTTGCACAACTTTGTAAAGTGCGCCTCACTCCTTGAACTAAGGCTCGGTTTCCATTATTGGCATTGGCATTTTTATTAACATTATTGGCATTATTGGCATTATTAATAACAATATTCTCAGGATTGAGTACCTGATTCGGATTTTGCAGATTGTCTTCCATTTCTGCCTCAGATTCAGACTGATCAGAATGATCGATTGTATGTCCTTCTTCCAATTCGTGCTCGCTTTCCTGAAGATTTGGATCCTCTTCTTCTTGCTTAGCCAGTTCTCTAGCTAACTTCATAATTTGCCTTGCAAATCTCTCTATTTCCGGATTATAAGGCTCAAGCGGTTCATTCGATCTCCGAGTAGCGTACTATAGAATAATATAAAACAATAAAACAATTAAAAAATTTAAAGGCTAGGCATTTAACTAGACTATATAATAAAAATGAAACTAAACCAGACTCTAAAAATTATGAAAAATACGAAAACACAAAGCAGAAACTATGTAAAACGAAACAAAACAGAAACCGACCAGACAAGCTGGCTCGTAGAGCTCGCTGCCAGCGAGCATAGAGCTCGCTGCCAGCGAGTTCACCAGATTCTGGGAAACTGCCCAGATTCGTTCTACGACACTAACAGGTTAATTCTATGCTACGAAAACTAATTAAACAGACACTATACTTGATTAATGACACGAGTCCCCGGCAACGGCGCCAAAAACTTGATGTCAGGTCAAGTAATAAAAATACTCGATACCTAAATAACACACTAGCAAGAGAACTAGGTTCAATCGTAGTATAGTTAGATAGAGTCGAGGTCGATCCCATAGAGACTCGGCTTAAACAAAATATAACTTATTAAACTAAAAGCAAATTAAAGGCGGTCTCCGACCAACAATAACGTAGAATTAAAATTGACACAATAGAAACACAAACCAAACAAAAGACACAATGACACTAAGACACTTATTTTTATAGGTTTTATAAACGATTAACAACCGGTATTGATAACGCTTGCAGTAATTACTCCCCCATGCTATGTAGATTGACGACGAGACAAAATAAGACATTTAAGATTAATTATTCTGACTACGGGAGTCATGCCCTAAAATAGATCTAGCTCCGGGTAGGCCATCTGGATCATCGTGTCTCCATTACGTGACTTCACATTTTTAGTCTCCGTCTCATATAACTTCTGACACAATTACAAAACTAGGGATGCCGGTATAAACTGTAACCTCATCTAAGCAACATTCCTATGGTTAGGCGTACTTCTTAGACACCGATTCAATCTCTGTCCTAAGTAACAATCACTTTTTGAGTCTCATGTTACATTACGATGACAAATAATTAAATTGATCAGGTTTAATTACTCGTTTTAATTACAAAGCAGAGAACCTGACGTAGTCGAAGCCGTTCACAGACAAACCGGAAACATCACAGAACTCGCTACCGCCGAGACAGGGGCTCGCCGCGCCGAGCTCAACTCGCACTGTGTTTGCTCGTGAAACGTCTTCTACGTCTCAGATCTACATAAACATGGGTTCGTTAATTAACTACATCACGAAATTAATACACAAAACGACTACTCCATCACGAAATAATATAGATCTACGAATACAGATTGCGTAATTGAGTAAACATTACCCTCGAAGACGAGCGTGATTCCCACTCCTTGATACGATCTCTAACCGGCGAATCTAACGACTCCGTAATGAACGAACATAAATAAAAATTGAGAACTTTTATAAAAATGAAAATATTGTATAATGGTGTGTATTCTAAAGTATGGTGAAATAAAATTCGTGGCTGCTGCTTATATAGAGTTTTCAGCCGACCTAAAGATGCATTTAAGAACCCTAAAACGCGTAGAGATAACTCCCAGCCAATCCTCGAGTTTTTGGTCAACTCACTCCCAGCGAATAGGGGTCTCGCTGCCAGCGAGTCCACTTCATTCTGATTGGCTCGCTGGCTTTTCTTGCTCCTTACTCCACTTCTCGTGCTGCTTCGATATATATCTTTTATTCAATCCGATTCTGTATTGATTTATCTTGAGATTTACTTCCTCCGATGGTAGATATCCTCCGATTCATCGTAATCTATAAAATCAATAATTATCGCACAGGAAATCGTATTTTAATAATAAAAATTGGTAAATACCAAATTATATCTTATAAATCACACAACACTAAATAATCATTATAAACATGTGATTTAATATAAAATATATATTATAAAGCTCGATTTAAGGACAACGTTGATGACTTTTACAGGTATAATTTGACCGTCATCAGGCTCCACCACTGGAAGGACTTTCACCGCCCTGCGCCGCCGGGCATAAGCATTCATTGTTGAAAATTTGCACAAACAAAGTGATAATATTATTCCTTTGCTTGTGTAAATTATCCCTTCAAATCATCCTTTCTTCACCGATAAGCAAAGGAATAATATTACCACTTTGTTTGTGTAAATTTTCAACAATGAATGCTTATGCCCGGCGGCACAGGGCAACGAACGTCCTTCCAGTGGTGGAGCCATGGTTGAGAAGGAGGAAAATCTGTTTTATATTTTATGTTTTTTTTGTTCTTTTTCTAGTTTGTAGTCGGTGATGTTTTTATGGGCTTGTCACATTTTCGTCAAAGCAAACTCTTCGAAGGCTCTAATATTGACAAGTTGTAGTAGTTAATAGTTATGTAAAATAGGTTTGGTTTGTGTTATTTTGGTTTTAGTTCAGCTTGTGGTTGAGTTTTTGTCTAGCTGATGGCTAGGCTAGGTGTTTCAGGTTGGTGTTGTATTGCTGTTGTAATTTTGATTTATCTAATAAAAGCTTAGGGTAAACCACAATGGTTTACCCTATAACACTCCTCATTTATCTTATTTTCCGTTCAAGATTTCCGTTTCTAATAAAATCATATCTTGTATTATATTTACTCATAATAAATAAATACCATCATATTAATTTACCACTATAACATTTATAGTATGAGATAAATTCTTTCCTTATTTGGTTATCAGCTATAACCGCATTTTAATCCGGCTAGATGTTCTTATGTGTGTGACCCGATAGGCATCCGAATATGTTGGCCGTAGGCACAAAGTGCAAATTACGAAAAAGCCATTCATGCCTAACGATCACGAGATAACGTCTAGCAACACACCGTGACCCCCAATCATTGGAAGAGTCAAATGCACTGACTACTATCTTTCATGCGAAACAGTTACCGTGTAAATAGAATCCTATCGTTGTAATAATTATTAATATCCATACAGTCGTTCGTTGAGTGTCAAACATCAACGACCGTTTCTTATAATCTGGATATCATGCTCTCTCGAAGTAACTCATTTACTTCCACGAGAGTAAGACATTCCTTATAAGAATGCTTTTTCGGATATTCACTCCTATTAATAGGGTACGTGATTCCCGGACGACCAAACATGTATACTCCGCATGCTTCAGTATCACATCCAATCACTACCGCATGATCGCCCCATGGCTAGGGGAAACCTCAACAGTGTCAAAGTATGACAATCCACACCGTGATGCCATGTAGACTCCGGTCCTAAGGATAATTACACAACCGTCATATAGTGTGACACATAACAATGTAAGTGGGTCAGTCTAACGTACGCATTCTCTAATACATGTCCACATACAATCCAAGTGTCTCTACACTTCGATAGACGAGATCTATCCATGCCCTTAAAGACAGAAGACATCTAATACGCGCTAGCCTGTTTGTACTATCAATGCCCTATTTAATAGTACATAAGCCTAGAGACATTTAAGTATCAAACTTATTAAAGTGATTAGAGATATCATCAACCATGATCGCCTATCATAGTTTCTCTATCACAGTTTAATACTAAGGACGTTATCATATAATAATTCTTAATTGGTTCTTTGAAAGAACAAATATATGACAACAGAAAATCCATTTAATATATATGTATAAATATAAAGAAATAGTAGAAATAATCCGACCCGGTCGGATCCGGTCCAACCCTATTAGGTTTAGGACACTATTTCAACAAAGAGACAATAAGGACTGGATGTTATATGCCTGTTATGCTAGACCAGATCCTCTCAAGAAGGCTGATTTGTGGAACAACTTAAATGATATGAGTCTGATCATGGACATCCCTTGACTGGTTGCTGGTGATTTCAACAAAATAACTTCTTCTATAGAAAAGTCTGGTGGGAGAACTCCTTCCTTTTCTAGAATGGCCAACTTGAATAGAAACATTGATGAGTGCAACCTGATTGACAGGGGATATTCTGGTCCAGATTTTACCTGGAGCAATCATAGAGCAGGCTACACACACATTCAACAATGTATTGACAGATTCATGGCTAATGTTGAATGGAGGCTCCTATACAACCAAACCCAGGTAACACATTTGACCTAAGTTTACTCTGATCATCATCCCTTGGTTCTGAATACTCACCCTACTCCCCGCCCCCTCAAAATTACATTTTCAAATTAGAACATATGTGGACTCAACACCCTGATTGCTTTGAAACTGTCCAAAATTGTAGGAACTTTTCTGCTGGTGATTCTATGCAATCTCTTTCTGATCTAAAATCTAAATTACTGGTTTGGAACAAAGAGATATTTGGAGACCTTTTCCAGAGAAAGAAATAACCTTTAGCCAGATTAAATGGTATTCAGGTTGCTTTGGCTCACAAAGTGAATCCTCGCCTTCGTAAGCTCCAACAGAGCCTTACCCTAGAGTATGATGCCATTTTAAAACATGAAGATGTTTTTTGGTATAAAAATTTGTGGGTGAATTGGCTAAAGTTAGGGAATCTTAACACCACTTTCTTTCACTTATCTACTGTTATCAGGGGTAAAAAGAAAGCTATTACTCAGCTTTTTAATCAGGATGGTGTTTGGATTGATAATCCAGATAGTATAAAAGATTTGGTGAATAATTTTTTCACTAATATTTTGAATTCTGGTAACATATCGGTGACGCCCCTATCCCTGATACCGAGTCCTTATCCGGAAGAGAATGCCTAGCACGCATATAATTAAAATTTAATCTAATTATACACGTAAGCCTTACGTAAGCAGACATCAGAGAACAAGTGGAAGACAAAAGGACTGACTCGGGTCACTGAAACGACTAATAAACGATCAATACTACTTGTTTATGTGATGAGCAAATCTGTCATCTTAATAAAGAAGATGTTATCTTTGAGGAAGTTACTAGGTGGTTAACTTCTTCAATGCTTTTAAAAGCCCTGGCCGGATGGGTTTCAAGCTATTTTTTATTAGAAGTTTTGGAAAATTGTTGGTAATAAATTTTTTGAGGATATTAAGAAATGGTTTGATGGGGAACCCCTCCCCAGAACTATCAATCAGACCTTTTTAGCTTTGATCTCCAAAATTGATAATCTTTCTAAGATTCAACAATTTAGACCCATATCTTTGTGTAATATGCTTTATAAAATTTACACCAAGATGTTAGCTTTGAGAATCAAACCTTTATCTAGCATTATTAGTCCCCTTAAAAGTGGCTTTATTCCTAATAGCCATGATAGGGATAATATTTTGACTGCTCAAGAGATTTTGCATAAAATTAGATTTTCCAAAAGTTAAAAAGGTTATTTTTGTTATGAAAATTGACATGGAGAAGGCCTATGACAAGGTTAATTGGAATCTGTTGAGATACATGCTTATTTACTTTAAATTTCCTGATAACTGGATTCAGAATATTATGCATTGTGTTACTTCTCCTTCTTTTGCTATTTTATGGAATAATGAAGCTCTTCCTACTTTTACATCTGACAGAGGATTAAGATAATGAGATCCCCTATACCTTTACCTATTTGCTATTTATTTTGAATTCTTATCTATTCTCCTTACTAATGGTTCCATGAACATTAGGTGGAAGGCTTTCCCAACCTCTAAATCTGGCCCTAGAATATCTCATCTGATGTTTGCAGGTGATATTCTGATCTTTGTCAAGGCTAATAAAAAAGGCATAAGAAATGTTACAAATGTCTTACACCACTTCTGTGATACCACCGGTCACACCTTCAACTTGGAGAAATCTAAAGTTTACTTCAATGACCACATGGATAAAGATTTAGCTAATTTCATAATCACTACTACCGGTATGCATAGAAATAGCAATATCGGCATGTACCTTGGTGTTCCTTTAGTCACTGAAATAATAACTAGTAGACTTTTCATTTTTTGACTCAGAGAGTTCAAAAGCGCCTCTCTGGATGGAAAGATAAGACTCTTTCTAAAGCTGGTAAACTCACTCTTGTTTCTTCTGCTAATTCTGCTATCTTTGCTTATGTCATGCAAAGTATGTGGCTTCCTCAAAAAGTGTGTGATACTTTGGATAAGCTGAACATGATTTTTTTTAATGGGGATCTTCCAATGGTGGTAAGGGTATTCATCTCCTCGATTGGGATACCATTTCCAAACCTAAGTGGTGTGGAGATTTGGGTATTAGGAAGACTAGGGACAACAATGTTGCTCTCCTAGCTAAAGTTGGATCTGACCTTTCAGACAACAACACTACCCTGTGGAGTAAAACTATGACTAATCTCCACCTCAAGAATTCTGATCCTTTTACTTGTGGCATTCAGATGAAGAATTCTCCCTCTTAGAAAGGAATTATACATGCTTTTAATCAAATTAAAGATCATTTTGGATGGCATGGTGGAGATGATAGTTAAATTTCTCTCTTGTTTGATATATGGTTGGGTCAGGAAACTTTGGATTCTAAACTTAATGGAGAAATTTGCCTTGTTGGCCTAAATATGCATGTCAAAGACATAATTGATGATAATAGAATGTGGGATTTATCTAAGATCTCTTCTTACATGCCCTGGTCTCTTGTCTTGAACATTCTTGGTAAGCCTATTTCTAGATTTTCTTATGAGCATGATTTCAGAATCTGGCTTCATCATCCTTCTGGTAAGTATAGTGCCAAATCTGGGAACCAATCTCTTTTTACTAATGAGGGGGCCAATCCTTTTAATGCTAACTTTTGGCGCAAATTATGGCAAACTAAAGTCCCCCATAAAATTAGATTTTTTCCTTTACTTGGTTTGACATAATAGGATCCTTACCAATGTGGAGAGATGGAAAAGAAAGCTCACCACTGGCAGCTCTTGTAACAGATGTTCTCATCACACTGAAGATGTTGACCATCTTTTACGCATGTGCCCTCATGCACAGACCATTTGGAACTCCTCTTCTATACTAAAGAAATTTATTGACAATGATATTTCCCTGCAATGTGGCTGGAAAAGAATATTATCAACTCCAGCTTAATCAGAGAAGATTCCCTTCAATGCCACATAAATGCTCTATTCATGTTTATCATTTGGCATATTTGGAAGGATAGAAATCAATTTATTTTTAGAATAAGAAAATTAATGCTTTGGTTACTATTAATAGTATTCTTTTCTGTGCCCAAGAGTTTTTCTCTGTTTCCTTTTCTAATTCAACTCCTAATTTGAAGGAACCACATTGGATAGCTTGGGAGCCTTCCACTAAAGGATGGATCAAGGAAAACACTGATGCTAGCTGTATTGAGTTTGATGATCATGGACACGGCTTGGTTGCTATTGGTGGAGTCTTTAGGGATGGCAATGGCAGATGGATTAGAGGTTTTACTGGAGCTATGGGCAGGAGCACGATCTTTCAAGCTGAACTAATAGCTATTAGGGAGGCCATTTGGATTGCCAATGACTATGGAGTTAATAAACTCATTGTTGAATCTGATTATCTAGGTGTTGTTATGGCCATTGCTATAAAATCTAGAAACAAGCATGGAAGGGCCCTTTTGGATGATATTGTGAACCTTATGAACACAGGCAATGATGTCAAAGTCTGCTACAATCCAAGAGAGGGCAACCGTGCAGCTGACCAGATGGCTAGGATCGGGCAAAGAAGAACTTTTGGATTGGAAAGAGTTGCAGATCATCCTGGCGATGTGCAGAGTATTCTGTCTGAGGATATGAGGGGTTTGCATATCCCTAGATTTTAATTTATTTTAGGTCCCTGGACCTCATTTTGAATAAAAAAAAGAGAGTTAATTATAGATAGTGATGAAGGTAACTGCAACACAGCGGGAAAAAAGAGACGGGCCCGTTTGTTAAATCTGAAGTCTGAAATCTGAAGTCTCAAGTCTGAAATCTGAAATCTGAAGACAATAAGCGGCTGAATCTGAAAATAATTAGATTGTTTGATAACTACACACTTGAAATCTGAAAATATTTGATTTACAATCTTACCTTTACAATGTTTTTATATATATTCAAAAGACACACGATGTGTACGAAACATACATATATTCTTACACAAAATTACAAGGGGGAATGAGGGAGAAGGACAGAAATATTTCATCAATTGAGTAGAAGGACAGTCTTTTGAAACTTTTGCATAAAGGACAAAACTATTTATTCACTGTTGAAATTCACTTGTGTTCAAAATTCATCGTTTAAATTCACCGCCGAAATTCATTGTCGAAATTCACTAATTTTCAAAATTCATTGTCGAAATTCACTAATTTTCGGGATTCATTTGTCGAAATTCACTATCGAAATTCACCGATTTCGGGATTCATTTGGGAGATTCACCGATTTTGGGATTCACTGTTTGTCCTTCTCGCTATAAAAATTATGCGGTTGTCCTTCTCCCTATAAAAAATATGTAGCTGTCATGTTACTTAATAATATTCCAGATTGTGTCCTTATCCCTAATTTTCCAAAATTACAATAACTTTGTACACACATATATGTATATAATAGTAATAAACATACTTAAAATAGTAATTCACAACAATTAAAAGAATAAAATGTAATAAAAATATTAACAAGTTTTCAATGAGTTAGATAACACTACAGTTAAACACATTTGAATTAAATAATTATATTATCAAATAAAGGTGTTAATAAATTATATAAATAAAATAAAAACAAATGATTTGCAAATGAAACAGCAAAAATAATCATATATATTATATATATACCAAATAAATAGTCTGTTGGATTAAATGGTACGTTCGTTGTGTTTTTTTTTTCCTTCATATATATATTTGACGTGGGGATAAAACCATCCGCACTTTCTCCATGAATTTAGGAGGAGCAACTTGAAGTTTTTCAGCGTTAAGTGGTACTGATGCCGCTGAAAATATATAGAATACAATTAAGAGGCACTTAACTAATTTAGTGATGTTATAAACTATTATCAAACACCTCTAAATCTAACCATCACTTAAAATTTTAAGAATAAGTACTTATTTTGGTTAACAAACAGCCCCTAAATGCTATACTTTAATTCTTACGTTACAATTCTAGTGAAATTGACCCTTGACAACTAAATAATTATCACATAAAAGACTATAATCAACAGAACCATTATTAAAAACATACATTATTCATTTGTTTAATTGACCGGGTCCCTTGCTCAACTTTAAAGGAAATGAAATGTGTAACATTATAGTTTATATCACTTGGTTCTATCAAAGATGATGATGATGATGATCATAATAATAATAATAATAATAATAATAATAATAATAATAATAATAATAATAATAATAATAATAATGTTCTTTTTAGTATACAATAATACTGTAACAACGAAATCATTTCTACGTTGAAAATACTTCAGCGTAATCAATAGTATGAAAATAACATATATCACTAGATCTTATTAGTTGAAAATAATATTTAAAAAAAAATTGTAAATAAATTATCTAGACAGTTATTTCGAAATGTCTATAAAGTCCTTTATAATCAATATAGCGAAAATCGGGATGTTACAGAAATGAAACGGGGAATGGGAAACAAAAGGAGGAGCGTCACGGCTTAAATAGAGGAGGGGGGATCACTCTAGACCTGGCCAACACAAACCGGAACCGCTGGTTTGTGAACCGACGGTTTGTGGAACCGCCGGTTGGCTGGTTGGGTGCCGGTTTGTGATATTTGGAACCGAAACCGGACCGGAACCACCGGTTGGAACCGGCCGGAACCGGCCCAACGGCTATAATATGCAACGGCTCTTTTTTTTTAAATTAATTTTATTTTTCTCCCAAACACCCCAAAAAAATTCCTATAAATACTATCCCATTCCATTTCAAAAATCCTACACCAATCTTCTCTCAATTCTTACATCTTCTACTCATTTCTTACATCTTCTACTCATTTCTTTGATTATCAAGTTTGTTTAGTTGTTAAAAACAACAATCAAATTTACTTTACGATACCGATTTTTGAAGTTGTTCTGATTTAATCGTTAGTTCAATAAGGTTTTAGTTATAAGTAAATTTGGTTTTGTATTTTATTCAACTAATTTTTTTGCAAGTGTAAAAAAAATTAAATTTTATAATCAAATTTACTTTACTAGACCGAAATTTGAAGTTGTTCTGATTTAATCGTTACTTCAATTCGGTTTTAGTTATAAGTAAAATTGGTTAGTTAATTTAATTTTTTTTATAACCGTTATATGTAATTTATATTTTGTACAATGTCAAGAAGAGGTGCATCAACACAAGGCAATCGAAATGTTACTTTCCGTGATGACACGGTTGTGCCAGAATCGGATGATCTTGCTGGTGGCTATAGACCCCAATATTATACAAACCATGTCACCGGTAATCACATTTCGATTCCTCAGTTCGACACACCTTCAGGTTACAATCAAGATGAATTTGATAGTCATTACGACGATATAATGTCTCAACCTGGAAATTTTAACATCAACCTTAACGAAGGTGAAGATAATGATGAAGTCGACGTTGATGATGATCATGATGTATTTCCGAATGCTTCCCGTCCTAGACAAGGACGTGGTGGGAGTCGGAGTGGTGCTAGTGCTAGTGCCGATCATACTCCTACTCCCGAGTCAGTCAATTTAGATGGTGGTGAAAGTACCCGATCCAAAGCACAAGATAAAAGGTTAAGATCGAGAATTTTTACGGAATTTTTCACAAATGTTCCTCAGACTGATGAAATAACATTATCTAACCCCGGAAAGTATTTCTTCAGGGTGTGCAATTTCTGTGGCCAAAAACACCAATTTAAACATGCCGGTGGTTATGGAATGATGTGGGGTCACATTTTAACTAAACATCCGGAAAAATTGGAAGACGGCGCTTCTCAAACCCAGCTAAACATGCTGAGCTCCAGCGGAGGTAACACTAATCCACTCTTTATTTACACTCGTGATAACTGTAGAGATCTAACCACGGATCTTATTGCGGGGATGGGTCTTCCTTTTAGCTTTCCTGATAATCCTATTTTCGAAACTTCCGTAGAAGGGGCTTTGCAGCCGGCTTTTACTCGTATCCCTTGTGCAACGGTTACTAGGGATTTCAAAAAAAAAAATTATTAAACAACAAAATATTATTATAGAAATTTTGTAGAAAAATAAATTCCGAAATGTGTATGTGCCGATATTTGGGAGGATAGGAGGACGAACAATTTTTATATAGGCGTGTCGGGTCACTGGATTGACAACACTTGGATTGTCCAAAAACGCTTACTTGCTTTTCGTTTATTTAACGAGACTCATACTGCTTCTAACCTTGCATCTTTATTAGTTGATATTTTTGAGGAATACGATTTAAAAGGTAAAGTTTTTTCTATTGCGTTTGACAATGCTTCAAACAACACTGCTTATATTCCCGCTTATCCCGATATTGTGAACCTCTTTGTAACGGTCAATTTTTTCATGTTAGATGTTTATGCCATATTTTTAATTTATGTGTAAAGGATGGTCTAAAAGTTTATGACCATAATATTAATACGATAAAAACTGCGATTTCACATATTTTAGGTAGAAATATTCTTGTTAGTAAATGGTATAAATTTCTTAAAGAGAAAGGTCATCGCCAAGTCGAACTGCCGCAAGATGTACCACATAGGTGGAACACGACTTATGATATTTGGAAAAAAACAAACAAAATTAAAAATACCTTTGTGAATTTTTAAGTGAACACTGTCCGAGCGAATATCGTTTGTATACCTCTATTTGGACATCATTCAAGAAACTTATGGATGTTTTTGAATTATTCAAAAAAATTACTGAATTGTTTTCAAAATGTTATCAACCCACAAATCATTTAGTCTTGCCTGCTTGTGTAGAAATAACTGCCGAGTTTGAAACCATGGAACACGACGCAGAATTATTTCAATGTTTAGTGCCGATGAAGGAGAAATGGAATAAATACTTGTTGTATATTCCTGACACTTATCTCATTTCTTCTATGCTCGACCCTCGTATAAGACTAGTAGGTGTGTCTAACATGTTAGGTGCTTACTATGATTCTTTGTCTTTTACTCATAATGTGCCCCCGGTAGATTTTACAGTTGAAGTTGTTAGACTAGAAAATTTATTAAACTCTTTGTATGTTGAATATAAGTGTATGTATCATTAATTTTAGGATGGTCCAGGTGCAAGTTTTGGACCACCAAGTCAGCACTTTCAAAGGGATACATTGGTGGAAAATTTTTACAGTAGGCGCCCATTGGTGGAAGTTGAATTCCTATTGGTTTTGGTGCACTAACTAGGATTTACACCAGGTCCAACATAAAATTTGTGCGTATGTATGGATTGAGAAACGACGCGGTTCCCAATCCATCCGCAAGTGCTTCTACTAACCCTGCAGGTGTCCTGCGGGGACTTCAAAAAGTTCTGGATAAAATGAATTCGAAACGACAGAAGGGAGTGACATCGTCATCCGATCAACGTACAGAGATATCCAAATTTTTAAACACAACATTTGAAGGGTGTGAAACCGATTCCTATGATTTCGACTTCGACTTATTGAAGTGGTGGAAGAGACATGCTAAAGAATTTCCAGTGCTAGCAATGATGGCAATCGAGTTTTTAAGTTGCTCTGTTTCGACCGTCACTGTTGAACGAACTTTCAGCATGGCAGGATATGTGCTTACCAATAGAAGATGTTCGCTTCATCCCACCACTTTAGAGAAGAAAATGCTTTGTCAAGATTGGGTACGAGCCGAGAAGAGGGTTCAAGACATTGAGTCAGAAGATGAGGAGTCACAGTTTGAAGGCGGTGACACTGAAACTTCAGGAGGAACAAGCTCTCAAAATACCGACATCGATTAAAGGTACGCAATTTATATCTTACATATATATTTGTTACAATTCATAGAACAACTATAAAAGATTTAAAAAAAATATTTAAAAATAACTATAAATAACCTACTACTAAAAACTAAATAAAAAAACTATAGAAAACTAGTAAAAAAACCATTACATTTTTTTAATCGAAACTATAAAAACCTATTAAAAATAACTATAAAAACCTACTACTTTAAACTAAAAAAAATACTATAGAAAACTATTAAAAAACCATAAAAACCATATACAAACCTAAAAAATTATATGAAACTATAAAATACAAACACATAAGAATACTATAAAAGACTACAATAAAACAAACATTTAAAAAATTACTATAAAGAACACAAAAAACAATAAAAACCTATAAAGAACCATAATAACACTACCCAAAACTAAAAAAAAAACTATAAGAAAGTATAAAACACCCAAAAAAACCATATACAAACCTAAAAAATTGTATGAAAGTATAAAATACAAACACATATATATACTATAAAAGACTACAATAAAACAAACATTTAAAAAACCTTTAAATACTATAAAAACATATAAGAATACTATAAAAGACTAAAAAAAAACAATAACATAAAAGACTAAAAAAAACTATTATAAGACTTTAAAAAAACAATAATAAAAATTACTATAAAAACCTTTACAACAAACTATAAAAGATTAAAAAATGAACAATAAGAACAACGTTCGCTTTGATTTTTTTATATGTGTTGTGCCTCCGTCACGATTACATATAAAAAATACGTAGGCAACCGAATTACCGGTACAAGCGTTGAAAAAATAACACAATTTACATATAAGAAAAACAACACAATATATCTCACCTAATATTTAATAAAACAACATTTATAATCAACGTATACTTATAACCGACTCAAAAAAATTATTAAAAAAACTATAAATGACTTTAAAAAAACAATAATAAAAATAACTATAAAAACCTTTACAACAAACTATAAAAGACTAAAAAATAAACAATAAGAACTACGTTCGCTTTGATTTTTTTATATGTGTTGTGCCTCCGACACGATTACATATAAAAAAGTGAATATTAGTTATAAGGCCATCGTTAGAGAATTAATGATCATTTAGGACACTCCGAAATCTTATTTAGTTATAAGGACATTCTAATTTTAAGAAGGAAACTTATTTAGTTATAAGGACATTCTAATTTCAAGTGAATAAAGAAAAAAAGAAGGAATGAACAGCCGGACGGGATCCTAATGCGTTGATGTTTGTTTGTTTTTTTTATATTTATTTATTTAAATTCACCATATTTCTAAAGGTTATATATTTTGATCTAAAACTCGGATCGTCAAAATTGTAAAGGATACGGTTTGATGTCTGATGCAGTGACGTTGATGTCTGATGCAGGGACATTGATGACTTATGCAGTGACATTGATGTCTGATGCAGGGACATTGATGACTTATGCAGTGACATTGATGTCTGATACAAGGACATTGATGACTTATGCAATGACATTGATGTTTGATGCAGTGACATTGATGCCTGATGTAGGGACATTGATGTCCGATGCAGTGACATTGATGAATGATGCAGGGACATTAAGCTAAACAACATCGTCAAATGATTCAAGATCGTGTTAAAGAATTGAGGGATTCCACAATGAATCCAATTATCAGGAGGGCACAAACAACGTGTGGCCATTACAAGAGTCATAGTGAAGAGTCTTTGTAGTTTCACCAAACTTGTACTTCTATCCATATTAAAAGCTCCACATTTGGAGAAATGCAAAACAAGAGCAGTAGCCGATCGATGCGATTGTTAGGTTTTATGCAGTGACATTGACGACTTATGTAGTAACATTGATGTCTGATGCAGGGACATTGATGACTTATGCAGTGACATTGATGACTGTATTTACAATTAGATAACTGATGCAATGATATTGATGTCACCGCATATACAACTTGATACACACATTTGATAACTTTGTAAAGTAACTTTATTTCTTTGTTATCTTTAAATATTTGATTGATGTTGGTTTATTTGATTAGTGTTGGTTTAAATTTTCGATAACTTTGTAAAATAATTGTATTTCTTTTTTTTTTTTTTTTTTGGTTTAAATGCATATTTTTACAACCAAAGGTATGCATAAATTGTTACAATAACACGTCACTGCATAAATCGTTACAATAACACGTCAGTGCATAATTCGATACAATAAGACATCACTGCATAGATCATTTCAATAAGAAGTCACTGTATAAATCGCTACAATGAGACGTCATTGCATAAATCGCTACAATGAGATGTCACTGATCAAGGTTGTCAATGGATCGCGGCGGTCAATACATCATGGTAGCCAATGAATCGCGGCGGTCAATGCATCGGGGTGGTTAATGGATCCCGGTGGCCAATGCATCCGGGTAGGTGGTCAATGCATGACGGTGATCAATATGTCACGTCCATTTTTATGAAGAAAAAAAATTGATTTTATGAAATTTATTCGGAAAAATATCAAATTTGATTTTAGAATAAAGAAGAGGAAAAAATATGAATTTTAGTGAAAAAATTATGATGATCCGAGTTTTAGATCAAAATATATGACCTTTAGAAATATGGTGAATTAAAAAAATAAAATAAAAAAACTTAACCACGTTCACTCAGCAGTTTTTTTTTTTTACCTTCCTTTGAGCGTTTTTTTTTTCCCTTCCTTCATTTTTTTCCTTCTTCCTCTTTATCCACTTGAAATTAGAATGTCCTTATAACTAAATAAGTTTCCTTCTTAAAATTAGAATGTCCTTATAACTAAATAAGATTTCGGAGTGTCCTATTATCCCTAATAAGTTGAAAATCAGTCCTTTTAAATAATTGGCCCTATAAAAAATACGTAGGCAACCGAATTACCGGTACAAGCGTTGAAAAAATAACACAATTTTTTAAAATAACATTATTTACATACAAATAAAATAACACAATATTATTATTATTTTTAAAACCGAATAGAAAACTATTTTAAAAATATATATATTACATTCGCTTTAGTAATTATACTGAAAAGAATAATAATTTGTTATTGTAGTGAAAATAATAAGTATTATATGAAAATGAAAAAAAAAAATTATGAAAATTTAAAACTGTGGCCGGAACCATGATTTGAACCGGGAGCAAACCGGGTAAACCGTGAACCGGCACAAACCGGCAACCGCCGGTTTTGAACAGTAAACCGCCGTTTTTTCAAACCAGCGGTTCGTCAAACCGTCACAAACCGGTATTGTTTAAAACCGCCGGTTCCGGTTCCGGTCCGGTCCGGTTCTTCCATTTGGACGGGTCTAGATCACTCCAATGTGTAGCCCTAGACTTGAGCCGCCGCCGCCTCCACTTCAAACACAAAACATCTCAGCCCTTTGTTTTCTTTCATGTCTTATCTTTTGTAAGAATAAAATTATTGTCAGTTTTACTTTTCTTCCTCTATATTATAATAAAAAAACACAAATCACAGACCTAATAGTTATTTATCAACTTTATAAATAAGATACAGTACTTCCCAAATTATAATTATCGTTGAAAATAGTTTTTTTTTTTTTTTTTTTTTTTTTTTGCTTCAAGGTATCGTCTTTAAACATTTCTTTATAAAAATTTAAAATCAAAAAAATTAAAAAAACGTGTTAATGAGTGTCGGAGAGTGTCGACTTCGTGTCGGTGTGCTAGGTACAAAAATATTAATTAGTATTATTTAAGTCAACAACACATGTCAAAAAAGTGTATGGCTCAACGCACGTCACTAATGAAGTGTTGGTGCTTCGTAAATCAAAACTAAACAATATTGTTCGTCATCCTCTATAAAGAAAAATCACACTAAAAACTCACTTCCTTCATTTTTAAGCGTTATTGTTAAAAAGGAGAAACTGGGAAAAACAATATGTAAATAGAACTGTGGAACATCGTTATGGGCAAAAAGGACAAATCTGTATTCCACGACAATTTAATTTCTCTGTATTACTCAATTACAAAAATGAATATATCTACTAATTATCCAAACAATTTGTGAGAAAAAAAATTGACATATGGTAAAATGATTTTTTCTACAAATAATCCAAACAATTTACTCCAAATTTTCAACAAACAAACCCGTACAATTCCTGATGTGATCCGTAGCCGAATCAGATCCGAAATTGCCGAAAGACCGACTGAAGGCACCAATAAAACGAGCACCGCGACCCTTAGCTAACTCGTAACTAAGAACCTTGGTATGACCTCAACCCTTAGATAACCCGTATAAGTAAATATAAGTATAGCAAGGCAATTTACGATTTTCACCAACATGCGTAACAAAAGGATCATTAAAAGTGTGATCCGGCTTTCCACCCATCCTCAACTCTGTAGAAGTTTTCTTAACTAAATTTGTACCATCACGGATACCTCTACCACCACCTCTTTCTTTGATCATATCATGAAATTGAGTCCTCATATCATCCATCATATCATCAAAACGCTGTTCTATTTTCTCCAAATTTCGATTCATCAAATCATGAAAATTCCGAAAATAGACATCCATATGACTCTTCTTTGACATTACTCAAGATCTAACTCCACCAATAATTAGCACACGGCAATTATCCAGAATGTCCAAACAAGAATATATCCGGCAAGGAATTTTTTTTGGAATGATCGAACACAGTTTTGTTTTTTTTTTTTTTTTATAAAATAAATCAGAATAAAAAAATGCCAAGCAGGGAAAACAATCAAGATGCGCAATTGCAGGAAGATTTTTTTTTTTTTTTAACTTAACAATCCACCAATCGGATTGGGAGACCGGACAGGAAGCCTCAATCAATATTAACAAGCAACAAGCAGCAATGAAGGACCGACTTGGGTGAATGAGATTTTTTTTTTTTTGACCATACGAATTAGAAAAAGAGGTAAAAGCAAAGGACAGCAATAGGAAAAAGAAAAGAACAGCAATAGGAACGAGAATTGCTGGAAATAATTATAAAAAAAAAATTTGTTTTCTGGAAAATTAGAACAAGAACAGGAATGAAAAAGAAATAAAAGGGATATTTGGATACCGTCGATCGCTCGATACCAACCGACCGATGTGATCTATAGCCGAATCAGATCTGAATGCCCGAGGATTTGATGATGGCACCAATAAGACGAAGCACCTCGACCTTTGGTTAACCCGTAACCAAAAACCTTGGTATAACCTAAACCCTTAGATAACCCGTATCTAAGAACCAGTATACGAACGCCACAAGGTCTGCTCAGAACCTTGATAAGTTCCGTTTGGAATCCACCAAACAACGGTTTGGAATCCACCAAAACCAACGTGAGAAAACTCACCAAAGCTTAAAAGCTTCAAATATAATATATATCAAAATTTGTCTCCTTCAAAAGATTACAACTAAAGCCTTTTTATAGGCTAGAATAAAATACATAAACTACTCCCAAATCAATGTGGGACAAACTTATTTAATAGAAATAAAAATAAAAATAAAAGAAATAAATACTAATAAAATTCTAATAAAATCTTCCACGGAAACAATGTGGGATAAATGATAACGTAAATGGACTCCAAGCCAAAACGTCTCATCTTCGATCACATCAATTCCCCTAAATTTTAGTTATAGATCTAAACACTAGCTACCTGTTAGGATCAAACGCTTATTGTTTTATTAAAACTAATTGGTGTTAGTAAGTGTGCTACTATATTTCCTTATACATTTAAGAGTGTTGGCAATCTCTCCCAACAGTTGCACAATATAATTGGGGTTCAACACGCCTCCTCAAGTGTGGGAAATCTCTCCCAACACTTGCACAATATAAATTGTGAAAATAATATTCACACCAGGGTTCAATCTCTTGACCGCTGGCTCTGATACCATGTTAGTGTCAAGCGCGTACCGTTCTACTAAAACCAATTGTTGTTAGTAAAATCGCAACTGTATTCCCATATATATTTAAGATTGTGAGCAATCTCTTCCAACAATACCAAAAAGAAACTCAAAAGTATGCGGTGCATGTACAATAGATGATTGACAGAGAAGGAAACAAAAATTTGAAGTAAACGGAAAATCAAAGCACTAAATGGAAATTCAAAGCAGTAAACTGAAGAAAAAAAATCCACATGCTTTTTGGATTTGGTGGTTAAAAATGATTCTGCAAAATTTACCATAAAGTTCGGCCAGCATCAATGCATTACATTCAACACGCATTAAAAAAACTAACTTTAATTGATCTTATGGTATTATGGATATTCAACACTATTTTGTTATTTTAAAGCACTGTCTCATTCCAAATATGTTTAAAAGCAGTCATCATCAACCTTTTCCTATATTTATTCCTACATACTTTTGAATAATAATCAAGCACTATTAAACAAATTTTTTACATATAATTGCAAGATAAGTATATGATTTAATTACTCTAAATATAAAAAGAGTGAGGATAAGAATCCGAAAAATATTTTTTCCCTCTCTTTTTTCTATTTCTTTTTCCTACAAAACCCTTCTCCTTAAATATCACTCTTAGGCAGGGCCGGCCCTCGTTTTTTATCGCCTAACACTAAGCTTCCCGACCGCCTTTTAATGAAATTGTTTTTTTTTAAAAACATACTTATTGTTAGATACTTTTTCATAAATAAATATTTTTGTTATCGTTTGCATACGAGTTGCCGTACGAATTAATGTTAACGCAACGCAACGAAACGAATTAATGCAACGCCCCCGAAACCTAAACCAATGCATGCATCAGTTCATGAAGGGATATGCATTTTCAGATACACGCATTTTCGAACTGATATGTACTTACCCTTTCGTGTAAGGGTGTTGCATGCTTTCATCCGGTGAACAGTGACAACCCTACCCTTTCGTGCAAGGAGTACATCCATTCGTTTATGGGGTACTTGCAACCTATAAAAGGTATAAGTATGAAGACGAAAATCCATAAATTTGACAACATCATTAGAAAAACTTTGAGTGTTCTCGGGTATGATTCAAACAAGTCACTGTTTTAATCAAATACCCCCATTGTATCCTGAAAGAGATTTTCATTTGATCCCTCAGTGACAAATCGTGTGGGACAAAACATTTCTTAAAAAACAACGTTATTAACATGCCATGGAGTTTCTAATTCTCTGTCAAATCCTAAATACTACATTTTTTCCAACACTTATCGCGTTTTTAACATCCGTAAATGCAAAAAAATAATAAAACTTGTTTGTATATATCTATTTTTTTCGGTTAAGTAAAAAAATTTATTGGGGCCTTTATCAATTAGAGTAAAAAAAAAATTTGGGCCTTTATCAAAAGAGAAAATTAACATATTATTTTAGGTTGGATCGGATTAAATCTACACGATTTTTTTTTCCTTTTAACGAAACATGTACCGTTGGGCCCTCCGACACCGTTGGGCCTAAGACCCGGGTCTCGAATATGCCAAAACATATCACAACTCATTAATTACAACTTAGCATGAATTATATCACCAAATAACACCAAAACTCAACCTATCATTATAAAACTATAATTACTCATTAGGAAGAGCCTCTTACCTTAATTTCCAGCAAAACCGAAAGCAAAACATCAAGCAACTGCAACAACTGTTGATCCTCAACCCCCAAAACCTATTTGATCAACAAATCCTATTTTCTGGCAAAAAAACGAAACTGAAAAAGAGCATAAAACCGCAAAATACCCGGATTACCGCCGCGAAACTAATTTTAGAATGATCTACACTCCAAGACGATCGTTTCGACTACTCATGGCTGAAAAACAAGTGTAACGCCCCCGGACCCCGGGCCTTGTAGCGCTAAATGAGTCATAAATGGTCCGGTCAACTGCTTAGACCGCCGTCCTCGCTTGGTCTAAAAGGGCTAACCCGAGTTGATAAGACCTTTATGTCTCACAATTATATGGGGGTGAGCATTCTCTCAGTTTACCGATGTGGGACTTTACATTCTCCCCCCCTTATAAAGGACTGGCGTCCTCGCCAGGACGGCCGAGACCGTTCCCGGATCGTCCCTACCGCAGAGGTAACTAGAGGCCATCCTTACACCGTCTTCTTGTACGGTGCGGCGATAGTTCCGGCTGATAGTCGGCTTCGAATACCATTCGTAACGCCCCCGCACCCCGGGCCTTGAAGCGGCTTAAACGTGTCATAAATGGTCCGGTCAATCGCTTAGACCGCCGTCCCCGCTTGGTCTAAAAGTGGCTAACCCGAGTTGACAAGACCTTTATGTCTCACAATTATATGGGGGTGAGCATTCTCTCAGTTTACCGATGTGGGACTTTACATTACTGTGACGCCCCGTCCCGGATACCGAGTCCTTATCCGGAAAGAACGCCCGGCATGCATATATTAACTTTCTAAATTGTCAAAAGTAATATATACATAAGCCTCGTAACAATTAATCAGAGTAAAAGCGAAATAAATTAAAACTAAAGATAACTCGGAAAAGAATGTCAAACGATAAACAACGGATCACCAAGTCCCAAAATCTACGTCTAAGAAAACTGCCCGACAAACAACGAAATAAATGTTGTTTAATTTATTACCTCCCAAATGAAACCAAAAAGATACTAAAGTCCGCCTCTCAAAACCGAATAATAAAATGCATAAATAAAAGTGTCAACATCAACATATCATCTCGAGCTCAAACATTGGCTCCATCAACTCAATCATCGCATCTATACTCATCATCGTCCTGATAACCACCTTCTCGGGGTGGGGACAATAAAGAAGAGGGGGTAAGTACATACGTACTTAGTAAGGGGTAGAAGAAACAGTTACACATATTGATTTACACATCTACCACATATGTTGCATTAAAATACACTCCCCTCTGCTAGGTCTGTTAGCACCCTCACGAGCAATTATCTATGTTACATTGTAATTCAAGGACTACAATGCCTGAATGATGGGTATGCACCAGGACATATTCAGCACCTCATATGGCACGGATGGTTCCGTGTGGAACATTTCCCAAAACCCGAATATTGTCCGTTACGTATGAGAAATGATTCCATGCTGCGAATCATAAATGTGCCTCACCAAGAATTACAACGTTTTAGCTTTTAGACTCATCACATATGTTTATTACGTAGTTAATCTAACCGCCTAAGTTCGTTCCACTTAAAAAGGCTTCCTAAGGACATCTAGTCCTAGACAATCTAGATTAACTACCTAGCACGTTGTAAAAGGCATCAATGACTACTAAACCAATGACCCCGCAAGGTCTAAACAACCGCCTTTCGGGCTACCACCTTCTCCCCGCAGAGGGTCTCAGTTGTGGCGATTGATGCTAAGGCACCTGAAGTCGGAAGTTAGACTTTACCACATTCCCTATAATGTCTCAAAAGACATACATACCACATTGTATCGTGAAATACACTTAAAAGTATAAAATTAATATAATGCATTTTTACCGTAATATATACCACATTTTTAATATAGTCATTAGGCATATATAGTACTTTGTTATACATACTTTATTAGTATATAAATTAAATAAAGTTTCTTAACGTACATAACATCTATTTAATCAACCATACCAATTGAATACATTAATAATTTTTCCTGTAACTAGATCGAATACATATACATATATACATCAACAGAGTTCATATAAACTTTTACCCTATAAACCTTTACTTGTCGGCAAAGTTCTCTTACTTTCATATTATTACTATTTTCTCCTACGGCAACTATATGGGCGGCAACATTCATCAACATGAAACTAGTCCAATTATTCGTTCCTTCTTTCGGCAGCAGCTTGGCAATATAAAAAAAAATTATATATTAAATAAACAACCTGTAAAAAAATTATACCAAACGACAAAAAAAAACTGTAAAATGTATTAACAACACAGCCGTAATTGCACCGATTAAGAACACCCCCTTACCTTTGGTATTTCGAAAGCGAATTCGAAAGCAAAACGGATATTAAAAAGGCTTCAATCCTTAATTCCAACATCTTCTACGAATCACCTACGATAATTGACCATTACACTACGATTATGAACGGATCTATAATTAGGGATATGAAAGAAAACTTACCGAAAAAAAGAAACAGTTGGTATCGAAACGATCGTCTTCTCGCGGTAATCAATTTCTTCTACTATGGTCTGTCCCGAAAATCAACCGTTAAACCCCGAATTTGAAAAACGGCGACCGAACTTTTTTTTTTTTTTCTTCTTTCCTGTTCTTGCCGTCGGCTTGCTTCTTTTCTTTTGAATTACCGTGACCACATTATGAGAGAATAATGTGGTTGTTTCTTTTAAATACTATTAATTAATCCATTTTTAATAATTAAATTCCTTTTAATTAGCACATGTACATGAGTAGAATTCTTGAAAAGTATATGAGCGAGCAAACTACAAAATCATATAAGCCAGATTATTGGACGGTCATATAAGTAAATAGTAAATAAAGAGAAACATTATGTGCATGTTTAACAAATAAATAAATAAAACTAGATATGAAAAAACATATTGGACAGTCATATAAGTAAATAGTAAATAAAGAGAAACATTATGTGCATGTTTAACAAATAAATTAAAAAAACTAGATATGAAAAAACATATTAGTCATTTCCCCAAAGATTTTGACAGAGATTGTAATTTATCATGCACATCATAACCTTCAACCGCCTAAAGGATGAGGAAATTACAACAGCTCTAACCATTTCTAAATCGAATTTCAATTGGTCTAAAAATCCATTATTTGGTTTAGCTTCGACTTTAAAAGGTCGATTGTGTGTCTGGTGCCAGAAAATTAAGCTTAGTCTGGTATTACTAACAACCGCGGTACTTTCTAACATAAACAAATTTAGGGAATTGTTTACAAATTTTTTTGTCAATTATCTGGTTATCTCAATCACTTAAAGCCTTTATAAACCATAATATCATTTTTTTATATATTTCATCAATAGAAATTTGACTTACAATTAAGGATTCTATGAATGCTAATATTGCAAATTGAGAAACTGTATTAAATGACAATTGTTTGTCTATTTGAATTCATGCTACATAAAGGAAAAATATGCATGGAACCTCATACATTGTCTGTGAGTGTATAAGAGAGTAGCAATAGTAGTAAGTTTTGCCTTTCTTTCTGTTGGACAATATTATTCAAAAACGAAAGAAAAATTACAAAGAAACGAATAACAACAAATTCGAATTACAATTGCAAAGAAAACGAAAAAAGGATATATGATCCGAGCCTTGTGTTGCACACAGTTTCCTTAAGACTAATTCGTCCCCTCACCTTCGTGTGCCGTGAACTTCAGCGGGACGTTAATCTCCCAGGATAGAACGGATAGCAATGACAGGAAGCACAACGCCTTCAATTGCTTAAGAATCTTGTAGTTTGAACTCTCAGTTTTCATGTAGAAAGAAAGTAAGAAGAAGCAGATTGCTGGTGTAAAATTCGGTTCTGTATAGTGTTCTTTATATAGGCTTTATTCTGTAGAGGATGTCATAAAACAGATGGAATTCGAAGTGGAACAGCCTCAGCTCGTATTGAATGTCATTACAGCAAGGAAATGGCATAAGTGTTGTCAGCTGGAAGGTCTCTGAATGATCAGTATTCAGTTCGAAAAATAAAGGTTCAGGTTGCAAAACCGAACCGTCGCTGGGAGCCTTTGAATCGAGCTGCATTCGTGTCCGCAGGACGCGCGCTTGCACACAAGTTCAAGCTGAAATCCAGATGGATTTGCACCCCCCATGCGCCCACGCGTAGAGAACGGTGTATAAAGTTGGTAATTTCTTACCACTACACTAAAACAACATCATATATATGTTGGCTCTTTTCCTTCATTCCTTCCAATGTGAGAGAAATTGGTTTCTCCAATTTTCCCTTTATTACTAACACTTTCCATTCACCACTTAGGCCAAATAGGCCCAATTTGACACATCATTTAACATATCCATTTTAACCATCATTTTCCAACAATCCCCCACATGAATGGAATAGTGTTTAAACCCTAGCAAAGGCTCTAAGAATGAAATTGAGAGTTCGACGGTAGATCAATGCATAGGATAGGTAGGTGTGACCCTTTGAACCTTCCCTTGATTAAATATGTTTACTTTACTGGCTGACTAGTAGACGCGATGTCCTTGAACTATTCCGCCGTTGATGTAAATGATGACATATCAACCACACCGCATCTACCTATCAACATAAGTTCTTGCGGTTATGTCCATTTTGGCCGTGGACATCCGCCTCGGTTCAAGAAGAGTTTCTAAGAATTGCGCCCTCACAATTCCCTTTGAAGCGGCCCCTCTTCTCTCTTACATAGGTGATTCTGTAATTCGAATTTTCTCAAAATATTCTTCTTACACAAATCATTAAAAGCTCTTCTGTGAGCTTATCCTCGTTCAATCTCACTGTTTCTTCATCTTAGGAATGAGCTTGAGGGTTACCCCCCCACAGTGAATTTACTTCGGCAATTAGGTTTTCCCATTGAACCAATATCTTGGGATCTCCAATCTACAAGGTTGGGTTTTCCTTCGCAAAAGTTTTATTCCATGGGCTTTAGTCCCATTCCTCTTGATGATTTAGCAACTACCTCTCTATTTAACCCTTTGGTTAGCGGATCCGTAAGATTATCCTCTGACTTAACATAGTCTAAGGTAATCGTACCAGTTGAGAGTAGTTGTCTAATGGAATTATGTCTTCGGCATATGTGCCTAGACTTACCATTATACATTATGTTCTGTGCTCTTCCAATCGCTGATTGACTGTCACAGTGAATACATATTCCTGGCACTAGCTTCGGCCATCGAGGAATATCCTCTAAGAATTGATGCAACCATTCTGCCTCTTCCCCACATTTATCCAATGCCACAAACTCAGATTCCATTATGGATCTGGTTATCACGGTTTGTTTGGAAGATTTCCAAGACATGGCTCCACCGCCTAACGTGAATACAAAGCCACTTGTGGATTTTGAATCCTTTGAATCTGAAATCCAATTTGCATCAGTATATCCTTCTATAACAATTGGTTCTCTTGTATAGTGCAGTGCCATACTTACGAGTATATCTTAAGTATCTCAAGTAACCTCACTATAGCTTTCCAATGTTCATGACTCGGATTACTAGTATATCTACTTAGCTTGCCAACAGCGTACACGATATCCGGTCTAGTACAACTCATTAAGTACATTAGACTTCCAATGATCCTTGCGTACTCTAATTGAGATACACCCTCACCTTTATTTTTGAACAAAGGTTGACTTTGATCTATTGGAGTTCTAGCTTCATTTGAGTCACCTTAATTGAATTTTTCCAGGATTTTACCAATATAATTAGATTGACTCAAAATGAGACAATTAGAATTTCTTGTAATTCTAATTCACAATATCATCTCTGCTAAACCCATATCTTTCATTTCAAATCTGGCGTTTAACATATCTTTGGTAGATTTGATCATCTTATCATTACTACCAACTATCAGCATGTCATCCACATAAAGACATAAGATGACATAGCCATCTTTTGTTTCTTTCATTTAAATACATTTATCACATTCATTGGTCTTGAACCCTTTTTCAAGCATAACATGATCAAACTTTTGATGCCATTGTTTTGGTGCTTGTTTTAAGCCATATAATGACTTAACCAATTTACACACTTTCTTATCTTGTCCTGGACTAGAAAAACCCTCTGGTTGTTCAATGTAGATTTCTTCTTCTAAATCTCCATTTAAGAAAGCGGTTTTCACATCCATTTGATGTACTTCTAAATTATGCAAAGCGGCTATAGCAAGTACCATCCTAATGGAAGTTATTCTCGTCACTGGAGAATATGTGTCAAAATAATCAAGACCTTCTTTTTGACTATAACCTTTTATTACTAGTCGGCCTTATATTTATCAATAGATCCATCAGGTTTCATTTTCCTCTTAAAGATCCATTTTGATCCTAGTGGCTTACATCCTGGAGGTAGATCAACTAACTCCCAAGTATGATTTTGCAATATAGAGTCTATTTTACTATTTATTGCTTCTTTCCACATTGGACCTTCAGAAGAAGTTGCCGCTTCTTTAAAGCTTTGAGGATCTGTCTCTATCATATAAATGATAAAATCTTCACCAAAAGATTTTCCAGTCCTCGACCTCTTGCTTCTTCTTGGCTCAACCTCAGTTGGCTCTTCTTCATTTACTTGTTCAGATGGGTGATCCTGAACATGAACACGCTTTAATGAACTAGGTTCATTTGTTTTAGCCGGAAATACATTCTCAAAGAATGATGCATTTCTCGATTCCATTATCGTATTTTTATGTATTTCAGGATTATCTGACTTATACACAAGAAACCGATAAGCACTATTGTTGTGTGCATATCCAATGAATATACAATCAACAGTTTTTGATCCTATCTTTACTACTTTGGGTGTAGGTACGAGCACCTTTGCAAGGCACCCCCACACTTTCAAGTATTTGTAAGAAGGTGGTTTACCTTTCCACAGTTCATAAGGAGTTTTCACTTGTTTCTTTCGGGGTATCTTATTTAAAAGATAATTGCTAGAAAGGATAGCTTCCCCCCACAAGTTTTGTGATACTCCTGAACTCAACAACATTGAATTCATCATTTCTTTCAATGTTCGATTTTTCCTTTCAGCAACTCCGTTCGATTGTGGTGACCATGGTGCGGTTATTTCATGAATAATCCCATGTTCGGCACAAAAATCACTTAGTGGTGCCAAATATTCACCACATCTATCGCTTCGGAGTATTTTGATCTTTTTTCCATGTTGATTCTCAACTTCTTTTACGAATAGAATAAATTTATCTATCGCTTCATATTTTCCTTTTAACAAGTATACATAGCAATATTTAGTGCAGTCATCGATAAAGGTAATAAAATAATTATTTCCGCCTCTCGATTGCATAATTTTAAGATCACACACGTCGCTATGTATTAGTTCGAGTGGTTGCGTATTTCTTTCAACATTTTGAAAGGACGCTCTTGTTAATTTCGCTTCAACACAAGTTTCACACTTATGTTCTTTATCAATTTCGAATTTGGGGATATATTTTAGACTTATTAATCTACGCGAGGAATCGTAATTAACATGTCCTAGTCTACCATGCCATAAGGAAGGTGACTCAACCAAGTAAGAGAACCAAAGCAATATTATTATTGATATTGTTTGGCCTAACAACCATTACATTCGGCCTTGACCATGCCATTACATGCATACCCCTTACCGACATACATACCACTCTTAGTTAAAGTAAACTTGTCGGACTCTAAAACAAGACGGAAGCCATTCTTATTCAACAAAGGCCTCGGACACCGGATTCTTGCGCATATCCGGGACATATAGCACATTCTTCGAGAGTTAGATGCTTGCCGAAGTCATCTTGAATCACTTCTCCTTTTCCCGCCTATAGCGAAGTAGCCGAATTTCCCATGAACAAAGTCTCATTACCTTGAACCGACTCGAACGTAGTAAACACTTCCCTGTCAGAGCATATGTACCTTGTAGCTCCTGTGTCTACCCACCATTCTCTAGGATTTGAATCCACCATGTTCACCTCTGACACAACAGCACAAAGATCAATATCTTCCATGCCTTGAACAATATTTGCTTCAAAAACATTCTTCTTTGGCAGCTTGCAGTCAACAGATTTGTGACCAATCTTGTCACAATTAAAACATTTCCCTAGGAACTTAGGTTTTGATATGCCACCTTTCGGTCCCAATTTAGCTTTTGGTCCCGACTTAGACCCTTTCACAAATTTGTTCTTCTTCTTCGAGCTTTGGCCATGTTCCACCATATTAGCTCTTGGAAAATTATTAGAATTGTTTCCTCTTTTATCAGACTTCTTATTATCATCTTCAATACGAAGCCTAACAACAAGATCTTCCATGCTCATTTCCTTTCGCTTATGCTTAAGGTAATTCTTGAAATCTTTCCAACCGTTAGGTAATTTTTCAATTACACATGCGACTTGAAAAGTCTCACTAAGCTCCATTTTTTCGGCTTGAATTTCATGAAGAATCAATCGAAATTCTTCCATTGTTCCATGTGTGGTCTAGAATCCACCATCTTGTATTCTAAGAACCCGCCAACTACAAATTTCTCTCGTACTCGCATCTTCGTTCTATATTTCTTATCTAATGCATCCCACAATTCTTTTGCATTCTTTTTCTCACAATATACATCATACAATGAGTCAACTAAACAATTCATTATATAATGTCTACAAAGATAATCAGATTGTTTCCATTCATCAATGGCAAACATAAAATCTTGATCTGGCTCCCCTTCTGTTGTTGGTGGATCCTCAGTTAGGAACTTTGCCGTACGCAATGTTGTGAGATAAAACATCATCTTTTGTTGCCATCTCTTAAAATTCAGCCCATTGAATTTTTCGTGCCTCTCATGTGATTCGGAGGAGCAACAACTCGATTCGGCACATGCTGGACCAAAGCTTGAGTCTGATCATCTGCCCCTTTTTGTCCTTCACTGGTTGCCATTTCTGAAATTTAACACACAAGGATTAAATTTCTTTCAATACTGTATAGAACGTTCGTGAACCGAACTATACTAATTAAAACAAACTCAAAATTGTTTGTACTGAAAACAATCTCGAACTTGTGTTTTTATTAAATAGAACGATCTCGAATCTGTTTCTATTAAATAAAACAATCTCGAACTTGTGTTTTTATTAAATAGAACGATCTCGAATTGAACTGATTATTGAACAAATCGTTTGAGAATTCGTTTTATTGAACCACTGTCGTTTTAAACCCAAAACAGCTTGGTTTTAATGAAACAGGTCGTTTTAGTTAGAAATAGCTCATTTTTAATAATCAGCTCATTTTTCAATAAAACAGCTCGTTTAAAATTTAGCATGATTAAAATCAGCTCGTTTTAAACAGTCAGCTCGTTAAAACAGCTCTTTATAGTCAAATCAGCTCATTTTTACACACCTTGATTCGCTTTCTTCAATTACAGAAAACTGAATCTTTTCAAACTCATTTCAAACATAGAATATAGGAATTCAGTTTGATGAATCTCGAAACTGTTCACAAGAAGAACTTGTTCGATCCGACATAGTTATACAAACTGTTCGTTCTTAATTTCCTCTCGTTAATGAACAAGAAATATCAAGAATTAGTCTTAAGATTGTTGGACAATCTTATTCAAAAACGAAAGAAAAATTACAAAGAAACGAATAACAACAAATTCGAATTACAATTGCAAAGAAAACGGAAAAAGGATATATGATCCGAGCCCTGTGTTGCACACAGTTTCCTTAAGACTAATTGGTCCCCTCACCTTCGTGTGCCGTGAGCTTCAGCGGGACGTTAATCTCCCAGGATAGAACGGATAGCAATGACAGGAAGCACAACGCCTTCAATTGCTTAAGAACCTTGTAGTTTGAACTCTCAGTTTTCATGTAGAAAAGAAGTAAGAAGAAGCATATTGCTGGTGTAAAATTCGGTTCTGTATAGTGTTCTTTATATAGGCTTTATTCTGTAGAGGATGTCATAAAACAGATGGAATTCGAAGTGGAACAGCCTCGTCATTACAGCAAGGAAATGGAACAGGCACATCAGCAGCTTGGATGCCATAAGTGTTGTCAGCTGGAAGGTCTCTGAATTATCAGTATTCAGTTCGAAAAATAAAGGTTCAGGTATTGAATGTCATTACAGCAAGGAAATGGAAGCAGCTTGGATGTCATAAATTCAGGCTGCAAAACCGAACCGTCGCTGGGAGCCTTTGAATCGAGCTGCATTCGTGTCCGCAGGACGCGCGCACACAAGTTCAATAGGAGCCTTTGAATCGAGCTGCATTCGTGTCCGCAGGACGCGCGCACACAAGTTCAAGCTGAAATCCGGATGGATTTGCACCCCCCTGCACCCGCGCGTAGAGAATGGTGTATAAAGTTGGTAATTTCTTACCACTACACTAAAACAACATCATATATATGTTGGCTCTTTTCCTTCCTTCCTTCCAATGTGGGAGAAATTGGTTTCTCCAATTTTCCCTTTATTACTAACACTTTCCATTCACCACTTAGGCCCAATAGGCCCAATTTGACATACCATTTAACATATCCATTTTAACCATCATTTTCCAACACTTTCTTGAACTCGGCTAGATTCACTGCAGAAATATCTTAGATAAATAACCATATATCAGTAAAACATATCACATGTTATACCGTATATATATGCTCATCAACACCGTGTCTTGGATTTCATGGTTGCTTTGTTGAAGATGAATTTCCAGCTTTCACATTTCGTGGACATGGTACCGGTATCTCGACGGAAGGTATTTCTCTTATGCGTAATAAGCCTTTTTTTGTATTTATTAGAGGGGGATTTCTCCTCATACACTATGACTTCAACTTCGCAATGATCGTTATTCTTATAACAGATGTGAATATATATGCGGAATCTGATGAAAAGCAAAGATAAACAGAGGCAATCTAACAAGAGCAAACACAACAAGATAAACGGAAACAAGAAGAACAAAGCAATTTAACTTGGTTTCCGGCATTGTGCCGACTACTCCACGGACAGAAAAGAAATATTTTATTATGCACTGAAGCAGCGGCGGATTCAAGAAAATATAATAGGGTGGTCTAGGTTCTCAAAGTATATAAATACTCTGACTAATCCAGAATTTTTTTCAGTGAGAGTACCAGAGAAAATTCGAAGATCTACCGGAAATATTAATGGTATTTTTACATTCTTTAACAATGAAACTACTTTTTAATACAATTTTTTCCGAATCTCGGTGAGAGCATAGTTCCTAATTACACATGGATCCCCCACCCATATATGTATGTATATATATATATATATATGTATGTATGTATATGTATGTATATATATATATATATATATATATATATATATATGTATGTATGTATATGTATGTATATATATATATATATATATATATATATATATATATATATATATATATATATATATGTATGTATACATATATAACTCCAAATACCCAAATACCCGGATTCGTTACGGTTCCTCCCGTAATACTCCAAACAGCCCCATGTTAATTCGGAGTAATGTTATCTCCAGAACAAAATGAACACAACAAATCTTACAACTTTGATTATGATCATGTAGACCTTATTGATGGATGAAATTCTTTTTATAATTAACGGTGTAAGATGTGTTGTGTATACATCATTTTTTCAAAACTAAATACTACTAATAAAAAGCAAATTTTGGGGTGGTCTTGAGACCACCCCATGCATTGGGTAGTTCAGCCCATGCACTGAAGACTAGAAAGATTTACACACTTGCATTGATTACAACATTGGGTATTTATAGCCTTGGAATCCTAAACCCTAACCGCCAAAGTATCACTACTAGAATTCCCATAAATGCCCCATATATGGGCCAGCACTGCTGACTCCACACGGCTCAGTAATCAACAGTCAGATGCATAGCTCAGCAGTATTCAAAAACTCAGTAGACTTTACTTTGCCGGCAGAAGGATCTCAGTTGCACTTCATTCAGCTGACTTCCACAGACTTGAACACTCTGATCAACTGACCATCACTCAGCTAACCACCAGAAGGCTTTGGCAGATTCAAGACATAGAGATCAAATCACAGTTGACAAAAAAATAACCACTTTGACTTGAACTCTCTTTCAAACAGATTGCATAACAGATGTACTGTACTAGATGCATTTGTCAATGTTAGATGTTGTACTAGATTTCCCTACTAAAGAAATCAGCTTACCAACCCTCAGCTGAGTCTTCCAATATTCAGATTATCAGCTCCAGATGTTTAGCAGGTCTAGACACAACTGAAACTTTCTCTGCTGAACAGATTTAGTAAGCATATCAGCAGGATTAGCATGCTTGTTGATCTTTCTTACTTGGATACTCTTCTTATTTCTTATAAAATGATATCTCACATCTAAATGCTTGGTTCTCACATGATGAACCCGATCCTTATCCAACCATATTTCACTCAAACTGTCACAATGTATCTCATATTGATCCTGTTGCATACCAAAATAACTAACCAATCCCTTCAACCAGATAATCTATTTGGCTTCTTCAGTAATAGCAATGTGTTCTTCCTCAGTAGTCTATAACGCCAATATTGTCCGAAGAGTTGCTTTCCAGCTGACCACTGAATCCCTAAAAGTTAAAACAAAACTAGTCATTGATTTTTCAAGCTGTCCACATCACCGACATAATCAGAATCATAGTACCATGTGACAAAACACCGAGTATCACCTCCATAAGTGAGTCCAAATCTGATGTACCCCTAAGGTACCTTAACATCCTTTTCACAGCTTTCAGTGTTCCTTTCAAAGTTGAGCCACAAATTGTTGAGAACACTGACTGCCTGAGTCAGATCTGTTGAAATAGTGTCCTAAACCCAATCGGGTTGGACCAGATCCGACCGGGTCGGATCATTTCTTTAATTATGTTTATACATATAGTAAATGGCTTTATGTTATCATGTATTTGTGCGTTTAACGGACTAATTATGATATTGTATATATATGATAACGTCCCTAGTGTCAAACTGTGAAAGAGAAACCATGATAGTGATTATGGTTGATGAGATCACGACTCACTTTAACTGGTTTGATACTTAAATGTCTCTAGTCGTATGTACTATTAAACAGGACATTAATAGTACGGTAAGACTAGCACATATTGGATGTCTTCTATCTTATGAAGATATGGATAGATCTCGTCTATCAAAGTGTATAGACACTTGGACTGTACGTGGATGTGTATTAGAGAATGCGTACGTTAGACTGACCCACTTACTTTATTAAGTGTCCACTATGTGACGGTTGTGTAATTATCCTAAGACCGGAGTCTTCATGACATCACGGAGTGGATTGTCATACTTTGACACTATTGAGGTTTCCCCTAACCATGGGGCGATCATGCGGTAGTGATTGAGTATGATATTAAAGAATGTGTAGGATTCATGTTGCTCGTCCGGAAATCGCGTATCCTATGAGTAGGAGTAAATATCCGAAAGGGATTTCTTATAAGGATTATTTTACTCTCGTGAATCTTTGCAAAGTAGGAGTAAATGAGTTACTTCGAGAGAGCATGATATCCACATTATAAGATACGGTCGTTAATGTATTGACACTTGAGATACGACCGTATGGATATTGTAACAGCGATAGGATTATATTTACACGATAACCGTTTCACATGAAAGGTAGTAGTCATTTCATTTAACTCTTCTGATGATTGGGGGTCACGGTGTGTTGATAGACGCTATCCCGTGATTGTTAGGCATGAATTGCATTTTCGTAATTGCATTTAGTGTCTACGGCCAACATATTCGGAAGCCTATCGGGTCACACATATAAGAACATATTAATTTGCAAAATCCATGTGTATCAAATACACATCAATATGCGCCCCATATAGCCATAAATTGGCATCCGGACTATTCTTTAATTAATATAATACCATGATTAATTAATTCGCAAAATACATGTATATCATATATACATATATATTTTTTGACATACATACATGTATATTTAATTAATCAACATAATTAATATATTGTACCATATTTATTCATAATAAATAAATATCATCATATTAATTAATTATAGTATTATATTAATTAAAGAATATTCCGGATGCCAATTTATGGCTATATGGGGCGCATATTGATGTGTATATGATACACATGGATTTTTCAAATTAATTAATAGTATTATCGTATATTAATATTAGATATTAATATATATAGATTTACACACATGTGCGAATTGATTTATGGTAATATATTGGAGATATATTCAATATAAGATATTATCAATATATATCTTGGAAATATATTTAATATAAGATATTAAATTTTTTTTGAGGGCTATAAGATATTAAATTAAATGAGATAAATCTAGAATATCTATTTTCCTTATTTTACTAGCAAAATTTTTTCTTTCTCCCCAATCTACTAGGAAGCTTCTCCCAATCAGATTGGGACTACATTGGGGCGCCACCTTCATTATAAATAGGAGGTGGGTGTTAAGTTCTTTTGTACATCACAATTAGAAGAGTTCTAAATTACTAGAAATAATGAGAGCTTCCTAGAGAGAGTTCTGAGAGAGAGAAAAGGCCGGTCTAGCAACCGGGTATTTCTAGTAGCAATCCAATGGTGGATTCTGGCGGGTTGTTCGTATGGATCAACGGTAGAGGCCGAACACTTGGGCGACTTCGTGAAGAAACTACAACCGTAGATAAAACGACGATCTATTTTAGATCATCCAAGGTATATTCTACGTCTACTTATTTTATGCTTGTTGTTTAAACGAAATCGATCCTGGTTAAAAGGAAATAAATTTTAAATTCCGCTGCGTTCCCGCGTAGATTTCCTAACAAGATCATGCCTAGTGCAGACCCTGGCATACATCAGACTACTAACATCAATAGCATAAAGAACTTTTGATATGTAGTCTTTCTCCTCAGCTAACTTTGAAGCATAAATAGACAAATGATCATTGGATGTCATATGAGTATCTATTGTCTTAGCAACAGATATGCCAAACATGTCAAAAATATTCTGAATATAGCCCTGATGAGACAAGAAAAGCTTTTCCCGGATCCTGTCTCTAAAGATCTCCATCCCTAAAATCTTATTGGCTGCACCTAAATCTTTCATTTCAAATTGAGCATTGAGAAGGTCCTTCAGATTTTGAATATCAAACTCCCTTTCAGCAACTATCAACATGTCATCCACATACTGGACCATATACATATATGATCCATCTCTCAACTAATTGTGATACACACAACAGTCATATAAACTTATGTTATAACCCATCTGGTTCTTGTAACTGTCAAACATTTTGTACCACTGCCTTGGAGATTGCTTAATTCTATACAAGGACTTCTTCAATTTGCAAAGAAAACCTTTCTTTCCAGGAACTTGGAACCCATCTAGTTGAGTCATTTATATCTCCTTATTTACATCACCATGCATAAAGGCTATCTTCACATCTAACTGTTCAATTTCAAGATCCTGTTGTGCCACTATTGCTAGTAACACTCTGATGGAAGTGTGTCTGATCACTGGTGAGAATATCTCATCAAAGTCCACCCCTTCTTTTTGACTGAACCCTCTTGCAACCAAACATGGCCTATACTTGATTACCTAAGAATATGTCATTCCTTCTTTCTTCTTGACGACCCATTTACAAGAGACTATCCTCCTTTCCTATGGCTGTTTGAACAAATCCCAAGTCTAATTCTTCAGTAATGACTATATTTCATCTCTCATGGTAGAAAGCCATTTAGATGATTCAGAACATGTCAAGTAGATGGTTCAAAACCATCCACATCTTATACAATTTGAAGTGCATATCCAACAATATCATCAAACCCATACCTCTTGGGAGGCCTAACATTGGTTATTCCAGATCTACTGAAAGCTTAATCTGCAGACTAATATCTGATGTTTGAATATCAGCTGACCCCTGTTCAACTGACTAGTTTGGATTCAACTCCGGTTGATGCGATACCAGATCAAATGAGTGCTAACTAGGATCAGCTGAGTGTTACGGCTTAACTGACTCCACCTGAAGCTCCACCTCTCTATTAGCTCTCTCAGGTTCAATATTGGTTTCAAATTTAGCAGATCCTCTCACTGATGAGCTGAGCATGGAAATTTCATCGAAAATAACATCTTTACTAAGAATGACCTTGTTCTCTGTTGATTGGAAATATCCTTATTCCTATAGAACTCATCAAACTCAGACCAACATAATTCTAGACCATTATTTGTTCAAAGCCACTTGATCTTCTTGCCTGTTTGATTCTTCAATGGAGCCTTCTACTGATTCATCATCCCCACCCAAGTCATTCTTGAATAGTCATCAATGAATGATACAATATATCTGTGATCTACTAGAAATTCCACCTTTGATGGTCCCCAACAATCAGAATGGATATAATCGAGTGATGCCTTTGTGTTGTGCTTACCTACTGAGAACTTGCTTCTATGTACCTTCCCAAACACGTAGTGCTCACAAAAGTCCAGAGTCTGGACCTTATACCCCACAAGAAGACCTACTCAAGAATGAACATGCAATCCTTTTTCACCAATGTGACCCAGTCTCATGTGCCACAACTTGGTCTGCTGTTACCAATGAACTACTGAGGATACAACAATAGCAGAGCCAGATAGAGAAGAGCCTTGCAATATATACAAGGTTCCCCTCTTTATACCCTTAAAGACCATAACTGAATCTTTTTTGACATTCAACACTCCACCTTACCCTTGAAATTGAACCCCTTATTGTCCAGTAGACTAAGAGATACCAAATTTTTGGTCTTCGGTGGAACATGTCTTACACTTAATTGTGCAGAATCTACAAATCATCTATCCTCACCTAGACAGAGCCAATCCCCACTATCTAGCAAACCTTGTTGTTGGCCATAGAAATATGTCCTCCATCTATCTTTTCATAGGTTGATAACCACTCCTTGTGTGGAAAAATATGATTGGATGCTCTAAAATATAGGATCCACACATCAACATGATCTGCTATCTTCCCGGCAACTAGAACCAGATCCTCATCTGAGTGCTCAGCTGCCACAACAGTTGTGCCAGAATTGCTCTTTTGATGCTTCTCTTTCTTTAGACAATTGAAATTCAAATGTCCCTTGTCCCTACATTAATTACATACATCAGTGGACATAGGATCTTTGGACCTATATTTCTTGGATTTCTTCTTCTATCCATGCCCTTTTCCACTACTGCTGCTAACTATCAGTCCAACAGCCTGATTGTCTGTGCCTGTTGGCTTGTGTCTCATCTCCCTGGCATGTAAACCAAACCTTACATCTTTCAAAGACACTATATCCTTCCCAACAATAAAGGATTGTACAAAGTTCTCATATGATACCGGTAATGACACCAACAAGATTAGAGCTGCATCTTCATTCTTAATCTTAACGTCAATATTCCTCAATCTTAACATCAATATTCCTCGAGTCAAGTAGTATTGTATTCAACTGATCAAGATGATCTCTCAGTTGAGTAACTTCGTGCATCCTTAAATTGGATAGACGTTGCTTCAGAAGCAACTTGTTGGTTAATGACTTAGTCATATACACGCTTCAAAGCATCAACCACAACCCAACAACAATGTCTTCCTCAGCAAATTCACTGATAACATCATCTGACAAACACAACATGATGGTTGAATGTGCTTTCTTTTCTAGAATCTCCATCTCATCAGAACTAGCATCCTTTTTACCGGATAAAGGAGTCCACACCCCATGTTGTTTCATCAAATCCCGCATCTTGATTTTCCATAAAATGAAGTTGTTTCTCCCTGTAAACTTGTCGATTTTGATATTAATTGCACACATCTTTCTTGTCAGAGAACAAACCCTTGACTCTAGACACTAGCGCCAGTGAAGACCTAGGTGCCGATAAACTATATTCAAGTACGTAGGTTCATTAAACTAAAATGCTCTAATACAAGTTTGTTGTAACATATGTGAAACTATATACGGAAACATATGACAAGAAATGATAAACAAAAGCAATCTAACAAGAACAAAAACAATAAGATAAACAAAAACAAGAACACAACAATTCAACGTGGTTTCCGGTGTTGTGTCGATTACTCTTTATCACAATGTAAAATCATGACAAGGAAGGAAAATCTTGGCTTCAAATAAAATGATTTAGAAAAACTATATTCACATACCTGTAAGTGAATGAGGTTGCTTGGTTAGCCATATCAATATTGTAACGAAGCAACAACACTTCAATTTTTAGCGAGAAGTGGCTGAGGTGTCTGTTGAGAAATTGATGGATTGCTATAAAGAAAATATATTTTATTCATGAAATAATTTGGATACAAGAAGGAAAGATGGTACCATACTTTTCTCTCAAACACTCTTATTTTTCATGTTTGTGTACACAAATGACCTCACACCTATGTCTAGTACTCCTCTCAATGATCTAATAGTGGCAATTATTAGCAAGCCAGAGCATCTTCTTCACCAGCGCTCTCCATCTACGATAAATCTTCGTGCATTTTTCTTCCGAAGAGAGGTAAGTACTCAACTTCTGATTGCCTTTCTTTCGGAGGAGCCAGTGAGCTGGCTAGGATAAGTGTGCCCGGAAAGAAGTAGTGAGCCGAGGAATCAAGAATAAGGCTTTTTATCCAAAGGCTACTATGTATTTTCAAGATAGGCCTGAGAATATTCCTTATACAACAAAAATAAAAAATAAATTATTTCTTTTGATCTAAGCTTTAAAAGATCATAATTCTTTTCATTATATTTTTTCATTTTTTGTACTCTATATTCTGAAATCCCATTTGACATTTTTTGATGTCTTTTTCGAGGCCATTTCCTAAAAAAACACTGAAGTAGTGGAACAGTAGATTTGGGGTCTAAATATTACAGTGTGAAACATTGTAGAAAACAATTGATTTGGGTAGTGAACAATGGATTTGTCCTTATCACCCCAAAAAAATTCCACAGTCCTGATTCATATTTTCCCCTTCGTTTTTGTTCTATATTTCCACTCTCCCGATGTCTCTGATTGTTCACAGCTCTGGTACATCTTTAGTAATTCGTAAAAATCTTTGCGTATAGAACTCTGATTCGAGTGATTCAAGTTGCGTTGGAAAGCTTATTCAATCCCCTACTACTTTAATGAATTCCATGTGTCAATAAATTGACTCCAAGAGTGATAAAATGCAGATGAAATGGAGGTATGGTGAAAACACCAAAGATTCTTGATTTGTTTTAGCTCCGGGCACATGCTTCCACCTCTCAAAACCACATTTCCATCAACCATGACTCTTATTATGGGTTCACAATCAACATATATCCGACAAACATCAACAAAAATACTGCTTATAACGTCCACAGGATAAAATAGACGATTAAAAATGCAATAATTTACCAAAAATGACGATATTTCGGAACTTATTCGCATTGACCTAGAAATGAGTGTAATGGTGTGAATGCATCAAAATAAAGAAAACTACTTCGAAAGTGCATCAAATTAGTCATAAACATGGGTAAAATGATGTCATAAATGCAAGAAAATTTTACTCTCGTCAACCCTCACTTATTGTTTGTTTGCCCTTGAATAAATAGAAAATAGAGTCAACACTGCAATCATATGGGAAACCATCACATTCAAGGGTAAGGACTAGTAAATAAGAAAATACAGTCAAACCAAATCTTATCTCATCTTAAAAACAAAATGTGTGTGTGTGTGCATAGCTTCGCAACCATTCATCACAGTTAACCGCCTCAGATTATAAATGCATGACTAATGTTGTTACGTTAGAGGCTTATACTTCGTAAGCATCTCCTCTAATTGAGGTCTAATCAGGGCTAACTAAGGTCAGGAAATACTTGAACGTTCGTAACGTTAGGCTAGTGATGGGGATAAACGAACGGATAAAAGGACTATCAACATGAAAATACGAGTGAGCTTAACCAAAGAATATAACCATCGACCCCAAAGCTCTTTTCCTCCAACCATCAATAGACTCAACTCCTTATAAGCATACTTGCTCGAAAATTAGACAAAATTAAACAAGTTTCAACCTACAATTTGTTTCAACTTTTTATTTCCTCCACATCATTCCACAAGTAGGAAAAATACGTCACATCAAGGTCTTTTCTGTACCAAAGCTCGTCAATCAGGAACAAACCGCTACATGATACGAAAACATCTCCTTCTTTGTAGTAGAATACAAGAAACAAATCTCTCACCAACATTACTTTTGGAAAGCTCAATACATAGGCCTTCACCCGCATTCTTTGACTCAACTTTATTCACATTATTTTTTTAAACCTTTTCCATTTCTCTTTTTTATATGTTTTTCTTTTTATTAAAAGTAAAACGCCAACACATATAAATGCCCCTCCTTTTTGTGATACAAAAGATCTACCAACTCCAATGAATGATTCATCTCCCTACCACCCACCCACAACTTGTGCCAACAAGTGTTCAAAAGAAGAATAAAACTCAACTCATAGGGTGCCAAGGAAACGTAGACCACAAATACAGATTTAAGGTCGGTAATTATAAGCTAATCACGAATGACAAAAGTTCTTTTGTGGGTCTAACCACCCTACAAAGACTTAGATGGGATTATAAACCGGGTTGGTTATTTGGCTCTGGTCGGGTCAAAGAAATTCCATAACCAGTATCCTTCAATGTACCAATATTGACCTTTCTATTTCGCCTCAAAGCTAATGGTATAAGTTCTAGGTAACGGATCAATGTCAATGTCAACTATAATCATTCACTAATCAGCCGTCACTTATGAAATTGAAGCTATTAGTGCAATAAAATTCCATTTTAACAACAAGAGCTCGACTTGATTCGCATGCATATAATCATTTACTAAAACTAACCTAAGAATATAATGATTCAAAATTAACACACAATATCAAACCCATGACGATTTTAAAAAAAAAAAAAAAAGACAAAACACTAAGCATAGCATATGACTAATTTAACGTGTAATGCAAACATGGGAGTGAAGCTAAGAAAACTTGATGGACCAAATTATAGTGAACCAACATTCACCAGCAGGGTACCGAGCCGGTTTCACTACAATGGCAAGCAAGGTCATCTCCACGTGAGGAATCCATCAAATACCACAATCACTTTTGTATATAGTTTAGGTCAACAATATCGCGTGAAGATGCTATAACTAATAAAGAAATATGGTTAAAATATTGATAAAGTAAATATTTAAACTATGATCAAGCTAACTACTTTCGACACCTCTACCGAATCACTAGGAATAGGCTTTTACCAACCTACAATCAGACTAATGAACATCTTTTGGGTGCAATCTCCTAAGATGGTGACTAAGAAATGATACCGCAACATAACACCCTATGCTCGATTAAACAATCCCATATTTAGGATTTTACTATCCTAAATTATTAAGAACTAGAGATGCTCCAATTCCACCGAATTCACGGCTTAACAAGAAAAACCTCACTCAAGGAACATGATCGAACAACTCGACTAGTTTGTGCATGAGATCCCAAAACTCCTTTTCCACACTCTCTCGCAAAACAAATTTATAAATATCGAGTGTAAATTCTTGAATCAAGTGATCAATTTAGTTCAAGCATTAAGATTAAGATTTGGGACACAAACAAGTGTAAAGAATTAATTTTTATGCACAACCTATCCTAGATCATCGTTCAATGCATCAATTTCATAAACCATCACATAATCGACTATAAAAATGTGCCTTATACTTGATTCCCTTAGCTGAAGATATTCCTTCCTTCTTCTTGAAGACCCATTTACAAGTCACTATCCTCTTTTATGTGGCTGTTTCACTAGATCCCAAGTCTGATTCTTCAGTAATGACTTCATTTCATCTCCAATGGAAGAAAGTCATTGAGATGCTTCAAAACATGTCACAACTTCCCTGTAGGTTGATGGTTCAGATCCATCCACCTCTTCTGAAACATGAAGTTCATATCCAACCATGTCCTCAAAACCATTCCTCGTGGGAGGTCTAACATTGGTCCTTCGATTGACAAAGCCCAGCGGCGGTGTCTTCCATGATGGTTGAATGTGCCTTCTCCTCCGGGCTGGCCATCTCATCAGAACTGGCATCACCTTTCTTGGTTAAAGGGTCCATAACCCTTGTTGCTTTAACAAGGCCACATCTTGATTTGCCATAGACCAAAATTGTTTCTTCATGTAAACTTGTCGATTTTCATGTTGATTGCAGACATATTCTCTTTCGGAAGAGCGGACCTAGATTCTCATACCTTGCGCTGGTGACGACCTTGGTGACGATCAAATATGTTCGAATTGTAGAGACTCCCGAAACCTACGCTCTGATACCAGTTTGTTGTAATGAATTGCAATTGAAGACTCGGAATAACAGACCAATCGATCATAAATAATCAAGCAAGAAACAGAAACAAGAAGAACACGGAGATTTAATGTGGTTTTTGGCATTGTGCCGACTACTCCATAGACAAAAAATGAGAACTTTTATTATGCACAAAATTACACAAAGATTCACACTTAGGTTACAATGAATGCGGTATAGACTTGGATTCATAACCTTGGTCGTGATAGTGAATTATGTCGGAATTCTCATAAATACCATAGATATGTCTCAGGTATTAGCTGAGTCACGAGATGTAACCAATTTTTCTTAATTTTGATAAGCTAGATAATCGCCACTACTTATAATATAACTGTGTAACACACATCTCAACAATCAACAATTTGAATAAAACAATCACATTAACGCATAAAAAACCTAATTCTAGGTACTAACGCTCATCGGGTTAACATTAACATAGATTACTTATTTCATAATAGTGAATCCTAAGAGATGCAAACCGGCAGGAAATGTGTTGTTCACCATTAAAAATCATATCTTGTGACAATCATCTCGATTAGATTTTTATTATTTGATTAAATAATTAAACTAAAAACCCTGCAGTAGTAATTAATTAAATTATTCAATCTTGACTCATTAAGAAAAGAAATTTGGTAATTAAGTACTACAAATTTAAAGATGATAGAGACCAATTTGACACTAACATGAAACACAGACTCATTAGTATTCGGGAACGTCTTACCATCAAACATGTTATATGTAACAAGTTGACCATCAAGACTGAATAAAATGACGTAAATAGAAGTATCTAAGTTTTCCAGAAAGCTGGATGATGGAAACAAACATTAGCCTTCGGCCAGACAGAATAACCAGTGAGAGAATTCCAAATCATCCAAACTTAAATTGCAACAATATTCAATTTCGAGAATATCACGTTCAAGCAAGTCGATTTCCTTTCTAGCGTTCCATCTAGAATTTACAATAAAGAATTATACTAGCCATACATTTCTAGGTAATAAACTTTAAAATAGAAATAAACTCAAGAAAGTTCTCCAAATAATCTAGAATAACACGCACGCAAATGATAACATATAGAAATAAATTAACAAATGGTTTAAAAAATCTACCATCGAAAGATTGTTATTACACAAACTTGTTCAGTATTTTATTAGATGTGAATCGAGAATCTGTCTAAGCTTTTTAAGTTAACATATTAGGCTTTCCATTTTCAAAAAAAAAAAAAAACATATTAGGCTTTCAAAGAGATTGCTAAATATAGACAATTGAAGAGATCACAAAATCTTGCCAAATATTTTGGGATATAAATTTTAAAATGTAAAGCAACAAAAATACAAGTCAGTGAGTCATCAAACATATTTATCACACTATAAAATCATGAAAAGAAAGGCAAATCCAGACTTCAAAAAAACATTTACAAAAAACCTATATTCACATACAAACATGATATTTCCGCAAGTGAATTAGCGCAAAAAAAACATTTAAAAAACCTATATTCACATACCTGCAAGTGAATTAGCGCAAATTTTACTATGATCATGCTTCACATAGTCAGCAGCCTAATAGTTGAGTCATAACCAATGAAATTTTGACAATTGAAAAATAATGATCCAAATCATTTAAAATGCTAAAGTAAAAGATTTTTTTATGCCACATTAATTTTTCTCTCTCTTGCAATAATGAGGAGAAAATCGTGGGAGTTATACCAATTCAAACCAAGAAAACAAACTTTTGATTATCCTCGGGATGTTCAAAGCATAGAAAAAAAATCCGTGAGTTGCCTCTCTTATTTCTACGGTTTCTCAATTTAGTGTTTAGGGTTTTCAATTTAATTTGGTTTGTGTTCTTCAATTTAAGGCTATGGGTTCTTCAATTGCAATTAGGGTTTGATTCAACTTCATCTTCTAATGTTGGAGCTTTCCCTCGATCTTCATTGCTAATAGTTGGAGCTTTCCCTCGATCTTCAATTGTTAATAATGATAATAATTTTATGCTACCTAGTAATAGTAATAGTAATAGTAATAGTAATAATAATTATAATAATAATAATAATAATAATAATGAAATTGCTTCACCTTTATAAACACTGTGATAAAAAAAAACAAAAATAAAAAATTTAGATACACCATGTGTTTATAGATCAACCAGTGCATACACTCCTACTTTAAAAGTCTCTCAAAATCCCCATACAGTATTGTCAAATATAAATAAGATGCAGACCAAACCAAATTAGCACTATAAATAATTTGCTCAATTACACAAACTTCATGATTTCGGCAACCATGGTATTTTTAGCTATGCTTTGAAGATGCTGCAGATAATCACAAGAAATTTTAATAATTTAAAGGGACAATCTTCTTTTTCGATAAACACGAATGAACGACAAAACCATTTTTTGGGTTTGAATCACTGCCAAAAATGAGTAAGAATAGGATTGTTTTTTTGTTTGAATTGGTACAATTACCACGATTTCTCCCATTTATTGCAGGAGATAAAATATTAACATACATTAAATCACCATATTCTAAATGTCATATATTTTGATCTAAAACTCGGATCATCATAATTTTTTCACTAAAATTCATATTTTTTCGTCTTCTTTATTCTAAAATCAAATTCGATATTTTTTCGAATAAATTTCATAAAATCAATTTTTTTCTTCATAAAAATCGACATGACGTATTGATCACCGTCATGCATTGACCACCTACCCTGATGCATTGGCCATCGGGATCCATTAACCACTCCGATGCATTCACCGCCGCGATTCATTGGCTACCATGATGTATTGACCACCGTGATCCATTGACAACCTTGATCAGTGACATCTCATTGTAGCTATTTATGAAATGACGTCTCATTGTAGCGATTTATGCAGTGACTTCTTATTGTAGCGATCTATGCAGTGATGTCTTATTGTATCGAATTATGCAGTGACGTGTTATTGTAACGATTTATGCAGTGACGTGTTATTGTAACAATTTATGCATACCTTTGGTTGTAAAAATATGCATTTAAACAAAAAAAAACAAAAGAAATACAGTTATTTTACAAAGTTATCGAAAATTTAAACCAACACTAATCAAATAAACCAACATCAATCAAATATTTAAAGATAACAAAGAAATAAAGTTACTTTACAAAGTTATCGATGTGTGTATCAAGTTGTATATGCGGTGACATCAATATCATTGCATCAATTATCTAATTGTAAATACAGTCATCAATGTCACTGCTTCAGACATCAATGTCACTGCAAAAGTCATCAATGTCCCTGCATAAGTCGTCAATGTCATTGCATAAGTCGTCAATGTCACTGCATAAGTCGTCAATGTCACTGCATAAAGCCTAACAATTGCATCAGTCAGCTCTGCTCTTGTTTTGCATTTCTCCAAATGTGGAGCTTTTAATATGGATAGAATTACAAGTTTGGTGAAACTACAAAGACTCTTCACTATGACTCTTGTAATGGCCACACGTTGTTTGTGCCCTCCTGATAATTGGATTCATTGTGGAATCCCTCAATTCTTTAACACGATCTTGAATCATTTGACGATCTTGTTTAGCTTAATGTCACTGCATCATTCATCAATGTCACTGCATCGGACATCAATGTCCCTACATCAGACATCAATGTCCATGCATCAAACATCAATGTCACCGCATAAGTCATCAATGTCCTTGTATCAGACATCAATGTCACTGCATAAGTCATCAATGTCACTGCATAAGTCATCAATGTCACCGCTTCGACATCAATGTCCTTCGCTAAAATCATCAATGTCATCGCTTCGACATCAATGTCATCGCTTAAGTCGGCAATGTCACCGCATAAGTCATCAATGTCCCCGCATCGATCATCAATGTCACTCCATCAAGTAGCATGTAAATCGAAAAATATTTCTTACTTCGGTAGTTCTTGAGCTTACACTTCTTTATCAAAAGGCATCAAAACCATTAAAAACAGAGCATGTTAAGCAAATGACAAACTACATAGCACGTTTTATATTGTTTAGCATAAGCAAAGTGAAGTTACTATAAAAACACCTTGCTTCTACCAAATGTACTTTACACTCTATAGTCAACGTATATTACCTTCAAAAGGGTAAAACCAAGTGGCAATATAATCTTAGAAGTGATGACTAACAGTACAACACTTGATCCATAATTAAGGGAAGAAGCACGGTTTCTCTCACAAAAAGCTAGTTCCAAGGCTTGTAAATTACTACTTAATATATAAATCACGTAAGAGCATCCATACATAAAACAGAAAATCAATAGCAAAAGAAAGAAAGAAAGAAAAATCAAATCAAGATTCAAGAATGGCAGCAGCAATGTTTGTAGTAACAAAAGGCATTTTCTTCAACATTTCTAAAGCATTCCCTCCTCCTCCTTCTTATTATTTGTTTGCTCGTTCCAAAGTTTCTAGGGTTTGTTTTGTTTCGACTCCAGGCATTATCGGTATATATATATATATATATATATATATATATATATATATATATATATATATATATATATATATACTCTCTAATTTATTTAATTTGATCCGATTCTTTTTTTTTTTTTTTTCGAATTGATTGATTCCGGTCTTTTTTTATATTATAAATTAATTAAATGACACATGGTTGCCTGGTCTTGGTGATTGAAGGCACAGCAAGCCAATGATGACCGCTGAAAAGGTGTGGAAGAAGCAGAGAGAAAGACATCAAACGTTGCAGAGAAAACTAAAGAGGGAATGTCGAGAGCAAAAAAAGAAATTAGATTGTCCTTATAACATAATAAGTTTTTGAAGTGTCCTAAATGATCATTAAGTCTCTAACGACGGCCTTATAACTAATAACCACTACATTAAATTCCGTGAGAAAAGGAAAGGAAAAAAGAAACCATTTGTTTTTGCAGTTTAAATGAGCTGGGATCACTTTTCCAATTGTCAATTTTTTATTAGTTATGGCTCAACTATTAGGCTACTGACTAGGTGTAGTTGGACCATCGGAAAATTACTGGTGAACTTGGTTGCTTGGTTAGCTATATCAATATTGTGATGAAACAAGAACACATCAATTGTTAGCGAGAAGTGGCTGAGGCGTTTGTTGAGAAATTGACGGATGGATATAAAGAAAATATATTTTATTGATGATATAAGAAGGAAATAAATACCACACTTTTGCTCTCAAACACTTCTTATTTTTCTTGCTTGTGTTCACAAATGATCTCATACCTATTTATCGTACTCATCTTAATGATCTAACGGTGGAGTTTATTTTGATCCAAGGGCTACAATATATTTCTAGATAGACTTAGGAATATTCATTGAAATATTCCTTATACTACTTGTTCTGAATATAGGATATTCTAGGAATATGCTCTTACTATATAACTATGGAAACTATACTAGTTTACTTGCCAATTCTACCGTAAAGGCCCAAACAAATTTTATTGTTTTTACCGTTATTAAATCAAGTTATTTTTAGAGGTAGTATGATCATTAAACAAAAGATAAACAAATATATATTATATTTTTTAGACAAATGTTAAATATAATACTGTAAAGATAAAACTAAACACTTAGTCCAGTGGAAATTTTTATTGCAAAAAGGAGAATCTTTATTCCAATATATTTTAGTTTTTCTCTCCTAATCATTTACAAAAAAAAAATTTAAAATTCTTTTGATCTAGCGTCAAAAGATCGTCATTCTTTTCATTATATTTTTTATTTTTTCGTCCTCTGTATTCTAACATCCCATTTGATATTTTTATGATGTCCTTTTTTCGAGATAATTTTCGTAAAGAAAAAAACAGTGAAATAGTTAAACAGTATATTTGGGGTATAAATATTATAGTGCAAAACGTTGTACCGAACAGTTGATTTGGGGCAGCGAAACAGTGGATTTGGCCTTATCACCGTAAAAAAATTCCAATATCTAATTCCTATTTTCCCTTCGTTTTGTCATATATTTCCACTCTCCCGATGACTCTGATTGTTCACTGCTCCGGTACATCCTCAGTAATTCAACGATATCTATGCGTGTAAAACTCCGATTTAAGTGATTCATATTGCGTTGGAAAGATAATTCAATCCCCTACAACTTTACTGACTACTACGTTTCGATAAATGGCCTTCAAGAAAGATAAAAATTCAGATGAAATGGATGTATGGTGAAAACACCAAAGATTCTTTATCTATTTTGACTCTTTAGTTCCGGGCACATGCTTCCACCTCTCAAAATAACTTTTCCATCAACCATACCTTTTATTGTGGGTTCACAATCAAACTATATCCTACAAACATCAACAATAATACCGCCCATAACTCCCGCACAAGATAATACACATGATTAAAAATTCAATAATTCACCAAAAATGATGATATTTCCAAACTTATTGTCTCTGACCTCGAAATGAGTGTAATGGTGCAAATGCATCAAAATTAATCAAACTACCCTGAAATTACATCAAATGAGTCATAAACATGGGTAAAATAATGTCATAAATGCAAGCAAAGTTGACTCTCATCAACTACCCTCCACTTAGTGTTTGCTCGCCCTCGAATAAATAGAGCGGCGAGTTGTAAATAGAACACAAAGTCAACATTACAATCATACGGGAAACCATTACATTCGAGGGGTGAGGACTAGTAAATAAGCAAATACCGTCAAACCAAATCTTATCTCATCATAAAAACAAAATGTGTGTGTGTGCATAGCATCGCAACAATTCATCACAGTCAATCGCCTCAGATTATAGATGCATGACTATTGTTACACTAGAGGTTTATACTTCATATGTATTTCCACTAATCAAGGTCTAACGATGCTAGAAATCGTCTAAGTATAAATCCGGGGCAAGTTTTACCTAGTGCAATTAATCCAAGAATATGGCCCAAGAACAAGATGTGAAACAGGGGTGGTGTTTTTTATTTTTAGACTGAGCTTGAGATATTGTATCACAAGTTGCTTACGTATCATGTGTATGAATCAGGAATCAAGTCTCTTCGTAGTTCTTGGGATCGTTTATATAGAGGATGTCTCGTCCATAGCAAGCATGTGCCTTGTCCATTATGGATTCTATTTCGTATCGACCAAGGATTATCTTGTGTCAATCCATATTTTTTAAGAGATAGTTATGGATATATTGAATATAGGATCAAAGTCTTAATGACTTGAGATTCTTTCCATGTTTATCTTATAATTTATGCACGTGAACAATATTGGATAAGGAAGGCTCTCGCCGACCTACGGTGAGCTCTTTTGGAGCGTCTCGGTCCATATTGCACGGACCCGTGCTCTTAGCAACCTAGATGACCTGTGGTGGTGCTATTTGGAAGAACGGGTAAGACTTCTCACCTGGGATTCAGGTCTACCCTTAGGCATAAAGTGGGGCCCCTGGCCCTTAACGCATAGTTTCTCTATCTTCACTTAATGGTTAGTCAATATAAAGATGACACGTGGCGAGGTTCACTTTGACCCTCATCAATGTCCAATCAAGACTAGCTAAGGTCAGGCAATACATGAACGTTTTTAACGTTAGGCCAGAGATGGGATAAATGAAAGGATAAAAGGACTATCAACAAAAAAATACAAGTGAGCTTAACCAAAGAATATAACCAGCGGCCCCAAATTAAGATATTTTCCTCCAATCATCAAATGACCCAATTCCGTAAAAGGATACTTGCCTGAAAATTCGACATAATCAAACAAGTTTCAACCTACAATTTGTTTTAACTTTTTCTTTCCATCACATTGATCCACAAGTAGGACAAATACGTCACATCAAGGTCTAGTCCGTATCAAAGCTCGTCAACCAGGAACAAACCGCTACAAGGTACAACAACATATCCTTCTTCATTGTAGAATACAAGAAACAAATCCGGCCCTCACCAACATTACTTTTGGAAAATCAATACATAGGCCTTCACACACATTCTTTGACTCAACTTTATTCACATAATTTTTTTCTAGTTTTTTTTATTACCTTTTCCGTTTCTTTTTTTTTTTCCAATTTTTTTCAAGTCAAACGCCAACACATCTAAATGCCCCTCCTTTTTGTGAAACAAAAGATCTACCTACTCCAATGAATGATTCATCTTCCTACCACCCACAACTTGTGCTAACAAGCGTGTCAAAATAAGATTAAAACTCAACTCGTAGGGTGTCAAGGGAACGTAGACCATAAATACAAGCTAAAGGTCGGTAATTATATGTTAAACACGAATGTCAAATGTTCTGGTGGGGTCTAAACACCTTACAAAGGCTTAGATGAGATTCCATGGAAATTATGTACATGGATTGGCTATTTTGGCCGGGTCAAAGAAACGCTATAACTATTATCCCTTAATATACTAATATTGACCTTTCTATTTTCCCTCGAAAAATTATGGTATAAGTCCTAGGTAGCGGATTAATGTCAATGTCAACTATAATCATTCACTAATTATCCGTTACTCATGAAATTGAAGCTATTAGTGCAATAAAATTTTATTTTCACAAAAAGATCCCGACTTGATTCACTGCATTTATTCATTTACAAACACTTAACCAAAGAATATAATGATTCACAAATAACACACAATATCAAAACCAAGACAAATTTTAAAAATAGGTTAATATAGACCAAACACTAAGCATATGACTCATTTATTTATTTTTTTGGTTAAAGGTAAAAATTTATATAACCAAGGTATGCAAAGTACAAGAGATTACATCCTAATCATAATTAGAAATAAACTAACACTACACTAGTGTTGAGAAGAGGTTAGATTTGTTGATTCCCAACTGCATAAGACCCCTGAGGTTATATGCAACAAGAAACAACGACCCACTAAACACATAACAACACCCAAAACTATCAAAAGGGGTCATGTGAGAGCATAACTCACAGAGCATATCCCAAGGTGTGTAGAGAAACAAAATAATCTCATACATCCACCAACAAAACCTACTAGAAATCACAAAAGATATACAAAACCTAAACATTAAGGTGTAAAAGTGTACAAGGGGAATGCACTCGCATTATGTAAAACATATGTGTTTTAATGCAAAACAACACATCATCAATCTTCACAGTACTCCCTCAAACCTCTTTCGTTTCTCATGTACCAAATCCAAGTAAACAACCACGAAACAGAGGCACATCTAGCCACATTTGCATGAGAAGTTCCCCCGCATTTCCTCTTCATCCATCCGAGAGCGGCGTAGTTATAGTTTCCGGTCTTCTATTGATACATAGCCACAACCTAACCTTGCCCCAAATCATACGGGAGATTGGACACCGAAAATACGGATGAGAGGCGATTCATTCACCAATCCACACAAGGAGCGAGTTTGTCATCAAAATGAAGCTTATCGGTAGTAAGCATAGCATGTTTCATGGCCATCCACAACAAAAAGCAAGTGTTTTGGGGTGGCTCTAGTGGTTCCGGACAAGTCCGTACCACCAAACCTTGGGACTATGGTGCCTAAAGAAATCATAAGCTTTAGTAGGGGATAATTTGATACCAATGGACCAGATTTCAACACAAAGAATAGCAAAGACCAAGCAGAATCAAAGCATAATTCAAGATCCTATCCCTAATTTCGAAGACAGTTTTGATTAAAGCAGAATCGTAGACTTGTAAGAATAAGACCACGATATCCGCATTCTTTAAGTACTCAAAGCATTGATCCATTTCACCCAAAGGCAGTCTTTCTTACATTGGAAGTTCCACAAGATCCTACACAAAAGAGCTAGATTCCAAGCTTCCAACTGAAAAATTCCTAAACCACCCTCAGATTTGGGCAAACAAACTTTCTTCCAGCCAACAATTGACTTCCTGTTAGAGTCACAGGATCCCCCCCCACAAAAACCTCCTACATAATTGATCCATTTTAATCTTTACACTTCCAATGATAGGGTAAATACCTAGCCAAAAACAAGACACACCTTGAATGACAGATTTCACCACCGTAACCTACCAAAGATAAGACAAGGTGGCACCCTTCCAATTACAAAATTAATTCCTCAAAGTAGTGAATAAGGGATCATAATGCACCACATTTAACCTAACAAAGACACAAGGGAATGCCAAGATACCTAATGTGCATCACACCTTCTTTCAAACCAGAGATGTCTAATAAAACCCGCTTGTTATACTCATCCAAGTCCAAAGCCATAGAAAATTTCAGACTTATGCAAATTAACAACTAGGCCGTAACACATACCAAAATCAAGAAGACATAGGTTCATCATTAAGGAGACAGATATAGGATCTCCTCTAGTGAAGAGCATCAAGTCATCTGCAAAGGCAAGATGATTAATCTTCAAATTCTGGCATCCATTGTGAAAGTTAAACTCTGAGTCCTCCCCTAGAATTCTAAGCATTCTTGAGAAGTATTCCATACCAAGAATAAAGAGGAAAGGAGAAAGAGGATCCCCTTGCCTCAGGCCCCTCTTCCCAGGGAAAAACCCCTTGAGCTCACCATTGATAGACAGGGAGAAGGATGTAGTTGTAACACAAAGCATGATCCACTTCACAAACCTGTCAGGAAAACCAAATCCTTTCAAAACAGCCTCCAAGAAGGACCAATGCACTGAATCAAAGGCCTTTTTAATATCCACCTTTATCATACATCTAGGGGGACCCATGGCAACCCCATACTTCCTGATCAACTCTTGGCACAAGAAAATGTTGTCAGACATGGCCCTACCATCAACAAAACCAGTTTGGCATTCATCAATAAGATCAGGCAGACAAGAAGACAGTCTAGTAGCCAAAATCTTAGATATAAATTTGTAAGTAGTATTGCAACAGGAGATAGGCCCGTAGTCACCAACAGAAGCAGCATGAGTAGACTTAGGAATCAAAGCAATGATAGCATGATTAACTTGATTCAAAATAGCATCATTATTAAAGAATTCCAAGACAAAGATTAAGTGAAATCGGCTCCAACAATATCCCAAGATTTCTTAAAGAAGCCAACAGAATACCCATCGGACTGTGTGCTTTATTGTCGAGAAAGAAAAGAGAGCTTTCTTTACCTCCAAGGCAAGTTGACATCCACCAAGCAAATTATCCAACCGAACCCTAGAAATAGTAGGGCCGCACTAACAACATCTTCATCAATAGGAGCCGCCAAAGCCTCGCACCCAATAAGTCGTTGTAAAAACTAACAAAAGAATCACCAATCTCGATCATAAGAAGTAGTGAAAGAACCGTCGCAAGTTGTATGGATGAGATATGATTCCTAACATTATTCCTCTTCACCATAGAGTGAAAGAACTTGGACCCCCTATCACTTAGCTTCACATATCGCCCTTAGCTTTCGAGAAAGAAAACTCGGATTCTCGCCTTTTCAAAAGTAGAACGCATCCTTTTCGATCCCCAATTTGAGATAACAAAGCCTCGCAGGTCCCAGGTTGTATAAAGTTTGCAATTCCCCAAGCACCTTTCGAGCATTTTCGTACTTAACAGATATATGAGCAAAATGAAGCTTATTCATTTCCTTCAAAGGCTTCTTCAATCTTCTAAGCTTTCTACAAAGTTGGTACATAGCAGTACCATAAACATCTTGACTCCATCTCTGTGTAAGAATCTCCATATAACTTTGATGCTGCATCCACATATTGAAAAATTTAAATGGTTTCATTCTGATCACAAAATCGTAGTTAGAGAAATCCTACAAGGGAATGATCGAATGCAAACCACAATAGGTCAAAAAAAGCCAAAGCATTCACACACCAGTCATACCAATAAGCATTAACCAGCACCCTATCAATTCTAGAAAGAACACTAGAAGAACTCCAAGTAAAGAATTCACCAGAGGAATTCATATCAGTAAGATTAGCATCCAAGCAACAATCCACACCATCTTGCATTTCATAATCAGTGGGAATATTCCCATTCATCCTATCTTCAACAGAAAGCACAGAGTTGAAATCCCCTAAAACCATCCAAGGAAGAGAAGAACAAACACTCAATTCTCTAAGTCTGTCCCACATACTTCTTCTATGGCCAACAGAGTGTAAACCATACACAAAAGTAACCAGAAAAACATCACCAAACCACATTCATTTCGACACCGCAAAGGGATCCACTGAGCATCAACTTCCAAAACTTCCAAAGAAACAAAAGATGGATCCCAAATAACTAACATCCTCCTATTATCATGTTGATCAAAGTTATTTACAAACTTCCAGGTAGGAATCTTATACTTCAAAATTTTATCCAAACTAATTTGAGACAGTTTGGTCTCAAGGATTCCAAATAAGGTAATCTTATGTTGTCTAAGGTATTTGACAACAGTAGATTGTTTAGAAACCTTATTGAACCCTCTAACATTCCAAAAACCAATCATTTTTGTCTACCTAGAGGTGATTTACCTCAGAGACTACATCGATCTATTCCCTTCATTTCCCGAAACACCACAGGTGCTATTCCTTTTATTCTTCTTTTTCTTCCTTGATTTCCTAGAACCGAGGCAAGCAATGTCCCCTTTTTCCCCCAAATCCTCGCTTCAAACGCATCACCGGCCCAAGTAGAACATTTATCGGGATCTAAAACATCAAAAATATTAGCAACAGAGTCTTCTCCACTTCCTTTCCATTATTACTTGAGGAAACACTTTTTCCTTTGTCCACCAAAGGTAGATGTTGCAGCAGAAGGAACATCAACAGCACAGGAGTTGTCCCAGGAGCAGTATCATTCTTACCATCATCTACAAGAATAACCACTTTTTTCTTCTTTGAGGGGTTAGGTTTAGAAACACCAGGTTTTTTTGACCTTGCCACATACAATGCAGGAACCTCTCCTTTAGAATCATCATGGCCTTGTTCATTATGGCCTAATTTGTTACACTTGGAACAGAATTTGGGCCTTTCCTCATATAAAACAGGCTGCATAAGGACCTTTCCATCATGCATAGTAATAGGAATAACAGAAGGCAACTCCATCTTTAAATCAATTTCCACAAGACATCTTGCAAAACTAAGCACTTTTTTTGCAAGAAGTTGACTTTATCAAGATATACCGAGGACTCCCAGAAAGAACATATCTTACTCAAAGCTCTATCCTTCCAAAGCCTTAGTGGAAGATTAGGCAACCGAATCCAAACTCGGAACCGTAGTGCAAGCATCTTTACTAAAATCAAACATTACGTGCATCTTTTTTAAAAGCAAGGGCTTTCCAAAAGCATAGAAGGGACCAAAGATGCGCACCTCATTAAAATCGATCTCTTGTTCAAAAAGAAACACTATCCATCCGTAATTGTGATAATGGTATCCGCACTTTCTTGGCCAAGCATTAACAATCTTTTGAACCGCATCTCTTCCAGAAATTTTGAAGGAAAGATGCCAATCAAACTCAATTTCTCCATAGAATCATCATTAGTATCCTCCTCTTCCGTAAACACAAGATCTTGATTGATACAATCAACATGATCCGTCAAAAGAACAACATCATCCGAAGGTTCTCTATTTTTCTTGACCATTTGAACCCAAGAAGCAAATTCATCCACAAACTTTAGTAGCATTAGGCCCTAGGTAATCTCAAGTATCGAGCTTACACCGTAAGGGGCCACGTAAACAGGGCAACATTCTCCTTACTTGCAATAGAACCAGGATCCACCTCTAACCGAGTCCCCCGTTCTATCACACCACCAGTCCTAAAGTGCCAAAGCAACACCATCGAAGCAAGCTCTACAACCGAAGAACCAGGTTCTATCACACCACCTTCGTAAACGGGTCCGCAGATGCAGAACCCGCCCAACAGAGCACCGACACTCTCAAATGTCTTTTCGTACACACCACCAATCTTTAATTTGTCAATAACGGTTTGTTCAAATTTCGTTTTTCAACTTCTAACAACTCGAAAGAGAAGATATACCCGCCAAATCACCCTCGGCCAAGACAGACTTCTTTTTTGAAATGGTAGCAAGCAGTGTAACAAGCTTTCCGCATTTCAATCTCATTGCCTCATAGACTCTAGGATTACAACATTTAGAAGCAGTTCTTTCAATTCCACCAAGGAAGGAGCATTAACAACATCATCCACTGTGTGCCAAAATGACCTTTTGGCCGATGATGAACAAGTGTTATCCTTTAATGGAAGCTTCCCACTTTCAATCCGAGCTTCGATTGGAGTTGCGAAGGAGCAACAAAGTCTTTGGGAGCTACCGCAACCCGTATATCACCGTAAACTTCGCTCCATCCGGATCGAATCGCAATGTTGTCATCTCTAATAGTTTTCTTATTCTTTCGAGCCATGGCTCAAAACAGGAGCTGTAAATTCGGAAAAGAGAAAGAAAGGTAACAAGGAAGCAGATTGAGCAAAGAACAAGAGCTAGAACACAGCAATGGAAAGGATTTGGCAGGCAAAAACATGAAGATGAAGAAGCCGGCTGAGAGAGTTCATCTCTCTAAAATCCCATTCTTGCATATGACTCATTTATTGTGTAATGCAAACAAGGTAATGAAGCTAATAAAACTTGATGGACAAATTATAGTGAATCAACATTCAACATAAGGGTACCAAACCGGTTGTACGACAACGGCAAACAAGGTCTCCCGCATTGAATCGATCAAATACCACAGTCACTTTTGTATCTAGTTTATATCAACAATATCGCGTGAAGATGCTATAAATAATAAAGATAATGGTTAAAATATTGATAAATGATATGTCTAAATCGTAATTCAGCCCATGGATCCTTATTCGGTTCCATCCGACCCCCAAAATAGTGGATAAAGCCACCGGCCACCACAATCCGCGAACTTGCAAGGCGTCGGCCCCGCTCCAAGCCCTTGGTCTTGTGCGAAGCTAACAGGCTAGGGGGCCGGCCTGCAAAACCCTAGGTCATTAGGTCCTCCAGAGACCAGAGCCGCCAACATAAAGATAAGACAAGCTACGACCGCCAGGCCACAAGCCCATCAAGCCATAAGGCCCTCAGGCTGCTAGGTTTTCAGCTCGCCAAAGGCTTTCAGGCCGCGAGGCCCTCATGCCTCTAGGTTTTTTGCTCCCCAAAGGCTTTCAGGCTGCCAGGCCGCTCGCGATCTGCACGTACCCGCCAGTTGTCATGCTCTCACCAACTGGCTAGCTCCAAAACCCTATAAATACCCACATCACCTCCATCACAAGAGGACGATGAGCCTTCACTTCCAGAACTACGTATGGATTGATCCCTGACAAAGGGTATGTAGGCAGCCTTTCAGGCTTAGCTCATAATCATAAACACTCCTCCCATTTTGATAGAAAAAGATCGCTACCTTACTCTTTAGCACCACCACTTGCACCACCACAAATTCTACAGCACCACCATGCACACCGCATCTACACCACTTTTACACACATTAATAGTCAGATATCCACCATAAATCCACCGGTAAAACAAGATGATAATTTCAACATCATCAATAAAGTAAGTAGTCAAACTATGATCAAGCAAACTACTCTCGACGCCTCTACCAAATCAGTAGGACTAAAGAACGTGTTTGTGAGTGCAATCTCCTAAGATGGTGACTAAGAAATGATACCGGAACCTAACACCCTATTCTCGGTTCAACGATCCCATATTTAGGATTTTACTGACCTAAATTAATAAGCACTAGAGATGCTCTGTGTCCACTGAATTCACGGTTTAACAAGAAAAAACTCACTCATTGAACATGCTCGAACAACTCGACTAGTTCGTCCATGGTGATCTTAAAACCCATTTTCCCACACTCTCTCGCAATATACGTTTATAAAGATCAAGTGTAAATTCTTGAATCAAGTGATCAATTTAGTTCAAGATTAAGATTAAGTTTTATGACTCAAACAGTTGTAAAGAAATAGTTTTTACGCACAACATATTCTTAGATCATCATTCAATGCATCGTTTCCATAAACCGTCACATAATCGACTATTAAAATGTGCCTTATACTTGATTCCCTCGGCTAAAGCTATTCCTCCCTTCTTCTTGAAGACCCATTTACAAGTCACTATCCTCCTTTCCAATGGATGTTTCACTAGATCCCAAGTCTGATTCTTAAGTAATGACTCCATTGTTAGGTGTAGTGCCCGAAAGACAATTATCTAATTGTTTTAGGACAGAATTAATAATTCATCTTATTATATGCATTTATGTTTATAATTAAGACACTACTGAAAACCCTAAGTACCTCGTTTATGTAATCACATAACTCAGTATATGGCTATACACAAGAGGATTGAGTTAGTGAGATGTACTTAAAATTAACTTAGTCCGTAGCGTTTATGAATCTGAGTATGGGTCTCATGATTAATTTGTTATTAATGCGCCCGAACACTTTAGGTGTGACAGTCTTATCCGGACTCGTCGGTAATAGGGTACCTAGTGGGGCATTTATATATGATGATAATCATATAGGGTGGACCGATTTGATTTGAGTTCTCGATATAATTCCGTAATCGAGAAGTCTTATCGAATCACAAGATGATCATATATGGATTAATCTTAATCCTGAGGTGATCACGGACGACTGCTTAGACTATGGTAGAGTTTGATGTGTTAGTAAGGATCACTTCGCAGTATGTGGTCCAACACTTCTCGTTGGCTCTATTCTGGAATGAGTGAGTGGTCTGTGTTATCACGATATGGAATCCATTCCTTCCCTCGGGAAGTAGACGAGACGAGTTCCCTTATTTGTTGACCACTAGAAACCGATCGATCGGCCGAGTTCATATTATATTGGATATGAACTAATTGATCACTAGGGGGTTAATGGTAAATAAGGATAATATGTTTCGAGAAGGGTTTACGGAAATATCCCGAATCGAAGTGAACGATCATGGAGGATTTATCCGTATGTAATGATTATATCAGTGGACGTTTTTGACTCATAAATTGAGTGTAAGTTATCTATATTCGATAGAGTTCAGTTTCGGGTTTATGGTGGTGTAATCCCGGAATTAATAGGTTGTATATAATTATTCTGTCTGACGAATAATTTTATTCGATTTATTGTAGCTACCGAATATGGGTCCATGGTCCCCGACGTGGCTCCTAATATAGCATAATTGGATTTCTCGTCGTTGCACCTCAATTATAATTAAATAGTGGATTGGGCTATTTAATTGATATGTGGATTAATTGTTTAGTTGGACTAAATAATTAAATACACAGAAAAGACATTTTTCGTGGACTCGGCCGGAATTAGTGCGTTGTCCTAATTTTTGGTCAAATATAGAAAAAGGTGCGTGACCTTATTTTGAGAGAAAGGTGCGCATGCATATTGTGATTTATTATTTAATTATTAAGAAATTAGTTTTCTTGGATAATTATTTAATATGTGATTTATCTTTTATTTGTTAAATAGTAATTCATGGAATATTAGATAATAATATAATTTATCCTAATTTGTTTGGGATAATTATTTTATTTATCTTTTATTTGAAAAAAGATTAATGTAATAATTATCTCTTAATTATTTAATCCTTGGGGCTTAAGTTTTAAGCTCTTATATAAAGAGAGTTCTCCCAAACCTTTTGACAATCACTAATCACGCCATATACACAAGAAAGTGGCTTAGAATTTTCGGCCATCTTTCTTTGGGTTTCGAGTTGGAATAATCTTCGGGATTATTCCGGTAGCATATCAAGGAGGTCCGGCGCCGGGAAACACCATCCACCTGGTGTTGCTAGGAGACACACATTGGAAGGCTGTGGCTTCTCAACCACGTGTTCTTGGAGACCTTTTGTTCTTGGAGTTAAGCACCATAAAAATGTAGGCTCCTAAACCCCCTTGTAGTTTAGATCTTTAATTTATGTTCTTTGTTTTCGTTTAGATCTAGATCCGATACTTCCGCTGCGTAATCGGGTCAATCCATGATTGATCCGACGATATTACTTCTAACAAGTGGTAGCAGAGCCTTTGATCTAACGATCAAAGTATATGAATTTTAGATCTTGGAGTGGAAAAGCATGTTTTAGATGTTTTATTTCGGTTTTTTGGTAAAATTCGAATTTAATCATGATTGTATGCTTGTGATTGTTGTGGTTGAAGAGATGGATTGGGGTTGGTATTGTTTACTCGTTAGATCTATTGTAAACTCATATAAATTCGTTTATATGAGTATAGGTAATTTTGTAATTTTAATTTCCTAGAAGTAGATCTGTTTTGTTGCTGTTCCGTTTTTTATTTTTTCCCGGAGTTTGAGCCGTTGAAACAACAATCCCTCCGGTCAGAATGAAGAATAAAAGTTGAAGAACATGCTCTCAAAATTTCGTGACGATCGGAGTCGATCTCAATGTCCGATCTCTGCTATAAAGTTGCTGCTGTAACAGAAAAGCACAGCAGACATTAAAACCCTAGCTGTGAGTTCGTCGAATTTCTGGAAGAGATTGGACCGTTGAAACAAAGATCCGACCGTTCAGATCGACTACCATGTAGTTATGAACAAGACCTAAAAATTTAAGGTCGATCGGGATTTGTCTCGATGCCCGATCGTCCCCAGGAAGACACTGTTGCGCCGCAGTTATAAACAGATGCAGCAGTTAGATTCGCGGATTGCTGGAGAAAATTGGACCATTGAAACGAAGATCCAACCGTTCAGAATGAAGTAGGAGGAGTGAAGAACAGATCCATAAAGTTTCATGACGATCAAGGTTCGTTTGGATTTCCGATCTTCGATAATACGCAGCAGCAGCAGATTAGAAAATAGTAAATCCTAGTTAGGGTTTGTGTTTTTTTAATAAGTTAGATACGGGGGTACCAACGATCCATCTCGGTGTTTATTTTTTCCGTTATTTTTTCGTGTATGATCGAAAATTGTATGATATAACCGGAAAATTACCATGACATGCATCATATCATGATTCCACTCCATTGCATACATGTAGCTAGTTTATTTCGAATAAATTAGGCATGTATAACTCGAATAATTAGTATGAATGCTTATTAATTTAATATGTGGTAGTTAAATAATAAGTAGCTAATTATAAAAACCGAGGACCTGGGTTTTGTCAATCGTTACGATTTTAGTGATGGATTCTCGGTGAATCCCACTTGGATAAATCGTTGAGCTTTTCGGTGATGGCTTCTTAGTGAACCCACCCTAAACAGAAACGAGATTACGCTTTGGGTTACAATTTAGAAATCGGAGAATCTTAGTACATGGGTTCGGAAATGGTCTAACCATGGTTGGGCGAGTTCAACCGAGCTTCGGCTCAATCAACTCCCCTCCACGTGTGATGTACGTTACATCAGTTCGACAGGACTTAGCATAGCCGATAAGCCTTCGGGCTAAACGGGGCTTCTCTTGCCGGATTGGCCTGAACTGTCACATATGTTCCAACGAATAAGACGGCGTAGGCTTGCCTACATAACCGACCCTATTCGGAGTACTTTGAGTTATTGTTTCTTATTGTCAAGGCCAAAACCGTAATTAGTAAACCCACCACTTTTTCAAAATATTGAGTGGGAGCAGGGAAGGCGACAGCCAACCCCACGGCCTCTACTATAGATGCAAGCACGTGAAAGAATGGTGACACCTCGTGCCGCTTTGATTTCGGCCCCCTTCGGATGGTGTTCACCGCTATCAAAATTCAAGACTTGGTCTCCGAAAGGATAGGATATCGGGTACTCGCCGGGTCACTGACCTGCCCCTCGTAGGCATACTCGGGGCGTACTGCGAGATCCGATATAGTAGGTCACACTCTTTATGGATATTTTCGAAATATCTAGGCTAGAAAAGGAAGGTAATCAATGATTAAAGTCCGGGATGTTTGATTCCCGTGAGATGTTCGATTCTCGAAGCTTAATCATTGAGAGAGATTGTCTCAGTTTAACCGTCATAGTGCGATATCGACCCTCTCGGACGTACTATGCGAGGTTAAATCCTTGGAATGGTAGGATAAACATTTTATAGTTTATTATTCCTAAAATAAAAATCAAGTAGTGATAATTTATTTTTTTTGAATTTAACTTTCGTCATGTTTATTTACAACTTTAATCTCTAGGTTACTAAACTCGTTAGTAATAGGACTTCATTAAAAATGTGGAAAGTAACAAGTACGTTGTAATTATCAAACAATGCAGTAAATTTTTCGGAAGAGATTTTTCTCTTGAGCCTTTTAAAAACTTAAGTGACATAGTATAGGTATGTCACGGGTGTCACTCGTGTTGAACGAGAGACGACCATACTTAGTTTACAAAAGATGACATAGGACTATCATATAAAATTCATTTAGTGAATTTTAAAAGTGTAATTACACAACAAATTTCTAAATTGAAAAATCGGAAAATCATATACATAAGGCGTTGCTAGTTAGACGGTATTTGGAACCGATAAACTAGTGGGAGCCTTAGTCTTATGATTTGTTGTTTTTCTGAATCATTGGAAATGTGTAATAGACCGCACAGAAGTTTCTCCATTTATTGGAAAAACTAGAATAAAGCATTACTAGTTAGACAGTATTTGGAACTGATAAACTAGTGGGAGCTTAGTTCTAGAGATTTTATAATCTTTGAAACATCATGAACACAGCATTGCTAGTTAGACAGTATTTGGAACTGATAAACTATTGGGAGCTTAGTTCTAGGTGATGTTCTAATCTTTGAAAAAATCATAAATACAAAGTATTGCTAGTTAGACGGTATTTGGAACCGATAAACTAGTGGGAGCTTTGGTCTTATGATTTGACGATTAGAAAAATCGATAGTCCAAGCAAGTAACACTAAACATCCCACAATTCAAGAGTAGTGTCCGCTCAAACGAACCGCTAGTTCAAGACTGTTTCCATCTAAGGAAAGTCGAGAATGGGAAAGAACGTTTATATGTGTTAGTCGTCTAAACTATGTAGTTTTAAGGCTAAACCGGAAAATTAATAAATTGGAAATTAGAGGATAAGGAAAGTGATTTCGGATCACTGACCAATGCATCCTTAGTAATTTTCTCAAAAGCTAAAGTTCTTTGGAAGAACTAGGTAGCTTTGCATTAAACGATAAATAAAATAGACAACGGGCAGTTATTCTCAGATAGACTAGTGGGAGTGATATAAGGAAATGAATCTCGGATTCAATTCTTGAGTATCACAGAAAATTCATTTTCTGTTTTCGGATTCGTTGGAACGAACGTATTCATTTTCAATAGGATAATTTGTTTGTCTTATTGACGATAAATATAACATTTGTAGCACGAACCTAAGACTCGGACTTTTGTTTGATAAAGTCAAAACCAGTAAGAAATGCTGAATAGGTATATGTAACACATCTCAAACAATATAAACGCAAATGGTTTCCGTATTTAGATAAACGTTTTTTTTTTCTATTCTATTAATTAGTGTATGTTCCATAAAGACAAGATCTGAAGACTGGCTTAGGGTGATTCCTATCTCCCAGTCAAAGGAACCCTGTCTCAAAGGAACAATGCCTAAGTTTCCTTTCAATCGGGAAAGGGTAATAGATTTAAAGAAGTTACATAGCTTGTTCATATTGACCTTCGGGGTCATATGAATGGTACAAGCTAGTGGGAGTTTTTTCAAGTAGTGACATCAAGTCTGACAACTACTCGAAACTCCAATAAGTTTATCCGAAATATTTGGAGGAAATCTCTGATTTCACCAGAGATAGAGTATTCCATACTCAGAAATAGGTTGTTGCGTAGTCTTCGGGACTGATGCTCGGCCTGCCTCCCAGTGGAATGTTTTCACTAAGGGATACACCATAAATTTCCCTTATATAGTTATTGATGTGCTACGATACGCTGCTGAACTCATTTAAGATATTGGTTGCAAAATAACGGTTGTAATAAAAAAACCGAGAAGTCTACCTAAAAGATGCCTACGCATTTGTGGATACGGAGTGAATTCGGTTCACCCCACTTCCGTAAATATAGACATTTAGCATTTAGTGCTTGAAGGTAGGACTGGCAATTTTGGATACACGTTCAGGTCGTGAAATATCTTAATGCATTGAGTAAAGGTTGGTTATAAAACTCGTAAACTCAGAGAATGACGGTAATACTGTCAAACTCGGTCTGATAGAGTCTATAAATAACAACCTTAGATCTTGAAGTATTTGTACTCAAGATGTTACTAACTGATTTGTTCAGTCCACATCCAACACCGGCGCATTGGTGATAACACGAATAAAAACTACTAAACTAGATCGTATATCACTCCACCCCGAACGCAGTGGGAGTATGGTTTGTCCATTACCCATTGCAGGACCTTACGGTCTAGGGCAGATTGATGACCTATAGTCCTTTGTGGGCTGTGTAGGATCCTGATCATATAGGTTGGTTTAAAATCCATAACCCTGTGAATGGAGATTGATACTCCAGTTCTGTTGAAACTCTTGTAGAACCACCTAAGCATCTCAGGCCCAGTGGGAGTAATTGGAACTACATGAAGAAGAGTAGAATGAATAGGAAAGTTTAACTTTCAGAGTAAAGCTGAGTATGGTAGAGAGTTAACCAGACCGTGATCTCTCTTACTACTCGGTCTTGCTTGATTTCGTCAGAAAGCAGGAAATAGGGGTGATTCCCTGAGACTTCCTTGCCGAACAACGGAATCCGAATTCATTCAGAACAGAAGGGTTTTAGCTTAGAACAAATAACTGATTCGTTACAAAGAAGAAATTAGGGGTGATTCCCTAAGACCTTTTTGCGAAACTAACGGTATCTTAATTTATTCAGAAAGAACCTTTGGCAGGATGCCTGCCATAGCTTATATCCTTCAGGGGATTAAAGCAAACCTTTAGGTCATTTCAAAGTCATATATATTAATATGTGGACTTGACCAGAATGTTGATAAGTCTTTCGTAGACTGGGTATCAATATTAGTAAAGTAGTATGTAGACTAGTGTTTGTGAATGGTAACACTGAAACAGTTGGAAACAACATGGGTGTGTTATCTGAAGTCAGAGTCTAACATGCCATCAGGATTCATTCTAAAGGATTTGATTCGCTCAAATCCACGTGAATCGATCATTGGCAATCCCATCCATTCACCTGGTTAAGATATTCTTGCATTTATGCGGCATTCAATGATGTAGTCTACCCTACCTCTCGGGAATGATTATCTAAACGGCGGATGAATACAAAATGGGATGTTTAGTGAATCCTCAAGTATCTTCGGGAGAATGAGGAATAATATGCTAGTATATTCAGGTGCAAACTAGAATATAAGTGATAACACTGATTCTGACTTTATGTCAAATTAAGGAAGATCGTTAAGTCGATCTAGTCCTCGTGTTGAATCAAAGGCATATTGAAACCATACCACCGGATTAGACGGAAAGGCGATGTTTCGATCCCAAAGATTGACTCAAGCCGACATCCTACCTGATCAGTGTACCAAGTCACATGGTATTCAGATTCTGAGTACGCGCCGGGTCACTGACCTACCTGCGGCGGCACACTCCGGCCGTGCTTGGAAGGATGAACTACTAAGATGCTCTTGGAGGGTATAGATTTGAGGGATTCGTCTCACTTGTTTTGAGCAAGTGGGAGAATGTTGTAGATATAGATAAATAAGGGTGTGCTCTAAAACAATTAATCCACTTGCCTTTCGTGCAAGTGGGAGATTGTTAGGTGTAGTGCCCGAAAGACAATTATCTAATTGTTTTAGGACAGAATTAATAATTCATCTTATTATATGCATTTATGTTTATAATTAAGACACTACTGAAAACCCTAAGTACCTCGTTTATGTAATCACATAACTCAGTATATGGCTATACACAAGAGGATTGAGTTAGTGAGATGTACTTAAAATTAACTTAGTCCGTAGCGTTTATTAATCTGAGTATGGGTCTCATGATTAATTTGCTATTAATGCGCCCAGAACACTTTAGGTGTGACAGTCTTATCCGGACTGTCGGTAATAGGGTACCTAGTGGGGCATTTATATATGATGATAATCATATAGGGCTGGACCGATTTGATTTGAGTTCTCGATATAATTCCGTAATCGAGAAGTCTTATCGAATCACAAGATGATCATAAATGGATTAATCTTAATCCTGAGGTGATCACAGACGACTGCTTAGACTATGGTAGAGTTTGATGTGTTAGTAAGGATCACTTCGCGTATGTGGTCCAACACTTCTCGTTGACTCTATTCCGGAATGAGTGAGTGGTCCGTGTTATCACGAATATGGAATCCATTCCTTCCCTCGGGAAGTAGACGACAGAGTTCCCTTATTTGTTGACCCTAAACCGATCGATCGGCCGAGTTCATATTATATTGGATATGAACTTATTGATCACTAGGGGGTTAATGGTAAATAAGGATAATATGTTTCGAGAAGGGTTTACGGAAATATCCCGAATCGAAGTGAACAGTCTATGGAGGATTTATCCGTATGTAATGATTATATCAGTGGACGTTTTCGACTCATAAATTGAGTGTAAGTTATCTATATTCGATAGAGTTCAGTTTCGGGTTTATGGTGGTGTAATCCCGGAATTAATAGGTTGGATATAATTATTCGTCCGACGAATAATTTTATTCGATTTATTCAGAAGCTACTGAATATGGGTCCATGGTCCCCGACGTGGCTCCTAATATAGCATAATTGGATTTCTCGTCGTTGCACCTCAATTATAATTAAATAGTGGATTGGGCTATTTAATTGATATGTGGATTAATTGTTTAGTTGGACTAAATAATTAAATATACGGAAAAGACATTTTTCGTGGACTCGGCCCGAATTGGTGCGTTGACCTAATTTTTGGTCAAATATAGAAAAAGGTGCGTGACCTTCTTTTGAGAGAAAGGTGCGCATGCATATTGTGATTTATTATTTAATTATTAAGAAATTAGTTTTCTTGGATAATTATTTAATATGCGATTTATCTTTTATTTGTTAAATAATAATTCATGGAATATTAGATAATAATATAATTTATCCTAATTTGTTTGGGATAATTATTTTATTTATCTTTTATTTGAAAAAGGATTAATGTAATAATTATCTCTTAATTATTTAATCCTTGGGGCTTAAGTTTTACTCTTTTATATAAAGAGAGTTCTTCCAAGCCTTTTGACAATCACTAATCACGCCATATACACAAGAAAGTGGCTTAGAATTTTCAGCCATCTTTCTTTGGGTTTCGAGTTGGAATAATCTTCGGGATTATTCCGGTAGCATATCAAGGAGGTCCGGCGGCGGGAAACACCATCCACCTGGTGTTGCTGGGAGACACACGTTGGAAGGCTGTGGCTTCTCAACCACGTGTTCTTGGAGACCTTTTGTTCTTGGAGTTAAGCACCATAAAAAGGTAGGCTCCTAAACACCCTTGTAGTTTAGATCTTTAATTTATGTTCTTTGTTTTCGTTTAGATCTAGATCCGATACTTCCGCTGCGTAATCAGGTCAATCCATGATTGATCCGACGATATTACTTCTAACATCCATTTCATCTTCCATTGCAGCAAGCCATTGAGATGCTTCAGAACATCACTTCCCTGTAGGTTGATGGTAAAGATCCATCCACCTCTTCTGCAGCCTGAAGTTCATAGCTAACCATGTCTACAAAACCATTCCTCTTGGGAGGTCTAACATTGGCCCTTCGATTGCAAAGCCCAGCTACGGTGTCTTCCATGATGGTTGAATGTTCCTTATTCTCCAGACTAGCCATCTCATCAGAACTAGCATCCTCTTTCTTGGTTAAAGGGGTCCATAACCATTTTGCTTTAACAAGCCCTGCATCTTGATTTGCCATAGACAAATTGTTTCTTCCTATAAACTTGTCGATTTTCACGTTGATTGTAGACATATTCTCTTTCCGGAGAACAAACCTAGATTCCAAAACCTAGCACTAGTGATGACCTTGGTGACGATCAAATATGTTCGAACTACGGAGATTCCCAGAAACCTACACTCTGATACGAGTTTCTTGTAATAAATTGCAATCAAAGATTCGGAATAATAGATAAATCAAACGTAAACAATCAAGCAATAAACAGAAACGCGAAGAACATGTAGATTTAATGTGGTTTCCAGCGTTGTGTCGACTACTCCACACATAAAAATGAGAACTTTTATTATGCATATAATTACATGAAGATTCACACTACAATGAATGCTTGTGTTCATAGCCTCGAAAACCTAACCCTAGGCGCGATAATGACTTATGTCAAAATTCCTATAAATATCCCATATGTGACTCAACTTTCCCGAGTCACCAGATGTAACCAGCTCAGATGCAAGGTTGATTTAGACATGTTCACCAGACTCAAAAAACTCAAATTTGAATCAATTCGGTGACCATCACTCAGTGGCCTCATATTTCAATTCTGTTAGATTTATAGCAAAGATCAAGTCACCTTGACTAAAAATTTATAGATAAGATAAGTAGAAAGAAATATGCAATGAAAAATGATTTTCAATCTTAATTATAATTTAAAGTACTATATCTTATTTAACTTATATGGTTAATGTTGATACACAATTATCTCTTGCAAACGGTGATATTTTGAAGGCCAAAAAAGCTTTGTAACTTTATAGAGGTCGAATAATTAACTATTTTAGATATTTATAAAGTTGAATCACATCCATTACTTAATTTTTTATACATATTTGTTTGAACTTTATGATTAATGTATAATATAAATTTATGTTATATATATTTGTAACACTTGTCGTTGATATGTTGTGTCCTTAAATTTAGAAATTAATCGAGTCACCATATATGTGTTATTTTGTTACGTACACTTGTCCATATACGTGCTAGATTTGATTCTTGTGAAAAATCATGTCATTAAGGAAACTATAATTCAAAAATGCCACCGAAAAAATTAAGCATTTAACAAAATTTGATTTATACTTGTTGGAAGAAAATTTGACCTATAACAAAATTAATGAGCTGGGTCCGTGCGTGATTTGTTTTGTGTTTCTTTTTTTTTAATAGAGAATCTATTTTGTGAAAAGAAAAAAAAACACAAAAGAAACAGACGGCTCCCAATCAAAAAAAGATATAAAAATAAATAAACGGACGTCTATGATGTGTTGTGTTAAAATAAAAAATAAAAAACATACGGCTGAGATGTTTTCCTTTTGAAGTGGCGGCGGCGGCTCTAGTCTAGGGTAACACACTTGAGTGATCCGCCCCCTCTATTTAAGCCATAACGCCCATCCTGTTGTGTCCCATTCTCCGTTTAAACACTCTCTCTCTCTCTATTAAAAACCACTTTTAGGCAGCATATGAAGCAAGAACATTGGTAGCTACGTAGGTTGTATCAGCTGCTTGAGCAAAACCAGTTAGCAGATTTGAAGGTGTGTTTTTTTGTTAATTTGTTTGGGTTTTTTGTTTTTGTTTTGTTTTTTTTTTTTTTTTTTTTTTTTGTTTGTTTTGTTTCTCAATTGAGATAGTTGTTGAGCAAAACCGGTTAGCAGATTGGAAGGTGTGTTTTTTGTTTGTTTGTTTGTTTTTTTTTTTTTTTTTATTGTTTCTAAATTGAGTTAGTTGTTCCATGAATCAGATGTATAAGTGACTTTCTTTAATTTTTCTCTGGATCAGAAGATCTATTTTACATTAGTAGAGGACTTTGTAGGATATCAAGTAAAAATTTCAAGTCTTCGGTACCGGATGAAAATTTCAAATCTCCGGGATGGAAATTTCAAATCTCCTACTAGTGAAAATTATCATAATCGATAAAAATCTTGGGAATTGTAATTGGAGTCACTAGACTAATTTATGATGTGGCTGTAATCATGGCTCACATTTATTAAGGCATTCATTTAGCTTTGATGACAAAATTCAATTGAGCAAAGAGTTTTATCTTGTTCCTTTACATTATAAAATTTATGTCACAAAATTTAGACAAGATTAATTGCCATATCTTTGAGATTGGGTGATCCCCCCATAGTCCCATTAAGAGTGATGCTCCTGTTGAAATTTTTCTTGATCCAACAATCTTTTTTACATAAATCACAGAATTTTCTCCGATGAAAATTTCATTTCTCCAGCACCCGAGTGAAAATTTAAAATCTCCGGGACCGGAGTGAAAATTTTAATTCTCCAATGCATGAAAAATCATTAGAATCGAAAAAAATCATAAGAATCAGGGATTGGAGTCACGTTACGGACATACAAATTGAAAATATTTGATCTCCATGGTTAACAATAGAGATTTTGTGATTATGGCCCACAATTATAATTCCATTCATGCACTTTGCTTTGACAAGATTCATTGCTATCTTTGACAAGATTGAGCGATCTTTCCGATTGCATGATTCAATGCTATTTTTGAATGCCTAAATATGTTAACATAAAAAACATTTGATGGATTCTCAAAACTCATAGGATTTAATAGGCAGTTCATTATTTATATCCGATTGAGGGCTTCAACATTTAAATTTAACTTGTCTAACGTTGTATTCTATTTTTTATGACTGAATAGAACTTGCTAGAAATTTAAGGAGTCTGCTCTATTTTCATTTTCAATAGATTGTCTCTTAATTATTTTCTTAACATATATATATGTATGTGTGTGTGCGCGCGCGCCAAAAAAGAAATGATTGTTTAATGTGTTTGAAGTTTTTCTCTTTTAATTTTTTGGTTATGAATTTGAGGAAGATATGTGGCCATAATATGCAAGTTATTAATCGTTTATATTTTTATGTAAATCTTGTCAAGCTATATATTACAGGACCGGGATAGACATTGATTACATTTACATACAAAAAGTTTAATTTTTTATTCTCATAGTTTTGCAATCTGCATTATGTATTTCAAGATTAGATTGCTGAATCTTTGATGCTATGAGATATCATACAGTAGAAGTACTGGATAACATGGATTGACAATCATATCTGTACTGTAGTGAATGCTGAATCTTCACTAATTGTTTATTGCAATATATTCCCAGGTTAATATCTTGTGGACTTTCCAGTTTCGGTTTTGTCAAAGATGTCGGAGGCACTGAATGAAGTTACAGTGGACGTGGTTAACGATCATGCATCCGAAGTAAGTACAGAGAAAAAACGAATAAGGGAAGGGAAGTTAAGATCTAAAGCTTGGGATCATTTCACTAAGCTTATACAGGAGGACGGAACGGCTGAGAAGTGTCGATGTAATCATTGCCACAAGTTATTTACTTGTGCTGGAAAAACCGGAACAACGCATTTGCTTCATCACATAAACAAAGGAGCATGTCCTGTCTTTCATAACAAAGTTATGAAAGAAAGGCCACACAAGATTAATGCCAGTTCTACAAGGCGAAACTCGGAGCCCAGTCAGGAATATGGCTTGCAGGATGATATTTTACCATTGGATGATTTTGATGATTTCGAATGTTTTGAAGGATGCGAGTACGTAGAGAGATCACCAACGCATACGCCAAGGGAACATCCTCAACATCCAAGAGGAGAATCTTGGATGAATGAAGTGCGTGCTTGTGTAGGGAAACTTGTAGAACTCACAAATAAGCGGCATCACATAAATGGCGCTCCTCCGGATTATTCGCTTGCTGCTGCTGTAAGGTGTCTGAATGAAATGGAGGACGTCCTGCAATCTAGTGAAATGTATCTTGATGCTTTCGAGGTTCTTAAGGATGAAGCTGAAAGAGAGTGTTTTATCTGCCTTCCCCAAGAACCGCGAAGGAGGTGGCTGCAGAGGACGCTGCTTCGTCACTTTCCACTGCGTTACAATCATGAATCCTGATGCTTAATTTCTAGATGTGTTATTCAGCTGGTCTTGGTCGTTTTTTATGTTTAATTTTTCACTATATTATGGATGTATTGTGCTGTTTTGATTCAAAAGACATAAATTATCAAAGGTTACAGAAATGCAGAAGAACCAATTTCATTATCATAGATCCATTGTTTTAATACATCATCTACCAAAGATTTGTACCTAATATATACCCAGATCTGTTGCAACAGACACTACACCTAAGCGGCCTGGAAATAAAACAAGTGGCATTACATGCACACATATACAAAATAACTTATCAAACTACAACTTATTGTATATCAATACACCAAACCACTTATCACGTATCTTTATCATCCCCCTCAAACGAAACGTGGTATTGAAAAAGTTGAGTTTGCTCTTGGCTGTGTTGAATGATGTAGTCCCCAAAGGCTTAGTCAATGTATCTGCAATTTGACTGGAGGAGGGCACTAAGTGAACATGAAGCTACTTAGATAGCACTTGCTTTCTGACAAAATGGACATCAACTTTTATATGTTTAGTCCTAGCATGAAACATTGGATTATGAGCTAAGAAGGTGGATATGGCCATTATCATGCCAAAGAATAGGAGTGCGAGTCAAAGAATCCCATGTTCATGAAGTAAATGTCTGATCCAAGTGATTTATGTTGTTGTTGTAGCTAAATATATGCATTCTGCTTCTGTGGAGGACCTGCATGGCGACCACATGCTATTTTTTTAGAACTCCATGCAACAAGAGAGTGTCCCAAATATATTCAATAACCGTTGACTTGCTTCCTATGATAAGGGGAAGTAGCACAGTCTGCATCAGAATATCCACAAATAGCAAGAGTGGGTGACGCTCTGAAATGCAACCCCGACTAAAGAGTCATATTAACATAACATACCTCAGGAGTCTTTTAACTCCTTGCTAATGATCAGGAGTTGGAGATGACATAAACAGACTTAAGGTATTGACAACATAGGCAATATCTGGCCTACTCGATGTTAAGTATTGTATAGCACCTATAGCACTTTTGTAAAGTGTAGGATTACGCATGAGGGGGTCAGAGTCTGGTGTCAATTGATGATGTGCCACCATAGGAGTAGAGCAAGGTTTGAGATTGTCCATCCCCCATTTATGAAGTAATTGTGCAGCATATATAGTGAGCTTGTGTAAGATACAACCCAGACCTGTCTCTTAGGCTTCTACTCCCAAGAATTGACTGATTGAACCCAAGGACTTTAATGCAAACTGATTGTGCTGTTTGTCAATGAAAATAGAGATAGTAGGAGAGGAATTCCCTGTTACCAAAATATCTTCCACATATACTAACATATAAATAAAGGATAACATTAGCCTGCTTAACAATAAATAAAGAATTATCAATGGTTGACTATTTGTAACATAGGGTAGCAAGGTAATCTTTTAGAGTATGAAATCATACCCTAGGGGCCTGATTGAAGCCATATAGGTCCTTTTTGAGATGACAAACATAATGTGGTTTAGTAGCATTAACAAAACCAATAGGCTCAGGCATGTATATGTCCTCTTTCAAATGCCCATTCAAAAAGGCATTGTTCACATCAAGATGTTGAATATCCCACTGACATGTAACTGCAATAGCAATGATAATTCTGATAGTACAAGGATTAATCACAGGGCTGAAAGTTTCATGGAAATCCACACCGTAACTTTGCTTAAACCCTTGATCTACTAATGTGGCTTTGTACTTATCCGGAGTCCCATATGTATGCAATTTAACTTTAAAAATCCATTTTTTTCCAATAAGCTTTTGTGCGGAAGTAAGGGGAACTAGATCCCAAGTCTGATTCCTTATAAGGGCCTGATACTAAGATTTCATGGCATCCAACCATTGAGGTTGAGACAATGCTTCGAAACTGTTGCATGTTCTGGCACTAAGGAAGATTGAAGGGCACAAACTTCTTTTTTTTTTTTTTTTGGAAGAAATAAAGTGCTACAAAAAAGGAAGATTGAAGGGCAAGATAAAAATAGGTCTTGGGTTTCAACATACCAGTACTTTTTGACTTAGTATGCATAGGTGAGTAGGTTGAACAGTATGTGAGGGAGCAGGATTAGGGTGTTCTTCAAATGGATTATTGGGTGACACAAATTGGGACTCAGGGAGTGGTATCATAACTTGTAGGAGAAAGAGATGAGGATGAAGATTAGTTTGCAGGGACTAAAGAAACATGAGGAGTAGCAGATCCATTAGATACAGTATCAGTAGTAAAGGATTCAGATTCAAACCTAGTATGAAGAATGATAGAATAACAAGATGTGGGAACAAGAGTTTTAGAGGAAGGACTTTTAGAAAAACCTAATTTATATCGGAACTCTTCTTCATTAAAGGACACATGCCTAGATATGTAGACTCTTCGAGCTGCATCCAAATATTTAAAACCTTTATGATGATCACTAATCCCTATGAACACACACTTTCTAGTGTCAAAATCACACTTATGTCTGTTGTATGGCCTAAGAAAGGGAAAACAAGCACATCCAAAGACTTTTAGGTTATTATAAGAAGGAGCTTTGTGATAAAGTTTTTCATAAGGTGAAAGTTTATCTAGGACAGGTGTAGGCAGATAATTTATCAACACGACAGCATGTTGAAAGCTTTCCCACCAAAGGTTTAGAGGCATACTTACATGTGCCATCAAGGTCAGACCAAGTTCAGTGATATGTCTACGCTTTATCTATGCTCTCCCATTTTGCTCATGTATATAAGGGCATGGATGCCTAAAATATATGCCAGATTCTTTTAAAACTGGGGTGAAGGTTCTATACTCACCTCCCCCAATAAGACTGGACAACCTTAATTTTGGTATTGAACTGGTTTTAAACAATTATTTTAAAATGAACAAAGGCATCCAAGGTGTGAGACTTGTTTTTAAGAGGACATATCCTAGTAAATCTAATATAATCATCAATAAAATGCACATAATAAGTAAATACAAACACATATTTTTTGGGGTAGACCCCAAAGATCAATATGTATAAGATCTAGGACATTTGTACTAGTGGATTCAGAATTATTAAAGGGCAAAGCATGAAGTTTTCTATATTAACAAGCATCACAAAACTCACTTTCATTACTGAACTTGACATTAAACGGTTTCATTACAGAATTCAAAATCTTAACAAATGGATGTCATAATCTCTTATGACGTTAGACATCAATATTAGGTCTACTGACAGCACTAAGAAAACTAGTAGGACTGGTTTGAAGACTCTGATCATAGTTGGACTTCTTGATTCTTGAAGAAGGATGAGATTTGAATTGAAGTGAGTTCTGGTGATGCTGAAGAGAAGGCATTTGGTACAATCCATTGTGCACTCTACCTTGAAGGATGGTTCTGCTTGTGTCCTTGTCCTTATCAAGAGAACCAACATTATCAAATTCCACAAAAATAAGGTTATCAAAGGTAAGTTTAGAAACATTAACATGATCTTAGTCATACCGGGAACATGAAGAATAATAGATAACTCAAGAATTTGTGTTGGTCATTCCTAAATATAAAAATAAAAAAAGAATCAAAAGGAATGAAAAAGAAAATTTGGATGTGTGATCATCCGTGCGACCAACACATAGGTGGGACAAAATGTAATAAAAGGAATGGAGGGTTGTACCCTAACGAAATAAACGTAAGAAAAGGAATGGAAGGTTGTATCCTAACGAAATAAACGTAAGAAAAAGGAATTGAGAGTTGTACTCTAACTAAATAAACTTAATAAACGAAGTGGAGTAAGGGATCGAGGGAAAGACTGTTTTTGAGGATGCAAATCCAAAAAAAAAAAATCCAAAAAATGGAAGAAACTTATTAATACCCATTGAATTGAACTACTACTGGAGCTGAGTAGGAAACTACTCAAATCCAATACAATGGAAGAGAAAGGTGGTGATTGGGTAAAGATTGATGCTTTACGAATTTAATCCAATCGTTGATGCTGGAGTTTAAGAAAAACATGTGGGTGATGAATTCGCATGCAAGATTTGAGGAAAACCATAAAGTTAATATCTTTAAGCTGCTTGTTTAGGCGAAAGATTAAGGTAATGAAAAAGAGGGTTCGAAATCAGAGGAAGGGCATTAATGATGATTACTTGAATGAATCTGGTGCGCAGCATTGAGTAGAGGAAGAGAGCTGATTTGACCAGAGGCCATTGAAGCTGGCGGAAGCAGTAAGTAGAGACGGGAAGGATGAGGGGAGAGGCTGGACCCAAGAAAAGAGAAGAAACTGAAAATTAGGGGAGAAAAGAAAATTAATGCTAAGACTTGAGGGATGAAGGTTCGTTTGGATTGATGTAACGAACCCCACCCGAACGAATTTTTGAAAATTGATCACAATCTAAACAACGTTAATCGGAGATCTCCGATACCAGTCTAGAAATAAGACAAGTGGCATTACATGCACACTTACACAAAACAACTTATGACACTATGACTTACCATATCAATCCACCAAACCACTTATCACATGTCTTTATCACAAAGTGACTTATCATATCAATCCACCAAACCACTTATCACATGTCTTTATCACAAAGTGAGTATTATTACATTATAATATAACCTTAAATGTGTGTTTTTTTAGAGTTGCATATCGATCATAATGGATAATCTTTGTTTTAAAAGGTCCAAAGTAGTGCGTGTGTGCACTCAATTTCCAAATTTTTGGGAATAAATTTGTAGAACTTTCTCTGGCCGCAACCAGAAGTGGATGTCAAGGCAGGGTGAGTTTCAAAAACTTTCTTCCTTGTTATTTTTTTTTCCGTACAATACACACGCAGTAAAAATGTGTTGTGATAAATTGTTCCAACCATTTTGCTGTGGAACTAGCAGTTTTGAAACTAGAGGCCCTTAAGCTAAAATTTTGTTTTAGGGACTTGTACTGTATAAAAAATTACGATGTAGCGGTTATTTTCAGGCTATACTATGTGAACGGGTGTAGGAAAGGGTATATGAGTTGGTTAAACATTTTTTTAATTAAATATGTGTATTGATTTTATTATATGAGTTGGTTAAAATTGTTGTTACGTCGGAAGTTGGTTTATGTCAGAAATTTTTGCGAAAATTATGCGATTCATTGTTGATAAATAAATTCGAGTCATGGCTACTATTGTTGTTTCGTCTTCTTCGGATATGAAAGACCAATGCTCGACATCCTTACAAAGCTGGTTGCACCACCTTAACCGGCAGGATTTGCCAGTTCTATCGGGAATGGACTTGCATATTATAGGCCAATTTGTTGGGCCGTGTTTTTGGATTAGCACTTCTTTAATTATATCCAATTGAGGAATTCAGTTTCATTTAACTTGAAACGTTGAAGTTTATTACGAGTTGAAAGGAAAATATTGCTTGATTGATTTTCATTGATCATTGTCGTTAAATATATACACTTGATGGCCCTACAATCAAGCTAGGTAATCATGCTATTAATTACAGAATATATGACTAATGAATACAAAATATATGGTAATAAATACAAAAGATGTACATAATATTTTCTATAGTCTAACACTCCCCCGTAGTCGAAGCGGGAGGTTCTCGAACACTGAGACTAGCGTGAAATTAGTCGAAGAGGACACGAGGCAAACCCTTAGTGAAAATATCGGTGATTGGATGGCGAGAGGGCACATGGAGTACGCGAACTTGGCCACGGGCAACCTTTTCACGAACAAAATGAATGTCCATTTCAATATGCTTAGTACGTTGATGTTGGACCGGGTTGACAGGTAAGTAAGCAGCACGACATTGCCACAGTAAACAAGTGTAGCTTTGAAGATAAGACAATGGAGCTCCAAGAGTAAATTGCGCAGCCAACATGATTCAGACACGACATTTGCAACACCTCGATATTCAGCTTCGGCACTGGAGCGAGATAAGGTGGGTTTGCATTTGGAGGACCACGAGATAAGGTTGTCGACTAGAAAAACACAGTAGCCCGAGGTAGAACGCCGAGTGTCGGGGCAGGCCCCCCAATCAGCGTCAGTGTAAGAGATGAGGCTGGACAGGGACGAAGGGTGGAGATGTAGCCCAAATTGAAGAGTACCCTTAAGGTAGCGCAGTATACGTTTGAGGGCAGCCATATGAGAGTCACGAGAAGCATGCATGTGGAGACAAATTTGCTGCATGGCGTAAGAGATATCCGCCGAGTGAAAGTAAGATATTGTAATGCTCCAGCAAGACTGTGATAATGAGTAGGGTCGGTGTAGACCGAACCCGAGGTAGAACCGAGTTTGGAGTTGGTATCAACTGGAGTGAGAATAGGTTTGCATGATGACATGCCGGCACGTTCAAGAATATCTTCTACATATATACGTTGAGATAAGAAAAGGCCATATGTATGTCTAGTAACCGAAATACCCGAAAAATAGCTAAGAGGCCCCAAATCTTTCATAGAAAAATCTGATGCCAAGAGAGACATAATGGAGGTGCGTAGATGATCCGAAGATGTAGTCAGAATGATAACATCGACATATAACAGTAGATAAGCCATGTCATGTCCCTTACGGTAAATAAAGAGAGAGTGACCAGATTTTCTATGTGTAAAACCAATGGAAGAAACATAGTCTACAAACCATTGATACCAGGCATGAGGGGCTTGCTTAAGGCCATAGAGTGATTTCTTTAACTGACAGACGTAATCAGGATGAATAGGATCCTAGAAACCCGAGGGTTGATGCATGTAAACGGTTTCATGAAACTCACCATGCAAAAAAGTGTTTTTAACATCCAGCTGATGCATAGGCCATGACTTTGAGAAAGAAATGCTGAGAACAATGCGAATAGTGGCCGGTTTGACAACCTGGCTAAAAGTCTCCATACAGTCCATACCAACTTTTTGTGACCTGCCATCATCGACAAGACGGGCTTTATGCCTCTCAAAAGAACCTTCATAATGCTTTTTATGTCGAAAAACCCACATAGAACGAATAATGTTGGCTTTAGATGGACGGGGTACTATATCCCATGTCTTATTTTCAATAAGAGCATTGAATTCGTCTAGCATTGCGGCTTTCCAGTTCGGGTCAGATAAGGCAATAGTCGGGTTATGATGGAGAGTGAGAGGGAGAGACAGTGGTGGACAGATTATAGTGTCGTTTTGGTTTGAAAATACCATGCATTGCTCGAGTTGTCATGGTGCACGGTTGGGCTGGACTGGACTAGGGGTTATGTGGAGAAGGGGTGTTGGACGTGTTGGACTCGGTTTAAGGGAGAGAGAGAGGTTGAAGGAGCAGGATGGAAGGGGACGTAGGTGAAGAGGGCGGGCTGGAAGGGGGATGGGCTCAGGTGGTGTGGCCCGGCTGAGGAAGGAGGTTGCTGAGCCTATGTGGTCTGGGCCGGTGATGCTGGGCTTGTAAATTTTGCAGAAGAAGAGGGTGAGGATCCGAAGTGATGAAATCATAATAAGTCGGGGTGGGATTATTGAGGTTGGCAAACGGGAATGTGCATTTGTCAAATGTGACATATCGAGAGATGATTATTTTTTGAGTAGAGATGTCATAAATATATACACTTGATGGCCCTATAATCAAGCTAGGTAATCATGCTATTAATTACAGAATATATGACTACTAAGTACAAAATATATGGTAATAAATACAAAAGATGTATTGAATATTTTCTATAGTCTAACACTCCCCCGCAGTCGAAGCGGGAAGTTCTCGAACACTGAGACTGGCATGAAATTCATCGAAGAAGACACGAGGAAAACCCGTAGTGAAAATATCGGTGATTTGATGGCGAGAGGGCACATTGAGTACGCGAACATAGCCACGGGCAACCTTTTCACGAATGAAATGAATGTCCATTTCAATATTCTTAGTACGTTGATGTTGGACCGGGTTGCAAGATAAGTAAACAGCGCTGACATTGTCACAGTAAACAAGTGTAGCTTTGAGGATAGGACAATGGAGCTCCAAGAGTAAATTGCGCCAACATGATTCAGATACGACATTTGCAACACCTCAATATTCAGATTCGGAACTGGAGCGATATAAAGTGGGTTGTCATTTGGAGGACCACAAGATAAAGTTGTCGCCTAGAAAAACACAGTAGCCCAAGGTGGAACGCCGAGTATCGGGGCAGCCCCCTCAATCAGCGACAGTGTAAGAGATGAGGCTGGACAAGGACGAAGGGTGGCGATGTAGCCCAAAATGAAGAGTACCTTTAAGGTAGCGCAGTATGTGTTTGAGGGCAGCCATATGAGAGTCACGAGGGGCATGCATGTGAAGACAAATTTGCTGCATGGCATATGAGATATCCGGCTGAGTGAAAGTATGATATTGTAATGCTCCAGCAAAACTGTGATAATGAGTGGGGTCGGTGTAGACCGAACCCGAGGTAGAACCGAGTTTGGAGTTGGTATCAACTGGAGTGAGAACAGGTTTGCATGATGACATGCCTGCACGTTCAAGAATATCTTCTGCATATTGACGTTGAGATAAGAAAGGGCCACATGTATTTTTAGTAACCGAAATACCCAAAAAAATAGCTAAGAGGCCCGAAATCTTTCATAGAAAATTCAGATGCCAAGAGAGACATAATGGAGGTGTGTAGACGATCCAAAGATGTAGTCAGAATGATATCATCGACATATAACAGTAGATAAGCCATGTCATGTCCCTTACGGTAAATAAAGAGAGAGTGACCATATTTGCTATGTGTGAAACCATTGGAAGAAACATAGTCTACAAACCGTTGATACCATGCATGAGGGGCTTGCTTAAGGCCATAGAGAGATTTCTTTAACTGACAGATGTAATCAGGATGAATAGGATCCCAGAAACCCAAGGGCTGATGTATGTAAACGGTTTTATGCAACTCACCATGCAAAAAAAACATTTTTAACATCCAGCTGATGCATAGGCCATGACTTTGAGAGAACAATGCGAATAGTGGCCAGTTTGAGAACCGGGCTAAAAGTCTCCAAACAGTCCACACCAACCTGTTGTGACCTACCATCACCGACAAGACAGGCTTTGTGCCGCTCAAAAGAACCGTCAAAATGCTTTTTATGTTGAAAAACCCACATAGAGCGAATAATGTTGGCATTAGATGGACGGGGTACAAGATCCCACTTCTTATTTTCAATAAGAGCATTAAATTCATCTAGCATTTTGGCTTTTCAATTCGGGTCAGATAAGGCAATAGTCGGGTTACGAGGGAGAGGGGAGGGAGAGACGGTGGTGGACAGATTATAGAGTTGTTTCGGTTTGAAAATACCATGCATTGCTCGAGTTGTCATGGTGCGCGGTTGGGCAGGACTGGACAAGGGGGTTGTGTGGAGAAGGGGTGTTGGACCTGCTGGACTCGGTTTGAGGGGAGAGAGAGGTTGAAGGAAGCAGGCTAGAAGGGGGACGTAGGTGAAGAGGGCGGGCTGGAGAGGATGGGCTCAGGTGGTATGGGCCGGGTGAGGAAGGAGGTTGTTGGGTCTGTGAGGTCTGGGCCGGTGATGCTAGGCTTGTAAATTTGGCAGAAGAAGAGGGTGAGGATCCGAAATGAAGAAATCATAATAAGTCGTTGTGGGATTATTGAGGTTGGAAAACGGGAATGTGGATTCGTCAACGTGACATATCGAGAGATGATTATTTTTCGAGTAGAGATGTCATAACATTTATAGCCTCGATGATTCGAGTGATAGCCTAAGAAAACACACGGAGTAGAGCGCGGTTGAAGTTTTTGATAGTGGTGGATGGGGATAAGGGATAACATAGACAACGAAAAACTCGGAGGTGTTCGTATGAGGGAATCCGATGGTAAAGTATGTGGGTGGGAGAGGTGTAATGAAGTGACTTGTGGGGAATAATATTGAGAAGATAAGTGGCCATTTGGAGGGCATGGTGCCAAAAATGAGTGGGGAAGAGAAGCATGGGCTAATAATGTGCGAACTAAGTTGTTGATAGTTCGAATTTTCCGTTCTACTTTACCATTCTGGGGAGACGTATGTGGACACGAGAAACGAAAAATTAGGCCATGGTTTTGACAAAAGGATTTAAATTGATTGTTATCAAATTCAAGGCCATTATCACATTGCAAGTGTTTTATTTTGGTGTTAAACTAGGTATTAATGGTGGTACTAAAAGAAGAAAAACTAATATGAAAAACTTATGATTTATGGCCAATGGGAAATGTCCACAGAAAATCCGAAAATATCATCCAAAAATAGAATATAATAATGATGACCGGCCATACTTAAAACCGGCGAGGTCCTCAAGTCACTATGAATAATATCAAACGGGAAAGCAGTGCTAGAAATGGAAGGGCGAAAAGGCAATTTAACCTGTTTTCCAAACACACAAGACGAGCAAACAGTCGATTTTAAAGAAGATGAACAGGAAATAAATTATTTTTATTTAAGGAATGCAAAATAGAGTCGCCCGGGTGGCCCAGACGATTATGCCATAGTTGAGGGGTGGCGGCAATGAAAGTAGCAGGAGGAGTGGCGGAACCAAGAACGGATGTGAGGGATAGAGCTCACCGGTGCTATTACATCTCATAAGAGGAGTTCCCGTCAGGAAATCCTTCACTTAAAAGCCAAATGGATCAAATTCAATAGACACGTTATTGTCAGTAGTGAAACAGCGTGCAAAAATTAAATTTTTGATGAGTTTCAGGGCATGTATAACATTATGTAAAATTAAAGGAGGTGTGGAGAGGGAAGAGAGATGTGCTTGAACCTGTGAATTGGGAGATGGTGTCCACTGCCAACAATAATAGAACGATTTTAATTGCTCGAATTGAAATAGGACGTGAGTATACCTGAATTACCCGTCATATGAGACGTTGCACTGAGTCGAAATACCAGTTGTCGTCGGGTGCATTGAGGGACATAGTGTGCATTGCCACCTCGATGTCGGTGGGAACATAATCAGCCGAGGCCGGCTGAGCATTGGCATTGAATGCCTGCTGAGGTCGACTGCCGAGAATTCTTGGCTGTGAAGAAGGACGTATCCATCCTGAAGTCGGGTATGGGCATGGTAGAGCAACCCAAAGGCTCCATGCCAGGTATGGTGGATAAAAACTTAGGTAACCACCCCATGGTCCACATTGTTTCCATGGACGCTGCTGACCATACCCCGATTACTGCTGTTGTGTAGGTCCATGGATGGAATGTTGTTGTTGACCATGGCCGGACTGCTGCTGCTGAGAGTTGCTCCGGCCACCACCGCGTCCCTTGCCAATATTCCGACCACCACCACGTCTATTTCGAGAGTGCTGGCCGCGTTGTCGACCCGAAGTTTTCCGATGTGAGTGATTATTTCGGTCATTACCTGATGACCGTCAGTAGATGGGCTACCATGAGTTAGGAGGGCCGAATCATTGGTGGTAGACCCGGTTGCGGCTCGTTTTGATTTTTGAGTTTCTTCAAGAATTAGTTTGGAACGAGCCTTGTAAAAAATCGGTAGAGGAGAGCTTTGCTGCAAAATCATTGCTACACCATCATCATTTTCATTTAGTCCGGCTATTAGCTGAAGAACGAGCCTTTGATTGTCCACGGGTGCACCAACATTGGCCAATTGATCAGACAGAGTTTTAAGTTCTTGACAGTAGGCAGAGATGTTCATGAAATCTTCCGATTTCACGTCTTTGAACTGATTTTCTAAATAAAGGGCCCTTTGATTTTTGTTATCATGAAAGATACTCTCCAAACGTTCCCATGTTTTATGCGCGGTGGCACCTTTTTCGATGATGGTGTACAAGAGATCATTCGAGATCGTTACATAAATCCATTGCAGAACCACGGCATCCATACGTGACCATAGTTCAGTGTCTATGGCTACTTTTTTCAGCATTCTTTGCGGAGGTAGAGAGGATGACATGATCCAGAACTTGGTAGACTCGGCAATGGATCTTGAACATCTCGGCCCAGGAAGCGTATTGAACGTTCTCCATTTCAAGAGTAATGGGGATAACGTTCTTGATATTATTTACTACAAGTGCTAGATGGAATTTTTGGTGGTCAGCCATTGAAATCAACAGGTAAAGAAGAAAAGAAGGGGGACGATTTAGAGGAGAGCAGAAAGAGGGAAGGAAATCAACACTGTTGCAGGGAAATACGCTCTGATACCATGAAACGAAAATATTCCTTGATTGATTTTCATTTATCATTGTCATTAAAAATATACACTTGATGGCCCTATAATCAAGCTAGGTAATCATGCTATTAATTACATAATATATGACTACTAAATACAAAATATATGGTAATAAATACAAAAGATGTACATAATATTTTCTATAGTCTAACACGAGTGAATGTGGTTGCAGGAGGATTGGTCCACTAGTTGCAAAACTCATTCTAATGGTGCTACAAAATCTAGTACGGGCAAAAGATGGATTGCAAAGGAAAAAAATTGAAGGATGATTTGCAATGAAGATTCTAGCTATATTTGGAGTTTGCACGTACTATTGTAAATTGTGAAACGATCTTTGATCATGTCTAAATTGTATGGTGTTTCAAAAAATAATACTCTTGAAAAAGCAAAAATAATATTTGCAGGTTATTTCTTCCCTACCTGACTCGAATCCGAACATTTAAGTATCCCGATTGTCAGGTCCCAATGCCTATCGAGTTTCAAAACAGGGAGAAAATGGCTTCCCAAATATTTTCTAGACTAGAATTGGGTTGAAGGTTTATGGAACGGATTCCGACCCGACTCCACCCCTACTTTTATTCACTAAAAGACATAACTTATTTCATAAATGCTAATACTTAACCATTTGTTAAATGTTAGAAAGTGGGGTAAATTAATTTTTGTAACACCCAAACTTTTTTTATTCTTTCCGAAAAGATGAAAGATTTTATAGAAAACCGGACTAACGCCGGTTAAAAACATACACGACACCGGACTAATGCCGGCCAAAGCCGGATGACAACCAGGCAAACTAAGAATACCAAAAAAACAAAGACTAACAAACTAGACACAATCAACCGAACTACTGTCAAAGCGAGGGACTCCAATGAGAAGCTATGACAAAAAGAAAGCCTAATGAAGGTCAAGCATAACATGCCCGACTCAAAAACAAATAGAACAACAAAAAACTCAAACTAAAAGAACACTTTATGCCCCATCTACGACGACCAACTCCACCGCACGCCGTCACCGTATGGTACAAAGAAGCTCAAAAGAAAAGTTTTCCTCCTGAATAAGAGGACAACAAGTCCCTAATAGCGCCAGAGAACCACCCTTACGTGAAGATATTCTTTCCTTCTTCTGGAAGACCTATTTATAAGTCACTATCCTCCTTTCATGTCGTTGTTTGACTAGATCCCATTTACAAGTCACTATCCTTCTTCTTCAGTAATGACTCCATTTCATCTCATATGGCAGCAAGTCATTGAGATGCTTCAGAACATATCACTACTTCCTTGTAGGTTGGTGGTTCAGATCCATCCACCTCTTCTGCAACCTGAAGTTCAATAAATGACCATGTCCTCAAAACCATTCATCTTGAGAGGTCTAACATTGGTGCTTCGATTGCAAAGCCCAGCTGCGGTGTCTTCCATGATGGTTGGATGTGCCTTCTCCTGCAGACTGGCCATCTCATCAGAACTGGCATCCATTTTCTTGGTTAAAGGAGTCCATAACCCTTGTTGCTATAACAAGACCCGCATCCTGATTTGCCATAGACTGAAGATGTTTCTTCCAGTAAACTTGTTGATTTTCATGTTATTTGCATATATGCCGGAGAGCAGACCAAAATTCCAGAACCTAGTGCTCGTGACGACCTTGGTGACAATCAAATCTATTCAAACTATGGAGATTCTCAGAAACATATGCTCTTATACCAATTTGTTGTAACGAATGGCAATCGAAGACTCGGAATAACAGACCAATCAAACATAAATAATCAATCAAGAAACAGAAACAAGAAGAACACGAAGATTTAATGTGGTTTACGGCATTGTGCCGACTACTACACAGACAAAAAATAAGAATTTTTATTATGCACAGAATTACTCGAACATTCACACATAGGTTACAATGCATGCTGGTATTTATAGCCTTGGAAACCTAACCCTAGGTGCGATAATGATTTCTGTCAGAATTCCTATAAATACCCTAGATGTGACTCGGCTTAGCTGAGTCACCAGATGTATCCATCTCAGATGCAAGTTTGATTCAGATGTGTTCACCAGACTCAACAAACTTCACTACACTCACAGCAGAACTCAGCTGAATACCACTTTAGCTGACCATCACTCAGCTGGCCTCAGATTTCAGTTCTTCCAGATTCTGACGCAGAGATCAAGTCACCTAAACTAACAGTTTAAAGAGAAGATAAGTTGAAATCAAATTGCAATGAAAAATGATTTTCAACCTTAATTACAATTTGAAAGTACAATATCTTATTTAACTTATATGTTTAATGTTGATAAACAATTATCTCTTGCAAACAGTGATATTTTGAAGGCCAAACAAACGTTTGTAACTCTATAAAGGTCGAATAATTAACTATTTTAGATATTTATGAAGTTGAATCACATACATTAGTTAATGTAGTTCTACATATTTCTTTCAATTTTATGCATAACGTATAAAATATAAATTTATGTTATATATTTGTAACGCGTGTCATTGATATGTTGTGTCCATAAATTTCAAAATAACACGTGTCACCATATTTGTGTTATATTTGCGACGTACCATGTCTGTTGACATGCTAGATTTTGATTCTTGTAAAAAAAAACCATGTCATTAAGGAAACAATAATTCAACAATACCACCAAAAAAATTAAGCATTTAACAAAATTTGATTTATACTTGTTGTAGGAAAATTTGACCTATAACAAAATTAATGAGCTGGTCCATGCATGATTTGTTTTGTGTTTCTTTTTTTAGAGACTATATTATTGAGAGAGAAAAAAAAACTAGACACAAAAGAAACAGACGGCTCCCTACAAAAAAGGATAATTTAAAAAAAAACGGACGGCAAAGATGTTTTGTGTTAAAAAAAAAAAGAAACATACAACTGAGATGTTTTCGTTTTGATGTGGCAACGGTGGCTCTAGTCTAGGGTAACACACTGGAGTGATCCGCCCCCTCTATTTAAGCCGTAAAGCCCCTTCTGTTGTTTCTCATTCTCCATTTAAAGACACTCTCTCTCTGTTAAAACCCACTTTTAGGTGGCATATGAAGCAAGAACACTGGTAGCCGCGTGGGAGGTGTCAGCTGCTTGAGAAAAACCAGTTAGCAGAATTAAAGGTGTGTTTTTTGTTTGTTTGTTTTGGATTTTTTTTCCTCAGTTGAGTTAGTAGTTGAGCAAAACCCGTTAGTGGATTCGAAGGTGTGCTTTTTTGTTTGTGTGTTTGTTTTGCTTTTTTTTTCCTCAATTGAGTTAGTTATTCCATGAATCAGATTTGATCAATGACTTCCTTCGATTTCTTTCTAGATCCGACAATCTTTTTTACATTAGTAGAGAATGTTCTAGGATATCGGGTAAAAATTTCAAGTCTCCCTTATCTGTTGAAAATTTCAAATCTCCGGCACCGGGATGAAATTTTCAAATCCGTGACATGTGAAAAATTATCATAATTGATAAAAAATCGTGGAAATTGGAATTGGAGTCATTGGACAAATGTATGATGCGGCTTTAATCATGGGTCGCAATTATTAAGGCATTCAAGTTGCTTTGATGACAAAATTTCAATTGAGGAAAGAGTTTTATTTCTTGTTGCTTTACATTAATTTATGTCCCAAAATCTTTGACATGATTCATTGTTATATTTGAAAAGATTGAGTGATCTCTCCCATAGTCCCATTGGTGTCTTCCAATGCTGTTTTTAAAAGCCTAATATGTTAACATGACATGATTCAATGCTATAATAATTTTTAGGAATAATTGTAGATTAAACAATAAATTCAGAGTACCTTAATAGCGGAAGAAATCATCAGGATCGTTTCCCTACATCCATTGCTACTCGACTACGTCTCCGTTGTTGCCGTCTTGATGAGAGGATTCCGATATCTCTCTCCTTGCCTATAACCGTTATGTGTTGGTTTCTTTCGTATGCTTTATGATGGAATAAAGCATTGCTTTTATAGGTGGAGAGAGGGCCGAAATCCGAATGACCTAGGGTTTAGCTTTAATCTCGGCCGTCCATCAAAGCCGAGTTTTAATCGGATTTTAACTCCTTTTAAATAAATAAATAATAAATAGCATATTTCCTAGAAAAACCGAATTTCCTATAAGATCACTATTACGGGGAAGGAAATTAATCGGGCTCAATTAATGGCCGACATAATTTTTCTTACATTCTCCCACTTGGTCGATAGGAATATTCATTAATGTTTTCCTTTTAATGATCATTAGGCACGCGTTATATGCTAAACATTTACTTTTGTCGGTTAGCGTAAGTGTCATCATTAATCTAGCAGTCAATGGGAGTCATAGCGGTTACACATCATTCTGCAACATGCTCCCTTCTATGTACCACAACATTGACAACCGTCATAACTAGACCATAAGCGGAGATTACATAAACGGTCCCATTATGTCTTTGCAAGTGACAATTTCTGTCATAATATATCCATTCGTAAGGTGTACACAATGGAAAACAGAAAACAATAATGATGTAGAAGATTAACATTAGGAGCTCAACATATGTCAAACGTACGTACAAAATAAATTACAGAACACGATAATTAGGAGCTATCCTCAAGACCCATGCTTTCAGTGTCTCTTTGTTATGTCTTTGGGGTAGTCCATTCATAAATGTGGCTGCAACCATAAGGTTTGTCCTTATATGTTCACTGACAAACAAATATCTTATAACATCTTGCTTCAGTAATTGATATTTAAGGTCCATGTGTTTTGGTCCCTTAGATATCCTATCATGCTTAGAGGATCCATGTCCCTTGGATTGCAGCCTCATAACATGCCACGTACTCTGCTTTCATGGTGGATGAGTAAGTCAACTCTGAACTCTGGCTTTTCCATGATACGGGACCTCCATTAAGAAGATACAAGTAGCCAAGAGTACAATGTCTGGTATCAGTTCATCCTCCAAAATCCGAGTCTGAATAAACAGTCACCTGTGGGTGTCCTGATTTTCAGTATGTGAGCATGTAATTCATGTTCCTTTAAGTATCTCGCTACTTTCTTAGCATCTTTCCAGTGAGACATTCTTGGATTGCTTTGAAATCTACCCAGTATGCCAACAACATAACTAATGTCAGGTCTTGTACAAACCTATGCATATTGTAAACTTTCTACAATATAATCATAAGGATGTTTTTCCAATTCTTTACATTCCAACTCATTCTGCGGAATAATATTAGAACAATAATGGAAGAACAAGAGACAATCCTAAATATTAAGTGCCCTGTCACGGAATATTTCTATCCCTAACACATAGGAAGCCCCACTTAAGTCTTTCATTTCAAAGTTCTTGAAGAGCTTGGTTTCATGTAATACACCGAGATCACTGTTGGCCAATATTATATCATCAATATACATAATCAAAAATATGAACATACTCCCACTGATCTTGAGGTATATGCAAGGGTCGATTGTGTTCTCATTGAAACCGAAAATAGTAATGGTTTCATGAAACTTTAAGTACCGTTACCTCGAAGCTTGTTTCAGTCCATATATTGATTTCTTAAGCTTGCAGACTATGACTTCCTAACCGTCAACAATGAAGCCTTTAGTTTGACGCATGTAGATTTTTCTTTCAAGTCTCCATTCAGAAAGGTTGTTTTCACATCCATCTGGTGTAACTCGAGATCATAATGAGCTACTAGTGCCATGATAATTCTAAAAGAGTCTTTCCTAGACATAAGGGAAAATGTCTCTTAGCAATCAGTGCCTTCTTTCTGATTGAAACTTCTGGCAACAAGTCGGGCTTTATATCGTTCAATATTACCATTACAGTCACGCTTAGTCTTAAAGACCCATTTACAGCCAACTGGTTTTTGTCCTGAAGGTAATTGAACGACTTCCCATACTTGATTTTCACCCATAGATTTCAGTTCATCTTTCATGGCATCAATCCACTTACTAGAATTAACTTCCTTAATGGCTTGTGAAAACAAAACCGGATCTTTACTTGTCCCTTGTTCATATTCTACTTGACAAAGCATATAATCATCAGGAATAGCAGATCTACTTTGTCTTTGAGATCTTCTTAATGCTGGTTCCTGTGGTGCTTCATTAATATTTTCATTGGCGGTGATCTCATCATGGAGTTGTTGATCATTTGTTGGATTTTCTTCATTGTTCAACGGTTCAACAATGGAGAGATTCCCAATACTTTTCAAAATAGGGTTAAAAGGGATGGGTACCCTTATTTCCTTTATGTTCACATCACGAATTTTATCACTCCCACTAATTTCGCCATTCTCATAGAGTATAGCATTACCGGTTTCAAAAATTCTCGAAATATGGTTAGGACAATAAAACTTATATCCTTTGGATTTTTCTGGGTAACCTTGAAGTAACCACTAACGTTTCTAAATCCAATTTCTTTACTTGTGGATTGTAAATTCTAGCCTCAGTTGGACATCCCCATATTTAGAGATGCTTCAAATTAGGTTTCCACCCTTTCCACCGTTCAAAAGGTGTCTTTGGAACTGCCTTACAGGGAACCTTATTTGCAATATAAATAGCTGCGCGTAAAGCATCCATCCACAATGATATAGGCAAGTAAGTATGACTCATCATAGATCTAACCATTTTCATGTACGTATGATTCTGCCTTTCTACTACACCATTGCGCCATGGAGATCCAGGCGTTGTGTATTGAGCAATAATTCCAGCTTTTGGAGAATTTTTGCAAAAGGTCTAGGATGTTGTCATGTTTCGTCATACTTTCCATAAAATTCACCACGTATATCCAATCTTATGATTTTCACTTTTATATCTTGTTGTCTCTCGACTTTAGTTATGAACATTTGTAAAGTGTCCACGGATTGAGATTTATCATGCAACAAGTATATATAACAATAACGTGAATAATCATCGAAAGGGTGATAAAATACTTTTCTCCTCCAAAGGTGGCAGCGTCAAAAGTCCACAAATGTATGTATGTATTATTTCAAGAAGCCGGGTACTTCTTATGGCTAAATTGAGATACAAAATATTTAATGAGGCTAAGTTAAACAACACTTGCATAAGAGTAGAGTATACACAAGAAAATAAGGTGCTCATGTGGGTAGTCACCATAAATTCTACACATAATGTCGTGATACTCACACGTAATTGAGTGATATTTTTTTTGTAAAGAAGACGAACAAGGTATATGTGGATATCCTTGACCTTCACATTATACACTCCATAAATCCTTTTGTTGTGATGGTAAGATAAGTTTCAACAACAGGAGTATCGGGGTAAATTTTATAGAAGGGCTACTCTTTAAAGGCTAACAACAGAACACAATATAGAAGTTGCTAATATCAACTAACTAGGGCCAAACCAATTTATTCCTTATTCTGACATATCCCTTAATTTGAACCATTTGTCAATTCAACTGAATATCAATAAATTTTCAATCACTGCTCATAATGTGATTAGAACATTTATGCATCATGTCAGGCTGCTGTGGCTATACCCAACATTTGACACCATTGACATTCAAGTGTTGACAATCATACATAAGTCAACTAAACATTATGTTGACATAACTAAGTGCAATTTAATACTCAAATATGGTTCAATTATTAATGTATATTGCCTTTCTTAAATTTACAGAATAAATATGTCACAGTCTAATCACTAAACATATTGTGAATAGTCTTTATATGTCAAGAATTTGAGCTGTTGTGGTAATACTCTAAACTTGACACAATTATAAGACATATTTATACTCTTTACAATAATTCAATAATTTAAAGGCCAAAACTTTATGATATGTTAAATATGTGATTTGCACTTTAATGATATTTAGTCACTTTATCAATATGTGACTTTGTTGCTTCGGATATCATAACTTAATCATTAATAATAATACATGATTAAACACACAATTTGTGACAACTGCATTCAATAGAATAGTCCTTCCAACTCATCAAATGGGCATTTACACGCTAAGTGCACATATCGAAAGTAAAAGTGTGCATGAACTGATATTATAAAACAATCAATTTCAATAGACACATATTATTTATTACTTAATGTGCTAAACCATCATTTGTATAAAGAGGGGACAATATACTAATCAATTAACTTTATGTGACTACTTTCTTTATGCGTCAATATTTATCACCCACTAAATATGATAAATTATTATATATTTATCACCCAATATTTATCTTTCATTATTACCGTCTCCTCACATAAATTGTACGGAAATGATACCCAATATTTATCTTAGATCTATATTATAATATTACCGTCTCCTCACATAAATTATATACTCACTAATCATACATTTAAAATTAGCATTTAATAGCATTTAAAATAGCAAGTAATAAAAGAAATCAGAAGATTCTTACCGGATATGGTTTGACATAAAATTTGTTATGCATGATATTTATGACCATTAATTATCATTAAATGTGATTAATTATTATATATGTGACACAAATGCTTGACTAATAAGGTCACCTTCATAAAAAAAAATACGTTCAAAAGAACATATAACATTAATAATTTTATATGTACGAGATACATATTTAATTACATTATTTTCAGACCTTACTGTAATACTACCTTCTAATGACCAATAATTATAATAAAATTAATCCAACCAAATAAATAGAAATATTGCAACATATGTGTTCAAAATCAAATTTCAAGGCTGAGAACAAAAGCAACACATACTGTTAAGGGCCCAAATAAGTAAAAATTTACAAAAGTAGCCCAATATATAATTAGGTCTAACAAATTAATCTGAAATCATAAATGTTAACCTAATAAGGTTACAGAACGTCGGCGCCGGAATATCATACCGAAAGCTTCATATTGGTTTTGTCTTCAATCAATTTGATTTGGGTTTATCAGCAAATAAGTTATTATTATAATTCTATCGTGCAAGACTGCAAAGAGATTACGCAAGCAGTACACAGACCATATTAAATAACTGTAAATAGAAATTATTTATGACTTTTCCTTCAATGTACAACCTTCTTACAACGGCATCAAATAAATAACAGTAAATAGAAATAATTTATGACTTTGCCTTCAATGACGGCATCCGACATCGATTGCTTTATTCATAAAGATGGAGTCTTAAAAGCAAATATACAGAGGTTCAACTCGGAAACATTAATCAGATTAATCGAGCGACGGAAACAAACTTTTATAAAAAATAAATCAAATAACATAATTGGGTTTTCTGCTGAGCCCTAGAGCAAAGTGATCTCTCTTTTGGCATGATTCAATGCGACCATTAAAAGCCTAATATGTTAAAATAATAAGCTTAGACAAATTCTCAAATCTCATTGAACAAAATAAGAAATTCATTAATTATATCCAATTCAGGACTTCATCTTCATTTTAACATGCAACGTTGTAGTTTATGACGAGTGAGTGTGGTTTAAGTCGGTGCTATTTTCATTTTCATGGATACCCTGATTGTCCTTTATTTGCTTAACTGTTCAGCTTTTAATATGGTTTTACCTCTCATTCAAATAGCAACGACTTTCTAGAAATGATACTGGTCAGGCTAAATATATGCATCATGGTTAGTGTGCAATTATTCTATGAGGTCAATATTTTTAGCATGTTATAATGAAAACAAGTGTAAGACGACTTGTTGAATGTAGAACTTCGGGACATTGAATATTTTGGGTGATTTAGGTATCTTTCACTGTTTATTCTGTTTATATGAAGCTTAAAAGTTTTCTAAGAAAGTTTTGTCGCTTAGCATAGATTGAGTACAATGGATGGATTACAGAGTTTGCATATACTATTTTCAAATGTAGAACGATCGTTGATCATGGCATATCTTTTTGTATGGATCCGGAAAATTGTCCTCATAACTTCACAATGATGTAAGTCTTTCATTTACTTAACTTAAGCTTCTGTTTTAAAGTGTATTCCTTTCCATATTTGTTTCCGTTTATGCTTATTTATGTGTTGATCATGATAAAGGCACACTTGAAATAGCTCGGTTGTTGTGTTTCCGCAGCGTTCTTTAGCTTGATTTTGACAGTCAATTTGAAACTGAAGCTTCAGCCTCTCTTAAAATGTTGATGCATAATTTTTCTTCATTATACTAATTTTGAATGAAGATTTCCATTTAGTTAGCCAATATTTTTTTTAAGAGAATTAAGGATAAAAACAGCATTTGAAATATTTTTGAGTAACAGGACAGCCACATATTTTTTTATAAGGAAAAGGACAATTTTTATATTTTTTATAACCTGAAAGACAATACCAAAAAATTTAAAAAATAATAAATCGGCGTGCATGGCTTAGATCATACTTGGGAACCTTTTTTTTTTTCTCTCTCCTTCCATATTTTCAAACACTCATATCTTTTGATCTAGAGATCCAAACGCGATAAAAATTTCATTGAATTTTTTATTTTTGATGCTCTTCGTTTTGAGACTTGGTTCGATATAATTACATCGTTTTTCGTGAAATTCACTGTCGAAATTCCCTCGGTGAATATCTATGTTGAATCCCAAAAATCAGTGAATTTCAAATAATAGTGAATTTCGACAGCGGATATTCTGAAATCATGTCGGGATATGTTGAATGCGGTCTCAAAATAAGAGCATGAAAAAATAAAAAATTTGATGAAAGAATTTTCAAATTTGGAGTTCTAGATTGAGAGATATGAGTGTTTAAAAAAGATGGATAAAATAGAAAGTGTGTTGGTTTTTTTTTTTTTTTAAAAAATGCCCCAGAAAATTAAATAAATAGTTTTGTCTTTTATGCAAAAGTTTCAAAAACTGTCTTTCTCCTTAATTAATGAAATGTTGGTGTCCTTCTCTCTCATTCCCCTATTTTTTTTTTTTTTTTTTTGAATATTTATGATTTCAGACGAATTCGGTATGTCATTTGATATATAGTCTGAAATGTAAGATTCCAGTTTGTTGCTTGTCGTGAACGAGCATAATTAAGTGTTTTTTTTCCTATGATATCAAAGGAAAGATTGAATAAATACTTTAAGTAACACGTGTTCTTCCGCTTTGATTTCTCTCTTTTCTTCTTCTAGATTACTGCCATTTTGTTGAATGATCTTAACTGGTTTCTCATCTTTTTGATATAGCGGATATGAAGCGAAGGAATCCCGAGGCATCCAATCCGTTTCTTGGTCAGGATTAGGGACGGCTGCGCTATCCCTTATGCCTTACAAACAGACGGTAATAGTACAAGTGCTAATAGACAGATTGTCCCACACTCTTCAATAAAAATTGTGCAAGTGAAAACACTTGAGGGGGGTGTTGGGACGGATTGCACACACTCTTAATATATAAGAAATATAGTAGCACATTTACTATCACCAATTGGTTGTAGTACAGCGGTAAGAACTTGATCTTAACATGGTATCGGAGCTAGAGGTCACGAGATCGAACCCCGGTATTTAAAAAGAAATTGTGCAAGTGTTGGGACAGATTACCCACACTTGAGAGGGCTGTTGGGACAGATTTCTCACACTCTTGAATGAAAAGTGTGCAAGTGTTGGACAGATTGCCGACACTTGAGGGGGGTGTTGGGACAGATTTCCCACACTCTTAATGTATAAGAAATATAGTAGCACATTTACCACCACCAATTGATTGTAGTACAACGGTAAACGCTTAATCTTAACACTAATAGAGAAACTGCACTTATTCCAAACAATATTAGCACCACTTTGATAGCGTTGTTGTACCAGTAGAGACACTGACTTCCCTACACCGCTACCAATAGATGAGGAAATGGTTCCTGATCGATGCGTGAAACTGTCATTTCAAGAAAACGTTGAAGTTGTACTTCTTAGTGATGATGAGGCAGAGACTTTGGGGACCTGTATTATTTATGTAATATGGTGATTTGGGACATGTATTACTTATGTAATATGGTGATGTATGGCCTCACCTCCATCACCACGCTAGTTATCTTTTGTGACTCCCACACTTGTTTTATTCTTTCCGAATATACGAAAGATTTTATAGAAAGACGGACTAACGCCGGTTAAAAACATACACGACATCGGACTAACTCCAGCCAAATCCGGATGACAACCAGAAAAACTAAGAACACCAAAAAAACAAAGACTAACAAACTAGACAAACAACCAAAATACTGTCAAAGCGAGGGACTCCAATGAAAAGCTTTGACAAAAGGAGAGCCTCATGAAGGACAAACATAATAGACTTGACTCAAAATAAAGAGAACAACAAACAACACACACTAAAAGAACACTTTTTGCCCCCATCACCGACGACCAACTCTACCGCACGTCATCACCTTACGGTACAAAGAAGCCCGAAAGAAAAGCTTTCCCTCCTGAATAAGAGGGCAGCAAGTCCCAAATAGCGCCAGAGAACCACCCTCGCCTGAAGATATTCATTCCTTCTTCTTGAGGACCCATTTACAACTCACTATCCGCCTTTTCTTGTCATTGTTTGACTACATCTTAAGCCTGATTCTTCATTAATAATTCCATTTCATCTCCCATGGAAGCAAGTCATTGAGATGCTTCAGAACATGTCACTACTTCCATGTAGGTTAATCGTTTAGATCAATCCACCTCTTTTACAACCTAAAGTTCATTATCCAACCATGTCCTCAAAATCATTCCTCTTGGGAGGTCTAACATTGGTCATTCGATTGCAAAGCCCAGCTGCTGGGTGTCTTTCATGATAGTTGAACGTGCCCTTTCCTCCAGACTGGCCATCTCATCAAAACTGGCATCCCGTTTCTTGGTTAAATGAGTCCATAACCCTTGTTGCTTTAACAATGTCCGCATCTTGATTTGCCATAGACTGAAACTGTTTCTTCCTATAAACTTGTCAATTTTCACGTTGATTGCAGACATATTATCTTGCCAGAGAGTAGACCTATATTCCAGTACCTAGCGCTGGTGACGACCTTGGTGATGATGAAATCCGTTCAAACTGTGGAGATTCCTATAAACCTACGCTCAGATACCAGTTTGTTGTAACGAATTGCAATCGAAGACTCGGAATAATAGACAAATCAAACGTTAATAATTAATCAAGAAACAGAAGCAAGAAGAACACGGAAATTTAATATGGTTTCCGGCGTTGTGTCAACTACTGCACAGACAAAAAAATGAGTACTTTCACTATGCACAGAATTACACGAAAATTCACACTTAGGTTACAAAATGTTGTTGTTTATAGCATTGGAAACCTAACCATATGCGCGATAATGACTTCTTTCGGAATTTCCATAAATACCCCAGATGTGAATCAGCTTACCTGAGTAACCAGATATAACCAGCTCAGATGCAAGGCTGATTCAGACGTGTTCACCAGACTTAGCAAACTTCACTCCACTGACAGCAGAACTCAGCTGAATACAACTTCAGCTGACTATCACTCAACAGGCCTCAGATTTTAGTTCTGTCATATTCAAACGCAGAGATCAAGTCGCATTAACTAATAGTTTAAAGAGAAGATAGGTTGAAAGCAATTTGCAATGAAAAATGATTTTCAACCTTAATTATAATTTGAAAGTACTATATCTTATTTAACATATATGTTTAATGTTGATAAACAATTATCTCTTGCAAACGGTGGCATTTTGAAGGCCAAAAAAGCTTTGTAACTTTATAGAGGTTGAATAATTAACTATTTTAGATATTTATAAAGTTGAATCACATCCATTACTTAATTTTGTTATACATATTTGTTTGAACTTTATGGATAATGTATAATATAAATTTTTGTTATATATATTTGTAACACGTGTCGTTGATATGTTGTGTTCTTAATTAAATTTAAAAATTAATCTTGTCACCGTATCTGTGTTATATTTGCGACTTACCATGTCCGTCTACGTGCTAGATTTTGATTCTTGTAAGAAAATCATGTCATTACGGAAATAATAGATCAACGACGCCACCGAAAAAATTAAGCATTTAACAATATTTGATTTATACTTGCTGAAGGAAAATTTGACCTATAACAAAACTAATGAGTTGGGTCCATGCGTGATTTGTTTTGTGTTTCTTTGTTTATAGAGAATATATTTTTGAGAAAAGATAGACACAAAAGAAACAGACGGCTCCCTACAAAAAACGATAATTAAAAAAAACGGACGGCTAATATGTTTTGAGTTTAAAAAGAAAGAAACATACGGCTAAGATGTTTTCCTTTTGAAGTTGCGGCGGCGGCTCTAGTCTAGGGTAACACACTGGAGTGATCCGCCCCCTCTATTTAAGCCGTAACTCCCCTTCTATTGTTTCCCATTCTCCGTTTAAACACTCTCTCTCTCTATTAAAACCCACATTTAGGTGGCATATGAAGCAAGAACACTGGTAGCTGCGTGGGAGGTATCAGCTACTTGAGAAAAACCAATTAGCATATTTGAAGGTGTGTTTTTTGTTTGTTTGTTTGGTTTTTTGTTTTTCTTTCTCAATTGAGTTAGTATTGTGAATAGGATAAGGGTGTGCTCTAAAAACAACTATTGCTTGTCCTTACGGACACGTGGGAGATTGTTGGATGTTGTGCCCGAAAGACAATTTTTGTAATTGTTTTTATAATCAATAAATGACAAGTTTATTCTCATCTTATTATTTGCTTCGTGCTCATAAGTAATACACTACTAAAAACCCCAAGTCGTATCATATGTAGCCATATAACTTAGTGTGTTACACGTGAGGATTAAGTTTATGGTGACACACTTAACATGTTAGTCCGTGGTAAACTTAATTAAAGTATGGGTCTATTGATTAAACCACCGTTAATACGTCAAGAACACTTTATGAGGTGACCGTCTTATCCGGACCGTCGATATTGGTTATCTAAATGGGGCATTTATATATGATGTAAGTCATATAGGACTGGACCGATTTAATCTATATTTCTCATATAATTCCGTGATTGAGAAATCTTATTAAATGACAAGATGATCATATATGGATTAACCTTAATCCTAAAGTGATTGCAGACTCCTTCTTGTTTCAAGATAGGGTTTGATGTGTTCGTTAAGGATTGCTAAGTGGTGCGGTCTGAATCACTTTCACATTGGCACTATTCGGGAATAAGTAGCAGAGTGTGTGTTTCACAGATACGGAATCAATTCCTTCCAGCGGGAAGTAGAAAGACAATCCCCTTATTTGTTAATCTTAGAAACTGATCGATCCGTGGAGTTCATATTGGTTATGAATTAATTGGTCACTAGTGGGTTAATGGTAAATAAGGATAAGATGTAATGAAAAAGGTTTACGGAAAACATTCCAGCTTCATTACGGATAGTCTATGGAGGGTTAGTCTGTATGTAATGATTATATCAGTGGACGCTTATTGACTCCGACATATTGAGAATTGAATAAGTTATATCTATAATCGATAGATTTCAGTTTCGGATTTATGGTGGTGTAATTCCGGAATTAATAAGTTTAAAGTAATAACTCATTTCCTAAAATCACACCACACGGAATTTATCCAGATCAACCACATATTATTACCAGTTTGGAGCAAATCATTTGACCACGGACCCACTCAATTGCACCAATCACCATGACAAGAGACACCATTTAGGAGAAGCCTGTTACGTAAATTGAAACTCTCGCATTCGATAAGAATATGCATACCCCCAAGGGTTTTTACGAGACAATTTTCAAAACATCCATCTACTAACGCTTTCTCGATGGAACTGATAGATTCCAATGACTTTAATATGCCCAAGACACATCGGTCCGCCATTGAACTTCCAAATCGCTGGTATAGAGCTACAATGAATATTTTGTTGAATCTTGATCGTGAAGAATACCATAAGACACATTCTTTGCTTTCCGGTCCAAATTAACTGATTTATTTTGATAATGTGTCCTACGTTGATTTATTTGAGCATCATCGGCGTAGCTCTTCCCAAGAATTCTGTCTGAATTCGACTTGATGTTGATTCCATTTGGCTTAGGGTTTCCATCCTAAACATCAGGTGTCTTTTTAATGGAATATTTTCTTTGATATCTCAAGAACCTTAGGAGTCGATCCAAACATTTTTTCAGCTTCTTGTGTAATGTAGATAACATCCCTTCCTTTTTAAATCTTACAAAACCAATTTTTTTTCCTTTTCCAATTTTCCTTTTGTAGATAAAGATGTCCAGAACCTTTCCAAACCTATCAAAACATTGCCACAGATCTTTCTCTCCTTGGTTTTCTAGGAAAGTGGTAAAATAGTAAGAATGGGCTACATTCTTTAGATCCCCGTGTTTGCTGACCTTTGAACTCCTTATGCCGCTCTTTTCCTCCCTTGCAAGCCTCTTGAAAGAAGAACCCTCCTCTCTTTCTTTCTCACTCTCCATCATCTCTCTCATCCCGAAAAATCTTTATCTGGCAATGTGTCATGACCCTAATCATTAGAAGAGTCATGTGCGATGACTATAACCTTTCTGTGAAACGGTTATCGTATAAATAGAACCATTATACATATGCAGTATTGATGTCGCGCGTGAGGTCTCTTATACTTGCAAGAGTACTTGGTCAAATCATAGAATAGCGACAGCGAGACAATGCAACTTTAGAAATAAATGCACTTAACCTAATTAAGTACACACAGATGGTCTTTGACCAACATAAGAACGAAAACAAATGGTATTCCTCCCTTCCTAACCTATCTCATAGCTTGGTGTAATTAATCATCATGTTTACTTCCCCCATAATTCCCCGAGTCAATCAGAAGATGTTTTATAATTCAGTTTAGCTATGGGTGCAATCTCCTAACCTTGTCTACTTCCATTCAAATGACAGTATACGTATATGTGCAGTTAACCTCCTTACTTGGTTGTATTAACTCACACACAATAAGTACTAGAAAGCGCTGGCTCAAGACCGAGAACCTCCCTAAGAGGCTATCGTGGATTGACTAACACGTTCCTAGAGATCGATCCAGACCATGTCCTAACTAACACTTCACTTTATCGTCCTTCATGTTAATTTACGATGACATGCAATTATTTGATCAGGCTAAGAACATGTAAATTAGATCTGTCGATCAACATAGCTGACGCCGAATCTCCAGATTTTAGGGTGACCTAAAAGTTGCCTCGATTCAACGATATAGACCGTCGCTGAACCGAGCGCGGTGGTTCCTAGTTCCGGAATTACATCGATTCGTTCTAACTAATTTTGGTAAATTATGGGGTTGTTAAAAACATTCAGATTAAATACATCGCATAGTAACAAGTAAATCAACCATAACTAAGATACAAAGGAACGTACAAAGCTTCATACCTCGATTATGGAGATCTAGCTTGATCCACTCAAGCTAGAGATGGCTTGGAAGAAGGGAAACCGTGAAACAACTCACAAAGCAAATTTGATGTGATCCGTAAACGAATCAGATCCGAAAATGGCCGAGGATTTGACTGAAGGCAACAATAAGACGAGCACCACGACCCTTAGCTAACCCGTAGCTAAAAATCTTGGAATATATGGACACCCACAAGGTTCGCTCACAACCTCGATAAGTCTGGATTGAAATCCACCAATGTGAGAAAACTCACCAAAGCTTAAAAGCTTCAAATAAATATATTTATCTCAACATTTTTGTCTCCTAAAAAAGAGTACAACTAATGCCTTTTCTAGGCTACAATGAAAGAAATAAAACTACTCCTACCCGATGTGGGACCAAAAAAAAAACCCTAATTTAAATAATAATAATATTCTAATAAAATCTGCTATGGAAACGGTATGGGATAAATGATAACATAAATGAACTCCAAGTCAACACGTCTCATCTTCGATCACATAAAAAACTATAAACTTTTATTTAATCAATTTGATAAATTGTTTGTACAATGAATGAGAATATTATGAGTATATGTTACAAGGGACGAATGCATGCTTTATATAGGCTCTGCACCAACTTAAGAATCAACTAGAAACCCTAGCCGACTTAGATAAACCCCGTAGGTCGGTTTCGTGTCCTTCAGGAACTCGATGCATCGGTGGTGGGCCTCGAGCTATCGAGCCCAACTTCGGCTTCTTTCTTTGGCAGATCTCTTCTTGGACTTTCTTAACTCAGCCCAATGACTTCCTCTTGGTCCAGATCCATGGTTTCGCTGCTCCGGAACAAGGTACATCCTGAAAAGCACATAAAACATGGTAGAACAGTACCAAATCCACGGGGTAATCATACAAATGCAGAATCAATATCTAAGGAACACGCACTACACATTTAGCATGTATTTCACATAATATCCGGACCATCTTTACTCACTTGTGCATAATTCGGGGTGAATAAATGTATGATTTAGGGTGCTATTTAGAGTGTTATCAAGTATCCATAAAATCGTTACTTGAGTGTCGATACATCAACAAATGTATCTTATAATATGAATATTAAAATCTCTTGAAATAACAAATACTTATGTTTTGCAAAGACTTTTGAGAATAAAACGTTCTTTATAAGAAGGCCCATTCGAATATACATTCCTACCATTAGAAAACGCGAATTCCGGAAGAGCGACATAAATCTTGTGCATGCTTGAATGTCACACCCAATTACTACCATATGATCGCCCCGTGGCTCAAAGAAACCTCAACAGTATCAAAGCGTGACAATCCTCATCGCGATGTTATGGAGACTCCTGTCTAATGATAATTACACAGCTTCCACAGACATGCGATACTTAATAAAGTAAGCAGATCATCTAACATACACATTCACCAGCACACGTCTAGAAGTTTTGTCACCCCTCGTTTCCTTATCTCAATGGACCTCTCTGGTATCAAGAGGGTCTACACATATTATGTGACCTCTCCTAAGTTGTATGTGATGTTCGTAGTTCGCCATGACAAAATGGTGGATATTATTGAGCTCTAAATAGTTAATGTAGTAATGGTGTTGTTATGACTTTTATGTATTTTAAGTTTGTGATGTGTCGTAATATGTAATTTTATCTAGTAAAGAAGCTTATGTAGTATGAGTAGTAACATAATCATGTAATCCTGAGCACACGGATGTCAACCTTTCATTGATTTATATGTACGTGTGTTGTAGTTGGTTGAGTGTTTTCAATTTCCACACCACTATTAATGGAATATGATACGAGGCTTCATGATTCGAGAAAAAAAATCTATGTCATGGCTAAACGATTCGATCCGAAATTTGCTCGAATTTCGAGTCAAGTCATTACAAAAATACACAACATGTACACTCTACGAAAATTCCAAAGCCAAAAAAAAATCTTAACTACCAAAACTTTCAAATGTAACGAGAGAATGAACTCGTGTCAATATGGAGGCACATAAAGCTCTAATGTCCGAGAAGGTATCTAAACCTTCAAAAACAAACATGTTTCTCCAAAATCAACCAAAACAAACCATTTATCTGAAAATTAGCTTCCACTCGATGTCATCCCTCTCCCTTTTAAGCCGTTCAGACACATTAAAATTGAGGGGGAATTGCCCCAATAGTCTTATTTTTAACATACTTTGCCCAAACAGTCTTTCACTATTTCGCCATTTTAAAAAAAGGTGGATTTGTGTGTAATGCCAAAACTACCCTTTCAATCAGCGCCAAATTATTTCCCTCCCTCCCCAAAATTCAAATTTTGAATATAACACACATTTCCTCTCTTATCTTTCTTCTTCTCTTCTTCCTCTTCCTCCTTCTTCTTCTTCTTTTTCTTCTTCTTCAAACTCATTTTCTTCTTCTTCCATCTTCTTCTTCCTTTTTTCTTCTTCTTCCATCTTCTATTTCTTTCTCCATTAACTCGTTTTTCTGTTCAAAAATCACACGAGTTCAAGCTCATTTTCCTGTTCAAACAAGTTTGATTTCATGTAACTTGTGTGATTTGGGTCCAAACACGTCTTCTTCATGCTCGAATGGGTGTTCCGGCAGGATTCCAGTTGGATGATTTGGGTTCGAATGGTGTGATTTTGGTTCGAATGAGTGTGATTTTGGTTCGAATGGGTGATTTGGTTTCGAATGAGTGTGAATGGGTTTGATTTGGGTTCAAACTCGTTTTCTCGTGTAACATGTTCAAACATGTTCAAACTTTTTGGGTGTAAAACATGAAAAGACTATCTAGGCAACATTTGTTTTTTCAAAGAATTATTTAACCAACAATTTTGGTCAACAAGACTAAATAGCCGTCGGCCCCTAAAATTGATCCAAGCATAGGCCTTCTCTATTGAAGAAAAAAATGTTGATGTCATCGTGTAAACTTCAAAGATCCACATACAGTCCTTCAATACGTGTAGAACATCTGCGGACCTTCCATGACAAATATAGGATATCTAATTAACATCGGTAATACGTTGGCTCAAGCATAGGTGGACGTACATACAACTAAGGGGAACAATTGCCACTTGATCCGAAAAAAATACTGATATATGTACTATGCATTTTGTTGGACCACTTAATTTTTTTGTATCTTTAAATTTTATTTATTCGGGACCCTGCATCCGTCATTGGGCTCAAGACTAACGAGAATACCCAAATTCACTACATGAGGTTTACAAATGTATGATCCTATATAAGTTCTAACTTCTTATGGGCGACATAAGGTCTTGAATTTTATAGTGAAAATGAGACTCAAGCCCATCCGACGGTCAAACCACATCGATATATGGGCTTTGACAGATCCTTTATACCATGGAGAAAACTCTTTTTCACAATATCAAAAGGTGGGTTCTAATAGCACCACACTTTTTACTATCGGCACTTTTTTACTTCAAGTACTGAAAAAATTACTTCGGGCACCACGATTATGTTTCATGAATATAACGTCAGCGGCACTGACGTTGCTATTGAAAACAAAAGTCAGTGACACTGACGTTTCTTTTCAATAGTAACATCGAGTGACACCGACGTTATAGTTATATTGACACCGACGTTATAGTTATAAAAATATCACTTCTTAGTAACGTCAATCCATTGACGTTACTATCGAAAAGGACTGATGTTCCTAGTGTAGTGCCGGAAGTAAGAAAAAATATTCAAAAAAAAAATGCCGCTAGTAAAAACCGTGATGCCTTCATAACTCACCTATCAAAACTCCAACTCCAAGCAATACTCTTTTAAATAAAGGATCCTTTATACGAATAGGGTAAACTTAAAAGCTTGTGTTAACACATTTGGCTTTCGATCTACCAAGAAAGTCTAATTTGTACCTCTTTTTTTCTCAAGAACGAAAATTCCATTACGAAAAGAAAAGAACAGCATTACAAAGCTTTACAAGCCACAAGTTTTGTTGTTAAGATATAGGCTTTCAAGGGAATGTAAACAACAATGTCAAACTAAAATCGCAGGAAAAATTAAACTTGATATGACGTAGAATCGTGTAGAACACTTTCCTACAAAAGTTATTCGACCCTTATACGATGCCCCGGGTTGCACGAATACTCTTGTGAGATAAGACTACGTTTCCCTTCTCTTTTTGGCACCAAAAGAAAAGATTACTAATGGATTTTTGTAAAAAGTTATTGACTCTCAAAGATGAAGAAGAACTTGAATATATTTATTCTATGCTCTCAAAATGATCTTATATGTTGGTTAAAAAACGTTCTAACATATAGACATCTTTTTAGAAAGGTGTTATATGGAAGAAACTGTTGAAAAACAATGAAAAGACACACCAATTCACAAAATCGAGTCACAGGCGGGCGCCTGTGGCTGGCCTGTGAACACCAGAAATCCGAACAGAACATGTTCAATTTCCTACTTGAAAAACCTTCACAGGCGGGCGCCTGTGGTGACAGGCGGCCGCATGTCCCTCTGCTTTTCCTAAATCGAATTTTTGTGTCTTTTAAGTAGCTTTTCGAACTCTACTTGATCATTTACATCCGTAAACTCGTAACCACTTATATGAGCGTGCACTCCGCACCTCCAAACCCACAATAAAGTGTTTCGAGTTCACCCATCTTTGTACCAAACCCTTAATTACGCAAATGGACATGGTTATACTTAAATCACCAACATTCCTCCCCCATTTAAGTGTAATCCTTGGTTTAGCTAAAAACAGTCAAAACATAACAATTCATGCATCAATGATAATATCACGAAGATTGAATTACCACCTAGTAATATTACACATTTCAAATATCCGAGCATCGGGGTGTGTCTAAGCATTGAACCCCTTTACACATTTTGAATACATGAAAATAATATACACATGAATTAAGATAACTCCAAAAGTTTATTCTTGACACTAATTAACCAGGCCTTGTGTCCATATCCATTCTTGAGCATACAGAAAGCCAACCCTAGAACTTCCTTGAAGCGGCCAAACTTCATACTCATATAGGTGAGCCTTTTATTGATCGTGCACCGGCAATAGCACTTTGTCAAAAGACTCATTAAGAAGAATATCTTCAACCTAATCTTGCAGGTCATAGCACATACCTTCGGGACAATATCATGTGCTCAAATCTAAGACAATAGGCCTTTCACATTGAATTCTGCCTCTAACATTGTATTAGAGGGGAATTGGGTATCCTATCACCAAGATTTATATGGGTTGTAAACCCATCCCGATTACCGACTTTTGTACCAAGTCTCTAGCCAATCCTTTGGTTAAGTGATCGGCTAAATTATGTTGAGATCTCACAAAAACAACCGAAATCACCCCATGAGTGATCAACTCACGTACCGTGCTATGTCTAACGCCCAGGTGTCGCGACTTACCATTATACACTTGACTATATGCTTTAGACAAGGTAGATGCACTATCACAATGGATAGAAATGGGTGATATTGGTTTTGGCCATAACGGAATTTCATAGATCAATTTTCTAAGCCACTCCGCCTCTTTTCCGGCTGCTAAGGCAACAAATTCCGACTCCATAGTCGAGCCAGTAATACATGTTTGCTTTTTGGAAGCCCATGAAATGGCACCTCCTCCAAGCAAAAACACCCAACCACTAGTAGAAGAATGATCCTCTACATTGGATATCCAACTAGCATCTGAGTATCCCTCTATTACCGAAGGATGTCCAACATAAGTCAAACCAAAATCCTTGGTCGACTTAAGATACCTTAGCACACGAGTTATTGCTCGCCAATGATGACTACCGTAAATCTGCTTAGCTTTCCAACCGCAGAAGCAATATCTGTTCGTGTGCTAGTCATAGCGTACATCAAACATCCTATCACCCGAGAATACTCAAGTTGTAATATCGGATTTCCCGTATTAGGCATGAGTTTCTCATTAGGATCCATGGGAGTATTAGCTGGAGTAGAATTTTCACAATTGAATTTCTTTAACACTTTCTCAATATAATGAGATTGTGTCAAAGAGATCCCTTTGTCACTCCGTTTGATCTTGATTCCAAGAATCACATCCGCCTCCCCCATGTCTTTCATAGAAAAACTTGATGACAAAAATGCCTTACAAAGATCAACTTGTTCTTGGTTAGTTCCAAAAATTAACATGTCATCAACATATAAGCAAATTATCACACCATTACCGGTTTTGTCAAATTTGCTATATATACACTTGTCTGATTGGTTAAAATTAAAACCATTAGACAAGACAACTTCATCAAATTTATGATGCCATTGTTTAGGTGCTTGTTTAAGCCCGTACAATGATTTTACAAGCTTACACACCTTATGCTCATTACCAGGCATAACAAACCCTTCCGGTTGTTTCATATATATTTCTTCTTCCAAATCTCCATTTAAGAAAGCTGTTTTAACATCCATTTGATGGATTACCAGATTGTTAATAGCGACTAGGGCAATCAACAATCTAATTGTGGAGATTCCAGCAACCGGTGCATAGGTATCAAAATAATCAATATCTTCCTTTTGCTTAAAGCCTTGAATTACCAATCTGACTTTATGCCTGTCGACAGTACCGTCAACTTTCATCTTTCTTTTAAATATCCACTTGCAACCCAAGGGTTTGCAACCACGCGGAAGATCCGTAAGGATCCATGTGTTGTTTCCCATTATGGAATCCATCTCATCATTGATGGCTTTTTTCCAAAATGACACGTCTCGAGACTCAATAGCCTCCTTAAACGTCTTAGGATCATCATCAATGTTATAACAATATGAGTATTGAAATCCTACTTCATCTCTTGTTCCTTCCACCAAATAAGTTTGATAGTCGGGTCCAAAAGACTTTGCTTTCCTTGCCCTTTTGCTTCTACGAAGCTCTAAAGGCTCATTTTGAGAATCAACACCATTGTTGTTCTCGACTCCAACAATACTAGGAGTGATATTTTTCGGCCTCGGTATAGAAGTAAACCGATGTTCATCAAAGATGGCATCCCTCGACTCAATCACCGAATGAACAGCAACTGAATCATTAGGCTCTATAACATAGAACCTATATGCTTTGGAATGCAAAGCATATCCAATAAAGATACAATCAATGCCTCTTTCACCAAGGTTTTAATCTTAGGCACGGTAAGTCTTACAACAGCCCTACAACCCCAAACTCGTAGATAATTCAAGTTCGGCTTCTTTTTGAACCAAAGTTCATATAGGGTAATAGGATTCCTTTTATTAGGAATTCTATTCAGCAAATAACAAGCCGTTAACATGGCTTCTCCCCAAAATCCCTCACTCAAACCCGAGTAAGATAGCATGGAATTAACCATCTCTTTAAGAGTACGGTTTTCCTTTCTGCTATGCCATTTTTGTGGCGTATACGGCGTTGTAACCTCATGTATTATACCATATGACCCGAAAAAGGTTGGATCAAAATATTCACCACCTCGATCGGTACGCAACCCTTTTATTTTAGAGGTTAATTGTAATTCTACCTCATTTTTATAGATTTTAAATTTGTCTATTGCCTCGTCTTTAGAATGAAGTAGAAATACATAACAAAACCGAGTGCAATCATCTATAAAGGTTACTACATATTTTTTATTACCAAAAGAAGGTGTAGCACAAAAATCACATAGATCACTATGAATAAGTTCTAAAACGGAAGACGACCTTTCAACACTATGAAAAGGTTGTCTCAGAATTTTATTTAACATACAAGTATTACACTTATTCATATTCATGTCAAAAGATGGAATTAACTCATTTTTAGACATTATCAACATACGCTTATAATGAACATGTCCCAACCGAGCATGCCACAAAACAGAACTATTAACATCAAAATTTGTGATAACATTATTTACAACATCATGCTGAATATTTAACATAAACATGCCATTACATAAGTAACCAAATCCAATAAATACACCACACTTACTTAAAATGTAAGTATCCGACTCATAAACTTGTTTATAACCTTCTTTACATAACAAACTACCAGAAACCAAGTTTTTCCGTATACACGGAGCATGCAACACATGTTTTAAAATAATACATTTTCCAGAACTAAAAGATAAAACAACACTTCCAATTCCAACTATGGCAGCCCTTGACTCGTTTCTCATAAGTAGCATGGATCCATCGATCACATGTTCATAGTTTTTAAACCAGCTTCGATCCTTGTAAACGTGTCTCGTTGCACCCGAGACAATCCACCAAGCAACATCATCATCCTGCATATAAAATGCCTCAGAAATTAGTGGTACAAAATTAACATTGGAATTAAATCCACAAGTAACATTCTGACCTTGATGTTTAGGAGCACCTTGGTCCTTAGACCCTTGCCCCGAACTTGTTGTTTGGTCCTTTCTTCCTTACTCGACAATCAACCCTGAAATGTCCAAGTTTTTTCCGCAATCAACAACAAGCACCTTGGTTTTTTGTTGGTATCTTTGCCATTGTTTTTGGAAGATTTTTTCTTATCTTTTCCTTTGTTCTTATACGAACATTCACCGGCTTCCATCATATTGATAGAGGTCGAATCCATTACCTCTTTACCTTTGGTTTTACCGCCCTCTTGTGCCCTTAGAGATTCCTCTATACGCAAGTGACTACCAAGTTCTACCACAGATAATTCTTCCTTTTTGTGCTTTAACATGTGTTTAAAATCTTTCCATGATGGTGGTAATTTATCTATAATGCTTGACACCGAAATAGACTCATCCATTTCCATTTTATGTTGTGCAACCGACCCAAAATGCGTAGTAATTCATTATCTTGTTCCATTACCGACCTTGAATCTACCATGTTATATTTCATGAAATTACCAACCAAGAACTTTTTACTAGAGGCATCTTCATTCATGTATTTAGACTCTAGTGAATCCCAAAGTTCTTTTGCAGACTCAACATTTTGGTAAATGTCAAATAATGAATCAGACATACCGTTTAGAATGTGACCTCTACAGATGTAGTCATCATTCTCCCATTTGTTCTTCCTCCTCAGTTCCTCCAGTGGTCCGTCATCCATCACTTCAGGCATCGGTGTACTCAACACATACACCACTTTCAATGTTGTTAGCAGAAAATGCATCTTCTTTTGCCATCTTCTAATATTGACACCTTCAAACTTTTCCAATTTTCCAAAGTTTGTAGTCATCTCCTTGACACTTGACATTGCAGAAATTTTGATATAACTTTTGTAGATTGTTGTTAAGATATAGGCTTTCAAGGGAATGTAAACAACAATGTCAAACTAAAATTGCAGGAAAAATTAAACTTGATATGATGTAGAATCGTGTACAACACTTTCCTACAAAAGTTATTCGACCCTTATATGATGCCCCGGGTTGCACGAATACTCTTGTGAGATAAGACTACGTTTTCCTTCTCTTTTTGGCACCAAAAGAAAATATTACTGATGGAGTTTTGTAAGAAGTTATTGACTCTCAAAGATGAAGAAGAACTTGAATATATTTATTCTATGCTCTCAAAATGCTCTTATATGTTGGTTAAAAAATGTTCTAACATACAGACATCTTTTTGGAAAGGTGTTATATGGAAAAAAACTGTTGAAAAACAATGAAAAGACACACCAATTCACAAAATCGAGTCACAGACGGGCGCCTGTGGCTGGCCTGTGAACACCAGAAATCCGAACAAGAACCTGTTCAATTTCTTGCTTGAAAAACCTTCACAGGCGGGCGCCTGTGGTGACAGGCGGGCGCCTGTGGTGACAGGCGGCCGCCTATCCCTCTGCTTTTCCTAAATCGAATTTTTGTGTCTTTTAAGTAGCTTTTCGAACTCTACTTGATCATTTACATCCGTAAACTCGTAACCACTTATATGAGCGTGCACTCCGCACCTCCAAACCCATAATATAGTGTTTCGAGTTAACCCATCTTTGTACCAAACTCTTAAATCACCAAAAGATTTACATAAGCATACTAGAAAATAAGATGTCCAAATCACCCTATCTTTAAGACACTCAGCAAATTATGCAATGTTATCAGAATTATTGCTAGGCTTTAAAGTGTGCAAATAGCAGTTTAAAGATCTTAAAGCATCAGAATTTTCATTAAAAGAGGAAATGGCATGGCAAGCAATGTCTCTAGAACTCCAGTTTGACTCTCCAAAAAGGATTTTTACATCTAAATTTCCAAATAAACCAGCAAATAAATCATGACAGAAGAATTTTGTTTGCATCTGGTGGTAATTCCACCAAGAAAAGATGGGAGCTATTAGCTCCTTGCATGGAAAACCGAGAAACACCAGCATAAGACCAAAATTATACAAGTTACTTGAACCCCTGGGATCCTTATGCTAATATTAGTCATAACAGGAAGGCGTTTTTTGAGGACTTTCCACATGAAAAGGTTTGATCTTGGGAGGCAATGAGTGAGCCCATATCCTTTTCCAAAATTCAGAACAATTAGCATAAGATGAGGCAACACAGTCAGTCACAATTACAATTATATTCCAAAACCATTAGTTTACTAAGAAGTACATACAACACAACTCCTCAAGAGTACATTATTACAAGCTCAAACACAAAATCAACACCAAGTAACTACACATTCATCATTCTAATCCCCTTCATGTCAACATCTCATTATCTGCTGGAGTCGTTTAGATGTGCAGTGTCTTACATGCTGCAACTAGAATAATGCATGCATACCTGTTATAAAGTAAATCGCCAAAATTATCATACTTCATCCCGGTTCTGCTGGGCCGTCCTAGATGACAACCTTAGATTCCAAAATCTCAGTATTGTGAGATCTACAAGTCACAAAACACGGGTCACAAAACACCGAGAGTCAGAAAAAAACATAAGATAAGGCAGAAGCACAAGAAATGACGAAATCCAATTGAAGTTGGAGACAATCTCACCTAACCAATTTGCTCCAACTCCTGGAGTGATTTATGGGATGTGATTTGATCATTCAAAATTACATTTTCAACATCTAGTAACACTAGACAGTCTACATGACCAACAATAACCGGGCATAGATATGGCGTTGTAACGTCAAGTTCATATATCTTGTCCTCTTTAACGTTGTAATACCTGAGCATATCCCTTTTTGCTGAAAGAATGTGTCTAAATATACAATTCTCTTTTTTTGTGCAGACCAAAGGCCACAGGTCGTTATTTCCCTCATGTTGAAATAAAAACCCAATATTGGTCCAAGACTCAACAAGGGGATAGTTCATCATCACCCATGTAAAGCTTTCAGGTTCCCAAAGGCCAGGGTCAACACCAAACAGAGCAAGCTTTCCATTTAACTCATGAAGTTCAAGAGCATAAGACAATTGATCATAACAACTATAGCGATCGGGTAATTCGATCACTTTAAGAGCTTCATTGTCAAAATCAAATGACAGAATCACAAAACGATCATTTGCTTCCCGGTTGTACATAGCTAACCAATGCACAGCTCCATTAACGTAATTAGCCATTTTTTGGGGAATGCAATAGTTGGAAGTAAGCTTCCATTAGACAAGGTTCCATCCACCCGATGCCAATTGTCTATAGCAAAACTATAGACATCTACTTCTTCCGTATAACAGTCTTCAGATGTCCCAGACAACCGGACAACTCTAATATCATTGGTTGCTTCATGGAAACCTAAAGCAAACACAGACCATGGAAAATTATACCATTTATCACGAGGCTCATCCAATGTGATTGTATCTATAAGCTTGAATTTTTCAATTGAAGGGTTCCACAAAAGCACAAGCCAAGTATGTTCCACTCTTAATCTCACAAGAACCAACCCCCTGCATGAACCTAGGATATATAAGTCTCTTTCCATTATTGCTGGGAAAGGGATTTGTCCTCTTTCTTGCTTAATCAAATTTGTGTCAGACTCATAGAATATACTGTAACAACCTTCATGAACAATAAGAACACGGGGATCTTTCATTTTAGACTTATTGAGATGCCTTTGGATGAATTGAGCAGATTTAACAAGGGAATACCAGCTTTTGCAAGTCAACATGCATCTGCCAATGGCTTTTACCGGTAGTCTCAGCAGTATATCCCCTACGAGATCGATTGGGATAATCCCCTTCCATGGAAGGCTATCAGAATCCATATGGATTCCCTGGAACATACGGAAGCACAAAATAACTAATACATCAACAAAAGCTTAAATAAGAGCAACAGGGGGAAACTTGACCAACAGAAATTTATAATTTAGTACCTTGCATAAACTAACATATCAATTGTACTATAGAGCAGGCCTACAAACAGTAGACACATTTTCTTTTTATTTCCCCTTACTTAAGCACATTTCAGCCAAATTATGAATAACATACTGGGCAAGAATGAAATTATAAGGACAACTTGAATAATAAATACTTTTGATAAACTGCTAAAAGGCAAGCATTCAAATGGGAAACAAGTAAAACGTCCGTGGGTTTTTTCCATGCTTTTTTTCTTTCTTTCTCTCAAACATATCATCAAACACATTACCAAATGTACTGAATAGCTTCTGTGTACACTGTACACCTACCAAAAGTTGTGCCGGATAAACAGAAGACGTCATACAACCATGGAAGGAGGAAAATTTTTGCACAGTAACTTTATATGTGGTCACAAAACATATGGAGAAATCTGCAATCACACAATTCTATGATGATTGCTTCATATGATTCCAGCTAAAAAAACACCCTCAAATGAGAGAATATTAAAGGCAGAAATTAGACAATAAGATCGAACTGGATCTCCATAGATTCCAAATTAAAGATGAAATGGTGTTAAGCTCGTTTACTGTGATTGAAGAAGATGAAGCTCGATTCAGAAAGCAGGAAGGAGATCGTACCTAATGCTGCAGATCCAATTGCTACCGCAGTTAATCTATCAATCAAACGTCGCAGAATAAAATGGGGAAAAGAGATTTACAAGACTCTTCGTATGCGGACATCTCTCTCCATACAAGAGATTAATACCAGAAATTGGAAAATCAGGTCGTGTCAGATCTGACACTTGAAAATCAGGTTGTGCCTTTTCTGACATGAAAAATCCGGTAAACGTAGAGATCCTTACGTTCGGACGTAGATATATCTACGTTTAAACGTAAGGAAATGTAAATAACATAACCAGGGTGCGGTTGATCTTTCCTACGTTTAAACGTAGGTTGTCTACGTTTAAACGAAGTAACTCTACGTTCAAACGTAAAACCTACGTTTAAACGTAGGGTAATCCAAAGAGATTTTTTGAAATTTATCTACGTCTGAACGTAATAAACTCTACGTTTAAACGTAGATTTCCTACGTTTGACGGTTTGGAATTCAAAATGACATAACTATTCGCATTTGAAAAGTACCTATGTTAAAACGTAATTGAAACTACGTTTGAACGTATATTTACTACGTTTAAACGTAGATTTTCTACGTTTTGACAGTGGTAGATAGATATTAAACATGTTGTAAGGTCCTTGTTGAATATAAACCACATTAACGGCAATTTTCTCATTCACGCGAGAGGTTTTGAAGCTTTGAAGCTAATATCCATTTCTTCATCTTTCAAGTCCATTTCCTCATCATTCAAGTGTTAAAATGGGTAAGTTATTGCTTAATTCAAGTGCTCAATGTGTGTATGTTATTTATATTGTAGTAATCATATGTTTAATACCAAAATGTGTGTTTTAAGTAGGTTATTTATGTAATGTTTATACATCTAAGTAGTGTATTTAAGTATTTTCTTAGGGTTCAATTACTAGGTTTTAGTGTAAGTAATGATATTTATTTAACCGAAATGTTTGTTTTGAGTATATCATGTTTACTATTTTTTGGAAACAATCTTTTTTAAGTTGATAATGATTTAGTTGATACTGACTTGAATCGTTTTTTTTATTTGTTTTAAACAGATAATCGCAACACTATGATTGTTGTCTCGTTCAACGGAGAATTTACATATGATTCTATCTATAACAGGTGGAATCATGTAAATGGATCGATGTTCTCATTATTTGTTCCAAAGAATATAGGATTGAATGCGTTATTGGATAAAGTGCATTTGAGGCTTGGTATTGATAGGTCTGATTCAAAGCTCAACCTAAAAGCTTTGTTTACCTACGGTAGTGTGGGAAATATACCACCCGATGATATCTTAGACGACGAGACCTTAAATGGTTACATCGAAGCGGCCTATGACAGTAAGAATGTAATTTTTTGTGTGAATGCCACACCAGTGGAGGCAAACAATGAACCGATAAATGAGGAGGATGATGGCATTGATTTAAATGATGAGGATGATGGCATTGATTTAAATGAAGATTGCAATGCCCCGGATGATAACAATACTCGGATTACGTATTGGAAATTTCCCTTCTCCGGTACAAGAACTTGCCACATATCCAAATTTTAATCCGTTCGAGCAACAATATGGATGTAGTGGGTATGAAAACAATGTTGCTACACAAAGGCTTGGTGAAGCTTCGGACCAACCGTTTCGGTATGAACCAAGTAAGACCAAGTCATAATCCGTCAAATCATCCTTCAAGTAGTCGTAATATTGTCATAAACGACCAACCACACCATTCGTTTCGGTATCCTCCTAACCAACCTTCAAGTAGTCGTGTTCCACCCATCCAACGACCATATAATATGTTTGGTGGATCAAGTAACTAGTTTTTTGGCTTCTCCGTTTGCACCTCAAATACAAACCGATCAAACCGGCGAGTTGACAACAATAATCGGGGTGCACGTGCTAGGGCAAGCGTACGAGAAGATTATTCATGGAGGATTCCCACATTTGAAGATGATGATTTACCGAGGTGTTTATCCACCGGTACGTTACATATGAATGACGTGAACGAATTGTTCATTGGGAAGAAATACGATTCAAAAGAAGATTTTAATTTGAAAATAAAATCGTATGCGGTTGCGAACAATTTTCAGATGAGATTGGGTAGGTCGGACACACGTTGCTTGTATTACAAATGTCTTAACGATACATGCAAATGGCATGTAAGGGCGAAACGGGTGAAGGTGAATACAGATGTCACACGTACATTTGAGATCACAACGTTGAATGATGTCCATACTTGTGCCTCTCAGAATTCGGATAATGACAATCGACAAGCAACACCTATTGTTATTGCGAGTCTGCTAAGTCAGAAAATGGAAGAACTCGGCAATGAGTATAAGCCCAGACAAATTATGGAGGACATGCTCACAACTTACAGTGTACAATTGACTTATGACCAAGCATACCGAGCTCACGAGATGATGAGAATGATGGTGAGAGGTTCACCGACGGAGTGTTACAACGCGATACCCTCGTACTTGTGGATGGTGCGTGAGGCCAATGAAGGGACCTATATTGACTTTCAGCTTGATAATCTGGGAAGGTTCGACAGTTGTTTCATGTCTTTGGGAGCAAGCCGTCGTGGGTTCAAGTATTGTCGACCTATTTTGTGTGTGGACGCAACTCATCTGAAAACCCGTTTCTCCGGACAACTATTTATTGTTGTTGCTGTAGATGCCGGTGACCACCTATTCCCTGTAGCCTTCGGTATTGCTGAAAAAGAATGCAACGATTCATGGGGGTATTTCATGAGACATTTGAGGGTGGCCATTGGAGGTATCCATGATGAAAAGTTGAGCTTTATTTCGACGGACACCAGGCTATTAGAAATGCGGTTGGTCAGGTATTTCCCGATGCATATCATGGTGTTTGCTATCATCATTTAAAAGGCAATATGACCAAAAAATGGAAAGATCACGGTTTTTGTGAAGATACATTCTATCAAACAGCCTATGCATTCTCGGAGGCCGAATTTCTCCGAAAGTTCGCCCGATTAAGGCACAATGTCTTGGCGCATATAAACAACTTGAAGAAATAGGTGTTGAACGGTGGGCGCGTGCCAAATTTCCCGGGAAAAGATACGCCTTAATGACAAACAATTACGCCGAAAGTTTCAACCGTGCGATTAGAGGAGCTCGTCGTTGGCCCGTTCCTAGCCTCTTGGAATTCATTGAGCTACACTGCGAGAGATGGTATAATGATAGACGACGAAGGCGCTTGATTGTGCGACTATGTTAGCACCGGAGATCGATGAAATAGTGGCTTCGAATATTCGCTAGAAGGAAGTTCGGGGTTAAGCTCGTTAACCCCGATGAATTTGAGATTCATGGAAATAACTTGCTTCATGGGGTGGTAAATCTACGAGAGAGGAAGTGTTATTGTGGTTATTTCCGAGAAAATGGAAATACCGTGTACGCATGCTATAGCGCCGCAAAGATCACGCGAGAATTAGTCCACCCGAACTCGTTCACCGTATTATAAATTTGAATGTTTCAAAGAGATTTACATGGCTAGCATATATCCAATTCCTAACAGAGAGGATTGGGATGTTCCGAGTCGGTAAGAAACATGAAAGTCGGAGTGCCTAATATGAGATATGCTCCCGATGCCGTGGAGCACCAAGAAGAGGTAGAATTAATACCACTAGAATCCCTTCTGAATGGGAACGTCCAGGCCATCAGAATGTGTGTAGCAACTGTAAACATCCAGGACATAACAGAGCTAGTTGCACGCAATACCGGTAGGATTGTTATTAGAATGGATTGTTATTAATGGATTGTAGTAATGATTGTATTCGGTTATTAATCGGTATCAAGTTTGTCTTGCATTACACTACCTCTGTAAAACTAACAGTAATTATTACGGGGTTTACACACAAGAAAAAAGAGTAAACAATAAATGATCTTCAATATTTAGTAATCACCACATTGAGGTCATTGTCCGTAATGAAATCATACAACCCGCTTAAACGAACTTTTTCATTTCACTTCTTAAACGAAACCGCCATCAAGAACTTTAAAGAAACGATCATTATCCATTTCAAAGAGTTTGAAGGTGAAGAAGTGTAAATTGAAAGGTAAACAAGTGCTTCTCTTTACACTACTTAAAAGAGTTTGAAGAAATCATTTAAAGGGCTCGTACTTGTACAACAACAATAATTGCATGTACCACACTAGTACCACATTCTCTACGTTTGAACGTAGAGAATGTTGCATTCCCTACGTTTAAACATAGAGAATGTTGCATTCCCTACGTTTAAACGTAGAGAATGTTGCGTTGCTACGTTTGGACGTAGGGAATGTTGCATTACCTACGTTTGAACGTAGATAATGTTGCATTCTCTACGTTTGAACGTAGGGAATGTTGCATTCACTACGTTTGAACGTAGAGAATGTTGCATTCTCTACGTTCAAACGTAGGGAATGTTGCAACCATACATTTATATTTAAAGAACGATCATTATCCATTTTAAGTTGAGTTGTTTTTTAAACAAATTGAATACTCATCAAAACAACATCACCAAAAATATAAATGACTACCAACATACAACAAAATACCAAAAAATATAACATACACCAAAAATTTCCCAAAATTAACATACACCAAAAATAACATACACCAAAACAATGTTTATACAAATTAGTTTACAACTGTACTATTTGATTAAAAAGTTGGACAGAAACTTTTTTCCGGAACAACGGCATGTTCTTATGATGGAGGAGCGAAAAATCTTCCTTGTGCAACAAATGCTCAATGAATTTTGCCGTGTATAACCCACAATCACCCCTGTATAAAATGGATAGTGTCAGAATAGTGTAGATTGTATATAATGTGATAAATAGTTAGAAGTTTATAACACTTACGGAATTGGCATTTGTGGTACGCCTTCTACTATTTTCACTTCCAAAGGAGGCTTCGCCGGATCAACCATTTTTGGGAGTTGACATAATCGTGCATCGGTCTCGAACACTTTCCTAAACGAAACTCCCAACCTATTGATGCTGGCTTCTACATCAGGCTTGTACTTTTGACCCGACAGACAATCAAACAACCTAACCTTCCATTGGGGAATAGACACTTCCACGGCTGCCCAGTGAGATGTAGTAATGGCCCAGGGAGTGTATATCACAGTGTTTTCATCCCACTTCTGAAGGTACTGAGTCACAAACACTGGAATTTCAGTATTTGTGAGTGCATCAACTGATCCGCAATAATAAGCAAAATCTGAGTACGCAATGGCTGAATCTGGTGTGAAGCATGCTGGATATGATTCCATTTGGCGTTCTACCAAGTCCATATACGCATCCACATGCTGTACGTATTCAAAATTGAAGTTAGAGATCATGAAATAAGAAATATGCAAGTGAAGTCAAAAGAATATACCGTAGCCTCCAACTCCATAAGTGGACCGCGGAGACGTGTCCACCAAGCCTTGGGAAGCGGTAGAGTCGGCGAAAACCACCGACATCCCGACGGGAATTTCAATTGGGGGCGGATTTTCTTGATTGAACCATTTGATGAACTTGTTTTCAAACTCGTCCGAAAACTTTTTCGCGGTGTCCACCTCACAACGGTATCTCCGGGAAAATCGACTATGTGCGACCCATCGGTTAAATAACGTGGACGGGTCACGGTCGACGTGTCCTCAATCTTCTATCGAAGCATCGTCCGCTTTTCGTTTACCCAATTGTTTCTCACTTGGACCCCCGCCTACACAAAATTCAATAAATGATCAACTTATATACTTTTTCACATTATAATTTAAATAACTTACTATAGTTTTGAATTTTAAATTCAAATTACTTACTATCTTGAAGCGTAGACGATGCCCGGTCGGTGGTCGTAGCCGAGCCTCCCGTCGTAGCCTCGTGAGAAGCGAGAGGGTGTAGCCTCGTGAGGAGTAGGAGAGGCCGTAGCCTCGTGAGGAGCGAGAGGCCGTAGTCTCGTGATGAGTAGGAGAGGCCGTAGCATCGCCGCCTCTCGCATCCATATAAGGATCGTCCACCAATAAATCGTCTACGAAATCCTCCCCATGCACTCCCTCTTCAACGGGCTCGGAAACTCCGGCAAGAATCTTATCAAACCCCGAACGTCAACGTCCGGTCGTCAGTAGCCTGATCATCATGCTGACCATGTGTATCCCGGTAGGTATCATGTGGAGGAGATGGAGGAGGTGGAGGAGGTGGAGGAGGTGGAGGAGATGGTTGCCGATGAGGGGTAGTCTGAAAAATATGTGTCTCAGTTAGTATCATAATACATATAACTAAATTTTGACAATGATATAATTTTTTACCTGTGGAGAAAATGGAGGAGGTGGATGAGATGGATGCCGATGAGGGGTAGTCTGAAAAAAATGTGGCCCAGTTAGTATCATAATACAAACAAATAAATTTATCGCATAAAAAATTTGACAATGATATAATTTTTTACCTGATCTCTCGGATAACAACGTTTGCATCATCCCCTTCGGTTCAAGAAGTATCGTCCCATGCTCATTCTCGACGCCGAGCCACCCGGCGAATTTCCTCCTTAAGCTCATTCAACCCACTATCAATCCTTCTCCTCGGAGCTCTATAAAGGCAGCCTTCTTCCTCTTCATCGATTGGTCATCTTCATCCTCTAGCATCCGAACGAAGGAAGTGTGCGGCACGCGCCGTGAAGAAGAGGCATGGTAATGAGCGGGATTAGAAGTATGAGGTGTTGAAGGGGGTGATCGCGTGTGTAGCGAGCCGTGGATCGCCGTGTAGCAGTCGTGATCGCCGTGTAGCGAGTCGTGATCGCCGTGTAGCAGTCGTGATCGCCGTCTAGGTGGAGGACGTGCAATAAGCGCAGGGCGATTGATCACACGTGGCGGCTCGTTAATCTCGGCATCCACCATGCCCCTACCTAGCATCAACTGCCTATCAGCTTCCCTTGTAGTCAGATACCCTATCACACGACTCTGCAAACAATGTATATTACATTACAATTAAGAATAACAAAATGTTTACGATAACCGGATATAATTAAAAGACAATAACAATGTTTATTAAGCTTATTACCTTATACGCCTTCGCCGCTAATCCTTTCCACCGCGGAGGGGTAGTTTTGCAACTCCATCTCAACATCCGAGGAGCTGCATTAGGATCTCTAAGGGTGGCCGCAACGGTCGAAACGCAATGTCGGGGAGGGTCTCGTAAGCCCAAAGCGTAACGCATGTATAACCCCCCGTACGGTCACCCCGCCCGTGAAGCGTCCTTGTATGTGTTCATCAAATGACATATCTTCTTAAAAGTCCGGTCCCACAAATAAGTGCCCCATGGATACTTGTTTATGTCTTCTACATTCTCCACCAAATAGAAAGCGAACGGGGTACACTATCGGTCTCATCGTGACCCATCATTATCCCGTTAATAAGGTAGACTAAACCGACACGTTGGAGAACTTCGGGATCCTCCCGCTCATCCAATAACCACTTCTCAATATCCGGTATGGTTATCGGTTTATTGTCGGAAAATGGATGTGGCCGTATGTCCCCTCTTCAAAACACCTTGAATAAGGTTGGGGATCTTACGGGAGATCACCAAACGGTAAACCGGTGATCATCTTGAACTCCCTCCTACCGAATTTTGCGGTCGTACCACCGAATCTAAAGCGCAACTCATTAGGCATATTCGGATATATAGCCTTGAAACATACATATTGGCGTACTCGGAGGAGAAGCGCCGGTGCTCGTACATTTGAATAAATTCTTTAAAAACCCCATTTTTCAACGTGTCTTCAAATCCGATCCTTTTCATGTGGATCTCGAGAAGTTGCGTGAGCTTGGACTTTTCCCCTCTAAAAGTCCATGTCAAATTTTCCCTTACCTTGTATACATCGTACCATGAGGGCCAACCAACTGTCAACATGAACATATACATTGTAAATAGGATATATATACTTATACACACACACAAACATATGTATATATACTTTTCCCTTACCTTCTATGTGTGTTTGTGTATATATATATGTATATATATATACACATATATATATATATATATATATATATATATATATATATATATATATATATATATATATATATATTGTGTGTGTGTGTGTATGTGTGTGTGATATATATATATATATATATATATATATATATATATATATATATATATATATATATATATATATATATATATATATATATATATGTGTGTGTGTGTGTGTGTGTGTGTGTATATATATACACATATAGATATATGTGTATATATATGTACTTATATATGTATTTATTTACTCCAATATGTATATATGTAGATATATATCTATGTGTGTGTGTGTATATATATATACACATATAGATATACTATATATATATATATGTGTGTATATATATATATATATGTGTGTGTGTGTGTGTATAAGTATATATATATATACACAAATAGATATATGTGTATATATATGTACTTATATATGTAATTATTTACTCCAATATGTATATGTGTAGATATATATCTATGTATGTGTGTGTATACATATATATACACACACATACATAGATATATATCTACATATATATGTACATGTATATACCCATATATAGACACATATGTATACATATATATACACATATAGATATATGTGTTGTATATACACGCGAAATGTCTTATCATCTCTTTTTTGTTCTTTGAAACATCGTTGTTTTGTGTTGTGTTCTGTTTTGTTGTAACATTAAGGGGGGTAAGAGAAGAAGATAATATGGTTTTTACCACGTCATAGAATACTTCATGATGACGAGGGAGAACAGAGGCCGTACGGAGCCGGCGGAACAGACCTTATATTTTCAATCTAAAGGGTGCCTCACTTCCGGCTGAGGATTACCAGGCTGCTGGGGACAAGAAAAGATGCTCTATTGAGCAGACCTAATGAAATTTTCTACGAGCTACCTACCAGGAGCCCCATTACAAAGCCTGGAGCTTAGGCATGACACAGCGGATCAGAAGGAATCGAAAACACCCTAGGGAAAGCATGCAATTCTAAGAACCTCATCAGGCCGAGGCGTACCATGGAATTCAGTCCAAGATATTGATTTTTGGATTTTCAAACAACAGTAGTTTGTTGTTTGTTTCAATTTTTTAATTCACATACTTGTTAGCCATAATTTCAAGGGCATTTTTATTGTTCCCCATGTTAGCCATACTTTCAAGGGCATAATTAGGTCATTAGTAATACTACTATCGTGCTACCTTAAAATGAAAGCAAACATAAATCACAATCAAATAACATATACATTATCAATCCCAATGTAACACCGTACACATGCTTCCATTTCCCATTTTTTCTATCAAATTCAATATCATAAATTACACTACATTATTAAATCAAAAATTATAACACTATCATACATATTCTCACATATTAATAATTTTACATTAATTTACTTCTAAAAACCTATCATACATATCATTACACTTCATTTTAATAGAATTAGCCCCATTAATTCAAATCGAATAGCAATATGAAAAACATATACATTAAATTCAATATAAAGTACAAAATAGTTTCCTACGTCCAAACGTAGACAAGATACGTTCGTACGTAGAGAAATTCAGATCTCTACGTCCAAACGTAGAAATATTACGTTCGTACGTAGAGACACGGACATCTCTACGTCCAAACGCATAATGCATCCTTCATACGTCCAAACGTATGAAACTTCATACAAAAAACCCAAAAAACCCTTCTTAAACCCAGAAAAAGACAAATCATACAATCACAATCAACAGATCAAGGACCACCACAAACTATATATTCGGAAATCATGCACATATTATAGTGAAATCAAGCACATACTAAATTTAAAAGCTTCGGACATACTATAAAAGAATATTAGGGAAAATACATACCCTTTCGCCTTCAACCGCCATTGCACTTAGAGAGATTGTGAAATCGACTTCAAAAAGCACTCTGAAACTTTCTTGCAAAAATCGCACCAAAAATCGCCAATCGCCAATGAGAATTTGAAATGGGATAGAAAGAAGGAAGATAAAAGGGAAATGCATGAATTTGAACCGTTTAAACGTAACAAACTCTACGTTTAAACGTAGCTAATTTCAAAATATCCCAGTTGACTTTCCCTACGTTTAAACATAGGTCTTCTACGTTTAGACGTAGATATCCTTACGTTTACACGTAGAAAACCTACGTTTAAACGTAGAAAAGGTCAACTGCAATGTTTTGTAAGACTTAAACTTATCTACGTTTAAACGTAGAGAACCCTACGTTTTAACGTAAGGATCTCTACGTTTACCATAATTTTCATGTCAGAAAAGGCACAACCTGATTTTCAAGTGTCAGATCTGACACGACCTGATTTTCCAATTTCTGGATTAATACGTCGGTGGAAGGGAAAATTTTTGCATATAATCTCCGATGTAGTGAAAGTGACCGGAGGAATGATCTAAACCACATTTTGAATCCATTTTAAAAACAGATGGTTCATGTGATGTCATATGTATCTCCACACCATGTGGATACTCCACCTAAAAACCTTCCCGGTGGAAGACGGTTCATGTGATGTCATATGTATCTCCACACCATGTAGAGACACCACCTAAAAACCTTCCCGGTGGAAGAATTTTTGTGCTGTACATGTGGACAAGCGGCAGGAAGATCAACAAACAAAAGGTATTAAAAATAGGGGTTTTATACACAACGTGCATCGTTCTAATGGTGAGCTAGACAATTACTTGGCATGGAGACTAGTGTTCGAACCATGTCTGGGACAAAAAAAAATAGGGGTTTTATCGGTACCCCACTTTTAGTACTTAAGCGTCACTGTTATTTTATTCGTCAGTAGGCTGACGTTGCGAGAGACACTTTTATAACGTAAACGTTGATGCTACTGGCTTTAGTTTTGAACATCAACGTTAGTGTCACTGACTTTGGATTCCAATTGCAACGTCGGTGCCACTGACATTATGTTCATTAAAAATAATCGTGGTGCCGAAGTAATTTTTGTGATTCCGGGAGTAATAGGGTGTCAGTAGTAAAAATGGGGGTGCCGGTAGAACTCCCTAAAAATATGCTTAATACTACATCCGTTCCAAATATAAGTCCATTTGAGATTTTTTTTTACAAAGATTAAGAAATTTGGTTAAATTTGTTATGTGTAATTAGTTTTGATAGAAAAAAAATAGGGCCAAAGACCCAAAAGTACACAAAACGGACTTATTGGACTTATAAGGACAAAAAAGAATCTGTTGGACTTATAAGGACACACTTTTTCCTTATTTCCCATTCTACCCTTAAATAATAAATCACTGCAGTGTTCATTATTACAAAGATTTCACGTTGAAAAACCGTCATCATTAGCATTTAATAGCGCTATGAATATGAAGATATTTCTGTGAAATTTCGTGTGTTCATAGCTCGAAATTATCTGTGTAAGCATAGAGATTCGTTGCTCAATCCGCCATATTCGTTGATGAATCCGACCTTTTTCATTTCTGCAATTCATTTAGTTTGAAGAGGAATCTGTGCATTGGATCTACATTAACTAATAGAACTGGTTTCTGTCAATGCTAAGTTTTAAATTGTTGAATCCGCCATTGTTGAATCCTTCATTGCTATTACCAGGTTTCATTTATTCTCAGTTTGTTGAATCGTATTTTTTTCTCCTGGACGATTTTATTATAATTCTTCTGTATCTGGATAAAGCATCTTTCTGTGCAAATTTGCAGTGTTTCTGTTGATTTCTGAATGTTGTTGGTTTATGGATCTCATTTTGACTAATTTCTACGGTTGATTGATGATTTAGCTGAAAGATGTATATAGTGACATAGTTCACTGATGCAGTGAGATGGTTTAATGCTCTGGATTTTGTATCTTCATTTTTTATAATTTCTTTATTTTTAGAACTATATTTGCTTGTGCTGTTGATTTTCATATTGTTATTGGTAGTATGAGAACATATTTGTAGTGTATGCTTTTCTGATGCTGGTTTATGCATCTGAATTTGAATAATTTATGTAGTGAACAAACTGTTTTCTGTGATTGATTGATGACTTACTGAAAGGTTTATACAGTCACATAGTTCAGGGATGCAGTGACATGGTTTAATGCTGTACTGATATGTCTTCTTTCTCCCACAGGTATTTAGTCATGAGTGTGTTGCTGCTTGATGAGGGAAAAATTCACTGTTATTTTTATAACTTTTCACCCCATTTCTGATATCATTTTGAGCACTTTTGTATCATTTCGAGTCTTTAATTCCTAAATTTCATAAAAATATATAAGTCATAAATATTTTATAAAAGATTGTGTTTTTATGTGTTTTTAGTAGTTTTTGTACCGGGTTAGTAACCGGAGTGTCGTGTCGGATTTACGTTTGGTATTTTGGTGGTATATTGCAGAATTATAGGTTGACCAAAATCCCGAGTAATGACACGTTTTGAGGCCTAAAAGAGGTATTTTTAGGGATATAAGAGTGTGCCACTAACTTAAGTGGTCAAGTGGCTCAGTGGTTAGTGGTACCACTAACGAATTATATCTTCGACGAACAAATGGCTCATTAAAACGGCATTTTCTGAAGAAGTGTCCTTAATGAAAGTTGTAGATCTTTGCAAGAGCTTTCCAACGCATTTTGAATCACGTCAATCGGACTTCTACAACTCAAGTATCATTAAGTCAAGTGGTCAAGTAGCTAATCGATTCGATCGAGAAATATCTTCGACGAACGAATGGCCCATCAAAACGGCATTTTCTGAAGAAGTGTCCTTCATGAAAGTTGTAGATCTTCAAATAAGCTTTCCAACGCACTTTGAATCACGTCAATCGGATATCTACAACTCAAGATATGGCCATTTTACTGAACTGCGATACCGTATAGACGAATTTTAACAATACGGATCAAGATTTTTGACCCGGATCGATCCTAGATGTTCCCGAATCGATCCGGCTGTTCTAATGATGAAAATGAACGTGATGTTCATCATCTTCATCAGCCATGATCAAACATATACATACATATACATACATACACATATTTCCTATATATATGACCCCAAAATCAACACAAAAGGCTTGCCAATTGACCTCTCTTCTCCAACCTCTCTTTTTCTTCTTCCCCCTCCCCTCTTCTCCATCGTCCATGATCATTTTTTTTTCTTGTTGTGATATAATTAGATCTATCTATATATATATATATATATATCCTTATATATATATCTATTCTAGTTCTTCTTCTTTTGATCTTCTCCATTTTTTTATTTCTTCATCACCATCATCTTCATCACCATCTCTTTTGGGGCTATATATATATAGATATATGTATATGTCTACGTATGTATATATATATGTATATGTTTTTATATAAATTAGTTAAAATATCGTTGTAATGGGATAATTATCAATAGATTATCGTTTTCGAGCTTTTATTTACTTTTACGCACTTATAACTATATATATATTTACTTACGCATTTATTTACGCATTTACTTACGTATTTACTTACGCATTTATTTACGCATTTACTTACGCATTTACTTACGCACTTATATATATATATATATATATATATATATATATATATATATATATATATATATATATATATATATGTACATTTACTTTTATGCACTTATATATATACATATATATCTAGCTATCTATATCTATCTATCTATCTATGTAACTATATATATATATAACTATATATATATATATATATATATATATATATATATATATATATATATATATATATATATATATATATATATTATTAAGCACTTATTTACTGTTTTTCATATGATGTTGAATTCGCTTTTACTTACCTTGTCTTTAGTATAATTTTCTTTAATCATTCCGTTGTTATCACCATCATGAGTACCTAAATTTGTGTATAGTCGAATTATGTAAAATCGAGTGAAACGCCCTAAAGGGGATTAAACGGGAGTTGTGTAGCGCGTAATTTTATGTTTTAATGATTAATCCACATCCTAAAACTTATTTTAAACGTCTTTGAATTAGATTGATCACCTAGTTCACTATCACACACATCGAACCTATAGATGTATTTTGCGGTGAGATGTGGGATAAGGGGTTTGGGATCGTTGCGTAGATTCGGCCTAGTTGTTAGGACCGTTTCCAATACAGAGGTTTGTCATCGTTGTTCGAGCGACTCTAAGAGCGTAATCATGTTAGGTTAATCGGTTTTCTAAAGGGAAAATTAATTAATTTCACATAGGGTGTTGAGTGAGAGTTGTTCAGACCTTAACACCAGAATTAGGAGTTGGCACCCGTGGATGTCGTTAAATTACTGTGGAAAGGTAGGTTGGTTAAAACACGCTCCCTGTCAAGTCTTCTCTTAGGGGTAACCGTTAGTTAATCTTTACTTTTGCACTAGTGTAATATCTCCCTACCATAATCTTGACCTGAACTAAGTTCTACGTCGACTTGGTACTTAAACGTTATTCCCTGTGGATTCGACCTTGTTACCATTATACTACTGTTGACCCGATACTCTGTCGGTTAAAGTTAGCAGTTAGTTATTTTGCTATCACTGCTTATGTGTGGGTATAAAGAGGAAACATGCGTTGTTTCCGTTACACGTGGTACTACTCTCAAATTAATTCATGATAAACTTTCACATCGGTGGTCTGATTTGAAGGATGGGTGCATCAGTTTGTACTACTTGTTGCCTGATAACCCTAACTGGTTAATATGCTCTGATGATGATGTTCAGGCAATGATATCAATTGCTGAATCATACAATAGTAGTCGTGTGAATATGGAAGTTGTTGGGAGTGCTATTGTTGGTTCTTCATCTTCGTATAATGCTGGTAGTGTTCTTGCACTTGAGGATAATGTGGAGTCGAAGTTTCTATGTATTCATCTTCGGTATCTATGCCGAAATTAGTCGTTTGACTGCCGGTTGGGATAAAATACTTGTGAAGGAGGGTCAGCGGTTCAAGGGTCGTGTAATTGCTTTTAGGGAGGTGTTGCAAAAACTGTCTGTGGAAACTGGTTTTAAGTATGTTTATACCAAAATTCCAATAATAGGATTAATGTTGTTTGTGATTTGAAGGATTCATCGAAATGTGGATGGAATGTTCGTGGTTCGGTAGAAAAATCCACAGGACATTTTGTTGTAAAGCAGCTCTGCAATGTTCATACTTGTGGTACATCTTCAAGAGATTTTGGCCGGGATTGTCGTATGACTTCTGATCTTATTGGCAAGCAAGTCCTTAAAAAGGTCCGTGATGATCCTAGTTATTCTGCAACGGATTTACGACGTTCATCAGTTACTGATTATGGTCGTCTAATGAATTATAAGCTTGCTTGGCGTGCGGTTAAAAAGGCTCGGGATTCGTTATACGGTGATGTTAAACAGTCTTTCAACAGTTTACCAGTTTATGTTCGTATCTTGTGTGAGACAAACCCTGAATCTGTTGTCCATTTAGAGATTCATCCTGTTACACGCCATTTCCAACGTCTGTTTATTGCATTTGATGCTTGTGTTCGTGGCTTTGCACATTGTCGACCGTTGTTATTCCTTGATGGGGCTCATTTGAAGTTTGATCAACATGGTCATCTGTTAGCTGCTACTGGAAAGGATGATGATAATGGTATGTATCTTGATTGTGTACAATTATATGTCCATTTTATGCAGTGACATGCAATGGTCAGTGCAGTGACATTGAACATTATGCAGTGACATTGTATTTTCAGTGCATTGAGTTTATATTAAATGTATATAACTTTCATTTTATATATATTTGGACTTGCTTTTAGTCACCGGTATATTTTAATGTATTCATTGTGCTTTTTTGTAGGAATATATCCTTTATGTATTGGTGTTGTAACTTCTGAGGATACTACCAATTGGACATGGTTCTTGTCACACTTGAGGAATTTACGTATCCCTGTTCGTAGAATGACGTTTATTACAGATAGAAATCCTGGTGTAATTGAAGCTATAAAGGAGGTGTTTCCAGATGCATTTCATTCCTACTGTATATACCATTTGCAAATGAATTTGAAGAATCATTTTAGTGGTAAATTTGGAAATAAGGCTTTGCGTGATAGATTGGTTCATTTGCTTTATGAATGTGCTTATGCTTCAACTATTGAAGAGTACCAGAAGCATATGGAAAAGTTTTTACTTGAAGGTGGAAAACGTGCACCGAAATTCTTTGAGAATTTACGTCCGGAGAATTGGGCTAACGCTTATTTTGAAGGTTGTCGATATGGTCATGTCGCTTCCACTTTAGCAGAGTCGTTCAATTCATGGATCTGTCGGGAGAGGCACCTACCTGTCTTAAATATGGTTGATGGCATCCGTATTAAGCTAATGGAAAGATTTTCAGAAAGGCGTGCTCTTGTTGCAACTTTCAATTCGTCAATCTGTCCGAAAGTTGATGCTATTTTGTATAAGTTGATGGATGTAGGGAGGGCTTTTGGTGTTTCTACTTCCAGTTATTATAAGTATGAAGTTTTTTCAAATCCTTCTGCAAGTGTTGATCTGAATTTTCGCAGATGTTCTTGTAATGAGTGGCAACGCAATGGCTATCCTTGTGCTCATGTTTTGGCTGTGATTAGGAGTGCGGAGTTTCCATTGGCTGATTATGTTGATCCATGTTTTTTGTCACAGTCATTTGCTGCTTCTTATAAGTTTAGTATAAATCCGATCCCTGGTCAATTCTTGAATAACAATCCTGAAAATCTTGTTCTACCTCATGTTCCACAGAAGAGGCCTGGTAGACCAAAGATCAAGCGTATTCGATCTCGTGGTGAGTCGTCATCAAAGCGTGCTATCAAATGTGGCGGTTGTGGAGAGTTTGGACACCATAATAAGAAGACATGTTCTAGTTCAAAGTCTGTTTGAGTACCTGTGATAGGTTTTTTGGATTTGATCAGTAATCTGTTGCAGTGACATATGTGTCACTGCATTTCTGTTTATGGTTTTTTTTTTCTTGGCTGTAATGGAATATTATTGATTTGAATAAGATTTGATGTATTGCAAAATATTTATTTCCAATATTTTGCTGTTTTTATTGATTAAAATTGTATGTTTGTGCTATAGAATTCACGATAATACATGTGTCACTTGCGGTGACACTCGTATCCTTGCCCTGGTTTCAGTACAATTAGCCATTTCTTTTTTGTTTGTTTGTAAGGAAATGATTAATTATCCATTTCAATATGAGTTCATATGTTTCAATGCATTTATTTCCAATTTAATAACTATTGTTAGTTTGAAAACAGAATGTAGAAAAAAAAAATGCAACTTTCAGTCATTAAATAAAGCAAAATAATCAATAAGTGATCATTGATGATATGTATCATACATATAACCAATTGAACTATTAAAACAATCACTGTATGATAAAAAAAGATATATTCAACATAATAACAACACATTCATTGTCTCAAAATAGACACTTAGGCCAAACAACTAGAGTCTACAAAAATAACCATTCAATGCAAAAGTCAAATTACACTATATTTCATATTGCCTTTTGTATAACTTGTCAAGCACTAATGAATTCACAACCTTCCCTTTCCACTATTGTACTTGTTCATCTTCTAGTACTGGTGGAATCACCCGATCTTGTGCTAGTTTGTAGATGTAATATGCTACGTACAAAGCACATTTTCTGCATCACGTTTATAAAATGCTGTTAGTTCATACATTCTGTTTTGTTTAGTTTCTTATGTAATATAATTTAGACTTACGTTTGATTGTCTTGTAACGGAAGGTTTGGAATCTTTTCAACTTCCGATGCTAATGTTTGCTATTGGCTGGTTGTTCCATCTGATATTGATTCAATGCTTTTCAAGAAAATCTGCACCTGTAAGTACATGTAGAATTTTTTAGTAATATTTACTACAACACAGAGTTACATTAATGCATTTGTTTTCTTTGATAACTTACTGTTCTTTTGCACTCTTCGATGAATATGTCGAATTTGTTTCATCGTACAGGTGCAGAATTATACAGTTTCCATGAATTATCTCCTAACTTGTATGTTAGCAGTACCCAGTGGCGGTCTTGACTCTTTTCCTGAACAGCATAACGGTAGCAACACCTTCTTTCCTTTGAGGATTATTTGTACAATGTTCGTGATTCCTTCATTTGTGAATATTTCGCAACGTTCAGTCTCCTCAATAACAGCCTGCAGATTCAATGTCAATTAAATTGTAAATTTAAATTTCACATATTGCAATAAGTTTATTTGTATACATTTATCTTTGTAGAGAATATGTAGATTGAATCCTTCAATATGCTGTCTAGATTTATCAATTCAATGACTCCTTCAAGAACCTGTTTGACATTGCATTCAATGAACTTAGTTCATGAATTCAGGCATTTTGGAACATTAAAATGTATTTTTATGCTTTTGAATAATTTTCTGATGTGCAGTGACACATGATGCAGTGACATGGTGCAGTAACATGATGCAGTGACATGATGCAGTGACATGGAATGACAGTAATAGTTACCGCTTCGTCTACGTAGAGGTCATTCAAAATGTACATTATGGAGTCCACATTCACAAATGGATAATCACCGAGTGTCTTTGCCCAGACTAGTGCCCTGCATTTGTTAATTTGTTGTTAGTGTAGAATATATAAATAGTCTAAATAATTTTGGATGATTAGTTCGGAATGCTTACTATTTGCCTTCCTTTGCATTTAGTTCTTGAATTGCAGCGTATACTTCTGGAAGCATGTGTGGTCCACAAGCGTAATAATCTTTTTCTTTGTACACAATGAGTTTGCCTTCTTCATCACATGGATTTTCATCAGGTAAGAAATATGGTTTCTTTTTTATCGACTTCTGAATTCTCTTCTTCTTCTTCTTCTTCTTGTGTTGAGTAGTGAAAGTCATCATCTCTGTGCATTTGCCTCTTTCTTGGTTCATGCTTCACCCTTTTTTCGATTGAGAACACATTGGTTGCTTGATCTGTACCATCCTTCTTCTGTTCAGCTGCATGAGTTGCGGGGCTGGATGCACGAGTACTATCATCTGATTGTTTCCCTTCTTCCAGATTTTGGGACACCTTATGAGTTGCCAGAGAATCATATTCATCTTCCAATTGTTGGATTTTGCTATTGAGCTCTTGAATTTCAATTTCTTGCCTTTTCATCTTTTCTATCAGCTCATTATCTATTTGGTTCTTCTCCACAAGTTCAGCTTTCAAAGAGCCAATTGTTGTGTATTTTTCAAACATGTTATTCTCGAGTTTTTTGACTTATTCATTTAGGGCCTCAGTTGATTTCTTGCTTTTCTCTAGCTCTTGCAATAGACCGGCAATCTTTTGCTGTTGGTCTGATTCTTTTTTGGTAGCTTCCATCGGTTCTCTATATAAGCATTTTTCTTTCTTTCATTGTTTTGTTGCGATTTGAATGGTGGCCATGGCATTTTCAAGCTTCTTGCTCAACTCCTTAATCTCAACTTGTCGATTCTGCTTTTTCCGAACTCTCTCCTCTAATTCATCGGTGAATTTGTGTACTTTCTTCCTCTAGTTTTTCATTCTTTGTTTGCATATCAGCTGTTTTTTCCTTCAAATCTTTCAGACTGGATTCGAGGATTGCATTTTCTGCTTCTAGTTCTCCCACTCTTTTAGACATAATCTCTAAGCTAGCTTGAGAAATTTTCCTTTCCGCCTGCAATATATTCTTGTTAATTAATGAATTTGGATAATGAAACTGTCATCAGTCATCTTATGTGATGCAGTGACATCAGGGTATGTATTTGCATAAAATAATTTAGTGTGAATTGCAATATAAACAACATACTTACCAGTTCTTGCGTGAGTTGTTGAATGTTTTTGTTGGCATCTTCCAATGCTTTTGATAGTGTGCTGTATTGGTCTTTCAATTTCTCCATCTCATTATCTTCTTCCTGCATGTGTTCTAGATAATGTCAATTCAAATTTTATGTATTCATAGTACTATGTATTTTATTGCAGTAATTTTTTGTACCTCTGCTGTTGTATGGTCAGGACCATCTGGTGATGATGGTGTCGGTAGTTCGAATGATGGAAGAGGTCCTAATTTCGGTCTGTGTTCCTTTTGAGTTTGATGAAATTTCTTTGTTGTCGAACCGCTTCATTTTACGGTTCGGTTGCACATTGCTTTCACTATCTTCCTTGCTCTCTTCAGTCCCTGCATCTTCCTCTCCAATATGTTCTTCATTGTCTTCCAATTGTCCTTCATCTTCCATGTTGTGGCATTGATCTTCCATATCCTCATTTTCAGAATATGCCTCTTCATTTTCAGACTCTGCTTCACATTCTTCTTCAGATTCTCCTTCAGATCCTGTTCCAGATTCTTCTTCTTCTCCTTCAGATTCTTCTTCTGATTCTCCTTCAGATTCTTCTACTGATTTTCCTTTAGATTCTTCTTCTGATTCTCCTTTAGATTCTCCTTCAGATTCATCTTCTTCTTCAGATTCTTCACTATTTGCTGTCATACTTCGTATCATGAGTAGCTCATTCATTGTTGGAGTCAATTCTACTGCATTGAACTGTTTGATATTGCATTGGAAAAGTTTAAATTAGTTTAGCATTAGAATTGCATGCCATAGGAATGAAGTGACATTGTATTGTAATGCAGTGACATGATATTGTAATGTAGTGACATAGAATTGTAATCAGTTTAGTATGAGCTATCAACTACATTATGAATCTTGTTTTTATTACTTACCTCATCTTCTGCCATTTTTTGTAGCTTGCTCTTTGTTAGAGTGCCTTGAAGGTCTTTCAAATTCCATTTTTTTATCCTTGGAATTCCTCTGCTTGATATACTCTTCGTCCCCTCTTCTTTTTTCTACTTTTTTTGCTGTTTGAAAACATCTTCTATAATCTGTGTGTGCTCACAGAACCAGTACTGTAACAATATAATATAGTATTGTTAAATAGTATAATTTTTCAATATAATTCAAGTTGCAACAATAATGAAAATCGAGTTCTTACAAGGAGGAAGACAATGCATCCATTGACGTATCTTGGATGTGACCATTGTCGATTCAGTCCATCTTGCAGTTCTTTTAATATATGAGACGACCAATCGTATGCACGTAATCTTTTGAGCTTGTCCACAAAATATAGATACGACCAAGCAATGTTTTGGCCTGAGGTGGCAAAGAATACCGTACCAAGTAATAGAAGGCATATTAGTTTGACTGTGTCTTCAATTGACGTTTTGTCACTTCCCTTCACAGTCTCTTTTATTGTTTCTTTCAGAGCACTAACTTTTATTCTTCCAACATCAAAGAACAGCCTTGTTTTCAATGAAGTTTCTTCCGTTGAGTGCTTGCTCATGTCTCCAACTTCTTTTTTGCCATCTTCTATGGCAAAAATTAGCTTGACATCACTCCTAGTTGGCATGTGATAATGCTTTCCAATCTTGAATGCTTGCTCAGATCTATTGTATGTATTTATAAGTTCATCTAGTATGTCATTCTTCTTTTTCCCCAAAATGACATTTTCATCTTCAAATGCCTTGAATATATGTTTAAACGGAGTTTTGTCCATCAATTCACGATGCTTTGGTTTGATATGAGCCCTTATACTTTTGAATATCTGATGCATGCTGTTTAATGTAGATCTGTACTGTTCTCTTGTCCTGTGAATAAAAACAGTATGTTAGTGTAAATCCATGCAGTGACATGGTGCAGTGACATGGTATTATATTTTCTACTACACTTTCAGAGACCATAGAAACCAAACAACACAGACATTGTACTGATATCCTGCTGATTACTTTAAAAAAAATATATCAATTACAAAGTTACTTCAACTTCACAGACTTTATATACACAACAACACAGATATCTAATGTCATGTTGTTGAGCAGTTTAACAACATCATAACAATTATACAGTGACTTGATATTCACTTATTCAGTACTAATTTCATTTCAAAACTTATGTAAATGAAAATGCAGTCACTACAACCTCTTTTTATATGTATGTAAATGGTTTTTAGTCATCTACAACAACTTGCACAATGACTTTCACCAATTTCTGCAAATTTCAGTAAAAATAGTACAGTTTTTGCAGTGACATATGCTATTACATATCAATTTCATCTAAATATTTGTTCTAGACAACATGCGGTTACTTTATGTTCTTCAGAAATGCATTTATATGATCTGGAACACGTTTTCGAAGAAGTTTCAGTACAATTTCACTAATTTTTGAACACAAGTGACCTAATTTGAAATTAAACAAAATAAATTCATTTTTGTCAAAATTGCTCAATGTAATTAAGGTAAATGATTTCTTACTCGGATTTCTTTGGTGCTTCTTTTGTTCTCTTTCTTCGTACTTGTTTCTGCTCTTTTCTAACCACCTGCTTCTTTCTCACCATGTTCCTCAATTATCCACTGCTTTTTTCAGATTTTTTCCTTCAGTTGTTCTTCCTTTCTGAAGAAACGGGGTTGTGCGGTTTGATTTTGATGCCTGATTTTGAATTCCGGCTGTTAATCCTCTTAATTGCTGTTGAAGGGGAATTGAAGGCGGCGTGGACGATTTTTTCGGTGATCGTGGGAAGTTTTCTTCAGTTTTTTCGGCGCAAAAGAACGGTAAGAACATTAATGCCGTGGGTTTAGCTTATGTTATTAGATTAGGGGTATTTTGGTACATGTAGATATATTATGTCCTTATAAGTCCAACAGATTCCTTTATGTCCTTATGAGGTTAATAAGTATAAAAAACTATACTTTTAAGTAATAAACCCAAAAAAATATTCTAAAATGACTTTTGATTATTATTAATGCAAAGTGGTAAAAAAAATGATGAGGGGTAAAAGAAGAAAAATGTAATAAATATTTCATTAGTTATCTAAATGTAATTATATTATGGGACAAAACCAAAAATCTAAATTGGCTTATATTTTTTGATGGAGGTAGGAAATATAATTGTCAGGTTCGGTTCTTGAATACCGATTTTTTATTCGAAATCGAATGTTCTGCACACATTTAACTTAAATTTAATTTACTTATATACGTAAATCTCTTAAGTTAACATCAAAGTTTAATTTGCAGAAGTTAAAACGACTCAGAATCTATATACGTTGAATACAAAATCCAATATTAATTCCATTACAATATTAAATAAATAAAAAAATACAACAATGATCCACCAAAATATTAATAGTCTAAGTTATTACAAAGTTTCTCAAAACTCAAAAGTCCATTCTATTAAAACATTAAAGCTTATCAAAATTCCACGAGGTCACTATTGATAGGACTCGTACACTTCATCAAATTCATCACCTTTTCGAGGTAAAGAACAACATGATAAAAGGTATACACAAACGTATATACTTAGTATATAGTAAAATAATCGAATCTACACATATAATAACATAATTATAGGTCTTAACTATTAAAATCAAAACCAAACCAAGAATCGGGTTGGTTCACTTTTTAGCTAGTTTCATTTTTATAGTTTTCAAAACCATTAAACATTTTGGTTTATAACGATTCAATCGGTCTGATAAAAATGTTGAACACGTTAAAACTTACCAATCGTTTTCCCATCTAGTAGACTAGTACCGAGCCCAATCGGTCCGTACATCTTTATAAATAACTAAGCTAACTCATAGTTAGCGCGGTATACATTGTCCGATTTTATTCTACTTCTGAGACCAAACAATTTAATTTTTTCTTCTTTTGTTAAAAAGAGATGAAACTTTTTATTTAAGGTCCCTAATTTTTACATTTTAAAAAATTGCATCTGAAATGGAATCATAACCGAGTATAAACTATTTCACTCAGGTTTGATTTGACTTAGAGTAGTTATACATCCACTATCCTTTTCACCACAACATTTACATAACACAATCAACACCATACATTTTATTAGGAACCAACATAATAAATAATTTATCACTTTAATCAATAGGATTGAAGCAAGTTGTGGTATGTGTACTACACATTTGTGTAGTGCACATACCATTTCCCCTTGGCTTAACTTGATGAGAAGTTATTGTGTGGTGAGGGAATTTAAAGGTGAAGTGACGAGTGAAACGATCAGAACCACATAGTTTAAATACAGAATAAAACTGTGTGGTGTGGGGGCTGCAACACGGTGTCTCCGCACCGTGTAGAGACACCACACAATAATCTCCTTAACTTGATTGTGGTTTATTTTTAACAAATTAAAAGAAATTACAAACAGAATCCACGGCACACACAATCAAGCCAAACTTGATCTAACGGCTATGGAGACGGCCAACTCATCGATCCACACCCACTACAACAGTCCCTCTTTAAAATTATTCGCGGTTCTCTAAAAAAAATAGAATAAAATTTATTCGCGGTTAAATTTTGAATGGCGCCAAACAAATTTTCCGTATTCCCCCGCCCCAAAAATTTCGTTCCTTCTTCTTAAATACTAATAATACAGGGCTCCCAATTCACCATTCCAGATTCACCGTTTTTGTTCTCAATTACTAGTTCTAGATCGTTCATTCCTGAGTGTTTGAAGCAATGGCGGGTGAGAAAATGGATTCAAAGTCGGAGCCCAACCCGACCCGAGTTAGGAAGAGGGTTGAAGTGGATTCTTCTCCACCTACCTCTTCTGTTGATGCTTCTGCCGGATCTTCTTTGAAACGCGCTAGAGACGGCAGTGCTTTCACTAGATGGTGTGATGCCTTTTACTTTTTCACTTCTGTGTTTAATTTCAAAATTTGGGTGCATAAGTACATGCTTAATCATTTCATTTTTTGTTTTACAGCGAGGGATGCAAAAAAGATGTAGCTGTTGCTTTGATTGGCTTCCATAACTGCAGTCTGGATGCTAAAATCAAGTTGAATCTGGGTGGGTATTCTTCTGCCACCACTTGATTAATGATTTGTATTGCAAAATAGTTTTCTGTGATTCTCGGTGATGGATTCAAATGGGTTTACCGTTTTATTTTAATGATTTTCACACTGTGTGTTTGAATGGATCTGCACTAATTTGATAAATTGAAAGAACCCTTTAATTTCTCTCGTTTCGTTCTCAGAAATGTTATGTTTTATGTGCAGAGGCTCAGGTGGTGGATATGCCTGCTGAGGCTAAGAAAAAGCCTACTGAAAAGTAATTCATCAAATCCTGCTTTGCATTTTCTTGTTTTTTCTGATTTCATGGACACAACTTGAAATTGGGATTTAAATGATTTGTGCAGAAAGAAGGCAAAGTCGACAGATCCAAAATCAAAGAAGGACAAGAAAGCAAAGGATCCAAATGCACCAAAACGTCCACCAACTGCATTCTTTGTGTTCATGGAGGAGTTTAGGAAAACTTTCATGAAGGAAAATCCTGATTGCAAGAAGGTTTCAATCGTGGCTAAAGAGGGTGGTGTGAAATGGAAGTCTTTAAGTGATGAAGAAAAGAAGCCTTATATTGATAAAGCAGCAGAACTGAAAGCAGAGTATGAAAAAAGCTTGGAATCTAATCAAGGTGCTGAAAATGAAAATGAAAATGAAAATGGTGAAAGTGAAGTACCTGATGATGAGGAAAAGCAGGAGAATGTTGATGATGATGAAGAATAGGGAATCAGGGATTGTTGTGTTTCAGCTTGAAATGTTTTATGTTGAATTTCATCTTGAAATGTTTTGGTTACTTCTCTGTACATTTTGTTTCTGAGAATGCTAGCAAAAATGAACCAAGTTTGAAACTTTATTATGACTGCAGTTTCTTGTTTCAAAATTTAGATGAAATCTTATGTTTCTTGAATATCATTTAATGTGAGTTTTTGTTCATTCTTCATTAGGTGTGGGTCATAAAGATTGACACAACTTGATTGATATTATATCATTGATCATTCTATACTGGTTGAGTACTTGAGTTATTCACAACATGGAAAATAAGCTTAACATCATTCATATAACCTTAAATTAAATTGTGTAAGTACTCTGTCAAGACTTACAGAAATGCTCCATTTCTGGACAACTTCACCATTGATGCAGCTTATATGTTGCAAAAGTGTCTTTCTAAAACTCTGGACAACTTCACCATTGATGCAGCTTATAGTCTGCCAATATATAATTTGATTGAATCAAAAAAAAAAAAATCATAACTCCTCGAGTTTAATTTTAAAAACGTTTAAAACGCATTTTTTGAATTGCACCGTAATGATTGATCTGTTTGAAAACTAGTGCTTAGAGCACCTGTAATGGGGCGAGTGGTATGGACAGGGCGGAAAAATTCCTGCCACAGCAAATTATAATATCTTGTAGGAAACTGACAGTTTTACCCTCTCATTGTTTCCATCAAAATACTTCCACATCATTTTAAAAATAAAATTAAAAAAAAAAAAATTCTTCCACCGGCACAGTTCCTCTAGCAAAAAATCTCCGCCTCTTCCTCCCCGCAGATTCACTTCTACCACCGGCACCTTCAGCCTCACCCAACAGCTTACCCTCCACTTTTAACCATCTTCTCCTCCCTTATCATCCAGCAACAACTTTCCCATATCCATAACTTAAATAATGTCTTCCATTTTTAATGGTGTTTTTTTAAGACTTATTTTCAATATCCATCAAATTCACTCTGCTCAAAATTGAACATTTTAATCTTATGAACCACCAAATACAACATCTGATATACTACATCTGAGAAAGAAAAGAAGAAAAATTTTCATAAAAGATAATTGACTGAAGTAGAAGAAGAATCAGATAGGATTATGTGGGGGCAATGGAACCCGAAATCCTTGGCTTCTTGGCATCAATTCCGTCGCAATACTCACTGGAACATGCCATTCATCTTCATCCGAATTTCTCAACTTCTTTCTCAATCAATTTGAAAGCTTCAAGGTCGGTGCCGGACAAAGCTAGAAAGCCCGCTTCACTTTTATCCACCAAAGCTTTGCAAGTCCTAGAGCGATGTAAAGCTTTTGTTCCATGGTCATGGCAGCTCCAAAGGATTGTTCTTCGTCGTGACGGATTGTTTTTTGGTGCTGGGAATTAACCAAGTAATGAGAAATTGATTATCTTCTGGGTTGAAGCCTGCGTAGACTGAAGTGAAAGAGAGCAGGTGTACATTGGGAAGAAGGCAGTTTTTTTTTTTTTTTTTTTTTTTTTTTTTATATAGAAAAGGAAACTAATTTTAGGGTAGAAGAAAAAATAGAGGGTAAAACTGTCAGTTTCCTACAAGATATTATAATTTGCTGTGGCAGGAATTTTTCCGCCCTGGCCATACCACTCGCCCCTGTAATGGCTCTGGCTCTGGCTCTTTTATTGATCCATTTTTCTGACACAATGACTTTTATTTCCCCCAATATCACGTAATGTTTTTTTTATTTTAAAAATCCTTTTTTCACTCGAGTCTTCTGCTTGGGCTTCTAAGGGTATTAGCATCAGAGTCTTTATCTCCATCTTTATCCCTACATGTAGGGAAAAAAATAGGGAAGAAGCAAAAACTCTCCTGCATCAGATACTTTATCCCCACCCTACATTGGGGTGGATGAACAGTGTCACCCCAAATCTGGGGTGACACTGTAGCTATCCTTACATTTTTTTTTTATTTTTTTTTATTTTATGAAACGATTTTTTTTTTCTTCCCTCTGTTGAAATATAGCCATTGGAGTAAAATTTGAATTTAAAAAGTAAGTTTTGAAAAATGTGTGTGTTCAAATATAGCCGTTGGAGTAAAATTTTGAATTTTAAAAATAATTTTGGAAAAATGTGTGTGTTCGAATATAGCCGTTGAAATATAGCCGTTGGAGTAAAATTTGAATTTGAAAAGTTACCTTTGACAAAATTATTTATAGTTAAAAAATGAATATTTTAATGTTGTAAGGATAGAGATAGGGATGCTGATGTAGAGTATTATGAATTTAGTTGCCGTAAAGTAGGGATATGTATTTTTTAATAGTATACGTGAGGATAGGGATAGGGATTCTCATGGGAATACCCTAAGAGCATATGTAGTGGCTCTTTTAGTTGAAATTTTTTCTGACAATATTTGAAAATGGAAAGCCTTTGAAAATAATATTTGGGTAATGACTCAAATTGAGGATGCTCTTCGGTCCAACACTTCGCCCTTGGCCTCGGTACGGAGGAGTGGGAGAAGGCTTCTTTCTTTATTAATAAATTAGTAAATAGACATGAGCCATTACGTCAAAAATGGTACAACTTTAAGAAAGAACATTAAATAATACAATAGTTGTAATGGGCCACCACCTGTATATTGTACTCTCCACGTCTTTTTGGTACGAGACCACTACATATGCTCTAAGACTATCTCCAACGGTAGGAAGTAAAAGCTCCATAAACCTCCATAAACCTTTTAGTAAAGGTTTGTAGCTGTTGGAGAAGAGATGCTGAGTAGGATAGATAAATTTCTAAAGGTTTATGGATATAAACCTTTTCCAAACCACTTTATGTTGTGATGACTTGGCATTTCTTTTTCTTTTTTTTTTTTTTTTTTTTAAGCTCAGCCGACATAATACTCTTTCTTTTTTTTTTTTTCAAATTTCAAACAAGTTTTTGTTATTTTTTTTATATATATATATTTTTATCTACCTCTATATATACAACTTCACCAACACTTATTTATCTCTTTACAACTTCAACAACACTTATTTCTCTTCTCTCCATATATCATGGCAAATAATTATTTTTCAAATTTACTCAATTCCTCAAATGTGGAAGATGATTCACAATCTCCCCAACCTACTTCGAATTTTACTCAGAATTTTCAGTATCCATATTCTCAACCTGCTCTGAATTTTCCATATTTTCAACCTTCACCCAATTTTTCGTATCCAAATGTTCACAATTCAAATGTACCAAATTTCTCTTTTCCATATTCTCCATATCCGCCCTTTCACATGAATCCGCATCCGGCAATGGTGAGTCAATACGCATCCGGATATTGTAATCCAACTATGGGAACATCATCGAATGAACAAAGAAAGGAAAGGGTCGGTGGAACAGAAATTCCAACCTTCTCTACCCAAGAAGGGTTGGAAAACATTGTTCTCGATGATGATGAATCGAACAATCAAGATGAAAGAAAACAAAAATCAAAGTGGAGTATCGTAGAGGAAAAAATGCTTACAAGTGCATTTCTCATCATTTCAACCGATAGCGTGAAAGGTAACTCGCAAAATAATAAGGAGTTTTGGAGAACAAGCACCGAAATGAGGGAGAGACAAAATCAACGAGCAATTTGAAATCTCACTGGTATGCAATTATTAAATTGGTTACTTCGTTTAATCAATTCTTCATTTCAGTCCGAGAACAACGTAAAAGTGGGTGGTCCGATGACCAAATGATTGAAGAAGCACGTGCTCTTTATAAATCAACAACCAATAAACATTTCAAACACGAGCATGTGTGGAGAATGGTGAAAGATGAACCAAAATGGAAAGGTGGATTAACAAGTGAAAAATCATGTAGAAAAAAGACGAGGATATCCGAAGAAGGTGCGTACACATCATCCGACGCTCCCAATGAGATCAACAACGATGATGAATCTGAAATCCGCCCGTTGGGTAGGGATTTCAAAAAGAAAGAGAAAGGAAAAGGAAAAGCAACCGGTTCAAAAATAGATGAAGAAGGAAATGCAATAACTAGTTGGTGTGACGAAGTAGCCGAACCACCGGTACACGCATCTCAAGGCCCTATTGAAGGATTTCAACAATACCTCCGGAGGCATGCAGAACTACGCGACCATGAAGTGCATCAACAACTTCGAGCCGACTTGGTCGAACATATTTGGGAGCGTTTCGGGAATACTAGCAATGAAGATTAATTTAATAGTGTTGGTTGAATGTTTAGTAGTATTTAATTATTTCGTACTTTGTATGATTATGCAAATTCGGGTAAGCCAAGAGTTGGCTAATTTTTAAATTTTATGTTTACGATTTTATTAATAAATAATAATAATAATAATAATAATAATAATAATAATAATAATAATAATAATAATAATAATAATAATAATAATAATAATAATAATATGTTTAATAATATTAGAGTTTAAAAAGAAATATTTAAATTTATGTTAAAAGGTTTATGAGTGGAGAAGAAAATGTTTATAGAGTGATGACGTGACAGGATAAAAGGTTTATGAATGGAGAAGAAAAGATTTATAAACGAAAAGGTTTATAACCGATGACGTGGCACAGTCATAAACCTTTTAAAAGGTTTATGACTGGAGATAGTCTAAGTATAGAAGTTGCAGGAGAATGCTTCACTTCTTCTACTTTAAAATTTTAAATGAGAGGCCATCACCCACATGGACGGACGCAGGATCTCGGGTAGGGGATAAAATTTTAAAGACAAATAAAAAATTTAAAGGGGTCAAACTATATGCATAGTTCAAATATTAGTGTAATTTTTTAGATCAAGTGAGGGAGGGGTGGCAGTTGACCTCCATTGATTGTATGTAGGTCCGCCACTAATTACCCACATTTAATCAAAAATGTTTCATACTTTCTTCCGGCCTGTCACTTCTGTGAGCCGTTAAGCTTTTTCAAAACCTTTTTCTCCCAAAACATTACATGTGCTCTTAGTTGGTGGGATTTAAACACAAAAGTTGCAACTTTACAAACTCTAGCAACCTCCGGTGGTGGCCAAACGGTTTTGCAACTTTATTGACCCATGTTCTTAAAAAATGAGTCAAACACACTCTTCATTCAAAGCTCCACATAAACTCTCAATTTTCTCTCTTCACCAAAGCCAAAAGTTACTGCCAAACAAGTCGAGAAAACTCAACAATCATTTACCTTTTCAAGTCTAGTAAGCATGGATCATGATTTTAGGTTTTTGAAAGATTTTTATTGTTAGAAAACTAGGATTTACCACTCAGTTTCGGTAGATTTTATCAAATTGGAAGAAATAAACGTAGGAAAGCTCAAGAAAATGGAAGAACTTCATTAATGAGGAAGATTGTACATTAATAAGAGGAAAAGAGCAAGCAATGAGGGAAGTTCTTGATCATTTAGAATAAAGGATATACAGACTCAGATTGGGCAGGATGTGAAGACTCTAGGAAATCCATATCAGGCTACATTAGGTTTCTTGGCACTACACCGGTATCATGGAAATCAAAGAAACAAAGCACAATAGCCAAAAGCTCTTCTGAAGCAGAATATAGGACCATGGCCAATGCCACATGTGAGTTGCAATGGCCAGTGTACATCATGAAAGACCTACAAATACTTGTTCCTCTACCCATTTTACTCTTCTGTGACAATGCTAGTGCCATACACAAAGCAAAAAAATCACATTTTCTATGAAAGAACAAAACGCATTGAACTTGACTGCCATATAACTTGACTGCCATATTCTAACAAAGCCACTAGATGCTCCCATTTTTTACTACTTCTTGTCAAAATTGGGGGTCTATTCAGCCTTTACACCATCAAATACATAGCATCTTGAAGTGATTAAAGAAGTTTCAAGTGCAAGAATCCATTCCATCTTCAGCTTGAGGGGGTATTGAATCTTATACACAGCATCTTGAAGTGATTGAAGAAGTTTCAAGTGTCTAAGAAGCATTTCATCGAACACTTCGCTTAAAAATTAGTTATTGGGTAGTTAGGTTAGTTATAATCGTTTTTAGTATGAATCATAGCTCCATATACACCTATATATACTCTATAGGAGCTGAAGATTATCAGTTTATAATTGTAAAAATACGAAATGCTGCTGATTAAAAAATATCTCAAATCTTCATTATCCTTGATCTGAAATTTCTGGTGAAGTACATGTTTGACCTCATCAATTGGAAAGAATTGGTGGCTATTATGTCATCCACATAGACAAGTAGGGCTATGAAATCCTTGCCTAGACCTCTTGTAAACATACTGTGATCATGAGGTGATTGAATGAATCATATCTCTGTTAATGCTTCAGTGAAATTGGAGTTCCATTGCCCGCTAGCCTGTTTTAGGCCATACAAATACTTTGTAAATCTACAAACTTGATTTGTTTTGTTTTGTTTTGAAGACAAGGGGTAGAACCATATAGATTTCTTCATCTAACTCACCATGAAAGAAGGCATTATTCACATCCATTTGGTGTATATGCCATCTTTTAGAAGCTGCAAGGGCTAATAAGGTTTTCATTGTGGTAACCTTTGCTACATGTGAAAAGGTTTCTTGCTAGTCAATACCATATGTTTGTGTGTAGCCTTTTGCTACTAATCTTGCCTTGAACCTCTCTATAGATCCACCAACATGATATTTAACCCTGTATATCCATTTGCAACCAATGATAGTTTTACCAGGAGTTAGAGTCACAATTTTCCAAGTCTTTGTTGCTGTAAAACATCTAACTCTTTTTGCATTGCTTCTTTCCAACATTCATGTTTTATGGCTTGATTATATGTTTTAGGCTCTTGAATAGCATCTGCTGCACAAACAAACTTTCTGATAGTTGTTGGCCAGTTTATCATAAGAGACCACATTTTTGACGGAATGTGGTGATGATCTCCTGGTGGGAAGCACATACTCCTATAGATATGCATGCACATGTCTTTGTCTACCTGACCTCCTTGTTTCATTTTGAGCAATCTGTATAGAAGCAACCGGAACTGTGATAGCAGAATCCTCATTGACAGTTCCAGTGGTTTGAGGATGTTGCAAAATCTCATCTGTTAGAATCTCATAGGGAACAAGAAAGGGCAAATTGGTTTGTGTATCCGTATGTCTAAAATGTAATGAAAAATTATTTTCATAAAATTTTACATCTCTAAACACAAAGATATCCCTAGTTTGCTTGTCAAGTAAAATGTGACCCTTGGTGAATTTAAGAACCCCAAGATAGACACATTGTCTAGACCTAGGATCAAACTTTGCCTTATTGTATACTGGGGTACAAGCATATACAAGGGAACCAAAAACCCTAAGTTCTGTGTAATCAAACTATTTGTCATACAACAAATAATATGGTGTTTTAAGACCAATGACATGAGAAGGAATGGTCACTTATATGAAGATGTCTACATACAACAGTTCACAAGTTCCGTTCATCTCGATCTTCCTCCCCACGTGTGTCGGCTTAAGCGTAGTCTCGATGGTTTACGCAAATCTCCTCGTGATTGGTTCTCTTGCTTCACGGATATTCTCATACGTCTGTATTTCGTACTATTGTTGGTACCCTCTAGTACATTCAGTTTACTAGACCTGGCATTGCCTTTATAGTTCATTCCGTCAACATATTTATGCTCTCACCTACTAATGATCATTGAAAATAATCAAGTGGATTCTTCGGTATCATAAACATACAATCTTTGAGGGACTTTTCCTTCCTCCTCGTTTCCTATTTCCCTGCAAGCTTATATTGATGTTGACTGGGATGCGAATCTTGATACTCTTCGTTTGGATGGTTCCTATTGCATTGTCTTTGGTAATAATATAATCAGTTAGCGCACTAAACAACATCTCATTGTTTCTAAGGGTAGTACTGAAGTTGAGTACAAGGCATTATCTAACACAGTTGCTACACTACAGTGGATGTGCAGTCTCCTTCGTGAGATGTTCATTACGTTTCCTACCCCTCCCATTCTTTGATGTAATATTGTTGGTGCCACGCATCTTATAGCCTATCTTGTTTTTCACAATCTCACCAAGAACATTGAGATTGAATTTCACCATGTTCACGAGCTTGTCGCATCCTAGCAGTTGGTTGTTGAATTCATCACTTCCATGGGTCAATTGGCGGATTTGCTCACCAAACCTTTAGGCAATTCTCACTTTAGCTCATTAAACACCACACTTCATATTCATTCCATTCTCATGACATTACGAGGACGTGTTGAAGAATGTTAAGATTCCAGAATAATCCAGATGTGGTGTATCAATAGTAAGGTCAAGTATTCTTTTATATTATGTATGTTGTACATGTATTAGCCTTTTTTAAATGCATTACAACTCAATGAAATTAATCATTAGTGGTCTCAAAAAGGTACGGGCGTTGGCATGTTGGAAACAAAGAAGAAACCGAGTATGAGGGCATTTCTATGCATTGTACAATGTGAAAACATACACACATGTAACACATCAACCATTTATTTACTGGTAAGTGAGATACGATTGTTACCATAATCCATAAAAGCAATACAATGAAGCATGCAACTCATTAACTATTTATTAATTGAAAAGTGATAACGATCATAAAAGCAATACAATGAAACATGCATTCTAGTTTATGAAGCATGTAACTCATTAACTATTTATTAATTGAAAAGTGATATACGATCATAAAAGCAATACAATGAAACATGCATTCTAGTTTTTAATAGTATAACTCTAACACAAGATCTCAGAATACCAGACTAAAGAAATTCATTGCATATGATGGGTGCACCAAAAAAACTTTCCTCACTGGACAAGCCCCAAGTTGAGGATACCCCAAGAAGTTTGAGGCCATGATTTGTCTTTAGCCTTCATCAGGACAACCCTACCCCAAGCAACCCATCCTTCCCAAGACATCCTCTTGTCCCATGGACTCCCCCATTCCAGAATCAGTCTTAGCCCTCTTTCTGCTTCTTTCTGTGCCTCCTCAAACATCCCTTTCCCCATATAAATCTGCCCCAACACCACATGTGGCTCCCCAACAAATGGGTTCTTCTCAATTGATCCCAAACAAATTTCTCTGCTTCTTCTAATCCTATTTTTTCTGAATTGTATATTGCCTCCCAATACATATCCCTTGCTTCTTTCTGATCTTCAGAATTTAAAATTCTTGTGCAATTCTTGAAAACTGGGGGTATTACAAGCTCAAGTTCTTCATCCCTGCCTGGAATGAACCTTTCATTTCTTGATTTGGTTCGTTCTGTGATGAAAATCTCTTCTTCTCTCACAATTAAGTTGTATAAGGCGCCCATTCTTGATATGGAGCTAAGCCAGAGCCCCGGCTTCCCGTCGCCGGGCCACAATGCCGTGAAATTGTTGCCGGCGAATTCGAGACGCCCATTTGAGTTATTGAACAACTGGTCTTGCCAGCCAAAGAGCTGATCGCTGAAATCAGCCATCGTCATGAGAAGGAAAGTCGCAGCTAATCTCCTGGAAACCAATACATCTTCTCCGCTCTTTATGTGCTTCACCGTGATGCCTCCGGCGGGAAGAAGTGACTGGATTTTCTTCCTCCACGGTTCTTCTTCATTAAACAGACCCTTTTCCTTGGCGTTATAGAGAGAGATTTCGGATTGATTAAGATGGTCCACGAGTTCTGAATCAGCGTAATTGAACAACAGATCGTCGTGAATCAAACTCTGACGGGGGACGATACAGAACATATGAATCAACCGTTCAGCAGCCTCGCCGACGTGGCCACGGACGGTGTCTCTACCGGTAGAGGGATCAAATATAGCAAGATTGACATAGGAATTGGAGTAAGCAGAATGGAAAAGGCCACAAAGACAAACGGAATCAGGAGTATTCCAAATCTTGAGAATACGGTAGATATCAACGAGGTGTTGAAGGAAGCTACCGTGTTTGTGCCAACACTCACCGGCGCCGACAGAACGCAAAACGGAGACGAGGGTAGGAAGATTTTCGTCTATTTTTTCGAGTTCTTCACGGAGGAAAGGACGAGCGAGGTCTAGTAAACGAGAGAGATGGTGAGAATCATCATTACTAGTAGCAGGAATTAGTAGAGAAGAAGGCATAATGCTGAATTGCTGATAATCACTGAAAGCCCTTTATTGTTTTTTTTTTGAAGATTGGAAATTTGAGTGAGGAGGAAGAAGATGACTCTTGAGGTGAGGTGAAGAAGTTAGAGAAGTAAATGGGTGTGATACGACTCTATCTACTACAATCTAGATATATGTGTGGACTGTGCATGCATCCTCCAAAATGTATATATCCTTCAAAATGTATATATATATATTAGTTAATCGTACGTATTTAAAAAAATGTCAGGATTTTAGGATTATAAAAAAAGATTTTAGTTAACAAGGACATTTCATTAGCGAAAGTGAAAATGATAGTGAATTTGAAATTGAATTACGTTGGTTTTGTGCTTAAAATCAACGTAATTCATTTTCAAATTCATCACATTCACATTCAATTTCACTAGCGTAATGTCATTTTTGACAATTTTTTTTTTCTTATAGTCCTAAAATCCTGACATCTTTCATATTATGACCTTTATGACCTTTATCCCATATATATATATATGGTGGTCCTAGACCACCATGTCATACTTGTTCTACCAATAAGATTTTTTAAAGGATGGGTAAAATTAAAAAAATGACATTTATATTATACATAGTCGGGACTTATGTGTTTTTTCGATTTCCTATTGGTCATGGATCATCAAATTGGTCCAGCAAACAAGATCAGTTCTTGTGCACTGATCCCTTATGTGCATTTTCAGCCTTAAAAACCCAAAAAAAAAAAAAAAACCCAACTCCTTGAATACACTAGTGTGAACATCATACACATGAGGGGATCCAATCTCCTTACTCCAGGATCATAGTAAAATTTTCAATATATATATTCATTTATCAACTGTGATATATTTTAAATTTTTTTGAGGGGACATTTAGATAATATTTAAATATAAAAACATCTGTAACATTATATGTGAAAATGAGAAAATTTCACCAAATTCTTTTTTTTTCATCATATACACATCCAATTTTATATCATTGAATCATTATTAATGTCAGAGTATCAGAAACTAGGTCGGAACTCGGAATGTGACGATTGTGGTATGATAATAGAGAACACGAAAAAAATTAAAAAAATTAGTGAAATTTGATCATTTTGTAGTTATTAATTAATAGATATAAGTGTTTAAGAAAATTAATAAAAGCTAAATTGTTCGGCTGTTTACGTCAGACCTGATCCTTTAAAAAAAGATGACAGTTGGAATTAAATTTTTAAGCTTAGTGAGAATATGGATCTTCCTTGGCTTGTTAGAGCGAGAGTAATGGTGATCGGGAGATAAGGCTATTTATTGATTGATGTTGTTTGGGTGATGTGGAGAAAGATAAGTGGAGGATAAATGTAGAAGAGTTGTGGGGATAATTTGTGTGTGATGTGATGTTGTAATGGTGATAATATAGAAGGATTGTAGAGATTAATTTGTGTGTGATGTGATGTTGTAATGATATAATCTATTGATTAAAATAATATTTAATAATAATAGCATGCTTTTTGACACTTTTTAGATGGAGTAGTGATACATCCACTACTTATTCTATCACAACATCTTACACAACACAATCAACACCACACATTTTGTTGGGACCCATCACAATAAATAATTAATCACTTTAATCAATGGATACCAAGCTGTAGTGGATATGTGCACTACACATTTGTGTAGTGCACATATCATTTTCCTTTTAGATGTATTGTCTAGAAGGTAGTCTCAAAAGAGACAATAGTATAGAGAAGGATACAAAAAAACTCTCTAATTTCCTTCCATTATTTCATATGTTATCTAATTTCATTGTCTATGAAAAAATAATTTGGCTACAACCCATCCACTACTGCTGCTCTTAGGGCACTCCCAGCAGAGTCCCTAAATTTTATCCCTAAAATAATATAAAATAATACATATCCTTATTTTACAACATCTCAATTCAAAAACCTTTACAAGAGCATCTCTATCTTTATTCCTATAGCATTTCAAATAATATTAAATAATACATATTCTACCTCACAACCCTATTTATACACATTAAATATTTATTATTTAACTCTAGCAGCATCCCTATCCTTATCCCTATAATTTTTAACAATTAAATATGTTTATGGCAGTGAATAGTGCATCCCCACAAGTAGGGATGCACTGTTCATATCCCTAAAAATAAATAAGGATAGAGACTCTGCTGTAGGAGCTATTTGAGGCAAAACTCTGTTTTTTATCTTCATTTTAGAGATAGAACACCGTATATGGCTTCTGCTGGAAGTGCCCTTAAGGGAGATTTAATGATATTTATGATCCAAAGGAAAAAAAAGGTGGCAAATTTCCGTCGGTAAGAAGAATGGATATCTTTAATCACAACACTAGCGGATGCGGCTTATGGACCTTGGTTTTGTGGGTCCTCCGTACACTTGGAGTAATAATAGAGGTTGCCCTCATCACATTCAACAACATCTAGGCAGAGCTCTTTAGGGGTGTAAACGATCCGAATCAAATAGAGTATTTACTTATCGAGTCGAGTAATCTCTTAAAACAATGATTAGAGGTGTAAACGAGTTGAGTTGAACCGTGTATTACTCTAAACGAGTCGAGCAATTTAAAATATTCTCGAGCTCGAGTTCGAACACGAGTATTTCGAACTCGAGCTCGAGCCGAGATTCAAGGAAGTTTTAAGAATTCGAGCCGAGTTCAAGTTTTTCATTGAGTTTATCGAGCCTAATATGTTTCGAAACTTAACTAAAAACTAATTCGAATTATTACTTGATAATAACAAAAAATATCATTTCAACCCATTACGATATGATTTTTTAAAGATGAAAATAATATTTTATTCTGTATCAAACAATGTATTTAATACGATGTATTTGATAAACCACAAGATACAAATGATATGAAATCAATGAAAAGTTTTATATTTTATACATTAACTATAAATATAAAGATACACAAATATCTAATAATAACATATATGTATGTATACAGGTATAGATATACATATTGGAGCTTGAAGCTCGCGAGTAGTCGAGTCGAGTATTGCATTGCTCGAGTATTGTTCGTTTAATCTTCGAGTCGAGTCAATTTTTGGATCGAGTCGATCTCGAGCTACTCACGAGTAGCTTGGCTCGGTTACAGCACTTATAGTGATGCTTGAACTCGGCTAAAAAAAACTGCTTGACATCGGTTCGATACATATTAATCATATTCGAGTTCGGCTCGATTATGCTCGGAAAAAATCGAGCACTTTCAAACCGGAGCTTGAGCTCAAGCATCTCGAAAAAATGGTACAAATGCTAAGATATGTACGTAAAATATTAAGTCCAACATAGCATATTAATAAGAAATATTATATATTTTAACATAATATAAAAATGCTCGATAATGCTCGCGAGAATGTCTAGTCAAGCATTAAATTTTTTCGAGCTTGGCTCGTTAATTATGATGAACTGCTCGAGTTCAATTAAAACCATATTCGAGCGAGTATTTAACAAGACGAGTGTCGAGCGGCTCGGATCGTTTACACCCCTAAAGCTCTCGCTAATCCTGACTGGAGAGCCACTTTTCATGAAGCTAAGGTGATTTATCTACCTAAGGTAGTTTCTGACCATAATCCTCTTCTTATTGATTGTTGGCCGTTTAGAAATAATAGACTTAATCGCCCTTTTAGTTTTGAATTTGCCTGGATTTGCTATCCTGATTTTGAGTAGGTAGTTAAAAATAGTTGGGGCTGAGATGCTGATATTAATACTTATGTTTCTTTATCTAAGCTTAGTAGTTCTTTGAAAAATTGGAACATGAATGTCCCTTAGCTATGCTCATAAGTCATAATCCTTTCTTGTTTGATCTTCGAAAAAGTCTTAGTGATGAGTATAAGAATGTCCTTGAGCAGGAAGAGCTTTTATGGTACCAAAAATCGAGATTCGATTGGATTCAATATGGTGATTGAAACACTCGTTTCTTACATGTTAGGGTTCTTGGGTTTTTGACATAATTACTTTTTTTATTTATAAATATTTTCTTTTTCTTCTTCTTTACGGATACAAAAGGTTACACATACACTCATTATGCCACTAACGGGCCTCGAACCCTGGTCTCCAGGTCAGGGTATAGTGTAGCTAACCGCTCGGCCGATGTACCGAGTACAAATAAAATAAAATCTTTACATAATTACTTTGCATAATATGATTTTCTCCTTTTTTTTAAGACTCTTTTCTCTTTTGAGGGCCAATTTGACCAATTTCCTGTTCTGCCTACACCTAAGCTAAAAAATAGCCAAATGGATTTTCTAACTTCTCCTCTTTCGAGTCTTGAAATTTCTAAGGTTGCTTTTTCTTTAAAGCCTCATAAAATGTTATAAAACTGATGGAGATAACTTCAGATGCAAGAAACAGAACAGAAGCAATCAAACATAAACAATCAAAAGGAGATAACAGAAACAAGAAGAACACAGATTTAACGTGGAAAACCTCTCAGTGGGAGAGGTAAAAAACCACGGGCAGAAAAGAGATATTTTATTATGCACCGAATTTTACGATTTCAACACACGCAGATAATGAGACAAGAAGCGTATTTATAGGCACAAATCCCTAAACCCAGCCGCCAGGAATCTTTGTCGATGCACCATAAATACCCCTACACGTGTCCTCCTTTTAATGACACCGTATAGCCGTCACATAACGAATTTGCGGATGTGGGACCCCGCGTATTCAAGTACTCGGCGGACTATCACCCTGCCGATAGTCACCCCGCCGACAAAAGCTCGGTAGACTCCACCCTGCGGAAGCACGGAATTGAACACACTTCTCAATTTGTCCATCACACAAGCGAGTCTTCGATTGATTCCACCGGATGTAGAGTTTAAGTCACTTTACCGACAAATCTCCACATTGACTTCAACTCTCCCAGAGTCAAGGCGATTGCATAACCGGATGTACTTGTACCGGATGCATTCGTCAATGCCGGATGTACTTGTACCGGACTATCTCCACAAAGCATCCACTCCACCGATCCGCCCTCGGTAGAGTTTCCGAAAGCATTATAAGCTTTGAATATTCGGTAAGTCCGGCAAAGCCGGAACTTACTCGTCGGGCGGTTTAGTGAACATATCGACGGGGATTCTCCTTTGTGCCAATCTTCTTCACCACAACCCTCTTCTCATTCCTCAAGAAATGATACACGACATCAATATGCTTGGTTCTCTCTCATGATGAACTCCGATCCTTGGCTAAACATATTGCACTAAGACTGTCACAATATATATCGGCGATCCCGATGCAACCCCAAATCACCGACTAGCCCCTTCAACCGGATACCCTCCTTACCGCTTCGGTAAGAGCCATATATTCGCTTCGGTAGTTGATAAGGCTACCGTAGCATGAAGAGTAGCTTTCCGGTGAGTACCGCATTTCCCAATGTAAACACATAACCGAGTCATTGATCTTCTTGTCAACATCACTGCATAATCGCATCACGGTAACCCGTGAGCGGACCCGTATCACCTCCATAAATGAGACCAATATCAGCTGTACCTCTCAGGTACCTGAATATCCTTTTAACAGCTTTCCAGTGTTCCTTTCCAGGTTGAGCCATAAACCTGCTGACAACACTAACTGCCTGAGCCAGATCAGGCCTAGTGCATACCATGGCATACATCAGACTACCAACTGCACTAGCATATGGAAATTTTGACATATATTCCTTCTCTTCAGCTGACTGTGAAGCATAAACAGACAAATGAACATTTGATGCCATAGGAGTATCTATTGGTTTTGCGACGGACATCCCAAACTTGGCCAATATCTTCACGCACATAACCCCGCCGAGACAAGAACAACTTCTTCCGACTCCTATCTCTCCGAGATCTCCATCCCCAAGATTTTCTTGGCCGCACCCAAATCCTTCATTTCAAATTCGACCGAGAAGGTTCTTGATTTTGAACATCGACTTCATTCTTTGCGGCTATCGGCATGTCATCCACATACGGGACAAGATAGATATATGATCCATCTTTCAAACAGATCGAAGTAAACACAACGATCATATGGACTTCGTTGTAACCCATTTGTTGAAGCATGAAGCTGTCAAACCTTTTATACCACCGCCTTGGAGCTTGCTTCAAACCATACAATGATTTCTTCAACTTGCAAACATAGTTTTCTTTGCCAGGAACTTGAAAACCCTCAGGCTGTGTCATGTATATCTCCTTATCCACCTCACCATGTAGAAAAGCAGTTTTCACATCCAATTGCTCAAGTTCCAGATCTTGCTGTGCCACCATTGCTAGTAACACCCTGATTGAAGTGTGTCTGACCACCTTGGTGAAAATATTTCATCAAAGTCAACCCCTTCCTTTTGACGGAATCCTCTTGCAACCAAACGTGCCTTATACTTGACCCCTTCGCCTTAGTTATTCCTTCCTTTTTCTTGAAAATCCATTTACAAGTCACAACTCCCTTGTCAGTAGGTTGTTTGACCAATTCCCAAGTCTGATTCTTCAATAATGACTCCATTTCATCTCCCATGGCCGCATGCCACCGAGATGCTTCTATACATGTCATCGCTTCCCCGTGAGTAGTAGGTTCGGCAACCTCTACCTCTTCAAAGCAACTCCGGAGTGCATATCCAGCCAAATCATCATATCCATATCTCCTTGGAGGTATCCCAACATTAGATCTTCTAGGCACCGCCGGCGCCTAGACTCGCCGATCAATGTTTGTATGACGCCCGCCGAGGTTTTTGCGGGCCGGCTTGGATCGGATTCTCGGTTCATTATCCGGATCGGTATAGTGTTGATTTGGATCCACCGATTGTTGCATATCGGTAGACTCCACCGAAGCTCCTTTGTTTCTCAACACTATCGATTCAAGATCGGTTTCGGACTCGTAGACCTCTCCACCGATGAGTTTAACATAGAATTTTCATCAAACACAACGTCCCCGTCGAGGATTACTGCGGACTCTCGCCGATGACCAAATCCTATATCCTTTCACTCCATCACCATACCCCACAAACACTCCCTTCTTGGTTCTTGGCTCCAACTTCCCTTCACTAACATGATAGTAAGCCGTACTTCCAAAAACCCTTAGAACCGAGTAGTCGCGGGCTTGCCGACCACATCTCAAATGGTGTCTTGAGATTGATTCCTGTGTGAGGACTCCGTTGATTAAGTAGCAAGTCGTCTTAACGACCCGCCCAAAATCTCCTTGATAAGCCGACTTGAGAAAGCATACACCTTGCCCTCTCCGGTAGAGTTTGATTCATCCTTTCGCCTACACCATTCTCGCCGAGGTGTATTCCTTACGATATGATGTCCGGCAATACCCTCGGTTTGCACGAGAATGAATCAAAATCCGTCCGAGAATTCTAGACCATTATACGTACGAAGCTTCTTGATTTTCTTGCCTAACTCGGTTCTCCACTAGGGCCTTCCACTGCTTGAAGTTACTGAATGCATCACTTTTGTTCTTCATCATCACCACCCAAGTCATCCTTGAATAGTCATCTATGAATGACACAAAATATCTGTGACCACCCAATGACTCAACTCTTGATGGACCCCAGCAGTCTGAATGGATATAATCAAGTGTTGCCTTTGTATTGTGCAACCCTGCTGAGAATTTACTTCTATGCAACTTCCCAAACACACAATGTTCACAAAAGTCCAGATTCTTGACCTTATATCCCCCAAGAAAACCTGCTGAAGAAAGAACATGCATACCCCTTTCACCCATGTGACCAAGTCTCATGTGCCACAGTGAGTCTCTTTGAGCCGGTGAAGCTGGCGAGGATGCAACGACGGCGGTGCGGATACGATAGATCCTTGTAATATATACAAGGTTCCCTCTTGATGCCTTTGAGGACTACAATCGAATCTTTGAAGACATTCAAACCGTCCACCTTCACCCTTGAAATTGAACCCCTTGTCGTCAGTGGGCGAGAGATACCAAGTTCTTGGTCATCCGTGGAACATGTCTTACATCTTTTAGTGTACAAAACTTACCATCCTCTCGTCCTTAACTTTACCGAGCCAATTCCCACAACTTTGCAAACCTTGCTTGTTGGCCATATAGATTTGACCACCATCTATCCGCTCATAAGTAGAAAACCACTCCCCTGTTTGGACAAATATGGTAGGATGCTCCAGAATCAAGTATCCACACATCATTGTGGTGTGTAGAATCTCCGCAACTAGAACCAGATCCTCATCGATTGCTCGGTAGCCAAAGGCCGCCGTGCCGAATTGCCTTCTGCTTGTTTCTTCTTCCTTGGACAATTGGACTTCCAATGTCCCCGCTCTTTACTGAGTAATTACGTACATCGGTAGACTTAGGACCTTTGGACACCGACTTCTTTTTCTTCTTCTCGTCCATATCCTTTTCCACTATTCTTCGCTAGCTACTAGCCCGACACGGCTATCTGTCCAAGACGGCCTTGTGTCTAAGCTCCCCGGCATGTAAGGCGGACCTCACATCCTCTAAAGCTATCGTATCCTTTCCAACTATGAAAGAGCGCACAAAGTTTTCATATGATGCCGGTAATGACACCAACGGGATTAGGGGCCGCATCTTCATCTTAAATTTTAACATCAATATTCCTTAAATCAAGCAATATTGTGTTCAGCTGGTCCAGATGTTCCCTCAGTGGACTCCCTTCATGCATCTTCAAACTGAACAACCTCTGTTTCAACAACAACTTGTTGGTCAGTGACTTGGTCATATACAGGCTTTCAAGCTTTTTCCACAACTTGGCTGCGGTGTCTTCCTCAGCAACCTCAGTGATAACATCATCAGATAAGCACAACATGATGGTTGAATGTGCTTTCTCTTCCAGATCGGCATAATCGCCGCACTTGTGTTTGGTTTGTCGGATAAAGGATTCCACAAACCCCGCTCGTTTCAACAATGCACGCATCTTGATTTGCCACGGACCAAAAGCTGTTCCTTCCCGTAAATTTATCGATTTTTACGTTTACCGCCGACATCTTTTCTTGCTAAAGATCACAACTTTATCACAGATCCTAGCACCTTGTCGAAGGCCTTGGTGAAGATGAAGTTGATCGTACGGATCGTTTTCTCCAAAAACCTTTCTCTCGATACCACTTGTTATAAAGCGATGGAGATAACTTCGATGCAAGAAACGAAACGAAGCAATCAAACATAAACAATCAAAAGGAGATAACAGAAACAAGAAGAACACAGATTTAACGTGGAAAACCTCTCAGTGGGAGAGTTAAAAAACCACGGGCAGAAAAGAGATATTTTATTATGCACTGAATTTTACAGATTTCAACACACGCAGAGATAATGAGACAACAACTCGTATTTATAGGCACAAATCCCTAAACCCTAGCCGCCGGGAATCTTTGTCCGATGCACCATAAATACCCCTACACGTGTCCTCCTTTTAATGACACCGTATAAGCGTCACATAACGAATTTGCGGATGTGGGACCCCGTCGTATTCAAGTACTCGGACGGACTATCACCCCGCCGATAGTCACCCCGCCGACGAAGCTCGCAGACTCCACCCTACTGAAGCACAGAATTGAACACACTTCTCAGCTGTCCATCACACAACTGAGTCTTCAGATTGATTCCACCAGATGTAGAGTTTAAGTCACTTTACCGACATAAAAGTCCGGGGCCGGATGATTTTCAAACTTTATTCTTTCAAAAAATTCGGCTGCATGTTATAGGTCAGAAGATCACTAGAGAGGTTAGTGATATGTTTTCTTCTTGAGTTATTAAGGAAGGTCTTGATGATACTTTTATTGCTTTGATTCCTAAACTCGATATTCCTAAAAGGGTTTGTCATTATAGGCCCATTTTCTTATGTAATGTGGTGTATAAATTAAAATTCTTACCAAGTGTTTGGCTTTGAGAATGAAAAAGTTTGTGCCCCTTCTCGTTAGTCCTCTTCAGAGTGGTTTCATCCCTCACCGCCAGGCTAAAGATAATATCTTGATTACTCAAGAAATTCTTTATAAAGCCAAATCCTCTAAAGCCAAAAGTAAGGGTGTAACTGATCCAAACCGAATCAAACATTTACTTATCGAGTCGAGCGATCTTAAAAAATAATGATGCTTGAACTCGGCTCGAGTTCATTCGATCATGAAAAAGAAAGATGTTTGAGTTTGGCTCGTTTCACGAGCGAGTGTTGAGCCGCTCGAGAGCGGCTCAACTCGTTTTACACCCCTAGCCAAAAGAGGCTATTTTATTTTCTAAATTGACCTTGAAAAGACTTATGACAAAGTTAACTGGTTGCTTTTAGGGCATATGCTTACGAATTGTGGGGATGTTGGTATCAAAACATTCCTTGTTGTGCGGTGATTAAAAGTCTCTACTACAGTACAAACGACGGATAGATTAGCCGAAATTAAGAAGATTGTCTTCTTCCTCTTCTTTAATCCCAAATCCCCAACGTTCTAACTTATGATCTTTTTTTTAATATAACCGGCGTATATATATGGGAGTTCAGGGGATGAGAGTTTCTTTTATTTACTTATTAAGCCAATTAATTTCCATTTTAATTAATTAAAGGAAATATTAATTAACTCCTTTTGTTTTTACTCTTTTACCATTTCAAAAACTTGGGGCATTACATATTTTCTGTACATCAAATTCTCTATTATTTTCAAATTTAGCATATTATTTTAATTTTTATTTTGGAAAAAAATTTAGCATAATATTGAATCCGATTATAACAAACCCTATTGCAATGATAATGCAGTATAACCTCGATAAATAAATATCTTTAGAACCGGAGAAAATTATTTATTTGGCGAGATTATTCATTTATCGTATCGAACATTTATTTAGCCCCTTTGTCCAAGTCGGGACCGGAGAAAATTATTGACTTGGAGAAAATTATTCATTTAATGAGGTTATTCATTTATCAAATATTTATTTATCGAGGTTATACTATACTATTATTATGAAGTTTGTATCGTTAAAAATTCGAGTTATAACTTATAAGTATTTGAGTTCTAGTTAGCGGAATTGCATTGCATAAATAAATAAAAAAAACTGAAATATATACACATAATTACAACATATGAACTGAAATATATACCCATAATTACAACATATGACACGATATATACATAACATACGTTAGAGAAAAATATGACCAATTTTCTAAATAAATATATAAGAAAATGACATGATATATCCGTGAATGAAACAAATACATGAAAACCTATGACATGATACATAACTGACATATACAATAAAGATCATGAGCCGTTTTACTTTATACTAATGATAGTATCACGAGTTGAATTAGTTGACATATACAATAAAGAAAATGAGCCGTTTATTTTCTGAAAGAGTTTTTGATCGGATCTTAAAATTGAGTAAAAAGCAGACTCTACAAACACATTCCGAATCAATTTCAATTAGTTGGATCAGTTAGTCCGGCCGAATACCTAAGGCTTTAAGAAAAAGGGAAGAAAAAAAATCACTGTTTCCCCTCAACCAAAAAAAAAAAAAAATTTGTTTAGTATAGTAATATTCTCAACAAAAAAATATAGTAATATTGATGGGTAGATGATTCGAGATAATTATTATAAAAAAAGATAAAAATTACTCTCTCCGTTCCTAATTATTGGACCGGATCACCAGCTTTTGAATACCAATTTCTCCCCTACTTTGTGTGTTCTCTCTCCCCGATTGGAATGGACTGACATGATTTCATCACGTCGCCTAAAGCTGGGTGGAAGCCGGGATTCAAAAGCCGAGGATCCGGAGTACTTTCCGCTTTTTAATATTACTTTCCAGCTTTCTAGGTTCATTCAACCTATCAATATTTCATATTCATTACACCACTACACTTATCAATATTTTTTTTAGAATACTTATTTCTTTAATCTGTATGTTTTTCTCAAACGCAACATATAATTAGAAACGGAGGGAGTAATATGTATATATGACTTCATTTTGATATATAATCTTTAAATGAATCAGTTGAATGTGACGAGGTGTGGGCGTATGCCTGGATGCAGAAAAAAAGGATCAAAGAGATAAGAAAGAAAGAAAGAAACGGCAGGAAAGATTCTATCAACTATACCCAAGATGATATAGTAGTACTCAAGATAAGGATGACCACTTTTGTAGAGAAAATATAATTTCAGGTGGTTTTAACATCCTTTATTTTTTTTAGGTCGAGTTAGATCTGACATTTTTCTTAAATCTTCCGTGAAAAAATTCAACTTCGTCCGGGAGAAATTCAACGAGCTCGTGGAATTTTCCCCAGGGCGAAGTTGAATTTTTCCATGAGGGACTTAAGAAAAATGTTATATCTGACTAGACCTGAAATGAATTAAAGGTTGTTAAAACGACCTGATCTTATAATTTCTCACTTTTGTACAGGAAAAAAAGTCTCATTTATTGGACACAGTAATGACAATAAAGGTTTTTTTTTCCCACATAAATCAACTACCGTTACTTAATACTTTCCTGTCACAAAAATATAAGTCATTTTAATTTTGAAGGCATAAGTCAAAATTCCTTAAACAACCATTGCAAGTTTGCAACAACAAATCGACTAAGAATTTGGTATTACAAAGTGCTGAATCTAGAACGATATATGCTGGATAGCCCATGCCGAAGATGCAATATTCTACTATAGATTTATTCGCAGCAAAGTGAGAAGAGGAGGATTGAACTACTCATTAAGTCCTTGATTAATAGGCCTTTGGTGAAGATGTTTTCCGGTCTAGATCTCCTTCACAGTAAAAATTCAATAGACGCATTGTTAGTTGAGGGTGACTTGATTTCTGCGTCTAAATCTGTCAAAACCGACAATCTGAAAACTCAGTTGAACTGGTGTTCAGCTAATGTGTTCAAGTCTGGGAAGGTCAGCAGAACTTGTTCAGCTGAGTTCTATGTTCAGCCGAGTTGGTATGAGTTCTATGTTCAGCCGAGTTGGTAGTAGCTGAAGTCTGGTGAGCACATCTGAGTTAGATTTAAATCTGAAGTCTGGTTACATCTGGTGCTTTTCACCTGAGCTATGGGAAAATCACATCCGGGATATTTCAGGAAAATACACAGTTGGACATTATGGCGGCTATGGTTTAATTTCCAAGGTTATATAACCGCATTTATTTTAACATTCAAACATGTATCTTGTAAGTTTATGTGAATAATAATACTCTCTCCGTCCCAATTTGTTTGGGACATTTTGGAACTCTAAAGATTTAATGAGACATCATTTATTGACTTATCTAGTCATTAAAAACATGGCAACTTTACAATTATATCCTTTTTTTTTATTATGCTTAATAAATGAGTTATGTGGGCATTTTAGGAATTTAAGAAGATTTTTTTTGTTTAAATATTAATTATGGGACTTGTTTTGGGACATCCATAAAAGAAATAAGTCCCAAACAATTTGGGACGGAGGGAGTATCTTCTTTCTGTCTGTGGAGTAGTCGGCTCATTGTCGAAATCACGTTAAATCAATGTGTTCTTCTTTGTTTTTGTCCTTGTGTGTTTGTTTACGTTAGTTAATTCTGTTATTATGAGACTTGCAATCTGTTACAACAAACTGGTATCAGAGCAAAGGTTTCTCTGAATTTCCGCAGTCAGAGCAGGGTTGAACGTGTTAGGAAATCAACTAGTCTACGTAGCGGAATTTAAAAAATTGATTTCCGATCCCAATATCGACTTCTTTAAATACAATAAACACGTTAAGTAGTTGACAGTGATTACCTTGCTTGATCTAATAGATCGACGCTTTGACCGTCAATGGAGAGTAGTAGTGCACGCAAGCCGTCCACGTGTCCGGCATTTATCGATATCCACACGAGCACCTTGCCGGAATCCTCCTTGAATAGCTATTAGAAAAATCCAGTTGCTAGACCGGCATTTTCTCTTTCTCTCTCTCTCTCTCTCTCTCTCTCTAAATCTCTCTCTGAGAAGCTCTCAGTTTATTTGTAAATTAGAACTCTTCTAATTGTCATGTACAAAAGAGCTAGTCAACTCCTTTCTTATATAGGGAGAGTGGCGCCCCAGATGATCCCAAACTGATTGGGAGAAACTTTCTAGTAGATTGATGAGAAAGAAAACATTTTACTAATAAAATAAGGAAAATATATTAATCGATTTATCTCATTTAATTTAATATCTTATATTAAATAAATCCAATATATTATCAATATCTAATATTGACTATCTATATCTTATTACCATACTCTATTTTTCACAAATCTATTAATATTCAATATTAATATATGATAATATCATTAATTAAATTGCACAATCCAAGTGTATCTTATACACTATATCCTGCGCTCCATGTGCCAAAATTGGCATCCGGAATATTCTTTAATTTATCAATATAATTAATATCTTGTATTTAATTTATTCATAATAAATAAATACCGTCATATTAATTCCATCACTATAACACTTTATAGTCGAGATAAACTTTCCTTATTTGGTTATCACTATAACCGCATTTTAATCCGGCTAGATGTTCTTATGTGTGTGACCCGATAGGCTTCCGAATATGTTGGCGGTGATGAGAGTCAACTTTACTATGCTTTGGTGCATGTTTTAACCCCCATTTATGACACTTTTGGCTTGTATTGGGTAGTTTTAGACCATTTATAGGGCAAAATGCATTGCACACTCACTTTGAGGCAAACCGTCAAATAGATGGAAAACCTCACTATTTTACGGTATTTTGACCGTTTTCGAGCCCTAGTTATCTTGCGGAGTTATGCTTGGTATGTGTTTGAATGTTGTATGCAGGATCTAGGTGAGTTATGAGCCCGGAAGACAAGGCATGAGACTTAGAGTGGCATAACCGAAGCCCGGGGATGGAAACGGATCAAATATAGTGGATGTTTTCGCCTTACATTCACTTTATCTGCAATTTGAGCTATCTTTGAGCCATTTTCTGGACTTTTGGTCTTCATCAAAGTTGTAGACAATTGAATGAGATTTCCAACGCACTTTGAATCACTCAAATCGGAGCTCTACACGCAAATATATCTCCAAATTACTGAAGGTCATCAATGCTGACAGGGCAATGCGCACGCATTGAATTCTATGCCTACGCATTCCTGGAGCAGAAAGTCGAATTTTGCTGAATTTTGAGCAATGCGTACGCATTCGGACGTTTTTGGGCACCTATATATTCATTTTTACTCAGATTTTCAGGAATTCTTCACTCCCTTAGAATCATAACTTGTATATAGCTCGACCCCTTCCCTTTTAGCTCTTCTAAACTCTTTCTTACTTTAATCTCTCTTAGATTAGACTTAAATTAGCTTAGATTGTTAGCTATACTCTTGGATTTTGGTGTCTTTTGGATCTTCTTCTTCCCCAAAGTAACATGGGTGTTGTTGAAGATTGAAGAAACATCATCCTCTTCAAATTTTGGTAATTAATTCTAGTTCTCTTTCTCTTTTATGGCTTTAATCCTTTCTTTGATTTCTATTGCTTGTTTGATTATGAGTAGCTAAACATATCATAGCTAAATCATGTGAAAGTTGAAGAAATCACCCTCTAGTTGATGAAATTGGGAATGGGTAGTGTTTAATTGTTGTTATATTGACGAATTCATGTCTTAAAACTTGTTCTTAATGCTTGAATTAGCTTGTACACCTAGTTCATGAACTCACACACCACTTTTATAAATGTATGTTGCGAAGGGGTGTGGGAAAATGGGTTTTAAGATCATTCCTTATAATCAACTGAGTTGTTTAGATTGGTTAGGGAGTGAGGTTCAATCGGTTGTGGAATCGGGCAACTCTAGCACGTTAATTTTGTTTCGGTCAGTTAAATCCTTAAAGGCGGACAGTTGAACCGGGCAAAGGGTGTTCGATTGTTGTATGGCGTCGTACACTAGCTTAGGAGTTTGCACCCATGAATGAGTCGATATAAGTAGAGGTTGGTAGGTTGGTTAATCCCATTCCCGAATAATCAATTAGAGGGGCGAGAGTAGTCAATTGGATCATGGTTTGGCTATGTATCTTTCTATCTTTAGTATCTTTAGTTTACATTTCGTTTTAGTGTAATTAAACTTGAAACATCTTGGTTAACCTAAACTAAGTCCAAAAATGACTTTGGTATTCGATAAATTCCTCGTGGGATACGACCTTGCTCTCCACTATAGTACTTCCGACCCGGCACCCTGCCGGTTAAGGTTGGTCGTTACTATTTTGGTCATCAAGTTTTCTGGCGCCGTTGCCGGGGAATCATATCGATATCTCATAAGTCTTTTGAAGACTTAGGCTTAGGTTGTTTTTTTTTCTTTTGTTTTTTTTCTTGATGTTGGATTTTTGTTGAAAAGTCACACCATCTATTGCGGTAGTGGTGGTGCCTAGATACCTTGATTGTGTTCTTGTTTTTCTCTTGAATTGCAGTGTATGGATCCGTATGGCCATGAGGGCTCTTCTCCCTACTCTTTTGGAGGCTTTAATTTCGGTGCTATGGGTTTTGGATTCCAACCATATTATCAGTTCAACCCATACACATCACCATACAACAATGAGTGGGAGAGTCCTCCAAGTTCTCAGTTTCAACACCCCAATGCGTATTTGCAATATGATCAACCTCCACAAATAGCTTCTCCACTGCAAAAGAGCTCAACCGACATCCTCTTAGAGCAAATCAATGAGACTTTGCAAGAGCAAGGCCGTCTGTTAAAAGAGCAAGGCCATGAGATAGAAGAGCAAGGCCGGACTTTGCACGAGCAAGGTCGGGACTTGATGGATATTAAAAAGAATGCTACTACTCTTCAATCGGAATTAAATAACTTGGAGAACCGGGTAGAGCAATTGAGTGAGAAGAGGAAGATTGAGATGAGTGCTAAGAATGATGAAATTCTATTTGCTCCACCGTCGACTCTTGAGGTAATCACTCATCATGAGTGTTATGAAGAAGGTATGAAACATGCTACTAGTGAATCATTTATTCCTTCTCATTTGAACCTTATTGAAAAAATAGTTGTGGTGGATCACATAGAATATGTTGATGTTGTCGTTGAGCCTAAATGTTATTTCTTGGTGTTTGAATCTTTGTTACTTGGCATATGCTCTCATTCGGGGAAATTGAATTCATTGTGTTTCATGGTGAATTTCTTGAACCAATCTTGGTGGTGGGGATTGAGCCCCTCGTGTGTCTTGTCCCATTTTAAGGGTGTGCTCAATTCTTTTGATTTTTGTAGGGAGACGCAACGGTTTGCTCTCCTTTGGTATAATTATCCTTAGCATTGTTGCGGGTAGAAAGTCGAACTAAGGACTTTAAACTTAGAATGTTTTAGATAGATGTTTTAGATAGATGTTTTTTTAGATAGATGTTTTAGATAGATGTTTTAGGTAGAAAGTCTTTAAGGAGACAAAGTGTTGTATGCTTAGTGTTTGGTCACTTCTTTAGAAAAATTTCAGCACTTTTTAAAATTTTCCAAAGTTTTGATGTTGCATTTGTATGTTGAGCCGTCACACCGATAGGATAAATGATTAGTGAATGTTTAAATGCATGATACTTGGCTTACTACCTTATCTTGGAGACGGGATTTTTATGCGCGTATAGCTTCAATTTCATGCACCAAGGTAACTAATGACCGATTATGGTTGACTTAGGCACAATTCGGCTACCTAGAACTCATATCATTAACTTCGAGACGAAATAGAAAGGCCGAACTTGGTAGAGTTTGGGATGACAGTTATGGCGTTTCTTTGACCTAACTAGAGCCAAATAGCCATCCCATGACATATTCCACAGTAACCCTCTAAGCCTTGGTAGGATGGTTAGACCCCCATCCGACACTTAGCCATTCGTATTTAGCCCGTAATTTCCCAACCCCGAGCCTTATTTGTGGTCTACATTCCCTTGAACACCCTACGAGTTAAGCTTAATCTTTTCTTTTGATCACACTTGCTTAGGCAAGTGTGGGGTGGTAGAGTGGTGTGTATTTTGAGAGGAGTTGGTGTTTTTACGAGCTATTTCATGATATTGGAGGGTAGGAGCTCGATTCATTTTATGTGTATGTGATGGCCTTTGACTCAAACCTAATAAAAATTCAAGTTCAAAATCAAAAAAAAAAAAAAAAAAAAAGAGAGAGAAAAGAAAAAAGTCATGAAAAGTGTAATAAAGGTTGAGTCAAAGAAAGCCAAATGTATGGGACTCATGTATTGATTTAGTATGTGATGTTGGTGGTTGGGATGAGATTTTAGTGAGGAAACATGATTTCTTATACATTTTTGCCTTGTTACACTTGAGACATAGTGCAATATGGCATTTTATTTCTTGGATCATGTTTCTAGTTTCTTTTTGAGCTAGAGAAGGGTAGAGCTAGCTACGTTTTGTATTGTTACACCCCATGATTGAGCTTGCTCGTGTTTATCTCTTTGTTGTTTATTCCCCAGAAATTCCCTTCGGTTAGCCCCGTCCCTAGCCTAACATTACAACCTTGCAAGTCCTACTCGACCTTGCTTAGCCTCGGTTTGGCCCCGATTAGTGGAGATGCTTATGAAGTATGAGCCTATGGTGTAGTCATATTAACCGAGCGTCCATAATCCAAACCGGTAAAACCGTGGTAAATGTAGGAGAAGCTATTCACACACACACATCCCATTTGCTTGATAAGGTATGGTTAAGTTGCATTCATTTACTCTTTTACTTGTCGGTTATCTTTGATATGTGATTGTCTTGACCTACGCGTGTAACGTTGACTCTTTGGATTCCTTTAGAACGCTCATTTTGCTCGAGGGCGAGCAAACGCTAAGTGGGGGGTGGTTGATGAGAGTCAACTTTACTATGCTTTGGTGCATGTTTTAACCCCCATTTATGACACTTTTGCCTTGTATTGGGTAGTTTTAGACCATTTATAGGGTAAAATGCATTGCACACTCACTTTGAGGCAAACCGTCAAATAGATGGAAAACCTCACTATTTTACGGTATTTTGACCATTTTCGAGCCCTAGTTATCTTGCGGAGTTATGCTTGGTATGTGTTTGAATGTTGTGATGCAGGATCTAGGTGAGTTATGAGCCCGGAAGACAAGGCATGAGACTTAGAGTGGCATAACCGAAGCCGGGGATGGAAACGGATCAAATATAGTGGATGTTTTCGCCTTACATTCACTTTATCTGCAATTTGAGCTATCTTGGAGCCATTTTCTGGACTTGTGGTCTTCATCAAAGTTGTATATAATTGAATGAGCTTTCCAACGCATTTTGAATCACTCAAATCGGAGCTCTACACGCAAATATATCGCCAAATTACTGAAGGTCATCAATGCTGACAGGGCAATGCGCACGCATTGAATTCTATGCCTACGCATTCCTGGAGCAGAAAGTCGAATTTTGCTGAATTTTGAGCAATGCGTACGCATTCGGACGTTTTTGGGCACCTATATATTCATTTTTACTCAGATTTTCAGGAATTCTTCACTCCCTTAGAACCATAACTTGTATATAAACTCTTTCTTACTTTAATCTCTCTTAGATTAGACTTAAATTAGCTTAGATTTTTAGTTCTACTCTTGGATTTTGGTGTCTTTTGGATCTTCTTCTTCCCCAAAGTGACATGGGTGTTGTTGGAGATTGAAGAAACATCATCCTCTTCGAATTTTGGTAATTAATTCTAGTTCTCTTTCTCTTTTATGGCTTTAATCCTTTCTTTGATTTCTATTGCTTGTTTGATTATGAGTAGCTAAACATATCATAGCTAAATCATGTGAAAGTTGAAGAAATCACCCTCTAGTTGATGAAATTGGGAATGGGTAGTGTTTAATTGTTGTTATATTGACGAATTCATGTCTTAAAACTTGTTCTTAATGTTTGAATTAGCTTGTACACCTAGTTCTTGAACTCACACACCACTTTTATAAATGTATGTTGCGAAGGGGTGTGGGAAAAGGGGTTTTAAGATCGTTATTTACAATTGACTGAGTTGTTTAGATCAATTGGGTAACGAGGTTTGTCGGTGTAAATCGAGCGGCTCTAGTTCTTAATCTTGTTCCGGTCAGTTAAATCCTTAAAGGCGGACTGTTGAACCGGGCAAAGGGCACTAGGTTGTTGTATGGCGTCTAGTGCTATCTTAGGAGTTTGCACCCATGAACGAGTCGATATAAGCATTAGGATGGTTGGTTGGTAGTTTCCATTCCCAAATAATCGATTAGAGGGGCGAAAGTATTCAATTGGATCGTGATTTGGCAATGCCTCTTTCTCTCTTTACCTCTCGTTTAAATATCGTTCTAGTATAAATTGCCATGAACAAACATTTGATTGACCTAAACTAAGTATGAAGACTACTTTGGTATTAGATTGATTCCTCGTGGGATACGACCTTGCTCGGTACTATAGTGAATCCGACTCGGTACACTGCCGATCAAAGTTGGACCGTCACTATTTTGGCCATCAGGCGGTAGACATAAAGTGCAAATTTCAAAAAACACCCTTCATACCTAACGATCACGGAATAGCGTCAACAACACACCGTGACCCTCAATCATCCGAAGAGTCAAAAGCAATGACTACTACCTTTCATGTGAAACAGTTACCGTGTAAATAGAATCCAATGGCTGTAATAATATCCATACGATCATATCTCGAGTGTCAATACATCAACGATCGTATCTTATAATCTGGATATCATGCTCTCGGAATAACTCATTTACTCCCACTTTGTAAAGATTCACGAGAGCTAGACATCCCTTATAAGAAGTCCATTCCGGATATTTACTCCTAATCATAGGATACGCGATTTCCGGATGAACAAACATGTATCCTACGCATGCTTCAATATCACGCCCGAGCACTACCGCATGATCGCCCCATGGCTAGGGGAAACCTCAATAGTGTCAAAGCATGACAATCCACACCGTGATGCTATGAAGACTCTGGTCTCAGGATAATTACATAACTGCCACATATTGCGACACTTAACGTAAGTGGGCCAGTCTAACGTACGCATTCTCCAATACACGTTCATGTACAGTCCAAGTGTCTCTACACTTTGATAGACAAGATCTATCCCTATATTCAATAAGATAGAAGACAACCAATACGTGCTAGTCTAATCATACTATCAATGTCCCATTTGACAGTACATACAACTAGAGACATATACGTATCAAACTTATTAAAGTGTGTCGAGATCTCATCAACCATAATCAATATTATGATTTCTCTTTCACAGTTCGATACTAGGGACATTACTATATATTCAATAACATTATTGGTTCATAAAGATAAACAAAATATATAATAACAAAAGTGCTTTTATTAATCATAATAAAGTTATTAAATGAACTAAATGTTAGGTGTAATGCCCGAAAGACAATTTTGTAATTGTTTTATTTAATAAATGAAATGATATTATTATTCATATTTATTATTCTCATATTCACCGATGTGACAATAGTATTTACACTACAGTTTACCCTAAAGTATATCGTTTATGTAATCACTTAACTCAGTGTATGGGATATACACTGGAGGATTGAGTTAGTGAAGATGTACTTAAAATACAATTAGCCCGTAGTGAAGTTAATCGAGAGTATCGGGTCTCTCCTTTAACGTGCTATTAATGCGCCCGAACACAATAGGTGTGATTGTCTTATCCGGACTTTCGGTTAAGAGAACCTAATGGGGCATTTATATATGATAGATATATCATATAGGGCTGGACCGATTTGATTAGAGTTCACGATATAATTCCGTAATCGATAAATCTTATCGAATCAATCGATGATCATATTTATGGATATATCTTAATCCTGAGGTGATCACAGTCAACTGCTTGAATCAGTATGTGGTTTGACTTGACGGTTAAGGATTACACTGAGTCTGTGATCTGAATTACCCCATCTTTGCATTGTACCTTGGATTGAGTGAGTAGTCCGTGTTATCACGGATACGGAATCCATTCCTTCCATTTATGGAAGTAGATAGACATTCCCTTATTTGTTAATCCTAGAAACGATCGATCGATCGTACGAGTTCATATTACACCGATTAGCTAAAAGTGAGTTGTATGAATTAATTGATCACTAGGGGGTTAATGGTAAATAAGGATAAGAGGTTCTAAAAAGGGTTAACGGTAACTTCCCGATTTAGAATGAACAGTCTATGGAGGATTAATCCATATGTAATGATTATATCAATGGACGCTTATTATCATTCTCGTGAGGAGATAAATATAATCTCAAAATAGGAGGAGTGCAGTCACGGGATTATGGTGGCATATTCCTGTGATTGATTTATCGAATATAATTATTTTGTTCGTAAGATAATTATTTATTTGATTTATCGGAGCCGCTGATTATTAGTCCATGGTCCCCAACGTGCCTCCAATATAGCATAGCAATTCTCGGACGTCGAATCCTAATAATATTAATTTAGTTCTTATTAGAATTTAATTAAAACGATATGTGAATTAATTGTTTAGTGGACTATTAAATTAGTTGGGCTAAATAATTAAATATGTGAAAAAGACATTTTTCATAATCTTGGCCCAATTTAGTGTGTTATGGCCGAAAATCATATTGACTAGGTCAATGATAATTTTCGGCCAAGGCAATGTTTTAGGGAACAAGAAATTAGTTTTCTTGTGGATTAATAAGACATGTGCACAAAATATTTATTGGATAAATATTTATGGTAAGAAATAAAGATAAAGATTATTCTAGATTTGTTCTAGAATATTTCTAGGATTATCTTTTATTTATTGGATTTATTTATTTGCAAAATAAAATCATTGGAGGACAAGGATTACTCTCCTATATAAAGAGAGTTCTCCCAAGCCTAAAAAACAACACAAAAATTTCGACTTTCATCTCTTAGAGAGAGGAAGAAAATTTCGGCCAAGGGAGTAAGAGGGAGAATCTTGGAGGTTTTCCGGGTAGCATATCGGGAGGATTCGAGACGAGGATTTCCTTCCACCGGGAGTTGCTTGGATCACACGTGCGGAAGACCGTGGTGCTCTTCACACCATCCTTTGTTCTTCCTATTGCGGTTCTTCTACTTGGATTTTGAGATCCAAGAGGTATGTTCTACAACCCCCTTGTAGAGTAGATCTAGCTATTTTATTACGTGTAAATTATAGATCTAGATCCTTAAATCGCTTACGTTGCGGATGATATTACTAACAGTGGTATCAGTCGCCTGGTGATCCATATTTATACGTATAAAATATTAGATATAGGAGTGGAAAACATGTAGTTTTTTGTGTCCCAATTTTTTTTCTTGGGGCCGAAAATTTGTTTATTTTTTTTATGTTGCGATTGTTGTGGTTTGAAGAGATGGATTGGGGTTGGTACTGTTTACTCGTTAGATCTATTGTAAGCTCTCTCGATTTAGATCGTTTGAGCATAGGATTGATGTAAAAATTGTTGTTTTTTATTCCTTTTTTTTCGGCTATTTTTATTTTTTTTGTAATTCCGGAAAAACGACGAAGGACGATGATGAACACGAGATGAAGACGGAACTCGAGGTATGAATAGGAGTCGGGGCTGAAAATTTTTTGTTCATATTTTTTTTTTCCTAACTTGGTTAGGTTTTGGATTTTATTAAAAATCAAATTTTTTATTTTATAAAATAAAGGCCCCTTCTCCTTTCGGGTTCGCAGTTCGTGGTTCAAGGCTCAAATATCGAAGACACGAAGACAACAAGTTGTAATTTACTGCTTTCCTAGGATAGATTAGATATGGGGGTACCAACGATCCATCTCGGTGTTTAAATTTTCCGCAATTTATTTTTTTATGTGTTTGATCATAAAATAGATATAAAATCAGAATTTTCATGACATGCATCATATCATAAATCCACTCCATGCATACATGTAGAATTTTAATTTTGGTAATTAAAATAGGCATGTATACAAACTCGCGTAATTAGTTGAAATTTAATTAATATGTGGTAATTGATTAATTTAGTAACTAATTAAAGATCCGAGGATGGGTTATGAAATCGTTAAGCCTTTCGGTGTGTGTTCTCGGTGAACCGCCTTAAAAGCCCAAACGAGATCACGTTTTCGATTCGTAGTGTCTACGAGATTGAATGATGGTAAAAAAAATAATAAATCTTGGATAAAAACGGTTCGCCTATAGGTTGGGTGGTCAACTGAGCTTCGCTCGGCCGACTTAACCCTCCTAGTGTGATGTAAGCACGGGGGTCCGGCAAGACTAAGCTACACCGGCGAGCGGAGGGGTGATTCCTTCTTATCTCAATGGGGCTCTCTTGACCCGATTTCATCCGACTGTCACATATGTTCCGACGAATAGGACGGGTAGGCTTGCCTACGTTACCGACACCATTCGGAATCCTTGATTTGATGTGCTTTTATGTTAACATCAGAAAGACGTGGTTAGTTAACCCACCACCACTTCCAAAATATTGAGTGGGAGAGGGGGGGCGGCGACAGCCAACCCCACGGCCTCTACTATAGATACAAGTAAATGAGAGAAGGGTGACGCCTCGCGGCGCTTTGATTTCGTCCCCCTACGGATGGTGTTCACCCCTATCAACATTCATGCCTTGGTCTCCGAAAGGATAGGATTTATGGGTACTCGTCGGGTCACTGACCTATCCTACGACGGCATACTCGGGGCGTACCTAAGAGATCCGATATAGTAGGTCACACTCATCAAGGGTATTCTTGATAATATCTAGGCTAAAAAAGGAAGGTAGTCAATGAATAAAGGGATGTTCGATTCTCGTGGGATGTTCGATTCTCACAAGTTATTCATTGATGAGATTGTCTCGATTTAACCGTCATCTCTTTGACCTACCCTACGGCGGCACTGAGATGCGAGGTTAAAACCTTGGAATGGTAGAGTAGACTTAATTTTAGTTTACAATTCCTAAAATAAACTTATATAGTAGTGTTAAACTTGAATTAATATATGTCATTTTATTTTTAGCAAAAATGTCTGCTCAAATTTTTGCTTTACTGTCTGAAAAATTATCGGGAAACAACTTTAAGAAATGGAAGAGTAATCTAAACGTGGTACTCATATACGAGAATGTGCAACATGTACTCACTTCTGAATGCCCTACGGTGGCGATCCAAAAACCCGGAAAATCTGAGATCGAGCAGCGTAATCGCTGGATCGAGTCAGATAACCGGGCTCGTGGGATCATCATGGCGGCAGTTTCGGAGGTTATTAGGACCCAGATTGAAGAGTTTGAGACTGCACGAGATATCATGCACAAACTTACTTCGATGTTTGGATCACCTAGCAACCAAGCAAGACACGATGCCATCAGAATGGCTGTTAACACGAAATTGAAGAAAGGTCAAGCAGTGAATGGTCATGTTCTAAATATGATCAGTTACTTCAATGACGCCGGTATTCATGGACCGATGTTCGATGAAGCAACTCAAGTGTCGATGATTTTGGAATCGTTGACTCCTGAGTTTATCCCGTTCAAAACTCAGTATCTGATGGGCAAACATGAGTTGACCATGACACAGATGCTTAATGAAATGACTATCTACGAGGGCCTACTATCGAAAGATAAGGTCCAAGTAGGGGATAAGAAAGCTGAAGCCAATATGGCCAAAGCTAAGTCATCAAACAAGCCTAAGGCCAAACCAAAGAAGAAGGGTAGTGTTGCACCTGTGCCCAAGCAAATGAAGAAAAAGAAAGCCCAGAAAGTTGACGAGGCCAAGCCCAAGGGCAAATGCTTTTTCTGTAAGGAGGTAGGACATTGGAAACGCCATTGTCCGGAATATCTTCGTGATGTAAAGGATGGCAAAGTCAAGGCTGTCACTAGGAAAGATAAGAAAGGTAATTCGGAATTACTATTCTTGGAATCTTTCAATGTAGCTAAAGATGTGTCCACTTGGATACTTGATACCGGAGCTACTAACCATGTATGTTCTTCATTGCGATTCTTAGTTCGTACGAGGAGATTTGGAAGAGGGTTCTCAAGTGATGCGAGTAGGCACCGGGGCGCTCATTTCGGCTAAAGCAATGGGGAGCCGTGGACTTACACTTTAATAATAGAATTTTACATTTAGAGAATGTTTATTTTATTTCGAATTTCAGGAGAAATTTAATTTCTCATTCTGCCTTAGTTGAACAATCATTTTCTGTTTCAAATTTGAATGGTGAATTTGTTATTTCGAAGAATGGCTTTGAATTGTGTTCAACTACGAATGAAAACGGTTTATATTTTATAAGACCACATAAAGCTCCCCTACTTAATACTAAAATATTTAAAATTGCTCATCAAAGATCTGCTAAAAGGCAGAAAGTTTCTCAAGCAAAAGAAGATAAAACATACTTGTGGCATCTGAGGCTCGGCCATATTTCCTTGGAAAGACTCAAAAGACTAGAAAAGGTTCATGCCTTAGGTGAGTCATCTGTTGACACACTTCCTGTCTGCGAGTGTTGCCTGGAGGGAAAAATGACCAAGCGTCCCTTCTCATCAAAGGGTAATAGGGCCACGGGAACTCTAGACTTAGTGCATTCAGACCTTTGTGGTCCGATGAACGTACAATCTAGAGGCGGATACGAGTACTTTGTGACTTTCATTGATGACTACTTGAGATTCGGTTATGTTTATCTGCTGCATAGGAAGTCCGAGGCTTTTGGTAAGTTCAAGGAGTTCCAAGCAGAAGCCGAAAGGCAACTAGGCAAGTCATTGAAATGCCTTCGCTCGGATCGTGAAGGTGAGTATTTAGATACTGAGTTCATTGACTACTTGGCTGAAAAAGGAATTTGTTTCCAACGTTCAGCGCCTAGGACACCTCAACAAAACGGAGTTGCTGAGAGGAGAAACAGGACATTGATTAACATGGTTAGATCAATGATGAGCTACGCCTCACTACCTATATCCTTTTGGGGTTATGCTTTAGAAGCAGCGGTCTACATTTTGAATGCAGTACCGTCAAAGTCTGTCGAAAAGACACCCGTAGAGATGTGGTCCGGATGTCACGAAAGCATGCATCACTTCCGCATATGGGGTTGTCCTGCACATGTGCTGATGGACAAGACTACCAAGCTACAATCGCGTACGAAAGTATGTTTGTTTGTAGGCTATCCAAAAGGTACACGTGGTGGTCTATTTTACGATCCGGAAGATAACAAAGTGCTAGTCTCGACTAACGCTACGTTTTTCGAGGAAAGTTATATGAAAGACCACAGACCTCGAAGTAAAATTGTACTAGAGGAATTACTCTCCGATGACGTCAGGCCAATTGTGGCTGTTGATGTTCCTATAAACAACACAACTAATACAACAGTCACTTCCGACATTCCTGTTCCACCTAGACGTACTGTGAGAGTGGTTCGGCCACCGGCTCGGTACAACATGTATTTAGAGACGAACGTAGTCGCCTCTGATGGGGTGGAAGATGATCCTCCGACCTATAAGAAGGCCCTATTGGATCACGATAAGGATAAATGGATTGACGCAATGAATCAAGAGATGAAGTCTATGTACTCTAACTCAGTCTGGAAACTTGTAGAACTTCCTCAGGGTGAAAGGCCCATTGGATGTAAATGGCTCTACAAGCGAAAGAGAGGAATAGATGGGAAGGTCGAAACCTTCAAAGCACGGCTAGTAGCCAAAGGTTACACACAACGAGAGGGTATAGACTACGAGGAAACCTTCTCACCTGTGGCCATGATGAAAACCATCCTCATCCTCCTTTCGATTGCTGCATGTCTGGATAATGAAATCTGGCAAATGGATGTTAAGACAGCGTTTTTAAACGGCTTTCTCGACGAGGAAATCTATATGCAGCAACCAGAAGGATTCATTGAAGAAGGTCGAGAGCACATGGTGTGCAAGTTGCTCAGATCCATTTATGGGTTGAAGCAAGCATCTCGTTCCTGGTATCATAGATTCGATCACACGATCAAGTCTTATGATTTCGAACAACACTCTGCTGAATCTTGTGTGTACAAGAAGGTTATCAAAGATAGTATTGTATTTCTAGTGTTGTACGTTGATGACATACTCCTAATTGGCAACGATAAGTGGATGATGTCCGATGTGAAAAGTTGGTTGACCACGCAATTCCAAATGAAGGATTTGGGAGAAGCGAGTTATGTTCTAGGGATCCAAATTATAAGGGATCGCAAGAACAGGATGTTAGCTCTGTCCCAGGCAATTTATATAGATAAGGTGCTGGCACGCTTCAGTATGGAGAACGCCAAGAAGGGTTTTCTACCAACCCTTCACGGTGTTTACCTCTCTAAGACTCAGGGGCCTCAAACTCCTGAAGAGACTGAAGCTATGGGAAGAGTGCTATATGCCTCGGCTGTTGGTAGTCTTATGTATGCTATGAGGTGTACGAGACATGATATTTGTTACGGCGTTGGATTAGTCAGCCGTTTTCAATCAAATCCGGGGCAACCGCACCGGACGACGATAAATAATCTCATCAAATATTTGAAGAGAACCGTAAATTATATGCTCGTCTATTCGAGTGGGAGTTTGGAGTTAGCGGGGTACACCGATTCGACTTTCGTCGGACGAGAGATGATTCTAAATCAACCCTCGGTTCGGTGTTTACGCTTGGTGGCGGTGCAATAGAATGGAGAAGCCAAAAGCAATCCAGCACAGCCGATTCAACAATGGAAGCCGAGTTCATAGTGGCCTCCGAGGCAGCTAAGGAAGCAGTTTGGTTAAGAAAGTTCATCAGCGGATTAGGCGTTGTCCCGAATGCTGAAGATCCTATTACTCTCTATTGCGATAACAATGGGGCCATTGCCAACTCTAGGGAACCTCGAAAGCACAAGTAAGTCGAAGCATATAGAGAGGAAATACCGGGTGATCAACGATTTTTTGTCACGGATTTTATCAACACAAAATAAACAAGTAATAATCCGGTTAACCTCAAGTATAAGGATCGTAGTATGAGGCTAATGCCGGGTCGATCTTACGGGGAACTAAACGATTGTGATTTCTAGTTTTTATCTAACTAACCTATGTCACGATTATTAAGCTAAATAACGGATAAAACTAAACGAATACCGTAAATTAAACTTTAACTAAAACGTAAAACTCGGACAAGAGATGATCTAAAGCCAGGAAAGATACGGGTTGCGAACCAATTTAAACTAACTAATCTAAGATGCGGATAAAAGTAAACTAACTAGACAAATTCAAGCTTTTAAGGATTTAAATCAAATTTATAACGAGCAAACGAGGATTGATCCACCTATCCAACAAGCATTGATTCCCTATCTCGATTATAGTGCGCTTTTATTCGATTGTGATTCACCTTACCTAGACATGAACCCTAATTCCTTAGAAAGTTCATCTATCAATCTATTATCTTCCGATGTAAGATTAACGCGTTCAATAATCAAAGGTGCAAACTTTGTGTTTATAACCTAGTAATCGACCTATTAACTTCCGTTATTATAGATTCGAATTACTATTCTTATTCATGGTGATCTAGGGTTTATTAAGACTTCCATCAACAATAAACAATCAACACATGCATATCTTCCGATATAAAAGCAAATTAAACATGAATTAAACATGAATAAGAAACAACCTTTATTAAAAACTCACAAGATAATCGAAGAAAACGAAATCAACAATTGTTGGACGGCTTCACAATACTCGTTTGATGAAGCTTTTAGCCTCTCGAACATCCTCGCAACTCAAATTTGCGTAAAAAGTACATAAAAAGTAACTAGTGTTTGATCTAAATTAAGAGCATAAAAATAGGAATAAAAAGATGAAAAACGCAGCCTAAAGCCGCCCCTAGGTTTGTGGTTTTGAATAATGTGTGTATGATCATCTTTTGTGGAGAAAAAACCGACTATATATAGATTTTAAAGTCGGTCTCGCTAAGTCGGCCACCGGACGCCCGTCCGAAACCTCGAACGCCCGTCCACTCTTCAATAAAACTTCGAATCGGGCCGAGTCATGCCTAGACGCTCGTCCATCCGCCGTCCACTCCGCCGTCCAAACTTCCCGAATCAAAGATGACACCCCGGACGCTCGTCCAACCGCATCGACGCCCGTCCACCGGACGGAGATACCGGACGCCGCTTGATATGATCGATTTTGATTTATTGATCTTTATCTCTTCTATCTCTATCCCACTTCTTCATTATCTCTTTTATCATCAATTAGCTTGAACTTAATCAACCTTTGATCATCTTTTGAGCCTCAAACATGTATCTATAACACATAAAAACATCGCAAAATGTAATAATGCTCAAATAATCATAAAATCACAATTAAAACACGTAAATCAACCTATTTTGCGATTAACTCTTCTAAAATCTCATTTGCTCAATATATCCATTAAACCCTCGTTTCTTATGCAATTTAGTACAAATACGGGGAAAAATATCATAGAATATAGCGTTATAAATCGTATAAATCCACCCTTAACAACTCCCCCACACTTAAGCTTTTGCTCGTCCCGAGCAAAACAACACAAAAGTTAGGCTCGAGAAAAGAACAGCATCTAAACGTGCATAACACATATCCAATAAATCGAAGTTCACCCTTGTGCGTGTGCATAGCCATAATAAACTTCCACTATATCCAAACTCGAGAAACTCAAAGCAAAACTAGCTAATACCCCCTTGTAGACTAGTAATCAAGGACACTCATAAGATGCACCCTACAAACGTGATATATCCCGAAAAGAATGATCGAATATATCTAGTGGCCTTTCGAAATACTCGAGGATAATCCCTACAACATATCTATCGCCTTTATACCGGGGATAAGATAGACGATAACTTAGTCTTATATACATTTCATAACACTTTATCGCTGATTTAACCTTTCACTTAAAACACACATCGAATGAGCTCTTGCCCCGTCATAGCGTAATAGGACATTTCGAGATAATACCCTACCTTACTCCAATCATAAGGCAGCTTCTTCTCGATCGTCGTGAGCTTTTAGTCATCATAGTGGTATAGACATACGTGGTATACCCTATCTCACTCAAATCATCGACTAGCTTTCGACACACACGAATAATTTCATATTAATTCAACTTTTTCAATTGGACAATAGTTACGTGTACTTATCACATTCAAACCTTAGATATTCACAAGATATCATACTTCGGATCTAAATACAAACTATCATAAATCTCACGATATATACGTAGCACTAAGCACATGACTTACGAGATAATCAAAAACTACTAATCCAAAAGCGAGTATAGCTTTATAAAAATAGCTCATCATTTACTATGGCTCGTGAAAAAAATAGTGTCGTGTGAAACATCTAACTTACCAAATATATGATACATAGCATAGATGACTATCGAAAACAAAGAACATTAACATGTATTGCCTACTCGGGACAAAACAAAAACAACAAAGTTGTCGGAACATTTCTAAAAATTTTAGCTCATTTGCATAGAAACATTATGAAATAAACAAATGTGTAGATACATATCGAAACATTCCCCTCCCCCACACTTAAAAATCAACATGTCCTCATGTTGTGCAAAACGAAAGAAAAAGAAAAGACTTAGCCGATTTAAATCGAAACGCGAATCGTTGGTCGTGCCGGAGCCATCATAATAATACCACGAATGTACAACCGTACAATGTAGATACCGCACATCTTAGACAACAGGGAACCATCTCGGGGAAAACGGGGAGTCATACTAACATGGAAAGAGATATCAAAAATACAGATAAATCAAAGTGAGAGCACTCAATACATCCGTAAAGTTGAAACATGAAAGTACGCTCGCCTTATGGCTTACAAGGTCCATCGAAAATAAAATAGTAGCAACATCAAAATTACAACGAATCGTAAAAGTAAAAATGTCAATACAAAACAACCAATGTAAAAATAGACAAAATAAGATCAAGGTTGGCTCGGCGCCGCGTAATCATCACCGGAGGATCGAGGAGGGTCCAAGGTGGTGCCGTATCCCTAGCCGCCGAGTCGTCGCTCCTCATCCGAAGATGACTCGGAGTCGTGTAGAGCATCCGCAATGACCCGCTCAATCTCATCGCAAAAAGATAATCAACGGAGCTCGGATTGAACGTCCTTTCGTCCCTCGGCCGCCGGCCCCCGCGCATACACCGAAGAATCGATAAAATATTGTTCCGTGAGTCCCGGATATCACTCGCCCATTCCCGGAAACTATTGGCCATGCTTAACCGCATCCCGACAAGCCGGGAGATAAAGGAGGAAGGGAGGATGCACGAGGTGGTGCCGACGAACCAGTGCTCCGTAGGTGCCTCCGGCTCGAATGTCCCGAGGGCTTACTCTTCTCCCTCTGTATGTGCCTAGTGGTTCTTCGGTTTATGATCCGCCCCAAACTCGTGCACACCGGCATCGAGACACAACCGTGGATCAAATGAGGTACGATCAAGCTCCGTGTATAAACCTTCGATTGATCGAGATCTCGTCGTACAATGCTTGTCCCACATCCATATTCAAGCCAAATGTCAATGCATACAACACTCCTGTGTCCCCTATATGAAAATGTGTCAAGTTGTTCTTAGGCAACAACCGATTCTCGAATGAAACGACACCGGACCTTCCAAATTCCTCCGTCCAGGTCGTGGTAACCAACTCCTTCCGGTCTCCTCCCGGTTTCAACGTCCCGTGCCACATCCGGGCAAACTCGCAATCTCAACTCCTCCAAAGGATCCCGTCCCAAACTCGCCTATGCACAATCTCCTCCTTATAGTCCCGACCCTCGAAAGCCGCTAAGTTGTATTTCCGATTAATCACCTCCGGTGTAAAGGGAACTTCCACCCCTCGAACCACGACGACTACCCGTGTCCCCAAGTCGGTTTCCGAACAAGCTTGCATAAAATTCCCGAACTAGGGAGCTATTCACCGGGGTAGTCGGGATTGTCATCAAGGCTTCCCATTTCCTATCCTTAAGCGACTTAACGAACCCCGCATCGACCTTCGCCTCTAAAATAGCCCTCTCAACCAACATGTTTCTCGAAAAATAGTGTTTGGTATAGACCTCACGAGCTCTGTGGTTCACGAAACGACGAGGCAATGGCATCGGGGCAACGGTTTTAGACTTCTTCTGTGAGGGCCGACCTAGTGTGCAACCGGTTCCTCTTCCCGGGTAGCATCGACAGCCTCCTCACCCCTAGACGAACCTCCACCTCTCGAACTCTGGCATCCGTACCAAAGGCACATCATCATCCGTCTCGTACTCCGAGGTTGGCTCATCTCGTAAGGTCGCCCTAGTTTGGGTGGCTCTGCAGGGGTTGCTCACGAATACTCACACCCCGGTTAGATCAACTAAGGTGGGGAATCTCTTTACGCTTCTTCCCCGCCTCCCGGGCCACTTCCTTACCATGCCTCTTCACAACCGCCTTCTTATGAACCATTTCCACGCCTAATCTAAACCAAACAATCCAAATGTGCACAAAGGATACCCGTTTATCATCCAAAGCGGGATTTCAAATCAACCAAACCACAAACCACATCCATAATCATCACCAAACAACCCATTCATCACCCATCACAACACCACACCACCAAAACAGAAAGTAAAGAAACACCAAAACCAAAAAAAAAAAAACAAATTAAGGTGACATTCAAGAAAACGAGCCGACCCAAAGATCGAACTCACAAAAACGTGAATGAAATCCAGTAAAAGTTGTTACCAACTTACCAAGTAGGTGAGTAGATGCCGATCGAGATGAAGATTAGTCCAAATAACACCAAATTGGCTCCCAAAATCGGATTTTTCGCTCAAAAAGTCGGACCGAAGTGGGTCCCGATTCTCCAAAAATATCGTGTGTCGGGGGATTGGTTATGAAAATCAAAGAGAGGGTATCAATGGCGGCCTATAGCACTTTGAATCGCTCGAAATGGTTTAGAATCGACGATTTTAGGGCAAAAGGAGGGAGAGAAACCGTTTTTGCGTTTTGAAATTTCGAAAAAGCGAGGGTTCACTCGATGATGGGGTATATATGACGCAGGTTGGACGCTCGTCCAACCGCGGGACGGGCGTCCACCGGAAAATCGATGAACCGGACGGGCGTCCGCTTATTAGACGCTCGTCCAAGTTTTGAAATCACATACAGGATTGGAGGGAATAAAGCGTACGGGCGTCCGTGCTTAGTGGACGCTCGTCCCGAAATTGGCCGGGCGGACGGGCGTCCGCAGTTCCGGACGGGCGTCCACACGCTTTAAGTGCAAAAATCATAAAATTCCCATACACATCAAATTCAAAATTCCCCTTTCTTATTAAACTTAAATAAAACTTCAAAAATACAAATAAAAAGCACATGAAGTACAAAATTACTAATAAATAACGACAATTGGAAAACAAGGTTGCCTCCCACTCGCCGCTTTTGTTTCACGTCGTTTGCTCGACGAAACATCCTAAGAACGCTAGTCATCATAAATGTCCGACCAATCGATCACTCGAATGAGACGGCGGAGCATGTCAATCGCCGGAGGGAAATCATACTCATCTTGTAAACCCCGGGCCCTCACCGCCTACATCAACACCCCGAAAGTGCTCAGCCTTGCGCACTAGCGCTAAATCCGTCGCATCGGATCATTAAGGATGGTGTAAGGACGTCCTAGAGCCGCCCGTAACTCCCTCGCAGTAAAGTCTCCACCTCCCGAACAACGGGGAACAATAAGAACATAGGTGACCGTCTTGACGCGGGTACTAATGTCAAAATCTACGTGCAAAACGATGGTTCCTCCCGGTCCGTCATCTACAAGAATGAGTGGAATCCTCCTAAGGAAAGGTAACTCCTCCGTCGAACACCGAAATCCATATCTAGAAAGCACAACTAACCGACGATAAAAACAAAAACTTAATAAGGCTAAAACTCGAATAAACTTAAATACTAACACTATCAAAGCATAAAACAAAATAACTAAAAGAACGATATCTAGGTTGCCCCCTAGTGGCGCTTTTGGTTAATGTCGTTAGCTCGACACATTGTAAGCTCACCGGATCGTGCCATTTAACCTTTCGCCGCCCACTACCTCGTTTAAGCTCGATCGCAGTGTGGCCGCGTAAACAAGATCTCACACACGGGGTGAAATCTTTGAAAGCTCTCCAAACCTTCTTAAGTCTCCCCATGGTTGTGTTCTTTCTCCTCCGACTCCTCCGATGACGTTTAAGTTGTCGCTCCCTCTCTAACTCTTCCATATCAAGCACTACCCGCTAGAACTTCTTCGTACGGATCACTACCGTCATCCTCGGAAAACAAGTCGGGTGATAACTCGTCAAATTCTTCGACCTGAGTAACACCACATCCGAGAATATCGAGAAATTTAACAATCAAAGATGTCTCTTTAGGTTCACCAATATAGTGTTTGCATCTTTGACCGTTGACTCGAAACGGTTCACCACTATAACCACGAAGTTCTAGAACGCCTCCCGGAATGATTTGGAGAATCTCGAAAGGGCCGGACCAACGTGTCCTTAACTTTCCAGAAACAGATGTAACCCGGAATTATATAAGAACTTGTTCGCCGACATGAAATTCTCTTCTCTTAATCTTAGCATCGTGGAGTAGCTTCATCTTATCCTTACTAATCCCGGCACTTTCATAGGCTCCGGAGTCCGATTCGTCCACTCATGTAACCGCCGTAGTCGATGCTTCCCACACGATTGGGAATCAAAGTTCGTAAACTTTGTAGCCCAATAAGCTCTATGCTCTAACTCGACAGTGCAGATGACATGGTTTCCCGTAGACCATCCGATATGGTGATGTACCCATGGGGGTCTTATAGCAGCAGCTCGATATGCCCACAAGACATCATCCAACTTTAGACTCCAGCTTTTTCCTATGATCGTTAACCGCCTTCTCCAGGATTTTCTTAATGCTCGGTTGCTCCTTTCAACCCGACCACTAGTCATCGGATGATACGGTGTGCCAATTTTATGACGAACACCATACTTCTCAAGTACTTTCTCTAGGGGTCGATTGCGTAAATGCGTCCCTTCATCACCGATCAAGGCACGTGGACATCCAAACCTCACGAAAATATTCTTCTTTAGAAATTTCATTACCGTTTTATGATCATTGTGAGGAGTGGCTTGGGCCTCCACCCATTTAGACACGTAATCCACGCGTACTAAGATGTATTTATTACCGCAAGATGACGGGAATGGTCCCATAAAATCGATACCCCATACATCAAAGACTTCGCATTCGAGGATGGGTTTTAAAGGCATGTCAAAACGCCTTGTCGAGTACCGGTTCTTTGGCACCTATCACAAGCTTTACGTAAAGCTTCCGTATCTTTAAAGATCGTAGGCCAATAGAAACCGGATTGAAAGATCTTAGCAACGGTTTTCCACGGACCAAAGTGACCTCCCGTGGGTCCACCGTGGCACCGCTCAATGATGTCGCGTTGTTCGATTCCGGAATACATCTCCTAAGCAAACCATCTTTACAGCATCTTGAAAAGATAAGGTTCATCCCAAACGAAATATTTTAAATCCGAGAAGAACTTTTTCTTCTCCCGATAAGACATCTCCGGATCGAGATAACGGCCACGAAGGTAGTTTACAATGGAAGAATACCATGGAACATCGTGGGAGCGGCCATCTATCAACATGATGTTCTCTAGAGGAAAGTAAAGATCTATATCATCCGGTTCATTCTTTTCCTCGCTAACATCCTAGACACATGATCCGCTACTACATTCTCACCGCCCTTTTTGTCCTTAATTTGAACGTCAAACTCTTGTGGTCAATATCCAACGTAGTAAGCGCGGTTTGGCCTCTTTCTTAGTCATCGATAACGCAGCGCCGTGATCACCCACACGATCACTTGAGCTCCTAACAAGTAACTACGAAACTTGTCCATAGCAAAGACTACGGCCGTAGTTCCTTTTCGCAGTAGTATAGTTAACTTGAGAGGGGTTCAATGTGTGACTTGCGTAATAGATAGGTCGGAACTTTCCCTTGATCTTTTGCCCTAGAACAAAGACCAACAAGATAGTTTGATGCGTCGCACATAAGCTCAAATGGTAGGTTCCAAATAAAGCGATATAAGAATCGGAGCGTATATTAAACGATCCTTAAGCTCCTCAAACGCTTGCTTGCAGCCTTTCATCAAAATTAAACTCAACGTCTTCCTTTAGTAAAGTGGACAGTGGGCTTGGCTATCTTGGAGAAATCTTGAATGAACCTCCTATGAAGCCGACATGTCCGAGAAAACCTCGGACTTCCCGAACATTCTTAGGGTAACTCATCTTCTCAATAGCTTCTACCTTGGCCCTATCTACTTCTATACCTTTGGCGGAGATCTTGTGGCCAAGAACTATTCCTTCATCTACCATGAAATGGCATTTTTCCCAATTAAGTACTAGGTTCTTTTCCACACATCTGGATAACACCTGATCAAGATTGTCAAGGCAATCATCAAAAGACTGACCAAAAACCGAAAAATCGTCCATAAAAATCTCCATACACTTTTCTACAAGCCCGTCAAAGATGGGCCGCATACATCGCCGAAATGTAGCCGGGGCATTGCAGTAGACCGAACGGCATTCGTCTATATGCGAATGTACCATAAGGGTAAGGTGTGAACGTGGTCTTTTCTTGGTCACCGGATCAATGGGTATCCGGAAATATCCCGAATATCCATCTAGAAACAAGAAAATGCGTGCCCCGCCGTACGCTCGAGCATCCGGTCAATGAATGGAAGGGGAAAGTGATCTTTCATGGTTACCTCATTGAGCTTTCGATAATCGATGCGTACTCGTAACCGAACAAGCCTCAATGCAATTTCCTCTCCCTTCTCATTCTTTTCAATTGTAATTCCACCCTTTTGGGAACTACTTGAGTCGGGGAAACCCATTCACTATCCGCGATGGCATAAATGATTCCCATGTCCGTAAGTTTAATGATTTCCTTTTTAACGACTTCTTGCATACGAGGGTTTAGCCTTCGCCGGGGCCGTCCGACACACTTGGCGCCCTCATTCGTCTTGATCTTGTGCATGCATGTCGTGAGATATTCCCCCGATATCTCCTACTTGCCAACCAAAAGCTTTTTCATTCTTCTTCAAGACGTTGCGCTTTCATTTCTTCGTACGGGAAAGCTTGCGTATATGATTAAAGGAAGCTTGTCGCCCTCTCTTAAGAACACATACTTAAGATGTTTAGGTAACGGCTTCAACACCAAATCCGCAGGGGGGCTTCTAAACTAGACTTGAGATCTCCACTTTTCAACTCAATATCATTGAGTTTACTCGTGGTCCCACCGCCAAAGCTTCTCCTTCCAACAAGCCTCTTCCTCAAAATCACCGCTAGTTGATCCGCATTCACCCTACCATGAGTATTCAAATTATCAACTAATCGCTCATATTCTCGCTTCTACACCCATGACTTGCTTATCCATATAGTCGGTGAAATCATCCGTCATATAATCAATGGAAAAGCCGGTCGGAGGGCCGAGGGTACTTGAATGGACTTTAAGACATTGTAACTCACCTCTTGGTCACCAACTCGGATAGTCACTTGCCCACCATCGCAAGCCGATGAGAGCTCGAGCCGTAGATAAGAAAGGTCTTCCTAGAATCAAGGGAACGTTTTCGTCTTTCTCTATATCTAAGACATACCAATCAACCGGAAAGGTAAATCGATCAATCCGAACCAAAACGTCTTTTAGATTCCCGAAGCTTTCTTAGAGGATCTATCCGCGAATTGTAAACTCATAGTAGTGGGTTCTAGAAGACTTTGTAAACCGAGCCGTTTGCATACGTACATTGGCATAAGGCTTATAGAGGCACCTAGATCACACAAAGAATTTGGGAAGACTAGACCTCCCATCAAAACCGTAAGTACAAATTTGCCAGGGTCACCTCTTTTAATTGGTAAGTTTTCATAATTAATCATGGAACAATCCTCACCAATCGCCTTTCCATGCCTCGCTAATTTCTTCTTCGAAGACACAACATCCTTGATAAATTTCGTATACTTAGGCATCTCGACTAAGACATCCGACAATGGAAGATTCACCTGAGTATTTTTCAAAAGGTTTAGCACCTTTTCGTACTTCTTATCCTCAATCAAAGGGATGTTGCTCTTTCTCGGTGGAAATGGAAGTTTCTTAAGGTCATCCTCGAGAAAACCTTTTTCGAGGATGCACCGATGCCTCCGTCTTCCGCATCCTTCCAACGAACAGCTTTTTTTTCGCATTTCTCGCAGTCGGGGGATCGCCCTCCCGACTTTCGCTTGCTTTTTCGGTCCTCAAAGGATCGCCCACTTGAGGATCACCAAATTCTTCACCTCTCGTGGGATCGCCCACCCGAGTTTTCTCTGCGCTGAGGGGAGTGTAGTGTGCTCAGCCTTCCCCTCCCCGCCTTATCAATGGCAGAGGGGCTAGTGGTTTCCCGGATGGGAAGGACCACTAACTTGAGTACCGCTCCGAAGATTCATTGCACCGGCCTCCTCCTTACCGTACCGAATTGACGGCACGAGGTCAAGACATTGGCCTTTGTTCAAATCAGCCCGAGCAACTTGACCACCCTTCGGATTCTTCTCGTTGAAACCGGGCACCGCCCGGGGTCTAAGCTAACCGCTCGCCCGCTTGCCCAATTTGTCTCTCAAGATTCTTCATCGATCTACTTTGCTCTTCCAACTTAGCCTCAAGATTTGTAGGTTGGGAGGGGCCTTGAGAGTTTTGGTGATTTGGAGCATGTGGTCGGGCCGGGCCGACTTTGAAATTGAGAATTTGGATTCGAAGGCCAATTTCGATTGAATTTTTGCGTAGGATTGGAAAAATTCGAGTTTTGATTCCGATTAAACCCTGTGGTTTCTATTGAAATTTCGATTCGAATTAAAATTTGAGTTGGGATTGAAATTTGAAGATGGATTAAACCCTTGGTTTTGAAAATTGCCCCGACCTCGGAAACCGATTGAACCTTTGATTGTTCTCGCCATAGAATGCATTCACTTCCGCATTCGTCCGTTCATAGGCGTAATTTAGAAGTGTGCCCCAACTCGTCACAATTTTGACATGTGACTTGATTGTACCGTCCATAGTCATGAAAAAGCATTAACTTGATAAGGTGCAGTGGGGATTAAATTGACATTGGCCATTCATATGGCCGGTCCGACCAATTTTTCGCAATACGTAACCCGAGGGTTCTCGCGGAAAAGAGGAAGTTTGATTTATAGGATTGGAAACTTGAGGTGGTACCATCTCGCTTTTGCAAAGCATGGCAATCAAACTTTGTAAATTGACTTCCTCAACCTTGGGAGGAGGGGGTGCTTGAATTGCTTGATACGAGGGAGCATAGTTGTACTTTGCAATATCCTCAAAAGCCCATCCCTCTTCGTGCGTTTTCTTCAAAAAGGCCCCGCCGTAAGAACTATTGACCATGCCTTTTGTAAGCTCGGTCAATCCACCGAAGAATGTATTGACTTGCCTTTCCAAAGGGCAAGCCATGGTGGGGGCATTTTCTAAGAAGTGGACTTGAATCTCTTCCAACACTCGAAGAAAGATTCATTCTCTTTCTGATAGAATGTGAAAATGTCATTTAAGCACTGGGCCGTCTTTGAAGGTGGAAAATATTGACTCAAGAACTCCTTTTCGAGTTCTCGCCTGTGTGGTGATAGATTCGTGGCGGAGAGAGGTGTACCACTCTTTAGCCTCTCCTTTCGAGAAAACGGAAAAAGTTTAAGTTTAATAGCATCCTCACTTACTCCTTGGATGCGTGTAGTACCGCATATCTCTAAGAATGTGTGTAAGTGGGTATGCGGATTCTCCGATTGGTAGCCGTGAAAAATTGATGCGTGCCGCATCATCCGGATGAGTCCCGGCTTCACTCAAAGGTTTGTGCAAGAATGGCCGGAATAACAATAGCCGGGTTGACCTTGACTTCGCCCGGCATGGCGTAGTCCGCCAATGTACGTCTATTATCGCCGGCCATTATCACAAAATCGTTGATTTCTCTTGCTAGTTGTTCTTCAAGATCTCGCTCGGCTCGTCCGCCGTAACCGCGAACGGAAATTCCGCTCGTTTGGCCGGACTATGGTTCGCTCGGGGTCGTGGGTGTATATTAACAAACCCTTTTGACTCCGAGTTTGCATAAACCGGAACAAAAACAAGTGGAACAAAACCTAAAAACTACGAAGAGATCAAAGCCTAAACTAAAAATTAAAAGCCTAAAGAGAGGAAAGGAAAAGAAGAAAGGGAAATAAAAGTGTTAAAGAAAACAATACCGGACGGACGTCCAAAAGATTGGACGGGCGTCCGATGAAATTGAGGTCGGACGGGCGTTTAGTAATGTAAACGCTCGTCCGACGTATGTAATACTCGAACGGGCGTCCAAAAGAGATGGACGCTCGTCTAAGTGAAAAAAAAAATAGAACAGTAACCGATAATTTTCAGCCGGACGGGCGTCCAATATCACGTACGCCCGTTTGCTCACGGGAAAACTTAGAACGTAACAGAATTTGCGTAAAAAGGAAGGAAGAACGTCGAAAAAAAAAAAAAAAAAACCGAAAAAAAACGTAATATCTAACTTCAAAGAAAAACGCTAAGGGAAAGCTTTTAAACCCTAATTATCTACTTAACAACTACCTAAAACAATTATCAACTAAAAACAGAATTTAAAACGGATTAAAACTTGAAAACGAAACAAAAACAAACAAAAAAAAAAAGAAAAACGAAAATAAAAACTAGACAACCGTCCGGTTCCCCGGCAACGGCGCCAAAAACTTGTCACGGATTTTATCAACACAAAATAAACAAGTAATAATCCGGTTAACCTCAAGTATAAGGATCGTAGTATGAGGCTAATGCCGGGTCGATCTTACGGGGAACTAAACGATTGTGATTTCTAGTTTTTATCTAACTAACCTATGTCACGATTATTAAGCTAAATAACGGATAAAACTAAACGAATACCGTAAATTAAACTTTAACTAAAACGTAAAACTCGGACAAGAGATGATCTAAAGCCAGGAAAGATACGGGTTGCGAACCAATTTAAACTAACTAATCTAAGATGCGGATAAAAGTAAACTAACTAGACAAATTCAAGCTTTTAAGGATTTAAATCAAATTTATAACGAGCAAACGAGGATTGATCCACCTATCCAACAAGCATTGATTCCCTATCTCGATTATAGTGCGCTTTTATTCGATTGTGATTCACCTTACCTAGACATGAACCCTAATTCCTTAGAAAGTTCATCTATCAATCTATTATCTTCCGATGTAAGATTAACGCGTTCAATAATCAAAGGTGCAAACTTTGTGTTTATAACCTAGTAATCGACCTATTAACTTCCGTTATTATAGATTCGAATTACTATTCTTATTCATGGTGATCTAGGGTTTATTAAGACTTCCATCAACAATAAACAATCAACACATGCATATCTTCCGATATAAAAGCAAATTAAACATGAATTAAACATGAATAAGAAACAACCTTTATTAAAAACTCACAAGATAATCGAAGAAAACGAAATCAACAATTGTTGGACGGCTTCACAATACTCGTTTGATGAAGCTTTTAGCCTCTCGAACATCCTCGCAACTCAAATTTGCGTAAAAAGTACATAAAAAGTAACTAGTGTTTGATCTAAATTAAGAGCATAAAAATAGGAATAAAAAGATGAAAAACGCAGCCTAAAGCCGCCCCTAGGTTTAGTGGTTTTGAATAATGTGTGTATGATCATCTTTTGTGGAGAAAACAAACCGACTATATATAGATTTTAAAGTCGGTTCTCGCTAAGTCGGCCACCGGACGCCCGTCCGAAACCTCGAACGCCCGTCCACTCTTCAATAAAACTTCGAATCGGGCCGAGTCATGCCTAGACGCTCGTCCATCCGCCGTCCACTCCGTCCAAACTTCCCGAATCAAAGATGACACCCCGGACGCTCGTCCAACCGCATCGACGCCCGTCCACCGGACGGAGATACCGGACGCCGCTTGATATGATCGATTTTGATTTATTGATCTTTATCTCTTCTATCTCTATCCCACTTCTTCATTATCTCTTTTATCATCAATTAGCTTGAACTTAATCAACCTTTGATCATCTTTTGAGCCTCAAACATGTATCTATAACACATAAAAACATCGCAAAATGTAATAATGCTCAAATAATCATAAAATCACAATTAAAACACGTAAATCAACCTATTTTGCGATTAACTCTTCTAAAATCTCATTTGCTCAATATATCCATTAAACCCTCGTTTCTTATGCAATTTAGTACAAATACGGGGAAAAATATCATAGAATATAGCGTTATAAATCGTATAAATCCACAATGACAAAAACAATTAATCACATGCTTTAGTGCAAGTGGGAGATTGCTAGGTGTAATGCCCGGAAGACAATTTTGTAATTGTTTTATTTAATAAATGAAATGATATTATTATTCATATTTATTATTCTCATATTCACCGATGTGACAATAGTATTTACACTACAGAAAACCCTAAAGTATATCGTTTATGTAATCACTTAACTCAGTGTATGGGATATACACTGGAGGATTGAGTTAGTGAAGATGTACTTAAAATACAATTAGCCCGTAGTGAAGTTAATCGAGAGTATCGGGTCTCTCCTTTAACGTGCTATTAATGTGCCCGAACACAATAGGTGTGATTGTCTTATCCGGACTTTCGGTTAAGAGAACCTAATGGGGCATTTATATATGATAGATATATCATATAGGGTGGACCGATTTGATTAGAGTTCACGATATAATTCCGTAATCGAGAAGTCTTATCGAATCAATCGATGATCATATTTATGGATATATCTTAATCCCGAGGTGATCACGATCAACCGCTTGAATCGTATGAGGTTTGACTTGACGGTTAAGGATTACACTGAGTCTGTGATCTGAATTACCCCATCTTTGCATTGTACTGGATTGAGTGAGTAGTCTGTGTTATCACAGATACGGAATCCAATCCTTCCATTTATGGAAGTAGATAGACAGTTCCCTTATTTGTTAATCCTAGAAACTGATCGATCGTACGAGTTCATATTACACTGATTAGCTACCAGTGAGTTGTATGAATTAATTGATCACTAGGGGGTTAATGGTAAATAAGGATTAGAGGTTCTAAAAAGGGTTAACGATAACTTCCCGATTTAGAATGAACAGTCTATGGAGGATTAATCCATATGTAATGATTATATCAATGGACGCTTATTATCATTCTCGTGAGGAGATAAATATAATCTCATAATCGGAGGAGTGCAGTCACGGGATTATGGTCACGGGATTATGGTGGCATATTCCTGTGATTGATTTATCGAATATAATTATTCTGTTCGTAAGATAATTATTTATTTGATTTATCGGAGCCGCTGATTATTAGTCCATGGTCCCCAACGTGCCTCCAATATAGCATAGCTATTCTCGGACGTCGAATCCTAATAATATTAATTTAGTTCTTATTAGAATTTAATTAAAACGATATGTGAATTAATTGTTTAGTGGACTATTAAATTAGTTGGGCTAAATAATTAAATATGTGAAAAAGACAATTTTCATAATCTTGACCCAATTTAGTGTGTTATGGCCGAAAATCATATTGACTAGGTCAATGATAATTTTCGGCCAAGGCAATGTTTTAGGGAACAAGAAATTAGTTTTCTTGTGGATTAATAAGACATGTGCACAAAATATTTATTGGATAAATATTTGGGGGAAGGGGCTACAAGGACAAAAAAAAATCAAAAATGGGTCCAGAAGGACGTTACTATATGTTTTGTGATTAGAAAGGACAAATTCATAATAAATGGACCAAAATACCCTTTTACACATTAAACACGTAGTAACACTAGATAAAATGCAGTAACAGCCACGAAGACAAGGAGTAACAGTCTATAAAATATCGTAACATCCAATGGAAAAGTAGTAACTGCCTAATAACAAGTAGTAATAGCCTAAAAACGAGTAGTAACAGCCCGTAAAATATAGTAACGGCCAATAAACAAATCGTAACAGTCCCGTAAAGTGTAGTAACATCCTAAAAACAAGTAGTAACAGCCCCGTAAAATGTAGTAAAGGGCAATAAACAAGTAGTAGCAGCCCATAATAGATAAAGGATATCAAAAAATGTAGTAACGTTACAAAATCAATAGTAAAAAAAAAAAAAACACACACACACACACACAGCCTGCCTTCTTCGCCGGAAATTGGACTTGGGCGGAGCAGTGGTTGCAGCTGAAAATCCCTTCTGTTTCCATCCTCAATCAAATCCTTGTTTTGATTTTCGTCTTCCTTCTGTGATTCTTTCCTAAATCGATCCCCGTTTCATCCTCGTAGCAGGGAGGCAGCAGTCGGATTTGATCGGATTTTTGATCGGATTTTTGTAGTTGAAGGACGGATCAAATCAATGACTCACTCTCCGATCTTCTATGCAAATCCACTATGTCCGTCCGGCGTCTGCTCAATCGGCGAGAAATTTCCAGTCCGTAGCAATCCAATCACCACCATGGACTATTTCGGCCGCCATGAATCATCACCATACGCTGCTGTTGTGATTGGAAGAAGAATAAGGAGTTTTGATTGAAGGATGGAAAATAACTGGGCCGAAAAGAAAAATTGGTGAAAATATTTGTTGGGGGTTGGAGAAGAGGACGACGGAGCAGGTTTTCCGGCGGCCATGAATTTTCCTGTGGCCATGAATTTTCTGAACCATGCGGCTAGGTTTTGGTTGTAGGTTGTTTTTTGTTTTCAAAGGAAGGTTTTTTTTTATAGATATATAGGAAAATGGTGATTTTGGAAAGTCATATAGTTTTTGTCCTTTCTAATTAGCAATGTCCTTGCATCCTGGTTTCTTTATTATTTTGTCCTTCCTGACAAAAACCTATAAATATTTATGGTAAGAAATAAAGATAAAGATTATTCTAGATTTGTTCTAGAATATTTCTAGGATTATCTTTTATTTATTGGATTTATTTATTTGCAAAATAAAATCCTTGGAGGACAATGATTACTCTCCTATATAAAGAGAGTTCTCCCAAGCCTAAACAACAACACAAAAATTTCGACTTTCATCTCTTAGAGAGAGGAAGAAAATTTCGGCCAAGGGAGTAAGAGGGAGAATCTTGGAGGTTTTCCGGGTAGCATATCGGGAGGATTCGAGACGAGGATTTCCTTCCACCGGGAGTTTCTTGGATCACACGTGTGGAAGATCGTGGTGCTCTTCACACCATCCTTTGTTCTTCCTATTGCGGTTCTTCTACTTGGATTTGAGATCCAAGAGGTATGTTCTACAACCCCCTGGTAGAGTAGATCTAGCTATTTTATTACGTGTAAATTATAGATCTGGATCCTTAAATCGCTTCCGTTGCGGATGATATTACTAACACTAAATAGACTGTAAATGACCCGATCAGGTTGGATCTGGTCCAACCCGATTGGGTTTAGGACACTATTTCAACAATCTCCCACTTGGCCTAAAGGAAATCACCCATATGCCTAAGCCCATGCATGTGAACATGTTTCCCATGCTTTGCCTGCGAGAATGCCTTGGTTAACGGATCATCTATGTTATCATCCGTGTGGACTTTCTCTATATTTACATATCTTCTATCTACTATCTCCCGAATCAAGTGATAGCACCGTAGCACATGTTTGGACTTCCGATGAGACCTTGGTTCCTTTGACTGAGCAATTGCCCCATTATTATCACAGTACAGTGGGACTGGACCTTCAATGGAGGGAACCACACCAAGTTCAGTAATGAACTTCTTCATCCAAACCGCTTCATTTGCCGCCTCCGAGGCTGCTATATACTCGGCTTCCGTTGTAGAGTCTGCAGTAGTCTCCTGCTTGGAACTCTTCCAGCTCACTGCTCCGCCGTTAAGCGTGAAAACAAATACAGACTGTGACTTTACGTCATCCTTGTCAGTTTGAAAATTGGCATCTGTGTAACCTCGTAATACCAAATCATAGTTCCCGAAAACCAAGAACATATCCCCAGTACATCTCATGTACTTGAGAACATTCTTGACTGCAATCCAGTGACCATCACCTGGATTTGCCTGGTAACCGCTAGTCATACTTAGAGGGTACGAGACATCCGGTCTAATGCACAACATGGCATACATAATGGACCTGATGGCCGAAGCATAAGGGATCCTACTCATATGTGCCCTTTCCTTCTCTGTCTTAGGACACATTTCCTTCGACAGGTAGAACCCATGTGACATGGGCAACAATACTCTCTTGGTCTGCTCCATGTTGAATCTCTTCAGCATATTGTCTATATAGGTGGACTGTGACAAACCAAGCAACCTCTTAGATCTATCTCTATAGATCTTGATTCCCAGAATGTAGGCTGCTTCTCCCAAGTCCTTCATCGAGAAGTTCCCGGATAAACAAACTTTGACTGACTGTAACATATGAATATCATTCCCTATGAGCAACATGTCATCTACATAATGCACTAAGAAAACAACGACTCTCCCATTAACTTTCTTGTAAACACATGGCTCATCTTCGTTCTTGATGAAATCAAACTGTTTGATTGTCTCTTCAAAGCAAAAATTCCAACTCCGAGAAGCTTGCTTCAATCCATAAATGGATCTTTGCAACTTGCACACAATCCTAGCATCATCATTTGTGAAACCCTCAGGTTGTGTCATGTACACTTCCTCAGGCAGATTCTCGTTAAGGAAAGCTTTTTTCACATCCATCTGCCAGATTTCATAATCATGGTATGCTGCAATAGCAAGCAGAATTCTGATGGACTTTAGCATAGCTACTGGCGAAACGGTTTCATCATAGTGAACTCCTTGTCTTTGTTTATAACCTTTTGCCACCAACCTTGCCTTGTAGGTAGTTACATTACCATCCATGTCTGTCTTTCTCTTAAAGACCCATTTGCACCCTATAGGAACTATTCCTTCAGGTGGATCAACTATGTTCCAAACTTGGTTGTCTTTCATTGATTCTATCTCAGAATTCATGGCTTCCAACAATTTCTCTTTGTCATGCCTCATCAACACACCCTCGTAAGTTTTAGGGTCCTCATCTTCCATGTACGCCAGTGTACCTTTTGGGTTCATGACGTTCCTTAGTGGATCTTCAAGGTGTCTGTGTTTCTAGAGCGTGTGCCTGCACCTCATCTGCCTGTGGTGTCTGCTCTACTTCCATCATCTGACTATCTTCAGTAAGTGGTTATTGAATTTCTTCAAGATCAATCTTACTCCCACTAATCCTATCCAGAATAAACTCTTTCTCCAAAAAGTGGCATGTCCTGAAGAAAAACACATTTTGTTCTCCTGGATGGTAAAATTGGTACCCTTTCGTTTCCTTAGGATAACCCACAAACAGACATTTATCAGATCTAGGTTCCAAATTGTCGGGCATGGTCCGTTTCACGTAAACGGGACATACCTAAGGTTTTAGGTAACCCAGTGTTGGTCTTTTCCCTTTGAACACTTCATAGGGAGTTGAATGAACTGTCTTTGATGGAACTCGGTTAAGTGTATATGATGCGGTTTCTAGGGCATATCCTTAAAATGATTTTGGAAGAACTACATAGCTCATCATGGATCGCACCATGTCTAACAAAGTGCGATTTCTCCTCTCCGACACGCCATTAATTTGAGGCTTTCTAGGGGGAGTCCATTCAGGTAGAATCCCATTATCCTTTAAGTAATCTTGAAACTCTCCATCTAGGTATTCATCACCTCGATCGGATCAAAGTGTTTTGATTTCTTTACCTAGCTGTTTCTCCACTTCACTTCTGAACTCCTTGAACTTTTCAAAAGCTTCAGACTTATACTTCATTAAGTATACATAACCATAATGAGAATGGTCATCAGTGAATGTCATAAAATAAGAGTATCCTCCTTTGGCTTGAATTGACATTGGGCCACATACATCATTATGAGGAGCTCAAGAAATTCGTTGGATCTTATCCCTTTGACACTAAACGGTGACTTTGTCATCTTGCCAAGCAAACAAGCTTCGCATGTATCAAACGATTCGTAATCGAATTGATCAAACATTCCATCTTTATGGAGTTTGGAAATCCGATTCTTATTTATATGGCCAAGTCTACAATGCCACAAGTAGGATTCATTCAAGTCACTTGTTTTAGCTTTCTTACTGTTTATATTAAGTACATCAACATTCATATCTAATATGTAGACACCGTTATCAAGTTTTCCAGTACCATAAAATATTCCATTACGTGAAAAAGAACAACATTTATTCTTAAATGTAAAAGAAAATCCTTCAACATCCAATGCAGAAATAGAAATAATGCTCTTCGTAAGAGCATGAACAAAATAATAGTTATTCAATTCAAGTACTAGCCTATTAGGAAACGAAAGAAAATAATCTCCTACGGCTCGGGCAACAACACTTGCTCCATTCCCAACGCACAGCACAGGTCCACTTCTCCTTTCCTCAGATCTTTAGTCCTTCTTGGTCCCTACGTATCCGTACAAATATGAGAACCACATGCAGTATCTAATACCCAGTGGTTAGACTTAGAAGAAGCAACATTGATCTCAATCATAAACATACCTGAAGTCGAAGCATCATTATGCTTGTTCTTCTTGGTACTCAAGAAAGCCTTGCAGTTTCTCCTCCAATGACCAGTCTGGCCACAATGGAAGCAAGCATCCTTGGATTTGTCTTTGGCTATCTTAGGCTTCGGCTTGGTAACCTCCTTCGCCTTCTTGGTCTTCTTTTGGGCCTTTTTCTTGGCCTTGAAAGAAGTCACGAGCAACACTTGCTTACTCTTTCCAATAATGCCTTCAGCAGTTTTGAGCATGTTCAATAACTCCACAAGGGAGGAATCAATCTTGTTCATGTGATAATTCATCACAAACTACGAGTAAGAATCCGGTAGAGATTGTAGAATCAAGTCAACACTTAACTCACACCCCATCTTATGGCCAAGCTTCTCAAGCCTCTCTATATAACCGATCATCTTCAGTACATGTGACCCAACTGGAGTACCCAGAGCCATCTTGCACCCAAACAATGCCTTCGAGACCTCGTACCTTTCAGTGCGAGACTGGGAAGCATAGAGTTCCTTCAGGTGAACCATAATGGTATGTGCATCCATGGACTCATGTTGTTTGTGTCAGAACAGTCAACGCAGCAGAATTTAAAAAATTGATTTCCGATCCGAAGATTGACTTCGTTTAATACAATAAACACGTTAAGTAGTTAACAGTGATTACCTTGCTTGATCTAATAGATCGACGCTTTGACCGTAAATGGAGAGTAGTAGTGAACGCAAGCCGTCCACGTGTCCGGCCTCTATCGATATCCACATTAGCACCTCGCCGGAATCCTCCTTGGATGGCTACTAGAAAAATCCGGTTGCTAGACCGGCATTTTCTCTCTCTTTAAATCTCTCTCTAAGAAGCTCTCAGTTTATTAGAACCCATCTAATTGTGATGTACAAAAGAGCTAGCCAACCCATTTCTTATATGGGGAGAGTGGCGTCCCAGATGATCCCAAACTGATTGGGAGAAGCTTCCTAGTAGATTGGTGAGAAATAAAACCTTTTACTAGTAAAATAAGGAAAATATATTTAATTGATTTATCTCAATTAATTTAATATCTTATATTAAATAAATCCAAGATATTGTCAATATCTAATATTGACTATCTTTATCTTATTACCATAAATCTATTTTTCACAAATCTATTAATATCCAATATTAATATATGATAATACCATTAATTAAATTACACAATCCAAGTGTATCTTATACACTATATCCTGCGCCCCATGTGCCAAAATTGGCATCCGGAATATTCTTTAATTAATCAAAATAATTAATATCTTGTATTTAATTTATTCATAATAAATAAATACCGTCATATTATTTAATCACTATAACACTTTCTAGTCGAGAAAAACTTTCATTATTTGGTTATCACTATAACCACATTTTAATCCGGCTAGATATTCTTATGTGTCTGTGACCCGATAGGCTTCCGAATATGATGGCCGTAGACATAAAGTGCAAATTACGTAAATGCCCTTCATACCTAACGATCACGGAATAGCGTCTAGCAACACACCGTGACCCCCGATCATCGGAAGAGTCAAAAGCAATGACTACTACCTTTCATGTGAAACAGTTACCGTGTAAATAAAATCATATCGCTGTAATAATATCCATACGATCGTATCTCAAGTGTCAATACATCAACGATCGTATCTTATAATCTGGATATCATGCTCTCTCGAAATAACTCATTTGCTCCCACTTTGCAAATATTCACGAGAGCTAGACATTCCTTATAAGAAGGCAATTTCAGATATTTACTCCAATCATATGATACGCAATTTCTGGACGAACAAACATGTATCCTACGCATGCTTCAATATCACATCCGAGCACTACCGCATGATTGCCCATGGCTAGGGGAAACCTCAATCGTGTCAAAGAATGAAATCCACACCGTGATGCCAGGAAGACTCCGGTCCCAGGATAATTACACAACTGCCACATACTGCGACACTTAATGTAAGTGGGCCAGTCTAACATACGCATTCTCCAATACACGTCCACGTACAGTCCAAGTGTCTCTACACTTCCATAGACGAGATCTATCCCTATCTTCAATAAGATAGAAGACATTCAATACGTGTTAGTCTAATCATACTAGCAATGTCCCGTTTGACAGTACATAAGACTAGAGACATTTAAGTATCAAACTTATTAAAGTGAGTCGAGATCTCATCAACCATAATCACTATTAGGATTTCTCTTTCACAGTTCGACACTAGGGACGTTACTATATATTCAATAACATAATTGGTTCATAAAGATAAATAAAATATATAATAACAAAAGTGCTTTTATTAATCATAAAAAAGTTATTAAATGAACAAAATAGAATGGAAATGACCCGACCCGGTCGGATCCGGTCCAACCCGATTGGGTTTAGGACACTATTTCAATAGATCATCACCAAGGTCTTAATCGGCGCTAGTTTCTGGAATCAAGGTATGTTATCTGGCAAGAAAAGATGTATGCAATCAACGTGGAAATCAACAAGTTTATAGGAAGAAACAACTTCAGCTTATGGAAAATCAAGATGATGGCCTTATTAAAGCAACAATGGCTTTGGGCTCCGATAACCAAGACGACAGACACCAGTTCTGATGAGATTGTCAGTCTGGAGGAGAAGACATATTCAACCATCTTGTTGTACCTTTCAGATGATGTTATCATGAAAGTTGCTGAAGAAGATACTACAGTTGGGCTTTGGGAAAAGTTTGAGAGTCTGTACATGACAAACTCACTAACTAACAAGTTGTTTTTGAAACAATGTCTATTTAGCTTAAGGATGCATGAAAGGACTTAGCTGAACACAATATTGCTGGACCTCAAAAATATTGACTTTAAGGATCCAGCTTTGATTCTTCTAGTGTCATTGTCTGCATCATATTTGAAATTTGTGCAGTCTTTCATTATTCGGAAGGATACATTGTCACTAAAGAATGTGAGATCACCTTTCCATGCTCGAGAGCTACCTCACAAGGCATCTGGTTCTAGTATACACAATCAAGCTGCTGGTTTGGTTGCCATTAGCAGCAGTGGGAAAGGGCATAGACTTTCAGGGAAGAAGAAATCCAAGAAATCTGGTTCCAATGGTCCTAAGTCCACAAATGTCTGTAGTTAATGTAAAGAGCATGGGTATTGGAAGTATAATTGTCCAAAAAAAAGAAGCATCAGAAGAACAAATCTGGCACAATTGTTATTGCAGCTGAGCATGACATAAATTCATATGAGGATCTGGCTCTATAAGTGGTTTTCTACATATGAGCAGATGGATGGGGGACATATTTTTGTGGCCAACAACAAGGCATGCATGATAGTTGGGATTGGCTCAGTTCAGCTGAGGACTCATGATGTTAAATTCTACACTGAATGATGTTAGACATGTTTCACAAATGACCAAGAATTTGATATCCCTTAGACTATTGTACATCAAAGGGTTCAAATTCAGAGGTGAAGATGGAGTGATGAGTGTGTACAAGGATTCAGATGTGGTCCTAAAGGGTGTCAAGAAGGGAACCTTATATCTGTTACAAGGCTCTATTGTATATGGTTTTGTTGTTGTTGCAACATCAGAAGTTCACCAGTCATACTTGACCAAGTTGTGGCATATGAGACTTGGTCATATAGGTGAAAGAGAGATGCCGATTCTGTCTAAATCTGACCTTCTCGGGGGATATAATGTCAAGAATCTAGACTTTTGTGAGCATTGTGTGTTCGGGAAGCTACACAAGAGCAAGTTCCCAAAATGCATACAAAACACAAAGACAACACTTGATTATATTCATTATGATTGTTGGGGGCCATCAAGTGTGGAATCATTAGGTGGTCACGATTATTTTGTGTCTTTCATCGATGATTATTCATGAATTAATTGGGTGGTGACGATTAAACATAAAAGTGATGCATTCAAGATTTTCAAGCAATAGAAGACTCTAGTAGAGAATCAGACAGGGAAGAGGATTAAAAGGCTCCGCATAGACAATGGTCTGGAGTTCTTCTAGTCTGAGTTTGATAAGTTCTGCAAAGATGAGGGTATTGCCAAGTACCATACAGTCAGAGATACTCCTCGATAGAATGGTGTTGCAGAAAAGATGCAATAAACTCTTCTGGTGAGCACTAGGTGCATGCTCTCTAATTCTACTTTCTCAAGAAGACTTTGGGCAGAGCCTGTGAGCATAGCTTTCTAATTAATCAACATGGAACCTCACACGGGGTGTTGAAATTTATGAATTGAAAAACACAAGAAAAAATATAATGCGGAATTTTCATTAATCAAAGGTAACGAACAAGTTAAGTTACAATGTTGCTGATCATGAAGTATTTATAGAGTATACTTCATTATAAGGTTTACAATCAGTTATAACTGAATAAAAAGTTACAACAAAATATTTTCAGTTGTGAGAGTTGTGTAATCTCTTAGATGAATCCTCCAAAGTTAGTTGAGTCTTAAGTCAACTAAGCTGAGTATATAAGTGTGTGCATATCCTTTTGCATCCAACGTTGTCTTATCCATGTATTGTAACACATCCTCAAGTTAAGAGTGATGAATGAATCTGTTTGCACATCCTGCTTGCTCGTACACTCTCTTATCCACTGGAACTGGGCTGAATTTTTTTGGAAATGCCTAATTTATCCACCAAATAGCAAAATATACCTGCATCCAAGGCTTTGGTTAGAATGTTAGGAACTTATTCTCTAGTATGTACAGGCAGAAGTTTGATCAACCGTGACTTGACTTTTTCTCTGACAACATGATAATCAATCTCAATGTGCTTTTTCCTTTCATGAAACACGGGATTGTGATCAATGTGAAGAGCACTAGCATTGTCACAGAATAAAATAATAGGAAGTTGAAATTGAATATGCAAATCTTGAAAAATGTAGAGAATCCACTGAATTTCACAAGTAGCATTGGCCATTGCCCTGTATTCTGCTTCACAGGGCTCCTGTAAATTTTTTGTTTCTTTGCCTTCCAAGATATGGGAGCATCTCCTAGAAACATCATACATCCTCAAATAGATTTCCTAGTCTTAGGGCATCCTGCCCAGTCACTATTAGTGAACCCTTTTAAGATGAAAGTGTTCTTAGATGGAAAGAAAATTCTTTGTCCTGGATTGAACTTTAATTATCTCATGAGCCTATGAGCTACTTACATGTGATTTTCAATGGGAGTATCCTAAAACTGACTCAATCGTTAAACAACAAAGGCAATATCAGGTCTAGTTAAAGTTAGTTAAATCATAAATGATGGGGTTCAAATCTCACTAAAAGGAGCTCCAGAGTAGTGCCAATCGAAGATGATCAATTGTAAAAAGTTGGTTGACAGTTTTAGGAAAAGTACCTATGGCTAGATTGGATGTCTTGGTATGATTCAAGAACAACAAAATAGTAGTGTTCCTACTAAGTTAAGGCCCTTGTTGAAAGAATAGAAAAATGTATTTTCTACTCTCACTGCTGTGCCACCTAAGACAGGGTATGAACACTCAGTATCCCTTAAATATGATTTTGATCCCACCAAACTCATGCCATATAGGTATGCTCATAACCAAAAGGATGATATTGAGTTACTTGTGGTTTAAATGCTGAAACAGGGGATTGTCACGCACAGTAACAATCATTTTTCATCTTCAATGCTTCTAGTTAAAAAGAAGGATGGAACTTGGAGAGGGTGTGTAGATTACACAAGTCTTAGTGATCTGACCATAGATGCCTTAAACTAATTATAGATGATCTTAGATCAGGATTTCATCAAATCTTGATGAAGGAAAGAGATGTGCAGAAAATAGCCTATGTCGCTGACGGACCTTTTCTATGCTATCAATCCTTACCGGCAGTGTACCGGGTCAAATTGTAGTGATAGAGTGATGAGTCGGTGTCGATCCTCAGGGAAAACTTGGTAATTCACCGTGTGATTAAACACCCAAGAAACTGTTATTATCTCAATCTAAGTCGCAATTTTATCATCCAACCAAACTCTAAACTAACAAACAATAAATAAAAGCATAAAACTAAAACGAGATATATATAAGTATATAAATATATATATAGATATATAGCAATACATATATATATATAGATATAAGTATATATAGGTACCAAAACAATATCTAAGGGAGGGAGATAGATATTATAATTATAGACTAGCCAAGAATATGTTATTGAATCATTATATCTTTTTAGTGAAATTGGATGTGCTCGATCTTTATTTTAAGTTAAATCAATTATACAAAACGGTGCACTCCTAAACTAAACAATTCATTCTCAAACGAGCATCTGAAATTGTCATATGTCCAATCATTTGTCCAAGGTCATCCTCAAGCATGGGTCACTCCCGTTTTGTCATTCGGCCAATTTTAAGGTATGTCAATTAAACAAACGAATTAAACGTAATAATCTCTCGAGTACATATTTCAATAAGAGTTTGTTTCTCCCGAAACAAATCTACCCCCGGTTTAGAAATCGGATTCCGTTGTCACGTTTTCACTCGGCCAATTTTACCCTCCGGTCTTTCTATTAACGAGTTCATAACCTAACTACGAGGCGTCAATTCATAATTAGATTATGAATTCTTTCATATCAAGTAGCTAATTCAATACGAATATAGAAAGAGATTCATTATAACCGATTTTTATCCAATTTTAGTATAGTCATCATCCATTTCCCTAAAAAGATAATACTAATCCAATTTCATATCTTGGCTAGATACTAAGTTTAGCCTAACAACATAATAACTAAAATATAGATACTATAATTAATACATAAACATAAATACATTAGAAAAGTTACCAGGTTACAATTGAAGCATTCAGAGTTGTATCATCCGGAAATAGCAACTCCTTGACATCAATGAGCCTTGATACATCCTCTAAGCATTATAACGAGACTTTATACTACAGCATTATTCCGGCAGAGTGCCGTTTACAGCTTTTATTTAACGAAAAACAACAAAACGAAACTATAGAGATATATAGAAGAGAGATATATGCATTGGTACACTTCAAAATGGTTGCAATTGAGGGGTATTTATAGAGTGTACCACAAGGCCGGCGCGTGCCGGACCACCACCGGCGCGTGCCGGCTACACAGTATATATTCCCTTGTCAGAGATTTGTGGGCCCAGTTTCAGAGATTTTTCTGCAATATTCGGCCTTCTCCGGCGCGTGCCGGACATACAACATATCTGATGTTCGTAAAAACCTATCTCGAGCTGTAGACCTCAGATTGACATGATTTGATATTCGTTGGAAAGCTCTTTTGAAGGCCTACAACTTTCATCAAGGACTTTTTCTCTGAAAATGCCTCTAAGTTAGATCAAATGTCCGTTGAAGATGAGTTACGGTAGAAACATTAAGGACATGTTGATCCGTTCAAAGTTGTTAGATTTTGGCATAATCTTTTATCCCACAAAAACTCATGATTTATGCTCCAAAGTATGTCATATTTTGGAATCTCGGTACACATTTGATTCTGCAACAAACTCAACGAAACACCAAACGTAAATCTGACAAAAAACCATCATTTTTATCGTTTTTATTACTTATGCATCTAATTATAACTAACTATGATTTTTATAAGTTTTTAATGCATTTATATGAAATTATACTAAAATATCATAAATATAATAATAAAAAGTCTTATAATATGATCATATATTTTTCATATATCACAACTCCCCACTTAGCTTTTGATCGTCCTCGAGCAAAATAAGCGATAATATAATTCTTAGATTAAATTCCTAACTTAGTAAGGTATCTTGTCAATATTATAATTATATTAATTTCATCTATCTAAGATATTAAGAAGATAAAAAAACGTATATAACTTAATAAAATAATTATAAAATATTATTTAAATGAAATTTTTCATGAATTACTTTATAAGTATAAATAAAATATTTAGAACAACTTTTTAATCTCCACTGTATGATTTATCGGAATCAATGACTAAGTCAAGTAGTTGGCAAATTGGCTTGTAACGTTCGTGCTCGGGGTAGTTGGCTAATCGAAAAGGATAACAAAGGGAAATCAAAAGAGATAGAAGCAAGTCGTACGTACTTACACCTTCATCTTTCGATCAAAAATTTCTCAATCGTAACACTCGACGACAATCGTTTTCAATTTTCAACTTTAATAACTTCCAAAATATGGTTTCTCTTTTTTTTTTTTTTTTAATACTAATAATAAGAACTTAAGAACATAGGCATTGCTTTATCAAGATTGATCGGAGTACTACTCTTTCGATCGAAAATCACGAATCCGGTTTCCTTAAACTCGTGATAACTCTTGATAGTTTTGATTCGACTTTTTCTTTTTTTATCAGATTTATAGCATATACCTTCATTCCCAGCAATAGGACATTTCGTGATAATACCCTAGCTGGACTACTATCATCAGGCAGCTTTATCTGATATTTTATTTTTGGGTTGTCGATCAAAAACAGAAAAGATACCTATAATACTCTGTTCTTAGATTTTTTTTTTTTTTTTTTTTTTTTTTTTCGAGAATAACCATATTTGATAATAAACTGCCTTCCGAATAACATTCATTTCAATCTCAGCATATACCAAATTTCGATGTTGTCACCGCTATCCATAAATACATACTAAACTTCCGGATTTTCAAAGAAATGTAGACCATTATTAAGTTAGGTTAGTAATTTCTAGTTAATAATAATGGCTATTTCGAGTGAGGTCTTGATCACTCTACAAGGTGAGGTGGGGACAAAAATTGGAAATTATGTTCGGGTAGGCTTATTTGGCTCGGTTTATCAAAGTTATGCCAAAAATCTCATCATCCCTAATCCGATTCCAATTTCATACTTTGTCTTGAAAAGAAAATTATTCTAAAATTTCATTATAATTATAAGTAACTTTTGTCTAATTTCATAAAAATATTTCATAATATTTATCAAGATATATATACTTAAAATCTTATTAAAAATCTAAGATAAACATAATTAATATAAGAATAATATATCAAGATTACTTTACTTAATTAAAAATTTATTCTATCCAAATATATCATTTTTATCAAATAATTATATATTATTGCTTATTAAACTAAGTGTGTAAGTATTTGATGTATTAAATTCAATTTATTTACTAACCAATCTCTACTCCCCACTTACGAAGTGGCATCGTCCCGATGGCTAATGAGTAGTAAAAATTTGGATTAGAAAATAAAATGAATTCTATCATGGTTAGATTATTTTAGGTGTCAAATAGACGAGCGTTTATATAATATAAAAGAAAAACATTTAAAAACATAAATTAAATACATGCAAATATATTACAATACTAAAATACAACTTAAAACTACTAGGAGTGTTAAACTAGAAAACCATAAATTAAGTTAAACTAATTTAAACTAATTTTTTAAACTAAGTTATTTTAATTTATTGTGACTTATACTAACGTACCGTACTACTCTTATTATTTTTTATTCCTTCTTTTCTACCAACACAATTATCTAATTTTCACCACTTGACGATCCTCCCGGAATATCGACTGGTAAAAGCCCAATACGAAGAATACGAGCCGGAAAATATTCATCGTCGCTCTTTCCGGAACCCTTGCCAAACGAACACATAACCTAGAAATCAACCATCCAAATGGTAAAGGATGATAATTCGGTCTTCTCCCGAACGCAAAACTCACAGCTGATTTCTGAATCAGCACCCCCCAATCTATAACAGCTCCAATAGTAATCGCATATAGAAGCATCAATTCATCATCACTAACTTCCGAGAAATTAACGAGTTGGATAAACACGTGAATTGATGAATCGCTTCCACGTTCTAAGATGGGGAAGCAAAGCGATCGTAGAGACATTTTGATCAATATCATAATTGTAGAACAAGAGTGGACAAGCTTCCGAATATTTTGTAATAAAACCGTCGGCGGTATCCAATCTCCATTGGTACTCAAAATGACCGGGTGAAGTTTGGATTTGGTGGAATCAAGAAAATTTGATTTATGTTGGTGGAGGTGAAAGGAACAACAACTCCTCTCCTTCGTAATGTATCGTGTTAACGACACAAGTATGAGCTTCGACGATCTTGAATAGAATTCTCTTAGCACAAGTAACATTAATCCTACCTCTCGGCATACGACAAAAATAGTCCCACCCATCTATATCCATCCTCGTAAATGCCCGAGTTGTCAACCTTTCTAAAATTTAAACCCCTTTCAATCAACACCGGTGACCGATTGAAATTACTCATATAAGGGTTGTGAAGCGAAGCATACATAGGCTCGTAAGGGATTGGATGAAAAAATGAATTTGGAATGACGGAATTTGGTGTATGTGGAGGTGAATAACCGTTTACGGATGAACGATCGGACATTTTAAACTTTTTATAGCAAGAGAATTTAAAGGCAAAGGAAGGGAATGAGCATTTTAGGAATGCTGCATCTGTTTCCTTTTATAGACAAAGCTTGGACTGAAATGGAAATATCCTGAGAAGATCCTGCAGCCTACTACACCGGCGCGTGCCGGACACCAACCGGCGCGTGCCGGTCAAATAGTGCTCAGTCAGAGATATTTCAATTTCTAGCTTGATCCAGGATTTATTTTCTGACAATAGATTCTGCATATTTCGAAAACGTGGGGAAAAGATCTAAAAACATTCGAAAACTACGAAAAAGATACAAAATAACAATGTGCACTACCCCGAGAGTGCATCAAACGTTTAACGTACAAAACAAACATAACAAAAACTAAGTCAAACCAAAAAGTAGATAGTTATACAACAAAGAAAAGAAATCACTCGTCCTCATCATAGTTAAGATCAATGTCACCGGTAGGGTCATGCGAGATGACGATGATCCAAATGTAGATAGTAACGAAGTATAATCAGCTCCTTGCATTGCGTCGTATGAATACCATAACCGAACCGCTTTGTGGATCCGATACGAAGTTCGAAATGATGTCTCGGTCCTCATCGTCGACACGAGCGATCCACGAAGACCAAATGAACCAAATCCTGCCGTCACATCCGCTACGAAGTCACTCCTCCCATGCCCAAGGATGTCCCGGTGTACCCGTAAACATACCACCTGTCCTATGGATGACGGCGTATAGTCACGATAAATAACGAGGTGGTGGAATCGGCGGAATCCAATCGGCATAGTATATGGGTCGGCCGACTATAGGGGTGTCTAGCGAAATCTCGGCAAATCTAGGATCAAACTCACTCATAGCATCTCGATATCCTCTCGACCAACTCTAATGTCCTCGGCCCAATGTCTATTCTTCTCACGAGGCTAAAGCTATATTAGCATCGGTTCTAGCCCGAGCTTGAACTAAATCTTTGAAACATAGCCTCAACTTGGCTCTCTTGTGGCCGATGTGATTTGTCCCAGGTGGTCTAGGTACTTGAGTGTGAATAGGAGGTGGAGGTTGTTGTTGCTGACGATTAGGATTATTGTAATTTATTACTCCAGTAGGTAAGGCTCTTAGCTTAAGACCAATGGGAGGAATGTAGGGTGACACAGTTCTATCCGAGGGTAAGACAGGGACTTCTGCAAGCTCACATAAGGCAGAAATGAGACTAGGGAACGGGAGACGTCCCCCTCGATAACGAGTCCTTGCAAACTCACAAGCCTTAGAAAAGATCAATTTCCCCAGATTTATAGGAATATCATTAACCATGGCCCAAGCAATAACCACTTCCTCTCGACCAAATGCACAAACATGCGTGGAAGGACATACATTATGGCCTAAGAACTGTTTTATTGCCCGTATGTCCCTAATACAATTCCCATAAGCAAACTTATTTTCTATCCATTCGGCGGTAGGGTCAAAGGCTTGCTTTGGGCTTCATAAGCTTTGGTTTGTAGAGCCATAGGATGTTCTAAACCCCATACATTGTGATAATCCTCCTCTTACGGTATATCGGTTAAGCCATAGAATACATTAATCATAGCGAGGGTAAAAAGTAACATTAACACTTCTTAGAGGGATATAGGTCATCTCCTCAACCGTATCGCATCATAAGTAGATAATACCGAATAAAACTCGATACCATAGAAACGTTAATCTTATCTTTCCTATCCATAGCTACATCCAACCATCCTCTATCCTTGAAAATTTCTTTCACTTCTTTCCCAATCTTCGAAAAATCAATCCCTCGTTCTAACCAAACCTTACTTTTACTAAAGTACTCATCATGTGCCCGCTTAGCACGCACTAGCGGTTTTCTCAAAGGTTAAACTTTTCTCCCTTTTAGTTAAAGGTCTAGTTTGAACTACAGGTACTACGATTGGTACTTCGAGTCTTTTTCCTCTTAGGATTACTTCTAGATGATGAGGCCATCTACGATAGTGGTATGACAAAACAACAACACAAACAAACAACACCAACAACAAGAACAAACAATTACTTAGGCTATAAAATCAAAATAAATTCAAAATAATTTCAGAAATTTAACTAAAATTTGAAATATATATATATTATTACCTTAAGAAGCTAGAATGAAAAGCTTAGGTCGCCGGAATTAATGGGGTCGCCGGAATGAGAGAAAAGAGGGCCTTGAGCTTGCCAAGCTTCAACTTTTTTCCAATGGGTATCTTCTTTTATGATTAAGTTGAAGAGAGGAAGAGAGATTAACACTTATGTGATGTTTGAGTGAAGAAAATTGATGGAAAATTTGTTGATTTTTGAGGAGAAGAGAGGGAGAATTCGGGCTGTTCTTCAATTCGAAATGAGGGTGTGAGAAATGAGGAAAGGGGCGCATTTTTTAGGGTTAAGTGTGTACACACCGGCGCGTGCCGGTCACATGGCCCCCAAAAATCGGAATTTTTATCATTTTTTGTGTAATGAGCTCTAATTATACTACATAAAGATCATTTGATGTTAATCAAATGATTTATGTTATATAATCTAAGTTCAATACTATTTTTCTATATAAAACTTGATAAAATATAAAAACTAATATAATATTGAAATCACATATTTTTTTATATAATATACCTACTTTACATGATAAAATAGGTTTATTATAATTTTTTCATAAAAATATTTTTCTTTTTAAGTTTAGAAAAATAACTTTAAAAAATACGAAATTTAATTAAAATTTGAAAAATTAAAACACACACTGAAATTCTTAGGATTTTTTGCTAACTCCCTCAATCTCAGATTCTCAAGATTGTTATCATAACGGTCCCTTAACCTTTCTCCTAGGAGTGATGCGTTTGAATTATCTCTTTGTATTCCCTCGGGATTTTCGGATAACCACCTAATCGTTCCCTTCTTAATAACATTCAAACACTCATCCTGGGATATGGTTGTATTTCTTCCACACTGTCCAGCATGTTCCATTTTTCCACAGATTCTACACTTCATTAAAAACCTTGCTCTTCTTTTTATTGCACTCCTTGAATTTCCATTACAAAGTTCTCTTTCTCTGACTTCGATTAGCAATTCCTTATTTAATTTAGAAACTAAGGCTTCTATCTTAAACGCGACATCCTTATTTAGACCTAATCTTAAAAGTAAAATAAAAACTCTTATTCTATCTATGAAAGGCATCCAGTTCTTTTACGTCATCCGGTAAAAGACGAAAATACTTTAAAATGCATATTAAAAGGTGAAATTAGAAAGATAGTACTGTGATCGACTGAGTTTAAAATTCTGCTTCCTCAATTCGTTGGAGGGTCGATGAGTAATAATACTTCTTCTGGTTGAGGTATCCCTTCAGTTTCCACGAACAATTTCACCCTGTGTCCATTGGCTATAAAAGTTGTTTTTCCATCAGTTAGTTCAACAGCTCCAGACTTATAGATTTTTGTTACGTCATATGGACCTGTCCATCTAGATTTAAGCTTTCCTGGAAACAACTTCAAACGTGAATTATATAAAAGTACTCGATCACCTACATGGAACTCACGACTATAGATTCTCTTATCGTGAAAAGCTTTCGTGCGTTCCTTGTAGATTCGAGCATTTTCATAAGAATCGAGTCGAAATTCTTCTAGTTACGTTAAGCGAAGTAATCTATGATCACCGACGACTTTAGGATCAAAGTTTAGAAATTTAATAGCCCATAAAGCTCGGTGTTCTAATTCAACGGGGAGATGACAAGATTTTCCAAATACTAATTTGTAAGGAGAACGACCAATCGGTGTTTTAAAGGTCATTCGTATGCCCATAATGCATCATCAAGTCTTTACGCAGTTTTTACGATTCGAGTCCACTTTGTCTTCTCCACGATTCTTTTAATTTCTCTATTAGACACCTCTACGTCCACTAGTTTGTGGATGATAGGGTGTTCCAAGTTTATGAGTTACACCATATTTCTCAATTACCTTAGTAAATGGTCGGTTACAAAAATGTGAACCTCTATCACTAATGATAGCCCTCGGAATGCCATATCGTGTGAATATATTCTTTTTAAGGAACCTTAGCACTACTCGGTATCATTAGTAGGGAGAGCTTCGGCTTCTACCCATTTAGAAACATAATCAACCATTACTAGAATAAATCTTTTTCCAAAAGATATAGGGAAAGGTCCCATGAAATCTATGCCCCATACATCAAATAGCTCACACTCTAATATCGGTTGCATAGGCATTTCATGTTTTTTCGATATATTTCCCCATTTTTGACATGATTCACAAGATTTTGCATATTTATATGCATCTCTATATAGTGTAGGCCAATAGAAACCACATTGTAAAACTTTGAAAGCAGTTTTCCATCCTCCATGATGACCTCCTGCCTCACGATCATGACAAAATGATAATACACTTAAAATTTCATTATCAGGAATACATTTCCTAATTATTCCATCTGAGCATCTTCGGAAAAGATCCGGTTTATCCCAATAATAAAACTTTAAGTCATAAAAGAACTTCTTTTCTCGTTGCCAAGTCCAATGAGGTGGGATGTACTTACGGGTAATGTAGTTAACAATATCCCCAAACCATGGCGAATCTTCCTTTGATGGTATTCTAGTTTTTAATAATCGCATGGTTGAAGGAGTATCTATCTTAAACGGTTTCTCATCCGGAAACGAATCACGAATTTCTTTTCCTTTTCCTTCATCATTATCCATCCTGCTTAGATGATCGCTACTACATTTTCACTTCCTTTTTTATCCTTAATTTCAATATCGAATTCTGAAGTAACGAGAATCCACCTAAGAAGACGCGGTTTGGCATCTTTCTTACTTAAAAGATACTTCGTAATTTGAATGGTACGTGTAGATTATTACCTTAGAACCAACAATATATGATCGAAACTTATCTAAGGCAAATATTACACCAACGGTTCTTTCTCGGTAGTTGCATAATTAAGCCGAAATTTGCGTTTAATGTGTGAGAAGCATAGTAGATAGCTTTGAGAATTTTGTTATACCGTTGACCTAAAACAGCTCCTACAAACTAAATCACTTGCGTCACACATAATTTCAAACGGCAAATCCCAATGCGGTGCTACTAGTACTTGGTGCGTAGTTAATTTCGCTTTTAGGGTCTTAAAGGCTTCCATACATTTATCATCAAAGTTAAAAGGTACTTCTTTTTCTAGCAAATGACTCGGGGTTTTGCTATTTTTGAGAAATACGCAATAAACCTTCTATAAAATCCTGCATGTCCAAGAAATCCTCTTAACGTTTTCAAATTAATTGGTGGAGGTAATTTTTCAATTACTTCGACTTTAGCTTTATCAACTTCAAATCTCGCTTCGGAGATTCTATGACCTAGTACAATTCCTTCGAGATACCATCAAATGACATTTTTCCCGAGTTTAGAACCAAGTTGGTATCTTCACGGCATTGTAAAACACGTTCTAAGTGTGATAAGCATTTATCAAAAGAATCTCCATAAACACTAAAGTCATCCATAAAGATTTCTAAGAATTTCTCGACCATATCGAAAATATTGCCATCATACATCGCCGAAATGTAGCAGGTGCATTACATAATCCAAACGGCATTCTTTTATAAGCAAAAGTTCCATAGGGACAAGTGAAAGTAGTTTTTTCTCTATCTCCCGCTTTGCAATGAATATTTGTAAATAACACGAATAACCATCTAAAAAGCAAGTAATACTTATGTCCACTCAATCTTTCCAACATACGCACGATGAATGGAAGTGGATGATGATCCTTTTTAGTATGATCATTCAGTTTCCGAAAGTCAATACACATTCGATATCCTGTAATTTCCCTTGTCGGAATCCATTCATTTTTATCATTTTCTTTTACCGTGAAACCTCCTTTCTTTGGAACTACTTGAGTTGGACTTACCCATTCACTATCGATATGGGAAAGATTATTCCCATTTCTAATAGCTTAATGACCTCTTTCTTAACGATTGTTTGCAAATTTGGGTTGAGGCGGCGTTGTGGCTGAATACAAGGTTTAGCTTCTTCATTCAAAATAATCTTGTGAACACATATCTCGGGGCTAATTCCTTTGATATACGCCTTGTCCATCCAAAAGCTTTCTTATGTTCTCTTAACATTCTTAGTAATTGATCCTCTTGTTCTTTTGTTAAGGTTGATGAAATGATAATAGGTAACAGATTATCATTTTCAAGAAAAGCATATTTCAAATTCGAAGGAAGTGGTTTCAACTCCAGATTCCTTGGTGGATCTTCTACCGATGGTTTTAAACTGGTCCTTCCATTTCCAATTTCAAATTTTGATGCCATGGATGTTTAACAAACCCTCCTTTATCTAAATAAAGGATTACTTCTTTCATTTCAGTATCATTTTCATCTTCTTTATAGATAGAAAATGCCAAACATTCTTCTAATTTATTTTCATAATCTTTAAATTTGGCATCCCACATAGTAGAATATTCATCTATAAAAGAACATGATTCTGGTTCTTTATATGGATGGTTTATAGCTTTGAAGATATTGAATGAAACTTTATCCTCATTAACTCTCAGTATTAGTTCACCTTTTTGAACATCTATCAAAGTTCTTCCTGTAGCTAGAAATGGTCGACCTAGAATAATTGGCGCTGAATATCCTTCTTCCATTTCCATTATTACAAAGTCCACTGGGAAGTAAAATTTATCAATTTTAACCAACACGTCCTCGATTATTCCCTTAGGATGTTTAATTGATCTATCTGCCATCTGAAGGGTCATTTCAGTATTCGTAAACTCTCCTATTCCTAGTTTCTTATAATCCTCATAAGACATGAGATTGATACTTGCTCTAGATCACACAATACTTTCTTAAACAGAAATCCTCCAATTTCACACGGGATAGTGAAACTACCGGGATCTTTAAGTTTAGGAGGTAGTCGATCTTTGAAGTATTGCGGAGAACATTCTTCATTAAGGCATATATTCTCATATTCTTCTAATCGCTTTTTATTAGATAGGATATCTTTAAGAAACTTTCCATAGGCGGGCATGTTGACTAAAGCTTCTATAACGGGGATATTGACATGAATATGGCGAAAAGTGTCAAGGAAACGAGCATATTTCTTATCGAGTTTTTTATCTTTTTAATTTGATCTTTCGGTGGATAAGGCAAAGATTCTAAATCTATAACCTTTGGTTCGAAGTCATTTTCTCTTTTCCTTTCTCCTTGAATCTTTGAGCATTACTTGATCGCCAAGTTTCATTATCTTGAGATTTTTCCTTTAAAACATCCCCCGTATCAACTTTATCCTTCTCGAGTTACTTTTAAATCTTCTGTTTTTCTCCATGATTTTCTCTGACATGTTCCTTAAATAGGGTTCTCAGGTCCTTATCCATAGGATCTTTCAGAATTCTAGGGACTTTTACCCATTTTTCACCTTCAATTTCAATATTATTATTCTGTTTTAAGAATTCTTCGATAATTTCTTCCTCTTCATCAGTAAATTCAAGTTCGTCCTTTTCCTTTACGATATTACCATTTAAATCATTTTCTACCTCATTGTTTCCTGCGTTTTCTGCTCTAGTATCTTCACAATATTTCCTACTTCTCGTAATCACAGCATTTACCTCTCTCGGGTTTCTTTCAGTATTACTTGGTAATCCTCCTGGAGGTCTACTGTTGTTACGTTCTCCTTCTCTACTCAAATGATCTTCCATATTCCTTAATGATGCTTCTATAGTTCTCATTCTCGTATCATGTCCACCCATAGACGTTTTCAACATAGTCATATCCTTAGAGGCGAACCTATAGAAGTTATCATAGTTTCTATATTCTGAGCTTGAGTAGATACTACACGTACCCATCATATTTTCCATTAATTTATCCCATTTATCAACTCCTTCAGGTTGGGTTGAACTTTGGGTGACTGGTATAGTTTGAGTAGTATGTTGTGGATAAGATTTAGGTAACGATTGTAGGTTCGATTTGATGTATTTCCTTGATGAACTTGATTACTATATGGATTCTTATCTTGGCTGGATATGGCGGTTGTCCTGGCTTATTAGGGTTTTCAGACCATCTAAAAGTTGGGTGCTCTCTTCTAATAGCATTAAAGGAGTTTGAATACGCGTTGTTCAAATTCCTATGCTGTTGTAAAAAACTCACCTCTTCCCTTGAGTATCCTTCTGGTTCTTCTATCCCTAATGACATATTATCATGACTTGAGTAGTCATTTGATATGATAGTTTCTGGTTTTACAGTCCTACTAGCCTGTAGGTTGTCAAATTTCCTACCCAAATTCTCCAAGTGTGCTAGAACTTTCATATTCGATGTGCATTCTCCTGCAAATGCTACTTTCCTGGTGCTAGAACCGGTTTCCCACATTCTGTTATTTTTTGAAATCTTTTCTATAGCATCGTAAACTATTTGGGCTTCACTCATCATTAATGAACCACCACATGCATGATCTACATCTGCACGTGAATCTTTCCTTAATTTACGACAGAAAAGTTGGATTTGCATATCTAAGGAATAACCATGATCGGGACAAGATCTTAGCAACTTTTTAAATCTCTCCCACGCATTCCCAAGCGTTTCTTCGGTTCCTTGTCTAAAGTTGGCAATTTCGACCTTTAATTCCAAATTTCTACCCGGAGTAAAAATCGCTTTAAAAACTCGGTTTGAATTTCCTCCCAACTAGTCAATGAATGATGTGGGAGTGACATAAACCAATCTCGTGCTCTTCCTTTTAAAGAAAAAGGAAACATAGACATCCTTGTTAATTCACGATGAGCACCTTGACTTTTGGCTGTATTGCACAATTCTTCGAAAAGATAGAGATGGTGATGTGGATCCTCATCATCCTCTCCTAGAAATTGGGCTCTTGCGTCAATTAGACCAAAAAGATGAGATTTTATTTCAAAATTATTTGCTCCTTCATTGGGTAAACGAAGCTGGATTATTAGTCTGGTTTATTCTTAAGGTACGATCACAAATAGGTCTCGGATTTGGTGGGTTATTATTACGATTGTTACGGTTCCGATTTTGATTATTTCTATTACGGTTATTTGGTATTGGTAGAACTGATTAAGATTTTGGCCATGCCCTTGAGCATGATCTAGCTCTTGTTCAGGTGTTTCATCACTGTTTTCAGCCATTTTCGTATTTTGATTTGATGATGATTCTCCGTCAGGATTTCACGACCGGTATGACCTTGTTTCCTTTCTCGCTCTTGCTCGCCTTTCGTAAGTATCTATGTCGGGCTTATAAGGAGTAAGTGGGGCCTTACTCTTTACGGTCATCAACTAACGAAAACCGAAAATAGTTGAAATCGATAAAAGTAAAGATTGGTAACTTACTTATAAGGTAAGTACCAACGAAAAAGAAAATAGAAATGGGGTAAGAAGAGTGTTGACTTATCCTCGAGACTTTTGAGTTAATATAAGTAGAAATCATTCGAACACAATGAATTAGCGTCGTTCCCCGGCAACGGCGCCAAAAAAACGACGGACCTTTTCTATGCTATCAATCCTTACCGGCGGTGTACCGGGTCAAATTGTAGTGATAGAGTGATGAGTCGGTGTCGATCCTCGGGGAAAACTTGGTAATTCACCGTGTGATTAAACACCAAGAAAGCTGTTATTATCTCAATCTAAGTCGCAATTTTATCATCCAACCAAACTCTAAACTAACAAACAATAAATAAAAGCATAAAACTAAAACAGAGATATATATAAGTATATAAATATATATATAGATATATAGCAATACATATATATATATATAGATATAAGTATATATAGGTACCAAAACAATATCTAAGGGAGGGAGATAGATATTATAATTATAGACTAGCCAAGAATATGTTATTGAATCATTATATCTTTTTAGTGAAATTGGATGTGCTCGATCTTTATTTTAAGTTAAATCAATTATACAAAACGGTGCACTCCTAAACTAAACAATTCATTCTCAAACGAGCATACGAAATTGTCATATGTCCAATCATTTGTCCAAGGTCATCCTCAAGCATGGGTCACTCCCGTTTTGTCATTCGGCCAATTTTAAGGTATGTCAATTAAACAAACGAATTAAACGTAATAATCTCTCGAGTACATATTTCAATAAGAGTTTGTTTCTCCCGAAACAAATCTACCCCCGGTTTAGGAAATCGGATTCCGTTGTCACGTTTTCACTCGGCCAATTTTACCCTCCGGTCTTTCTATTAACGAGTTCATAACCTAACTACGAGGCGTCAATTCATAATTAGATTATGAATTCTTTCATATCAAGTAGCTAATTCAATACGAATATAGAAAGAGATTCATTATAACCGATTTTTATCCAATTTTAGTATAGTCATCATCCATTTCCCTAAAAAGATAATACTAATCCAATTTCATATCTTGGCTAGATACTAAGTTTAGCCTAACAACATAATAACTAAAATATAGATACTATAATTAATACATAAACATAAATACATTAGAAAAGTTACCGGGTTACAATTGAAGCATTCGAGTTGTATCATCCGGAAATAGCAACTCCTTGACATCAATGAGCCTTGATACATCCTCTAAGCATTATAACGAGACTTTATACTACAGCATTATTCCGGCGAGTGCCGTTTACAGCTTTTATTTAACGAAAAACAACAAAACGAAACTATAGAGATATATAGAAGAGAGATATATGCATTGGTACACTTCAAAATGGTTGCAATTGAGGGGTATTTATAGAGTGTACCACAAGGCCGGCGCGTGCCGGACCACCACCGGCGCGTGCCGGCTACACGATATATATTCCCTTGTCGGAGATTTGTGGGCCCGGTTTCGAGATTTTTACTCCGCAATATTCGGCCTTCTCCGGCGCGTGCCGGACATACAACATATCTGATGTTCGTAAAAACCTATCTCGAGCTGTAGACCTCAGATTGACATGATTTGATATTCGTTGGAAAGCTCTTTTGTCGCTCACCAAGGCCAATTTGAATTCTTAGTCATGCCATTTGGCCTCGCCAATGAACCTGCCACATTCCAGAGAAACATGAATGAACTGTTGATGCCTTTCTGAGGAGGTTTGTTTTGGTTTTCTTTAATGATATACTCATCTATAGTCCTGACATGGGAGAACATGTGAAGCACCTGACAGTTCTACTGGAAGTTCTAAGAAAATATCAGTTTTATCCCAAGTTATCTAATTGTTCTTTTGGCCAAGACAGAGTGGAATATTTGGGACATATCATCCAACATGGAAATGTTTATGTTGATCCCTCTAAGATAGAGGCCATGGTAAACTGACCCCTTCCCAAAAACATTATTGAACTGAGGAGATTTCTAGGTCTCATATGGTTTTACAGGAGGTTTGTCCCATTTTATTGATTATTGGCTAAGCCACTCAATGATATGTTGGAGAATGAAGGGTTTATTTGGACCCCTGAATCACATAAGTCTTTTGATGATTTGAAGCAAGCTATGTGTTAGTCCAATGTCCTCACCCTACCTGATTTTGAGGCTCCATTCTGCATAGAAACATATGCATGTGGGAAAAGTTTAGGGGCGGTATTACACCAGTGTAGGAAACTATTGGCCTATCTCAGCAAAGCTTTCAAATCTAAGGAGATGGGACTGTCCATCTACGAGAAGGAATTACTGTCAGTTCTTATGGAATTATTCAAATGGAAGCAATGTATCCAAGGCAGACCATTTGTGAACAAGATAGCTGACGATGCTGGATATCGTCTGTGTGATTAAACAGACCGTAATAAACCTAATGACAATGAACAAGATCCAAAACCCTAGTAAAAGATGCAAAACATGGGTAGTGTTTGTGATTATTAGACTGAGCCTGAGATTATGAATCCCTAAGTTGGCTACGTATCCTGTGTATGAGTTTGGATTCAAGTCTCTCGTAGTTCTTGGGATAATTTGTATAGAGGACATCTCTTCCTTGGCAACCTGTGCCGTGTCGTTCAAGGACTCTCTTTCGTAACTCCTATAGATTATCTTATGTCAATCCCTATTATTTAGGAGATAATTCCGGATATATTTAAATAGTAGGATCAGAGTCTTAATCACTTGAGATTCCTTCCATGTTTATCTTATATATTACACATGTGTGCAGTATCAGATAAGGAAGGCTCTGGCCGACCTAAAACGTCGAGCCCCTCCAGACCGTCTCGGCCCGTACTGCATGGACCCGAGCTCACAACAACCTAGCCGACTTGCGGTGATCTGTTTGGGATAACGGGTAAAACCTCCCACCTGGGGTTCAGGTCTGCCCTTAGGCATAAAGTGGAGCTCTTGGCCCTTAATGTTATATTTCTCTGTCTTCGTTTATTGTTTGATCAATTATGAGATGACACGCAACGAGTCTCGGTCCGACCTCTGTCAACAGCCAGCAAATTTTGAAGTTTTTATTGGATCAAAAATCCACTACCACACTTCAACAGAAAGGAGTAACTAAACTCATACGGTTGGACTTTACCATAGAGTACAAAAAAAGGAGTGAAATGTGATGGTTGATGCCTTGTCTGTTGGAATTAGCACCCGAAAGACAATTTATTAATTTTTTTTATAATTAATAAATAACAGATTTATTCTCATCTTATTATTTGCTTCGTGCTTGTAAATAATACACTGCTGAAAACCCCAAGTTGTATCATATGTAGCCATATAACTTAGTGTGTGACACACATGAGGATTAAGTTAATGGTGATACACTTGAACTGTTAGTCCGTGGTGAAATTAATCAAAGTATGGGGTCTATTGATTAAACCACCATTAATGCGTCCAGAACACTTTACGGTGTGACCGTCTTATCCGGACCGTCGATATTGGTTATCTAAGTGGGGCATTTATAAATGATGTAGTCATATAGGACTGACCGATTAATCTGCATTTCTCATATAATTCCGTGATTGAGAAATCTTATTGAATCACAAGATGATCATATATGGATTAAACTTAATCCTGAAGTGATTGCAGACTCCTGCTTGTTTTAAGATAGGGTTTGATGTGTTCGTTAAGGATTGCTAAGAGGCGCGGTCCGAATCACTTTCCCGTTGGCACTATCGGGAATGAGTAGCTGGGAATGTGGCTCACAGATACGGAATCCATTCCTTCCTGCGGGAAGTAGAAAGACAATTGATCCTAGAAACTGATCGATCCGCGGAGTTCATATTGGTTATGAACTAATTGATCACTAGTGGGTTAATAGTAAATAAGGATAAGATGTAATGAAGAAGGTTTACATAAACATTCCCGCTTCATTACGGATAGTCTATGGAGGGTTAGTCTATATGTAATGATTATATCAATGGACACTTATTGACTCGACACATTAAGAATAAGTTATATCTATAATCGATAGAGTTCGGTTTCGGATTTATGGTGGCGTAATTCCGGAATTAATATGTTGAATAGAAATATTTTGTTCGATGAATGTTTTATTCAATTTATTGTAGCTACTGGTTATAGGTCCATGGTCCCCGGGTTGGCTCCTAACACGTGAGCGAATTCTCGTATTTTGGAAACTCGAGAATAAATTAAATAGTTTATCTATTTAATGAATATGCAGATATTATTTATTCGAGAAATAATATGTAATATAGAAAATACATTTTCTATTATCCCACCCTATCCTGAAACCAGTAGGAGTATGCAATCACTTCAGGATTAAGGTTAGTCCATATATGATCATCTTGTGATTTAATAATATTTCTCAATCACGGAATTATATGAGAAACGCAGATTAAATCGGTCAAATCCTATATGACTCTCATCATATATAAATGCCCCACTTCGACAACCAATGTCGACGGTCCGGATAAGACAGTCACACCATAAAGTGTTCGGGGTGCATTAATGGCGGTTTAATCAACAGACCCCATACTTTGATTAAGTTCACCACGGACTAATAGTTCAAGTGTATCATCATAAACTTAATCATCATGTGTGTCACACACTAAGTTATATGATTACATATGATACGACTTGGGGTTTTCAGCAGTGTATTACTTACAAGCACGAAGCAAGTAATAAGATGAGAATAAATCTGTCATTTATTAATTATAAAAACAATTACATAAATTATCTTTCGGGCGCTACTTCCAACAGTTGTTGCCGGAGAGAGGCGGCTGAACGAGCACTAGCGACGGATTTTCGTTAGGGTGTAGGTAATAGGGACTCAATGGGACAATTTGGTTCTGGTTGTGATTCGCCATTACTGAAGCTTCGAACTACTCACATATTCGTTCCTAAGTGCTCCGATACCATGACGAAAATAAAATAAACGCGGCAAGAAAGAGATGAATCAACTAATTGGAAGGAGAATTGATAACGCCATTGACGGCGGGAGTAGAGCTCGAGTTAGGGTTTTTACAATACAGATGAAAATGTTTTTCTTGCCTTATTTACAATATAAAAAAAAGCTTATATACACTATTTGTTGTGACGTGTTCCCACCAATTAGGGAGCTCCATTATGTTGAGTTGGCACAGTTGCTAGTTGGATTATTAAGATGGTGCAGATCATTAGGCCGGATCTTGTTTATCATTAGGCCGAATATCCTCTATCTTATCAAAACAAGCTTACATTCAAACAACATATTAAGGATCGATCATATGGAGCGCATACATTAAAAAATTCAACCCATTCATACTATAAAGAATTCAAACCCACCCACACAACCCCACCCCACAAAAAAAATATAAATAAAAAAATAAACTTTTGTCCTGGTAAAGATATTGGCTGACCGTCAAATCATTGGATGTACATGAAATAGTGGGATTATAATAATCAAGCTTAAATAATGTTAATACGTAGCTTAATTTGTTCTACTCTAGTTGTGGGAGTAGTTAATAAGATTTATTTGTCGTTTTTACTGTATAATTGGAGGTATAATTTGTCGTTTTTACTGTATACGTAGCCTTTTATAATTTCTTAACCGAATATTTTTCTTTTAATTGAGTTGGGGAATTAAATATGAGTTTATTATTAAAAATGACAATTTGAATATAGAAATATGTAAAAAGGACCGTGAAATATTTTTTTGGGTAAAAAGGACATGTACTTTTTTCACTGTGATTTAAATTATTTCGTATTCAACTACAAAAACGAATATATATTTTGATATGATTGTCGAAGATGGTAATTCTTTCATTACATTTTTCCTTTTTTCGTCCTCTTTATTTAGACATCTCATTTGATATTTTTTCAACGTTTTTTGCGGGGTCATTTTTGTAAAAAAACACATAAACTGTGGAATAGTGAAACATTGGATTTGAGGTCAGTTCCACTGTAGCAAACAATAGATTTGAGGCAACGGATTTGTCATTATCACCCAATTTATATATCCACTGTCCTGATTTCTATTTTCCCCTCTTTTTTGTCCTTTTAAACCACTCTCCCATTAAACATTCAAACTTAATAATAATGTTGATGGTTCCGCTAAAAAAAAAATTCAATTTTTTTAAAGGACGATACTTTATTTATTAATCATTGAGTGGAAATCCACATATTACAAAATATAGAAATTTCAAAGGGAAGAAAAACTATCACAAAGTATCAAAATTTCATGCTAATCTAAGGTTCCGCATACGAGACTCCATCTTAGAGATCATCACATGAAGAGGAGGGTGTACTTCATGGATTTCATGGTGGATTGTATTTCACAACATGCTATGGTGGCTACCCTCCTCAACTTCATACAAAGGATTAAGGCATGCCAAAGCATTAAGCATATGAGAGATCCCCTGATTCTGCACCACATAAGGAGGGTTGACTTTAACATGCTCGCCTTGTTGTTGAGATGGGAGAGGCGTGGCTTTGTTCAGAATTTTAATCAGGGGAAAGATAAACTTTGTGAGATACTATGCATTGAATTGATTAATTTGTTGCACCAACATTACAGACTATATATTGAATAGCACAAATGATAAACTTTGTGAGATACCACCACCAAATTACATTATTTACAAGCTCATAACTGGTTCAAATCGAACTTGAAAACCGATTTCGGGCCTTCAATTAGGGAACCACAATAGTTATACTACCATGTATGATTGTTCATAATGAGATCCTACTTAAACTTGATGAGATATCACCACTAAATTACTTTATTTACAAACTCATAATTGATACACATTGAACTTGAAAGCTGATTTCGAGCCTTCATTTAGGGAACCCTTTCACCACAATAGTTATTCTGGGAGTATGATTGTTCATAATAATGGCCTATTCAAATTGTAATGCCCCATAACTTTGGCATAGTGTCGTTACTTAAGTTATAATAGACCCGGTATCTATTTAGATCCATCATTCTCACGTAGTCTAAAATGGTTAACCAAATTACCAATTTAATTATGTTTCAACTTTATATTTGGGTAAGTAAGCAACGTTCTCAATATGACCTACGTGAGGATTCCAGAGTTGACCCCACCGTCTCTAACTGTGCAACATTTAGTTTCATTAACCTGAAGAAACTTACGTTCTCACCAGGACCCTACATGGGGATTCCGGAGATGACATTCACCGTCTCTAACACTGTGTCACTTAGTTTCATCTCATTACAGGCTTTAATATCACATGTAACGCCCCAAAATTCAGGCTTATCAACAATCCTTGAGTCATAATGGATTCGTCTTGTAGTCGGCTTTAATACCACATGTAACACCCACAAATTCGGGTCTATGACAGGTCATGATAGATCCACCTCATAGTCAGCCGTAATGGGAGTGGATCATCTGCTGTGGCAATACATCACAACACATGGTGATGTGATCCGGTTCATGCTCGGAGGATACCATCAGTCGTGCTATTTATGAGTATTATGAAGACCCTATGGCCGAATATTATTTAATTAATTAGGATTTGGTTTTATTTTATATTGGTTTCAGCACTTTATTTATTTATTCTTTTATTAGCCAATATGAACATTTCATTTCTCGCCAATAGGAGGTAGGGGCATTTTATTAGTGGGAATTTCTTCCACATTGCTTTTTCCTTGTTAGTTCTTTTATTTGTAAGTCTATATAAGGCAAACACCAGCTTTTGATTATTTAGACAATTATGATGATATAAAATTTGGCTTCTTAGCTTTTATTGGAGTCTTCTTGACTTTGATTTATCACATGCGTGTGAGGGTTCTCTTCGTAGTAGAAGATTCAACCCTTTAAGAATTTACCAGCATCGTGAGCATTTGTTGGGCGTTCTTACCTACGATCTTGATTGGATTATCGAGGTCTAGGGTTTTAGCTCGTTATTGTTCCCCCTAGTTACTTCCTGGGCAAAACATCGGATTTGATTCCAACCGGAATCACATCAGTTGGTATCAGAGCTCAGCAACTTCGGTGAGCAAATATCCCTTTTATTTTTGTCTTTCAATTCGTCATTTTCAAAACAAAAAAAAACGTTATCCTTGTTTTTTTATATTTAATTTCGTCCAGCCCGCCCCAAGAACACAAGCAATCTTCATCCATCTACCTGGAAATTCCCTTGTATCTTCAAATCTTCATCCCAGAACCCTAATTTTTTATTTTTTTTTCCAGACCCGTTTTTGTATCAGGCCGTTACCTAACCAACAAACCTCCAAAAATACTGAAATTTTTACCACATCTCTAACACATCTCGATATACAATTTTCGTCTTTACACCCAATCCAAATTCAACGCATATCTGGCCTGAAAAAACCGATTAATCCAAACAATCTATCCAGAAAAACTGCAGCAGTAAATCATCGTTTGAATTCGTTTTCAGTGGGTTAAAAGACTCGAAATTACCTGAAAATTGGTGAACATATAGGAAATTTGCATATCTACAACTTTTATCTTTTGAGTTTTCCCAAATTCTCTGTAGTTCGGTCGTATTTGGCACCGTAAGACACTTCTATCAATCTGAAAATTTTGACAGATTGTACCAGTTTCCGTAAAAGGATTGTTTGATCGCCTTGTATAACTCCAAAAGGTCTGAAATTTTGCTATCCTCTAGAAAACCACCTACTCTACACAAGGACGGAGGCAAGTGTATCTCCAGAGGAGGGGGGGCTAAGCCCACCCGAACAAAAAAATATTACACTAAAAAATATATGTAGTCCAGTTCAATCCATAAAATATTCTTAATCCAGCCCACCCGAAGAACCGGATATAGTCCACTAGCCCACCCAAAGTTCAAATCCTGGCTCCGTCCTTGGCTCTACAAGTTTCGTCTTTTGTGTTTTTCCTGATTCGTAATTGTTTGATCACAATCTGCACAATATTTCACTGCTTAAATTCTGGAAATTCGACAAAGATCATGTCTAGGGTTTGCTCATTATTTTGATTTGTTGAGAACGGTATTTTGTATGATTGAGTATAAGGGTGAGTGAAACACGAGATAGTGAGGCAACATGGTTGGACGTGGATTAGATGTTGAGGAGGTAAATCAACTTTTGGATGCAAGATTAAGGGTGCATGGTGAAGTTCAACACGCTGAATTGAAACGACAGTTAGAAGAAGTGAAACAGGAGGTATCTGATGAATTGCATGCGGCAGTGACACCTTTACGTGAGGATATACATGAGATGCGTGAGGCATGCACTTACTACTTTGTTGCCTGGTGCAAACCGAGGTGATAAATGGAGGACGGAAGATGAGGTTAGGAAGCAAGAGATGCAGGATGCTCGTAATCGTATGGCTAAAACGAGACCTCTACGTAGCCGTGATTTTGTTTTTTGCGGTTATTGTAAAGAAGATGGTCATAACAACCATGATTGTCCTAAATTCTGGAAGGAAATGCATAGAATCGATGAGGAATTTCGTTTGAAACGTGAGAGAAGAAGGGAAAAAGAATTGATTGAAGAGAAAACCGAAGGGATTGTTGACATTCAAGAAGAGGTAGTACACACTTTGATTGTGGTAGATGCAATTGCCGAGGTGAATGATAACGTGGACGACGTGGTTGCGAGTGATGAGGTTGTAGTTGATGTTCATGATGGTACAGAGGTTGAGATCGCCGTTGAGAATGAGGAGACAACCATGCTCACCATTGAGCCACTTTTGAATTGTGTTGCCCCAGCATTTTCTTTGCAGTTACATGCTCCTTTTGTTGGAGGCGTTGACAATGTTGCCAAGTCGGCTGGGTCACTTGCGCCCTTAAAAGATATACAAGCAGCACATATTTATCATGATCCATTTTTGGTGCATTGTCGTCCTTTTGATTTTGTGGTTGCTGATTATTATGTTGGCCCCGTTCGTTTGTACAAGAGACTGGTTACTAAAGTGTTCACCTCTTTACTTTTCTTGGATGTACTTCACTGTGAGGGCCTACTCACATATGTTCGGCCACGCTTACTATTTGATCCAGGTGGATTCGAGGACGAATCCTTTCGAACGGGGAGTGAATGATGTGATCCGGTTCATGCTCGGAGGATACCATCAGTCGTGCTATTTATGAGTATTATGAAGACCCTATGGCCGAATATTATTTAATTAATTAGGATTTGGTTTTATTTTATATTGGATTTTCAGCACTTTATTTATTTATTCTTTTATTAGCCAATAGGAACATTTCGTTTCTGGCCAATAGGAGGTAGGGGCATTTTATTATTGGGAATTTCTCTCACATTGTTTTTTCCTTGTTAGTTCTTTTATTTGTAAGCCTATATAAGGCAAACACCAGCTTTTGATTATTTAGACAATTATGATGATATAAAATTTGGCTTCTTAGCTTTTATTGGAGTCTTCTTGACTTTTGATTTATCACATGCGTGTGAGAGTTCTCTTCGTAGTAAGATTCAACTCTTTAAGAATTTACCAGCATCGTGAGCATTTGTTCGGCGTTCTTTCCTACGATCTTGATTGGATTATCGAGGTCTAGGGCTTTAGCTCGTTATTGTTCCCCTAGTTACTTCCTGGGCAAAACATCGGATTTGATTCCAACCGGATTCACATCACATGCTGTGTGAAGAGATGGAAGAATAAAATGGTAACTTTTTTATATGACAAAAAAAAACATTTAAGCTATTACGAGGCACAACAAAATTCACAGCAATGGTAGCACAGTAGATGATCCAAATTCCAACTGTAATGCCACAAGTAATACATTGAAATTCGATCCTAAAGCCTCTTTGTGCCATAATAGTTCTAATAACTACTTTGATTCATCATATTCACATAATCCCGTCGCCTAAAATGGTCAACACAAACTACTGATTTGGTTACGTCTCAACATTATATCTTAATACTCTCATTTTATACGGTACGGGATATTACATATCAATTTTTTTTTTTTTTGCTCAAGTGATATGAGACCACATGTAATAATGAACCCTTATTGGTTGGACGACCGACCATATATTGTGACATTTATGGTTTCATATGCAGTCGCGAGGGCTAATGTTAAGGAAAATTCTATCCAGGACTCCCTGGGAAGCTCGTCTACGCGCAAAGATCCGGACCACACAATTTCCACACACGGGTACTGTGTATTCCACCTCATGAAACTGTGTGGTCCAGATCCTGCCACGTAGGTAGTTCCTTACTAGGGAGTCCCTACGGTAGAACGACCCTAATGTTAAACCATGACTTTAAGGGGAAAAAAAAATTTGACACGTTGTCTACCGTCCATTACTTTTTTTCTTCATGTTTATATTTTTTTTTTTTTTTTAATTCTTTCAATTGAAGCATTTTCACATTAATCCATATCAACCTTTTTTCTCGTTTCATTAATTATGTAATGTAATGTTATCTGTCTATATAGTATATGCATTTTCTTCACTTGCTCTCTCAAGTCTCGATTTTTTTGAGTAATATGGGTGTTATATCGAGATCGAAATATTTGCTTTATATACTATTTCCCGATGAAATGTGTATAAATAATGTGTTTGAAAATAATGAGATATGTCCATTCCACGAAGAGAATGTGACTGATACTACATGCATCATTTAAAACAATGATATATGTATCATATTACATGTGATGCATCACAATCATTCTGTGAAATGAATGCGACAAAATTAAGTATTTAAGATGCATATAGTGATTCTGAATATTGTGGTTATAAACATTCTTTATGTGAGAATCCACTAGAATTGGGATGGTGATTCAAGAAAATTGGTATAACTCGATACATTGTATTCATAATTGTGAGAACGGATATAATATCTCTATATGAGACAAAATTTCTCCACAAATCGAAAAAGATAAAAGAAGTTTGTTGATACCCGCATAAGAGGATCTCACATTAAAATGTTGAATCCGTCACGGGTTATTTCAATTTTTTGACATATCAATTATGAGAAAATGTTGTCCGAGAATGAGGGGAGGAAAACCCAATATGAATTATATCTCGTGACAAACTTCGACATAAATGAACTATGAGTTCACATATCATTCATTGATATCAAACCCATGAAGGGTAGATTTTATGCACATTTTGCATATATCAAATATTTTCCGAGAAAGAGGGAGAAACGAACCAAAAGTTCGTTGTCTCATTCTAGTGATTTCTCTAAATATAACGTGAATTTTTCGAACGATTCTTGAAGAATCTAAAATCACATAGTGATATAGTAAATCGCATGAAGCGAATAAAAGAGCATCAATGTATAGCTCGGTGCTACATGTTCGATGAAGATCGATTCTCGGCATTAGGGGGAGATAAAGAAAATCTCATGTTAGAATAAAAGAATGCCGAGAACTTTTAACAAGATAAACGATCTTCCACGCATCGGTTTAATCGACCGCGAAAATAATCTTACTTGTAGTATTTAACAAGTAGTATATGAAATATCACCAATGTTTTGTAAGATCAATTATGTTATTTATGTACAAGACAAAAAGTTTGAATTTTCTCTTCGCTTACTGATTGCAGTGGAGCACATGTTTCTTTATGATCGTATCAAAGACATCCAATTGTCTTAAAACCGTGCTTTAACCAAGTTTTTCCCAAAGGGTTTTCTTAGTTAAAGGTTTTTTGCGCGGTGCAACACATAGAAACGCATATTTGAACTTATCTCAATTGAAGCTATATATATATATATATATATATATATATATATATATAACCCATTTATTGCTTTAAATAATTTACCAAAATCAAAACTCATGTATGAAAACTTTCCATTCGAATGATAATGATGAATCACAAGTGGAGTTATTATTACGGTAGTGCTACATACACTACATTTACCTCTACTACATCATCCACAACATCATCCACACCACACATTTAGTCAGGGCCCACAAAAAAAAATATTTATCTCTCCAGTCTGTGGACAGGATCATCCACTACACTTTTGTGTAGTGGACATAGCATTTTCCTTATTATTACGCTCAAGTCATCATCGTCATCATTGACTTTGTTTTTGTACCTAAAGATGGGAGGTTATTGTGTGGTGTCTCCACACGGTGTCGTGTGGCAGCCCACAAACAACATACTTTTATTCTGTATTGAAACTGTGTGGTTCTGATCGTTTCACCCGTTATTTCACTTCAAAATCTCTCACCACACAATAACTTTCTTAAAGATGGGGAAGTTATATTGTGGTGTCTCCGCACGGTGTATTTAAACCGTGTAGTTCTCGTCGTTTCGTCCGTCAATTTATCTCAAATTCCCTCACCATACAATAACTTCCCCTAAAGATGGACTTTTCACATGTATAATATATCGAATAGGGTAATAGATTTGTAATTGATGTATTATTCATAATTCATATATAATCTACATATGTCGTATGACGGTAAATGTTACGATAATCAATAACCACCAGACTAAACGGATATCCACATAATTATTGTATACCCTATCATTCGTTAGTAATAGCTATATTAAAAGCGAAACAGTAATATTATACTGTCTACACATGTGGAGAGAACGCTTGCAAAAATATCTGCAAGTGATATTTTATTCTATAATGAAACTGTATTCAAATGTATTTATTTATCTCGTCTCCATATAAATGCAGATAGACGAAACATATGTATAAATCTTGTAATGCATCCAATAAAGCTTATAGCTCATAGATGATCGACTCCAAAAAAAAAAAAAAAAAAAAAAAGTAAGGGTGGAGTGGTTTAAAAGGACAGAAAAAGAGGAGGAAAATGAGAGGACAATGAAAATATAAATTGGGTGATAAAGACAAATTCACTGTTCATAACCCCAAATCCACTGTTTGCTGTAGTGGCTTGACTCCAAATATAATGTTTCATTATCACAATGGAATAATGATATATCTTTTTTACTCAGAAAAATATTTCACTTTCCTATTTACATATTTCGATGATCAAATTGTCTTTTTTGACAATAAACCCCAAAAATAATTAAACATGTTTGATAAAATATATAATTATGTCACATTATATAACATTAATGGCAATATATATCTTAGGTGGATCTCGTTGTATGGTCTATATAAATTCAGTAGTCATTACCAAATCATTTTTTGTATGCTAATGTCATCAAAGTTTGAAAAAAAGTTCTAATTATTGGAATAGTGATTTTTATTTTTTATTTTGTGGGTGTGAAGATATATGATGAGATAAGAAAATATTCTTTTAAGCAACACGAAAAAAGTGAAAGTGATTGGTCCCATAAACAAAGCACGCGGGAAATCAGACATCTGTAAAATCTGATTTTTTTTTCAAAGGTCAAATATTTTCTGACATTTTTTTTCGGAATTTCGTCAAATTTGGACGATTTCGTCCAAATACAGTAAAAAAACGTCCAAATTTGGATTTCTTTATGTCCCAATCCATTTACTAACCAAATTTGGACGGAATCGGTCCAAAATTCGGACGCAACGTCCAAATTATGACGAATTCCGTCCAAATTTGACGGTTTCGCCAAATTTGGACATTTCGTCCAAATTCCGTCCAAACATTCTCAAATTTCACTTTTCTTCCTTCTTCTTCCTAGGAATCGGTAGATGCAGAAGCAGAACCCATTGGTAGATACAGAAGCAGAAATCTTTTCCAAACCCGATTTCGTCCATGGTTGATTGGAATTCATCGAATGTTAATGAGTAAACTGACAGCTGCCGGGTCAAGAGAATGTTTCCCGGTCCCGGTGTCGGTGTGTTCCCTCCTCCTCCTGCACCGTCAACTAGTGCTGGGTCATTCCCGAAATTCTTGAAATCAAAATCACTACCCGTTAGTGAAATTCTTTGCTTTTTTAGTACTATACCCAAATGATTTGGATTTCTCAAGAAGAGTGGAAGAAAAACGTTTTAATAAAATAATCTAGGAAATGGGGGGAGAGTGGAAGAAGAGGTTGAGAGGGAGAGTGGAAAATTACACAGTGGAGTTGAACAGACTAATAGAGGTAATGGGTAAAAGGCTTTGTTTTTGGATAAATTTGTTTATGAATTTAGGTGCTTATAGCTGACATGTGTCCAATGCATCTACCAATGGGTTTCTTCGTCCAAACCTTCTCAAACGCAACCATGTCTAGGAAGAAGAAGGAAGAACAGTGAAATTTGAGAAGTTTGGACGGAATTTGAGAAGTTCGGACGGAATTGGACGGTGAATGGATTGGGACAAAAGAAATCTAAATTTGGACGTTTTTGACTGTATTTGGACGAAATCGTCTAAATTTGGACGGGGAACCTGAAAAAAAATGTCAGAAAATATTTGACCTGAAAAACAATTATAGGATGTTACAGTGGTCTGATTTCCCAAATTCACGCCGTGTATCAAAGGGAAAGTAATTGAGTATGTTTGTTTATGATACAACAATTTACACAATATAATTTTATAATATTAATTATAATACGATTTATTAATCATAATATATTGCCGTAATACGTGTTTCCTCACAAATACTACTATAAAATTAAACAATTTTATTCCACAAAAGACTTTTAATAATATAGTTTAAAATAGGTGGCTTGCATGTTGAACGGTGTGTACATAAAACTAATATTATTAATTAGAATAGGGTTATGTGTTTTTAGGGCACTCCCAGCAGAAACACTAAATTTTATCCCTAAAATAATATAAAATAATACATATCTCTATTTTACAACATCTCAATCCAAAACCTCTACAACAACATCTCTATCCTTATATCTATAACATTTCAAATAATATTAAATAATACATATTCTACCTCACAACCCTATTTATACACATTAAATATTTATTATTTCACTCCAGCAGCATCCCTATCCCTATCCCTATAATTTTTAATAATTAAATATGTTTAGGGCATGAATAGTGCATCCCCACAAGTAGGGATGCACTATTCATATCCCTAAAAATAAATAGGGATTAAGGACTCTGTTGTGGAAAAAAGTGAGTGTTTCTTCCAAAAAAAAAAAGGGGTTTTTTTAAATATTTATAATCCAATCGTAATATACTAATATCATGATTAGTGGAAGAAACATTGGCAATATATAAAGTTGAGTAATAATGTAATAATGAACTTTATAATTTGGGTTAGAGTATTAGCATCAAACTCCCTACATCTTATTTTATCTCCACAATAGAGATGAACTGTAAGGATACAGCCAAAAACACACTCCATCAGCCTCCCATCCTTTTCCCTACAATATTGACTATGGACAGTGTCACCCCAAATGTATGGTGGTACTGTAGCTCACATTACATATTTTCTAGTGTTATTTGTATATAAGGACGTGTTTTGAGACTTAATTAGACACTTAGAACACATTTAAAAGATCATTAGTTATAAGGACGGAATTTATTGAACTTCCCAAAATTACCCTTTTAATTAGATTCAATTCCCATTTAATTTCTGCATTCTTTCTCGTTCAGCTTTTCATTTTGCATCCCCCATTACTGCAAATCTCATGGCTTCCGTTAAGCTTCGCTCCCGATATTTCACGTGTTCTCGTATGCTCTAGGCGAAGGTCCGGCTCCGACTTTCTTCTATTGTCGCTCATTATCCGAATCTTTCTTCGACAAGCCTCCATCTCCGTCGCCGGCGCCGTCACCGATGGGGATCCTACATCATCGTCTCCTCCTTCGCCTCTGATGACAGCTGATTCTCCGAGTTGGGGACAAGAAATCTAGAGAAGAAGAAGAAGAAGACGACGACGACCGTTGATATTCTGCAATAGTATGATTAAAATTTTCTTTTTTGATACAGTAATGTTTTTGTGATTGTTTTTTTTTCTAAATTTTGGATTTTTCTAATTAAGTTGAATTTTGATAATTGGAGTGAGTAGGCACATTTCAATTTAGCTGTTGAATATTGAATTTTGAATTTTGTGCCAAAAGAAGTTTGATTTATTGTGCAAGGCTTTGCTTTCTGTCATAAACAAAAGAATTTAGCTGTTATTGGTTTGCTCATTAGTTTCTGGATTTTCAGGTTTCTGTGTTAAGCATTAGGCCTGGTTTAAGCTGCAATTAATGAGGTTAATTAAGCTTCATCCCCTCTTTTCGGTGAATATGACTTCGTTTTGTTCAATCCTTTGACTTAGTCTTCTAATAATGATAGAAGGATACATAATTACATTTTAGAGTATTGATGTCACTGCATATACAATTTCATACAAAAATTGGTAACTTTGTAAAATAAGTGTAGTGTCATTCACATTAAGGTTTAATCGATCTGAGTTGAGTCGATACTCCCTAGGGCTCGAGCTCGAATCGACTAAAAAAATTCGGGCTCAATTGAGCCATAAAAAGGCAACATCGAACTCGACTGGCTAAGTACTCGATATAGCTCGACGCGGCTCATAAGCTTGATTTCCCCTGAAAAATATTCCTAATTTCGGGACAAAAAGTTCAACAAAAATGTTGATGTCACTGCATATTTGATTGTCGATGTCACTACATAAATTGTTGATGTCATTCATATATTATTGTTGATGTCACTGCATAAAATGTTGATGTCACTGCATATCTGATTGCCGATGTCACTGCATAAATTGTTGATGTCACGCATATATGATTGCCGATGTCACTGCATAAAATGTTGATATCACTGCATATATGATTGCCGATATCACTCCATAAAAATATGAATTAAGGTGAAATATTTATGTTGATCGTAGTTTTATATCAAAAGATATAGTCATTTGAAGTCGATTTTATGAAGAAAAGAAATCGATTTTATGAAATTAGGTCGGAAAAATATCAAATGTCATCACGGTGTTGCTTCATCAAATGTCACTGCATCCCGATGGTCTCTGCATCGGGGGTGGCCACTTCATCGCGATGTCTCTGCATCGGGGGTGGCCACTGCATCACGGTGTCACTTCATCGCGATGTCTCTGCATATATGATTGCCGATGTCACTACATAAATTGTTGATGTCATCATATATGATTGTTGATGTCACTACATAAAATGTTGATGTCACTGCATAAAATGTTGATGTCACAGCATATCTGATTGCCGATGTCACTGCATAAATTGTTGATGTCACGCATATATGATTGCCTATGTCACTGCATATATGATTGTCGATGTCACTGCATATATCATTGCCGATGTCAATGCATCGCGGTTGTCAGTGCATCGTGGTGTCACTTCATCGATGTGTCTCTGCTTCGCGGCGCCTCTACGTCGCGGTGTCTCTGCATCGGGGGTGGCCACTACATCGGGGTTGCCACTGCATCGCGGTGGTCAATGGATCGGGGTGGTCAATGTTTCGCGGCGGTCAATGAAAAAAATAAACTTTCACCGTCTAGAAAAAAAAAAAAACTTTCAACGTTCAGTAAAAAAAAAGCAAAACACAACAACGTAAGTTAAAATAAAAATAAAAATAGGCATTCAGCGTATCCCCGTCTGTCCCTTTGTTTTAATTTTTTTTTCTTCATTAAGGGTATTTTGGTCTCTCTATCTAATTTGTGTCCTTATAACTAACTGTTTGTTTTGGATGTCTTTTTTGCCTAATTAAGTCCAAAATATGTCTTTTTGGATAATTGTCCCTATTTTTTATTCATTCTTTCTCTCTCTTTCTAACAAAAATTAATTTTGAAAATATTGTTTGTAGATAAAGAATGGATATTTTAATGGTGTAAGGACATAGATAGAGAAGCTGATGTAAAGTACTCTGAATATAGTTGCTGTAAAATAAGGATATGTATTTTTAGTAGTATTTTTTGGGATATGGATAGGGATACTTGTTGGTCCCTTGGAAAGGCTAACACAAGTTTAGAGGGGGGGGGGGGGTGAATAAACTTGTCACCAAAAACTTATCTTAAGTTGTAAAAGCCCCAGGAACTGAGTTTCTCTGAAACTCAAACTGACTTTCAGTTCAGTTATGTTCCTGTCCCTTAACTTGTGTGGAGTTAAGTTAGCTTAACTGATTGTAAGTCAAAACTGACTTATATTCAGTCTTGTTAACTGGCAGCGGATAAAGTAATAGCCTTAAGTATGAAAAACCAAGTAAGTGTATCTATTAAGAAATGAATGCATAAAGTAAATAGACAAGAATTATAGAGGTTCCGAGGTGGTGTAATCATGTCAGTCCTCTCTTCCCATGTGATGCGGAGGAAAATTCCACTAGAACTTCTTTGAGATGGCCCAATTACAAAAAGTTCCAAACTGATAGTCCTTGACTAATCCCTAGCTTCACTATCTAAACACTTGTAGAACAGGTAGGATGATGTTCTTCAATTGTTTGAACCACTGGTCCTTGGAGGGTAGGATTGCCTCTTCACCAGCTCATCACAAACACAGTCTTCCTGACTGCACTCAACTGTCCTTCACACCTTCTTGGTGTTTCACAGTCTATGCCTTTGATGAAATCAAAGTTGAGACTTTGAATCAATAACTATGATTCAATTGTGATTTGAGCTTTTTTCTTCGGATGTATAATTTAAGCACGGCTCGTATTTCTTCAAGTGTTAGATCTTGAATCGCTTGAATGAGCTTGAGTATATTGAAGAAATTTCTTGATCTTGCAATTAAGTGCTTAGCAGGTATTCTTTTGAATTTGGCTTTTCCCCTTTTTAACTTGATCTTTTTGACTAGATAGATTCTTTTCAATTTGCTTGCTTTTTATCTTATGCCTGCACACACACCTCTCTCTGTTGTAGAGGTAGTCTATTTATAGGGGTTCATTCAACATTTGTCCTGCTTGTAACGGTTATAATTTTTTCGACCGTTCGCGTGTCGATAACTCATCCAATGAAATTGTTTCCTTTTCAACGTTCCTTTGTACTTTCGGTTGTTGGATGACCGACTTATAAAGCGAGTTTCCTTATCGGCTTTACTCGAGTTTTCACTTGTCGGTTCATCGACCGACTTGGAGCATTAAGCGAAATTTTACTCTTCTTCAAATATCGTACTCGGTTTTCATCGATCATTATTGACTTAATCAGAGTACACCATGACTCATTATCAACTAAGAATTCATTGTCCTTATGTTTCTTAGGTCTTCATACAAGATCCATAAAGTCAGTTCGGGTCACCACAATCTTGCCTGAAGTCCAACTTTACAGTCTCGACTTGTAATCTTCATAACTGAGTTTGAACCCTCAGTTCTTCGTTCTTCAATAACTGAGTCTGTGACCCTCAGTTCTTCAATCTTCTAGATAAGCCAACCGAGTCCGTAACTCTCAGCGAACTTACCTTCTTCAGTTTTACGTAGGTGTGCTCTGAGTCAGTTTCTTGTAGAATCTCAGTTAGAGTAAGTCTCGGTTTCTTCATTTCTCGGTCCAATCTAGAACTATTACGGTGCTTGTCCGATTTAACTTATACAATTATCGACTCTAATGAAACCTATACATTGATATCTAGACTTCTTTTTGCTTGCACTATAACAGCTAGTTATGACACTTCATCAATGGGGTTAAGGACTAATTAATAAATAAGTGATGAATCATCATCAAAACATAAATTTTATTTCCAACAATTTCCCCCTTTTTGATGATGTCAATACCCTCCCTAAAAGCAATGCGAAAAGATAAAACAAAAGGCAGTAAATAACACGTTGGGCGAGAAAGCGAGAATTCATACATCAACTGAGTTACAATGCTGAATGAGTAATAAAATACAATATAAATAACTGAGTTCAATCTCTTTTTACTTGACTGGCTGTTTGTCATAATTATCTGCAACGATTCTCATTTCATCATTTGTGGCTGAATATTCAATTCCATGAATACTTGCCCAGATGTTCCATGATTGTGATAGACTGTTTTTCTTGAAAAACTTGCTTTTGAATAGAACTGCGAATGTAAAGACTGATGTCCTTAGTCTTTCATTGGTGGCTGTTCTTAGTAAAGATTGAATAAATTCAGGTTCATCCTTCTCAACTTTCTCTGAAACTTTATCTAGGGTGCCATCAGCTTCCCTTTTCTTCAGCTTCTTCCAATGATGCACAAGTATCTTCCGCATGTGTAGAAAAGTTTCAAGAGCTTCTTCTTTTGATACTCCTTCTCTTTCTGGTAGATTTTTGAACAGATTGTAGAGACGGGAATCCAAACCAACTGTTTTGTCCGTTGGTTCTGAGTACTTAACAATTAGTTCCATTTCCTCATCAGTGAACTCTCCTCTTGCTTTCTTCAGTTCACTCAACTTATCATTGATATTCGTGAGGGTCGTGGCATTTCAAATTTGCATGAACTTTTAGGGTATCCAAACTTTCCCCTTATTGACATCATCTTTGGTAATCAAGCTTTTGATGTAAGCATTCAAGGTTTGTTGGGTTGATGCCAATATGGTTTGAGCCACAGCTTGAATCTTTTATGCCCTGTTCCACTAAAAACATCCGATCGACTAGATTATTGAGAATGCCCTCCCATCTGTCTTGAGTTTCATTTTTCCTTGTGGTATGCTCTCCGGCTGTTTTCTGAATCTCAAGCAAAGTGGTTTGACAGTTGTCATTCACAGTGTCCAATTTCTTTTCAAGCTTGGATCGTTCGTCTTGACTAGCTTCTAAAGATTTTAAGACTTTTCCAAACAAGCTTTTGTCATCTTTTTGAATTCTGATTATCTCATTGTGATAATATTTAATGAGATCAGTTTGTGTAGAAACATCTTGTGAATTTCCTCGTTGTTCCTTTGCTTTGTTTGATTCGGCCTCGGATGGTTTAGCTTCTTGTAGAGGTGAGAGTTTTTCTCCAAATTCAAGCGATTGTCTTTTCTCTTTGACCGCTTCTCGCCTACTTCTGATCTTGATGAGTCAATAACTTTTGTGGGAGACAGCTGTATTTCAGGTTCATTGTCTGATTCTTCTCCAGGTATATCAGCCAACGTCCTTGCTATTTCAAGCGTAGATAAATCGGTGGGAGATTGATAGCCTTTTTCTCGCTTCTTTGTCCTGTCGAGTTTCGATAAACTTTCGAACTTGAACTTCCACTGTTTTCATCAGAACTATTAGAGTCTTCATCAGTACTTGGTACTGTTGCAGTTTCCTTTTCTTGTAAGGAGGCAAGAATCCCTTTTTGTATGTCAGGATCTTCCTCAGAATCATCATCAACATTCTTCTTCGAACTTCCACTGATCAAGGTTTTCCTCCAATGACTATTTCTGATCAGCGCAAATCCTTGATTTATGAATTCTTCGGTATCGATTATTTCCATTAGATTTGTAATGTTGAAAAGATCGAATACCCATTTTTCAATGATTTCCATTTCTGCACGCTGACTCCTTGATTATCTATAGAACTGAACTTCCAAGTTCTGTAACTTTGCAATCGATCATAATCAGCTTTCATAAGTTTTGTATAATCAGATGGAGATTTAAATGGTGTGAGAGTGTCCTCTGATTCTCTAGTGATCTCATGATCTTCTTCAGTATGAACTTCAATTTGCATTGGATCGTCAGTTTGCATAAGACTGGTTCTGTGGTTTCTCCTCAGCAGTGATCGGTACAACTGACGCTTCTTTTTCAATGTTAGAAACTGAGATTATCGGCTCAGTTTGCAAAACTTTCTCACTTGCATCTTTTTCAACAAATTGTTTTTCACCTTGCTCAGGTTCCAATTCAACAACTGGAACTTTCTCTGTAGTGGGTTCAGCATCATGAACTTGCTCATTTAACTGAATGATCTTGGATGATTCAGTTTCTGCTTCGGTTTCCTTTTCCTCAGGTTGAGGAGCTGAAGGTTCTTTATCAGTTACAACACGTTCAGATCTGGGGACAGATTCTTGAGGAGTAGATTTGGATTTTGAAAGCAACATCAGCATGTTCAATGTTGTTTCATCAATCAGTCTCTCATCACTATCTGATTCTTCATCATCGAGCTCGGTTCTCGGGTCTATTCCCCCGAGTTATAGCTTCTTTCGTAAGTTAGTTTCGGTGAGTTTGTTCCTTGTTGACAACTTCGGTTTCTTTTGTTATCGCCTTTCCCTGTGGATGCACAACTGCTTCTTGAGTTTGTAAAATCTCAGTTACCGGAACTGGGATAGATTCGGTGAGATCAGCTTTAGTTTGTCCTTCAGGCACAACATCAGCTTCAGCTTCTTGAATTGATACCATTTCTATAGGTTCCTCAATAACTGGATCAATTAAACCTTTTTCAGTTTCTTCCAACTGTTTTCTTCTTTTCTTTAAATCTTCAATCTGTGCTAGTACTTCTTCTCCAGTTGCAGGTTTATTCGATTTCCTACTTTTCTTCTTCTTGGGTTCAGTCGAAGTTTTCTCAGCTTTCCTTTTTCTAGCTTTCTCTTCTTTGACAACAATTTTCCCATCAGCAACTGGTGTTCCTTTTCTCTTTGCAACTCCAAAATGATCAAGTATCCTTTGGACTACTAACGAAAGAGTTTTCTTGTGGTAGAATCGTCCTTTCTTCACATCGGTTTTCTTTTTGGTACATCAACTGATTGTGCTGTCAATTGATCAAATAGATACCTTGCCCATTTGAAATCTTCTCCAAACCAAATTATATAAAGTAAATCTAGTTTTGCTCCTGAAATATTGCTGAAGTTTCCAGCGTTTCCAATTACACAATTAGCCAGCATTTTTGAAAAAAAATTAAACTCTAGCTTGAGCAGACTCGTGCTTCCAGTCTGTGAGACAACAGATCCTGATTCAATTGCTATGTCTCTCCATAACTTCTCCTTCTGTTCTTTAGATAGCTTAATTGCTGCTGTTCCTTCGGATTTGTCAAATCCAAAGATTTCTGCAATTAAATCTTCGGTCACTTTGATTTCTTTATTACTGACAGTGGTGACAAAGGTTTGTGTGTCTCTTCCTTCTACAATTGTTCTCCCGAATTGATAGAAGTCTCCAATGTTTTCTAAGCAAACACTTTTTAGATTGATGTTGAAGACGCCTTCCGATCCTTTGATTTTCCGGATTTTTGTTATGATTGAATTGACTAGAGTTTGGTCAACATAATTTGCAGTATATTGATCAAGAGAAACGATCATTCCGGGTTCAACACGAGTGAAAGTCATTTTTCTGGATTTGATTGAAAATTCGAAATTTTGAAATTCAGAGAGTAGAATCAGAAATTATGCGTAAAGATTTTGTAAAAGAAAATTTCTGGGTATTTATAATTAGGAGTGGGAGTAGTTAAGAATTGAGTGGGACTTAAAACGTCTTGTCATAAATATTTTGAGATTGCGAAAAGGTGGGTGAGTGGAAATTATGAGCGGTTCGGATTGAAAAAGGACCACGTCTTTTCTTGATAACTGTGGCTGGATAAAAGTGAGTAAAGAAGGTACGGCGTATCAACAGCTGTACATGCTTAGTTTTGTCCTTATGCTGAATTCAAAAACTCAGTTGTGAAAACAACTCAGTTTTGTGAATTATATTCCCAGTTCTCAGCTGATGGTGTTTTCTCCTGCAAAACAGAGTGAGAATTCTTTGGTACCCATATCGTTTTGGGTCCTAACTGATTTGTTCTTGACGGCGCAATTTTATTTTTAATTTTATACCTCTCTTGACATGTTGATCGAGTGAAGTCGGTTTTCACAAACTTTTCTTGTTTTGTCATAACGAGTTTTAGGTTTGTTTGTTTGTGAAACTGAGGTGATGGTCTATTCCAATCTTCATCAGTGGGAAATAATCTTCCTTTCCCTCGAAGTCTATTATGATCTTCATTCTTGAGTGGATATGACTTGAAGATTTTTCTTACTGATTTTGAATCAGTTTTTATGTTTACAAGCCTTCTGAGTTTTTCTGTAAAATCTGTTGACTTGATTAATTTTGCCAACTGATTTTTCAGTTTGATCACTTGTGTGATTGGTGTCTTTGAGTATCTATCGGTTCTAATAATTTTGTCGTTTTTCGAGTTTTTGATCGTTGAGCGATCACAAATTTTATTGCAAGCGATCCTGGTCTAAACTTAGAATTGTACTGATTGTCAAACCCTAAACCAGATCTATCTCCAAATGGTTTCCCTGGTTTGAATCGGATCAACTGATGACTTATTGTTGTTCATAACTTTTGTTGGTTCATCAGTTGGTCGAATTACCTTGGTTCCATTATTAGTCATGATTAGATTGATTTCAGCATTCAATCTTGAAATCTTAGTTTTCAATAACTTTTTCTTCTTTTTGACATTCTCATAATTTTCTTGAGTTGTCTCTAACTCTTTTATGAGTATGTCCAAGGATTTATTGAAACCGTCATTCCTTTGATTGTTTGGGACAGTGTGAGATTTGGATGTAGATGTACTTACCTCCCAATGTTTGATAGATAAGTCTTCTGTCGAGGAATTATCACTGATTAAAGCCTGTTTTCCTTTATCAATAGCATTTGCAAGTGTAGCTCCTAGCCAGTATGATTTCTTCATCACTTTCTCCTCCATGGCTTGTAGGTAGATCATTATCTGCGACTTTTGCGCTGGATGGATCTTTGGTTACCGTTTCTTCTATAGAATCAGCTACCCGTAGTAATTCTCTTTCTGCTTCCTCTGAAAGATCACTTAAGGATGGGAATCCTCTTGATTCATCTTTGTCTTCATTTAAATCAATGTCTTCATCATAGCTGAAGTGAGGTTCCGGATTCGTGTGCGAGCTTGTAGTGCTGAATCTTTCAAGTACTTGATCCTGAAAGTCATAGACAACATTTTGCAAATAGTCGGTCGGGGATTGTTTAGCCAATTTCTGATTTTGGATGTATCCATTAAAAATACTTTTTAAGATAGATACAGAAAAGGGGTTTTCAACAATTAGTTTGAAATGTATCTTGGATCTCCTCCAAAAAGGAAGATTTGCTCTGATACCAATTGTTGGTCCCTTGGAAAGGCTAACACAATTTTAGAGGGGGAGGTGAATAAACTTGTCACCAAAAACTTATCTTAAGTTGTAAAAGCCCCAGGAACTGAGTTTCTCTGAAACTCAAACTGACTTTCAGTTCAGTTATGTTCCTGTCCCTTAACTTGTGTGGAGTTAAGTTAGCTTAACTGATTGTAAGTCAAAACTGACTTATATTCAGTCTTGTTAACTGGCAGCGGATAAAGTAATAGCCTTAAGTATGAAAAACCAAGTAAGTGTATCTATTAAGAAATGAATGCATAAAGTAAATAGACAAGAATTATAGAGGTTCCAGGTGGTGTAATCCTGTCAGTCCTCTCTTCCCCTGTGATGCGGAGGAAAATTCCACTAGAACTTCTTTGAGATGGCCCAATTACAAAAAGTTCCAAACTGATAGTCCTTGACTAATCCCTAGCTTCACTATCTAAACACTTGTAGAACAGGTAGGATTGCTGTTCTTCAATTGTTTGAACCACTGGTCCTTGGAGGGTAGGATTGCCTCTTCACCAGCTCATCACAAACACAATTTTCCTGACTGTACTCAACTGTCCTTCACACCTTCTTGGTGTTTCACAGTCTATGCCTTTGATGAAATCAAAGTTGAGACTTTGAATCAATAACTATGATTCAATTGTGATTTGAGCTTTTCTTCTGGATGTATAATTTAAGCACGGCTCTGTATTTCTTCAAGTGTTAGATCTTGAATCGCTTGAATGAGCTTGAGTATATTGAAGAAATTTCTTGATCTTGCAATTAAGTGCTTAGCGGGTATTCTTTTGAATTTGGCTTTTCCCTTTTTAACTTGATCTTTTTGACTAGATAGATTCTTTTCAATTTGCTTGCTTTTTATCTTATGCTCGCACACACACTCTCTCTGTTGTAGAGGTAGTCTATTTATAGGGGTTCATTCAACATTTGTCCCGCTTGTAACGGTTATAATTTTTCGACCGTTCGCCGTGTCGATAACTCATCCAATGAAATTGTTTCCTTTTCAACGTTCCACCGTACTTTCGGTTGTTGGATGACCGACTTATAAAGCGAGTTTTCTTATCGCTTTACTCGAGTTTTCACTTGTCGGCCATCGACCGACTTGGAGCATTAAGCGAAATTTTACTCTTCTTCAAATATCGGTACTCGGTTTTCATCGATCATTATTGACTTAATCAGAGTACACCATGACTCATTATCAACTAAGAATTCATTGTCCTTATGTTTCTTAGGTCTTCATACAAGATCCATAAAGTCAGTTCAGGTCACCACAATCTTGCCTGAAGTCCAACTTTACAGTTTCGACTTGTAATCTTCATAACTGAGTTTGAACCCTCAGTTCTTCGTTCTTCAATAACCGAGTCTCGTGACCCTCGGTTCTTCAATCTTCTAGATAAGCCAACCGAGTCCGTAACTCTCGGCGAACTTACCTTCTTCGAGTTTTACGTAGGTGTGCTCGAGTCGTTTCTTGTAGAATCTCGGTTAGAGTAAGTCTCGCTTTCTTCATTTCTCGGTTCCAATCTAGAACTATTACGGTGCTTGTCCGATTTAACTTATACAATTATCGACTCTAATGAACCTATACATTGATATCTAGACTTCTTTTTGCTTGCACTATAACAGCTAGTTATGACACTTCATCAATGGGGTTAAGGACTAATTAATAAATAAGTGATGAATCATCATCAAAACATAAATTTTATTTCCAACAATACTGATAATAATGCTCTTAGTCAAGCAATGTTGGTTGACTTAAGTAGTTACTGAATTGATTATGATTTAAGTATTGTCGTTAAACTTGTCTCTTCTTTTTCCCTCAATTACAAGACATGCATGTTCTTGATGAAGAAGACTTAAATCAAGATTGAAGGGAGTTCTGATGGAGATGAGGTATCAGTTGATATAGGCCATTGGTAACTCTACCTCTAAGAAAGATTTGCCTTGTTTCATTGTCCTTCACAAAATAGCCAAGATTATCAAATTCAACACAGACATTATTATCAAAGGTTAATATTGACACACTAACAAGATCTTTGGTAATCTTAGGAACATGCAAAACAAGATTAAGTTTCGGAGTGGAGTTAAGGACAAGAAAAGAAGTTGTACCAAGATTAGCTATATTAAGTCTAGAACCATTACCTACTCCAACTGTCTCTGACCCATGGTACTCATTACTCAACTGAAGTTTGCCAAGATATGAAGTTATATGATTGGTTGCTCCACTCACAAAGCCTTCCAATAATCAGCATCAGTTCATTTTTCCTAGTAGTTATGTTAGTGAAGTCAGTAGACCTAAGAATGATGTCCTTTGGCATAGGAGATTAGGACATCCATCTGTTAAAATTCTAGAGTCTGTACAACAAAGTTGTAATGTGAACTTCATTAATGAAATTGAGTTTTGTGATGCATGCCAAAATGGGAAACAACATACTTTGCCTTTTTATCAATCTAACACTATTAGCACCAAATTTCTTGAAATTATTCATACAGACCTATGAGGGCCTTCCCTAGTAAAATCCCATTCTGGGTATTGTTATTATATCCACTTCTTAGATGACTATAGTAGATACACCTGGATCTACCCACTTAAAAATAAGTCAAATGCACTTAATGTCTTTATCCACTTCAAGAATCTTGTTGACAATCAGTTTGACACCAAAATTAAAATTGTGCAATCTGACTGGGGAGGTGAATTTAGATCCTTTTTCCCTATCCTTAGTATCAATTTTAGACATCCTTGCCCTCATACTCATTAACAAAATGGGAAAGTTGAAACAAAGCACATGCATATCGCTGAGTTAGTGTTAACCCTCTTAGCACAGGCAAAAATGCCCCTTAGTTTTTGGTGGGAGAGCTTTAATCATGTTGTTTTGTTAATCACATGTTCTAAATGGCATCTCTCAAAATCCTTTTCACACTGCACCACCTTATTTAAATCTAAAAGTCTTTGGTTGTAGTTGTTTTCCTTTTCTGAGGCCTCACAACAGGCACACATTTGATTATCACACTAAAAAGTGTGTGTTTATTGAGGTGAGTGAGCATCACAAAGGATTCAAGTGGTTGGATCCTAGTGGATGAGTCTACATATCTAGACATGTAATCTTTAATGAAGATGAGTTTCCCTATCAGTTAGGGTTTCCAAAAACTTCTGATTCCACTACTATGCCAGTGAATTCTACTAGTACTATATCCTTCATCATACCTACTCAACCACAATCTGAATTTCAACCTAATATTCTAGAACATCAACCTCAGTCTCAGCCTCTAGTCACTTCACCTTCAAACCCTCAAACACCTTAATATGAGTCTTTTTCCAGTAGCAACCAAGATCAGACATCCACACCAACATCAGACATCCCCTTACCGAATTCTCTCATGCCTTCCTCTATTTCTGCTTCAAACTCTCCATCACATGTCCCTGATCAACCTACTGGCCACCCTATGCGAACCAGATCCAAAAGTGGCATATTCAAGCCAAAAACCTTGTCATATCTAGCCATGAAACCTATTACTACACTACCAGAACCTACTATAGTCTCTGAAGCATTGTCTCAGCCTCAACGGTTGGGTGCCATGAAATCTGAGTTTTAAGCTCTTCAAAAAAATCAGACCTGGAGCTTGTTCCTGCTGCTTTTAGTCAGTAACAAATGGATTTTTAAGTTAAAACTGAATACATATGGTACAATTAACAAGTAAAAAGAAAGACTTGTGGCACCAGCGTTTAGACAAAGTTATGGAGTGGATTTCCATGAAACCTTTAGTCCACTAATTAAACCTGCTACTATTAGAATAGTTATGGCTATTGCAGTTAGTCATAAGTGGGATATTCAGCAAATTGAAATGAATAATGCTTTCCTTAATGGTAGTTTGCAGAAGGACATCTAAATGCCTCAGCCACTTGGTTTTGTTGATCCCAGAAACCTACTCATGTGTGCCATTTGAAGAAGGCTCTATATGGGCTAAAGTATGTACATTCTGAGTTTATATTTCAAGTAGTCCACCTTAGATACTTTTTTGTTTATTTTTCTAGATGCTAATCTTACTCTTTATATGCTAATCTATGTGGATGACATCTTAGTCACAGGAAGTTCAAATGCTGCCATCTTTTTTGATTTTGTGAAAAAAAAAATTTCTCCTAATTAATTATAATGTGGATAATATGATTATTTATGTGTTAAATAATTATAAATAAGAAATTAGTTTTTTTATTGGATAAATAGGAAATTTGTTTTCCTATTGGATAAATGTTTTTATTTTTTTCCTTAAAAGAAAAGATAAATATGTGTGTATAAGATAACTCTCAAACTATTTGGTTATTAGCCTATATAAAGAGAGTTTCTCCCAACACCATAATTTTTTTGGATTCCAACGTGATTTTGAGAAGAAAAAAAAAGTCCAACGCCACTTTTGTGAAAAAGAAGACAAATTTTGTTTTCTTGTCCTAGCCATCAGGAAAAAGAAAAACTAGGTTTTTATTGAAAGCATATTCGAGGAGGTTCGAATGCGGGATCGACGTCCACCAGTCGTTGCTTGGAAATACAACTCGGAAGATCACGGCTTCACACCGGTTGGGTAAATCCCGTAACCTTTTCTTTAAGGTAATAATTAATCGTTTATTAGTTAATTAGATCACAAAATTCATGCTTCCGCTATAGATCTTGATCTAATCAAGATCTGGATGAATCTGTGTGGGTTCTGACTCGACTCGATTCATTCGAATCGGGTTATCGGGTCGGATTCAGATTCCGGCAACTCCAGCATTGCCTAGGCAGAATCATGAACATGGTCAATGGAAAATCATGAACATGGTCAATGGAACATCATTAGCCCAGTGTCTCCTTCTTGGATTCAAGAAGTAACTTCCAGCTATAGGGATGATGCAGTTGTGGAGGAAAAATTTAGGGTTATAATAATTGCAACAGCCTCAGACCACACTATACTTTACATCAGGGACTTTTGAGGTACAAAGGAAGGATATATGTAGGATCAACTGATTATCTGAAATAGAAATTGATGGAGCATCTTCATTCTAGTCTCATGGGGGCATCGAGGGGTCATGGCTTATTACAGCGGAATCAAAAGATTGTTTTACTCGCCGAATCTCAAGCGAGACATACATGAGATGATTCAGAGATGTGTTTCTTGTTTGCAATGTAGGACCATCCATGACAAGCCACAAGGGTTGCTGCAACCCTGCCAATTCCAGACAGAACTTGGTCACAACTAAGTGAGTATTTCATAGAGTACTTAAGCCTGAGGGTAAGAATATGAGCATGGTGACAGTTGACTGATTGACAAAATTAGCCCATTTCTTAGCATTAGAAAAAGAGTATACAACAGAATTGGTAGCATTAGACTTTCTTACTAACGTTTACAGGCTGCATGGGATTCCGGACATCATAATCAGTAATATAGACAAGGTTTTCACTTTTAAATTTTGGAGCCAACTTATGAAGTTAGTGGGGGTCGCTTTGTCATATAGTACTGCTTACCATCCTCAAACAAATGGACAAACAGAAAGTGTGATTCAGTGCACTGAAATGTACTTAAAATGCATGACATTTCAGAGGCCTGGAAGATGGAAGAATTGGTTGCTCCTAGCTGAGCATTGGTATAATACCAATTACCATACATCCATCAACCTGACCCCATTTAAGGCAGTGTATGGGTACCTTCTAACTCACTCTCACTTGGCAGTTTTGCTCAAAAACAGTTCATTGATGTTGAGGAGTTCCTGAGGCAGAAACAGACTATTATGATGGAGCTCAAGAATCAGTTGGAAGAGGCTCTGGCTAGGATGAAGTTCTATGTTGATCAACATACAAAATAGGAGTTTAATATGGGGGAATATCCTTTCAAAAAAAATATGGGGGAATATGTATTTTTGAAGCTTCAGCCATATATGCAAAATTGTGGCACCGAGGAGGAATCTCAAGCTTTCAACCAAGTACTTTGGCCCTTTTAAGATTGTGGCAAGAATTAATGAAGTGGCCTACAAATTACAGTTGCCACAGGATGCTAGGACTCACCTTGTGTGTTCCATGCTCAAAATGTGCATTGGAACAGGGATTCATCCATCAGCAACACTACCAATTATTAATCAGGGTGGTTAGATTGTGATGAAGAACAATCATCTTCAGAAGATGCAGATTAAATACTAGCCCAATTCCCAGACTTTCCCTTTCATTGTGGACAGTCAAGGTCTTTAGAGGAGGGTGATGTTCAGAACTAGACAATTCTAATAGATTGGTTAGGACTGTGTATTTCTAGGAGAGCTTACCTTTGTCGAGCCAAGAGATATATAAGGAAAGTGCGTGTTGTATGATTGCTTCAATAAAATCCCCTAGTCTTTTCTCCTATCTCCTTCCATTTCTCCCTTTTTCCCTAATTCTGTTTCAAAAACCGGTTTCCTTGAGGACCTAGTTAAGCTCAAGGCATAATAGTTTACCATGAAGTAAAACCTTTCATAATTAGGTAAGGTATCGATGTAACATTGAAAGGATGATCGACTTATTCTAGCACATGTTCCGGAGCTAAGCACCAAGTAAGAGCCTCCAATATAAATTTGTATATCTGACATTCATCCGATGATCCGATCTCAACATCTCCCGTCATTTGAAAAGCCAGGCATTCTTGGGTTTTAGCTCTTGTTTGATTTCAGAGTTGGATATTGCACACAAAAGAAAGCCTAAAAGCTTGGATGGAGTTCAAACAAGCACTGAACAGGGTGATCATGACTAAAATAGTCGTAGTTTTTAGGACATGATAAATCATACAATTAGATATTCCTCCAGAAATAAACATGATGTTGAGACCCTTCTTATAAGGTTTCAGTGTCCCCCCTACCAAGGGGGTTAAAACAGAAGTAAACAAGGATGGAAATTCAAAAGCCTGTCAAATCTCTTAATAGGCATCTCCATGACCTTTTATTAAACAGGCATTTCATCATTTGTATAGTAATCCCATTTTGCTGAGACCATAAACACCGCCGTACGAGATCAAGACTTCTTCAATTTCCACCCCACCAAAAGGCATTTCTTCTTCAAACAGCTTTCAATTTGAGCGGGAACCTAAGAAAACCCATTTATAACGGATGAGTCCATATGGTAATGAGAGTATAATGGACCCGACAAATGAGACGATGTCATGTGTGCAAAAAAAAGTATGTGTTGTGTCGTTTTTTACACACAATGAGACATTTCCGAGATCTGGTGCAACGAGAGTACTTACTATGGACTCTGATTTATAATTTGTTCTCAGGAACCATGTCCAGAGCTTTCATCAAAAAGGCATACGTAAAGGCATCTTCCTGGAGCTTTTCAAACCTGTGTGGAATCAGACATTTGTAACATAAATTCATTTGAAGGGTTGGGGAGTCTCTCAGAATACTTTGAGGCAAAATCTAATTTTACAAGAGAAAATTGATGCACACGTAAAATAAGAAGCAAAGAAAAATACCTCCCTGACTTTGAGAAGTGCCCAGCACCAAGTTCACATTTGAACACTAGCAAATTATTGTCAGTTTTCAGATCTCTCAACTTGGCAACAAATTTTGCAGGCTCTGAATACAGAACGCGCGGGTCTGTGACAAGGTATATACGCCATGTCATGTCAGCAATAACAGGTATATTTTTCTTTGAATTCAGAACACAGATCATCAATTTTTTTCCTTCAAAGTTACAGGTAAAGTCAAAAAACAAAGTCCATTATCAGTTGAATCCTAAGCAGTCGTAAATATCTGAATTACATGCATGTTAAAACCATCATGATATATTAACAGATGTCCTTAAATAGTTGAAACTCCAATCGAAAAGCTCGACTTTATTATCTAGGAACAGCAGAGCAAATTAAGTGATTTCCCCTTTTTACTTTAGGCAAGAAATTAACCAACCATTTAACTGAAAACGCTATTGCCGCAGCAGTTGCGGCAATACAATTGGCACAACACACTTTTACACCATTGATCATAATGTAGGATATATTGATTGATACGATACCCACCATAATCAATGGTATAAAAGTGTGTTGTGTCAATCATTGTGGCACAACCATTATGGCACTAACCCTACCCTTTCTAAAATGATAGAAGGAATGTCATCCAAAAAGGTTGTTGAGTGAATTTTTTTTTTTATTCAAAATGAGTGCGTGCATCAAGATAAAAGGAAATGCACTTCAGGAGAAAGTAACTAAAAGCCCTGCATAATACAAAGTGAGATTACACCTAAAAGAAATGTAGTCAGAAGCTTTACATTTCTGAAGTACGAATTATTCAGATGATTTCATGAATTGCTAAAAATATAAAAGCAGGTAAAGCTCCTGGAATACCTACCATTCAAACCAGCAGTAACCAGAATGGCAGGATAGTTTTGTGCCTCAACCTGTAAGAAAAAGAAGATCGAAAATAAAAATAAACGTTAAAATTGCAAGAATTAACTACGAATAGTAGTAGACTAAGGGTAAAACAGGCACAATAACTACTTCCCACACTATTAGAAGAGAGACTTCGTAAACAGGATGCTTAAGCAGAAGCCATTTTAACTAACATTGTCAACAGGAGAGTACGACTGCATGTAGAAGTAAAATTGCTCTTGCCGAGGATCACCCCATTCCTGCAGAAAAAGAAGATATAAGATTAACCGATTACATTTTCTGTCCAGATTCTACATAGAATCAGACCCAGCTTCGGCAAAGCAACAAGAGATCTCCTTCTCTGCTTGTTCAAAGAAGAATGAAATCAAGACTGACTTTGCAGACATCCACTAAACCTTTTGCAGTTTAACATCTTAAGTCACTTGATCATCTTATAATTTGCAACTGAGCAAGTGAGATGACGACTTCGTTGATTCTGTAAAAAAAACTCTACTCGCTCACCTAGAATGATGAAACTCACCAAAGCTGTTATGAAACTGAAAGATACATAACACAAAAACTTATTGATTTCTAGGGAAGCGTAATCTTCTAGCTGATCTAAGATGAAAATAATTCATTGGAACAAGATGTTTTCTACGTCCAAGTTTACCCTCATTCAGGCATGAGAAATATTATGGATGAACACATTCATACTATGCGGAGCATTGAACACATTCATACTATGCGGAGCATAGAACAAATACATATTTGTCATAACACTAGAAGAGCTCAAATTTGGACAAGTACGAGTCTTCCTCAAAATACAAACCCCACAATTGCAGCAGTCTTTGTTTGTTAATATTATGGATAAGTAAAAAATACGGTAGTATTACATACAACAAAATTGTTTGATGTAAACAAACTAGAGAATTGCATATTCTTACACAAAAGTTGCTTCATCTAGGTTATAAGGAATTCAACATATAAACCATGCCATAAGTTCCTATATGTTATTAATGAACTTTGAAGAGACGTATTTACATAAAGAAAAGGAAAAAGGTTGAATGACAAACAAGCCAATCATCTCTTGATTCTAAATTGCAGGACTGCTTACTTTATTCTCTCTCTTTTGTACTTTAATCTTCTTTCCTAGAGTGGCACAGTAGTTTTGAAAGCATGCAATACAAGCATGTCTTCATCGTTTATGTTGAAGTATTACCACCAATGGTAGTATTTGGAATATAAAATAGTTATTAAATTAGAATAATTGTAGATAATTTATTTGAGTATCACAGGCTGTATTTGTTGTTCTTTAGCCGTTATAGCTACCCCATTTAATTGCTTGGTTAAATGGGTGGCTTCTCTAGGTTAGTTACAGGCTGCCGCCCTTGTTTAATTGCAGCCAACTACATTTATTAGTATAGATGTTTAGACCTGTTTTGTATCTTTGAAAGGGTTGTTTTCTGCTTTGCTCGAATAAGAAGAATATACTTATTTTCTACATCTTTGTCTTCAGTTTATAACCCAAGTAATGTTGGCAGAAACAAGGCTACGAAGACCCTATCTCTGACCTCCATCCTGCTTATGTGCATCTATTTTCTCCTTTAGGGCTATGGATGAATAGGGGAGTTTTATTCCTAAAAATTATTTCTGGGACTAGAAAAGACTTTTTGGCCAATAATCCGAAGTTATACAGCCTCAAACTAACAAATGTTAGGCACAAGAAACATTTTGATGCTAAATCTGCAGGCAAAAAATGGATCTATTATATGATGATAATTCAGGAATCTCAACAAAGGCTTGAAATTAGGCATTTTCAAACCGACAAAAAATGAAGCAAATTAGGGATCTTATTTATATGAAGACGCATATGAGCCTAAAGCATCTGATGTTGAGAGTCGTTTCTACACAGCTGAATCTAATGTTGCACTAGTATATCAATGAAGCATGGAACTTTTGAAACAGGCGTGAGCATTCAAGTACTTTATCAGATTAACAACTTCAACCTTTCTAAAACAGCTTGGTTTTAACAAAAATAATTTAAAATCAGATAGCTAACCTTCCACTCTGAAGTAGTAAGAGGAATACTAGGATCAAGCATGGTAGTCACCACATCTACAAAAGGTACCCCAGCAACAGCAGCCCTGAATAGATCGGGTCGCATGTTTAGCACAGCACCAATTAGCAAGCCCCCTGCACTCCTGCCATTAATGCAAAGCCTTTCCTTGGTACAATACTTCCTGTCTATCAAATACTCTGCACATGCTATAAAATCTGTGAAAGTATTTTTCTTCTTCAACAGCTTCCCGTTTTCATACCAAAGCCTGCCCATTTCTCCACCTCCCCGGACGTGAGCAATGGCATAAATAAAACCTCTATCTAGCAAAGATAATCTTGACGCCTTAAAATGTGGGTCGACACATACCTATTAAAAATATTAAATTTTCTATATCAGGTATAATAAGAAAAAATATGACATGAAACGCAAAGAAACACAAGAAAGTAAGAGAAAGAGAAGAGAAAAGGATTCAGATGAGAGACACTGTCAAACCCAATTTCCAAAAAATTGTGTATCCCATAATATGTATATAAGGGGTTATGGGAGAGTATTAATGTACCCAACCTAGTCCATAATTATTGTTTTGTTTCTAAAATGAAAGGAAATTAACTAATTCCAATTCGTACAAAAAAAACAAAAACAAAGCCGACTCCAGGTATGCCCACATTCTTGAGATAGAAAATAGATGAATTAATTGTTTCAAAGCACGAACCTGTACTAAATGATTTACACAAAATGAAACAGCTACTTGAAACAATGAAGGCAATGAAGACAACGAAAGGCTGGTAGACACACAAAAGTTAAGGTTCCATTGGTACTTCAAATTTCTAATGACCCAGCCTCAAGTATTCCTTTGGATCCCATTCCTGAGATATCAAGAAAATTACACTCCTCGCTACCAAAATGATGAATTAGAAAGCATGTTTCCTCCATCACGTATAATCCTTAACATAAAGAGTAAACAAAAAGCACTCCTTCACTGTGTGAAGAATTTTGAATCAATGGTGATATTGAGGACATAACCTCATAAGATCCATAACCATACAGAAGCAAGGGGTCTGACCCATCAAGCTTCACAGCTTTTTTGCTATAAACAATTGATATGGGTATTTGAGTGCCATCTGAAGCAGTAGCCCATTGTCTTTCAGTTGCATAATTTGCGGAGTCAAACCCACCCAGAACCTGTTTCAGAAAGCAAAGAGAGATTTATGCACTAAATAGAAACCTTAAGATGTATGATCCAAAAACATCAGCTTAAAGCTTGAAAGATGTTTGAACAAGTAAACAACAATGAACTAAAGATCGGACTTAAGAGGGACTGCCTTCAACATTTAAGACACCCAACAAAGAATCTCACAACAAACTTCTATGCAATAATCGTGGTAGATTGCTAAGCCATAAATATTTTAGCAAGGGAGGCCCTTCGTTAGTAGATCCCAAAAATCTGCCTAACATTACACCATGTTAACACTTTCACTTCAGAAGAGAACTACCCCACATCAAAACAATATATATGTGAAACTCAGAATCAAAATTCGAATACAGTTCATAAATTGTAGTTGCAGCACCTGCACTGGACAATTATTCGCTTCAGAAAGAATACCGTACAAAAGCAGGTGCTAGTAAAAACAAGAGAAAAGTCTGCAAAGCAATACTTGTAAATCTGTAAACCTAAAGTTTTATAACGGGGCATACCAACCCTAACAATCGCATGCATAATAATTTTGGAAGAGATGACGAGAAACATTCACCCTCCGCCGGAAGCACCCTTCACCGATTTGCACAACTAAATGACAAAAAAAAAATCATGTTTCTCCCGTAGACTAGTTCTTATGATTAAGATTAGTAAGGAAAAAATGGTAAAAAAATAGTTAAGCATCAAAATAGGCAAGTTTACCATATAGAGCATCTGGAATGAAAGTTTGCTTTGTATATCTACTCAACTGCTGCAACTAAGTGAAACCAAATAATAATAAAAATCACCCTAGCGGCATTCAATATTAGCATCTTATGGTCTGATTCGAAGCCTAAAATGTAGAAAGGAAAAAAGTCTGTGCAATCTCAAAAAACAAAAAAGGTGAGCAGCCAAAAAAGACCACAAGTTTTAGAAGCTAGACTACCATACTGGTTCGATCTTCTTGAGAACTGAGACTCCTGTGTTCATGTCAAAGTCATAAACTGAAAGTGGGATCCTCATTGAACTATAGGTATATCTTAAAATGTTGGAAGTGAATTCTGATTCTGATGGTTTCAAAAAGTATATAGGATCAACAAAATCAACAGCCCGACCATTTTCAAGCTTTCCAAGAGGCTCTCCAACATCAGGAAGGCGATATACAGTAACTTTGGAAAGACCCTGCTCACGTTCATAGATAGCAAGATGATTGCTGAAAAGGTGAATATCCTGGATCTTTACCCTGTTTAATCAAGAAACAGTCAAAGACGAGAAAACCATTCATATAAAGAAAGCCAACAAGAGGAACAATATAAACATTAATGCCTTCGTCCATCAATTACTATCATTTCAACAATAGTTTTCTTTTGTCTCATGTTATTGTTGTTTTAGAATACCAAGAAAGCGACTAATCATTTTTTCAGACTTCATTATTTTAAAATCGATGACATTTACAGCTAACTCCATTTAATGCCTTCAACAATGCAGGATTCCTTTGATTAAAATACAGCAACTTCCTCTTTTTGTAGGAAATGTACCTAAATGTGACACAGGACACTTAAGGCCAAACCTAAAATATCCCCACGAATTAAATCCACGTTTTCTTTTTCTGTAGTATTTCATAACCAATCCAAATAATATAGAATGATAATATCCGGATCAAATGTCACAGAACCATAACCACCTTGGCCTGTGCGGAAGAAGAACCGTAATTGCAGATGAATCATCAATTGGGCATGCAACTAATTCCGAGTTGTAACAGTCATCACTCCTCCGTTTAATAAAGAAATGACTCCCACGATGACTGGCTGTTGTATCAATACCATCCACACGTGGTGTTAAAGTAATAAGCCCATTTTGAGGATTTGAAACGTCAAGATAAAAGATAAATCTTGTAACTTTACTCTTAGATCCAACAAATAAAAATTTCTTGCTCTCAGACGCTTTAAGATAAAGAGAAAACATATCATCCTTTTCATGATATAGACAATGATCACTTGATTGTTCAGTTCCTAACGTATGCAGCCAAACCTGACATATTAATTTATGATAATTAGTTTGAATACTACATAAGTCAAAAAGAAGCTTTATGTGTGTGTGTGTATGTATATGTATAATGTATGTGTGTGTGTATAAAATATACATTTGAAATACACCTTTACAGGTAAAGAAAGACAACTATTATCGTTATACTACAGCAACTAAAAAGGAAATATAACCTATTGACATTCAAACAAGATAAAGCCATATCTCGTGGAAAATCCATGCAGATTAGCCAAAATCTATCATGGACCATGGGTAGGAGCACTCTGCCATACAAGTAAAATAAACAAGCAGACTGCAAATCCAAGGTTCTAAGGCAGAATTAAATGGAGACAACCAAGCATCTAGTATCATTTTCCCTAAGGCTATAATGATGCGCCATCCATGTACACAGTACACTTTCCCTATTCAATTATTATGCGTTTAAAGCATGATATAGAGTTATACTTTTACCTTATCCAGCCTCAGGGTCTCATTCATTGTGATGTAAACTAGAGATTCATCACCTGCCCATTCAAGAGAGTTTCTAATACCACACAAAGGCTTACCCACTGGTTCACCAGACTCGACATCCCTGACATGAACAGTGTAAATCTCATCTCCTTTCATATCTTCTGTATACGCTACCAACTTATGATTTGGGCTGACCTAGAAGGAAGAAAAACGAGCAACAAAAGGAACAGCGTATGAGTAAATAATCCAGTGACATAACAAAGGATGAACATTTGAAATGCAGAAGATATATAGCATGCTACTTTGAAAGCACCGATACTGTAAAATTTATGATGTTGAGCTTTGGCATTCTCATCAAGGATAACATGTTCTGGAGGAGCATCTGCTCCAGTTGGCATAGTATCATAGACAGATATAGTTGCTTCATGATTAGGTGCATGGCGACGACAGTGCTGGACATATTCTTTTCCTTCACATGTCCTTTTATAGTAATAATAAGGCCCTCTTCGGATCGGTGCAGAAATGTCATCTTCCTTGATTCGTCCTCTTATCTCAGCATAGATTTGATCTTCTAATTGTTTAGCATCTGAAGGAAGAGAACAGTCATCACCAAGGATGATGAGGTGATTACTAAAAATGAACAATAGGAAGTAACACACTATCATGCTAACATAAGGATCAATGCAGAGCTAAAATTTCACTAAGAGTGGATCACATAATAAGTTTGAGTTAACAAAATCATGTTCACTTTCTGTTTAATTCTATCCCATCACTCGATATAGATTTTGCAATCCCTCATTCCCCTCTCCTTTCTTTTTTGACGCTATCTTTCCTTTTCCATAGATATATAGATCCAAACGGGGCCTACGGAAGACTCATCCCTCCACCGGTATACTCTCTTCTATTCATGACAAACAAGTTATGGTTATGGCATGGCATCCCATGTGGTAACCATTAGGACTCACTTGTACACATTTAAATGCAGAGCATGCCACTAAATAAACTTAGAATTCACAGGAAAAATATAAAAGGGTAAAAGAAACAAACTACCCCAGAGAAAAGGCAAAATGGAACGGACCAGACATGACATAATCCGTGTAAGCATTCTCCTGTTGGAGATACGAGAGGACTTCTGGATTGGTGCGCGAGTCATCGCGGAGCCAGTAGTAATTGTCGATTCGGACGTCTCCGAACAACTCCATTTCATGCCTGACTTTCTTCGCCGCCGGGACCAGCGGCGCTGAGCTGTTATTGTTCGCTGCAGACGAAACCGTCATTGTTGGCGTTGATGATGACATCGACGGCGGCGGGATTGAGAGTAGCGGGCGGAGACGCACCTTGTTAGGGGAAATATGAAGCTGAGGCGTTCAGTAGTAGAGAGGACTTGTTGAAGGCAACGACAACAACAGAGCACCTCGACAGACTGAACAGAGCGACTACACATGTACACCATACGTGTCTATATTGTCGTTCATTTCATGATTTTTTTTTTTTTTTTTCCAGAAACGAAATGATTTCATTAAAATAAAAATAAAAAAAACGACATACAAGTTTACACACCAATGCCGAAAAAAACCAGACTAAATCCGGTTCACAACCGACCTAAAGCCGGAAACCACCACTAGCAACGAAAGAAGAAAACAAAGGAAATGGAAACACTCATCTCCACCAAATTCTGCATTATCACAGAGGATTTGATTTGGTACCAAATTACAATATACACTCTTTACCATAGTACTAACAGACTTAGACAAACCTAGAAACCTTAAAAAAAAACGATCCGGAATAATCGACTTTTACCGACCCGATCCGAAACACAAAAAACCAACAAACATAAAAGCAACCACAGACACACAAAGCCGTCGGCTGCCCCGAACCACCATCCAACGTCACGAACCGCCCAAGCGACTTAAAAAACACCATCTCCAAACCACATTTGACCTTCCAATAAATCAAAGAGAGCAAATAGGATCTGCATGCAACCGATCTTTATCAAGGAATCCTTGGCAGGCCAACCGGCGACCAGAAAAAGAATTCGGCAAAAACAATAACAAATCCGGCAGCCATATCCCCAAATCCAACGCCGGAAATCTTGCTCCTCTTCAAACATCGACCATAGGATCTGAAAGTAGAAGCAACAAGGAAGAAGAGGAAGCCATCGGTAACACCGCCGCCGACCAAAACGGAAAAGGAAGGAGATGAAGAAACAAATCTAAACTAGCCAAGGACAGTTACGGAGTAGGAAGGTGTGGATCGAAACAAAACCAACAAGCTATAAAGAAAACATAAAAGAAAAGCCGGAAAAGGATTGGAGCCGGAAACTGTGGGTTGAACGGGCAGAGAAAATAAGGGGAGTTTTTAGAGAGTGGGAAGAGGTTTTTAGAAAGAAAAGGGGAAGGAGTCTAGATGTTACCAGCCCTCTTTGGTTTCATGATTATGTTTGCAAGGTGAAGTTATTGGTGCACCAATGTGACAAAATGAAAATCTTTTATTTATAGACTGAATTTAAATCGTCCACACACAAATTCCCCTGCAAGAGAAGTCTTTAAAACATAAAGAAATATGCTTTGTGAAGCATGTTATTTGACGGTTATGTCCTTAAATAGTTATAGATAAATTATGTTTTGGTTGCTTTTATGTTAGAAACAATGGTCAACTCAAATCTGAATCTAGGACCAAAAATGGACCAAAGTCAGAAAAGGAAAGGTCATAGTTTCTACCACCCATCTTGCACCGGTGAAGTCAAATACTAGTGTAGTGAAACAGCAGAGTAAATCATCAATCCATCCAAATAAAGGCAAAAAAGTTCAGAAAGGTAAGGGAAGACTTTACCCTTCTGAGGATGATTGGAACATTTCTCCCCCAAAATGCAAAGAAAACCCCGGTAAAATTAAGAGGGAAGGCATAATGCTCAAAAACGAGTTTGAAGATTCAAAATGTAGCTTATGTTAAAGGACTGAACTTCAATCTACTAAGTATCAGTCAATTCTGTGACAAAGGCTACAATGTGCACTTCAACAAAGATGGATGCAAAGTGATTCACAGTCAAACCAATACAGTTGTTCTTACAGGAAAAAGAGAAGACAACAGGTATGTGGTAGACTGGAAGACAGCAAGAGCAGAACATGTTTGCTTGTCAAAAATAAGCAATCAATCAGCTGGATTTGGCATAGAAGATTGAATCATCTAAATTTCAAAACCATCAACACACCGTCAAAGAACAAGTTGGTTGAAGGCTTACCAGAGATCACATTCAAGAAAGAAAGTCTTTGTGATGCATGTCAAAAGGGGAAGCAAATTAAAAGCTCTTTCAAATCAAAGCGCTATCAATCAACTACAAGGATCCTACATCTGTTACATATGGATCTTTTTGGACCAGTCACACCAGTCAGTGTAAGTGGAAAGAAACACAGTCTAGTAGCGGTGGATGACTTCTCCAAATTCACCTGGACCATATTCATGAACAAGAAAAGAGAGACACTCAAGAGGCTGCCAGATTTGCTAAGAAGAATTCAAAATGAAAAATAACTGAAGATCATAAAGATCAGATTAGATAGAGGCACAGAGTTTCTAAATGAAGTCATCAGAACTGATAGGGATATTCCTAATAAAGACTCAGGACTGTCGCCCCGATCGCCTGGATACCAGCTGAGCATATGTCGGACCGGCAGCTCGCTCAGAGTAAAAGAAGGGGACAACCACCTTCGGGACAATCCGCCTGCATGTGGTGTTCCCCCCCAAGCTTAGAATCGCCCCGGCTCGCTGACAGATAGAGCATTCGATATGTATTCGCATCACCGATGTCCTTTATCGTAATTATCTAACAATGTATAACGTTTTCCCTATAAATAGCGTCATATGTAACCCTCCAAGAGAGAGGACACACTTTTAATCAATAAAAGAGAAGGCAAAGCCAAATTCTCCCATTCCTTTTCTTGCGTTACACGGCACCACCACCGGAGCACCAGCTCCCCCATCCACATCAGTACAACAGCCAGATATCCACCGTAATACCACCCTGGACAGCCTGAGATAATTTCAGCGCTATCAGTTGGCTCCGTTACCGGGAAAGTTCACTCTTTAGCCAATCTACAAATCTCATAACCACCGTGGATAAGGCTCCTTTTCCCGGATCATCTTCAACACTCCTCAGCAGGAAGCTTCAATTCTTCAGGCAACTGCATTGACACGTCCGGTTCAACATCGAAACAACATCACTACAAGGTAACCTCCTCGACTCTCTGTTCAGAATCACGAGTCTGTGTTTGAATCATCACCTCCCTCGTGGTTTCTGTATAGAGAAATTCGTCGGAGTTGGCATCGTAGGTTTCCTTGCCGGAAACTGCGTCTCAAAACTTTCATTTTTACGCTTTGGATAGTTGCTCAATCACGGATAAAGTTAAAGCACCCATGAAACTGTCGAGTGTGCTCCCGAAAAAATAAAGCATTCAGAATTTATGCATCAAAGGGAATAGCGAGAATCACGCCCGTTGCTCAGATTTTAATAAAGCATAGTTTCAGAGGTCGTTGCATGTTATCCTGAGTCCTCGCACAGTTAATCGATCACAAGGATCAGCGTGCTACTTTGTAGGATATTGGGAATCCAGGGGCTTCACACTTGAGAAATCGCAGTTGTCCCCCAAAAAAAAAAAAAAAAAAATTCAACATCCGTACATCGATTCCGGTGGAAAATCCAACAGACAAATCGCCATCAGAATATCCCCGGCACGTCACCCCAGTAATCGTCAGACAGTACAGGGTTGGTGAGTGTCAGAGCAGCTGAGAGTCAGAATATTATTTGACTTCTCGTACAACCACCCAATCAGAGTTGGACAGATGGCAGGGACGAAAGAGAAAGTCCACGTTCCACCTACCCCAGGAAAAGGATCAGCAAGGGACCCTCACCAACATAGTGAGGCGGATCCCGCTCTGGGAAACCCCACCGCAGAATGGGGTAACGCGCAGAAAGAGACGGACGCCAGAAATATAATAAATCGAAGAAGGTCTAATTCTGGGAATGACATGGGGAATTCGACATCGGTTCACTCTGAGCCAGCATGTGAGAAAAACAGGGCAGGAACCTCGAAACAGCGCAACGGCAAAGAGCAGCTCGTTGAAAAAACCCAGAGGGCAGAAGAGACCCCAGGGGCGGATTCACCACAGGCAAAGGCGGCTATAGCATACGCAGAATACGTGAAACGGATGTATGCGGCTAAACTGCGTTTGGCCGCGTGTAACTTACCCCTTATCGCTATTGAGGAACGATTCTGTTCCCCCGGATCATAGAGAAACGGCCCCCCTAAAAGTGCTACCAACCCGAGCACCGGGACGGCGAGGAAGAGCCGGAAGGAAGCGTATATTCGTCGGCGGGCGCGAAAAGAAAACTTATGCCTGAAAAAAGTGGCGAGAAAGCGTCAGTCCTGGAACGATTAGGGCACATCGAGAAAAAAGCTGTGCATCAACGGTTAGGTCCACCCGCCTCCGAGAAAAATGCCGCATCGCCTCATGAGGGCAGGGATCCCCACGATGCGAGGCTCATCATAGACAAGAAAAGAGCAGGACAAGACGTGGAGTCGGCATATTACGCGGACTCGGACGACGTCGTCAGAAGGAAAATGGTACCCGCCAGAAGCGCCGCGCCGGCGGGGGACGACCGAATGGAGAGGATGGAAAGAGAAATTTCCGAGTTAAAGAAATCCAGGCCCGATGGGAAACCAGAGCCGACCCAAGGAATCGACATTCTCTCAAGCGAAATACTGGAGTCACTACCCTCCAAGGGCGTACAATACTCACAGTACGTCTATTACAAGGGAACTACATGCCCGTTGGAATGGATAGCCGCTTTCCAGAGCCGGACGCTCCTAGCCACATCAAACAAATCGGCATGGTGTGTGGCATTCGTAGGAAGCATGCAGGATCGAGCCGCTGCTTGGCTCAGAACCCTACCCCGCGGCTCAATTAAAAGTTGGGAGGAGCTAAGGATAAAGTTTCTAAAAGAATTTGAGACGGCAGAGCGGCCTAAGAAAACCATTGAGGATCTCTACGAAATACGACGGGGAGATGGAGAATCCCGCAAAAGCTACCACGATCGATTCGTTAGAGTGTATGAGCAAACAAAAAACCTACCTGAGAACGAGGTTCAGAGGGGTTTTCTGAACGGTATCGCCAAGGGCCCTATGAAAACACACTTCGCTATGAGTCCCCCCTCAAATCTACGCGATCTCCTCAATCAAGCCCGCATCTTTGGGCTGACGGAGGCGGTTCCTTTGTCTTCCGGAAAAGGAAAAAGTCGGAATGAGTCCAGGCACTCGGGTGAGGAGAATAGGAGCGAGCCCAAGAAAGATCGGAAGGATGATCGAAAGAAAGGGAAAAATCGAGATAGGGAAGTCAGAAAACCGTTCAAGTTCGACGAGTCCGATTTTGTCCCCATCAACGCAAGCCTATCTGAAATACTATTTGAGATCAAGGACAGGGTTGAGCGGCCAAGACCTATAAGGTCCGATCCAAGTTCGAGAGACGATACCAAGTACTGCGATTTCCATGAGGATCACGGACACCTCACCGACGAGTGCTTCACACTGAGAAGGATCATCGACAAAATGATAAGAAACGGGGAATATGTCGCGCGAATGAAGATAGTAAATGACATACTTGTCGCAGCAAAGCATCCCCCTTGCTAATACAGCCTCCGCCTATCTTCGGTCCCATCCCCGCCAAAGCTCCGATCGCCATCGACTTGGCTGGGTTAGGAGAGCCAGAAGACAATGAGCGAACTGATCAGGAGGAGGAAAATCTCCGCGCCAAGCCAGGGGGCCTCGCATTGGATTTTCTGGATTTTATGGTTTTCTTATCGGGTCGGCGGAACAAGTAAGCTAATCGATTCATTTATTTTTAAGCTTTACGCTTTAGCTTATTTTGGCATCGCGCGTTACATTTATAAACGAGCCGCCATTTAGTCAAAACACACGGGTCACACCAACGAGATAAGACCCTTAAACCTCTAACACTATAAGCGACTCCGTGCAACCCACGCGTTTTTGCCTTATCTTTTAGAATTGCTCGAGGATAGGTTGTGTTTTCTTTCGTACCTAACTTGCAGGTGGTGGTACGGGGCAGCTCGCCTCACGACCTTTCTGGAAGTGTTCTAGAGACGGCCCTTATAGGCCCATCTTTACATGTAAACTCAGCGGCCACAGTCTGGCCTCGCTATATTTTACTGCGCGGCCTCTATCGGCCTGGCTATGTTATTTCGGCGGCCCCGGTCCCCGGCCTCGTTATATTATCTCGGCGGCCACGGTCCGGCCTCGCTATATTTTACTGCGGCCTCTATCGGCTGGCTATGTTATTTCAGCGGCCCCAGTCTGGCCTCGTTATATTATCTCAGCGGCCACAGTCTGGCCTCGCTATATTTTACCTGCGGCCTCTATCGGCCGGCTATGTTATTTCAGCGGCCCCGGCCCCGGCCTCGTTATATTATCTCGGCGGCCACGGTCCGGCCTCGCTATATTTTACTGCGGCCTCTATCGGCCCGGCTATGTTATTTCGGCGGCCCCGGCCCGGCCTCGTTATATTATCTCGGCGGCCACGGTCCGGCCTCGCTATATTTTACTGCGGCCTCTATCGGCCCGGCTATGTTATTTCGGCGGCCCCGGCCGGCCTCGTTATATTATCTCGGCGGCCACGGTCGGCCTCTGCTATATTTTACTGCGGCCTCTATCGGCTTGGTTATGTTATTTTCAGATCGGCCCTCAGTCGGCCTCGACTTAGCTTGGGCCTCGGATCGGCCTCGCTCACCAATGGCCTCGTTCTGGCCTCGCCATAGCTTCGGCCTCCGAAGGCCTCGACTTAGCTTTGGCTTTAGTTCGTCCTCGACATCAACGGCCTCATTTTGGCCTCGCCATAGCTTCGGCCTCCGAAGGCCTCGACTTAGCTTTGGCCTCGATCGATCTCGACACCTCGCCACTCGCAGTCTTGAGAGGTTCTACACGTCATAGCTACTCGCACAAAAAAAAAAAAAAAAAAAAAGGGAGTAGGGGTGTACCCCCTCGTCTTAGTACTTGTGTTTTAATTGGGAAAATTAAAACTTTTCCAGAGATCAAATGAAATTGTTTTTACAAAGTTTGGAATCAGGAGTATGTGTACATACTCTTTCGGTGCTTGCATTTTTATTGCGAAAATAGACATACTTGTTGAACAGTCTAGCGCACAGCCTCAACTGTTTAGAGTCCGCCTCGACGGTTCAGTGCACCGCGCCAACTACATGGAGCACCGCCTCCGTTAACCATTGGGGTGCGCTTCAACGGTTCAGTGCATCGCTCCAGTAGTTTTCTTCGACCATAGATATACTTTCCCATCTAGTCTCGCCGAAAAGGGTAATCGAATGATACCGCACCGATCTTGCTTCGCCACCAGCAGCTTTTTACAGTCGATAGACTTCTAGTATTCTTCGAGAATCATCGCGGCTCGACCGTCATTGACTTCAGTTTCTGCGACCGTCAGCAACAATTCACTTTTGCGACCTCAACAACAACTCGCGTTTGCAATCTCAATGACTTCCTCGATAAAGATACATTTCTCAAAGGTCCTCAGCGCCGCTTCAGTTCTAACGCACGACGTCTCGACTTTCGAAGCAAGTTTTATTATCTGCAGATGGCTTTGACTTCCGTTTAGTGATTTGGATTCGAGCTTCGCCATCGATACCTCTTTTATCAACAGCGAAGCCCCTGAGTTTTTGGAGCTGCTCTGATATTTGCGCGGGAAAACGAAAAGTTTCAGGAATCGACACGACGCTTTGAAATTCGAAATTTGCGCTACAAACGAAGTGTCATCATTACCAGCCGTCACGACCTATCGACGAAGCGTCACCTTGTCAGACTGAAAGGACGCCACATTTTATGAGACGCAGCGTTCTGCAGCCCATTTATATCTCTTCACGTGGCATACCACCTATAGCAGCTCGTCAGTACAGTTTGAGCTCGCGCCAAAGCAAATGGCTTCGCCATCTCGGCCGTGATCGTAGAAAATGATAAATCCCGGAATGACACTGTCGACTTCGGTCGGACCAACGAGCACGGACGATTCACATCGCAAGCTCTCAAGCCGCGATCGCGGTGACCGAAACGGCTCCTCGCGGCATATCCGGATCGCTCATGCGTGCACTGTCGACTTCGGTCGGACCAACGAGCACGGACGATTCACATCGCAAGCTCTCAAGCCACGGTCGCGGTGACCGAACGGCTCCTCACGGCATATCCGGATCGCTCTCATACCGTGCATCTCAAGCCGCGGTGCGATCGAACGACCTTTGCGGCATATCCGACGTTCTATCCGTGCATTTCAAACCGCTTGCTACTAGCGTATATCGAGAACGACTCCTTATAGCACATCTCTTATAAGTCCGATCTATCTCGGCATCATTATTTTGGAACTCGCCATTCGGCGAGCCTTCTCTTATAAGCCCGATCTATCTCGGCATTATTATTTCGGAGTTCGCCATTCGGCGAACATCTCTTATAAGTCCGGTCTATCTCGGCATCATTATTTTGGAACTCGCCATTCGGCGAGCCTTCTCTTATAAGCCCGATCTATCTCGGCATTATTATTTCGGAGTTCGCCATTCGGCGAGCCTTCTCTTATAAGCCCGATCTATCTCGGCATCATTATTTTGGAACTCGCCATTCGGCGAACATCTCTTATAAGTCCGATCTATCTCGGCATCATTATTTTGGAACTCGCCATTCGGCGAACATCTCTTATAAGCCCGATCTATCTCGGCATCATTATTTTGGAACTCGCCATTCGGCGAGCCTTCTCTTATAAGCCCGATCTATCTCGGCATCATTATTTTGGAACTCGCCATTCGGCGAGCCTTCTCTTATAAGTCCGATCCATCTCGGCATTATTATTGTGGAACTCGCCAATCAGTGGGCACTTCTTGCAAACCCGACTTCAGTCGACATTGCATTTGCACGGGGGCCTTTACATGCAAAGACAATGCATTATATTATTATATGGCCTACTCTTCTACAACAAGGCAAAGAGGAAAGACGACGCGCCACGACAGTCAACTCGCAGAACAATTTCCTTGCATATAATCCAGAATTATTTGCTCTATCCCTTTCGCTTCAAGAGAATCGCTCAAGGCACGGAAGCGGGGGCCTTTGATACACCAGAAATTGCCCCGCTCCTATTATAATATTTTATCTTCCCAGCGAGATCAGTCAACGGCCGGTCAAGTATGTCACCGCCTCGCCATCGATTAAACCAGTGATTATCGAGCCCTTCCGCGACATGTATCAGCGAAGTGGACCCCAGACCAGGGGGCCCACCCAACGAGTTTATCAGTGACCTCGCCTATTTCGGCGAGCTTATCTATTGTGAAGATCACCGGGCTCGGCCTCTCGACCTCGATTCGTCTACCTCGGCTCGAGGCCTCGATCATCCGCTAAGCCTCGTATCCGAGCCCATTATCTTAGCCACGTGTCTTATCCTACTCGTTTGGCCTTAACCGTAAATACACACTAAGCCCTAAATGGGCTCGTGCCTATAAATAGGAGGTCTCCCTCCACCATAACGGATGATGATTGATATATTCTAAAGATACCTAATACAACACTTGGCTCCACACTAAATAAGCCAACGCTTCCAATACCGAGAACTACGCGTGGCTTGATCCCTCTCTACAGGGTACGTAGGCAGCCTCCACGGCTCAGCTCACAACCACCCCAAACACCATCCATTTGGCCGGAGAGCCACCACTGTACACCGAGAAATGATATCCTTCCGTTTGATAACACTGATGTACCATTTTTGGCATCATCAGACAAATACAAGAAAAATGGTGGCGGAGGCAAGGATGACAGGGGGCCTCGAAGATACCGAAACGAGATTAAGGTAATCATAGAGGAATTCCCCAGCAACCATCTCATTAAGAGTCAGATTAACGCGATCAATGTCAGGGGTAGGGAGAAACCAGTCATCCTGGCTCCCGACGAACAGGCGATAATGTTCACCAGGAGTGAGTTAGCGGGCCCACCAGGGGCAGTGGAGCTGCCGATTGTGATACAGGTCGGGATCAACGATTTCGGGGTCAATCGAGTACTCTTGGATACGGGGGCCGCGCGCGATATCATCTACTTGGAAACATTGAAACAGCTCAAGATCGGTATATCCAAACTGAAGCCTTATTTGGGAATGCTGGAGGGGTTCTCCAATGATAAAGTATCCGTCCTAGGCGTCATTGACTTGGAAGTAGAGATCGGCGATCACCCCCCATACCGCAAAGAAAAAATAAACTTTCTAGTGGTCGATCTGCATTCCCACTATACCGCAATCCTCGGAGTCCCCTCTCAGAGAAAATTTCAAATGATTGTTTCGATCCCTCACCAAAGGACGAAATTCTACACCGACGAAGGGATCGGGCTGGCCGTCAGCAGGCCGCAAACTCTGCTAAACCATGTCACTATAAATCGAAGCGATTACCCTGCCAGGGGCATGGGCAAAAGACCCCAGGGGGAGACGTCTGAGCCAGCATCTAGAAGGATCCGCATTGACACTATCGAGGCGACGAAAGCTCGAGGCGAGCCGCGCCCCGGTAATGATGACGCCCCAGTCGAATCCAAGACGGTCATCTGCGACACCCCGGGTCGAGACGAGTCGGACTTCACCGCCGAGGACGAGTTGGTGGAGGTAATTGTTAATGAGAAATACCCCGACCGAGAGGATAAAAGTGGGCGCTCGGATGAGTGAAGAGGAAAGAGAAAAGCTGCGCTCCACGATATTAAAAGAGAACTTGGATGCGTTCGCCTGGGTAGTCACAGATATGAGAGGCGTGGAACCCGAGATAGCAATGCATCAACTGAACGTGAATCCAGGCTTCAAACCCATCCAACAGAAAGCTCGACAGTTCTCCAAAGAGAAAGAGGACGCAATCAAGGTAGAGGTGAGCAAGCTAATTGACGCGGGAATTATCCGAGAGCTTCAGTACCCAACTTGGCTGGCCAATGTGGTCATGGTAAAAAAGCATAATGGAAAATGGCGCATGTGCGTCGACTTTACCGACCTGAACAAGGCTTGTCCTAAGGATCCTTATGAGCTGCCCAGAATCGACAGAATGGTCGACCGAATAGCCGGATTCGAAATGTTAAGCTTCTTGGACGCGTACTCAGGCTATCACCAAGTGATGATGTCCAGCAAGGAAAAAGAATTGACAGCTTTCCGAGCCGCGGGCGGAATGTACTATTACGAGATGATGCTGTTTGGTTTGAAGAATGCTGGATCCACATACCAAAGGATGGTCAACAAAGTATTCAGCTCCCAAATCGGCAGGAATATGGAAGCTTACATCGACGACATGGTGGTCAAATCTTCCACCGCCTGCCATCTGGCCGACCTTCAGGAGACTTTCGATAACGTCAAGGCCCATTCTATGAAACTCAACCCCGTGAAATGCACCTTCGGAGTCCAAGCCGGGAAATTCCTAGGTTTCATGGTAACTCAGAGGGGGATCGAGGCAAATCCTGAGAAAATTCAGGCGCTGACTAACATGGAGGAGCCGAGATGTATGAAAGAGGTTCAAAGATTAAACGGCAGAATCATCGCATTGGGAAGGTTCGTCTCCAGATCCGCAGACAAGTGCCTCCCTTTCTTTAAAATTCTCAAGGGGAACAAGACCTTTGAGTGGACAGAAGAATGCTCCCAGGCCTTCAAAGCAGTCAAAGAATATCTAGCAAGCCCTCCGCTGCTAGTTAGCCCGGCATTAGGGGACAAACTCTTTTTGTATTTGGCAGCTTCGGACCGGGCCGTTGCAGCTGTTCTTGTCAAGGAGGATGGGACCCTCCAAAAGCCCGTTTATTATGTATCGAAGGCCCTCAGTCCCGTTGAGAGCCGCTATCTTAATGCAGAAAAGTTAGCCTACTCGCTTGTTGTTGCTGGCCGAAAACTCCGGGCCTATTTTTCTTCACACTCAATCGTGGTCCTAACGAATAGTCCTTTACGACAGTTATTGCACAAACCAGACCTCTCGGGCAGAATGCTACGCTGGGCCATAGAACTGACCGAATTCGACGTTCGGTATGAACCCAGAAAGGCTATCAAGGCCCAAGCTCTGGCAGATTTTATTGTTGAAACTAGCTTCACGGAGGAAGGACCCACCAGACAGCCTAGTTCGCCGAGTGTCGACAAATCGAACACCCCAATAGAGGTCGAGCCGAATAGACCGACCCCTCGCGCGCGATGTACGTCGACGGGGCCGCGAGCCGAAATGGTTGTGGCGGCGGGATAATACTTACGGAGCCGGGCTCATCCGAAGAGATTGAAAAAACCTTGCGGTTCAATTTCACCGCATCCAACAATCGGGCCGAATACGAAGCGGTCATCACTGGTTTGGAGCTGGCAAGATCTATGAGCGTCGAAAGCCTAGAGGTGTTTTGCGACTCACAAGTAATAGTGTGCCAAATAAATGGCAAGTTTGAAGCAAGAGACGAGATACTCAAGAAGTATCTCAACCTCGTCAGAAAACTCAGGAGCGCTTTCAAATATTGTGAATTCAAGGGCATACCGCGAGAACAGAATGAGCGGGCGGATTACCTGTCCAAACTCATGTCTAAAGACGAATTCAGCAACCCCGCGATCATGTTCGAATACCTGGAGGAGCCCGCCGTCAACCGGGCCGAAATCATGGACATCCAACCATCAACCCCGTCCTGGATAGACGAGATAAAAGCGTACATAGAAAACGGGGTATCACCAGAGGACGCCAAAGAGGCTCAAGCCTTGAGAAAAAGGGCTGCACGGTACACCATACTAAATGGAATTTTATACCGGCGGTCATTCTCGAAATCACTACAACGGTGTGTTCGGCCAGATGAGATACAGGGAATCCTCACAGAGCTGCACCAAGGAATGTGTGGCGGCCACCCCTCCAGCCGTACCCTCGCGCAGAAGGTACTGTTGGCAGGATACTACTGGCCGAAACTTGCGGCAGACGCTGAAAGATATGCAAAGGGTTGCGATAAGTGCCAACGCTTCGCAGATATTCCCCGACTACCTTCGGTAGAACAGAGCATAGTCACCGCGGCCTAGCCTTTCGACATGTGGGCCATCGACCTCATCGGCCCACTAAAAAATGGCAGATCAGGATGCGAATACGTGGTCGTCGCTGTGGATTACTTCACAAAATGGATTGAGGCGAAAGCGCTCATGAAAATAAGCTCCAGCGATATCATATATTTCTTACTGGACCAAATTTGGACAAGATTCGGAGTCCCACGAGCTATCGTATCCGATCACGGGCCACAATTTAGGGACGAGTTCGACAACTTATGCCAGGAACACAACGTCAAGCATTGGCAGTCCTTGGTATGCTATCCCCAAGGAAACGGACAGGCGGAGAATGCCAACAAGCAGGTACTGAAAGTACTGAGAAAGAGCCTAGATGATAAAGTAGGCAAGTGGGTGGATTATCTGCCAGAAGCCCTCTGGGCTGCGAACAACTCGGAAAGCAACAACAGGGGAAACCCCGTTCTCACTAACTTACGGCTCCGAGGCAATGGCACCGGTAGAAATGGCACTCCCAAGCATCAGGGTCTCTCACTTTGACGAAGCCAAGAACGTGATAAATCGACAAATCGAATTGGATTTAGCGGAGGAAAAACGTTTGAAAGCCCGGGCCCAACTGGTCAATTACAAACAAGCCGCCAAGAGATACCATGACCAGCGTATCCGAGATCACTCGCTTGCAGTGGGGGATTTCGTTCTCCGAAAACGACAAGCCACAGGCCAAAAAACAGACAAAGGAAAGCTGGTTGAAAACTGGGAAGGTCCTTGGCGAGTATCAAGGATTGTCAAAAAGGGAACCTACATTCTCGCAGACAAGGAGGGCCACGAATTCAACAGGCCCTGGCACGCTGACAACCTAAAGAAATATTACATGTAAGACCAGCGGCCTCAGTTTTCTTATTTTTATTTTCCATGACGAAATGATGATTAGAATAAGGGCATCAAACCTCTTTCATCTCTTATTTATTACAAATGAATTTCGTCTCAAACTAATGAAACAGAGCGGTCAAAATTTCAAATTTCAAAATTCATTAAAGAAAAATTTGTACAAAGAGGGAAATTCCCCAAAAAAAAAAAAAAAAGGGGTGGTCTATTGTTATTATGCATCGGGAGCTGGGGCCGCTATATATACATCAGTGGTTGGACACACCGGCATGCCATGGCTTCGGATACACATATTGGAGATCATCCAAGAAAATGGCATTACCAGACCGACATCCATCAACCGGGCGAACTTGATCGCCTCCTGGTGAATCATACGACCCCAGTTAATTGGCACGTCCGGCAATGAAAGGGCGTGAAGAACGAACGCCTCATCTTTAGTGACCATCTTATAATCGGGCATACAAAAAACCCGAGTATTCAAGAAACGTTTCCACTCCCTCTCCGGCCGACTGAGCATATGGACTCTGAACTCCATGTTATCCGCCCACTCGTGCCGCAGCAGAGACTCAAAGGCCATGGCAAGAGTGCCAAAATAATTTATCGGATCTTCGAGGTCCCAAAGATCGTCGTAATCCTCAGCCGGATTAGGGAGGCCATAAAACTCGTTGATAATGGCCGGAGTAAAGTTCACCGTCACTCCACGAACAACAACGGTGGTGGTATCCTCAGCATCATTATCCGCCGCCAGGGCGGAATAGAATTCACGAACCAATGTCAGGTTATACTCCCCAACTGGAGGAGCCACGAATCTCTCCCAACCATTGACGAGAATTCTAACCCGGTGGCCTGGACCAATACGATCTTGATCCAGTCCCCTCTCATGCATAAGGGGGCAAGTGCTGAAGTAATTATGGAAAAAACGTTTAGCCGTGGGAGAGGCAATCAGACGAAAGCATATCGAAAGCCCCTCATCTAAAGCAGGGTTAGATATGACAGACTCGGGATCAGAACTCTCAGATGAAGAAGACATAGTGAAATAATAAGAGCACACAGAGTTTGAAGATGTGATTTCGAAAGGAAGAAAAGATTGCAGAAAAATAGCAAAGAAAGGAGGAGGAGAGGGCACTCCTTTTATAGATTGAGAAATCAAAAAGGCGGGAAGACAAGGGGTCACGAACGTTTGAATTCAGACGCCATTGCCAACATTAATGGGCCCGACGTTTCGAAAAAAGCAACGGTCATTAATGCGCCGATTAGGTCAAGGGTCACAAGACTTCAAACGACTTCGATTTCGACATCGACTTCGACAAAGAGCAAAAGTCCAGACAGGCAAAACAAAAATCATACAAAAAGGAAAATTTTCATACAAAGACCTACAAGGCCGATTATTTACAAGACAAAACGAAAAGAAAATCTAAACTCAATTAACTTCGGAATCCGTCGACGTGTCCGAATCGATACGGGCGAACTCGACATTGGCTCGGGGCGGCACAAAAACATCAGCAGGAGACGCAGGCATCTCAGGAGAACCAACGTACAAGTGCGAAATCAGCCTTGGGAAAGGGATAGGCCCATGGTGGTCTGTCTGAGCAGCAAATGTAATTATGGAGCGGTAGATTAGCCGCCCCCAGTCGATGCTCACTTCCTCACCTCCTTCCAGAATCGCATAAAGAAGATGCGACTCGGCCTCAGAGATCTCTTCAGCGTCGAAAGAAAGAAAAACCCTGGAATTAATAAACCTCTTCCACTCCCGACAGGCCTGGGACATCTCCGAAGCATAGCCCTCGGGCAATGGATTCCAATCACCAGGGATCAACCGCCTAAGTGCTGCGGCCCCGTAAACACGCCTTCTCACATCTTCGCCCAGGCACCAAGCCGTCTTATAATGTGCATAAGCTGGAGGGGAAGGTAAATGGAAGACACCATTGATGATTTCAGGGGAGATAACAACATGGACACCCCGGAGAGGAACAACAGTTGAGGAGGTATTGGGCAGCACCACCACAGATAATGCGGAATAGAATTCCCGCACAATGGTGGCGTTGTACACCCCCCTGGGAGCCCCCAGAAAATCAGACCATCCCATCCGGACAGTACGCTGGTGTTGAGCATAGCAAATCTTCCGACGGTTCAAACCCCTTTCAGGTAGGAAAGGAAGATCACTAAAAACAGATAGAAAATTGGAAATGGCAAGAGGCGAGGCTGTCTGAAAGAAAATCGAATTATTGAAATCATCCATGACGGAGGAATAATCAGAAAATGGAGTAGAGTTATGATATGCAGAAGGAACGTGAGAGAAAGCCCCCCATTTATAGTAAAAAATAAATGATCCAACGGAGGAAAAAACTTTTGATCCAACGGCGCGGGCGAGACGCCTGTTCAGATTTCGAAAATCGAAATCTCATTAACGCGGGAGCTGTTATCTGAGCAGGCTGACGTGCTCACGGTTTCCCAAGCGTCAGCAACAGGAAAATAATGGCAGCTGGCCAAACGTCACAGCTTTATGACAGGACGTGACAGGGGAAGTCGAACCGTCAAATCATAAGAAGGACATCGCCCAAAACCTGCGATACCACTCGAAACAGGGAAGCCGCATCAAGCCGCCAGAACCGCAGAAGCGAGAGAACGATGGCTAAAAACTTGTTTTGACCAAGTTAATCATCAACCTTGTTCTAAACAAAGGGGAACAGGATGAAAATTTTCAAACATCGCGACGGGTTATCTGAACAAAGGGTGTCTCAATCGTTTTCGAAAGCTCGACGTCAAACTTGACCTTACCAAAACCAGAGGGCCGCTATTTAGCGCTACAAAGCTACAAAGCGCAGGAAAACTTTTCGTCTCGGCGATGCCGGATACGAAGGCTACCGACCTCACCGACACGAGGGGCCCGCACACATATGATACATTCAGAAGGCAAATGAGCTTGAAAAGACGCAAGACAAGCAAAAATCAAGCACCATTCAAAATACAAAGTCATAATAAAAAAGGTACAGACAGAAGGCCGGAGCCGAAGGATAGCAGTCGAACTCACGAATACAACAGAAATCAAAATGAGTCAAATCAAGATTGTTTATCTGAGGGAGGAGTCTCTACATGAGGCCCAGCCAAATTCAAAAATTTGTCACATTCCTCCTCGGGACTTTTGCCCTCGCCGACACCAATGACGGCGGCCCCTGCATCCTTCGCGACAAACTCGAGAGCTTCTTTCTCCATCTCCAGCATCATGCCACGAAGATTCCTCTCATTGATTGCGGGGGGATCCCAAATCGGCTTACCACGCTTCAGGTTTTCGACCCGGAAATCCTCAATCTGGGCGACAGTGTAAGGAAGGTCAGGGTGAAACACCCTCAGCTCAGGATCATCCTGGTCCATAAGTAGCCAATCCTGCAAGGTTTCGAGGTTCGGGGCACCTTCACAGAACGCCTTAAGGCACCTTGAGGCATGGTAAAAACCCTGATCGAATCCATCCAGCAAGGCATCACCAACTTTGCGGGCAGTATCAGCAGCAGCGGCTCCAGACTCAACCAACTCGCTCTTCAGCCGGTCGACAAGCTCATGGGCCTCCATCACCTTGGCAAGAGCCTTCTCCCTCTCCGACTCAGCAGACTTTTGGAGATCGGCCGCAGATTGAGCTTTCCGGGATAAAGTCTGAACTTCGGCCACAAGCTTTTTCTCTCTCTGCTCTGCCGCGTTCGCCCGATCCGCCTCAGCAACCATCTTCATCTTCATCTCAGCCATCTGACTCGCCATTTGCCTCGCCTCTTCATCACAGGTCCACTCGATCTGCTTAAGCTTGGTGGCAACCTGAAAAAAAAAAAGGCTTAGAGTCAGAAAACTGAACAAAGGAAAACACAAAAGAGGAGATACTTTACCGCACTAGCCGTGGTCCCGTAAAGACCAAGTGTTTCGAACAAAAGCTGCCGACTAGATGAGGGCCCCAGAGAGGCTGTCGACGCCACCACGTCGGCCTGGGCAATTATGTTGACGACGCCATGACCGACCATCAGGTGAGGGGCATCGGGCAGTTTTAGCTTCAAATTTCGCAGAGGAATCACATCAGAAATAGAAGCAGATAACTCCCCAGCTGTCTTGGAAGAAATAGGCTGCTTCAGGAATTCATGGTCCAACCATAGGGCCGGCTTCCCCTTGAATCCCACGGGAACCTTCATCTTATTTGAATCCTCCTGCGCCGACCCGGTAATGGCAGGCTCAGTGTCGGCGGCAACCCTTTTTGCGGATCGTTCGGTCAAATCATCAGCGGCCACTACCTCACTAGAGCCTCGACCACCTTCGACCCCAGACTCCCCGAGCAATGGGTCGATGAAGACTTCAGACGAGGGCTCTTCCTCGTCTACCAAGACAGAATCTTTCCTCCCAGCAGGTCTTTTTCTCTTCGCCTTACTGACCACGGCGGTTTTCCTCACCTCTAAGGCCGCGGCAGATCTAGTCGATTTGGCAACAGCGGCACCGCCGACTGCGAACACAACTTCAGACGGCTCCGTAGCGGACGTGCCTTCACCAACAGGAGCGTCTTCCATACTCACGGCAGGGAGAGGGTTCATGGGCTCACGGGCACCCAAAAAGGCCTGTCGAGCTTTCTTCTCATCCCTAAGACGGTTCATTATAGCATTCCTGTTCGTGTTGGCGATCACCATGGTGCCTGCAAAACATGAAGGAAAAATAGTCAAAATCTCAAAATAAATGAATAAAGCTACCGAAAAAGAGTTAGAAAAAGAAAAACGAAATCAAAAGGGGGAATTACTAGCGGGCCGCAACGCTTCAATCCCCGTACAGATCTGACACTGGGTAGGGAAACACCTCCCATGATGACACTCGGCATACCAATCCTCATAAACACCAAGGTTGGATGCTTTCACAACGGGCTGAGCGATGATCGGTCCAGGAATACCGGCTACACAACAAAAGGGGGCCTTCATATCAATCAAACTTCTCCAGCTGAAAGTCCTTTTCTGAGTTTCACTCTCCTCATCCCAGCCGAGAAATTCGTGAAGCTTCTCAAGAAGTTCCTGTTCAACATGGTCGAGAATCTTGGACACGACAACACTGTTCTGCCTCTTTTTGAGGCGAACGTCAAACTTAGGGAAGGGCCACCCAGACTTCGACTCCACCAACATGGCCCTCGTGTTCCAGCCTCGGACCTTATTCGAAGTCCAGTAAAACATGCGACATTTCTTTGCTCTGGTCGCCAGGAAATTGCTTGAATCAGCCTTATTCGTGGCCGCTTTGCTGAAGGTATAAAACTTCAGAAACACCTTGATCGAGGGATCGTAACCCAAGATACGGCAAAGAACGATGAAAGCCATAACCACCCGGACGGCGCCAGGGGTAAAATCACAGGGAAGGTCTGCCAAGCTCCACATGACCTCGACAAAGAAAGGGTCAAATGGCGGCCTAAGACCAGCCATAAAATGATCAAAAAACAAAACCAGGCCGTCTTTCTTCAACCTCACGCCGGCTCGGTTCTCTGACGTCTCGAAGCCGCTAAAACGGAAGTCAGGAGATATATGAAATTCAGAGAGGAACTGGGGGTCCCTAAGGCGAGAACAAACGGCCGCCCAATCTGCTTCGACCTGTTTGTCGAGGGCGTCGATTTCATTGTCCTCTTTAAGGGCCTCAACATTGCGAGGTCTAGGAGTCTTACTGCTTTCCTTAGTTTCCTCCACATTATCACCGCCTTCCCGATTCCGCCGGGATTTCTCGGACACAACCGCCTTTGGAGCGGGAACACCGCAACCCTAGCGGATTTCTTCCCAAACTTCTTTAACTCCCTGGGAGCCACAACCGAAGAGACGAGTTTTCTTTTCGGTAGCTTACGAGATGCAGACCTCAAACCACCAGGTTGCAGGGGAGCCACTTGGGCCAACACCAAATCATCCTCCGTACTCTCACCTTCATCGCCTTCACCGGAGCTAGTACTCACCTCATCGGCATCTTCAGAGGCATAGCCATGAACACCGTCATCATCGCTATTTCCTGATCTGTCGCTATCAGACATCCTACAAAAGAAAAGAACGAGGTGGATAAGTCATCACCCAGGACAGCGGTAACCGGGCCGAGATCATCTGAATCAATCCGTCTCGACACCCCGTCTTTTCATCTCACAACGCACCCCACCAATCACAGGGAGCAAACCTTAAGTGAAAACCCATTACGGCAGCAACCGCGCCAAACTCAATTCAAGGATCTGGGCTACTCAATGCCCCAGACTGACCAGAGGGTTGTCAAACAGGGAAGGGGGAACGACGAGTGTAAACTCAATTACACCAACCCAAATGAAAACAAAGCCAGGTTTAGAGGGAATGCTATAAAGCGAGAAAGGAAACAGACTTACTTGATGATTAGCAGGAGGCAGGAGTAAATCTTCGAAACCCTACCGGAAATCGCCTCATCGGAGAGCGTCCACTCAGAAGCAGCCGATAAAATTACTAAAACAAGAAATCAGAAAATGTTTGGGGTTGGGCAACTCTCCCTTTATATAAGAAGAGAAAAGCATATCCAACGGTCCATCGCCCATAGATCCAAGGGATAAGGTTACGGGCGGGATTTTCAAATTTCGAAATTTGGGACTGCCGAATACCCGAAAGGTCACGGCCAATCAGAGCTCGCGGCGGGTCACATCAGTCTTTTCCCCAAAACTAGGGTAAGTGGGAATCGAGCAAAGCAGAGCCGTAATGAATACGCTTGCCAGGGGGCCGACATAATGTGAATCCGCCCAATTACAGCTTCGCCACAGGCTAGGCTAAAAGCCCAAGATGCCGAATCCAATGAAGTCAAGGCTACTCGCCCAAATACGACTTCGAATCAGGCTAGGCTAAAAGCCCAAGATGCCAAATCCTCAGAAGCTTAGGCTATCCGCCCAATTACAGCTTCGCCACAGGCTAGGCTAAAAGCCCAAGATGCCGAATCCTCAGAAGTCAAGGCTACTCGCCCAATTACGACTTCGAATCAGGCTAGGCTAAAAGCCCAAGATGCCAAATCCAATGAAGTCAAGGCTACTCGCCCAAATACGACTTCGAATCAGGCTAGGCTAAAAGCCCAAGATGCCAAATCCAATGAAGTCAAGGCTACTCGCCCAATTACGACTTCGAATCAGGCTAGGCTAAAAGCCCAAGATGCCGAATCCTCAGAAGCTTAGGCTATCCGCCCAATTACAGCTTCGCCACAGGCTAGGCTAAAAGCCCAAGATGCCGAATCCAATGAAGTCAAGGCTACTCGCCCAATTACGACTTCGAATCAGGCTAGGCTAAAAGCCCAAGATGCCGAATCCGCAGAAGCTTAGGCTATCCGCCCAATTACAGCTTCGCCACAGGCTAGGCTAAAAGCCCAAGATGCCGAATCCAATGAAGTCAAGGCTACTCGCCCAAATACGACTTCGAATCAGGCTAGGCTAAAAGCCCAAGATGCCGAATCCTCAGAAGCTTAGGCTATCCGCCCAATCACAGCTTCGCCACAGGCTAGGTTAAAAGCCCAAGATGCCGAATCCAATGAAGTCAAGGGTATTCGTCAAATTACTACCTCGCCGTTGACTAAGCCAAAGGATTGGGGTATCGAATCGAAAGAAAATGGAACCATCCAATAAGTGGCGATCTTCTAAAAGTACTCCCCACCCTGTATAGAGAATGCCAAGGGTGCGGAGTAGGGGGCCATTGATAGGGATATTCCTAATAAAGACTCAGGACTGTCGCCCCGATCGCCTGGATACCAGCTGAGCATATGTCGGACCGGCAGCTCGCTCAGAGTAAAAGAAGGGGACGACCACCTTCGGGACAATCCGCCTGCATGTGGTGTTCCCCCCAAGCTTAGAATCGCCCCGGCTCGCTGACAGATAGAGCATTCGATATGTATTCGCATCACCGATGTCCTTTATCGTAATTATCTAACAATGTATAACGTTTTCCCTATAAATAGCGTCATATGTAACCCTCCAAGAGAGAGGACACACTTTTAATCAATAAAAGAGAAGGCAAAGCCAAATTCTCCCATTCATTTTCTTGCGTTACACGGCACCACCACCGGAGCACCAGCTCCCCCATCCACATCAGTACAACAGCCAGATATCCACCGTAATACCACCCTGGACAGCCTGAGATAATTTCAGCGCTATCAAGAACCTACTATGAAGAAAATGGAGTACCGCATCAACTATCAGTAGCAGGGACTCCACAACAGAATGGTGTAGCAGAAAGAAGAAACATGACACTCAAAGAAGCAATCAGAACAATGATTGCAGAAGCATGTTTGCCAAAGAGATTTTGGGCTGAAGCAACAAATACTGCATGCTATACTCAAAACAGATCAATCATCAACAAACATCATGGAAAAACTCCATACGAAATATGGAATGGAAGAAAACCTAACATTTCACACTTACCTATGTTTGGATGTAAATGCTTTGTTTTGAACAGGAATCAGCTACATACTTTTGATGAAAAAGCTGATGAAGCAATATCTATAGGATACTCAGACACCAGCAAAGCATTCATAGTACTCAACAAAAGAACCCTGGTAATTGAATAATCAATTCATGTAGTCTTTGATGAACCAAACACAAATAGTGAAAGCCTTCACGAAGAAGAAGGAGCAGCACAAAGGCAATTTTATATGAATACAATAGTACCAGCTACCATTCTGAATCACAATTTCAAAAATCAAGATGAGCCACCAGTCAATACAACAGAAGAAGCATTAGCACAAGAACATGAAGCTGATGCACAAACTGAAGTTGTGGAAGCATCAAGTCAAGAACAACTTCAACATGACCTTAACTGGTTAAGAGACCATCCTGAAGATCATGTCATTGGAGACATCCATACAGGAGTCGGTACCAGAAGACAACTGGAGAATATGCTAACATGTTTTCTTTCACAAGTGGAACCCAAGACAATAGATGATGCAATTCAAGATGCTGACTGAATTATAGCCATGCAAGAAGAACTAAATGAATTTGAAAGAAATGAGGTCTGAACTTGTTGATAGACCAGACACAACCAACATCATTGAAACAAAATAGGTATTCAAAAACAAGATGGATGAACAAGGGACAGTTGTCAGAAACAAAGCATGGCTAGTAGCAAAAGGTTATTCTCAAGAATAAGGCATAGATTATGATGAAACTTTTGCTCCAGTAGCAAGATTGGAAGCAATCAGACTATTTCTGGCTTTTGCAGCCCACAACGACTTCAAAGTTTACCAAATGGATGTCAAGAGTGCATTCCTAAATGGACTTTTGGAAGAAGAAGTATATGTGGAACAACCTCCTGGTTTTCAACTCAAAGGGAAAGAAGATAAAGTGTACAAGCTCAAAAAGACACTTTTTGGACTCAAATAGGCACCAAGAGCCTGGTATGAAACACTATCACAAATCCTGACCAACAATGGATTCAACAAATGAACCATTGACAAGACTCTCTTCAAGATAGAGGAAGGAACAAGCACTCTATTAGTCCAAATTTATGTCGATGACATCATTTTTGGATCAGAAGATGAAAAGCTATGTGAGAAATTTGAAAACTTAATGAAAAGAAAATTTCAGATAAGCATGATGGGAGAACTGAATTATTTTCTTGGACTACAAGTCAAGCAAATGAAAGATGGCATCTTTATCAATCAAGCCAAGTACACAAAAGACGTGATACACAAGTATGGCATGGACACAAGTGGGACATCAAATGCACCAATGTGTGCAAGAGTTATTCTTGGAAAAGATGAAAATGGAAATGATGTAGATCAGAAGCTTTATAAAGGAATCATTGGATCCCTACTTTATTTAACACCAAGTAGACCTGATATAGCATTTGTAGTAGGAGTATGTGCAAGATTTCAAGCTCAACCAAAGGAATCACACCTCCTAGCAGCCAAAAGAAAAATCAAATATCTGAAGAACACCATCAATGTTGGAATTTGGTATCCAAAGGATGAAAGATTTAAGGTAATATCATATTCAGACTCTGATTATGCTGGATGCAAGATAGATAGAAAAAGTACTTCTGGAACCTGTCAAATGCTAGACAGCAGACTAGTTTCATGGTTTAGCAAAAGCAAAACTCCATATCTACATCAACAGCTGAAGCAGAATATATAGCAGCAGGCAGTTGCTGTGCATAAGTAATATGGATCAGACAACAGCTAAGGGACTATGGAATGGAGGAGAAGACAATTCCAATTATGTGTGGCAACACAAGTGCAATTTCTATCACTGAAAATCCAGTACTACATTCAAGAACTAAGCACATTGATGTGAGACATCATTTTATCATAGATCATGTTGAAAAAGGAGATGTCATTCTAAGATATATACCTACAGAAGATCAATTGGTTGACATTTTCACAAAACCACTCAGTCATGAAAGATTCAGCAAGTTGAGAACTGAGTTGGGAATGATAGAAATTGACTAAGTGCTAAGGAGCAGCTAAATGGAGTAATCAGCCAAGTAACTTCATCAGCTGAGTAAACTCATATGGCAAGTAAGGCATTGATACTCAGTGAAGTCAACTACACTGATTGTTAGGAACAATTATATACAGCAGCTCAGTGAAGAAATCACTACACTGGCTTAGTGACTAGTCAAGTCACTTCACCTAAACATACATTGAAGTAAACATCAAATTAAAGTGTGAACTAAATCAACTTTATACACGTGGAAAATCAAGAAGTTATGGAGGATTATTTTGTGGAAAATTATACACGTGGAGATCAATTCATAATCATAGAGATAACTATATTAATCTCGAATTACAAACGCCTCGATATCCGGGATTTATCATTACCTCCCTCAATTCTCTCTCCCACTAAACTCAAATACCGTGATTTAAATACACAAAATTACGCCATTACGTCACAAAATCCTTCCATATTCAACCACGTTCACACTACCATATATCATCATATATAAACCACACTTAGAGGTTTTGCAAAATTCTTTCCGCTATCTCACTTTGTTTTCCCTCTGAAAAATCGAAGCCTTCTTTTCAAAATCACAATCCCATTAAACAATGGCCTCATCCTCTTCAATATCTCCCACTGAACGATATTTTGAAAAATCGATCATCACTGGATCGCTTTTTAGGCCTGAACATTATCTCTCCTTCTGTGATAATGATGTACAAGCCCAACGATTGGTTGATGGCTATACGAATCTGGGGTTAATGACCTTCCTAAACCCCCCAATCGATGGGATATGCTATGAAAATCTGATTGCATTTTGGAAAAATGCAAAGTTTGTGCCCAGCACAAAGAAGAGTGACCCCGATTGCATTAAGAGCTCCATATTTGGCAAACAATTGGTCATCACACCTGGTCTACTCAACCGTTTTCTGAATCTTCCCAACACTGGTCCAGCTGATGTGAAAAATATACAGATTGACATCAACACAAATTGGACAGAAATAGCCAAGAATCCCAGAAAGAACAGCAAGACATACAACCTACCAAGATCAACACTCAAACGTTTATTTGCTGAATTTGCACCAATAATCACCAAAAACATTGAAGGAAGAAAAGGGTCAATGGAGAACCTGACTGAGCTACGGGTTAAGCTAATGGCGATTATCTATCAAGGTATTCCCTTCAACTGGTCACAATTTGTTTTTCAACAGGTTGAAAGGTCAAATCCAAAAGGAAATTGATCTGGCAATTACGGCACCAAGCAAGGGTTTGCAGAAGAAAGGTGACTTCTGGGAGAGGAAATCTTATGGGTTCCCTCTTCAACACCTGTTTGACAAATTGAAGGTGAAACCCATCAATCTGCAGCCTCCACACAAGTCTAAGGTAATGTTTACTTATATAAAGGCATCCCTGAAACCCAAACCCACTACCGGACGAAAAAGGAAAGCACCCGAAAGCAGTAGATCAGGGGTGGGGAGAAGGACCAGATCTCAAAAGGCATAAGAGGACACTCCTATGATCAGTGCCAGCAATCAGGATAACACTGTGGTTATCAGTGACGATGCAGTGACCGAGGAAGAGAAACAAGAAGAAGTGACATATCTAGAAGAAGGTGAAGAAGGATATCGTCTTACTACATCTGAAGATGAAGAGATTGAAGATGAAGAAGACACTTCTGAAATGAGGCAGAACACGGCAAATAAGTGACACAAGAAGGAGATCATCTTTAAGATGATCAAGAAAAGATGGATCTATCTGATGATGACCTACCTCTTCAAGAGGTAATTTTCAAGAGCCTCAGCAAAGTTGCCAAAAAGTCGAGTGAGCCAGCTGATCAAGCTCACTCTGGTGAACTTGCCAACACCTCCACTATTGATCAAGGGGGAACACCAGCAGAAGAAATTAAATCTCCGGCATATGGAACAGAAAGTCAGTTGTTCCAGGGCCAGGCAAATGCAAGTACCTCTCACCAACCTCCCCCTAACCCTGGGAATGCTGACAAAGAGAAAAATGAAGACAAAGAAAAAGGGCAGGATAAAGCAGAAAAAGAATGGGAGGAGGAAAAAGAACGCGAGGAAGAAGAGAAGGAAGAAGAAGAAAATGATGAAGAAAAGGAAGAAGACTCAGCGAAGAATGAGGAAGATGAGGACAATGAGGATGATGCTTCAGCACCAGAAGAAGTTGATCCAGAGAGACTCTTCAATCTGGACATCCAACCACTAATTGTGGACATGGAAAAGCAGTACCACAGCAGGCAAAATCTGAAAGTTGCATTAAGGAGTGATGCAACCTCCTTCAATCACAAAATTGAAGCCCTCATCAGTCACATTAAAGTTCAAGATGAGGTGATGGAGAAACAAGGCCACTTATTCTGCAATCTACAGCATCTTATTCCCTACCATGTCCAAACAAACTCTAATTTCATGCTGACAAGATTGATGAAAATATCAAACCATTGGTGGATACCTTGAATTCTCACACACAACAACTCCACCATCTAGATGAGGTTATGAACTACTCTAGCCAACAACTCAACACACTCATCAATGTAACTGATGCAAACAACAAAATTCTGGAGAAAAAGTATGGTCTCCTCCCAGAATCTGAGGCAACAAACAAAATTCTTGAGGCACGATTTGGTGCTGCCAAAAAGGGGGAAGGAAGCTCAAAGCTGAAAGCTCCAGTGGAAAGAAAGAAAGCCCACCAGATAAGGGCAAGGGCATCAAAGGCAAAGGCAAGGGCATCAGGTTTGAAGAAAAGAATAAATAGCCCTTTTCATAAGTTTTTAATTTACTCTATACCTTTGATTTTAATAAAAAGATGCAATATCTTATTGCCCTTGAATGATGAATAAAATTGTTGAGTTTTATTCTGTTATCGGTTATGAAAAAAATTGATACACTTATGTTCAGGCTTATGAGGGTTTTGGCATCATCAAAAAGGGGGAAATTGTTAGGAACATTTTATTATGTTTTGATGATGGCCATACTAGCTGTTATAGCAAGCTTGAAATAAGTTAGAATTCTCTGTATAAGTCTTTACTTAGAGTCTGACATGTTGTATAAGTTGAGTCAGACAAGTATTGTACTAGTTGGTAGGACGGCTAAGTAAGAACAAATATTCGGCAGAGTGAAGCCAGCCGAGTACCAGCAGAGAAGCAGTGAAGACATTATGGTCTAACTTATAACCAAGGAAGTCTGTGATGACCTTGGATAAGTCTAAGTAATGAAATATATTATCCAATATGGTGTACACTGATCTCACCCAAATCAAGGATCAATGAAGTACAAAAAGTACTCTAAAGAATGAGAGAAAACAACAATGCAGTAAACCGGCAAAGTAAACTGACTTTCGGCTGAGTAAAGACAGAGCAGTGAAGGAAGAACCAAACAGCCAAGTCAGAAGAATCACTTAACTGTTCAGTGAACGATCAAGTAAACTTTACTCATTCAGATTTCAAATGATGAAGATCAAGCATTAAATGCACAATCAATTGAGGATCAATCAAGGACGGATTTTCTGATAAACATTTGAAGAAAAATCCGATCACTGAAATCAAGGAGAATATAATTAAGGGGGAATCAAGAATTAAATCAAGGATTATTCTCCACATTAAATAACCAACGGACGGAAATTCAAATCAAGGATTATCAAGGCTATAAATAGAAGGCATTGACAGAAAAGAAAGAGAATGATTAAGACTGATAAAAATACAAGCAGAAACTCTGTCAAAGTGAAAAGCCCTCAATCTGTACTAAAAGGAAATATCTAGAGATCAACTCAGGAATCAGAACTTCAACTCCAAATCAAGCTCTGAGATTGATCAACAAATCTATGAATTCAATTCACAATCACTGAGGCAATTGAATCAGAGGAATCTGAGAAGGAGTTGCACCCTTTGTGATAGCTGCTGAAAGATTTGTTCTCAAGGAGCAGTGATAGAGACTGAGTCACTGAAGCTTTTGAAGCCAAGGAGTGATAGTCTTGCAGATTGTGAAGCTTGTGTAGCCAAGGACAATCATACTATTGTATCTGTGAAAACAATAGTGAATTCCTCCAATAATCACAGGAGGACAGTGGATTAAGGGATTACACCACCCTGAACCACTATAAACCTTTGTGTCTATTTACTTTCAGCAATTTACTGTTCATCACTTTATTTCATTGCGTACTATATATCTGTGATTGCATAATCTACTTTGAAACAACATTTTAAGAAGGGACTTATCCGCTGCCCAAAAGCTTTTAAATACAAGAATTTTTTTTGAAACTCCACTATAGTCATTCACCCCCCCCCCCCCCTTTAACTATAGTTTCACCCTTCTCTCGGGACCAACGAGTTTGTCATTACATTTTGGATTACAACATACGGCACAAATTTTGTTAAAATTTGTCATTGCAAATGACTTATTGATTGATCTTAATATACTTTAATCATTGGTGATAAAACGTATAGTAAGATAAATAGTTTGTAGTGTGAAATATATCACTATAGCTTACTTAAAGCAAAAGTGTCGGTCAAAATTTAGGACCGAATGCTATTTAATTAAAGAAAAACAGTCCCCACTCAAATATATTTCTCATGGACCATGAATTCTACTTCATTATTATTCATATATGTATTTTTCATTTCGCCCCAAATTGAGTCATTCATGCACTCCAGTGATCCAGCTCGTATTGAATAAATATATGTAGGGAAAATTGAGGCAAAATTGTGTTTTTTCTCACAATTATAAGGACAACTTTTTTTCAAATTTTTTCTTGTAATATTTATAAGATTTTTTTTTGTTCAGAATCGAATCTAGCCGAGTGGTATCAACAATTGTACTTCCCAACGAGAACTAGAAATGCAGATGGCACGATCATACGTAGCTTTTCAAGAAATCTGGAAGGGAGCTTCGATGTGCTAATTGGCGAGGCCCTTGCTATGTATCATGCCATGGTGTTTGCGCTCACTTGGGGGTTTTTTAGAGTCATCTTCGAGGGAGACTCACAATTGATCCACTATCGTCTGAATAATCCCTCTGAAGACCTATCTCCGGTTGGATGTATTATCGAGGATTGTCGTATGTTGCTGTCAGCTTTTGTTTCTTCTTCCTTTTCTTTTGTAAAAAGGCAAGGAAATGTAGCTGCTCATCTTCTAGCTAGAGAAGGTCTCCATCTTGTTGGATGTGTGGAATGAGGCTCATCCCCACCTTCTCACGTTATTCGTGCTTGTATCGCAGACAGTGATTAATAAAAATTCCATTTAGTTCTAAAAAAAACGAGAACTAGAGTTCGATTCGCATTCTATCCCGATATAATAAAAATCTTCTTTTCCATTCTCAATTAAAAAAATTCATAATGTATTTAGTTTATTTATATATTTGATTTTTTTTTGTAGTGTAAAAGTACGAATTCCCGAAATTATTTTCGGCCTAGGGCCTAAAATTACACCGGGACGGACTGTTCAGATTGTTAAGTTCATACTCTCGTTGTGTTGCAAGATCTTCTGATTTTGATAAGGGAATCTAAGTAAACATATATCCTGCATTGCAGCCGTTTGATGGTGCATGGAAGTATTAAATATATCGACTCCATACGTATGACGGTGCGCATGAGTAGCACCTTGTTGCAGCTTGGTGATGGTCATTGGTGTGTTGATGTTGTGTTGATCGTTGGTGGTGGTGAGCGGTTGCCGCATTGAGGATAAAGGATTCGATTCACGATTTTCGGACTGTCTTGAATGTGTCGGATGATTGCCACCTCACATATTTTTCATCCACCGTAATGTGGTTGTTGGTCGCCAGTCGACGACGGATGATGATCGTCATGCACCGGTCTATGCAGTTTAAACGAAAATTTAAAAAAGATGAAATAACAACTTTTATTATATGAGCATACAAAATATGTTTCCAACGGGTACATACATATACTACCTCAAGAGAATCTCACACATCACCTAATGCACCATAGTGTGTCAAGTGTCTAATACTAGTAACTAATTACATGATAAGGACAAAACATTACTAGTTAATCTCAAATAGTCTTTCCTTTCTAACATCCCCCTCAAACTAAATAGTGTGGACATAACATTTAGTTTTGTTTTAAAGTGATTAAACACAGAAGGATTAAGTTGCTTTGTCAATGCATCAGCAGTTTGATCTAGAGAGGGAATGTATTGAACATCCATGGCCCTAACTAACACTTTGTCTCTCACAAAGTGTGCATACAACTCTATATGATTAACTCTTGAGTGAAGAACAAGATTATGAGCAAGTGATCCAACACCTAAGTTGTCACACCATAGAATTGGTTTAGCAGGTAAATTGAGGTGCATTTCGACAGCCAATTCAGGATCCATTGTGTTCCTACAACATCATTGGCTAAAGCTCTATATTCAGACTATGTGCTAGATCTAGAAACCATAGGTTGCCTTTTGGAAGACCAAGAAACCAAACAACCAGCTAAATAAACGCAATATGCAGCAATAGACTTTCTATCATTCTTATCACAAGCCCAATAAGCATCACTAAAACCATGTATAACCAAAGGATGTTCAGGTTTAAAGTGCAAACCATAGAATATTGTCCTTTTATGTGTCTCATAAGATGCTTAACCTGCTGCCAATCTCCAACTGTAGGTGACTGCATATGTTGGCTCAGGGTGTTCACAGTAAAAGCCACATCTGGTCTTTTCAAGGTCAAATACTGTAAGGACCCAATGGTACTTCTATACACTGTAGGATTGGCCATTGGCTCAAAGGATGGAGGATCTTTATGTACCACTACCATAGGTGTTGTACAAGGCTTGAGATTCTGCAATTTTAATCTGTCCAAGAGTTGTCTAGCATAGTTGTGTTGAGATAGAAGTCCGGTCTCTATAGGCTTTAATACCCAGAAAATGATGCAACTCCCCCAGAAATTTGAGTGAAAATTTCACATTCAAAGCTGTAATAAACTGTTGAATCGGGTCCTTGTTATTCCCTTTAATCAAGATATCATCCACATATACTAACACATATAAAAAGATTTTCCCAAACTGAAAAATAAGAAGTGAAGTATCAGCTCTTGATTGTCTAAACTGCCAGGATAGTAATTGTTTACTCAGCTAGCAAACCAAGCCCCTAGTGGCTTGTTTCAACCCATAAATAGCCTTTTTAAGATGACAAACATAATCAGGTTTGTTAGGATCTTCAAAACCTTCAGGTTGAGTCATTAACACTGATTCATGCAAAGTACCACTCAAGAATGCATTATTTATATCTATTTGCCTGATGGGCTTGTTTAAGGCAACAACAAGGGCAATAATGATTCTGATAGTGGATGCTCTGGCCACTGGACTGAAGGTCTCAGTGTAATGCAGTCCGGGTGTTTGACTGAAACCTTTTGCAACAAGCCTAGCCTTGTGCTTATTTATACCGCCATCTGGGTGAAGCTTAACTTTATAAACCCATCTGTTATCAACAAGGTTATGAGCATGGAATCTAGGAACCAATTCCCATGTATGATTCTTCAAAAGGCACTGTATTCTTCCTCCATAGCCTTTCTCCAAGCAGGATCCTTCAGAGCATCAACAACTGTAGTAGGTTCTGGTGAGCCATCAGAAGGATGAGCTGCGGCTAAGTAAGAGCAAGTTTTGGGCTTGAATATGCCACTTTTGAGCCCTGGTTTGCATAGAATGGTGATTGGTTGAAGTAGTGACAGAAGAGGAAGTTTGTTGGGGTGGAGATAGTGCAGGGGTCCAGGAGAAGGAGAATCATGATTTTCATTAGAATGTCCTGAAGGTTGTTCATTGGAGTGAGGACTGTGAACAAGAGGTGGTGGGTCGTCAAGCCACCAAAAATAATTCACCTACAACATCTATAGCTAGTATAGTAGAAGTATGAGTCGAACCCACAGGGAACGGTGAACTTATTTTTTCTAAAATTTATAAAACAAAATATATTTGGGTATTTATCTAACTTCCTAAGGAGAAAATGAAAAATAAACAAAGACAAGTTCCAGCTAATTAATTATTTCCCCTTCAATTCTCACGATTGATCATCGATTCAAAGATGACTCGTTAAATTATTAATAAATTGGTTTTAGTTGACCACAACCGTGAATCAACCAATCTCTCCTAAATTCGTTAATTAGGACAACCACCACTAACTATACCCTAATTATGGCACACCCCGTAACGACCGCCCGGAGTTTGGTGACATAACAACCTTAAAGATTAGAGAGACTCAATCACTAGGTATTAATACAACCGGCTTAATTTTAACCATAGTATTATTTTTTTTACAACAGAGAATCCTAGGTATTACCCGACAAGATTTATCATCGTCAACACTCCTCTTGTATTGTTTGTTAACTAACTGAACAAAACAAATGCTTAAAACAACAAGGTACGCCAATTAAACTGTTGTATTACATATTGCTGCAAATTGAAAGCCAAATATCCTATGAATTATTAAACAAAACCTGACTACCATCAAGATTACATAAATAAAAATATCCTCACTCAGAAATATCTAAATAGCTCACTAGAAAATATAACAATAGATATACCAATTTAATTCGGAAAACCACAAATAGAAAAAAGAGTTTAGCTAGGCAAGTACAATAATCTGGTAAAACAAATTAAATCTAATCTTGGTAAAACAAATTAACACAAACCCATACGGTATTGTAGGGAAAAATGGAATTTTAGTCCGGTAACTTATCAATTTTTCGATTTTAGTCCTTTTTAAACTCCGGTGAGAATTTTGGTCCGGTAACTTTTTAAAATTCGGATTTTCAGTCCTTTCTTGCCGGAATGCTGATGTGTCACTAAAATCCGGCGAGATGTGTTGATGTGGCATTTTTTTAATGTTTGCGTGGCATTTTGTTAATGTTTGCGTGACATTTCCTTTTTTTTCTTAGCCAAAAATCAAATAAATAACATTGCAAAGCTGATGCTTCTCTTCCCCAAAATGCCAAATCCCTAAATCCAATTTCCCCCAAATCCCTAAATCGCATCTTCCTCCCTGTCGTCTCTTCTTCTCCCTCTCCCGGTCCCGGTCGTCTCCTCCAACCATAGTAATGGTGTAATTATGAAACCCAATCGCTCTTCTTCTCCCTGTCGTCCACCCAACCAAATGATGCAAAACCCATCTTCTTCAAACACCATTTTTGGCAAAATCCCGAATTCAAGGAGTGACGCTGAAGGAAAAATGGGGCATAATCAGAAATCCGGCATGGACAATTCAGGCTATGGTAAGTTTTTTCTTAAAATAACTACGTTTTCTGACATTTAGTAATATATATACATGCAATTGCCGACAAGAATTTTTTTTATGTATATATATATACAGACGCAATTTCCGACAAGAATTATATATGTAGGGCTGTTGGGTTGTTGGGCTGTTGGGGACCACTTTAATTATATATATACATATGTGTCTCTGTTGCAATCCGGCAGCAACCATTTTTTTAAAGCTTTTTTTAGATTTTGGGACCACTTGCTTTTATAAATCAACACAATTTGGTGTTCTTAATTGGTAAAAGCTTGCAAGTTCCGACAAGAATGATATAAAAGCCTGCATGGACCATTGTTTTTTACATGTGTGGGTTGATGTACTAAGTTGATTCATTTTTACTTAGTAGTTTAACTTGTAAACAGGGGCAAAACAGGGGTACTTTTAGATAAATGTCTGTTTTAACACATTTTCTGAATAAATGTCTCATTTAACACATTCTCTTGTTAAATTGTTTTTCTTTTAACACATTCTCTTGTTTCTATTTTGTAGGTTTTCCAACTCCAAGCATCAATGTGACTTTGCATTTTGATGGTACATTTCATCATACTGACTAGATGCTCTAAGTACATTGGTGGCAGACAAGTTCTCATCAACAATGTAAAAAAAGATGTGTTCACATATCATATCTTGCGTAGTGTTATTACCAATGAAGGAGTAAGAAAACCGTTTAGACTCTATAATGATGTGACAGGTGGGTTTGTTTTGAGAGGGGATGATAAGGATTTAAGTGATCTGTTTGATGAAACGTTTAAAGAAGATGGAAGTTTGTCACTTTATGTGGATGAATTGAATGAATCCGTAGGTACCGAGCAAGGGGATGGTAATGGGAATGAAAATGTCGATGGAGAGGGTGATCTTGAGATTGAGTGTAGTGGAGACACGGATGATGTAGAGTTTAACTTAGAGGATGATGTGCAGCTTCAAGATAATTTGGATGATAAATATGTGGACCTTGATGTGGAATGGTTTCAAGGATTTTCTACTGAACGTGAAAACCAAAAGAATTCAACTGTTCAAGATGAAGAGGGTTCGGATGATGATTCTAGTGAAGAAGATGTGGTCATCAATGATGTTGAATTGCATAGTGGAAAAGATTCGGATGATGACGATGATGAGGAGGTAAATCATAAATTCCTTTTTTTTAGCCCAACTGATTTGTATGATCCTGAATTTCAATTAGGAATTCACTTTGAGAATAAGACTATACTTAGAAAAGCAATACACTCACATGCTGTAAGGACTAATAGGAACATAGACATTACAAAAAATGATAAGGAGAGGGTGCATGCCAAATGTTCTGATGTGGATTGTGAGTGGTTGCTTCATGGGTTAATTGTTCCAGGTGATACCAAATTCCAGATTAGGAAATACAAATCTGTTCATACTTGTGCAAAAAGTTTCCATGTGAAAAACATGAGAGCTGATTGGATTTCTGGAAAATACTTGAGCAAGTTTAAAAGTGATCCTAAAAGAAGTGTAAAGGGGTTTAGGGAAGATGTGATTGCTGAAAATCAATGCCAAGTTTCTGAAGATCAGGCATATAGGGCAAAAAGAAAGGCTCTTACTTTCATTCAAGGTGACTTTGTGGATCAGTACAGTTTGTTGTGGGATTTTATTGAGGAGGTGAAAAGGTCTAATCCAGGAAGTACTATCATATTGAAAACTGAAGATGTTGAGAATGAAGAGCCCCGATTTGATAAGTTGTACATGTGCTTGGATGCATTGAAGAAAGGGTTCTTAAATGGATGTAGACCATTTTTGGGGCTAGATGGGTGTCATTTAACCGGTCCACATAGAGGGGTTTTATTGTCTGCGGTTGCAGTGGATCCTAATAACAACATATTTCCGATTGCCATAGCAGTTGTTACTAAGGAGGATAGAAACTCATGGGAGTGGTTTTTGACATTGCTTAAGGTTGATTTAAACATTACTGAAGATTATTTGTGGACATTTATGAGTGATAAACAGAAGGGTCTAATAAGAGCAATGAGTGAGGTGTTTCCAAATGCAACACATAGGTTTTGTGTTCAACATTTGCTTAGGAACTTCAGAAGTGTAGGGTTTACCGGCCATGACTTGAAATCTGCATTATGGAATGCAGCTAGGGCACTTACACCGAATGAATTTGAAGCAAGGATGACGGTGATGAAAGATTTGAAGAAAGAAGCGACGAGAATGGCTTGAAGATAAACCACACGAACAATGGAGTAAGGCATACTTTAATGACATTCCAAAGGTTGACACTTTGTTGAATAACGGTTGTGAATCATTCAACGTTGCCATTCTCAAGGCTAGAGATATGTCTATTGTATCAATGTTGGAGTGGATCTTAGAGTATCTAATGAAGAGAATGAGAAAAAACCGTGACGGGTGTGGAAAGCGAGAGGTGGAAAGGACCCGTTTGTCCAAAGATTCAAAAAATCCTTAATAAAGCAAGTGACAAAGTGGGGGACCGTATTCCGTCAAGGAGATAAGTTTCATTATCAAATTAATTGTTTTGACTCTTCAAGGTATCTTTGTTGATTTAGAAAAAGGAACTTGTGGGTGTAGGGATTGGGATATAAGTGGCATCCCTTGCAAGCATGCATTGTCAGCAATCTACAATGAAAAATTAAGTTGCCATGACTTTGTTAACGATTGTTATAAAGTAGACACCTACAAGAAGGTTTATGCCCCTGTCATCAAGCCCATCAATGGAAGAAGTGAATGGAGAGCAACTGGATTTATTCCTCCACAACCACCAAATGATGGTATTAGGGGTGTTGGTCGACCAGAGAAGGTTAGAAGAAAGGGAAATGATGAGCCATCACAGAAGATGAAGAAGAGATCAAGAGGAAAGCCTAAGGGGAAAGATGAACAAATCCTTAAAAGACATCAAGATTCAATTAAATGTGGTAAATGTGGATCCAAGGGGCACAATAGGAAAACTTGTCATCAACATGAAACTCCAAACGATCAACCGGAACAACAGGTATGTATTACATCTTGCTATTGAACTTGGAATTTTGGTTGAGATCGTGCTTGGAATTTTGGATGAACTTGGAATTTTGGTTGAAATGTTTAATTGTATTTGTCTTGTGATAGGAGGAGATCGTGCTTTCTCAATATATGGTCAGTCAATGTTCTGAATTTGGTGGCAGTGGTAGCCAATTACACAGTCAAGCTGGGGAATCAAGTAGGCCTTCTAAATTGAAGGTAATGTTATGATTTCTTCATGGGTTAATTGTTGTTAGCTTTTCTTTTTAATTCTAAAGTTTGATAATGATGCTTTAATTTAGGTAACGAGGAAAGAAGGTGCTAAAAAAATTGTTTGATGTACGCTCCAACGCCATATGAGCGAGTTTGAACAATGCCAAGTTCAAACCGAGAAAGGCCCAAGTGAACGGATAAAGAAGAAGTACAAAGCATTGTCACAAGCTTGTAGAATGCTTCCTAGTTTGGAATTTGAATGTAACTATTTTGGATGCAACCTACTTTGCATTGATAACTTTTATGTAACTATTTTGGATCGATGACTATTTGTGTAACTATTTTGTAACTATTTTGTAATTTTTATGGCTGTTATGCTCTTTATGTAACTATTTCGGATCGATGACTCTTTGTGTAACTTTTTGTACCAACTTTTGGTAAAACTTTTGCACAGTACAAAATGTAACAAAATTACAAAAATACAAACATTTTTTGTAACCTTCTTAACTTCATTAAATTACCAAATACACACAATAATCCAACAAACAATTTAGCAAATAGTTCATCAACTCAAAAGGAAAGGTGCACAATAATCCAACAAAAAAATTACAAATGAGTCATAAGATACAATGCAAGCAATACAAGATTGACCAAAATAACAATTTTGATTACAAAATCCAGTGAATTGGGTAAAATGACTACAACATTTCCAACTTGTATTTGCACGAGGGCGAACTCTATGTGTGCTTGTGCTCGTGCTTGCGCTTGATCTGCGTTCATCTCAACAACCCAATGAGAAAATGCACAATAAGGGCAACGGTAATAAAGCCTTCCCGGATTCTTTGTGCTATTAGATGTTACAATTGTTGTCGGACTACGACATTTACGACAAAATGTGATTTGATTTGGAGGTGCTCATTTCCTACAAAACGGTGTAGGAAAAACACAAAATCCAAATCAATAGCTTACATAAAAACACAAAATCCAAATCCGGTTCAAATAAATCAAAAGTGGAACAATTATAGATGAACCAAAAGTTCCAAAAGTTGGTACGAATGTCAAAATGTTCCAAATAAATCATCATCAAATCCACAACTAATAGACAATTTTTTTAAGCTAGAAATGAAGAGGAATAACAAAAATAGCAATGGTTCATCTATAATTAGGTTATGCATGTATGATGTATCAATTTGAAGGAAAACCATTACGCACACTTCAAGCCACAACCACTAGATATACCCAAAACGAGTGATTTGAAAATGCTCCATTAAGATCAAATGAAACATGAATGTAGTCCCACTTGGCTTTGCTAGCTAAAAAATAAATGTTCCAACACTTTTAGGAACAACCCACATTCAAACGCACGAAATTATTACTCCATTAACCTCATCAACCATCAGCTTAGAAACCAAGAAGCAAACAGAGCAAAATTAACCCAAACGGTTGATAAAGTTCAAAACTTTATCTCAAAAATCAATGAAATATGTAATTTGTCTGTAGGCTTGGAAATGCCCAAAACTAAATACAGACCAATTAAATATTTTGCAAATGAAACCTCAGAACTAGTTCTTTATATGGCCAAACAACAATGCAAAACGAGTAAGAAAAATGACCGACCTTTTCTTTAAGGTGCAATATCTTTCGTAATCAAAAGATGAGCTTTATTCCGTGGACGACAGCAGAAAATGCGAGGACCGGGAGAGGGAGAAGAAGAGACGACAGGGAAGGAGATGCGATTTAGGGATTTGGGGGAAATTGGATTTAGGGATTTGGCATTTTGGGGAAGAGAAGCATCAGCTTTGTAATGTTATTTATTTGATTTTTGGCTAAAAAAAAGGAAATGCCACGCAAACATTAAAAAAATGCCACATCAACACATCTCGCCGGATTTTAGTGACACATCAGCATTCCGGCGAGAAAGGACTGAAAATCCTAATTTTAAAAAGTTACCGGACCAAAATTCTCACCGGAATTTAAAAAGGACTAAAATCGAAAAATTGACAAGTTACCGGACTAAAATTCCATTTTTCCCGTATTGTAGCTAGAAATTAATCCAAACAACCCAACCCCAACCTAAGCTTGGTCGAGGTACATGATTACATTTGGCTCGATAATCCCTGGAAATTTGTTGGCATCAACCGAAAAACCTTCATTACGTCCTAAGAAAACGTACAGTTGAACTCTCCAAACTCGTGATAGTGCTATAGCTACCTTAGCTACCTTTGATCACATCTAATTCAATCATTTTAAGATCATGATGAGATTCCATATCACAATGATAGCAAAAGAAGGGTGCATTAGGCAGTCCACTAGTTGTGCATCAGGTCTTTGACCATTTCCATGGTAACTCAATGATTTTGGTTGCCTCACACATCCAAACATCAGCCCTCAATGTTAGAGCATAAAACTTGCCATTGTAGTAATTCAAGTCCTCAACACAAGTTGGTATTTGTCCAAGTAGGGTTTCCGGGTTTCCAAAACACAACATAACTCCCTGATATATAACGTGGTTCCGTAAAAGCAACCATAACAACATAATCTGATGTCTCGGATTGGCTTGCCGACAAGGCCGCAGTTCTAATTTCAATGGGCGAAATGGGGATTTTAACCTGGGGTGGTGCTTTGGGGAGTGGTCCGAGTGGAATCCGAGCACGAGTTAATGGATGAAATAAACACAGATTACCGGTAGAACATTCAACCATGATAAGCCATCCTTTGGATCCAATACACTCCATGCCGCCTTTAGCTTTAGGCAATGAAATCATGCATCTCTTACCTTTGAATAGGCTAAAAAACCAGCACGGTCTTTCCTCTGTAGGACACTCAAAAACTTGGATTCGGGAAAGCCTTTATGGCGTTCGGGATTGGCTTCGTCAGGGTCTTTGCATTCGTGATCGGATTCACGAAAGCCTTTGTGGCATTTGGGATAAACTTGAGGAAAAGGTTCGTGATTTGCTTCATTGTCTCTCCTTTGAACCTTGATCTCATCCATCTCGTCTTTCCTCTAAAAGATCTCATCGTACTCCTCGATCCAGGGGCGCTCCTGGGGGGGGCCAAGGGGGCCATGGCCCGGAGCCCCCCGAAAATCGATGAATTTAAGGCCCCCACGAAATTTTGACCTAATATTATATAGATATTGTATTTATATGAGCAAGGAATGTGCTACTGTAATGGTTTGCACTATAGTATAACTAGACATGAGACTTGGTTTTGAATCATGCTAGGTACAATAAATTTTTTTTTAAACATGTAGTATTGGGACCCCGGTACCATTGGGCTTAAGACCGTCGCCTCCTTCGCCTCACTATAGGGCCGACCCTGGGAGTGGAATCTGAGCATGAGTTAATGGATGAAATAAACACAGATTACCGGTAGAACATTCAACCATGATAAGCCATCCTTTGGATCCAATACACTCCATGCCGCCTTTAGCTTTAGGCAATGAAATCATGCATCTCTTACCTTTGAATAGGCTAAAAAAACCACGGTCTTTCCTCTGTAGGAACTCAAAAACTTGGATTCGGGAAAGCCTTTATGGCGTTCGGGATTGGCTTCGTCAGGGTCTTTGCATTCGTGATTGGATTCATGAAAGCCTTTGTGGCATTTGGGATAAACTTGAGGAAAAGGTTCGTGATTTGCTTCATTGTCTCTCCTTTGAACCTTGATCTCATCCATCTCGTCTTTCCTCTGAAAGATCTCATCGTACTCCTCGATCCAGGGGCGCTCCGGGGGGGCCATGGCCCGGAGCCCCTCGAAAATCGATGATTTTAAGGGCCCCACGAAATTTTGACCTAATATTATATAGATACTGTATTTATATGAGCAAGGAATGTGCTACTGTAATGGTTTGCACTATAGTATAACTAGACATGAGACTTGGTTTTGAATCATGCTAGGTACAATAAATTTTATTTTTTTAAACATAGGAGTCAAATTTCTACTTTTTTGGTTACTGTTTTTTTTTTTTTTTTTTTTTTTGAAGGGCGAGGGCCTAAATTTTTTTTTGCCCCGAGCCTAAATTTGGACAGGGACGCCCCTGCCTCGATCTCATCATTCTCCTCGATCTCCTCATTCTCGTTGTTCTCGTTGATCTCACAGTTCTCATCGTTTTCCTCCATCTCATAGTCGTCGCTCATCTCAAAATACTCATTATAATTCTCGTCGCTCTCACTGCTCTCATAGTCCACATGGATCTCATCGTTCTCGTCGGTCTCGTCCAACTCATAGTAAAATCCAAGAGTTACTATCGTGGATCTGAATGTTCTCGTTGGCCTCGTCGTTCTCATCGATCTCGTGGTTCACGTTGTACAGCTCGTAGTGGGGGAGCATCAATAATGGAAAACGAGGACATGATTTATCAAAATCATTTAAAGTTGTTGCTCTCCGCCAGGATGAGCAAGCACCTCGAAAAGCAATAAAATCTTCAATTACTAGTAAACGTTTAACAATCAAGGCTACAACACCTTCGGGCAAACACCAATCCGTCATAGCTAATAATAGCTATCTAATCAAAGACAAACAATTTCACACAAACAACTAGCGTTCAATTAATTATGTTAGATTAGACGGCTTTTACTGGCATCACGAACCTGCTCACGGTACCACGATCATTTTTGGCCCTCTATAAATCATTTTTGGCACCACATTGAATATTTTTATTATTTTGTGTTAGTAATACCATCCGCAACGGAAGCGATTTAAGGATCTAGATCTATAAATTACATGTAATAAAATAACTAGATCTACTCTACAAGGGGGTTGTAGAACATACCTCTTGGATCTCAAAATCCAAGTTGAAGAACCGCAATAGAAAGAACGAACGAAGGTGTGAAGAGCACCACGATCTTCCGCACGTGTGATCCGAGCAACTCCCGGTGGAAGGAAATTCTCGTCTCGAATCCTTCCGATATGCTACCCGGAAAAACCTCCAAGATTTTCCCCTTATTCCCCTTGGCCGAATTTTACTTCTCCTCTCTAAGAGGAGAAGTCGAAAATTGTGTATATGTAAGGCTTGGGAGAACTCTCTTTATATAGGAGAGTAATCCTTGTCCTTCAAGGATTTTATTTTGCAAATAAATAAATCCAATAAATAAAAGATAATCCCATAATATTCTAGAACAAATCTAGAATAATATTTATCTTTATTTCTTACCATAAATATTTATCCAATAAATATTTTGTACACATGTCTTATTAATACATAAAAAAACTAATTTCTTGCTCCATAATACATGAGGGGGGGGGGGGGGCGAAATTTAACCCTTGTGACCTAGTCACAATAATTTCGACTTATACACACCAATTTGGGCCAAGATTATGAAAAATATCTTTTCCACATATTTAATTATTTAGCCCAACTAATTTAATAGTTCACTAAACAATTAATTCACATATCATTTTAATTAAATTCTAAGAAGAACTAAATTAATATTATTAGGATTCGACGTCCGAGAATAGCTATGCTATAATGGAGGCACGTCGGGACCATGGACTAATAATCAGCGGCTCCGATAAATCAAATACATAATTATCTTACGATCAGAATAATTATATTCGATAAATCAATCACAGGAATATGCCACCATAATCCCATGACTGCACTCCTCCGATTATGGGATTATATTTATCTCCTCATGAGAATAATAATAAGCGTCCATTGATATAATCATTACATATGGATTAATCCTCCATAGACTGTTCATTCTAAATCGGGAAGTTACCGTTAACCCTTTTTAGAACCTCTTATCCTTATTTACCATCAACCCCCTAGTGATCAATTAATTCATACAACTCACTGGTAGCTAATCAGTGTAATATGAACTCGCGCGATCGATCAGTTTCTAGGATTAACAAATAAGGGAGCTGTCTATCTACTTCCATAAATGGAAGGAATGGATTCCGTATCCGTGATAACACAAACTACTCACTCAATCCAAGTACAATGCCAAGATGGGGTAATTCGGATCACGGACTCGGTGTAATCCTTAACCGTCAAGTCAAACCTCATACCGATTCAAGCGTTTGATCGTGATCACCTCGGGATTATATATCCATAAATATGATCATCGATTGATTCGATAAGACTTCTCGATTACGGAATTATATCGTGAACTCTAATCAAATCGGTCCGATACTATATGATATATCTATCATATATAAATGCCCCACTTAGGTTCTCTTAACCGAAAGTCCGGATAAGACAATCACATCTATTGTGTTCGGGCGCATTAATCATGTTAAAGGAGAGACCCGATACTCTCGATTAACTTCACTACGGGCTAATTGTATTTTAAGTACATCTTCACTAACTCAATCCTCCCGTGTATATCCCATACACTGAGTTAAGTGATTACATAAACGATATACTTTAGGGTTTTCTGTAGTGTAAATACTATTGTCACATCGGTGAATATGACAATAATAAATATGAATAATAATATCATTTCATTTATTAAATAAAATAATTACAAAATTGTCTTTCGGGCATCACACCTAACATTTTGAACAGCATAACGTCAGTGGCTGTGACGCCCGTTTGCGATACGAGCATCACTCGCACTGGCGTTTATTTTAAATCCCAACGTCAGTGACACTGATTTTACAGTGATAAATGTGTGATTGGTGTAAAACGTCAGATCCACTGACGTTGTGAGCGGAAAAAAAGCCAGTGGATCTGACGCTCGTAACGTGTTGTCAAAAATTGATTTGGTGGTGCCAAAATGTAAATGAAAAAGAAAAAGAAAAAAAGGATGCCAATAGTAATTTGTTGGTGCCAATAGTAGGGATGACAATGGGTACGGGTAGGTACGGGTTTGCCAGTATCCATACCCTACCCATCAAAAAAATTCTTTACCCATACCCTACCCACTACTCATGCGGATAGAAAATTTTAAACCCGTACCCTCCCCATGCGGATATCCACGGGTCTATGGATATCCATGGATATTTGTTTTCATTTACAAAATTTTCATATAAAATATGTTATGGGTTCCATGGACACCACAAAAATGCTTCGTTTGTCACTTTTATTAATTTTTTTAGTACATGCACCGTAAATTCTTTTAGCTCATTTCATGGTGGAAAAAAAACTGGTGGAAATGTCATCTCTAAAACCGTTCAACATAAAATTTGCCGTTATTGATGCTGACGTTACTCATCATTGTCACCCGTTCATGCAATTTAGGATATGGACATTCGAGAGACGTTTTTTCTTATGAAAAAAAATCATATAAAATTGTGGTTTCATGTAATAATTTATATAGTTTATGTATAGATTGTGGTGCTTAAAAAAATAATGGTATCAATAGACCCACTTAAAGAAAACCAACTCTAGTTTAATAGAGAGAATTTCAACAAGCAACACATAAACTAGTCTTTCTTCGTTATTCTGTCTATCTCTCATTACAAAAATTGATTCAGAAGCCATAGTAGTCTAGGGCAGAGAAAATATATCTCTAGCAATTTCTTGTAGTGACGAGTACTTGATCTTATTTGTCTTAAATAATTCAAGAATGCCAAAATCAATAGCTTTTGGAAAACACCGTCTAAAATGTGGTTTAACTCTGACTTAATTAACATCCACTTCATTGTTTTACAATTGATAAACGTGGTGGATTTCTCTGACCATTAAATTCATTATGTTTTGCAGGTATTCACCTTTCAGTGATTGTTTTCATTAATTTGTTAGGTCAAATATGAAATGCATTTGTCTAATGTCCAAAACAAAATTGTATATTTCTCCTCATGATTTCGGGACGGAATGGTATATTGTTGTCTTATATATATATATAAAGTTTAGAATAATTTATTATATAATAGGTCGAGTGGGCATTATGACGGGTAGAAAACAAATATCCACATCTACTCTACCCACGGTGGGGTTTGAAAAATCAAATCCATACCCTACCATACCCTTAAAAATACCCTACTCTAACAGATAGGGTAGGGTGGATATCCACGCGGTTGGATCGAAATCGCCATCCCTAATCAATAGAACGCGCCTAGATTTATTATTTCCCATTTCATTTTGACGGAATTTTTTTTCTAGAAGAACTCCCCACTCTACGATTAATTTTTACAGCTCCAAGCTATATATGGAGCTAGCTCTTCGAAGTTCGATCAGCTAAATCAACAAAAATAATTGCTAAAAAGTGAAACGCCACTGCTTTATTTCATTGGAGCATAAAAAATCTTGAACCAAGCATTTGGTCCTGGACCAAATTTTTGGACCACCATGTTATCATTTTGATAAAACATCATTGGTTGTTTATTTTTATATAGGAGGGTCCGCCAAAAATATCTTAAATATTTATTAGGGCGCGCAAGTAAATGTTGTGCGTAGTAAAATTTGTGAAGCACTTGTCAATCCGTACCTCAACATATTTTATAAATAGTGTAAAAACATCTTCTTCGTTTTTATTAATCTGACACATTTTTATTCTCTGTTTTTATTTATCTGTCATTTTATATTTTTAATGCATTATTTATTATTATTTTTCCTCCTTTATACATCAGTTATTTTTTTTTCTTTACCAACAAAGTATTTATATCTCCAATAAAAAAATACATTTTCAATACTAAAAACTCCAAAAATCAATTTGACTCACTATTACCCATGCATATATCCAAAACGGAGGGAGTAATATAATAAGTACACCATTAGCTAAAGATATTTAGAGGGGAGGAATTAATGGAGAAATTTTGACGATTGGAGTTATTATCGGACTGCATTGTCGACTAATCGCCATGTCTACAAAAAAAAAAAAAAAAAAAAAAAAAAAAAAAAACTGTTTTGTTTCTTTATACACATTGCGATAATGTGACGATACAAATTCAAATTCAATAAGGGATTTCCTATGTCAGAATCATCCTGGAGGTTTGTCAAACTCTCGTTGTTTAAGGTTGCGACTCAACAATTTTGCTTGCCCGGCCAAAGTGTAAATTAACATTCAACTTCCCAAAAACCAAAGCCGTTCAAATTCTCGAGTTGGTAAGAATATAAATGTAACGCCCCGTTCCCGGACACCGAGTCCTTATCCGGAAATCGAAACGTTCGGCACGCATAATATTAAATAAATAATATTACACGTAAGCCTCTACTACGTCGTATCAAATAAAAGCAAACGGAAGCTAAAAAGACTCGGGTAATTTTTTTCAAACATCTCGAATAGAAATTCAAGAACTAGAGAAGGAAATGTAAAGTTATTACATCCGAAACAAAACCAACGAATCCCAAAACGATACGAATTCCAAAGTACTAAAAGTAAACTACAAAATCCAATAATAATCCAAATCTAGGAAATAAATAAAGAAATGAATAATAATTAATCAAAGTCTTCAACTCCGGCGTCCTCAAACGTCGTCATCAAAGTTCTCCTCGAACTCATCATTTACTGTTCGTCTTCTCTCCCCCAAACACATAAATAAACATGCATTTGAGGTAAGTACAATGTACAAAGTAAGAAGTAGAAGCTACAATATAATTAAGGTTTATTATTAAAAGATTTGCCTTACTGAGACCGACTCGATCTAGGGTTCACTACATGCCCATCGACACGTCGTGACTATACGTTTCTAACTTAGCTTATCTTTGTTACATCATTACTCAAGGACACAATGCATGGTGAAAATTCCACCACGAGATATACTTGCCAACTACGGTGATTAGTACCGGTAGTCCCGGGATCTCCCCGGTATGCATATACGTTCGATGGATTTCCTCCACTACCCTTGACCTTTTGAGCCGTAGCGTTGTCCACCTTTTATGAACGTATCACATCGCCGATTTGAATCGGTGCCTAACCAAGAATAGATGACGTTTTAGCTTTTACTACACTTATGTAATTATTAATATGAATTAACTAGTCACCTAAGTGTTTTCGAATAATACTCCCTTATCGCTCTACTCCCTCACTTAGACAACTAGACATCACATCCTATCAATTACACGGACATTGATGAACCCTAGTTCATCAAAGCACAAGCCCTTTCATGCCCTTCCGACGGATCCGAACTTCAACTCCCTTTAAGAGTACATTCGGTGTTTTAACCGAACGAATCGAAACTCAATCGGGGCTTGTTCATATTCAATTAATGTTATTTAATCATGAATTAAGGTTTAAAATTCAAAACATAGCTTAAAACAACATTACATAGAAGCGGGGCAATGCGTGCGCATTACTCTAGAATGCGTGCGCATCCCTGCTGCACTTATTCTAAGCAATCCTGCATCAGGAATGCGTGCGCATTGCTAGCCAATGCGTATGCATCCTACGCAGAAAAAGCCCTAGAACCTGTTTTTCAACCCTTAATGGTCTCTACTCGTTCCAAACATCTTGCACATAAATTATAGCAGAAAAACCATAGAAAAACATGTCTTTTAAGATCCAAAACAAAACTTAATCCTTAAACATCATCTATGCTTAAAACTTGATACAGTATGCATCCAAAACATGATCTATTCTACTCTAAACCACAATTAAATTGTAGGAAGAGCTTCTTACCTTTAGCAAGCTTATTCCAACACAAAACTCGAGAAAAAAGACTAAAACCGATCTTTCTCTTATCAAAGCTTCAACTTTACGCAATCAAAACGTTGCCTTCTTCACAACGATTCCGGCGCTCTACTACGATCCGAAAACCGTTAAGAATTGCTTTAACGACCGATTGAAAAACTCTCGGCCCTAATTTTTGGCTCACACACGCGAGAGAGTATATGGAGGTGGAGAAAAATCGATTTCTAATAGGTTATAAGAATTGTGGGGATTTATTCTCCTTAAATAGAAAATCCCAAAAAAAAGATAGAGATCTTATTATCTTCATTTATAATAAGATAAATCCCAAAAAAAAGGATAAAGATCTTATTATCTTCCTTTATAATAAGATAAATCCAAAAAAAGGATAAAGATCTTATTATCTTCCTTTATAATAAGATAAATCCCAAAAAAAGGATAAAGATCTTATTATCTTCCTTAACTATATACATATATATATTTCGAAATATACATATATAATTTAACAAATACTTAAACTCCGAATAAAAGGAACCGAACCCAATATTTCGTTTTCGCAAAATGACACGTCTGCTCTTTCCCGAAAATCGGAATATTACAATAAACACATGACATACATGACCAAAAATTCAACAAAGAGCATAACCCAGAGGCTAGGTTAATCAGACATACAGAAACAGTTGGTACCATTTCCGTTCATCATATATATATTTGTCAGGACATATCCCATGAACGAATACGAAAAGGAAAAACTTCCACCAAAAAAACATTTGTGGTTCGAATTAACAAATTTTTGTGAGCTAAGCAAAGGATATATAAAGGATTCTCCTTATATTCAGAAATCAGAATATATGTTTTTCCCTGTAGTATACATATACATACAAAAGTATATGAACAATGTTAACATATATATTGTCATGAACCAACCCCAAAAGAATAGGAAAAACAAAAGGCTTAATTAATTAATCTGGTAAGACACATTAGCCTAAATGCCTAATTAATATCATAATGTCTTGTAACTAGAAATTAAGCCAAACGCCATAACCAAAGTTTTTAGTACGAGTGGGTCGTCCGGGTGTGGCGACCAGGTAACTTCCATCGCTGAAGTAGATTGAATTTGGCTCTATATTAATCCCTGGAAATCTGTTGGCATCAATAGAAAACCCTTCGTTACGTCCTAAGAAAACAGATGAACTCCCCAAACTTGTGATAATGTTGTAGCTACCTTTCATCACATCTATTTCACCCATTTCAAGATCATGTTTAGGTGCCGTATCATGATGATACCGAAAGTAGGGTGCAACTATCAATAATCTACCTCCACATTCCACGAGTTGTGCATAAGGCCTCAACACTTTCCATGGTAACTCAACGATTTTGCTTGCCTTTGGGTTTGGTCCCGAAACGTCGCACATCCAAACTTCAGCATGCTTGCCTTCAGTCGTTAGAGCATAAAACCTCCCGGCGTAGTAATTCAAGTCCTCAACAAATGGTGTTTCTACTTTTGTCCAGGTCAGGTTTCCAGGTTTCCAAAACCCTGTATAATGACTAAATGCATAATGCCCTGGTGATACACAAGTTGTTACCAAAAAAACAAGCATAACAACGTAGTCTGATGTCTCGGATGGGTTAGCCAATAACACCGCACATATGAAATCCTTAGGCTGGATCATGGAACTCTTGGAGTTAATCTGGATAGGGACTTTGGGAAGTGGAATCTGAACACGAGAAATCGGATGAAGTAAACACATTATTTGTAGAACATTCAACCATAATAAGCCACCCTTTGGATCCTCTATACTCCATGTTGTTGGCGTCGGGAAATGAAAAATTGCAGGTCTTCCCTTTGGATGGACACAATAACTTGCGTTCGTGATTGGCTTCAGGGCCTAATTCCCTCCTCCAAAAGTTGTTGAGCATCAATAATGGAAGTTTAGGACACCACGACGACGACGATGATGATGGTGTATAAAAATCCTTCAAATTGGTAGCCTCACGCCAAGAAGAACAAGTAGATCTAAACGCAATAAAATCTTCAATTAATTGTAAGCGTCTGGCAATCAACACCACCGCGCTTCCGGGTAAAGCACACCAATCCGCCATAGCTTTACTATATTAATTAATATAATCGGCAAACAACTCTTTCTCCAATTTCACGATCCTAATAAATATTATTACTGCTACGTACGTACCCTATGGATTTTCAATGGGTATTATATTTTGTATTTGTATATGAGAAGTAATACGCACCGCCTTCTTTTTCCCTAATTAAGTTGTTTCCGATCGATTAGAAACGGATATTCCGTGATTTTTTTAACAAAAGAAATTTTTTTTTTTTTTAGAAGGAACAAAAGGATCTTTAACCCTTAAAACTTTATTCATAATTTATTGATTGAAATGAGAAATCAACAATTACAGAGTTTAATGTATTCAACGCTCCCAATAAAAAAAGAAAAGAAAAGAAAAAACAAAGAAATTACATCCCCTAATAAGTCTGAGGTTATTTACCATATTCAATATTCCGTAATCTTTGTTCCTCAAAAAATAAAAATACTCCAAATTATGGGATTTTTCTAAAAATCAAGAAATTGTTGAAAGAGCCTTAATTAGTAATTACTCACGGCCCAAAAAAAATTACTCACTCTTATTGGTTGAAGACTATCAAATCTGACTAGGTTATGAACCAAATTAAATTTTTTTTTTTTTGAAACAGAACCAACTTAAAATTTGTGGAAGTGAATTGTGTATTTTCGTTACTTCTCTCACATTTTTTTTAAAAAAGAAAACAACTATCGAAGCAACCGTACTTATAAAAAATTGCGTTACGAGTTTAGGTTAATTTGTTTTACAGTATAGGAATGAAAGGAGTATAAAAAAATCAACAAAAAAGAGAGATTTTATATTGCAACTGTTGTATATGAAATTTGTAACAAGTAACAGTGTAACGCAAATTTTGTTGTCTTGCAATTTAATTAAAAAAAAAAAGACAAAAAAATTGGAACAAATATAATTTTTTTATTTGTTTCAAAATTTGAGTGGGAACAATCTCTAACAAAATCCCTATGTCTACGGGACGCCTTTGATTCTTCTTTGATTTTGCCGAGGGTCGCGGGGATTTGTTCTCGGACTTGTCAGTACTCCTCCAATCTGTTGGGGAGAATGCTGGATTTGTGGAAGAACTCCGGATATAGCGGACGATCTTCATTTGTCGGAGATGACTTGGATGCTTTTGTGCTTCCTTGATCGTCTCATTTGATTTCTCCGAGGGTTGCGGTGACTTGTTCTCGGACTTTGGCGGTGTTCCTCCTATTTGTTGGGAAGAGGGCCTTTATTTGTTGCTGAAGAATTCCAGGTTTCTTGGCGACCTTAGATTTGTTGAAAAAACTCCGAATATAGCGGAAGTCATTCGGTTGTTGTTAAAGAACTCTGAATTCAGCGGAATACCTTCGATGGTTGTTGAAGAACTCCGAATATGGCGGACGAGCTTCGAGTGTTGGTGAAGTACTCCGGATGTGGCGGATGATCCTCGAATGTTGTTGAAGAACTTGAAGACTTCTTCATTGCTTCTTAGATCTTCTCTTTGTTGAAGAACTCCGGATATGACGGATGATCCTCGAATGTTGGTGAAGAACTTGAAGACTTCTTCATTGCTTCTTAGATCTTCTCTTTGTTGAAGAACTCCGGATATGGCGGATGATCCTCGAATGTTGGTGAAGAACTCCGAGTGTGGCGGACGATCCTCGAATATTGAAGAACTCCTGATATGGCGGAAGACCTTCGATTCTTGTTGACGAACTTGAAGGTTTTTTGTTGCTTCATAAATCTTCTCTATTTGTTGAAGAGCCCCGGATTTGGCGGATGATCTTCGGTTGTTGGAGATGACTTGGAGGCTTCTATGTTACTCCTTGAATCTTCTCTGCGGTGGTTGGACAGAGGGCTTGATGCTTTCTCCCCATCTTCTTCACCAATTTACGTTGTTGTTGTGTTGAACTCCCGGATATGGCGAAAGAACTTGACTTTTTGTTGATTTCTCCCGGATATACACATAAAATACTTTAATCCATAAATCATAATATTCCATTTTTCGTAAAAAGACACATCTGCCCTTTCTCGAAAATTCGGGATATTACAGTTTGAATTTGTATTTGTTTAATACACGATCAAGCTCAAGTTTGTTTGTTTAGTAAGCGGACTTAATTTAATGTTTGAGCTCTGTTTGTTAAATCTATTTCTTGAATCGAGCCGAGCTCAAACAAGTTCAATTCCTTTGTTACAACTTATGTCGATTTCTTCAACTCTTGATTTCAAGTGTTAATTAATACAAATGGATTGAATGTCATCTTAGTTTTTTTAAATTTGTATCAACTATCTGGAGAATAATAAGAAAACCGATGGAAACAAATGTGATACGACGCTAAGATAATGTTGAAGATTTAAGGATAGCATTTTGAAAATATGCATACATATATACAAACACACATATATACACATGCATACATATGTATGCATGTTTAAGAACTATAACGAACGTAAGCAAGCTATCTCGTGTTTATTCGTTTATAATAAACAAACACAACAATATGTTTGTTTTTGGTTCGTTAAACTTGAAAAGCAAACATGAGCTTATACGAGTCGAATCCGATTTTATTCACAAACGGCTCTATTCATTTACAACCGTAGTCGAAAGTATTACATTTTGCATGGCCCCTGCGCAAGGATGACACGCATAAATCGAGATAGTATTACATTTTGCTGCAAATTGAAAGTTAAATATCCTATCAATTATTAGACAAAATCCGATTACTATCATGATTTGATCAGTAACAGTCTCGGTACCCAAAATATCTAAAATATTTACTTAAAAAAAAAATTTAAAATATCTCACTAAAAAAACAAAAGATAAATAATACCATTTAATTTGGTAAACCACAAATTAAAAAAAAAAATTTAAAAAAAAAAAAAAAAAACCCTAACAAACAAATTGTAGCTAGAAATTAATCCACACGCCCCAACTAGGTCTCCAATGACGTCTCCCTCCATGCCTCCTTGGTGTATATATGCAACTATGGGTCCACGTGTGGCATCCCAGTAACTTCCATCAGAGAAGTAAATTAAATTTGGTTTAATAATCCCATGAAATTGGTTGGCATCAATAGAAAATCCTTCGTTACGTCCTAAGAATACAGTTGAACTCCCCAAACTCGTGATAACCTTGTAGCTACCTTTGATCACATCTATTTCAACCATTTCAAGATCGAGTTACACTTCTGATAGAAGGGTGCTAACTATCAATAATCTACCTCCACATTCCACAAGTTGTGCATAAGGCCTAAACAGTTTCCATGGTAACTCAACGATTTTGCTTGACTTTGGGTTTGGTTCTGAAACGTCGCACATCCAAACTTCAGCATGCCTGGTTAGAGCATAAAACCTCCCATTGTAGTAATTCAAGTCGTCAACAAATGGTAAAACTACTTTTGTCCAAGTCAGATTTCCAGGTTTCCAAAACCCGGTACGTATAAGTCGTGAACTCAATACCCTCTGGTGATATATCTCTTGTTTTATAAAAAACAACCATAACTATGTAGTCCGATGTCTCGGATGGGCGAGCTGATAACGCCACACTTCTGAAATCCTGGGGGCTGATCATGAAACCATTGGAGTCGATCTGGATGGGGACTTTGGGAAGTGGAATCTGAGCGCGAGTTAATGGATGAAATAAACACATATTATGCGCACGTGTAAAAGGTTCAACCATGATAAACCATCCTTTGGAACCTCTACACTTCATGCCCTTGGTTTCAGGGAATGAAAACTTGCATCTCTTCCCTTTCGATAGGCTCAAAAACTCGGGTTCATCGTCGACGTCATCGATCCAAATCTGGCGGCGCATCAATAATGGAAGTTTAGGACATGATGATGATTTACCAAAATCATTCAAAGTTGTTGCCTTCCGCCAGGATGAGCAAGTAGCTCTAAACACAATAAAATCTTCAATTGCTTGTAAACGTTTAGAAATCAAAGCTACCTGCACGTCGTCAGGTAGAGCGCACCAATCCGTCATATCTATTTAATATAATCAAAGAGGAGAGATAAATTGTAGCAAACAATAATTTGACGACAATTATTACCCTGCTCTATGATGATCATGAGCATTATTAACACTTTTCATTAATTAGCAGTTTCTTTCATCTATAACTTCCAGACAGATAGATTAACATACTAATTAGCATGCCTCAATCTAATGTAATGGATACGGCTCGGTGGCTCGGAGACGCAGCTGTCACGCACCTTCCATTTCAGCATCGTAGAATCCATGAGGAATTCTCCCAATTTGTAATTCAGTAGCTTTGCTGATCTTTTCTTTGTTTTCCAGAATCTTTCTCCCCTTCTTTCTCCTCGGACCACCAGCTAATTAATGGCTACAATGAAACAACTCCCAACCATAAGCATAAACAACGAATACGAAGATAAAATTGATAAATTAGATCGAGTTTATTAGGGAGAGAGTTTAAAACTACAGATTACCAAGAAATCAGGAGATTCAACTGCACCGGATGGAGTAGAAAGCTTTGCGTTTGCCGTTCCCTTCTTCTTCCTTTTCATGGTGGCTTTATTTTTAGCTGTCTTTTTTGTGGACCCCATCTAGCTCCGGCTATATAACAGCTCTAGCTGGGTGGCAGGAAGCAGGAATTGGCGGCGGAAACGTAAAATATAGAGGGTTTAGGGATTTTAGACTAAAATTTCAGCCAATACATACACCGTCTAAACTCTAAAACCCTAGGGCAGGGTCGTTTTTCTTTTTATTTTTTTAATAGCAATTGTCATTCTCGGTGTTTGTTCACAAAAAACCAAAAAAAAAAAAAAAAAAAAAAAGAAAGCAAAACAAAACCAGAAAAAAAAAAAAAAAAGGAGTTTTAAAGGCACCCACGTTTTTACTTCAGGCATTTATTATTTAATTATTTTTTTGGATGAAAAAAATGTCAGTGTCGGTGGTGCTCTTTGTGTGCGATGTTGGTGTTCGACAGACGCGACGTTGATGTTCGAGCGAACACCAGGTGAAAAGCGTGGATCGACGTTTACATGTTGTAACACTTTTATAAAGGGAACGTCGCTGCCAGTGGTGTTCCTTGTTGAACATCAACGTCATTGTAGCAACGACGTTCCTTTTATTAAAAATCACCGGGGGCCGAAGTAATTTTTTGTGATGCCGGAAATAATATGGTGCCAAAAGTAAAAATGGAGGTGCCTTTAGAAGCCCCCAAAAAATATATATGCAATTTACTCCATTTTAAATTAAATATGTTTGCGAGTTAAGCTTAATGTGGGTAATGACGAGAAATTTTATGATACAAATGTTATAGTACGGTGATGAGATAGTAGAAATGTGAAGAGGTCATAAAACATGGCACTTGATATTACCATATTATAACGGTCGTATCATAAAATTTCTTGGGGAATTGTATGTGCAGTTTATGCGATCAAGAAGATGAGATATTAAGACATATGTTTTACCATTAACTTCGTCTCAATATATAAGTGATTGATGTGATCAGTCAAGTGATAATAAAATACTCGATCACCATAAACCATTACTAGCAAGAGGACTAGGTCCATCGAAGTATAGCTATAGCAAATCAAGGTCGATCCCACAGGGAACCAATTGTGAATCATTTATATAGAAACAATCAATTAATCATGTCAAGCACATAGAAGCGGTCTAAGACCAACAAAAGACAAGGTAAGGTAAAACTGACTCGACACAACACAAACAAAGACAACGTAATTAATCTCCCCAATTATTAAGTTATCGTTTGGATTTAGAGATTTGATATAATTAAGCTAGACTCAATAACTACTAATCCGATTCGTATTTCTTTTATATTGGCTACGGGAGTCATCCCCTAAACTTGACTTAGTTCCGGGTAGGACACTAGATCACTGTGCTACATTACGTGACTTCACCTTTTGGGTCTCCATCTCATATAACTTGCACGCTTACAATACTAGGGATGCCGATATTAACCGTATTCCTCACCTAGGCAACATTCCTGTGGTTAGGCGTACTTCCTAAGTGATCGCATCAGTCTATGTCCCATTAACACTAACTTCGTAGGTATCACGTTAATCTACGATTTACGTATAACTAGGTGCTAGCAATTACCAAATATAACACAGATCTAGATCTCGCTGAAAGTCCCGGAAAATCAATTCATGAGCCAATCTAGGAGTACTATATTGGTATTTCCTAATAATACGCTAATTAAAACAGAAGAGCAATGTAGCCGTAGCCATACCTACTAAGACAAGAAATTCTAGTTGGACAATCACACCATAAAGACATGGCTAGATTGACACGGCGAAAACCTAAATCTTAGCGTTTCTCTATATGTAACGGATAAAATAGAGATTCATAAAGTAATTATATAGATCTACTAAAAACACGATTGTCGATCATACCAAAGTCATCTATAGATCACTAGATGGCGGCGTGGGCGTGTGGATCCTTATAGACGAGGAATCCCCACCGCCTCACGTCGTATCCTTAGATCTACATCGTTTGACGAAGAACGAACAACCTCAAACGATAAACAATAATTGGGGGGACTTAATTACAAAGAACAAAGAACAAATAAATACAAGAACTCACATAATTGCTGCTGAACTTGTATTAAAACTGCTCTGAGAAACTGAGAATTTGTGCTATGAGAAGTTGTATTAAAATTATTTCGTCATTTTTGATGTTTTGCTATGAAACAATGTATTTATAAGTTGTAGAAACCGACTTAAAATCGTATTTCCTAAACCCTAATGGAGTCTAAAACGCGTCGAGATAACTCCGAGCCGATCCGCTCGATTTCGCCCAACGAGTTCCCAGCGAGCTCCCCATTCGCTGCCAGCGAGTCCCCCAGCCTCTGACTGGCTCGCTGGCTTTTCTTGTTTGTTACTCCACTCCTCGTGCTGATTTGATGTTTATCTTTATGGCGATCCGATTCTGCTCCGATTTATCTTGAGATTTACTTCCTAATGTCGGTAGATATCCTCCCGATTTACCGTAATCTATAAAATCAATGATTATCACATAGTAAATCATATTTTAATAATAAAAATAGATAAATACCAAATTATATTCTATAAATCACATAACATTAAATAATCATTATAAACATGTGATTTAATGTAAACTATATATTATTAAGCTCGATTTAAGGATAATGTTGATGACTTTTACGGGTATAATTTGACCGTCATCAATAAGTCTATTTAGTTTTTTTTTGTCTTGTCTATCTGTTGATGACTTTTTTTTGTAGGGACGAAACCAGGATTTGATAGTCGTGTGGGCTAATATACTATATTTTTATGGTTGGGTGGGCTGGATTAAGATAACTAACTGTGGTGGATTGAATTATATAAGATTTTTTATATACCGAAAATAAAAACTGAGTGGGCTGTGCCCACCCTAGCCTCTCCTTAGTTGCGTCCCTGGTCTCACGATATTAATCCATTTAGAATATTAATGAGAAATTTATTATATTTTTCTTCATTCTACCAATAATTTATTAGATATTCACCAATTTTCAATACTTTATAAGTAGACAAATTTTACAATACAACAGCTGTAAGAATATTATACCAAGTGACATGCAATAGTGCATTTCATATCTAATTTCTCTCACACGGATAAAAGTATATTATGTGAAATAGAGTAAAATGAAAGGCTCTAATGTATACCAGTTTGTACGACTTTCATACAGTCGTTGCACCATAAAATCTCTAGTATAATTATTACATTAATGACAGTCAAATGTTATTTTAGACTTTTATAATTAAAATTAATGACATTTAACCACTTTTGTAGCTTGTGTGAAAATTCCGAAATAACTTATATTTTGGAACGGCTGGTTACTATCCCTTTAGAGCTATGGTAACGAATGAATTGCCAACATCTCTCACGTGGCATGAGCTCTTGCACGTATTTTAAGGGATGGCTAATTCTTCTTATGCACCAGTGTACAGAAGAAGCGATTGCTTTCCTTTTCATTGCTATGTGGCAAATTCGGAAAGCTAGGTGTGCACGGATTTACGATCACGCTCCAAATGATATAAGTTGCATTGTCATATCTTCCTTGGTTGAGGTCGAGGAATTCGTTGCTGCAATGAGCTCTTTTGCAGATCGGCATAGGGTTGAGCCTCATCTATCAGCTTGGGACCAACAAGCGATGTGATTGATCTTGTGCGACCATGATGGCAGTGTGTTACATGCTTTCTCTGAATCTATTGATAGATCCTATTTGGTTGAGGCTCTCGAGATGATAGCTATTTCCCGTGGACTCCAATTGGTAGTTCATAAGGGACATCCAACGCTTATGGTGGAGTGCGATGCTCTCTTATGTGTGAAACACCTTCAGAATTCTGGAGATGACTTATCTTCTTTGGGATGTTTAGTTCGTGACTGTTTGGAGTTGGTGTTTAGTTTTAATCTATGTTCCTTTTCGTTTGTTAAGCGGTAATGTGCCGGCACATTTGCTTGCTCTAGCAGGCCCGTCTATTAAGAGAGAGCGTGATTGAGTTTTAATCTTTATTCCTTTTTGTTTGTTAAGCGGTAATGTGCCATCACATTTGCTTGCTCAAGCAAGCCCGTCTATTAGGGGAGAGCATGATTGGGGTGATTCTCCCCATGTGAATGTGATTAGTGCATGTAATTTGGATATGATGCAATAAAATGTTTTGTTTCTTAAAAAAAATAGGGAAAATGGGCCAGAAGGACAAAGCAGTTAACAAATCAGGATCAAAGGACAATTTCATTTTCTAAAGATTAAACAGGACAATTTCATTATTAATGGACCTAAATACCCTTAAAAGATAAAATAGAAATGAGTTTTTTTTAGAAAAGAAGTCACATAAATATTGAGCATTTAAGTCTGGCTATTAAGTTGGAGTAATTATAGGGATTTAAAACTTCCCAAAACTGTTATCCTAGTTTCATACATATATATATATATATATATATATATATATATATATATATATATATATATATATATATATATATATATATATATGTGTGTGTATATATATATATATATATATGTATATATATATATATTGTAAATAGATGTAGTTACATCAAAAAAAAATATTGTAACCCATATAAAAAAGATGTAGTCACAACCAAAAAAAAATATAGTGATATAAAAAAGTAGTAACATATAAAAAGAAGCAGTAACAACCAATAAAATATAATTACAACCAAAAATGTAGTAACACTCGAAAAAATGTAGTAACAGATATTAAAATAGATATGGTTACTGCAAAAAAAAAATATAGTAACATTGATAAAGAAGTAGTAACAACCAATGAATTAGATGTAGTTACAGGGAAAAATTATAGTAACATTGATATGGATAGAGTAACATAGGTGGAGTAATTTTGCGTCAAAATTGTAGATAAAACGTAATGTCCCACATACGAAAAATAGTAGAATGCTCACCCTCATATAAGTGTGAGACATAAAGGTCTTGTCAACTCGGGTTAGTCATTTTAGACCATGCGAGGACGACGGTCTAAACAGTTGACCGGACATTTATGACTCATTTAGCGCTACCAAGCCCGGGGTCTGGGGCGTTATAGAATGGTATTCAGAGCCGCCTATCAGATGGAACTATGCGTTGCACCGTACAAGAAGACGGTGTAAGGATGGCCTCTAGTTACCTCTGGTAGGGACGATCCGGGAACAGTCTTGACCGTCCTGGCGAGGATGTCAGTCCCTTATAAGGGGGAGAATGTAATGCCCCACATAGAAGAAAAAAAAAAGGTAAATGCTCACCCTCATATAAGTGTGAGACATAATGGTCTTGTCAACTCAGGTTAGCCCTTTTAGACCATGTGAGGACGACGGTCTAAGCAGTTGACCGGACATTTATGACTCGTTTAGCACTACCAGGCCTAGGGTCTGAGAGCGTTACATAAAATGATGAAGTTTATAGAATTATAAACTGAAAGTAAAATGCGGAATTATTATTGATAAACTGAAAGTTACAATTTAGATTAAATGTGGCTGATCATGGGGTATTTATAACTTCATACACCGCATGAATCAGTTAGAAGCAAGCTACAAGCAGTTACAACAAACTATAACTGAATAACTGCTTTCTACAACATGCTACACTAGATCACTCAGCAGGCTGTTGTATCATACTATCAGCAGGCTGTTGTGTCTTCATACAATCATCAGAGTTTATCAATTGACTGTACTCAGCATTCACTTCAGCCTCTATACTGTAACACCCCCCTCAATCTGAGAGTAGTACATGAACAGCTTGCACTCAGCATTCCCTTCAGCTACTGGAACTTTGAAATATCTTTGAAATTCCCAGTTTGTCTATCAGATAAGAGAAAATTGGTGCATCCAAGGCTTTGGTGAGAATGTCAGATATTTGTTCTTTTGTGTTGACTGGAAGTAGTTTGACAAGTCCAGATTTTGCTTTGTCTCTTACAACATGACAGTCAATATCTATGTGTTTGGTTCTTTCATGGAAGACAGGATTATGGGCAATGTGCAAGGATCTGGCATTATCACAAAATAAGACAGTAGGCAGTTGAACAGGAATTTTCAAATCTTGAAGAATGTAAATGAGCCATTGAATCTCACAACTGCATTTTCCATAGCCTTATATCCAGCCTCTGAAGAACTTCTTGCTATAGTAGTTTGTTTATTTGCCTTCCAAGAGATTGGTGCATCTCCTAGGAACATTATGTATCCTGATACTGATTTTCTTGTTTCAAGACAGCCAACCCAATCGATGTCTATAAATCCCTTGAGTACAAGATTATTGTTTGCTAGAAACAAGAATCCTTGACCAGGGTTGGCTTTCAAATACCTTAGCAGTCTGTGTGCTGCCTTCATATGATTTTCAGTAGGAGTGTTAGAAATCGACTCAGCTGTTGAACTGCAAAGGCAATATCTGGTCAGATAAAAGTAAGATAGATAAGTTTGCCTACTAATGATCTGTAAGCAGTGTTATCTTCCAAAAGTGGTGAATCGCCATGCTGTAAAGTTTGCCTGGACTCCATAGGTGTCTTGGAAGGTTTTGCTCCCAAAAATTCATATTCTTCTAGAAGATTAAGAGTGTATTTTCTTTGAGAAATTGATATGCCAGCAGGAGTTCTAACAGTTTCAATACCTAGGAAATATCTCAGCTTTCCAAGATCCTTGATAGTGAATTGCTGATGTAACGCATCCTTGACCTGCTGAATTAACTGTTCACTAGGGCTTGCTGCTATGATGTCATCTATATAGACCAGCAACGCAATAAAGGACCATCCTAATCCTTTTGTGAATAAACTGTGGTCATTCTTAGACTGAATGAATCCTTGAGCTTCTAAGAACTCAGTTAACTTGCAGTTCCATTTTTTACTGGCTTGCTTGAGGCCATACAGTGATTTGGTTAATCTGCAAACTTGATTTGGTTTAGTTGCTGCGCAACCTGGTGGCAACTGCATGTATTCTTCTTCATGCAAGTCTCCATGTAAGAAGACAGTGTTAACATTCATCTGATGTAGATGCCAATTGTTGGCTGCTGCTGCTGCAAATAAAGTTCTCACTGTAGTAATCTTGACAACAGGAGAGAAGGTTTCTTGATAATTATTGCCATATGTTTGAGTGTAGCTTTTTGCTACTAGTCTAGCTTTGTATGTCTCTGCTGAACCATCAGGATTGTATTTCATTCTGTATACCCACTTGCACCCAATAGGTTTCTTGTCCGAGGGCAGATCAACTCTCTCACATGTATGAGTCTTTTGTAGAGCTTCAATCTTTTTTTGCAATGCTTCTTTCCACTCATCATGCTTGATGGCTTGATTGTAAGTCTTAGGCTCTTTTATGGCATCAATAGCATTAATGAATCTGGCATAATCTGCTGAGAGATTGTACAGGTTCATGACTTCACTCAGCAGGTGTGGGGTCTGCTGAACAGCATGAGCACCTAACAGGTTGGTGATTTTATTGTTCTCGTGGACCTTCTTAATTGTGTGGGTCCAGGTACCTGATTAACTGGTGCATACTCTTCATTGTAACAAGTCTCCTCAGTATGACCATTAAATCCACAAAAACTACATTGCATCTTCTTGGGATTCTTAGGTCTGGGATTTGCAGCAAATGTAGAGTTAGGTCTGCTGACTATCTGATTCTGCCCCTATCCATTTTTCTAAGACAAGAGAACCATAGAATCTTGATTTTTGGCCCTATTAGCTACATATAACTTCTATCTTTCAAATTTAATGGCCATTGCAAATGCATCATGAATTTCTGGGAAAGGCACCATCAGCATTGCCTGTGAAACCATTGGCTCAAAATCATCCCTTAAACCTTTTATATAATTTCATGACATGTTCAGCCTCCATATGATCCATTAGTATGGTAATTGCATTGCATTGACATTGAGGATCACAAAAACAAACTGATACCGGCCTGATAGTCTTGATTTCTTCCCACATAACCATCAATTTTATGAAATATTGATTGACAGATTCAGTACCTTGCTTCAGCAGATGCATCTTTTCAAGAAGATCTGAAAGCTGCAATGCATCAACATTAGAAAATTTAGCTGCAAGATTTTTCCAAACTGCATGTGCACTCTTGAAGTACATCAAACTCTGGGCAATGGTGTTCTCTACAGAATTCAAGATCCATGATCTCACCATTGTATCACATTGTCTCCATGCATGGAAATCTGCTGAATATGCTTCTGGCCTTTTGATTGTGCCGTCTACGAAGCCAATTTTATTCTTGGTAATTAACACCATCTCCATAGACATTTTCCATGGATTGTAGTTGTTGCCATTCATCAATGGCTGAACAAGAACCAGAGACAGATTCTCGTTAGGATGAACATAAAATGGACTGGAGGGACTTATTTCTTGTTTCTTAGCTGCCATGGCTATCAAGAACTCCAAAAAAGATCTCAAAACAACAAAGAAAGTGAGATTACAGAGAAAAAGATCAAGAAATGATCAGAAAATTCAGGTAAACGATGACAGTTTACTCTCAAGAAACTGAAATCACAGAAAATATGAAAAACACTCTCAAGATTCTTCAAAAAAACTCAGAGGAAAACACAGGAAAACATTCAAAAATTCTCAAATTTCTGCTCTGATACCATGATGAAGTTTATAGAATTATAAACTGAAAGTAAAATGTGGAATTATTATTGATAAACCGAAAGTTACAAGTTACATTACAATGTGGCTGATCATGTGGTATTTATAACTTCATGCACAGCATGAATCCGTTAGAAACAAGCTACAAGCAGTTACAACAAACTATAACTGAATAACCGCTTTCTACAACATGCTACACTAGATCACTCAGCAGGATGCTGTATCATACTATCAACAGGCTGATGTATCTTCATACAATTAGCAGAGTGTATCAGCTGACTGCACTCAACATTCCCTTCAGCCTCTATACTGTAACATCAAATGAGTATTTTTTTTACATTGAAAAATCAAAATTGTGTAGTAATAATGGATGCCTAATAATGGAATAGTGATTGGCCGTTACAATAATTGATCTCCTGTTTTTATAGTAGACAGCTATTTATTATTATCATTTATGACAACTGATGAATGTATCACGAGAAGGCAATTTAGGATAAAACAATGTCATTCGTCCTTATTAAATCACAATGTCTTGCATTCCCATTTAGTTAAGAATATATCATTTTAGTCAAAAATCTATAAATAAAAAAAATATGTTTGCAGGTTACGTCAAAAAAATTAATATATATGTGCAAAATTTACTTCTTTTTTTTTTTTTGACAAGCTTGCAAATTTACTTAAACTGTGATTTGAATAAATTAACACATCAATTTATAAAGGGGTTCTATTTGCACCCCATATTTACTACTTGCACCCACTTAGTACTTGTACCAAAAAAAATTACTTCGGCACCCCATGATTTTTTATATAGGGAACGTCAGTCACACTGGTGTTCCTTGTGGAACACCAACGTAACTGGTGTTCCTAGTGGCATACCAACGTCAGTGACACTGATGTTGGTATGTCACAACGAACACCAGTGTGAGTGACGTTTTTTTCATCCGAAAAAATATTCATTAATGTGGTGCAAGTAGTAAATAGGGGGGTCCAAATAGAACCCCCTTTATAAATTCCTTGACGTACAACCTTTTTTTTTAGGAACCTTGACGTACAACCGTGAATAATTATTTTGTTCGATTTACCCCTTCTTCATACATGACAATAATTAAATTTTCCAAACAAGGGTAAATAAACGAACTTATTAGACCAACATCATATCATATATCAGGTCTTGCATGGGATAAGTAAAGAAGTTTCCCAACAAGCCTTTGGTATCTTTCTTATTAGCGGGTGGATCGGCAGCATCATGAGTGAGTTTTATGCCTGTTTCAGTAGGAGTGGGAGCCAAGCATACCATTTTCCTTTAGTAACTAAATGATATATTTTGTTTGAGATACCATTACTACAAAATATGACATAGGTCACACTTAAGATATGATAACAATCACAGTTTTAATAAAACTGAGACAAAGAAAATATATATATCACACTTACAACTTTCTATCACACTTATTGAAAAACCAAGATAAGTTATATCAATCAATCTCATTTTTAAAGTGTGACTTACTTGATATGATATTTTTGTCACAGTTATTGAAAAACCGAGATAAATTAGGTCAATCAATCTCATTTTTAAACTGTGACTGAATTAATATGATATTTTTGTCACAGTTATTAAAAAGCGAGATAAATTATATCAATCAATCTCACATCTAAACAGTGACGGAATTGATATGATATTTTTGTCACAGTTGATGAAAAAGCGAGATAAATTATACCAATCAATCACACTTTGAAACTGTGACTGAATTGATATTATATTTTTGTCACGGTTATTGAAAATGCAAGATAAATTATATCAATTAATCTCATTTTTAAACTCTGACTGAATTCATATGATATTTTTATCACAGTTATAGAAAAAATGAGACAAATTACATCCACTAATACAAAAAGAGACATAGATCACACTTTTAAAAGAACTGAGACAAGGAAAATATACATATCACACTTAAATTTTTTATCACCGTTATTGGATAAACCGAGATGTATTATACCAATAAAGCTCAGTTTTTAACTGTGATTAAAATGGCTAGATATTTTATATTTAGGTTTTGGTTATCAGGTGTGATTGATTTTATTTCCCTATTACAAAAAAGATAAATATCACACTTTAAAATGAAAAAGAACTCAGTTTTTAAAAAACCGAGAAAAAGAAAGTAAAATTAACACATCAACTTTTTATTATCACGGTTTTTAGGAAAATTGAGACAAAAACATCAATCAATTACAGTTTTTAACTGTGATTAAAATAATATGATATTTTATAATGAGATCTCAGTTTAGTGTGGTTGAAAACGGGAAGAAAGAAGGCATCGGCCCAACGGTAATTAGTGTGGTTCCTTAATCCGGAGTGTCCGGGTTTGAGTCCCACCGGGAACAAAAAATGTGTGTGCGTATATTTCGTTTTCGAAAAAAAAGAACGATCATACTTTTTTAGGTGTGATTGAAATTATAATAGATCTCGGATTTTAAATGTGATAACAACTAAAATAAATCACAGTTTTTAAATGTGTTGAAATTATAATAGATCCCGGTATTTAAGTGTGATAACAACTATAATTGATCACGTTTTTAAGTGTGATAACAATTATAATAGATCACGGTTTTCAAAGAATAATACAAGAGTTAAGTTACAATGGTACTGATCAAGGAGTATTTATAACTTCATACATTTCATGAATCGATTATAAATAACAAACGGTTATAAAAGAATCTAACTAAATAACCGTATTTTGTCTACAGTTGATTTGCTGACTAACTCAGCAGGCTGCTAAGTCTTCATGTGATCAACTGAGTCTTCAGAGTTCAACTGACTTGCTCTCAGCATTTTCTTCAGCATTTTTTTCAGCACATACATTGTAACAATCAGTATATTGAAATGTATTTTAAAATAGATGCATGACATTTCAAAGGCCTGGAAGATGGAAGAAGTGGTTGCCCTAGCTGAGATGTGATATAATACCAATTACCATTCAACCATCAACCTCACCCCATTTAAGCACTATATGGGTACCCTCCTCACTCACTCTCACTTGGCACTTTTGCTCAAAAATAGTTCATTGATGTTAAGGAATTCCTAAGGCAGAAATAAATTGTCCTAAAGGAGCTCAAGAATCAGCTGGAAAAGGCTAGGGTGAAGTTCTATGCTGATCAACATAGAAAAGAAAGGAGTTTAATATGGGGGAATATGTACTTTTGAAGCTTCAACCATATATGCAAAACTCGGAGGAATCTCAAGCTTTCAACCAAGTACTTGGCCCTTTTAAGATTGTGACAAGGATCAATGAAGTGGCCTACAAATCACGGTTGCCACAGGATGCTAAGACTCACCTTGTGTTCCATGTGTCCAAGCTCAAAATGTGCATTGGAACAAAGATTCAGCCATCAACAACAATACCAATCATTAATCAGGGTGGTCAGAGTGTGATAAAGAACGATCATCCTCAGAATACTTGCCCAATTCCAAGAGTTTCCCCTTCATTGTGGACAAGCAATGTCTTTAGGGAAGGGTGATGTTAAGAACTAGACAATTCTAATAGATTGATTAGGACCGTGTATTTCTAGGAGAGCTTACATATGTCGATCCAAAATGTATATAAGGAAAGTGCATGTTGTACGATTGCTCACATTTGGATATCAATAAAAAAAAAAACCCTTTCCTAGTCTTTTATCCTCTCCCCTTCCCTTTCTCCCTTTTCCACATAATTCTGTTTCAAAACCGGTTTCCTTGAGGACCTAGTTAAGCTCAAGGCATAATAGTTTCCCATGAAGTAAAACCTTTCATAATTAAGTAACATATCGATGTAACATTGAGAGGATGCTCGACTTATTCCAGCACATGTTCCGGAGCTAAGCACCAAGTATAAGCCTCTAATGGAAAGATAAATTTGAGTGAAGGACATGCATTTTACTATACTAAGATGAACAACATATGTATATATGACATTCATTCGATGATCCGATCTCAAAATCTCCTATCATTTGAAAAGCCAGGCATTCTTGGGTTTTAGCTCTTGTTTGATTTCAGAGTTGGATATTGCACACACACACACAAAAAGCCTGAAAAGCTTGGATAGAGTTCAAACAAGCACTGAACAGGGTGATCATGACTAAAATAGTTGTAGTTTTTAGGACATGTTAAATCATACAATTAGATATTCCTCCAGAAATAAACATGATGTTGAGGCCCTTCTTAAAAGGTTTCAGTGTCCCCCCTACCAAGGGGGTTAAAACAGAAGTAAACAAGGATGGAAATTCAAAAGCCTGTCAAATCTCTTAATAGGCATCTCCATGACCTTTTATTAAACAGGCATTTCATCATTTGTATAGTAATCCCATTTTGCTGAGACCGCCGTACGAGATCAAGACTTCTTCAATTTCCACCCCACCAAAAGGCATTTCTTCTTCAAACAGCTTTCAATTTGAGCGGGAACCTAAGAAAACCCATTTATAATGGATGAGTCCATATGGTAATGAGAGTTTAATGGACCCGACAAATGAGACGATGTCATGTGTGCAAAAAAACTCTAAAAAGTATATGTGGTGTCATTTTTTACACACAATGAGACATCTCACAGATCGGGTGCAACAAGAGTACTTACTATGGACTCCGATTTATAATTTGTTCTCAGGAACCATGTCCAGAGCTTTCATCAAAAAAGCATACGTAAAGGCATCTTCCTGGAGCTTTTCGAACCTGTGTGGAATCAGACATTTGTAACATAAATTCATTTGAAGGGTTGGGGAGTCTCTCAGAATACATCGAGGCATAATCCGATTTTACAAGAGAAAAATGATGCACACGTAAAATAAGAAGCAAAGAGAAATACCTCCCTGACTTTGAGAAGTGCCCAGCACCAAGTTCACATTTGAACAATAGCAAATTATTGTCAGTTTTCAGATCTCTCAACTTGGCAACAAATTTTGCAGGCTCTGAATACAGAACGCGCGGGTCTGTGACAAGGTATATACGCCATGTCATGTCAGCAATAACAGGTATATTTTTCTTTGAATTCAGAACACAGATCATCAAAAAAAATTCATTAAAAGTTACAGGTAAAGTCAAAAAACAAAGTCCATTATCAGTTGAATCCTAAGCAGTCGTAAATATCTGAATTACATGCATGTTAAAACCTTTATGATATATTAACAGATGTCCTTAAATAGTTGAAACTCCATCAAAAAGCTTGACTTTATTATCTAGGCAGCAGAGCAAATTAAGTGATTTCCCCATTTTACTTAAGGCAAGAAATTCAACAACCATTTAAACGAAAACGCTATTGCCGCAACAGTTGCGGCAACACAATTGCCACTGCACACTTTTACACCATTGATCATGATGTAGGATATAATCAATAAAGTGCGTTGGGTCAATCATTGTGGCACAGCCATTATGGCACTAACCCTACCCTTTCTAAAATGATGGAAGTAATGTCATCCAAAAACGTTGTTGAGCGATTTTTTTTTTCAAAATGCATGTGTGCATCAAGATAAAAGGAAGTGCACTTCAGGAGAAAGTAACTAAGAGCCCCTGCATAATACAAGTGCAGGTGACCAATATTTTACCACCCACAAGGTCCTTGAGAGTTGAGATTCAAATTTTGTCAAAAGTGAGATTACACCTCAAAGAAATGTAGTCAGAAGCTTTACATTTCTGAAGTACGAATTATTCAGATGATTTCATGAATCGCTAAAAATAAAAAATAAGCTATATCTCAATCAAATGAATGTTACAATGAAATGACCAAAATGATAGTATCGGGTGGTAGTAATACCGGGTGTTTATGTGAAGTATATATTGATTTGTTAACAGACTTTTTCAGATTCCAAATAACAAAAGTAGGTAAAAGCTCCTGGAATACCTACCATTCAAACCAGCAGTAACCAGAATGGCAGGATAGTTTTGTGCCTCAACCTGTAAGAAAAAAATGACCAAAAATAAAAATAAAGGTTAAAATTGCAAGCATTAACTACGAATAGAAGTAGACTAAGGCTAAAACAGACACAATAACTACTTCCCAAGCAATTAGGAGAGAGACTTCGTAAACAGGATGCTTAGGCAGAAGCCATTTTAACTAACATTGTCAACAGGAGAGTACGACTTCATGTAGAAATAAAATTGCTCTTGCCGAGGATCACCCCATTCCTGCAGCAAAAAGAAGATATAAGATTAACCGATTATATTTTCTGTCCAGATTCTACATAGAATCAGACCCAGCTTCAGCAAAGCAACAAGAGATCTCCTTCTCTGCTTGTTCAAAGAAGAATGGAATCAAGACGGACTTTGCAGGCATCCACTAAACCGTTAACCTTTAGCAGTTTAACATCTTAAGTGAGCAGTGAGAAGACGACTACGAGTCTTCCTCAAAATACAAACCCCACAATTGCAGCAGTCTTTGTTTGTTCATATTATGGATAAGTAAAGAATACAGTAGTATTACATACAACAAAATTGTTTGATGTAAACAAACCAGAAACTAAATTGTTTGATGTAAAAAACACTAGAGAATTGCATATTCTAACACAAAATTTGCTTCAGCTAGGTTATAAGGAATGCAACATATAAACCAATCCATAAGTTCCTATCTGTTTTTAATGAACTTTGAAGAGACATATTTACATAAAAAAAAGAAAAAGGTTGAAATGACAAACAAGCCAATCATCTCTCGATTCTAAACTGCAGGACTGGTTACTTTATTCTTTCTTTTGTATTTTAATCTTCTTTCCTAGAGTGGCACAGTAGTTTAAAGCATGCAATACAAGCATGTCTTCATCGTCTATGTTGAAGTATTAGTGATGGTAGTATTTGGAATATCAAATAGTTATTAAATTAGAATAATTGTAGATAATTTATCTGTATACCACAGGCTGAATTTGTTGTTCTGTAGCCGTTATAGGTACCCCATTTAATTGCTTGGTTATATGATGTCCGGCTTAAATTGATTTTTGTCTCGTGCTTGTCGTTTGACTCTTTTGTCTACAAGAAATTGAACTTCAGTGATCATTTAGTTAAGGACGATAATATCCATACAATTTAATGCAGAGCATTACAATAAATTTATTGAGATAACTCTTTTGAATATGAACAAGATAATTCACACACCCAAGCCAACATAGCATTGATCCAGCGGTAAGTGCTGCAGTCATTAACCTGAAGGTTCCGGGTTTGAGCCTCAGTGCACACCCAGTGTGCGTGTGTGTATTTCTTTCGTATCCGTCAAAAAAACATTTACAAACCCACAGTAAGTATTAAACTTGATTTATCCGTAATATTTATTTTTTTTGGCTTTTTCTGTTTTTTGTTTTTGTTTTTGCATATAATGATTTTTATGTATGTTGCACATGTTTGTGTTTCTTTAATACCTTTCATCAATCGAGGCTTATGTTATTAGAGATATACTTGAAAAGCATCTTCGGTGGCTCATAGCATTTGGTTCATAACTGAATCTTATTTCTTGTGTGATAGGCTGGCTCCGCCTTCCGGCCCGTGAACCCGCATACCGACCCGCGTGGACCACTACCGGGGGACGGTCGAACGGGGGCCGGAGTGAGAGTGCGCGATTGGGCCCCATTTAGTTGCTTCGATTTCTCTAGGTTAGTTAGAGGCTTCCGCCCTTGTTTAATTGCAGCCACCTACATTTATTAGTCTAGATGTTTAGACCTCCTTTGTATCTTTAAAAAGGGTTGTTTTCTGCCTTGTTCGAATAAGAAGAATATACTTCTTTTCTATCTCTTTGTCTTCAGTTTATATAACCCATATATATATATATATTCCTGGACAATTTTCGATGGCTCTTTAACTAGCAAAAATTGATTATCTTTTTTTGTTTCCTCCTCAGATTGTCTTAGTTAGAATCAACTGTGGCTATGGAAAACCTATCTCTGACCTCCATCCTGCTTATGTGCGTCTATTTTCTCGTTCAGCATCCCAAAACATGGTGACAAGGTCTCCTTCAGGGCTATGTATGAACAGGGGAGTTTTCTTCCAAAAATTTATTTCTGGGCTAGGAAAGACTTCTTGGCCAATAATCCGAAGTTATACAGTCTCAAACTAACAAATGTTAATGCTGCGAAACAACAGGCACAAGAAACATTTTGATGCTACATCTAAAGGCAAAAAATGGATCTATGATATGATGATAATTCATGAATCTCAACAAAGGCTTGAAATTCGGCATTTTCAAACCGACAAAAAATGAAGTAAATTAGGGATCTTATTTATATGAAGACGCATATAAGCCTAAAGGATCTGATGTTGAGAGTCATTTCTACACAGCTGAATCTAATGTTGCACTCTTAAATCAATGATGCGTGGAACTTTTGAAACAGGTGTGAGCTTTCAAGTACTTTATCAGATTAACAACTTCAACCTTTCTAAAACAGCTTGGTTAACAAAAATAATTTTAAATCAGATAGCTAACCTCCCACTCTGAAGTAGTAAGAGGAATACTAGGATCAAGCATGGTAGTCACCACGTCTACAAAAGGTACCCCAGCAACAGCAGCCCTGAATAGATCGGGTCGCATGTTTAGCACAGCACCAATTAGCAAGCCCCCTGCACTCCTGCCATTAATGCAAAGCCTTTCCTTGGTACAATACTTCCTGTCTATCAAATACTCTGCACATGCTATAAAATCCGTGAAAGTATTTTTCTTCTTCAACAGCTTCCCGTTTTCATACCAAAGCCTGCCCATTTCTCCACCTCCCCGGACGTGAGCAATGGCATAAATAAAACCTCTATCTAGCAAAGATAATCTTGACGCCTTAAAATTTGGGTCGATACATACCTATTAAAAATATTAAATTTTCTATATCAGGTATAATAAGAAAAAAAAAAAGGGCATGAAACGCAAAGAAACACAAGATAGTAAGAGAGAGAAGAGAAAAGGATTCAGATGAGAGACAACAGTCAAACCCAATTTCCAAAAAATTGTGTATCCCATAATATGTATAAATCAAAGGGGTTAGGGGAGAGTATTAATGTACCCTACCTAGTCCATAATTTTTTTTTTGTTTCTAAAATGAATGGAAATTAACTAATTCCAATACGTACAAAAAAAAAACAAAAACAAAGCCGGCTCCAGGCATGCCCACATTCTTAGTAAGAAAATAGATGAATTAATTGTTTCAAAGCACAAACCTGTACTAAATGATTTACACAAAATGAAACAGCTACTTGAAACAATGAAGGCAATGAAGGCAATGAAGGCAATGAAGACAATGAAAGGCTGGTAAACACACAAAAGTTAAGGTTCCATTGGTACTTCGAATTTTTAATGACCCAGCCTCAAGCATTCCTTTTTGGATCCATTCCTAAGATATCAAGAAAATTACAGACTCCTCACTACCAAAATGATGAATTATAAAGCACGTTTCCTCCATCACGTATAATCCTTAAGTAAAAAAGTAAACAAAAAGCACTTGACTGTGAAGAATTTTGAATCAATGGTGATATTGAGGACATTACCTCATAAGATCCATAACCATATAGAAGTAAGGGGTCTGACCCATCAAACTTCACAGCTTTTTTGCTATAAACAATTGATATGGGTATTTGAGTGCCATCTGAAGCAGTAGCCCATTGCCTTTCAGTTGCATAATTTGCAGAGTCAAACCCACCCAGAACCTGTTTCAGAAAGTGAAGAGAGTTTTATGCACTAAATAGAAACCTTAAAATGGTAAGATCCAAAAACATCAGCTTAAAGCTTGAAAGATGTTTGAACAAGTAAATAGCAATGAACTAAAGATCGGACTTAAGAGGGACTGCCTTCAACATTTAAAACTCCCAACAAAGAATCTCACAACAAACTTCTATACAATAATTTTGGTAGATTGCTAAGCCATAAATCTTTTAGCAAGAGAGGCCTTTCGGTAGTAGATCCCGAGAATCTGCCTAACATTACACCATATTAACACTTTCACTTCAGAAGATAACTACCCCACATCAAAACAATATATACGTGAAACTCAGAATCAAAATTCGAATACAGTTCATAAATTGTAATTGCAGCACCTGCACTGGACAATTATTCTCTTCAGAAAGAATACCTTACAAAAGCAGATGCCAGTAAAAACAAGAGAAAAGTCTGCAAAGCAATACTTGTAATTTGTAAATCTGTAAAAGATGACATCACCAAAAGGAGTTGACATTAAGGAGTTGACATTTAGTGGCCCTTATATCTTTCAATGGATCCATCATATCTATATTCGATGGTAAAGACCCAACTACACCCCACTGTTTTGCCATCTTTTGGAAGGGCCACTAAATCCCCCGTCTTATTCTTTTCAAGAGCATTCATTTCTTCCTTCATAGCTTGGGTCCAATTTTCATCATCTAGAGCCTCAAATAATTTCTTTGGAACAGAGCGATTCAGAAGGTTTTTCATAAATTTCCTTTGGTTAGTAGAGATCATGTCATAAGATAGGAAATTTTTTTCATAGGGTGCAAAGTACAAGCCCTAGTTGGCTTTCTCAAGGCAATAGGTAGCTCCATTTTAAGAGAACCATTATTACTTTCTTGTTCAGAAATAGAGAAGACAGAATCCTCTTCATCTGTGAAAGATGAACTTTCAGAGGTTGCAGAATCTCCTTCCTTACTAGGAATAGAAACCTCATGCTCATTTTTATCAGAAACATCTTCTTCAATAGGAACCTCATCCTGCAATATAATCCAATTTTTTCTGGTATAAATAGGAGTCTTTTCTTTAGCATTATTCTACAGGGGAACTTCTTGATTATTCTCATTATTAGGACTTTGTTCTTTCTTATCAGTATTAGATGAGTCAGAATCAATGTCAAGGAGGTACATATCCCTTTCAGAATCAGATTCAAAGTTCTCCCCCTGAATGAGGGGATTCCCTGAGAAGTAAGAATGCATCTCATAAAGGATATAATGGTACTTTTTGTTGGAGGATGGTAGCATTTATATCCCTTTTCGTGTATTGGGGAACCAAATAAAGACACATCTTACAGATCTAGGGTCTAATTTTCCCATGTTGGTATATATGAAAAAAAAACCTCACATCCAAAAAACTTAGGATGAAGTCCTTCAGATTTCAGAAAGTCAGGAAACAACTCAGTAAGAGCATCAATAGGACTCCTTTTTTCAAGAACTTCGGTAGGCATTCTATTGATAAGATGAGCAGCTGTTAGGACTGCCTCTCCCCAATAGTTTTTTGGAACATTCATCTGGAAGAGGAGCCCTAGCAGAGTCCAAAAGATGCCTATTTTTCCTCTCAGATACCCCATTCTATTGGGGTGTATGAACACAGGAGGATTCATAAATAATTCCTCTTTCTTCCAAAAAATGATTAAGGACTTTACTGAAGTAGTCCCTAGCATTACTTGTTCTGAACCTCTTGATTTTAACAACAAATTGGGTCAGAACCATGTTGTAAAAAATGGGATAAATCGGTGCAAGGTCAGATTTTTGCTTCATTAAGTAAATCCATGTAGTTCTGGTGCAATCATCAATAAAGGTAACAAACCAGTGAGCACCGTCGATGTTAGGGATAGTGGAGGGACCCCAAATATCATTATGTATAAGATTAAAAGGACTGGAAGATAAATTAGATTGAACAGAATAAGACACTCTTTTATGTTTAGCAAATTCACATTCATTACATTTGAAACCTTCAGAATTTAATCCTTTACATAAAGTAGGAAACAAATGCTTCAGAATCCGAAAAGAGGGATGACCAAGTCTCCTATGGTACAACATAATCTTATCATTATCAGCCATAGACAAAAAAGAGACTTTCGACAATTAATCTTGTCACTATCTTGAATCTTCAAAACATAGAGTCCTTCCTTAGCCTAGCAAAGCCAATCTTCTTCATTGTTTCTAGATCCTGAATCACACAGAAATTAGTAGAGAAAAGAGCAGAGCATTTGCAATCTCTAGTTAATTTTCTAATAGACATAAGAATAGTAGAAAGATTAGGCACGTGAAGGACTTCTTTCGAGTTAAGCAATTACTCAAAACAACATTCCCAATGCATGTCACTCTAATTGAGGAGCCATTAGCCACAGTAATGCTCCTCTCAGTGAGGCAAGGCACATACGCAGAAAAGCATTTAATATCAAGGGACATATGATCAATAGCCTCAAAATCCACAACCCACTCTCTAGTAACATTCTGATTTAAGAGATTTAAGGAAGCCATACCTGAAAACACCATAGATGAAGAGGGGTTTTCCAAGGTATCTAAGAACTTCCTTAACTTCTCTATTTTAGATTGTCCAAGAGTAGGATTCTACCATTCTGGTTCATGGAGATTTGATCCATCCACTGAGCATTACTCTCGGTTTTCTAGGGTTTGCTGAGTGAGCCAGGGATTATTTATTCTAACCTGGCCTCCCATGCAATTTCCAACAAAAATCCTTTGAATGCCTGCTCTTCTTCTTGCCTCTGTCACCAGACTTTAGACCATCTTTGTGTGTGGAAAATTTCCTTTCTGGATACCTCTTAGACTCATTAGCCTTGGGATATCCTTAATTTTTCTATCCAACTATCAGAGCAGAGCCATCAATAAGACTGGTATCAAACATGACACTCCTCCTACCTTCCTCAACTCTAACAATGGATATGGTTTCATTCAAGGTAAGGAGATCTTCTTTCCCAAGAATTTGGACTCTGACAGGGTCAAAATCCTGGTTTAACCAGTGAGAAATGCAAAAATCCTTCCTTTTTCTATCATTCTCCTTAGGATGGCAGCATCATCACTATCTTTCATTTGAATGCATTGATAATGATCAAGTTCTTGCCACATCCCTTGGAGAAGACTGGAATACTCGGTAATAGATTTATTACCTTGTTTGGTGTTTTCAATTTTTGCTCTTATCTCATAGATTTGAGCATCATCATTCACCTTAGAGTAGGTTTGCTTGATGGTGTCCCAGATTTCTTTAGCAAACTCTAGAAACATGCAAGTATCACTGATTTCTGGAGTCATAGAGCACCACAGCCAAGACCCATAGAGTCGTTTTCATCCCAGATGGAGTACTTGGGATCAACTTTAGAAGGGCCAGTCCCCATTAGATGGCTACTTTTGACTCTACCCTTCAAGAAGGTTCTAACAAATTGGGACCATTTGAGGTAGTTCTTTCCATTGAGCTTATAAGCAGCTTTTTTTTAAACTGTAAGTTTCATTGATGGAAACAAGAGAATTTACACATTTTGATGCCAACCATGGCCACCTCACACCAAAACGTCATCAATGTGCCACCCCAACTCCTCAAAACCCTAGTCCGCAAAACCCAATGTGGGGAAAAACGGATGCTAGGGAAAGAGTATTTGCATGCAAAACAAATTGGCAGAAACACCCAAACCACCAAAATATATCAATACGAAAAAAAAAAAAAAACCAAACAAACAAATATATCAATGCAAAATATAAGCAGCTTGAATATTTTGTAACTCCCCAGATATAATAGGAGTTCCAGAGCTATTCACTTCAGCTGAGCTTATGGTGGATGAATCGGCATCCACCAAATTTGAATCGGCCATAAAAGTAGAAGAACAATTTTGATTTTTTTTGAAAAAAACGCAAGAGAAAGAGAACCTAAGGCTCTGATACCATGTAAGAACTCAAAGAAATGAGAAAGTATTCTTTATATTTAATAGGAAAGCTCATTACAACCTAATGACCAAAACAAAGGAGATCCAGAAAAGAAATGCAGGAAACATTGTTCCAACGGCTAGTTGGACAAAGTTTCATGTTCTGGGAATAGCCAAAAGAAGAGAAAACTTAAAGATTAACTAAGAAGACCATAATCTAACACATACCAACCCTAATAATCGCATGTATAATAAATTTGGAAGAGATGACGAGCAACATTCACCCTCCGCTGGAAGCACCCTTCACCGATTTGCACAACTACTAGTTCTTATGATTAAGATTAGTCAGGAAAAATGGCAAAAAAAAAACTAGTTAAGCATCAAAATGGGCAAGTTACATAGAGCATCTGGAATGAAAGTTTGCTTTGTATATCTACTCAACTGCTGCAACTAAGTGCAACCAAATAATAATAAAAATCACCCTAGCGGCTGTCAATATTAGCATCTTATGGTCTGATTTGAAGCCTAAAATGTAGAAGGGAAAAAAGTCAGTGCAATCTCAAAAAAAAAAGGTGAGCTGACAAAAAAACCACAAGTTTTAGAAGCTAGACTAGCATACTGGTTCGATCTTCTTGAGAACTGAGACTCCTGTGTTCATGTCAAAGTCATATACTGAAAGTGGGGTCCTCATTGAACTGTAGGTATATCTTAAAATGTTGGAAGTGAATTCTGATTCTGATGGTTCCAAAAAGTATACAGGATCAACAAAATCAACAGCCCGACCATTTTCAAGTTTTCCAAGAGGCTCTCCAACATCAGGAAGGCGATATACAGTAACTTTTGGAAGACCCTGCTCACGTTCATAGATAGCAAGATGATTGCTGAAGAGGTGAATATCCTGGATCTTTACACTGTTTAATCAAGAAACAGTCAAAGTCAAGAAAAGCATTCATATAAAGAAAGCCAACAAGAGGAACAATATAAACATTAATACCTTTGTCCATCAATTATTATCGTTTCAACGATAGTTTTCTTTTGTCTCATATTATTTGTTGCTTTAGAATACCAAGAACTATCATTTTTCCAGACTTTATTATTTTAAAATCTATGACATTTACAGCTAACTCCATTTAATGTCTTCAACAATGCAGGTTTCCTCTGATTAAAATACAGCAACTTCCTCTTTTTGTACAAAATGTACCTAAATGTGACACAGGACACTTAAGGCCAAACCTAAAATATCACCACGAATTACATCCGCATTTTCTTTTTTTGTAGTATTGCTTCTAAATGTACATACATTTAGCGAGCCATTTGAGAAGGCTTAAAAACTCAGTGAAACTTTAAGAGAAATCAGTGTGTAATATTAAGCAATAGCTTACAAACTGGCTTACACAGTAACTGAAGAAAATATTTTGTGATTTCATTTCAGTAAAACAAAATCCTATAACCTCCCTAGTGAAAGAAATTAAATTCAATGTCAATTATATTTATATTAAACTACTCAAAATCCCTTATTCTGCAAAGAAAGATGAAGAGTTATACGATATTTGATAACCAATCCAAAAAATATAGAACAATAATATTCACACCAAATGTCACAGAAGCATAACCACCTTGGCCTGTGCGGAAGAAGAACCGTAATTGCAGATGAATTATCAATTGGGCATGCAACTAATTCCGAGTTGTAACAGTCATCACTCCTCCGTTTAATAAAGAAATGACTCCCGCGATGACTGGCTGTTGTATCAATACCATCCACACGCGGTGTTAAAGTAATGAGCCCATTTTGAGGATTTGAAACGTCAAGATAAAAGATAAATCTTGTAACTTTACTCTCAGATCCAACAAATAAAAATTTCTTGCTCTCAGACGCTTCAAGATCAAGAGAAAACATATCATCCTTTTCATGATATAGACAATGATCACTTGATTGTTCAGTTCCTAACGTATGCAGCCAAACCTGACATATTAGTATACGATAATCAGTTTGAATACTACATAAGTCAAAAAAAAGAAGCTTTATATGTGTGTATGTATATGTATAATGTATGTGTGTATATAAAATATACATTTGAAATACACTTGTACAGGTAAAGAAAGACAACTATTATCGTTATACTACTGCAACTAAAAAGAAAATATAACCTATCGACATTCAAACAAGATAAATCCATATCTCATGGAAAATCCATGCAGATTAGCCAACATCTATCATGGGCCATGGGTAGGAGTACTCTACCATACAAGTAAAATAAACAAGCAGACAGCAAATCCAAGGTTCTTAGGCAGAATGAAATGGAGACAACGAAACATCTAGTATCATTTTCCCTAAGGCTATAATGATGTGCCATCCATGTACACCACAGTATACTTTCCCTATTCAATTCTTATGCGTTTAAAGCATGTTATGGAGTTATACTTTTACCTTATCCGGCCTCAGGGTCTCATCCATTGTGATGTAAACTAGAGATTCATCACCTGCCCATTCAATAGAGTTTGTAATACCACACAAAGGCTTTCCCACTGGTTCACCAGACTCGGCATCCATGACATGAACAGCATAAATCTCATCTCCTTTCGTATCTTCTGCATACGCTACCAACTTATGATTTGGGCTGACCTAGAAAGAAGAAAAACGAGCAACAAAAGGAACACCGTATGAGTAAATAATATAGTGACATAACAAAGGATGAACATTTGAAATACAGAAGATTTATAGCATGCTACTTTGAAAGCACCGATACTGTAAAATGTATGATGTTGAGCTTTGGCATTCTCATCTAGGATAACATGTTCCGGAGGAGCATCTGCTCCAGTTGGCATAGTATCATAGACAGATATAGTTGCTTCATGATTAGGTGCAGGGCGACGACAGTGCTGGACATATTCTTTTCCTTCACATGTCCTTTTATAGTAATAGTAAGGCCCTCTTCGGATCGGTGCAGAAATGTCATCTTCCTTGATTCGTCCTCTTATCTCAGCAAAGATCTGATCTTCTAATTGTTTAGCATCTGAAGGAAGAAAACAGTCATCACCGAGGATGATGGTGATTGATTGATGCCAATGTGCACTAAAAATGAACAATAGGAAGTAAATTCCAAGATATGTGTGGTGGTGAGATAGGTGATAGTAGTGGGTGGGTAGTGAAAATAGAAACAGGAAGTCTCTTGGACAAGGAAAATAAAGCAAGGACTAAACATGGGACATAAGGAGACATGTGCATGAAGAAACACGAGTAGGGTGTATATTTAGGGAAAAAAGAGGGGAACGAGCCAAATTCAAAAGCATTGAAAGTACACTTCAGGCCACCCTTATTGAATAGCCATCTTTTCACAGATGTATGTAGGTTCTTAATTGCTTTCATTACTTTATCTTACATAGAGACTTCTTTATTCATATCAGCCAACTATTGCTAATTATACGTCAATAAATACACTGTCATGCTAACATCAGGATCAATGCAGAGCTAAACTTTCACTAAGAGTGGATCACACAATAAGTTTGAGTTAACAAAACCATGTTCCCTTTTGCCCAAAAATATGCTACCTATGTAACCAATCGCAATCACAATCGCCATTACTAACTACAGACATAAAAGCCAGAAAACTTTCATTTCAGAACTGTTTCAACTATCTAATAATACAGCAACTGCTGCCATGACCTATCAGAATCTAAATATGTCGAAAATTGCACTTTCTCATTCAGTCATTCCAACGTCTTACACCCAAACGGAAAATCCACTTTTCAAGTGACAAATAAGCATACAAACTGACATCTTTAGGGAAAACATATCCCTCCACCAGTATACTCTTCTATTCATGAAAAACAAGTATGATTCTGGCATCCCTTGTGGTAACCATTAGGACTCACTTGTACACATGTAAATGCAGAGCATGCCACTAAATAAAGTTACAATTCACAGGAAAAATATAAAAGGGGAAAAGAAACCAACCACACCCAGAGAAAGGCAAAATGGAACGGACCAGACATGACATAATCCGTGTAAGCATTCTCCTGTTGGAGATACGAGAGGACTTCTGGATTGGTGCGCGAGTCATCGCGGAGCCAGTAGTAATTATCGATTCGGACGTCTCCGAACAACTCCATTTCATGCCTGACTTTCTTCGCCACCGGCACCGGCGGCGCTGAGATGTTACTATTCGCTGCAGACGAAACCGTCATTGCTGGTATTAATGATGACGTCGACGGCGGGAGGATTGAGAGTAACGGGCGGAAACGCAACTTGTTATGGGTGAAATATGAAGCTGAGGCGTTCAGTAGTAGAGGAGGACTTGATGAAGGCAACGACAACAACAGAGCACCTCGACGGACTGAACAGAGCATTGAGTCTTTTTTCCAAAAATGACACGTGTCTATATCTACCTATAACCTATCTATTATTATATGGGGAAACTTGATGATCTATGCTTGAAAAGTTGTTAATTTGCAAAATATCCGTCGCATAAAGTTATTGAAAAAATGTCCTTACGTCAGTTATGCGACAATCATGCGTCCGTTTTTTTTTTTTTTCCCTTGAAAAACATTCTCCACGCGTGCACAAATTCGTCGGAAAATTCAAGGCAGAGGAGGAATTCGCCAGTCCTTGCTTGAAATCATTCTTCTGAAGTCATTGAGTCAACATCACGACCTTGATCGACCGGATTCTTTTCATTTCTCTTACTGATCAAGGAGACAAACCAAAAACACAAGTTCATTTCTCTCTAGACGACGGAGGAGGCGAAGGTGAAGTCACCGGGAACAATGGCAACAATTGAGGTTCGAGCCTCGAGGTGTAGAAGTCCTGGGGATGGATGCAAATAGAATTTCTTTTCAAAGCAATGGCTTTTTCCTCTTCGATGAACTCGATGACGATCCAATTGAGCTTGGAGACTTGTTAAACGGATCTGCGTTCAATGGTGTAACAGGGCTAAGAACAAGCGCCGGAAAATCAAGAATACTCGGTGACAAGATCTCCGTTTCCCTTGGCGAAAAGCTTGAATTTTGAGCAAATCTACCACTTGGGTGTGGAATTAAAGGGCTAATCATGAGCCCGTTCTTGAGACTGTTTCTTCTTTCATAAAGCTTAAATCCATGCTTCTTCTCGCCCTGTTTTGATTGGAGGTTTTGTAGGGTGTGGTGGTTGTACTTGTTGATCGAATTAAGGGATGTTTTGTAAGCTTGTTTAGCGAGTTTCGGGTGATCCAACAAGATCCGAACCACTTGTTTGAAGTTGTTGAGGTCTGCCTGAACAAATGTTGTTGGATAAGGATTGGATTCTGATGGTCTGGAAATTGTTTTAGGGGTCAATGGGGGAGTGGATATTTGGAGGGATCCATTGCTGCTTCTTGAGCTTCTTCCATTATTTGGAGAATGCGTCCGAAATCTTTTTCAAGAAAAAAACAAACAAAACGGACGCATCATTGACGCATAACTGACGTAAGGACATTTTTCCAATAACTTTATGCGACGGATATTTTGCAAATTAACAACTTTTCAAGCACAGATCATCAAGTTTCCCTATTATATGCCATATGCCACATGCCATATGCCAAAATAAATATATATATATATTATATATATATATATATATATATAAAAGAAGGGGTTTATATTTGCACCACACACAATTCACTACGACACCTAAAATTTAAATCTACCTTTCTAGTTTCCACCACAATAAAATTCTTATATTTTTCATTTTTTAATTACATCTCGATTTCCAACTTTACATCACACATATACTATTTATACATGATTTTTTATATTACAAATTAATCTCTTAATTTAATACACTTACATCCCACACCCTACATACACTCCCAATAATTTCGAAGGTGGAGATGGAAGGACCAAAAGGTATGTTGAAGGTGTCATCGGAATCAATGGAGATGTTGGTTGAAGATGGCCCGGTTCGGCCGGAATCGGACATAGAAGAAGTCTGGCCGGATTCCGCCATTGGAGCAGCAGCAGAGGGTAGTTTGGGAAGGGGGAGGGGCTGGGTTTCCAGTGTCGGCTGAAGAGTATGCTGAGAGAAATTACGCCGGCAATGAATCTGAATACAACACCGTCATTACCTCTTTAACCTCTCGGCGAATGTGTCCCAGCTTTCTTATACTTTTTTTTGGGTTCAGATTGGGGCTGGGTTTCCGGTGATGGGTGCTCGAAAAGGACGGGCTGAAAAACCATCGGTGGTCATGGCTTTAGAGGTGGAAGGGCGGTGAGGAGGGGGTTTCTTTTTAGGTGGGATGTAAAAGTTTTGGATTTAATGGTTGAAGGGAAGGATGAGAAGATGAGAAGATGAGAAGAGAAGTAGAATGGTGGTGGTTAGAGGTCCGGTATGAGATTGACGGCGGCAAACGGAGGTCGCCGGAAAAAAAAAAAAGAAAAAAAAAAAAAGAGGGAGGTTGTACCTAAAACAGGGAAGAGGGAGGGTCTTGTTGATTATTTTAAATTTTGATAGTTTGTGGGGGAAATATAAAAATTTGGTTGTGGTAAAAAAGATTTGGTAAAAGTATATATTTTTTTCACTTTGAATTGAAAATGGGATGTACAAATAGATTTCGTAATCCTAAAATATTAGGTGTAGTGTAAAATGTATATATATCATATTTTTTATTTTAATAAGATACAGAGTAAATTGAATGTGGTGCTGATAAAGGTTTCTATAAGGCCAACTCCAACCCATAGGTATCAAATTTTAAAATTTGATACCTATGAACAGTGTAAAGATAGGTATCAAATTTTCATCTCCAATCCAAAGTATCAAAATTTGAGTTTGATACCTACAAACAATATCTCCAACCCAAAATATCAAAATTTAGTAGTATCATTTTTTTTAATCCATTTTGATTAAATTTATGAATGTTTCAATAATATAAAAAATATTGTCTTAACTCAAAAAAAATAAAAAATAATGTCGTACTAATTAACCTATTTTTTACTTAACCATAATTTTTTTAAATAACCTAACAATAATTTTGAAAAACTATATACGAGAAGTAAAATAATATCCAAATTTGCGAAAATAAATTCTTGACTAGTCAATTCGCCATAAGCGTGTCATGATTGGTTGGATAAATTAAAGATAAAATATTTTATTGGTAAAGGAGGAAAAAGTAATAAATAATGCATTAAAAATGTACAATGACAAGTAAATAAAAAAGGAGTAAATTATAAAATGTGACAGATAAAGAAAACCTCATAAGCCACGTCGTCTCGATAGTTATGTAAATTGAGGAGGCCTCCAATGCTGCCACCTGTGCTAGCTCCTTTATATATTTTCTTTTCGTTTTTCTTTTTTTTCAAATAACATTTTTTGAGAATGAACTGTGGTGCAATAATGGATGCCAGCTCTTTGGCTTTGCCCAATGAAAAATAATAGAAAGACTATCGAGAGCTTCTTTCAATAACATTATCTCCCCTCTATGGGTTTTTTCCTTATGAAATGCAAGACATGTTCAATGGAGAAAGATCAAATTTCGTAAGGACCATCATTCTTTATAAAGGTTCAGGAAAAGTATCGAAAGGTTTTGTCTGAGTAATGCTGACAGAGTTCTTTTTTATTATTTAAAATTTGCAGGTCTTCAGATTCAGATCCATGTGAGTTTCTTTATGATCATTCTTTTTATTGACAGCTTTAGAAACTATTTTCATTGCTACTACTGAATATTTATTGGTAATAGAGAAGCTAAGATTTGTTTTCATTTATAGATCTGAATCGAAAGTTGAGTGTTGTTTGCTTTACTCTCAAATGGATTGATTTATTCTTCAGGTAAAATGTTAACTTTCTTAATTTTTTAGATTTGTATTTCTTAACTTCGTTGACAACTTCTTTTCTCATTTTTCTTTTTCCTATATCATAGTAGCATATATTTAAACTTTCTCCATGGTCATAAGTAATATTAAAGTTTAAAAGCTTTGGTCGTCTGAATTTCCTTGCATATTGGCGAATTAAAGTGCATATATCATGTATATATGCAGGGCACTTGTGATCATGAGATTGTTTTTTTCCCTTGATAATTTTTCTTGATATTTTCTACTTATCAAATATGCCACTTCCCAGCTAGCAGCTCATACTTTTTCTTTCCGGCACATGTTTTAAGATACTTTATTTTCCTTTGTCTATCGTTTGAACATTCTATCACAGTTTGCCTTTTGTTAAGACATGTGTTTTTGTTAAGTGGTCTCCGTTTGTAAGAACATGGGGGTGGATCAAGTGTTATTCCTTTCCATAGTTTTGTTTTTGAGTGTACATTTTTGATCTATCTCCTTTCATGGTACTTTAGTACTGTTGCGCTTTCTTCCATAAATTCACTTCCGCCAGCATGTTTTGAGGCATTTGTGAATTCTTGGAGAAGACAATTCTGGTAAAATAAATAGAAATAATGAAAGTAAAAGGGGGAAGGAAAGTCACAGACAAGAAAGGCAATAAAGGAGGCAGAATAGTGACGTGTGAAGGAACTTGGTAGTGTTGATGCTGTGAAGGAGGCTGAGAAATATCAACTAAAGGGCAACACGTATGGTTCAAGATGCTAAAAATAATATTGTTGAAGATCAATCTTTCTTTGTAAGAAAAAAGGTTCAATCTTTCTGTAAGCGTGAAGAAGTAATGTCCTAGAGGACAAAGACAAGTATGCCTGTTCATTACTGTGTGTAATCATCTGAAAGAATCTGCTCTATTCTTTTACTTTTCCTCTAATGCATGTTTTGCTTAAAGATTTCTTTTGTTAAACATTGTTAGCTGATTTCTTAAATACCGATTGGTTGCAACATGAACGTATTGAAGGTCGTCCACGGTCTTTGGAAATTCTGAGATACTGGTGAGTTCTTTCAAAATTATGTTTTTGCTCTGTGTTTGATCGTTGTTTTCGTTATTTCGTTAACCACTATAACTAAATGTTTTATTGCATTTTGTTTGCTTTAGCTATTTTACAGGTACAAAATTCTACAAAGAAGCATTTGAAAGAGAATGATGTTGCAGAAGAAGGCGAGCTCTCTTTTTTGTGGTTAGCATTTTATTGTTTGCTCTTTTCTGTAATATTTTTCATTAAACTTGAAAATGGTTAAATGTGATGTGTTGTTTCTTTAAGATTCCATTGCTTCTATTTGTCCAAATTCTGAAGCAACTAAATGGATTTATTGGCTAAAAATTACATTTGTCTGCGTTAATTTGTTGATATAGACTGTATATTTTCTTTAAGATTCCATTATTGCTATATAGGTAAGTTTTTTTTTCTTTTTCCTAAACTTAGATTTCACAAATTGTTTGGGTTTTCAGATTCATTTCTTTTACCCATCAAGTAAAGATGGCTAGAAATGACGGTCTAGTTTTTTTTTTTTTTTTTTCCCGGGCTTTTTTTTCGTCCACAAAAGAAATTGAAATGGGAGACAATTGTCGATCTTTCAGTATTTTGACAGACTTCATACAATAGGAGGGTGAGACTCTTTCATTATTTGTCTAAGCACTTGTGTGACATCCATTTTTCAAGTTATTTCCTTTTTCCTCCCCCTCAGCTTGCTATGTCTCCCCTAAAAATAAGCTTTTATGTTCTGTTGTTTTGCACCATTCCAAAAGATTTCTCACCGATTCTTATGGTATCCTGCTGGTTCAGCAATGCAACGAGTTAAGTTAAAGGGTGAAGAAGTGCTTGATTAGTTAATCGACTCAACAAAAGTAAATCCTACTAGATCTTTGGATTTTTGTTTGCTTGTAACTACCGAGTTTATCATTCTCTCTGTTTTGAAGGCATGTTGATTTTGATCGGTTTATGTGAAAGTGAAGGTTTTGATTCCACTGGTAAGAATATGTTATTTTTTTTGTTTTTATGACTGTATTATTCTTCTTGTTGATTAAGCCTACATTGCTTACATAGTATTGTTGCGCTTCCTTTCATAAATTTGAGGCTGAATAGTGACTTGTTATACTTGAACATGCTTTTGTTAATTTGTGAATATGTCAAGCATTCCGGTTGGTTATTATATGGGTGGCTTGTATATAATTTGATGTGTTGTAGCAGTGTTGATTGTAATATGTCTTATGCCCGGATTCACTGTTTTTTTTTCATTGGTTCGAGCGATGTCTAGGCAACTCTATGAGTGGTTTGTGTGGTTTCTATTTGTTCTTGATGGGTCCAACTGCATGCTTTGCTTCAACTGAGATGTATTCTCATGGCTTTCCGAAGTTGATTCGGCCATTGAAATCTTTGTGAAAAGTATAGCAAGCTGCTTACACTGGCTCCTATTGTTACCGTCTTCTTACCCACAATAGCCAATGATATGAATCATGAACGAAGATAGATTTGCCTAGGACCTTCTAAAGGAATTAATAACGAGCTCGAAACAACGATCTTTAGAAAATCCAATCTAAGAAACGTTGGCAATAACGCCACAACGTTTGCTCAAGGCGCTGATAAGTTCTTTAAGGGGTGGAACTCTACAACGAAGAGATCCTCACTCGCAAGTGATAACAAGTCAAAAGACTCGATAAAATTTTACTCAAAATTGAACTGTTTGTAACGAACCACCTGAAGTGCCTTTATATAAAGCTGACTTCAAGCACCAACTTCTAATTTAGCAATGTGGGACAAAATAACAATAAATAAAAAAAATGTGGACAAAATAACAGATAGATAAAAAAAAATAACAAAAATAAAAGACAATCTGACTAATGTGGGATAACAAAGACTATCTAACCAATAACATAAATAATTTCGCCTCTTTTGCATCATCATGGATTTCTGTTTTTTCTTCCTTTGACGCCCACCATGGATCACATCATTCCCTCCCGGTTGGAAATGATTCGTCCTTGAATCAAAAAGATGTCATAGAGTTGATCAATATGCACAAAGTCCAGAGAACCCACAAAAAACACCAATGATATGCCGGATCAAATATAAAGCGAAGAGACAAATTCAAATGCATTGCATGGTGATATGGGGATCCATGCTTCACCAATGAAAAATCAGAAAAGTCTTCCGTCATGATAGAAATGTGGATGAAGCCCTGAAAAGTAACAATATAATCGTAAAAATTCCTATACGGATAGCCAGCAACATGGTCAACAAATGGATCAATGAAAGAGTGTTCCGGTTTTCCACAATGAAAGAGTGTTCCGGTTTTCCACCAACTTGAACTGGATCAAGAAAACCATATGCAAAAAAGGTGCTGCATCGAGAACATCCAATAAATCGGTTTTCTCCTCAAGTGTATGCTCATCATGTACCTGTAAAGTAGATAAGATAGAACTCGAAGCACGTGGTCGGTGAAGTAGGGCCAACTCCTCTTTCTCCTCAATTGGCTCATCCATGGATTTAAGAGTACGCGCATCACCAATCTCCTCCACATTATCATTTCCCTCTGTGATTGTTTCTTCCGCAACTGATTCTTCAACTGACTCCACTAATTCATCTACAATGATATCACGCAAAAATTCTTCCACGGATTCTGGAGGACAAATGATTTCACATTCCTTTCTCTCTTTGACTACCTTCTTCACGGGTTTACTACTCACTTTACCATACAAAAGAATTTCTTCATATTCGGGGGTTAGAGATTCAATGATTAAATTCTCCTCTACACGTGGATTTGTAGCCTTTTTCACCCTCTTATCACGTCGGCCACCCAGGGACGGACCCAATGTACAAAAGTGGGGGTGCACGACCCCCACTCAACTTTTCGTGCGCGAAGTTTTTTGTGTATGTATATTATTTTAGACAATTTCTAAAGCATCAAGTTGAGCCCACAACTTATCCAAAGTCTCATTTATACGTATATTTTCCCGTTGTTGAGCAACCATGGAAAACAAACCAAAGTCTCATTTAACGTATATTTTCTTGGTTGAAAATCCATAAACAAACCCTTGTGAAAACCACTCTTCTCTTCCGCCATTATGAAAAATTCAAAACCTCACAACTCTCGTGTTTACACTCACTCTGTCTCCAAGTTGTAAAGATAACCCTTTTTCAATCAAATCAGAAAATTGAGCAATATGTAGCAAACAAAACCAACAATCCTAAAAAGAAAGTATTTATCCAGAATTTAGCCCTGCACTGATTGGCACGTGCAGCCCAAACAATGTGGAAACTGAAGTTGAAATAAAAAGGATATTTTTAGATTAAGAATTTTTCCAGACGATACTCAAAAATAAGAATTTTTTGAAGAAAATAAATTGACCAAACAATCGTTTTTCTACAACGGCACCAATCTGTCAAAAATTTCTAGAATGATAACGGTGGATGAATTTGCACATTGTGATCAATCGGTAATGAATCAGCCAAAACTCAAAAGATAAAAGTTGTACAGAAGACACTTTTATGTAACACCACAATATATCAGGAAATTTGGAGTCGTATTACGCACTGAAATCGAATTTGAATGACGATTTACTGCTGCAGTTTTTCTGGACAAATTGTTTGTATAGATCTGCAGTTTTCTTCAAGATTTACTTCTAATTTAGATTTTATATGTAAAGAGACAAAATGGGATGGATGTGGTAAAAATTTCAAAATTTTTGGAGGTGTTTAAAGTATAAAACGAACTGTTAAACAAACGTGTGTCAGATCGGAAAAATAAGAGATATGCAGGATTAGGGTTCTTGATGTTCTTGATCAACTAGGTTAGGGTTCTTGATCAAGATTGGGATTATGGACGATTTTTTTTTTTTTTTGAATAAATAAATGCAAGAAAGGAAATTGAAGAAAAACAAGGAACGAAAATGGATATTTGATTACCTTTAGTTAACCGAAGGCTCCGATACCAAATGATACGAATCCGGGACGAAGATTTTCCTAAGTCCTTCTAAAGGAATCAATAACGAGTTCGAAACAACGATCTTAGAATATCCAATCTAAGAAACATTGGCAAGAACGCCACAACGCTTGCTCAAGGCACTGATAAGTGCTTTAAAGAGTGGAACTCTACAATGAAGATATCCTCACTTGGAAGTGATAAACAAGTCACAAGACTTCCTCAAAATTTCATTAAAACTTGAATTGATTGTTACAATGACTCTATTTTCCTTTATATAGGCTACAGACTCAAAGAATAAAACAAACTAGCAATGTGGGATAATTAAATGCTAATTTTCGTCACTTTATTTCCTAACATACCTAACTTGACTATAATAAGCCCAAATGAGTTTTATTTCCGAAAATAAAGACTTAACCCAATATATTATAATATAGAAATCTCCCTAATGGGTTTTGACCTTTTACTACTAAAAACTGCATAAAAGAACATAAATAAATTAAATCAAACCCAATAGACCTAATTGGACATAAAATGGCACATTGGACTTCATTTTAGACCGATCATCTTGCTTCTCGGATAAATGGTGCATCTTATTTTTTCTTGGACTGGATCATATCATTCTCTCCCTCTTCAAAATGATCTGTCCTCAGATCTAAGCCTAATGGAAGTGAGGGACTGTCAAAATAGGACCTTCCGGGTCACATCATTTCCTCTCCCTTCGAAAGGATTCGTCCTCGAATCCACCTGGATCAAATAGTAATATTGGCCAACATATGTGAGTAGGCCCACACAATAAATAACACCCTCAAAAAATAGAGAGGTGAACAATGCAGTAATCATTATCTTGTACAATGAAATGAGTGCAACAAAAAACTCAGAAATAATAAAATCTAAATGAGTACAATGCAATAAAAATGGATCAGGATAAATATGTGTGGCATGCATCTCCTTTTATTGCACAATGGACCCGGCTGATTTGGCTTCCTTTTCAACCTCCGCAACAAAAAAAGTTGGCTCCATCCTGATTGAACCAACTCGTCACAAGTATCATGCACCTGCAAAGGTAAATCAAGAGCCTCGGCTGGTGTATCATGAACTTCCTCAAGCTCAACAACACTCCCAACACGACCATCAACGAATGTCTCATCAATGTGAAATATCTCATCCACAACTATTGCTCATCATTTTTAACTACTTCGCCCATATACAGTATTATGTTCATCCTCCATCTCCACCATTGTTTCGTTATGCTCCTCCTTTGTTTTGGGAACCTCATCAATGAGAAGGAGAGATGAATCATCATCACATACATCATCATCACTTAATACATTATCATCATCAAATGGCAACTCCTCTACTACGGGGAAGACAATGTCTCCCTCGAATCCATCCAACCAATGTTCATGCCATATGATTGAAAGTGGGGTGAAGTCTCTACTCCAGGCTATACATCTATCCACGGAGCGTTGATAAATCTCATACTTCTGTTGTACTTCTATCTTTTTCTCTCTTAGCTTCCGCTCTTCTTCCCGCTTTTCTTCCAAACGACACCGTCGTGATTCTTTCCAGCAATACTTCTCTAACGGACACATCGTTGTTTTCAATAATTCATACCCTCACAATTCTCTCGTGTTTACACTCACTCTTATTCTCAGTTGTAGAAAAATTTCCTCCTCAAACAAATCAAAATAACGAGCAAACCCTAAACAAGATGCTGTCAGGATTCCCAGAATTTAAGCAGTGAAGTTTTGTGCATATAGGACTCAAACTATTACGAATCCGGGAAAACTCAAAAGACGAAAGTTGTAAAGCAGGTATTTTTCTAGAGGATTAAAAATTTGCGACCTTTTGGAGTTAGAGAAATCGGTCAAACAATCGTTTTTCGGCAACTGGAGCAATCTGCCAGAAATTTTAGATTGAAAGCAGTGACTTACGGTGCACATTGTGATCAAACGATGCAAAATTTGGAAAAACTCAAAAGACAAAAGTTGTATAACGGAGAATTTCTTATAAGGTCACAAAATTTCAGGTAAGTTGGAGTCGTATGTTAGATATTTTTTCATAAATAAATATTTTGATTATTGTTTGCATACGAGTTTCCGTACGAATTAATGTTATCACACCGAAACGGGGTTCGACCTATACATGCATCAGTTCATGAATGGATATGCATTTTCGGATTTTCAGATACATGCATTTATCTGAACTGATATGTACTTACCCTTTCGTGTAAGGGTTGCATGCTTTCATCCGTTGAACTGTGACAACCCTACCATTTCGTGCAAGGAGTACATATATTCGTTTATGGGGTACTTAATGCCTATAAAAGGCACTAGTATGCAGATAAAAATTCATAAGTTTGACAGCATCATCAGAAAAAAAACTTTGAGTGTCCTCGGGTTTGATTTAAACAAGTCACTGTTTGAATCAAACACCTCAATTGTATCCTGAGAGAGATTTTCGTTTGATCCCTTAGTGATAAATCGTGTGGGACAAAACATCTCTTAAAAGATAACGCTTTGGGTGCCTTGGAGTCTTCTACAATTTCTGTCAAATTCTTATACATCAAAATTTTCCAACATCGTCTAATTAACGGAAATCGAATTCGAACGACGATGGACTGCTGGAGTTTTTTTGGACAGATTGTTTGGATTAATCGGCTGTTTTAAGCATGATTTCCGTCGAATTTGGATTAGGCGTAAGGAGAGAAATTGTAGAACGAGATGTGTTTGAGATGTTGTAAAAAATTCATAAATTTTGGAGTACAAAACGAATTATTACAAAAACGTTTATCAGATCGGAAAAAAAGGATTAGGGTTAGGGTTCTTGGGATGAAGGTTTGAATATGAAGATGTATGGATGTTCTTGGCTGGTGGTGGACGAAATTTAAGAATAATAAGAATAAGAACACATATATATTTTTAAATAATAATCGAAATAACAAGAAAGAAACAACGGGATATTTGATATCTTAGTCGCTGAGCTTTGCTACCAACTAATGTGATTCCGGGTCGGAAACACGATCGGATCGTGCCCATGAACCTCTTAAGGGATCAATCGGAGCAAAAGACCAAGTTCTCGAGAATCCAAACGAGAACGTTGGCTAAAAACGCCACAACATTTGCTCAAGGCGCTGATAAGCTCTTAAGGGTTGAATCTCTACAATGAAGAGACTCTCACTCGCAAGTGATAAACAAGTCACCAAACTTAATCAAATTTCATTAAAACTTGAACTGATTGTTACAATGACTATATTTGCCGTTATATAGGCTACTGACTCAAGGAAATAAAACAAACTAGCAATGTGGGATAATTAAATATTATTTTCGTCACTTTATTTCCTAACGGACCTAACTTGACTATAATAAGCCCAAATGAGTTTTATTTGCTGAAAATAAAAACTTAACCCAATATACTATAATATAGACACCTCCCCTAATGGGCTTTTGGCTTTTTACTACTAAAAACTGCATAAAAGAACATAAATAAATTAAATCAAGCCTAATAGGCCCAATAGACCTAATTGGACATAAAATGGCGCATTGGACTTCATTTTAGACTGATCATCTTGCTTCTCGGGTAAATGGTGCATCATCTTTCTTCTTGGATTGGATCACATCATTCTCTCACTCTTCAAAAGGATCTGTCCTCAGATCTAAGCCCAATGGAAGTGAAGGGACTGTCAAAATAGGACCTTCTGGGTGTAACGCCCCGTTCCCGGACACCGAGTCCTTATCCGGAAATCGAAACGTTCGGCACGCATAATATTAAATAAATAATATTACACGTAAGCCTCTACTACGTCGTATCAAATAAAAGCAAACGGAAGCTAAAAAGACTCGGGTAATTTTTTTCAAACATCTCGAATAGAAATTCAAGAACTAGAGAAGGAAATGTAAAGTTATTACATCCGAAACAAAACCAACGAATCCCAAAACGATACGAATTCCAAAGTACTAAAAGTAAACTACAAAATCCAATAATAATCCAAATCTAGGAAATAAATAAAGAAATGAATAATAATTAATCAAAGTCTTCAACTCCGGCGTCCTCAAACGTCGTCATCAAAGTTCTCCTCGAACTCATCATTTACTCGTTCGTCTTCTCTCCCCCAAACACATAAATAAACATGCATTTGAGGTAAGTACAATGTACAAAGTAAGAAGTAGAAGCTACAATATGATTAAGGTTTATTATTAAAAGATTTGCCTTACTGAGACCGACTCGATCTAGGGTTCACTACATGCCCATCGACACGTCGTGACTATACGTTTCTAACTTAGCTTATCTTTGTTTTACATCATTACTCAAGGACACAATGCATGGTGAAAATTCCACCACGAGATATACTTGCCAACTACGGTGATTAGCACCGGTAGTCCCGGGATCTCCCCGGTATGCATATACGTTCGATGGATTTCCTCCACTACCCTTCACCTTTTGAGCCGTAGCGTTGTCCACCTTTTATGAACGTATCACATCGCCGATTTGAATCGGTGCCTAACCAAGAATAGATGACGTTTTAGCTTTTACTACACTTATGTAATTATTAATGTGAATTAACTAGTCACCAAAGTGTTTTCGAATAATACTCCCTTATCGGCTCTACTCCCTCACTTAGACAACTAGACATCACATCCTATCAATTACACGGACATTGATGAACCCTAGTTCATCAAAGCACAAGCCCTTTCATGCCCTTCCGACGGATCCGAACTTCAACTCCCTTTAAGAGTACATTCGGTGTTTTAACTGAACGAATCAGAAACTCAATCGGGGCTTGTTCATATTCAATTAATGTTATTTAATCATGAATTAAGGTTTAAAATTCAAAACATAGCTTAAAACAACATTACATAGAAACTGGGGCAATGCGTGCGCATTACTCTGGAATGCGTGCGCATCCCTGCTGCACTTATTCTAAGCAATCCTGCATCAGGAATGCGTGCGCATTGCTAGCCAATGCGTACGCATCCTACGCAGAAAAAGCCCTAAAACCTGTTTTCCAACCCTTAACGGTCTCTACTCGAATCTAAACATCTTGCACATGAATTATAGCAGAAAAACAGTAGAAAACATGTCTTTTAAGATCCAAAACAAAACTTAATCCTTAAACATCATCTAAGTTTAAAACTTGATACAATATGCATCCAAAACATGATCTATTCTACTATAAACCACAATTAGATTGTAGGAAAGAGTCGCTTACCTTTAGCAAGCTTATTCCAACAACAAAACTCGAGAGAAACAAGACTAAAACCGATCTTTCTCTTATCAAAGCTTCAACTTTCGCAATCAAAACGTTGCCTTCTTCACAACGATTCCGGCGCTCTACTACGATCCGAAAACCGTCAAGAATTGCTTTAACAGCCGATTGAAAAAACTCTCAGCCCTAATTTTTGGCTCACACACGCAGAGAGTATATGGAGGTGGAGAAAATCTGATTTCTAATAGGTTATAAGAATTGTGGGGATTTATTCTCCTTAAATAGAAAATCCCAAAAAAAAAGATAGAGATCTTATTATCTTCCTTTATAATAAGATAAATCTCAAAAAAAGGATAAAGATCTTATTATCTTCCTTTATAATAAGATAAATCCCAAAAAAAAGGATAAAGATCTTATTATCTTCCTTTATAATAAGATAAATCCCAAAAAAAGGATAAAGATCTTATTATCTTCTTTTATCATAAAAATCAGATTTTCCTCCTTAAATATATACATATATATATTTCGAAATATACATATATAATTTAACAAATACTTAAACTCCGAATAAAAGGAACCGAACCCAATATTTCGTTTTCGCAAAATGACACGTCTGCCCTTTCCCGAAAATCGGAATATTACATTCTTCCCCCCTTAAAGGAGTTTCGTCCTCGAAACTTAAAACATACCCGGTAAGTCCATAAAATGCGGGAACTCGCCGATCATATCGTCCTCAACTTCCCAAGTAGCTTCATCCGGTGAATGATTGCTCCATTGCACCGAACTAAAGGAATCAACCGTCTCTTAATCATCTTTTCCTTCCGGTCCAAAATTCTGGTCGGTGTCTCATCGTACGAAAGATTATCCTGGAGAACCTCCGGATCAACAGTAGTCTCAATATCCGTCTTGGTCAAACACTTCTTTAACATTGAGACATGAAACACGTTGTGGACTCTCGACATCGATTCTGGTAACTTGAGTCTGTAAGCCAAAGGTCCAATTCTTTCTAGAATCTCAAAAGGTCCAACATACCTCGGGCTTAGCTTTCCCTTATGTCCAAAACGTTTCACTCCCTTCATTGGTGAAGCTCGTAGATACACTCTTTCACCAACTTCAAACTCAAGAGGTCTCCTTCTAACATCTGCCCAACTCTTCGTCTATCTTGAGCCGCCTTCGCATTCTTCTTGACCATTTGAACCCTTTCTTTAGCTTGCTCAACCAATTCGGCCCGGTGATTTGTCTTTCCCCGACTTCATCCCAAAACGGCGGTGTTCTACATCTTCTTCCATATAATGCTTCAAACGGTGGCATGCCAATACTTGCATGATAACCGTTGTTGTAAGCAAACTCCGCTACCGGTAGGTAATCATCCCATGATCCACCTACTTCCAACGCACAAGCTCTCAACATATCTTCAAGTGTTTGGATGGTTCTCTCAGATTGTCCATCTGTCCGAGGATGAAAGGCCGTACTCAAATCCAACTTGGTTCCAAAAGCCGCTTGTAAACTTTTCCAAAACCGATCGACGAACCTCGAATCACGATCCGAAACTATCGAGATAGGTACTCCGTGTAACTTCACTATATTATCCAAGTATAGTGTCGTCATTTTCTTCAAGGGCATATCGACCTTATATGGTAAGAAATGAGCGAGATTTGGTCAATCTATCCACAATCACCCAAATCGCATCATTACCGCCTCTCGTCTTAGGTAAACCGGTGATAAAGTCCATAGTGATCTTATCCCACTTCCATTCGGGATATCCAATGGCTTAAGCATTCCTCCCGGTCTTCTATGTTCCGCTTTAACCTTCCGGCAAGTATCACACTCGCAACGAACTTGGCTATCTCCGGTTTCATCGAGGGCCACCAAAACCTTTCCTTCAAGTCTCTCGTACATTTTGGTAGCTCCTGGATGAACCGCGAAAGCAATCCTATGTGCCTTTTCCATGACTCTCTGTCTTAAATCACCAACCTTAGGCACACACAAACGATCCCGGTACCAAAGATTGCCATTCTTATCTAACACATATCCAACCGTAGGCTTTTCCCTTGCAACTTGCTTCAAGTCAACCAACACCGGGTCTTCATCTTGCTTTTCCCGAATGTCATCCATCAACTCGACCTTGCTAACAATGGTGCCATAAAGCGTCGGTCTTCAATCCGATCAAAGCTTCGGATTCTCAACCCATCTAACCTTTCGCAACGTCTTCAACACTCGATACCGCAAACACCGGTTTTTCGCTCAAGGCATCGCCCACTACATTTGCTTTACCCGGATGATACCGAATCTCCAAGTCATAATCCTTTACGAACTCCAGCCATCTCCTTTGTCTCATATTCAGATTTTCCTGGGTAAAGAAATACTTCAAACTCTTGTGATCGGTGAAGATCTTGGCCTTAACTCCATACGGTAGTGCCTCCAAGTCTTTAGGGCAAACACTACTTTCGCCGCCAACTCTAAGTCATGTGTTGGGTAATTCTTCTCATGCACCTTCAAGCGTCGGGATGCATAAGCAATTACCTTCCCTCCCCGCATCAACACACAACCTAAACCTTGTCCCGAAGCATCCGTGTAGACATCATAATTATCAAAGATCTCCGGGAATCGCCAAAGCGGGGCTGTAGTCAACCTCTTTTTCAACGTCTGAAAAGCATCTTCACACTCACTGGTCCACTCGAACTTCACATCCTTTTGAGTGAGCCGGGTAAGTGGTGTAGCTATCTTTGAGAAGTCTTGTACAAACTTCCTATAATAGCCAGCCAAACCGAGAAAACTTCTAACCTCTGAAACGGTAGTCGGTCTGGACCACTTCTCAACTGCTTCAATCTTCGCGGGATCAACCTTAATGCCATCTCCAGAAATGACATGACCCAAGAAACTCACTTGATTCAACCGAAGTCGCACTTCGAGAACTTGGCATACAACTCGGTTCTCCTTTAATGTATCCAAGCACTATCCTTAAGTGTTCTTCATGTTCCTTCTCATCCTTGGAGTATACAAGGATGTCATCTATGAACACTATCACAAACTTATCCAAGTATGGCATGAAAACACGCTGCATTAAATCCATAAATGCAGATGGGGCATTAGTGAGTCCAAAAGGCATAACTAAGAACTCATAATGTCCATACCTCGTACTGATAGCTGTCTTTGGTATATCTGCTACCTTGATCTTCAACTGGTGGTATCCTGATCTAAGATCAATCTTAGAAAACACTCTCTTGCCTTGCAACTGGTTAAACAAATCATCAATCCTCGGCAAAGGGTATTTATTCTTGATGGTCAGATTATTCAACGCTCGATAGTCTATGCACATCCTCATGCTACCATCTTTCTTCTTAACAAACAACACTGGGGCTCCCCAAGGCGAAGTACTAGGCTGAATTATATTCCTCTCAAGCATATCCTTGAGCCGTGCTTTCAACTCCTTCAATTCAGCCGGTGCCATTCTATAGGGTGCCTTAGCAAGCGGTGCCGCTCCGGCATCAACTTGATCTCGAATTCTATCTCTCTATCCGGCATGTTTCCCGGTAACTCTTCCGGAAACACTTCGGGGTATTCCTTGACTACGGGGGTCTCCTCTAACTTAGGTTTTACCTCGCTCCACATCAAGCCGCGTACAACAAGTAGCCTTCACAACCTTTCGACAAGCCCTTATAGCCTTAACCGCCGAAATTATAGGGTGACGCTTCTTACTAGGCTTGTAAAAGTTACCTTGATAAGTCTTATCCGATTTTCCCGGTATCTTAAAGGTCACTCTCTTTTCTCTACAATCTAAGTGGACGAAATTCTCGGATAGCCAATCTATTCCAAGAATCACATCAAAATCGAAAAGTCCAAAACCGTAAAGTCACTCTTGCAACAATACTTTCCAACTCGAACCTCTACCAGGGGTATCAACTTGGTTACCTTAGTCACCTTCCCTAAAGGTGTTGTTATCTCCAAAGTATTTCTTAAGGGTTCCATTGGCAAGTTAAGCTTCTTAGCTATCTTAGTTGACACAAAAGTATTAGACGCTCCCGTATCAAACAACGCCGTAATCGCTAAGTTGTCTAATATTATTGTACCTAGGATGTAAATTCATTTATTTAAATACAAATACAACATGATTTAAATCGTGCTATAAAAGTACTCAAATAAATTAAATTAAACAAAAAGGTACCGAAATAACATTATCGTCCGGTTCGCTATCTCGGCATCCACCGCAAAGACTCGAACCGGGCGACTTGGGCCGCCTTTCCCACTTCCTTGCTTCGGAATATTCGAACTCCCTTTCGTGGGACACATCTTGGCAAAATGTCCTAAATCTCCACGAGTAGTAGCAGCCTCCCCGTATTAGCCTTACACTCACCCGAGTGATTCTGTTGCACTTAGAGCATAAAGGTGCTCCGGTGGGTGGCTTACTCGCCGTGTAGGGGCCGTTGTCTTCTTGAAATTTTGTTGGGGTGCTCCCCGGCTATTGCCCCGGCTTGTTCCAAAATTCCTCTTGCTCCCGATAACAACGGTGGCCTTCTTCCCGAATGTCTCAACCTCTAAGGCCTTATTCAACAACTCGGCCATGTTCTTGGCCGTGAAACCCAACATGCCGGATCGTATCGATACGATAACCCTTCCTTGTATAGGGCCATCTTCCTCTCTTCTACCTTCATCAACTCGGGGTAGAATCTTCCCAATTCGTTAAACTTGTTGGTGTATTGTGATACTTGTCATGTAATTACCTTGCTTATGCTTTAGAAATTGACTTGCCATGTCCGTCCGCACCGTTCTTTGGAAAATACTCATTATAGAACATTGCCTTAAAGCTTTCCCAATCCGTCACTTTACCATTATCGCTTTCGTATAGCATCTATCCATGCTTCAAATTTGCACCCAAAAGGAAACTAACCGCCAAGCTGTGCCATCTCGGTCTCGGGGACATGTATGTTCCTACATGCCTTCTCAAAACTCCTTATCCACTCTTCGGCCTTCGAATGCTCGACATTCCCAAAGAAGTCTTGAACTTTGTTCCTCCTTAATCTCGTATACCCGTCAATCGGTGGTGCTTGCTCGGGTGCCGGTCTAAGCGGGTGGGGCTTGTGGATAAACCTGGAGGGTATTCAAAAGGTATCTCTTCTTTCGTTGAAAGCGGGGTTGATGTAAACCGTAGGGTGGGTAACCAAGACCTTGTTGATGGTCAAAACGGGGTGGAGGTGGTACAATAGGTCGGGGAGTATGACCCACTAGAGGAGGGTAAAAGGTCTGATGCTGCTGATGAGAAAACACTGGTGGAGGAGGGTAGCTCACTGGTGGGGGATAGATACTAGTTCTTTGGGGGTACGTAGAGGCGGTGGAATGTCTCCCACTACGGTGACTCGTATAGGTGCTTCTCCCGGTTCTCCATAGATGTAGTTGTACCTTGGTGGAGGGTGACTTACCGGTGGCGGTACTAAACCCACCGGAACGTCACTTACCAAGGAAAACCGAACCGAACTTCCCACATGCCATTGTGGGTGTTGCTCCCGATGAGGTCGCGGTGACAAACTCCGCCGAGATCGTGGTGTAGGGGTTGCGGTATGAGGGGGTGGAGTGGGGCTCGGGTGAGGTGAAGGATTCGCCTCACGAAACCGCCTCTAACAACTCGGCGTAGGACTCTCTCGACGTACTCCTGAAGCTTCTGCACCCGCTCCGGTTCTCGTGAACACCATCCCGATGATCAACGAAATCCAAATCGTTACTAAGAGGTCTAAAGAGAACTTATCTTAATAGAAAGAAAGCCTAAAAGACGCTTCTCTACGATACCAACCGTAACGCCCCGTTCCCGGACACCGAGTCCTTATCCGGAAATCGAAACGTTCGGCACGCATAATATTAAATAAATAATATTACACGTAAGCCTCTACTACGTCGTATCAAATAAAAGCAAACGGAAGCTAAAAAGACTCGGGTAATTTTTTTCAAACATCTCGAATAGAAATTCAAGAACTAGAGAATGAAATGTAAAGTTATTACATCCGAAACAAAACCAACGAATCCCAAAACAAGATACGAATTCCAAAGTACTAAAAGTAAACTACAAAATCCAATAATAATCCAAATCTAGGAAATAAATAAAGAAATGAATAATAATTAATCAAAGTCTTCAACTCCGGCGTCCTCAAACGTCGTCATCAAAGTTCTCCTCGAACTCATCATTTACTCGTTCGTCTTCTCTCCCCCAAACACATAAATAAACATGCATTTGAGGTAAGTACAATGTACAAAGTAAGAAGTAGAAGCTACAATATGATTAAGGTTTATTATTAAAAGATTTGCCTTACTGAGACCGACTCGATCTAGGGTTCACTACATGCCCATCGACACGTCGTGACTATACGTTTCTAACTTAGCTTATCTTTGTTACATCATTACTCAAGGACACAATGCATGGTGAAAATTCCACCACGAGATATACTTGCCAACTACGGTGATTAGCACCGGTAGTCCCGGGATCTCCCCGGTATGCATATACGTTCGATGGATTTCCTCCACTACCCTTGACCTTTTGAGCCGTAGCGTTGTCCACCTTTTATGAACGTATCACATCGCCGATTTGAATCAGTGCCTAACCAAGAATAGATGACGTTTTAGCTTTTACTACACTTATGTAATTATTAATGTGAATTAACTAGTCACCAAAGTGTTTTCAGAATAATACTCCCTTATCAGCTCTACTCCCTCACTTAGACAACTAGACATCACATCCTATCAATTACACAGACATTGATGAACCCTAGTTCATCAAAGCACAAGCCCTTTCATGCCCTTCCGACGGATCCGAACTTCAACTCCCTTTAAGAGTACATTCGGTGTTTTAACTGAACGAATCAGAAACTCAATCGGGGCTTGTTCATATTCAATTAATGTTATTTAATCATGAATTAAGGTTTAAAATTCAAAACATAGCTTAAAACAACATTACATAGAAACTGGGGCAATGCGTGCGCATTACTCTGGAATGCGTGCGCATCCCTGCTGCACTTATTCTAAGCAATCCTGCATCAGGAATGCGTGCGCATTGCTAGCCAATGCGTACGCATCCTACGCAGAAAAAGCCCTAAAACCTGTTTTCCAACCCTTAACGGTCTCTACTCGAATCTAAACATCTTGCACATGAATTATAGCAGAAAAACAGTAGAAAACATGTCTTTTAAGATCCAAAACAAAACTTAATCCTTAAACATCATCTAAGCTTAAAACTTGATACAATATGCATCCAAAACATGATCTATTCTACTATAAACCACAATTAGATTGTAGGAAGAGTCGCTTACCTTTAGCAAGCTTATTCCAACAACAAAACTCGAGAAACAAAGAAACTAAAACCGATCTTTCTCTTATCAAAGCTTCAACTTTCGCAATCAAAACGTTGCCTTCTTCACAACGATTCCGGCGCTCTACTCGATCCGAAAACCGTCAAGAATTGCTTTAACGACCGATTGAAAAAACTCTCGGCCCTAATTTTTGGCTCACACACGCAGAGAGTATATGGAGGTGGAGAAAATCGATTTCTAATAGGTTATAAGAATTGTGGGGATTTATTCTCCTTAAATAGAAAATCCCAAAAAAAAGATAGAGATCTTATTATCTTCCTTTATAATAAGATAAATCCCAAAAAAAGGATAAAGATCTTATTATCTTCCTTTATAATAAGATAAATCCCAAAAAAAAAAGGATAAAGATCTTATTATCTTCCTTTATAATAAGATAAATCCCAAAAAAAGGATAAAGATCTTATTATCTTCTTTTATCATAAAAATCGATTTTCCTCCTTAAATATATACATATATATATATTTCGAAATATACATATATAATTTAACAAATACTTAAACTCCGAATAAAAGGAACCGAACCCAATATTTCGTTTTCGCAAAATGACACGTCTGCCCTTTCCCGAAAATCGGAATATTACACCGGGTCACATCAGCCAACCTTTTGGAATTTTTTTTTTGTATTTTGTATCATGTGAAAAGGATGGTATGTTAGGGGGTTAAAAAATTGCCTCATTGTCATCATGTGAAATGAATGATATCGGGATGTTATGTATACTATGTATGAGGGGCTAAATTTCATCCTCAACGGAGTGATATTTTAGTTACATGTTAGTTTGCTCAATAGTTCTTCCGACAGTTGATAAGTTAAAATATTTAGCATGGGACCCATTTTACTAGTTGTCATTTCATGATCATGTTGGAAGTTTTTGTATAGTAACTCCATTTGCATACTTTCCCTCCAAGAGGGGTCTCTAAAGGCACATCGGTTTCATTTAAAAAAAACGTCTCAAACTGTTTTTTTATTCGAGGTGCCGTAAAAAATGTGTTTATTCAATTCTTTAATTCTACCAATAACGTCACACGTGCTAAAATTGAAATCTATGGTATCCGGCTCGGTTTGATTATTGATAAATCATTATTTTATAAAATAAGACCTCAAAAGTTAAAAACTACATTTCGACCCCACCTCTTACCCTTCCATCCTACAGCAGTATCAAATGAATGCCCTGAAAACACGAGCGCCCACCAGTATTCTAAGGTTGTAAACCGTTCTTTAATTATTGTTTTTATTCCATTACTGTCCTTTTTGCATCTCTTTAACCGATACATATTTATTACAAACTACCTCTTAATCAAGTTACATGGCAATTACAATCTAATAATTGCACCTCGTTTCTTCCCATGTATATTTGTTTAATACTCCTTCTATTCCTATTTAAGGAGAGTAGTTAATGCTTTGACTTAACATCAAATTGACAATAATACCCATTGAATGTAATTAATGCAATGTTGTTTTCAATTTTCCTCTCTTTAATAAATAAGGATAGATGTAGAAAAATACATTAAATAATGCTTTAGAAATATAACTACGACTGATAAAAATGAATTTTTATTTTTGACAACTACGACAGTTAGATAGGAATGGAGGGAGTATAATTGATCGGAGTCTAAGGAAACGAAGAAATGGCGGAGGCTAATCATTATGCTCTATCGTCACTTGAATCTATGAGAGCATGGGTTGTTGTCCGTTGAACATAAGCTCTGAATCATTGCTCTTCGCCTCGCCACCGGTGATTGATTACCCTCCTAATCAACATTTTTAAAACTTCAAGGATTGCATTGTTAATAGTGAAAGATCTTGACAGATATGGTGCCACAAATAGAAATAGTAATATAGTAATTACATGGTGGTGTAATGAGTATATGTAAAAATCAATATAATATTTTACGTAAAATAACATATGGAAGGTGGTGTGCCCATGAAAAAAAAGTATGGTGTCCTTCAATGCTCATTTTAAAAATTACACATTCATTATATGTAAAACCCTAGTATTTTTATAAGAGGACATTTTAGCCATTCGGTGAATATTAGTTTCATCATTTATGTGTTTTGTGAATAAAAGAACAAGAGAGCAAGTGAATCTCTGTTTAATTTGGATTTAGCTTTAGGTAAAAGATTATTAGAATATAATAATACATATCTTTTGATAGAAAGGATTAACATTAAAAGCTCTATTTCGACCAAAAGGTACAGCTATCTCAATCTATTACAAAGGTAAAGGGAAGTACTCATATCATTAATACAAGAGAATAAAAAAAGATAAGCATCAACAGTTGTAACTTCAGAAATCATTCTTTAGCGATGTCGAACTCAACCTACACCATACCACCATCACGGGTGGGAGAAATAATAATAAAAGGGGTAAATACAAAAGTAATTTGTAAATGGTAGATGCAACGAATCTAACAAGCAACAACACAAAATTCAACAATAATAGCACATATGTTCAAGTAGCTCACTCCTCTCTACTAGTCTCACTAATAGACACAACAAGCAATGACATTAGTTACACATTGATCCAAGGACACTTTTCATGGTGAGTATGCACCATGACACCTTTCCTCAACACCTAAAGGGAATGGTAGCTAACCATGTGGAATATTACCCGCACTTTCGGTATATAACCTTGTGGAGGGATAATAGTTCCATGTAGCGATACAAAAACGTGCCTCACCGAAGACCAACATGATTTAGCTTTTAGACTATCAAGTATGTATTGTTAGGAAATCTACGCGGGAACGCAACGGAATTTAAAATTTTATTTCCTTTTAACCCGATCACTTCGTTTAAGCAACAAGCATAAAGAAGTAGACAAGAGAATACCTTGGTTGATCCAACTGGATCGACGCTTTGTCTACGGTTGTAGTTTCTGCACGAAGCCGCCTAAGTGTTCGCCCTCTATCGGTGATCCACACGAACAGCCCGCCGGAATCCATCATGGATTGCTACCGGAAAACTTGGTTGCTAGACCGACATTTTCTCTATCTCAAAATCTCTCTCTAAGAAGCTCTCAGTTTATTTTGTAAATTAGAACTCTTCTAATTGTGATGATACAAAAGTGATAGCTAAGCCTCCCCTTTTATAGGGTGACCCGTGCCCCTGTCAATCCCAATCTGATTGGGAGAAGCTTCCTAGTGGATTTGAGGAGAAAGAAAACATTTTCCTAATAAAATAAGGAAAATATCTTTGATTGATTTATTTCATTTAATTTAATATCTTATATTAAATATTTCCAAAATATTGTCAATATCTAATATGACTATCTTTATCTTATTACCATAAATATATTAATATATAATATTAATATATGGTAATACTATTAATTAAATTGCACAATTCAAAAGTATCTTGAAACACTTAACATGTGCCCCATTTGCCAATCTTTTGGCATCCGGAATATTCTTAATTAATATAATGCTATGATAAATTAATTTACAAAATACATGTGTATCAATATACACAAATAATTTCGAAAGACATATACATTATATGTATATTTAATTAATCAATATAATTAATATCTTGTATTTAATTTATTCATAATAAATAAATACCATCATATTAATTTATCATTATAACACTTTATAGTCGAGATAAAACTTTCCTTATTTGGTTATCATTATAACCACATTTTAATCCGGCTAGATGTTCTTATATGTGTGTGACCCGATAGGCTTCCGAATATGTTGGCCGTAGACACAAAGTGCAAATTACGAAAAATGCCCTTTATACCTAACGATCACGGAATTGCGTCTAGCAACACACCGTGACCCCCAATCATCGAAAAAGTCAAATGCAATGACTACTACCTTTCATGTGAAATGGTTACCGTGTAAATACAATCCTATCGCTATTACAATATCCATACGGTCGTACGTCGAGTGTCAAACATCAACGAACGTATCTTATAATCTGGATATCCTACTCTCTCGAAATAACATATTACTTCCGCTTTGCAAAGACTTTCGAGAATAATACATTCCTTATAAGTAGACTCTTTCGGATATTTACTCCTAATAATAGGATACGCAATTTCGGACGAACGACATGTATCCTACGCATGCTTCAGTATCACACCCAATCACTACCGCATGATCGCCCCATGGATAGGGGAAACCTCAATAGTGTCAAAGCATGACAATCCACACCGTGATGTCATGAAGACTCCGGTCTCAGGATAATTACACAACCGCCACATAGTGCGACACTTAATAAAGTAAGTGGTCAATTTAACGTACGCATTCTCTAATACACGTCCACGTATAGTCCAAGTGTCCCTACACTTTGATAGACGAGATCTATCCCTATCTTCAAAAGACAGAAGACATCCAATACGTGCTAGTCTAAACGTACTATTAATGTCCTGTTTAATAGTACATACGACTATAGACATTTAAGTATCAAACCTTTTAAAGTGAGTCGAGATCTCGTAAACCATAATCACTATTATGATTTCTCTTTCATAGTTTGACACTAGGGACGTTATCATATATAAAGTATCATAATTGGTCCGTTAAACGAACAAATATATAATAACAGAAAAACCATTTAATATATGTATAAACATAAAGAAATAGTAGAAATGATCCGACCCGGTCGGATCCTGTTGATCCCTTGAAAAGGCTTTGGTTAATTTTATAGGGGGGGTGGGGGTGAATAAACTTAACACATAAAACTTTTGGAGTTAACAAACTCAGCAACTTCAGCAGCCTGTTGATACTTCAGTTTTACTGAATTTGTGCAGCGGAAATATATCAAAAATTAAGCCTTATTACTTGTTGTTAAATATGATACCAAGTATTAGATACTCAGTAGTGTATGTGTGTGAATTCAGTTGCTAGATTCATTAGATTGACGCGTTAGATAAACTAAGTGTAGAATATAAATGCAGAAAGTAAGTAGGCAGATTTTATAGTGGTTCCAGGTGGTGTAATCCTGTCAGTCCACTCTTCTCCTGTAATGTTGGAGGTAATTCACTAGAGATCTTTGATGTAGCTGTTACAAAAATCCCTAAGTTGCTTGTCCTTCACCAAGTAACTATGGCTTCACAACCGAATACTTGGAACAGGTAGGATTCTTTGCTCCAAAGTCTTCCACCGGTCCTTGAAGGGTAGGATTGCCTCTTCACCGGCTACGCCACAAACAACGATCTTTCACACCCAAAGATGCTTCGTCTTCTTCGAGAGATTTCTTGTAAAAGAAAGATTGAATCAAGTAAGTGATTCGGCTTTCGACAGCCTTGATCGGGATGAAATGATCGGCGGCTTGATGTCTTCAAGTGTGTAAACTTGATGCAGCTTGAATGCAGATTACACTTGAAGATATTCTCTGGATCAGTAGCCTTATGCTCAGTAGGGTCATCAGGGTGTTTTTCTTGATCAGAAATCGAAGCTCAGGATTATCTATATTTTTCTCTTGATGTTCATCACTTGTATCTGAATTATGAGTCCTCTATTTATAGGTAGGAGTCCTTGTGACTTATGTTTGAAATTCAAACATAGCCGTTTCAGATTTGTCTCCATCTTGAATTGCTTTTTCTGACTGTTCCTAGGACTGACATTGTCAGATTCCTTTTGGACAGTTTACAGTTTGTCCACCCTTTGACTTGTAACCATTGGATAAATTTCTGAATCTTTCCAACGTCCATTTGATCTTAACCATTGATTTGTTTGATGAAACCAGAGGTTGTTAGCTGTCCCTTTCTTTGTAATCTTTCAATGTAGCTTTTGATTAAATCGAAATATGTGTCCAGCAGGTTCCTGAGAACATAAGTCTGCGCGATATATACATCGTAAGCCGATCCTTATTTTGCTGTGTTTAAAAACACTTCAGCTTACTGTCTTTTATCTAACTTTTATTTATGAAGTTAGATTACACCTTTTTGCATACAACTAAGTTCCAATTATCACTAATCTTGTGGAACTTAGACCTTGTACACAAGGTATATGTAATCAGTTTAGGTCATCACAGCCTTCCCTAAATTCTGATTCCATATCCTTGACTTTAATTACTAAGTTTGATCCCTTAGCCTTCAATTGCGAGTTTGAGCCCTCGGCCCTTTCGTCATAAGCGGGTTCACGACAAGTCTGCGACTCGGCTACCCTGCGATCTAGACTAGTCCGCGATGTAAGTCACCGACCTTTTACAGTGCTTGTTTGATCAAACCTATACAATATCAAACTCTAATAAACCTATACATTTGATCTAGACATCTTTTTGCCTTTGCTCTATAACAGCTAGTCTGGCACTCATCACTAAAACTTAAAAATAAGTCCAACAGATCCGGTCCAGCCCGATTGGATTTAGGACACTATTTCAACAATCTCCCACATGGCCTAAAGCCAATCACTCGTACACACAAGACCAAGTTGAAACACAAGAATCTCATGCAATACTCGTAACCAACCCTAAGCGTAGATGGATGACTATCCATGGGGACTCAAACTATCTTCATATCATGCTCCAAATGATCAAGTCAAAAGGAACCGCCTCAACACACACATGAATCTCTGACGAGACCCTGGTCCTTGCTTCAAACAATGAATCCACTACTATATCAGCTATATATATATGGAAGAACCCACAATCATGTATGCACCTCATCCTTGGTCCCGCCGCGCCTCCTAGGTACTACTGTGTTTTGGCTGAGTTGTAGAATTTACATGATCTCTAGCTAAGAACATTTCTAGTTGACCGTGTCACGTAATCAAAGTGACTGTAAACTCAGACTGTAGCTCACACTGTAGCTCACACTATCTTCATAAGACTCTGGGTACATTTCTATATATCTACGCTTATTCGATTTCGAGTTTCAATAAACTAAGAACCCATCCTTAACACCTTTAAGGATATTCTCGACATTTACCAGAATCTCTTTCATACTTATACATGACTTTTCATGCATCATGCATGAACGTCCTGGTTTAACTCACAACACTTAAATGGACCCTATTGCAAAATCAAGGGGACCTTCCATAAGTATCATCTTTCACCTTATCTTTTAGAACTGATGTCCTGTTATAGATAGATCCTGAGAATACTGGCTAGTAGTATCTCTTGATGTGATTTATGCTAAACTCTTTTAGCATCTCATCTATGTAGGCGAATTGTGATAACCAAGTAGTATCTAAACCCATCACTATAGATTTTTATTTCCTAAATAAGAACTACCATTCCAAGAGCTTTCGTAAAGACCTTGAACTACCAAACATTAATTGACTGTGATATGGGATAACAACTCTCGATAAGGACATCCAATACATTGATCAAGAACTATGACACTCCCACTAACCCTTCTGCACATAAGGCACATCTTTCTTCTTGATGGAATCAAACTCTTTTGATGTATCAAAGCAAAGAAGTTATACAGAGGAACTTGTTCGAGTCTTTAAATGGATCTCATAAGCTTACTCATCACGTTATCATCTATGAACATCAAGCCACTGGCCCAATGTTTTCAACACTATCATATAGCCATGATACGTAGCTTTAACAAGCATTATCTGAATAGGCTTAAGCATAGCTGGTAGCACAAAGGTAATTACAAGGTTTACACCTTGTAGCCTTCAGCCTATCAACTTAGCCTTATGGTAACCATATTACCATCCATGTCAGTCTTTCATAAAGACATGCTACACCTTTTAGGGACATTCCTTTCGGTAAGACATACTAGGTTCATAACCCAGTTGTCACATATGGAATCTGCTTCAGATACTATGGCTCAAGCCATTTCTCTTAATCTTAACCTTCAAGCATTCTTGTATAAGTCGCGAGATCTTCATTCTTCAAGATGAACATACCAGTAGCCCTTTCAAGAGTGTGGTCATCTATAGACTCATAGAATACTTGTGTGCATTGAGCAGTGTCATGTACCTCGTCGCTATGCGGCGCCTGCTCACGTTCCAACGGTTGAATATCTCTTTGTGGTTCTCAAACCCTTTTGAGATCTCAACTTACTCCCACTGTTACCTTTTGGAAGAAACACTTACTTTAGAAGACAACATGTTTGGAGACAAACACATTTTGCTCCGCGGGCAAGTAAATGATATCTAGCGTACTTGCAAAGAAATCCCACAAAGTTGCATATGTCGTACTAGGATCCAAGCCTTTCAGACACTGCCTGCTTGCTAGAAGAATGATAACCCTAGATCATCGGTTAAGATAGATTTGATGTCATCTTTTTCCATACCCGATATGAAATAATTCAACCTTTATTCTTTGGAATCCGGTTAAGTATATTTATTGAATAAAGGCACTATTCCAAAACATGTAAGGGATATATCGCATGGCTTACGTCACACCTTTATCGTATAAAATGTTGTTTCCATTTTAGAAACACGATCTAATCGCGTATCCCAAAATTGTATCCTTCACGGGAGAATCTAATTCATTTTCAGACAACTTCTGAAACACCCTTCAGGTATTAATTACTTCAATACAATTGAAGATTAATTCCTAAGTAGTTCATCAATCTCATATTCATACCAGCTCAAACTTTTCGGGCTTTCCAAATTTTTGTACTTCACTAAGAACATTCAACTATTTCTAAAAATAAACATAGAGATTAATAAACAATTATTTGTGGCATTAATTGTCATAAGCCAACAAACATCGGTATGTTTAGGCTTTAGACAATTTTTCTAGAATTCGTAACCTTTTTCATAAAAAGGTATTTTAGTCATCTTTAGATAAGATACGTATTACTCATATGATTCATAATCACATGGTTCAGACATCATCAGAATGACATTTGATTACATGTTTCTTTCCAGAGAGTCTATATAACTAGAACAACCACAAATATCAAGGATAACAGCCATTCAAACATTTGGTTGAGATTTCTTTACATATATCAACTATATAGTGACTTAAATCTAGTATGTTATATTCAGTGACCGTTCAACTTTATCGGGATAACATTTATTCCTTGCAATTGAAGATGTCTACTAAATACTAACAATCAACTGAGCTCGTGTTATTCATAGGAACCGGAACACAATAACATTTATTTAGTTCATTTATCAGTTTACTTGACTCAGAATACAAAACCAAAAATGTCGCAACGGTTGCTTCACTTTTCGTATCTTGGTGTATTCCGTATTTAATCTTTCTAATTTAATCATACTCGTAAGATATTATATATCTAAGAGTTGACTTGAGCTTAGATAGATTTATCTCAACTTTCTTGCTTAGAATAGAGACTTCGATAAGTTCTTTAAGTCAAGCACATGCCTTAACTTTCCTTTTAATCCTTTAAGCACTCGTAAATATTTCTTAATGTAGTCTTTAATTTCCTTTCATAAAGAAAATCTAATGTTTATTAGATAGTTTATTTAGCCTTTTGAATCATATTCAAAACATGAACTATTTAATTAACCTTTAAGCAATGATTAAAGAAATAAGTCGATACTTAAATCTTACAATTTTGAAAACAACCTTTTGCAAAATTCGATGTGGTCATTCTTATCCAACGTTTGAATTAATTGTCATCGTATGACAGAATGATCATATTGGATCGTATCCAATATATGATTAATTCGTTGAAACTTATTTCAAGTGATTTAATCATATCATGAGCTTTCTCTTTTTCATTAATAATTAAAGTCTTGGAGCACTCCATCAAATATGTAGTCTCCTTCTCTCTAACTACTATAACGGGGTTGCTCGTGTCATTGATTATTTTAAAAGGATTAAAATTACTTAACCATTCTTGAGAACGAGTCTCAAAAGGTAACCGTCATAATATGGTTTTACTAATCGAGAATTAAAAACATAAATTTAAAAGTTTGCTAAAAACTACAACATAAAATAAAGATAAAAGAGTGTTGTTGTTTATACATGCAAAATAAAAATTGGTCTTATGATTTATGATTTTGCTCCCGCTAGTCAACTACTCCCAATTGACTTTCAAGAATTTTTTTTTAAAATTCCTTAGTGGATGGAACCCAATCTAGTTGACTCGATCCCCGACGTGGGCCGATCGACCGGGTCAGTTTCGAAAGGTGTGTATGCTTACCGGTCGCATCTCATGCGGCTTCCATTGGTTGACTAGTCAACTCTTTGACAACTCACATCTTTATGTGATAGCCACCTATTGTCTCTAACATCAAACGGTCCTGACGTGGGTCAATCACCGCAAGATTCTTAGTCGAGTCATAACCAAAATATTAATGAGATCTCATAACGATCATATCTCGATAAAAACGATATACCCGAGGTAGGTCAACTCCCGACGTGGGCCAATCAGTTGGATCCGAACAAGGGCTCTTCACCGTCATTATAATATTGGCTTTGAGGATTCCACCCCAGTATTCATCTGATTCATCTGTTTCAATGATCAGTTTATCCTCTGGTAGAGGATGATATAGCTTTGGAAAGCTGGTTAAATTCTTTTTAACCTTTTTTACATAGGTTGTATCAACCTCTGTCCAATCCCAAAGAATATTGTCTCTGAGTTTAACCTGTAAAGGTTTCCTAATTTCAGCAAGTTTAGGGATATAACTTTCAGCGTAAGTTAAAATTCCTAAAAATCTCTGTAATTGTTTCTTATTTTCAATCTTATCTAGAAACTTATGAATATGCTCCAGGATATGATTTTGTGGTCGATGTTGACCTTGATCAATTTCTAATCCTAGAAAATTAATCTTTGTCTTAAAGAGCTGTGTCTTTTTCAAGGATAGGATTATTCCTAATTCCTCGTATTTTTTGAGTACTATTGCAATGTGCATATAGTGCTCTTTCTCGACAATAAGATTAATGATAAAAAATATTGTGTACTAGGTGCAGCAAAATGTAACCTAGCCTACAATAAATTTATGTTTGCAGTATATCCTAAGTTTGGACTTAGTATACATAGCAAAAACCTAGATAAAGCCCGATCCGCGGAGTTCGTATTGGTTATGAACTAATTAATCACTGATGGGTTAATGGTAAATAAAGATAAGACATAGTGAAGAAGGTTTACGGAAATAATCCCGCTTCATTACGGATAGTCTATGGAGGGTTAGTCTGTATGTAATGATTATATCGATAGACACTTATCGACTCGACGTTTTGAGAATAAGTTATATCTATAATCGATAGAGTTCAGTTTCGGATTTATGGTGGCGTAATTCCGGAATTAATAAGTTGAGTAGAAATATTATGTTCGATGAATATTTTATTCAATTTATTGTAGCTACTGGTTATAGGTCCATGGTCCCCGGGTTGGCTCCTAACACGCGAGTGTTTTCTCGTTTTATGGAACCTCGAGAATAAATTAAATAGTTGGTCTATTTAATTAATATGCAATATTATTTATTTGGTAAATAATATGTAAAATAGAAAGGACGTTTTCTATTAAAATAAATGGCAAGGTGGCGCCACACATAGTGAGAAAATTAGGAAAAGAATTTTTTCTAGATTATGTCACATGTGTAATTAATTATTTATTTGTTATATAATTAATGAAAAAATAAGTGATTGGTTTTATAATCATTATCTCATTTATGGAGATTATCTCTTATTTTATGTCAAATATCTTTTCCATATGTGAATAGGTAATTGTATTGTGAAAATGATAACTCTCTCTTTACTAGTTAATTTCATATATAAAGAGAGTTCCTCCCAACACAATGATATACAATTATTGGTGCCACATTCATTAAAAAGAAGAGAAAAATTAGTTTCTCGTCCTAGTAATTAAGAGAAGAAAAATCTTGGGCATATTCGAGGAGGTTCTGCGGCGAGGATCGACGTCCACTAGTCGTCGCTAGGAGATACAATCCGGAAGACTGCGGTTTCTCCCCTCTCTGTCGATTTACTCTTCCTCTTAAATTAGGTAAATCTTCAACCTTCTCATAGGTATGTTAATTATTTATGTGGGTCATATCGTGGTAAAATTGCATGCAAATTTATTCTTAGCTTCCGCTGTGCATGATCGAGCGTCTCGATCGGTGCTGTGAATCAGATCTGACGATCCAATTATGGATCAGATCCGGATTCGGGTTTCTGTATATCCAGCATGTGGTATCAGAGCCAGGGTAAAGCAATTTTGCGATCTTGATTGCATAATTAATTAATAAGGAGTAGAATTGAATAAACATTGCATCTTTTATATGTTTTTTTTATATAAATGCGTGGTTGAATGATTTGGTTGACGAGATGGATTGGGGTTGGTACCTGTTTACCGTTAGATCTATTGTAAACCCAAATTTTTCTGGGTATAGGAAATTATGTAATTTTTTTTGTTGTAATTTAATTTCCTAGTAACTAAAAAAAATTATGGAAGCAGCGGCCGAGTTGTATTTAATTTATTTTTGGAAGAAGATCTACAACCTGAAGCAATATCATGGTGGTTAAGGCATGATGACGGTTAAAATAGTCAATATTCTATCCATTATGAGCTAAAAATAGTTATTTCGACCTATAAATATGAACCATTTGAGTTGAATAGCATATGTCAGGTTCGTGAGTCGAGAAATCTGCACTTAGCGTTTATTTTCCCTGTTTCGATATTATTTCGTGTATTATTTGATGATTTTCAGGATACGAAATATTGGGCTGAGCATGATGGACGAATCTGGAGTGGACTGAACGAAAGGAATGGGCCTAGGGTATTCTAGAAGCATCCAAGTTAAGTCGGTTGAAGAAAAAAGACAAAAGTACCCCCGGTAACCCGAGGGGCGGTGCCGACTTACCGAGGGTCGAGATCCTTCCGAAACGCGTTTTCTTGGACGAAGGGTCGAATTAGTTGTTCCTAAGTCGGTTTAGATAGCTATAAATAAGAGGCTTCGCCTCAGAACACAAGTGTACAATTTTCGAGACAAGTATTATGCAATAAAAATTCTTAGTTCTTTATTTATTTTATTTTATGAGTTCTGGTCGGAGAAACGACGGAGTTGCCGCCTAGGGAGAGATCCGAAGGAGATCTACTCTCGTCTTCGAGGGTATGATTTTCTGTCTTTTCCAAGATGTATATCAATCGTCGTTATATTCGACTAGTATGTTTTAATTACTTAATTTGTTTAATTATGTAGTAGTTAGTTTATTTTACCCCATGTGTTATAGATCTTATTCGTTGGTGAAGAATTCATGAAATAGTAGTCGCGTTCTACAGATCTGCGACTGTCTATATCGTTGGATCTGAATACCTAATAAATTACTAATTCGTGATAATCGGCACCGGCTACGTTGATCGATAGATTTAAATTACATGTTTTTAGCCTGATCAACTATTTTCATGTTATCGTAAATTAACGTGAATGACTATTAGTGAAGTGTTAATTAGGACATTATCTTGATGGACCCTAAGAACGTGCTAGTCAATGTCGACAGATGTCTAGGCGGGTTTGCGGTATGAGTTAGCGCTCAATATCGGCAGCTCTAGTTCTTTATGCGTATGGGCTATTACGGACCAATTAAGGAGGGTAGCTTGCGTATAGATTGTCTACTGCCATTGTCAGAGTAGATAAGGTTATGAGTTGTACCCGTAGCTGAACAATGAATAAATTCACCAATGGGGAGGACTGTTGCATATGTGGGGGGGGGGGGAATAACTAATTACTCATAATTGAACTAATACCTTAGAAACTCTAGTTTGCTTCGTTGAACTTGCCTAATCTTGCTAGTTGATTGTTACCAATTTACTACTATCTATATTATAGTTGGTCGTAGACCGTTATCGTGACAAGCTCAATCTTGATAATTAGATGTTCTTACGAGTCTTTGTGGGATCGACCTTGACTCGCATTTACTCTACTACGATAGACCTAGTCCTATTGCTAGTAAGTGCCTTGCATGCGATCAAGATTTTTGGCGTCGTTGCCGGGGACTTGTGTCAAGAATACTTTTTGTTTAAGATTGAGTTTGCTGTATATATTTGAGTCTATTTAATTGAGTCTTTTTACATTGTCTATTTATACTGGAGTCATACAATGTCTATTTTGTTAAATTCTGGAAAAAAATTACCACCGGTATACCGGAGGTTACCTACGGTAAACCGAGGGTTCCAATTTTTCCTGAATCGTTTCTGTTAGTTCAGAGTCAGGTCAGTAGTCAGATTTTGTGTTTTTGAGTCTGCCAGGAGTGTGTAACAGCTGCCGAGGCAAGTCACTAACCTTTTTATTTTCTTTTTGTGTCTGTAGTACGTTACACGAATTTCAGCAGCCAAACTCGAGAGATTCATACCTGAGATTGAAAATTTTGCTAGACTAAAGAGAAAGGAAACTCGAGAGAGATCTGTTAGGCTGGAGGACGACGTGAGTACGCACGAAGGAGATCACAGCGAGAGGGAAGAAGAGATTCCACCTTTGGAAGATACATAATTCAACATGGCACTGAACTCACAGAATAGACAGAATGGAGCAGGAGTTGTGGTACAAGCAGGTATGAGAACTCTACAGAGCTATGCAATGCCAACGATTGAGCAATTTGTGCCAGCAATTATTCAGCCTGTGGATGCGGCTGAGGTATTTCACCCTAAACCGAATGTTATACAAATGGTGACTAACTACACTACCTTTCATGGAGTAATGTACGAAGATCCTAGTGTACACGTCACCAACTTTCTAGAAATAGTCAGCACGGTTAAGCCAGCAGGAGTGCCGGAAGATAATATCAAGTTGAAATTGTTTCCATTCACTCTGAAAGACAAAGCGAAGATATGGTTATTGTCTCTAGCACCAGGATCGATTCAAACTTGGACAGATCTGCTGCAGAAATTTATGAATAAGTACTGCCCACCTAGGAAGTCACTGCAAATGAGACGAGATTATGAACTTCAAGAAAAAACCCACTGAAACCTTTGAAGAGGCTTGGGAAAGATTTAAGGAAGCACAGAGGAGATGCCCTCACCATGATATCACTTTGCCCGTACGAATACATAGTTTCTATCACGGATTACGGCCAAGTGAACAAATGAGAGTTGATGCCTCAAGCAACCGATGTTTTGCATTACTATCACCTGAAGAAGCCGAAGAGAAATTGAAGCAAATTGCGCCTATAAGTAAATGGGGAACGCATCAAGTTGAAATGGCCAAAGTAGCTGAAGGTGTATTTGGAGAAGCTACTTCTCAAAAGATCTTATATCAGCTGATGGCAATGAATGAAAAGATAGATGGCATGCAAGATCGCATATCCAAGGTTGAGAAAGTTCAAGATATTGAAACAACCAACACTGAGGACGTGAACTATATAGGGAGGCAAAGAAATCCTTATGGGGGTGGATATCGCCCAGGTTCTCATGACCACCCTGGTTTTAGATTAAGTGACCCTGCTGGAGGTTTTCGACAAAGTGATTCGAACGGTGGAGAGAGACCGAGACAAACTGGTGGATTCATGCCTTAATTCAACATGTCCGGTGGTTGGGAAGCAGCAATGGATAAAATGAGCTCAACTGTGACCGATACGGTCAATCAACTTACGAAATCCATGACTGAACTGAATACAAAATTCACCACTTATTGTCAGAAGAATGATACAAGACTGACCAATCAAGAATCCTTAGTGCAGAATCTATCGTACCAAGTGGGGCAGATTGCAGAACACAAGTGTCAGCCCGTCCTCCGGGAGGATTGCCAAGCAATACTGAGAAGAATCCGAAGGACGTGAATACAATCATGACTAGAAGCGGAAAGGAACTGCCTGGACCAGTTATACCCACTATCCAGGTAGAATCAGAAAGCAGTCAGCAGCAGAACGCAGCAGAATCTAGAGAAAAAGAAGGGTCGGTAACCCGGGACACTACTCCGGTAACCCGGGACACTACTCCAGTAAACCGGGAGTCTGAAAATTCAGCAGATGATGGGAGTCAACTTCACTGCACTTTTGTATGTGATCTAGCCCCCGTTTATCACTTTATTGGCATGTTTTGGGTAGATTTAGACCTGTTTGAGATTAATATCGAGAGTTATACGCACGGGGAGTTAAACTGTCATATCGATAGGGAACTCCGCCTTTTTGACGATATTTCACTCTTTTCCGAGTACTTTTGTCTTGCAGAATTACGCGTGGTGTTTGTTCGTCTATGTTATTGCAGGACTTAGGTGACTCGAGGACCCGGAAGGCGATATCTTGGACTAAGAGACATGTTCGTGGCGTGAGAATTGAATGAAAGTAGAAGAAAATCCAGGTTTGGAGTGAAGTCAGGGCAAACGGGCGTTTGCCATACCCAAATTGGGGTTTGCAGGAAGCCCACCTCAAACGGGCATTTGCCCATTCCAAACGGGGGTTCACAGAGCTGACACTCATTCAGAAAGTTGGGTTTTCAGCTGGACGGGCGTCCAAATGACCCTCAAACGGGCGTTTGGGTAGGTTCAGCTCGATTCAAGAAAGCTCGTATAAGACAAACGAGCGTTCAAGGCAGGCCAGACGCTCGTTCGGATTAAATAAACCCTAATCAAGAATCAGACTTCAAGGCAGACGGGCGTTTGACATGAGGCAAACGCTCGTTTGGCGCCGACAGCAGTATTTCACCATGCCTGTTCGTTAATCTTTATTTTGACCTATCTTGAATGCATTTTCTGGTCAAGTGGTCTTCATGAAAGTTGTAGGGAATTGAACGATCTTTCCAACGCATCTTGAATAGTTCAAATCGGAGCTCTACACATCAAGTTATCACCGATTTACTGAAGATGAGTTAAATGGGCCAAGTTGGTCGGCCCAACTAGGTCAAGGTCGCGATTTTCTGCCTATTTAAGAGCATCTAAACCTAAGAAACAGATTATTCTGACTTTTATTGGCCTAGACGAAGTTTTATGCCGGCTTAGGTGCTCAACCCAGCCGCTTCGGCAGTTGTTATGACAGGTTGACATCTAAATAGTCGGATTAGAGCTCCGGACTAGGCTCCGTATTTCAATTTCTTAGTTTAGATTTTTATATATATAGTAGAATACGATACTCGATCGATAGCTTGGTGGAGTTCGTGTCTGGGATCATTGGATGAATTCAAGGTTGATATCATTTGCTGATTTAGGATTCAAAAGTCTTGATCTGCAATGTTTTGATCCTCATTATTGTGAGTATTCCTGATTTCGATTTGTTTTCTCTCGATATGGTTTTGATTCAGTAGATCATTAGTTTGATGAAATTTACTCTGGATAAAAGTCTTGATTCAGATCCTTGTTTATGCCGTGAAATAATGAAAGCTTCGATCTTTTGTCTTGTTCATATACTCTTTGTCCTCTGATTTTAACACAAGTTTTATATTCGACTCAATCTCCTCGTGGGATCGACCTCGGACTCTGAACGCACTACCTACGATCGACCCGGTTAACTGCCGATTAGAAAGTGAGTTTTGCCTAAGGTTTCGAGTTTTATAAATTGTATTTGATTGAGCCGGATTGCGAAATCTCTACTTATCAAATTGGCGCCGTTGCCGGGGAGATTGTTTGTCGATATCAAAAATTGTGTTAGGTCAAGAGAGCGGAAAAAAATGAAAACATTTTGATATTATGTGCTTAGACTAGGTTTGAATGCAATTTTGGTACTCAACCCAATCCCTTTATGGGGTTGTTATATTAGGTTGATATCTTGTAGGTTGTCCTAGAACTTGGGCCTAGGTTTTTATCGATCTTGTTTTATTTAGATTTCGATAGGAGCCATGGGATGCTGAAGTGATATTGTCTTGAACTCGGATTGAATACGACTTTGGTACTCAACCCAGTCCCTTTATGGGGTTGTTATGTTAGGTTGATATCTTGTATGTCCGGCTAGAACTAGGGCTTAGGGCTTTCGGCTACCATGACTTTTTGAGGGATCTAAAATATCGTGTGTGTGTGTGTGTGAGGGGTTTAAAAAATAAAATTTAAAAAAAAAACAGAAAAAATAAAATAAAATTGTGGCGCCGTATTTTGGTGTGCACAAGAGAAGTGTGTTATCAAAAAAAAATTTGTGTTAGGTCAAACAAAAAATTAAAATTAAAAAAAAAATATAATAATAAAAAAATACCAGGGCTGCCGATAAAAAAATAAAAAATAGAGAGAACTTTTTGGAATAAAGCAAGCTTAGGTGTGTCTAAGAGGAATTCACGATGAATACAGTGAGGAAGTATTTGATTGTGATACATGCTTTCACTACTCGACATGGATGTTTTAATGTGACCTTCTGTGGCCTTTATATGATATGCGTAGATGTTCTGTTCTTTTACCTTTATGGTTATTTTTCCATCTATTGTGGTCCATGTTGAGTGATTGTTTATGTTTCGAGTCTACTGATGTGGCATGGCTTCTTTATTTTATATCCCCAGTATATCCGTTGCATACTTTTGGCACGTGGACCACGTCCCGTGCATGTGTTTGCGTTGTTTTCTTGTCTATTTTACTTTAGGTACACTGGATGCGCTTATAAGAAGATGTCACGAGATTCGTTCACGCCTTTCTGCCGGGTCTAAAGCTAAGTCTTCTTTCACTTTCATTCACACACTGAGGACAGTGTTTCATTCAAAGTGTGGGGTGGTAGACTTATCTTGGTTTGAGTTGTATGTTTAAATGTGCCAGTGCAGTAATATACTTAGTCTGTGTCCGTTTTCGAGTCAGATTTTAAAATTTTCCAAGGTTTTAACGTCCGTTTGCATGTTTAAACTTCACATTCTCTTGGTAAACGACTTAGCGAAGTAGTAAATGCTTATAGCAAGACGCTAGGTTTATCTTATAAACGGAAGTTCTTTTGCATGTTTAGCTTCAATTGCATGGGCCTTAGGATCTAGTGAACGATTATGGTAGAATTGAGCACAATTCGACTGCCTAGATCCCATTTTGTAACTTCGAGGCGAAATAGAAGGATTGACATTGGTAGGACACGGGATGACAGTCCTGTCACTTCTTTGACACAACCAGAGCCAAATAAGCCAAAATCCCAACAATTTACCCTCGTACCCCCTCTGAGCCTTGAATAGTATCGTCTGACCACCGTCCGACATTTAGCCGTTTGGTTACTTAGCCTGTATTATCCCTAACCCTGAGCTTTATTATTGGTCACGTTTCTTTGATTACCCTACGAGTGGACTAAGTTGTTGCTTTAGACACACTTGCTGAAGCAAGTGTGGGGTGGGAGATGGTGCGTGCTTCGAGAGAAGTTGGTTAGTACGAGCGAGTATATGAAGGGGAGGTGCTCGAGGAACGTATTGTGAGGCTTGTGGATCAAAAAAAAAAGAAAAAAAAAGTAAAGAAAAAAAGAAGAAAAAAAAAGAAAAAGAAAAGAGATGAAGGAAAGATGAAAAAATGAAAGTTTGAACGAAGTTGAGGAAAAAGGAGTCAAAGAAGGAATGTGTGAAATGAAAAAAAATATGATGTTAAGGTTGGAGTTGTTTGTTAATGCATGTAGAAAAATCAAAGGAGTTTGGTGTGGTTTGGTTTGGTTTCAAAGAAAGAGTACGTGAAATGACTAGGTTCACTCGTGTTTTCTCTTTCTCTAGTCCCAAAATTTCCTTTCAATTAGCCCCTGTCCCGAGCTTAACGTTATAACCCTTCAAGTCCTACTGGACCGTGTTTAGCCTTGGTTGGTCCCTATTAGTGGAGATGTTATTAAAATGAGCTTTAGCGTAGTCGCGATAGCTAAGCGTCTATAATCCGAACCGGTGATTTGGTCTATGACTTGGAAGTTAATTTTCACACATACACATTCCGTTTGTCTGATAACGATTGAGTAAAGATGTTTGCATTCACTGTTTTACTTATCTTTTATTTTGGCAATGTGAGTGTTTTTATACGCGTTTGTGAAGTTGATCCCTTGGTCTCTTTTAATACGCCTAATTTACTCGAGGACGAGCAAAGGCTAAGTGTGGGGTTGATGGGAGTCAACTTCACTGCACTTTTGTATGTGATCTAGCCCCCGTTTATCACTTTATTGGCATGTTTTGGGTAGATTTAGACCTGTTTGAGAATAATATCGAGAGTTATACGCACGGGGAGTTAAACTGTCATATCGATAGGGAACTCCGCCTTTTTGACGATGTTTCACTCTTTTCCGAGTACTTTTGTCTTGCAGAATTACGCGTGTTGTTTGTTCGTCTATGTTATTGCAGGACTTAGGTGACTCGAGGACCCGGAAGGCGATATCTTGGACTAAGAGACATGTTCGTGGCGCGAGAATTGAATGAAAGTTGAAGAAAAGCCAGGTTTGGAGTGAAGTCAAGGCAAACGGGCGTTTGCCATACCCAAACTGGCGTTTGCAGGAAGCGCACCTCAAATGGGCGTTTGCCCATTCCAAACGGGCGTTCACAGAGCTGACACTCATTCAGAAAGTTGGGTTTTCAGCTGGACAGGCGTCCAAATGACCCCCAAACGGGCGTTTGGGTAGGTTCAGCACGATTCAAGAAAGCTTGTATAAGACAAACGAGTGTTCAAGGCAGGCCAGACGCTCGTTCGGATCAAAGAAACCTTAATCAAGAATCAGACTTCAAGGCAGACGGGCGTTTGACATGAGGCAAACGCTCGTTTGGCGCCGACAGCAGTATTTCACCACGCCTGTTCGTTAATCTTTATTTTGACCTATCTTGGATGCATTTTCTGGTCAAGTGATCTTCATTAAAGTTGTAGGGAATTGAACGAGCTTTCCAACGCATCTTGAATAGTTCAAATCGGAGCTCTACACATCAAGTTATCACCGATTACTGAAGACGAGTTAAATGGGCCAAGTTGGTCGGCCCAACTAGGTCAAGGTCGCGATTTTCTACCTATTTAAGAGCAGCTAAACCTAAGAAACATATTATTCTGACTTTTATTGGCCTAGATGAAGTTTGAGGCCGGCTTAGGTGCTCAACCCAGCCGCTTCGGCGGTTGTTATGACAGGTTGACATCTAAATAGTCGGATTAGAGCTCCGGACTAGGCTCCGTATTTCAATTTCTTAGTTTAGATTTTTATATATAGAGTAGAATACGATACTCGATCGATAGCTTGGTGGAGTTCGTGTCTGGGATCATTGGATGAATTCAAGGTTGATATCATTTGCTGATTTAGGATTCAAAAGTCTTGATCTGCAATGTTTTGATCCTCATTATTGTGAGTATTCCTGATTTCGATTTGTTTTCTCTCGATATGGTTTTGATTGAGTAGATCATTAGTTTGATGAAATTTACTCTGGATAAAAGTTTTGATTCAGATCCTTGTTTATGCCGTGAAATAATGAAAGCTTCGATCTTTTGTCTTGTTCATATACTCTTTGTCCTTTGATTTTAACACAAGTTTTATATTCGACTCAATCTCCTCGTGGGATCGACCTCGGACTCTGAACGCACTACCTACGATCGACCCGGTTCACTGCCGGTTAGAAAGTGAGTTTTGCCTAAGGTTTCGAGTTTTATAAATTGTATTTGATCGAGCCGGATTGCGAAATCTCTACTTATCAGCAGACAAGCAGGCAGAGTAGCAGCAGCCGGCAAGTGAGTCTTTACGAACTGTAACTATTAATCCTGCTACTTTACCCTACCCCCCTAGGAAATATGAGCCGAATAATGATGATGCGCGTTATAAAAAGTTTATAGAGATGTTTAAAAAGTTGCAAGTAAATATACCTTTGGTAGAAGCTCTGGCTGGAATGCCAGAGAATGCGAAATTCTTGAAAGAAGAAATCTCTACCAAGATGAAATTATTAAACCTTTAGACTATATGCCTTAACGAGGAATGCTCGACAGTGCAACGCAAACTGCCTCCCGAGTGTAAAGATCCTGGGAGCTTCCTCATACCATGCACAATTGGAGGAGTATGCCTAAACAAGGCATTGTGTGATCTTAGAGCCAGTGTCAATCTGATGCCACTCTCCATCTTTCATAAATTAGGCATGAAGGAGTTAAATGAGACATCTATATCCCTTCAATTAGCAGATAGATCTATGAAGCAACCTTGTGGAGTGGTGGAGGATGTTTTGGTGAAAGTTGATAGGTTTGTATTCCCTGTAGACTTTGTGGTGCTAGACATGGAAGTTAACCACGATGTTCCATTGATCTTTGGAAGACCTTTCCTAGCTATGAGTAAAACCTTGATAGATGTTTATAAGGGTGAGCTGATTCTGAGAGTGAATGAGGACAAGGTAGTATTCAATGTGATGAATTCAATGAGATATGCTCAAGATGAAGGAGAAGCATGCTACATGCTAGATGCCATAGACGAACTTGTGTTGGAATTATATCAGCAAGTGGCACTAGACCCTGAAGTAGATGAGACTTTACTCTTGAAGGATGAGGAAAGTTATGAGGAAACCTGGCTGGGTGTAGTGAAGGTCAAGTGCGAGAAATAGAGCCTATATCCTCTGTGGATTTAGGAGGAACCATTCATAGACCTTCCTGGCACAAGTTCTTTGACTTACAATTGACTGGTAAGATGTTAAGATCATCGTTAGAAGAGCCACCAATAAACCTAACGTTAAAACCTTTGCCTTCTCACCTGAAGTACGTGTACTTACAAGAGGATACTCTCCCCTTATAATTTCAGCGTCATTATCACCTTTAGAGGAGGAGAAACTTTTAAGAGTACTGAGAGAGCATAAGGGAGCGTTTGGGTGGACGATTGCAGATATTAGAGGAATAAGCCCATCGGTGTGCATGCATAAGATCTCTGTACACCCTGAAAAGAAAGCGGTAGCACAACCTCAAAGGAGGTTGACGCCACAACTGAAGGATGTTGTTAAGGAAGAAATCATAAAGATGTTGGAGATGGGAATCATTTTCCCAATTACAGACAGTGAATGGGTAAGCCCGATTAATGTGGTGCCCAAAAAGAGAGGATTCACTATCCAACCTAATGAGTTTGATGAGCTAATCCCTGTGAGACTAATTACTGGACATCGAGTTTGCATAGACTTCAGGAAACTGAATGATGCAACTCGTAAAGATCATTTTCCCTACCATTCTTTGATCAAATGTTGGAAAGATTAAGTGGTCATGCATTTCATTGTTTCTTAGATGGATATTCTGGTAACTATCTGATCCATATAGCCCCCGAGGACCGTGAGAAAACAACTTTCACATGTCCTTATGGAACTTTTGCGTACAATCGCATGCCTTTTGGGTTATGTAATGCACCAACAACATTCCAAAGGTGCATGATGTCATTATTTGCGGACATGGTGGAAGATTTTCTGGAGATTTTCATGGACGATTTCCCTGTATTTGGAGATAGCTTTGATAAATGCTTGGACAATTTGAGTAAAATTCTAAAGAGATGTGAAGAGACCAACCTTGTACTTAACTGGGAAAAATGTCATTTCATGGTTACAGAAGGAATAGTGTTGGGTCATAGGATTTCAAAGAAGGGAATGGAAGTTGATAGAGCAAAGATAGAGGTGATAGAGAAGTTACCGCCTCCAACGAACTAAAAAAAGTTGCGAGCCTTTCTTGGCCACGCAGGATTTTATAAGAGGTTTATTAAGGACTTCTCTAAAGTTTCTAAACATTTGACGGAATTACTTTCAAATGATGTACCTTTCATATTTGGAGAAGAGTGCAAGAAAGCATTCAACACATTGAAGCAAATGCTTATAACCGCCCCAATTCTGGTAGCCCCAGATTGGAACAAACTTTTTGAGCTTATGTGTGATGCAGGCGACACGGAAGTTGGAGCAGCCCTGGGACAAAGGGAGGATAAAATCTTTAAGCCTATTTATTACGCCAGTCGTACCCTTAACAGTGCCTAGAGGAATTATATGACTACGGAGAAGGAACTCTTAACTTTTTTTTATGCGTTTGACAAGTTTCGACCTTATCTGATAGGATTGAAAGTCACGGTATTCACTGACCATGCACCTTTGAAATACCTTCTACCCAAGCAAGACTCAAAGCTGAGATTGTTGAGATGGATTCTAATCTTACAAGATTTTGATGTGGAAATCAAAGATAAAAAGGGATCTGAGAACCAGGTGGCTGATCACCTGTCAAGATTAACTTTGCTGGAAGAAGAGCAACCGACTGAGATCAAGGAAAGCTTTCCTGATGAACAACTTTTTGCCATCTCAGTGGTAGCTCGGGTAGAATCTCAGACCCGATATCATACATCAAGAGTGGGCAAGGTATACCCTTGGTTTGCAGACATTGTCAATTACTTAGCAGGAAAGTACCTACCACCAAAATTCAATAATGCAGATAAGAAGAAGTTTTTCACATATCTGAAGTATTATCATTGGGACAATCCTTACCTATACAAATTGTGCCCAGATGCCATTCTGAGGAGATGCGTCCATGATGATGAGATTCCAAGTATTTTGCACATGTGTCATGCTAGAGAAGCTAGAGGTCACTATGGGCCAGACAAGACATCAGCAAAGGTACTACAGTGTGGATTTTATAGGCCAACAATTCATAAATCTGCTTACGAGTTTACAAGATTCTGTCATTCCTGTCAAATGACCGGTAATATTTCTAAGCGAAATGAGATGCCACTGCAGAGTATCTTAGAAGTGGAGGTATTCGATATATGGGGAAATGATTTTGTTGGGCCATTCACATCGTCAGAATCAAATCGTTACATCCTGGTAGCAGTCGATTATGTTTCCAAATAGGTGGAAGCAGTAGCTTTATCTACTAATGATGCTAGGGTTGTCTTGAGATTTCTTAAGAAAAACATTTTGACAAGGTTTGGTATGCCTAGAGCCATAATTAGTGACGAAAGGAGTCATTTCTGCAATAGGTTGTTTGAGAAGTTAATGATGAGATATGGGGTTAGACATAAGATTGCAGCAGCATATCACCCCCCGACGAGTAGACAAGTAGAAGTCACAAACAGAGAGATTAAGAGAATTTTAGAAAAGACTGTGAATCCCACAAGGAAAGATTGGTCTTCGAAATTAGATGACGCTCTTTGGGCGTACATAACAGCTTATAGGACCACGATTGGGATGTCACCATATATGATAGTGTTTGGAAAAGCATGTCATTTACCAGTAGAACTCGAGCACCGAGCACTGTGGGCTACGAGGTTTCTGAACATGGATGAGGATTTAGCCGGTGAAAAGAGAATGCTAGAGTTGAATAGATTGGAGGAGTAGAGACTTCAAGGGTATGAAAATGCAAAGATTTATAAGGAAAGAACGAAACGCCAGCATGATAAGAAGATTCTGAACCGCACATTTCAAGTTGGAGATAAAGTGCTGGTGTAAAACTCACGTCTTCGTCTTTTTCCTGGAAAGTTGAAGTCTAGATGGTATGGACCACATGTAGTCACGAAAGTCTACAATTCAGGTGTATGTGAAGTTAGACATGAACACTCTGGGCAAACATTCACAGTTAACGGCCACAGGCTGAAACATTACCTAGAGCACAAGTATAACCTTGAATTGGAAGTCTTTACGCCGGAAGAGCCGGAATATGAATGAAGGAGCCCTATTAGTACAGTCGAGTCGACGACTATAAACTCAAAACTATTTCTAAACCCTCATTTATTGCTTTTGTTTATTTTATTTTGAGTCAATAAAGTAGCATGACAATCGCAAGGTTTTTTCATCACATATATCTTCAGTCACCTAGCTAGAGATATATGTGGTTTTTTCCTTCACGATTCTCATGTGATACCCTCGTAAAAGTTTTCGCGTCTTGCTTAGGCCGATGAAAGAATAAAGTGGCTTAAACTGTTTTTGCGCATTCCTCTGGTATGCACTATTACCGCCACCTTATTTTCTTATTGCCCTTCTCATGTTACTCACAGTTTTTGGAAGCATTTGGAAAGCAGGTAAAAACTTGGAAGAGGAATAACCTAGAAACTAATGATTCTGCTCCAGGATTCGTTTTGACTCCGCCGACATTTCCAGAGCTAAGTACCTTTTCTTTTCTTTATTATTAGTCATTGGGGACAATGTCTATAATAAGTGGGGGGTAGGCGTCTTAGCTGGTTAGTCGAAAAAGGGAATATTTTTGAAATTTTAACACTGTTTTTAGCTTGCTATTTACACATTTTCGAGTAAGGAATTGGTAGAAAATGAGCCCAAGTTCAATTTAAAGTGATCTATAGCATATTCAATTTAGTATGGAAGATCGAGCATATGTTATGTTGTGTTAAGTAGTAACTTATTAATTATTATTCTATCATTGCAATCAATACATGAGCACATCATCTGAGTGAGAAGTGTTTAAGATTAGATGATGAGTTGTTTTAACCGGGAATCATTATTTTTCTGTCTATATACTTCAACAAATTGTTGTAAGACAAGGAAAGCAAGTTGGATGACGAAAGCTGACCGGGTCAAACAAACTTGTGAGAGAAAGAGAAAAAAAGTGAGGAAATCTACCTGAAAAAAAAAGAAAGAAAAAAAAAAGAAAGAAAAAAATGCAATAAAGGCAGTGAGGGAAGCGAACTCGTGTAAAAAGGGCACGACCCTCTCATCAAAAGAAGCAAACGAGGACTTAAGAGCGATGCTCAGTCCCCGAGTCCGCCCGACCCAATTACGGTACCATGTTGTGTAACCAAGTCTGAAAGCAAGATGAGCGAGTGTATGTACAAGCAAGTTAAGATTGTGTGGTTAATACAACTTGATTCTTCTCACGAACGCATTATCACGACTGATCCATCACACGACACATTGATGCGTGGTAAGTAGTGATTAATGGGGAGCTTATGGATTGTGGCTTGATGTATGTTTCGGCCAGAAGTCTTTATTGAATATGTGGTAGTTGATGGAGTTGTTCTTGGAGGTACATTCCGCCTTGATACTCTGCTCGCGGACGAGCAGAAGGCTAGTGGGGGGTAGTTGATAACGGTTAAAATAGTCTATCCTACGGCATCAATATTCTATCCATTATGAGCTAAAAATAGTTGTTTCGACCTATAAATATGAACCATTTGAGTTGAATAGAATATGTCGGGTTCGTAAGTCGAGAAATCTGTACTTAGCGTTTATTTTCCTTGTTTTGATATTATTTCGTGTATTATTTGATGATTTTCAAGATACGAAATATTGGGCTGAGCATGATGGACGAATCTGGAGTGGACTGAACGAAAGGAATGGGCCTAGGGTATTCTAGAAGCATCCAAGTTAAGTCGGTTGAAGAAAAAAGACAAAAGTACCCCCGGTAACCCGAGGGGCGGTGCCGACTTACCGAGGGTCGAGATCCTTCCGAAACTCGTTTTCTTGGACGAGGGGTCGAACTAGTTGTTCCTAAGTCGGTTTAAATAGCTATAAATAAGAGGCTTTGCCTCGGAACACAAGTGTACAATTTTCTAGACAAGTATTATGCAATAAAAGTTTTAGTTCTTTATTTATTTTATTTTATGAGTTCTGGTCGGAGAAACGACGGAGTTGCCACCTAGGGAGAGATCCGAAGGAGATCTACGCTCGTCTTCGAGGGTATGATTTTCTATCTTTTCCAAGATGTAGCTCTATCGTCGTTATATTCGACTAGTATGTTTTAATTGCTTAATTAGTTTAATTATGTAGTAGTTTGTTCAGGGTCAATTTGTAGTGTTTTTAAGGATATATTTTACATCAATTTTCCCCATATATAGATGTTTTTCATAGAAATCGAGCTTATAATCGATTAATTGAGTAAATGGTGTTTCTAATAGGTTAAATTGCAAAACGTAGCGATTTATGTGTTTAAATGATGATTTTATATTATTTTAGGATTGTGTTACGCTTTGGTATGTTTTTCCTACATTGTAGATACACATTGTTGATGGAAAGGATGATTTTAAAGAGATGAATTCGAGTGGAAAATCCCGAAATATACTCGTAATACGACGGGCTAATCAAAAAGGCGTTTTCTGAAGAAGAGTCCTTAATGAAAGTTGTAGAGTTTTCCGAGAGCTTTTTTATGACATTCGGATCATAATTTTTGGAGGTCTACAATTCAAGATATGAATTTTAGAAGTTTCATTCCTAAATAATTCTCCCAAACCGACTTAAGCTTTCCTTTCTTTTAGCCGCATGCAAATCCTAATTGGAGAAGGAATTAATTCGGCCGACATCGCATTACATATTTCACCGCCTTGCTTCCTATATATATATATATACACAAGCATGTAACCCTAAAGGATTATCAAAAAAAATACCAAATTTACTTCGACCGCAATTCTCCCATCACAAATAGCGGCACTTTATGCGGGTTTCGAGGCCGGTCACCCGAGCCTTGTGCTCGGGTGATCCGGGTTCGATTAGGATGTCGTTTTTCTTCCGTTTTCGATTCATGAGTTCATCCATGTACCAAACTACGTGAGTTTATTTATTTAATTTATTCAGTCCTTATTCGTTTTTTATGATCTTTAATTGATTTTGTATCTTTCTTTGATTATGATGCTATGTGTGAACTTTATCGAGAGATTGGTTTGCGATTGATAGTTACAACATACGAGAGTTGCGTAACGTTAGATCACCATAGAAAGATAGGATCTTTAATCGTTAATGATGACAAATTAATTGGTTAATTATCTAGGTTGTTAGATTCTAAAATACGATAGTTAACCTGAATCTACACCTTCGTTTTGTATGGAATATTGGTCTCAACATTCGGAAGAGGAGAGATCGATAATTGAATTCACTAAGGAATTAGGAATTCATAGCTTGAGAAACAGATTCACTAAGGAATTAAGGGTTTGTGTCTCGTGTAAAGGTGAAACCACAATTTGAATTAAAATCATGAGATGAACTAGGATTGAAATCACTTGGTTTGTGCACTGTTTGATCCCATGTATCCTTAGTTTAGGTTTTTATTATTTGTTCTAGCTTAGATTTATTTTAGTTGTTCTTTGAGTTTTTATGTTAAATCTTTCGTTTATTTGTTTTCTTGAGTAACAATTGAGAGGATTAATAAAACTAGATTCAACATCCCAATTCCCTGTGGATCGACCCCTTACTTATCTCGCTTTACTAGAAACTACCCGGTATTCGGCCGGTTAGGAGGTAGTTTTGCATGGTAGTATAGGTTTTATAAATTTTCTTTTGTTTTAATGATGCAAAATCTCCCCAACAAAAGTGGCGCCGTTGCCGGGGAATCGGTGTTTTGTTGAATTTAGTTGAATTAATTTTTCGATTTTGTTACGGTTTATTTTTCGTTTTCAATAAAAGTAGCGTTGAATAAATCGAGAGTTTTTTTATTTTTGCCGTGTTTCGATGACCTTTGGGTTAAGAATGTGCAAAAAGTTTTTTTTACTCGATTTGTGAAACGTGAAGTGTTTTCTAGTCTAACCCTCTGTGCTATAATTTGATGAGGCTGCTGTGTTGTTATGTGTATGTGTTGATCTGTTTTGAATTGATAATCTGTTAGGCTATTTAGGGTTTATCTATGGGTTGTTGTGTTGTTCCTGCATTCTGTTGCAAATTCGTTGTTTGGACGAGCGTTCAGGTAAGTGAACGCCCATCCAGTCCCTAACAATGCAGGTAACCGAGCGTTTGAGGGGTGGAACGGCCGTCATGTGCAAAAGTTCAACTCTGATCTGATGACAAGAACCAGACGGGAGTCTGACTTGTTAAACGCCCGTCCGGTCTGCATAAGTGTGGAACGCCCGTTTGAAATTTTAAACGCACGTCCAGGTTCTGAATTTTTCTTGCTTTGATTTTTAATGCTTTATTTAACGTGGTTACTTTAATACGAGCTTCTGTGGCTAATTTCTTTTACGTAGATGTTCTGAACTTGCATATTCATATCTTTCCATCTACGAATCCATGTTAAATAATTGATTAATCTACTATACTTGATTCATCTAGGCATGTTATAGTTACTGTCGGTTCTCGTATGCTATAACTGGCCTTATTGTTAATTAGTAGCTAATGTCGGTTCCCGTATGCTACATACCGCTATGATGAATCTTGTGAGCTTTGAGACTTATGTGCTTCCTTGTTATTTTTATAACTCATTTGGGTAGTAACTGTCGGTTTTCCGTTGCTACGATGGAAACCTTATGAGTTATATCGTATAGTATAGCTAATCGTTGGTTTTCCATAATGCTATCACTTTCAACGAGTCTTAAAGCGCGTCTACACTGCATGTAATGAACAGCACTGTCGTTTATCGTAACCTGTCATTATTTGGTAGACGTTTATTATATACATGTCATGCTGCAAATGAGTGAGCTAGTTTTCTTTCTTTTATTTTCTTTTATTTTTGCATATCACATAGATGCATATCATTTAGTGCATGTCATCTAGTTGCATTGTTTATGTTTTTTTTTTTGTTTTTTTTATATTATTTTTCTTGAGCGTAGTTAACTGTCGGTTTCCGTAATACTACCTCGTTTTCCGTAAATTTATTTTATTTTTAGGATTTTTCATATAGTTTGCATTGTATTGCATTCTCATGTAGTTGCACCTAGCCTACGAGTTTGTGATATTTTCATGTATATGTAGTCCATCTTTATGCGAGCATAATTTGAAATATCTCTATATCTCCTTTTCCATGTGCTTTATATATGTAATCTTTTCTTTTTCCCCATAGACTCTTTTTGCACCGATCAAGTCTCGGGATATTTTTGATAGCTATTGTGCACTTTCACGATGTATTCGGTTGTCCCGTGATGCTCCACGCTCATCGAGCTATGCAAGCAATCCCGGTTCTTGTTGGTTCCTCCGTAATTGCCGCATCCAATCGGCCTAAGTTCTCTAATTTATTATTTCGCACAACTTGAGGACAAGTTGCAATCTAAGTGTGTGGGAGAGGATGGTTTATATGTATCTATGAGTCGTTTGCTCAATTTCTGTTATATTTCTATGAAAAAGAGCTAAATTTTCAAATTTTTGTTTTGTTTCGAGTAAGCATTGCATGTCTTTGTTCGAGAGTTTATATCATTGATGCGTTATTTTGCATATTTAGTAATTTTAGTTGTTTCACCCAACACTATTTTTCACGTGCCATGGTAAATGATGAGCTATGTTTTAAAGCCATGCCCATTTGATTAGAGGTTTTTGATGATTATCGCATGATTCTTTGCTTCCATACGAATTTTGAAAATTTTAATAGTTTGTATTTAGAGTTAGAGTATGACATACCGTGAATATCGAAGGTTTGAATGTGATAAATGAAACGTAACTATAGTGCTTTAAAAAAGTAGTGAATAAATGAAGTTGTTTTAAATAGTTAATTGTGTGTGTCGGAAGTCGGTCGATGATTTGAGTGAGGTAGGTCATATCTCGAATGTCCTATTCCATTATGATGACCAAAAGCTCACGACAAATGAAGAAAAGTCGCCTTATGATTTGAGTAGGTAGGGGATTAGCGGGAAATGTCCTATTCTACTACGAGGGCAATAGCTCATTTCGATGTGCGTTTAAAAGTGAAATAATTAAATTAACTTATGAGAATAGTGTTATGAATTGAATGAAAGACTTAGTTATCGTTGATTTTATCCCCAAGATAAACCGAAAGATATGTTGTAGGGACTATCCTCTAAGTATGTCGGAAATGTTTTGAATACTCCTTATTATTATTTTTCGGGGTTTGTATGTTTAGAGAGGTGCATGTTATAATCGTTTCTATATTTCTAATTTCAATGGGATGTTGGCTAGTTTTGCTTGAATCAATTTCAAGTGTGGATTTAGTGGAAGTTTACTATGGCTATGCACACACGCACTTGGGTGAACCTCTAAACTACTTGAATATGTTTTATATTTGCATATATGTTTATTTGTCTCGAGCTTGATTTTTGTTTTGTTTTGCTCGGGACGAGCAAAAGTTTAAGTGTGGGGGTGTTGTTCAGGGTCAATTTGTAGTGTTTTTAAGGATATATTTTACATCAATTTTCCCCATATATAGATGTTTTTCATAGAAATCGAGCTTATAATCGATTAATTGAGTAAATGGTGTTTCTAATAGGTTAAATTGCGAAACGTAGCGATTTATGTGTTTAAATGATGATTTTATATTATTTTAGGATTGTGTTACGCTTTGGTATGTTTTTCCTACATTGTAGATACACATTGTTGATGGAAAGGATGATTTTAAAGAGATGAATTCGAGTGGAAAATCCCGAAATATACTCGTAATACGACGGGCTAATCAAAAAGGTGTTTTCTGAAGAAGAGTCCTTAATGAAAGTTGTAGAGTTTTCCGAGAGCTTTTTTATGACATTCGGATCATAATTTTTGGAGGTCTACAATTCAAGATATGAATTTTAGAAGTTTCATTCCTAAATAATTCTCCCGGCCGACTTAAGCTTTCCTTTCTTTTAATTTGCATGCAAATCCTAATTGGAGAAGGAATTAATTCACCGACATCGCATTACATATTTCAGCCGCCTTGCTTCCTATATATATATATATATACACAAGCATGTAACCCTAAAGGATTATCAAAAAAAATACCAAATTTACTTCACCCGCAATTCTCCCATCACAAGAAATGCGGCACTTTATCGGTTTTCAAGGCCGGTCACCCGAGCCTTGTGCTCGGGTGATCCGGGTTAGATTAGGATGTCGTTTTTCTTCCGTTTTCGATTCATGAGTTCATCCATGTACCAAACTACGTGAGTTTATTTATTTAATTTATTCAGTCCTTATTCGTTTTTTATGATCTTTAATTGATTTTGTATCTTTCTTTGATTATGATGCTATGTGTGAACTTTATCGAGAGATTGGTTTGCGATTGATAGTTACAACATACGAGAGTTGCGTAACGTTAGATCACCATAGAAAGATAGGATCTTTAATCGTTAATGATGACAAATTAATTGGTTAATTATCTAGGTTGTTAGATTCTAAAATACGATAGTTAACCTGAATCTACACCTTCGTTTTGTATGGAATATTGGTCTCAACATTCGGAAGAGGAGAGATCGATAATTGAATTCACTAAGGAATTAGGAATTCATAGCTTGAGAAACGGATTCACTAAGGAATTAGGGGTTTGTGTCTCGTGTAAAGGTGAAACCACAATTTGAATTAAAATCATGAGATGAACTAGGATTGAAATCACTTGGTTTGTGCACTGTTTGATCCCATGTATCCTTAGTTTAGGTTTTTATTATTTGTTCTAGCTTAGATTTATTTTAGTTGTTCTTTGAGTTTTTATGTTAAATCTTTCGTTTATTTGTTTTCTTGAGTAACAATTGAGAGGATTAATAAAACTAGATTCAACATCCCAATTCCCTGTGGATCGACCCCTTACTTATCTCGCTTTACTAGCAACTACCCGGTATTCGGCCGGTTAGGAGGTAGTTTTGCATGGTAGTATAGGTTTTATAAATTTTCTTTTGTTTTAATGATGCAAAATCTCCCCAACAAAAGTGGCGCCGTTGCCGGGGAATCGGTGTTTTGTTGAATTTAGTTGAATTAATTTTTCGATTTTGTTACGGTTTATTTTTCGTTTTCAATAAAAGTAGCGTTGAATAAATCGAGAGTTTTTTTATTTTTGCCGTGTTTCGATGACCTTTGGGTTAAGAATGTGCAAAAAGTTTTTTTTACTCGATTTGTGAAACGTGAAGTGTTTTCTAGTCTAACCCTCTGTGCTATAATTTGATGAGGCTGCTGTGTTGTTATGTGTATGTGTTGATCTGTTTTGAATTGATAATCTGTTAGGCTATTTAGGGTTTATCTATGGGTTGTTGTGTTGTTCCTGCATTCTGTTGCAAATTCGTTGTTTGGACGAGTGTTCAGGTAAGTGAACGCCCGTCCAGTCCCTAACAATGCAGGTAACCGAGCGTTTGAGGGGTGGAACGGCCGTCCTGTGCAAAAGTTCAACTCTGATCTGATGACAAGAACCAGACGGGAGTCTGACTTGTTAAACGCCCGTCCGGTCTGCATAAGTGTGGAACGCCCGTTTGAAATTTTAAACGCACGTCCAGGTTCTGAATTTTTCTTGCTTTGATTTTTAATGCTTTATTTAACGTGGTTACTTTAATACGAGCTTCTGTGGCTAATTTCTTTTATGTAGATGTTACGAACTTGCATATTCATATCTTTCCATCTACGAATCCATGTTAAATAATTGATTAATCTAATATACTTGATTCATCTAGGCATGTTATAGTTACCGTCGGTTCTCGTATGCTATAATCGGCCTTATTGTTAATTAGTAGCTAATGTCGGTTCCCGTATGCTACATACCGCTATGATGAATCTTGTGAGCTTTGAGACTTATGTGCTTCCTTGTTATTTTTATAACTCATTTGGGTAGTAACTGTCGGTTTTCCGTTGCTACGATGGAAACCTTATGAGTTATATCTGTATAGTATAGCTAACTGTTGGTTTTCCATAATGCTATCACTTTCAACGAGTCTTAAAGCGCGTCTACACTGCATGTAATGAACATCACTGTCGTTTATCGTAACCTGTCATTATTTGGTAGACGTTTATTATATACATGTCATGCCGCAAATGAGTGGGCTAGTTTTCTTTCTTTTATTTTCTTTTATTTTTGCATATCACATAGATGCATATCATTTATTGCATGTCATCTAGTTGCATTGTTTCTGTTTTTTTTTTGTTTTTTTTATATTATTTTTCTTGAGCGTAGTTAACTGTCGGTTTCCGTAATACTACCTCGTTTTCCGTAAATTTATTTTATTTTTAGGATTTTTCATATAGTTTGCATTGTATTGCATTCTCATGTAGTTGCACCTAGCCTACGAGTTTGTGATATTTTCATGTATATGTAGTCCATCTTTATGCGAGCATAATTTGAAATATCTCTATACCTCCTTTTCCATGTGCTTTATATATGTAATCTTTTCTTTTTCCCCATAGACTCTTTTTGCACTGATCAAGTCTGCAGGATATTTTTGATAGCTATTGTGCACTTTCACGATGTATTCAGTTGTCCTGTGATGCTCCACGCCTCTCGAGCTATGCAAGCAATCCTGGTTCTTGTTGGTTCCTCCAGAATTGCCAGCATCCAATCAGCTAAGTTCTCTAATTTATTATTTCTGCACAACTTGAGGACAAGTTGCAATCTAAGTGTGTGGGAGAGGATGGTTTATATGTATCTATGAGTCGTTTGCTCAATTTCTGTTATATTTCTATGAAAAAGAGCTAAATTTTCAAATTTTTGTTTTGTCTCGAGTAAGCATTGCATGTCTTTGTTCGAGAGTTTATATCATTGATGCGTTATTTTGCATATTTAGTAATTTTAGTTGTTTCACCCAACACTATTTTTCACGTGCCATGGTAAATGATGAGCTATGTTTTAAAGCCATGCCCATTTGATTAGAGGTTTTTGATGATTATCGCATGATTCTTTGCTTCCATACGAATTTTGAAAATTTTAATAGTTTGTATTTAGAGTTAGAGTATGACATACTGTGAATATCTGAAGGTTTGAATGTGATAAATGAAACGTAACTATAGTGCTTTAAAAAAGTAGTGAATAAATGAAGTTGTTTTAAATAGTTAATTGTGTGTGTCGGAAGTCGGTCGATGATTTGAGTGAGGTAGGTCATATCTCGAATGTCCTATTCCATTATGATGACCAAAAGCTCACGACAGTCAGGAAAAGCTGCCTTATGATTTGAGTAGGTAGGGGATTAGCGGGAAATGTCCTATTCTACTATGAGGGCAATAGCTCATTCTGATGTGCGTTTAAAAGTGAAATAATTAAATCAACTTATGAGAATAGTGTTATGAATTGAATGAAAGACTTAGTTATCGTTGATTTTATCCCCAGTATAAACTGAAAGATATGTTGTAGGGACTATCCTCTAAGTATGTCGGAAATGTTTTGAATACTCCTTATTATTATTTTTCGGGGTTTGTATGTTTAGAGAGGTGCATGTTATAATCGTTTCTATATTTCTAATTTCAATGGGATGTTGGCTAGTTTTGCTTGAATCAATTTCAAGTGTGGATTTAGTGGAAGTTTACTATGGCTATGCACACACGCACTTGGGTGAACCTCTAAACTACTTGAATATGTTTTATATTTGCATATATGTTTATTTGTCTCGAGCTTGATTTTTGTTTTGTTTTGCTCGGGACGAGCAAAAGTTTAAGTGTGGGGGTGTTGTTCAGGGTCAATTTGTAGTGTTTTTAAGGATATATTTTACATCAATTTTCCCCATATATAGATGTTTTTCATAGAAATCGAGCTTATAATCGATTAATTGAGTAAATGGTGTTTCTAATAGGTTAAATTGCGAAACGTAGCGATTTATGTGTTTAAATGATGATTTTATATTATTTTAGGATTGTGTTACGCTTTGGTATGTTTTTCCTACATTGTAGATACACATTGTTGATGGAAAGGATGATTTTAAAGAGATGAATTCGAGTGGAAAATCCCGAAATATACTCGTAATACGACGGGCTAATCAAAAAGGCGTTTTCTGAAGAAGAGTCCTTAATGAAAGTTGTAGAGTTTTCCGAGAGCTTTTTTATGACATTCGGATCATAATTTTTGGAGGTCTACAATTCAAGATATGAATTTTAGAAGTTTCATTCCTAAATAATTCTCCCAGCCGACTTAAGCTTTCCTTTCTTTTAGCTGCATGCAAATCCTAATTGGAGAAGGAATTAATTCAGCCGACATCAGCATTACATATTTCAGCCGCCTTGCTTCCTATATATATATATATATACACAGCATGTAACCCTAAAGGATTATCAAAAAAAATACCAAATTTACTTCAGCCGCAATTCTCCCATCACAGCAGCGGCACTTTACTGGTTTCAAGGCCGGTCACCCGAGCCTTGTGCTCGGGTGATCCGGGTTAGATTAGGATGTCGTTTTTCTTCCGTTTTCGATTCATGAGTTCATCCATGTACCAAACTACGTGAGTTTATTTATTTAATTTATTCGATCCTTATTCGTTTTTTATGATCTTTAATTGATTTTGTATCTTTCTTTGATTATGATGCTATGTGTGAACTTTATCGAGAGATTGGTTTGCGATTGATAGTTACAACATACGAGAGTTGCGTAACGTTAGATCACCATAGAAAGATAGGATCTTTAATCGTTAATGATGACAAATTAATTGGTTAATTATCTAGGTTGTTAGATTCTAAAATACGATAGTTAACCTGAATCTACACCTTCGTTTTGTATGGAATATTGGTCTCAACATTCGGAAGAGGAGAGATCGATAATTGAATTCACTAAGGAATTAGGAATTCATAGCTTGAGAAACGGATTCACTAAGGAATTAGGGGTTTGTGTCTCGTGTAAAGGTGAAACCACAATTTGAATTAAAATCATGAGATGAACTAGATTGAAATCACTTGGTTTGTGCATCGTTTGATCCCATGTATCCTTAGTTTAGGTTTTTATTATTTGTTCTAGCTTAGATTTATTTTAGTTGTTCTTTGAGTTTTTATGTTAAATCTTTCGTTTATTTGTTTTCTTGAGTAACAATTGAGAGGATTAATAAAACTAGATTCAACATCCCAATTCCTCGTGGATCGACCCCTTACTTATCTCGCTTTACTAGCAACTACCCGGTATTCGGCCGGTTAGGAGGTAGTTTTGCATGGTAGTATAGGTTTTATAAATTTTCTTTTGTTTTAATGATGCAAAATCTCCCCAACAAAAGTGGCGCCGTTGCCGGGGAATCGGTGTTTTGTTGAATTTAGTTGAATTAATTTTTCGATTTTGTTACGGTTTATTTTTCGTTTTCAATAAAAGTAGCGTTGAATAAATCGAGAGTTTTTTTATTTTTGCCGTGTTTCGATGACCTTTGGGTTAAGAATGTGCAAAAAGTTTTTTTTACTCGATTTGTGAAACGTGAAGTGTTTTCTAGTCTAACCCTCGTGCTATAATTTGATGAGGTCGCTTTGTGTTGTTATGTGTATGTGTTGATCTCGTTTTGAATTGATAATCTGTTAGGCTATTTAGGGTTTATCTATGGGTTGTTGTGTTGTTCCTGCATTCTGTTGCAAATTCGTTGTTTGGACGAGTGTTCAGGTAAGTGAACGCCCGTCCAGTCCCTAACAATGCAGGTAACCGAGCGTTTGAGGGGTGGAACGGCCGTCATGTGCAAAAGTTCAACTCTGATCTGATGACAAGAACCAGACGGGAGTCTGACTTGTTAAACGCCCGTCCGGTCTGCATAAGTGTGGAACGCCCGTTTGAAATTTTAAACGCACGTCCAGGTTCTGAATTTTTCTTGCTTTGATTTTTAATGCTTTATTTAACGTGGTTACTTTAATACGAGCTTCTGTGGCTAATTTCTTTTACGTAGATGTTCTGAACTTGCATATTCATATCTTTCCATCTACGAATCCATGTTAAATAATTGATTAATCTAATATACTTGATTCATCTAGGCATGTTATAGTTACTGTCGGTTCTCGTATGCTATAACTGGCCTTATTGTTAATTAGTAGCTAATGTCGGTTCCCGTATGCTACATACCGCTATGATGAATCTTGTGAGCTTTGAGACTTATGTGCTTCCTTGTTATTTTTATAACTCATTTGGGTAGTAACTGTCGGTTTTCCGTTGCTACGATGGAAACCTTATGAGTTATATCTGTATAGTATAGCTAACTGTTGGTTTTCCATAATGCTATCACTTTCAACGAGTCTTAAAGCGCGTCTACACTGCATGTAATGAACATCACTGTCGTTTATCGTAACCTGTCATTATTTGGTAGACGTTTATTATATACATGTCATGCTGCAAATGAGTGGGCTAGTTTTCTTTCTTTTATTTTCTTTTATTTTTGCATATCACATAGATGCATATCATTTATTGCATGTCATCTAGTTGCATTGTTTCTGTTTTTTTTTTGTTTTTTTTATATTATTTTTCTTGAGCGTAGTTAACTGTCGGTTTCCGTAATACTACCTCGTTTTCCGTAAATTTATTTTATTTTTAGGATTTTTCATATAGTTTGCATTGTATTGCATTCTCATGTAGTTGCACCTAGCCTACGAGTTTGTGATATTTTCATGTATATGTAGTCCATCTTTATGCGAGCATAATTTGAAATATCTCTATATCTCCTTTTCCATGTGCTTTATATATGTAATCTTTTCTTTTTCCCCATAGACTCTTTTTGCACCGATCAAGTCGGGATATTTTTGATAGCTATTGTGCACTTTCACGATGTATTCGGTTGTCCCGTGATGCTCCACGAGTCTCATCGAGCTATGCAAGCAATCCTGGTTCTTGTTGGTTCCTCCGTAATTGCCGCATCCAATCGCCTAAGTTCTCTAATTTATTATTTCTGCACAACTTGAGGACAAGTTGCAATCTAAGTGTGTGGGAGAGGATGGTTTATATGTATCTATGAGTCGTTTGCTCAATTTCTGTTATATTTCTATGAAAAAGAGCTAAATTTTCAAATTTTTGTTTTGTCTCGAGTAAGCATTGCATGTCTTTGTTCGAGAGTTTATATCATTGATGCGTTATTTTGCATATTTAGTAATTTTAGTTGTTTCACCCAACACTATTTTTCACGTGCCATGGTAAATGATGAGCTATGTTTTAAAGCCATGCCCATTTGATTAGAGGTTTTTGATGATTATCGCATGATTCTTTGCTTCCATACGAATTTTGAAAATTTTAATAGTTTGTATTTAGAGTTAGAGTATGACATACTGTGAATATCTGAAGGTTTGAATGTGATAAATGAAACGTAACTATAGTGCTTTAAAAAAGTAGTGAATAAATGAAGTTGTTTTAAATAGTTAATTGTGTGTGTCGGAAGCTGGTCGATGATTTGAGTGAGGTAGGTCATATCTCGAATGTCCTATTCCATTATGATGACCAAAAGCTCACGACAGTCAGGAAAAGCTGCCTTATGATTTGAGTAGGTAGGGGATTAGCGGGAAATGTCCTATTCTACTATGAGGGCAATAGCTCATTCTGATGTGCGTTTAAAAGTGAAATAATTAAATCAACTTATGAGAATAGTGTTATGAATTGAATGAAAGACTTAGTTATCGTTGATTTTATCCCCAGTATAAACTGAAAGATATGTTGTAGGGACTATCCTCTAAGTATGTCGGAAATGTTTTGAATACTCCTTATTATTATTTTTCGGGGTTTGTATGTTTAGAGAGGTGCATGTTATAATCGTTTCTATATTTCTAATTTCAATGGGATGTTGGCTAGTTTTGCTTGAATCAATTTCAAGTGTGGATTTAGTGGAAGTTTACTATGGCTATGCACACACGCACTTGGGTGAACCTCTAAACTACTTGAATATGTTTTATATTTGCATATATGTTTATTTGTCTCGTGCTTGATTTTTGTTTTGTTTTGCTCGGGACGAGCAAAAGTTTAAGTGTGGGGGTGTTGTTCAGGGTCAATTTGTAGTGTTTTTAAGGATATATTTTACATCAATTTTCCCCATATATAGATGTTTTTCATATAAATCGAGCTTATAATCGATTAATTGAGTAAATGGTGTTTCTAATAGGTTAAATTGCAAAACGTAGCGATTTATGTGTTTAAATGATGATTTTATATTATTTTAGGATTGTGTTACGCTTTGGTATGTTTTTCCTACATTGTAGATACACATTGTTGATGGAAAGGATGATTTTAAAGAGATGAATTCGAGTGGAAAATCCCGAAATATACTCGTAATACGACGGGCTAATCAAAAAGGCGTTTTCTGAAGAAGAGTCCTTAATGAAAGTTGTAGAGTTTTCCGAGAGCTTTTTTATGACATTCGGATCATAATTTTTGGAGGTCTACAATTCAAGATATGAATTTTAGAAGTTTCATTCCTAAATAATTCTCCCGACCCGACTTAAGCTTTCCTTTCTTTTAGCTGCATGCAAATCCTAATTGGAGAAGGAATTAATTCGGCCGACATCGCATTACATATTTCAGCCGCCTTGCTTCCTATATATATATATACACAGCATGTAACCCTAAAGGATTATCAAAAAAAATACCAAATTTACTTCAGCCGCAATTCTCCCATCACAGCAGCGGCACTTTACTGGTTTCAAGGCCGGTCACCCGAGCCTTGTGCTCGGGTGATCCGGGTTAGATTAGGATGTCGTTTTTCTTCCGTTTTCGATTCATGAGTTCATCCATGTACCAAACTACGTGAGTTTATTTATTTAATTTATTCAGTCCTTATTCGTTTTTTATGATCTTTAATTGATTTTGTATCTTTCTTTGATTATGATGCTATGTGTGAACTTTATCGAGAGATTGGTTTGCGATTGATAGTTACAACATACGAGAGTTGCGTAACGTTAGATCACCATAGAAAGATAGGATCTTTAATCGTTAATGATGACAAATTAATTGGTTAATTATCTAGGTTGTTAGATTCTAAAATACGATAGTTAACCTGAATCTACACCTTCTTTTTGTATGGAATATTGGTCTCAACATTCGGAAGAGGAGAGATCGATAATTAAATTCACTAAGGAATTAGGAATTCATAGCTTGAGAAACGGATTCACTAAGGAATTAGGGGTTTGTGTCTCGTGTAAAGGTGAAACCACAATTTGAATTAAAATCATGAGATGAACTAGGATTGAAATCACTTGGTTTGTGCAATCGTTTGATCCCATGTATCCTTAGTTTAGGTTTTTATTATTTGTTCTAGCTTAGATTTATTTTAGTTGTTCTTTGAGTTTTTATGTTTAATCTTTCGTTTATTTGTTTTCTTGAGTAACAATTGAGAGGATTAATAAAACTAGATTCAACATCCCAATTCCCTGTGGATCGACCCCTTACTTATCTCGCTTTACTAGCAACTACCCGGTATTCAGCCGGTTAGGAGGTAGTTTTGCATGGTAGTATAGGTTTTATAAATTTTCTTTTGTTTTAATGATGCAAAATCTCCCCAACATAGTTAGTTTATTTTACCCCATATGTTATAGATCTTATTCGTTGGTGAAGAAATCATGAAATAGTAGTTGCGTTCTTCAGATCTGCGACGGTCTATATCGCTGGATCTGAATACCTAGTAAATTACTAATTCATGATAATCGGCGCCACCTACGTTGATCGATAGATTTAATATACATGTTTTTGGCCTGATCAAATATTTGCATGTTATCGTAAATTAACAAGAAGGACTGTTAGTGAAGTGTTAATTAGGACATTATCTTGATGGACCCTAGGAACGTGCTGGTCAATGTCGACAGCTGTCAAGGCGGGTTTGCGGTATGAGTTAGCTCTTAATATCGGCAGCTCTAGTTCTTTATGCGTATGGGCTATTATGGACCAATAAAGGAGAGTAGCTTGCGTATAGATTGTCTACTGCCATTGTCGGAGTAGATAGGGTTAGGAGTTGTACCCGTAGCTGAACAATGAATAAATTCACCAATGGGGAGGACTGTTGCATGTGTGGGGGGAATAACTAATTACTCATAATTGAACTAATACCCTAGAAACTCTAGTTTGCTTCATTAAACTTGCATAATCTTGCTAATTGATTGTTACCAATTTACTACTATCTATATTTAGTTGGTCGTAGACCGTTATCGTGACAAGCTCAATCTTGATAATTAGACGTTCTTACGAGTCTCTGTGGGATCGACCTTGACTCGCATTTACTCTACTACGATAGACCTAGTCCTATTGCTAGTAAGTGCCTTGCACGCGATCAAGGCGCTGAATCACCAAAGTGTAGATGTGAGTTCAAGTCTTCCTCCCTCCAGCTGGCGGATCCATGACCTGCAGGAAGGAAGAACAGCGCCCTGACCAACTCGGCTGGAGCACTTTTGTTCAGAAAACAGAGCAGAAAATTAATATACTGGGCGGCGGCGGCTGGACATTGAAGACTTGTAATTTTTTGAACCTAGGGTTTATTTATTTAGTTTATAGATTAGATACGGGGGTACCAACGGTCCATCTCAGTGGTTTGTTTTTTGTATTTATTTTCTTGTATGATTATTTATGTGATAAAACCATGTCATGCATCATATTCATGAATTCCACTCCTAGCATATTGATACATGTAGAAAATTAATATTTACATTAATAAGACATGTATGAACACGATAATTAATTTAGATTAATAATAAATTAAATTAATTAAAGGAAATAGAATTTTATCGGGATATAAAATTCACATAATAAACTTAATTCAGGATCATGAATCCTTCGGGATTTGGGTTATGTAGTGTCTACATAAATTAGAATTTTGATAATAAAAAATTGGAATATCATGAAAAATTGGACACTAACTAGACGGTATTTAGAACCGATAAGTTGGTGATTGCTTTTCATGATTTATTGTTTTCGATTATTGGAAAATTTTGAGATCCTAAATTTTTTATCATGATAAAATTAGGACTTTAAAATTCATTGGTGAATTTTTGTTGTGTAGTGACTACACAAGAGATTTCTAAATCGACAAATTCAAAAATCATGAATATAGTGTCACTAGTTAGACGGTATTTGGAACCGATAAACTAGCGGGAGCATTAAATTTGTGATTTATTTTTTTTTTTCGATTTGGTGGGAAATTCATAAGTCCTAATATATTAGGATTATAAAATTCTTGGTTAATTTTAATTGTGTAGTGTCTACACAAATAATTTATAAATCCATAAAATTGGAAAGTCATGAGTAAGTGACACTAGTTAGACGGTATTTGGAACCAATGAACTAATGGGAGGATTAACTTAAATATTCATGATTTATTATTTTTCGGACCGTGAAGAAATTCTGAAAATCCTAATGAGACTACCTAATTTTCAAAATAAAGAGTGGGGGCAGGGAATGTGACAACCGACCCCTCGGCCTCTACTGTTAACACAAGCACCGTGAGAGAATGGTGACGCCTCGTGACGCTTTGATTTCGGCCCCCTTCAGATGGCCTTCACCGCTATCAAAATTCAAGGCTTGGTTTCCGAAAGGATAGGATTTTGAGTACTCATCGGGTCACTAACCTACCCTTCGGCGGCATACTCGCGGTCTACTTAAAAAACTGAAATGGTAGGTCACACTCTAAAGGGTATTTATGGGAATATCTTGGCTGTAAAAGGAAGGTAATCAACAATTAAATCTGGATGTCTGATTCTCAGTTAAATGTTGAGAGAGATTGTCTCAATTTAATCGTCACCTCTTTGACCTACCCGTCGGTGGCACTGAGGTGTGAGATTAAATCCTTAGAATGGTTGGATAAACTGCATGCATGACATCACGTTTATAATTCCTAAAATCATTATTTGTAGTGGTGTATGATTTGATTTATAATTCTGTCATAATTTATTTTTCAACTACATATCATCTCAAGGTATCTAAACTGCTAAACACGTTAAAATTGACTGATGATGACTTCGTAAAAGTGTAAAAGTAACGAGAACGTTGAACTCATTAATCGAGAATGCAATTAATTTTCGGTAGAGGATTCTCCTCTTAAGCCTTCAAACTTAAAGTGACATAGATGAGTATGTCACTGCTGTCACTCGTGTTGAATGAGAGACAACTGATATTAGTTCAAAGATGATGGGAATGATTTGATATCAATCTCATCAGACATCCCACAGTTTACGAGTAGCGTATACTCTTATAAACTGCTAGTTCAAGACCATTTCCTTTTATAGAAAGCCGAGAATGGGAAGGCAAACGTCTACAAGTGTAAGTCATCAAAACTAAATAAGCGAAAGGCTAAACCGAAATATTCATAAAAGAAAGTATAGGATAAGGAAAGTTATTTTGGATCACTAACCTATGAATCCTTAAAGACTTTCTTAACCGGGTAATTTGACTCGAAAGTTAAAGTTCTTTTTGTAAGAACAAGGTAGCAAGGCATTCATGATTAAAGAGTAGACAACGGGTAGTTATTTCAGCTGAGATAGTGGGAGTGATATAAGGAAAGAAATTTTGGATTTTAATCCTTGAATATCGCAGAAATTTAATTTCTATTTTTAGATTCGTTGGAACAAATAGATTCACTTTCACATCGATAATATAGTTGCCTTAAAGAAAGTGAATATGACATTTGTATACGATTCCGAGACTTGGACTTTTATTCGATGAAGTCAGAACCACTAAGAAATGCTGAAAAGGCATATGTAACACATCATAAACTATTAAGACAAATGATTTCCGTATTTAGATAAACGATTCTTCAGCATCTATGAATTAGTGCATTTATTCTAAAGATAAGATCTGAAGACTGGCTAAGGGTGATTCCTATCTCCCAGTCTAAGAATACTATCTCAAAGGAAAGATGACTAAGTAACCTTTCAATTAGGAAAAGGTCATAGAGCTGAAGAAGTATCACAGCTTGTTCATATTGACCTTCGGGGTCTTATGAAGATACGAGCTAGTGGGAGCTTTTGAGTAGTGGACAATTTGTCTGATAGCTACTCGAAACGCCGATTAGTTTATCTAAATATTTGGAGGAATCTCTGATATATATTACCAGAGAAACGAGTATTCCATGCTCAGATATAGATTATAGCATAGTATTTGGAACTGATGCTCGGCCTACCTCTGAGTGAAACGATTTCACTGAAAGGATAAACCATGTATTATCTTGAAAAGTTATTGATATGCTACATTACACTGCTTAACTCAATTAAGATATTAGTTGCAAAATAATGGTTTACATTATTATGTAATACCGAGAAGTCTACCTAGAAGATGCTTATGAATTTATGGATAAGGAGTGAACTACGTTTACTCCACTTCCGTAAATATAGGCGTTTAGCACTTGGTGCTTGAAGGTAGTACTGGAGATTTTGCATACACGTTCCGATGGTGACTGTTCGTGAAATATCTTAATGCAATGAGTAAAGGCTGGTTATAATATTCTTAAGATTTGATAGTGACGGTTACACTGTTACATCCTTTCTAAAAGAATGTTTAGATAACAACCTTAGACCTTAAAGTACAGTTACTCAAGGAGTTACTATCTGATTTAATCAGACTACATCCAACATTGGTTGTTGGGGATGACACTGATAAATACTACTGAACCAGATCAGAATATCAAACCACCCAAATGCAGTGGGAGTATGGTTTTATCCATTGACTCGTTGTGATTATGCAGACTTTACAGTATGTTGGGGGTGATTGATAACCAATGGTCTTTTGGAAGGACCGTATAAGATTCGACTAATAAGAGGTTGGTTTAAAGCCATAAACCCGTAAATGGAGTTTTGGTACTCCAATTATGTTCACACTTTTGTAGAACCACCTGAGTGTCTCGGGCCCAGTGGGAGAAATTGGATCTACATGAAAAGAGTCGAATGAATGAGAAAGTTTAACTTTCAAGGCAAATCCAAGTGGTCTAGGGGTAATTCCCTGAGAAGTAGAGAGTTAACCAGGGGTGATGCCCTAAAACTCTCTCACCATTCCGCCTTGCTTGACTCCCTGGAAAGTAGAAAGACTAATAGAGGTGATGCCCTGAAACTTTCTTGCCGTACAAATGAGTTTGAATTCATTCGGAACAAAAGGGTTTTAACTTAAAGCCAATGGTAGATTGACTGCCTATGCTTAAATCCATTGGTGGATTAAAGTAAACCTTCAGGTCATTGAAAACACATGTTTTGAAATGTGTGGGCTTGACCAGAATATTGATGAGTCTTTTGTAGCCCAGAGAATCAATATTGGTAAAGTAGTAGACGTTAGTGTTTATATAGGTAACACTGCAACAGTTGTGAACAACATGGGTGTGTTATCTGAAGTCAAGAACTGACGAGCCAAAGCTTCTCTGAATCAGAGAAGTGGACTATATTCTTACAATTTGATTCGGTCGAAGTCATGAGAGCAAGTAGTGGCAGTGTCCCATTCATCTTATTGTTAAGATGATGATGCATTTTCGAATGCTAGATTCAACGAGAGGTTTCCTACCCAACCCCTCACAGAATAATTCTCTCAATCTTTAGATATAGAGAAGATGGGATATATTCTCTTTTGGATAGAGAATGTCAGATTATTAAAAGTCAATTAAAGTCAAGTCTTGGATTCGAGCAATAGATAGCAGTATAGTACATCCTCAAGTATCTTTAGAGAACGAGGAATCATATGCTTGTGTATTCAGGTGCAAACCTGAGTGTTGTTGACTACACTGATTCTGATTATTAGTCGGATTAAGGATGATCGTGAATTGATCTTAGGCTCAGTGTTTACTCAATGTGATGGAGCTACAGTCTGGAGCAATCTAGCACTACCAATTTGACTATGTTAGTCGAATACATAGCAGCTTTCGAGCAAATAAAAGAGGCGACTATGGCTTGAGAAGTTCTTTGTTGGATCGGGAAGTGATTCCAGGTCTCGATGAGCCGATACCATTTTACTGTGAAAACAGTTGAGAGGTAGCTTATGCAAAGGATCTTCGCAATAACAAGAGGTCAAAAGCATATTGAAAGTAAGTACCACCTAGTTAGACAGATCGTGCAGAGAGGCGACGGTTCGGTCCTAAAGATCGCCTCGAGCCGACAACCTTGCTGATCAGTTTACCAAATCGCATGGCATCTATTGTCACTGATAAGCGCTTGGCGGATATAAAATTGGGAGATATGTCTCATCTGCTTTAGAGCAAGTGGGAGAATGTTGTGGATAGAAAGAATAAGGGTGTGGTGCTCTAAAAACAATTGTTGCTTGTCTTTACGGGCAAGTGGGAGATTGTTGGATGTAGTGCCCGAAAGACAATTGTTGCTTGTCTATACGGGCAAGTGGTAGATTGTTGGAAGTAGCGCCCGAAAGATAATTTATGTAATTGTTTTTATAATTAATAAACGATAGATTTATTCTCATATTATTTTCTTCGTGCTTATATGTAATACACCGCTGAAAACCCCAAGTCGTATCATATGTAGCCATGTAACTTAGTGTGTGTCACACATGAGGATTAAGTTTATGGTGATACACTTAAACTTTTAGTCCGTGGTGAACTTAATCAAAGTATGGGGTCTATTGATTAAACCACCATTAATGCGCCCAGAACACTTTAAGATGTGACCGTCTTATCCGGACCGTCAATATTGATTATCTAAGTGGGCCATTTATATATGATGTAGTCATGTAGGACTGGACCGATTTAATCTGCATTTCTCATATAATTCCGTGATCGATAAATCTCATAAAATCACAAGATGATCATAAATGGATTAACCGTAATCCTGAAGTGATTACAGACTCCTGCTTATTTCAAGATAGGGTTTGATATGTTTGTTAAGGATCGCTAAGAGGCGCGGTCCGAATCACTTTCATGTTGGCACTATTCTGGAATGAGTGAGGAGTGTGTGTCTCACAGATATGGAATCCATTCCTTCCCGCGGAAGTAGAAAGACAATCCCCTTATTTGTTAATCCTAGAAACTGATCGATCCGCGGAGTTCGTATTGGTTATGAACTAATTGATCACTAGTGGGTTAATGGTAAATAAGGATAAGATGTATTGAAGAAGGTTTACGGAAATAATCTCGCTTTATTACGGATAGTCTATGGAGGGTTACTCTGTATGTAATGATTATATCGATATACACTTATCGACTCGACGTTTTGAGAATAAGTTATATCTATAATTGATAGAGTTCAGTTTCGGATTTATGGTGGCGTAATTCCGGAATTAATAAGTTGAGTAGAAATATTATGTTCGATGAATATTTTATTCAATTTGTTGTAGCTACTGGTTATAGGTCCATGGTCCCCGGGTTGGCTCCTATCACATGAGTGTTTTCTCGTTTTATGGAACCTCGAGAATAAATTAAATAGTTGGTCTATTAAATTAATATGCAATATTATTTATTTGGTAATAATATGTAAAATAGAAAAGACATTTTATATTAAAGAAAATGGCAAGGTGGCTGTTAAGGGTGAATTTGTACGATTTATAATGCTATATTTTATGATAATTTCCCTCATATTTGTATAAATTTGCATAAGAAACGAGTGTTTAATGGAATTATTGAGCAAATGATATTTTTAATGAGTTATTCGCAAAATAGGTTAATTTTGGTGTTTTAATTGTGATTTTATGATTATTTGGATGATATTACATTTTGCGATGTTTTGATGTGTTGTAGGTACATGTTTGATGCTCAAATGATGATCAAAAAGAGATAAAAGTCGAATTTTATTGATGATAGAAGAGATAATGATGATTTGGATTGATGAAAAGAAATAAAGATGAAGAAATCAAGATGAAGTCGATCCCGGATGGACTTGGGCGTTTGATCCGTTTGTGGACGAGCGTCCATGCTGATATTGTTGATTCAGAGTTGTGAAGATTTTGCTGGACGAGCGTCCAATTTTGTGAAGGACGGGCGTCTGATGAAGACTCGGCCCGATTCGAAGTTGATATTGAAGACCGGACGAGCGTCCGGAAGGAGTGGACGGGCGTCCAGCGGCCGACATGCTGAAACCGACTTTATTTTCTATAAATACAGCCGCGTTTTTCCACATTGAGGATACCAATTACACATCATTCAAAACCCTAATCTTAGGGGCGGCTTAGGCTGCGTTTTTACTCTGTTTTTCTCCAGTTTATGCACTCTAAATTCTAGGTTAGTTTAGATAGTTTTTATGCACTTTAATTCATCAATTCCAAGTTTCAAGAGGATGCTTAGAGGCTAAAGCCTTTTGAACAAGCGTTGTGAAGCCGTCCGATTGAACAATTCAGTTCCGTCCTTAATTATTTTGTGAGTTTTTAATACAAGTTGTTTCTTTTATCATGTTTATTATGGTTTATGCAATTTCATATCGAAAGATCGTTGCTTTGTTGATTGTTTTATTTGATGAGAATCATCTAAACGTTAGATCACCATGATAAAGAATAGTTATTTGATCTATATAACGAGAGTTAATAGGTTAGATTTCTAGATTAGAAACGTTAAAGTTCACATCTTTGGTTAGAAAAAGCGTTAATCTTAGATCGAAAGATAGAGATTAATAGACGAACTACCTAAGAAATTAGGGTTCATACTTTAGATGAGGTGAATCACAACTTGGTTAGAAATCACGAAATAATCGAATTGGAATTGAATGTTGATAGGATAGGTGGATCAATTGCTCGTTTGTCCGTTATAACTTGATCAAATCCCTAAAACTTGGATTGTTTAGCTTAGTTAAATCTTTTTATTGCATCTTAGGTTTAGTCGTAGTTTAAATTGTTCGCAACCCGTATCTTCCTTGGCTTTAGATTTATTCTTCTCGTCAGCTTTCACTTATTGTTATCTTTCGTTTTAGTTATTCCCTCGTTTAGTTTTATTCGCTGTTTAGGTTAGTTTCTCGTGACATAGTTAGTTAAACAAATACTAGGATTACCAATCGTTAGTTCCCCGTAAGATCGACCCGGTATCAACCTCTTTACTACGATCCTTGCACTTGAGGTATATCGGATTTATAAATTTATTACTTGTTTATTTGCAGTAGATAAATCCGTGAACAAGTTTTTGGCGCCGTTGCCGGGGAGCCAAACGGTTGCCTAGTGTTTGTTTTGTTTTGTTTTGTTTTTGTTATTCCTGTGTTTAATTTCTTTTGTTCTTGTTTTAGGTAGATCTTAATTAGGTAATTAGGGTTTTAGTTAAGGTTTAAGGTCTTCTCTTTAAAGCCCTTGTGATTAGTTTTTCCTTTCCATATGTTTTCTGTCTTTCTGTTTCTCTCCCCATTCTTTTTCCTGCTGTTTTTTCCCTGCTCCTGCTTCGTTTTTCTGCTTCCAAACGGGCGTCCAGACTAGTAGACGCCCGTCTGTTCTATTTTTCTCAACTCTGTATCGTTTTCAACTTGTCGGACGAGCGTCCATCCAATTTGGACGTCCGTCCAGTTCTTTAGCTGATCAGACGAGCGTTTGGACTTCCAGACGCCCGTCTAGCTCAATTTCTAGGCAGACGCCCGTCCAGTTTTCTGGACGTCCGTCTGTTCCCCTGTCTTAACTGATTTTATTTCTTTTTCTTTTCTTAGGCTTTAAATTTTTAATTTAGGTTTTTAAATTCTTAGTTTTTAGGTCTCAACCACCTGATTTTGGTTCGGTTTATGCAAACTCGAAGTCAAAAGGGACCATTACTGTATACCCCTGACTTAGAGCGGACCATAGTCCGGCCAAACAGGCGGAAACTCCGTTCTGCGGCTCCTTCTGAAGAAGCCGATCAAGATCTAGAGGATCGTTTAGCCGAAGAATTCAAAAACTTCATAATCATGGCCGCCGAGGATAGACGTACGTTGCGTACTACGCCATGCCAGGCGAAGTCAAAGTCAACCCGGCTATTGTTATCCCGCCCATAACCGCACGTACCTTCGAACTAAAGCCGGGACTTATTCGATGATGCAAAGCATGCATCTATTTTCCACGGTTATCGTCGAGAATCCCCATACTCACTTACATACATTCTTAGAGATATGCGGTACTACACGCATCCAAGGAGTAAGTGAGGACGCTATAAACCGAAACCGTTCCCATTTTCTCTAAAGGGAGAAGCTAAAGAGTGGTATACCTCTCTCCCCGCCGAATCTATCACCACCCGGGCTGAACTTGAAAAAGAATTTTTAAGTCAATATTTCCCACCTTCAAAGACAAAGCCCGTTGTTTAAACGACATATTCACTTTCTATCGAAAGAGAATGAATCCTTTTTCGAGTGTTGGAAAAGATTCAAGTCTCTGCTTAGAAAGTGTCCCCACCATGGCTTGCCACTGCAAAGGCAAGTCAACACCTTCTTTAGTGGATTGACCGAGCTTACAAAAGGCATGGTCAATAGTTCATCTGGTGGTGGCATTTTTGAAGAAAACGCCTGATGAGGGGTGGGCACTGTTTGAGGACATTGCCAAATACAACTACGCACCCTCTTATCAAGCCATTCAAGCACCTCCTCCTCCTAAGGTTGAGGAGGTAAACATGCAAAGTTTGATCGCCATGCTGCAGGAGCAGATGGCAACTTCTCAAGTTTCGAATCGACGAATCAAGCTTCTTCTTTTCCACGTAACCCTCGTGTTCTATATTGTGAGAGCGTTGTCGACCGGCCACATGATTGGCCGTTGTCAATTCAATCCCCCGCACCTTATCAAGTGAATGATGTTCATGATCATGGACAAGTATAATCAAGTCACATGTCGAATTGTGACGAGGTGGGGCACACATCTAGATTCTGTCCTATGAACGGGCAGAATGCTGAAGTAAATGCATTCTATGGCCAGAACAATCAAAGGTTTAATCAATTTTCTGGCCAGAATAATCTCCAAAGCCAAGGGTTTAATCAATCTTCAAGTTTCAATCCAAATTCTAATTTCAATCAGAATCAAAACTTCAATAGAAACCCAGGTTTTCCTCAGAACCAGAATTCCAATTTCTCCAATTCTAATCAAAGTTTCAATCAGAATTGGCCCGCAAATTCTAATCCTGCTGTCCCAAGTCGGCCCAGCCAGCCCTATTCTCAAAATTTCCAAAACTCTCAAGGCCCCTCCCAATCTAACAATCTTGAAGCTAAATTGGAGGAGCAAAATAAAAGCATCCAACTCCTGATGACTACAAATAAAAATCTTGAGAGACAAATTGGGCAACTGGCTGAGCAGTTAGCTTCTAGACCCCCAGGGCAACTGCCCAGTTTCACTGAGAAGAATCCAAAGGGCGGTCAAGTTGCTCAAACCGACTTGAACAATGGCCAATGTACTGACCTCGTACCTTCAATTCCATACGGTAGAGAGGAGGCCAGTGCAATGAATTTAAGAAGTGGTACTCAAGTTAGTGGTCCTTCCCACCAGGGAAACCACTAGCCCCTCCTGCCATTGTTAAGGCAGGAGGGGAAGCTGAGCACCTACACTCCCCTTGGCCGAAAGAAAATACTCAGGTGGCTGATCCCCTGAGAGGTGAAAAAGCTGGAAGTCCTCGGTGGCTGAACCCCTGGGGAATGAAGAAACAAGTGTAAGTCGGGAGGCTGATCCCCTGATTAATAAAAAGATTGAAAAAGCTATGCGGTGGAAAGATCTGGAAGACAAAGCGGTCAGTGCGTCTTCAAAGAAAGTCTTTTCTGAAAATGATCTGAAGAAGCTTCCATTTCCACCAAGAAAGAGCAACATCCCTTTGAGTGAAGATAAGAAGTATGAAAAGGTGCTGAATCTTTTGAAAAATACTCAGGTGAATCTTCCATTATCAGAGGTCTTGGTTGAAATGCCTAAGTATACAAAATTCATCAAGGATGTTGTTTCTTCAAAAAGGAAGTTGTCGACATGGAGAGGCTGATTGGTGAGGATTGTTCAATGATCAATTATGGAGACCTACCAACCAAGAGAGGTGACCCCGGGAAGTTCGTGCTTACAAGTGTTAATGGGAGGCCCGGTCTTCCCTAACTCTTTGTGTGACCCGGGTGCATCTATAAGCCTCATGCCATTGTCCGTGTGCAAACAAATCCGGGTTTAATCGATCTTCTAGAACCCACTACCATGAATTTGCAATTCGCCGATAGATCTTCTAAGAAAGCGGCGGGAATCTTAAAAGACGTACTAGTTCAAATCGATAGATTTACCTTTCCCGTTGATCGGTACGTCTTAGACATTGAAAAGATGAAAATGTCCCCCCGATTCTTGGAAGACCTTTTCTCGTCTACGCGAGAGCCCTCATTGACTGCGATGGTGGGCGAGTGACGATACGTGTTGGTGATCAAGAGGTAAGTTATACTGTCTCCAAATCCATTCAAGTACCTTCTGGTCCGCCAACCGGTTTTTCCATTGAGGATACGTTTGATGACTTCGATGATTTGATGGAAAAGCAAGTCATGGCTGTGGCAACTGAGTATGAGCGACTGGTTGATAATTTGAATAATCATGGTGTGGTAAGTCTAGAGCAGCTAGAAGCTGAATTTAAGGATGAGTTGTTGAAAGGAGAAGTTGGCGAGTGGGACCGCTAAGTAAACTCGGCGATGTTGAGTTGAAAGGTGGAGAGCTCAAATCAAGTTTAAGACCCCCCGCAGATTTGGTGTTGAAGCCGTTACCCAAACATCTTAAGTATGTGTTTTTAAGAGAAGGTGACAAGCTTCCATTGATTATATCTCGCTAAGTCGTCTCGTTTAGAGGAAATGAAATTAATCAACGTCTTGAGGAAAAAAATGAGAAAGCCTTTGGATGGCAAGTAGGAGATATCAGAGGGATATCTCCGGACATCTGTATGCACAAGATCAAGACAAATGAGGGTGCGAAATGTGTTAGACAGCCCCAGAGGAGGCTCAACCCTCATATGCAAGAGGTGGTTAAGAAGGAAATCATCAAACTTCTGGACATGGGAATCATTTATGCCATAGCTGATAGTGAATGGGTTTCCCCGACTCAAGTAGTTCCCAAGAAAGGTGGAATTACAATTGAGAAGAATGAGAAGGGAGAAGAAATAGCATTGAGACTTGTCACTGGTTACAGAGTCTGCATCGATTATAGAAAGCTCAATGAGGTAACCATGAAAGATCACTTTCCCCTTCCATTCATTGACCAGATGCTTGAGCGTCTGGCGGGACACGCATTCTACTGCTTCCTGGATGGATATTCAGGATACTTCCGATACCCATTGATCCGGTCGACCAAGAAAAGACCACTTTCACTGCCCTTATGGTACATTCGCTTACGTGCGAATGCCATTTGGTCTCTCGCAATGCCCTGAAGTACATTTCAAAGATGTATGCCGGCTATCTTTGACGGGCTAGTAGAAAAGTGTATGGAAATCTTTATGGACGATTTTTCGGTCTTTGGTCGATCCTTCGACGATCGTCTTGACAATCTAGATCGAGTGTTATCCGGATGTGTGGAAAAGAACTTAGTGCTCAATTGGGAAAAATGCCATTTCATGGTTGATGAGGGAATAGTTCTTGGCCACAAAATTTCCGCCAAAGGTATAGAAGTTGACGGGGCAAAAGTAGAAGCTATCGAGAAGATGAGTTATCCTAAGAATGTGCGTGAAGTGAGAGGCTTTCTTGGACATGTCGGTTTCTAGAAGATTCATTCAAGACTTCTCCAAGATAGCCAAGCCCCCGTCTACTTTACTTAAGGAAGACGTTGAGTTCAATTTTGATGAGGATTGCAAGCAAGCGTTTGAGGAGCTTAAAAACCGTTTAATCTCTGCTCCAATTCTTATATCGCCTGACTGGAACCTACCTTTTGAGCTTATGTGCGACGCATCAAACTATGCAGTTGGTGCTGTTTTAGGACAAAGAATCAAAGGGAAGTTCCAGCCAATCTATTACGCCAGTCACACATTGAATCCTTCTCAAGTTAACTATACTACTACTGAAAATGAATTATTGGCCGTAGTCTTTGCTATGGACAAGTTTCGTAGTTACTTGTTAGGAGCTCAAGTGGTTGTGTGGACTGATCACGCTGCTTTGCGGTATCTGATGACTAAGAAAGAGGCCAAACCGCGCCTACTGCGTTGGATACCGACCCTACAAGAGTTTGACGTTCAAATTAAAGATAAAAGGGCGGTGAAAACGTTGTGGCGGATCACGTTTCGAGAATGTTAAGTGAGGAAAAGGGTGATCCGGATGATATAGATCTTTACTTTCTCTCGGAAAACATTATGCTTATCGATGGTCGCGCTCCGGATGTTCCATGGTATTCTTCCATTGTCAATTACCTTCATTCCCGATATCTTGATCCCGAATTGTCCTATCAGGAGAAGAAAAAGTTCTTCTCTGATTTGAAATCTTTCGTTTGGGATGAACCTTATCTGTTTAAGATCTGTAAAGATGGTCTGCTTAAAAGATGTGTTCCGAATCCGAAGCGGCGCGATATTATTGAGCAAAGGCCACGGTGGACCCACTTGGAGGTCACTTTGGTCCTTGGAAAACCGTTGCTAAGATCTTCCAATCCGGTTTCTATTGGCCCACGATCTTCAAAGATACGAAGCTTTACGTAAAGCGTGTGATAGATGCCAAAGAACCGGTACTCGACAAGGCGTTTTGACATGCCATTGAAACCCATCTTAGAATGCGAAGTCTTTGATGTATGGGGTATCGATTTTACGGGACCATTCCCATCATCTTGTGGTAACAAATACATCTTAGTCTGCATGGATTACGTGTCCAAATGGGTGGAGGCTCAAGCCACAACTCACAATGATCATAAGACGGTCATGAAGTTCTTAAAGAAAAACATTTTCGTGAGATTTGGATGTCCTCGAGCCTTGATCGGTGATGAAGGAACGCATTTTTGCAACCGACCCTTAGAAAAAGTGCTCAAAAAGTATGGTGTTCATCATAAGACAGGCACACCATATCACCCGATGACGAGTGGTCAGGTTGAAAGGAGCAACCAAAGCATTAAGAAAATCCTGGAAAAAACGGTCAATAGTCATAGAAACGACTGGAGTTTGAAATTGGATGATGTACTATGGGCATACAGAACCGCCTATAAGACTCCTATGGGTACATCTCCATATCAAATGGTTTATGGTAAGCCGTGTCATCTCGCGCCGAGTTAGAGCATAGAGCTTATTAGGCTACAAAGTTTCTAAACTTTGATTCCCAATCTTGTGGTAAGCATCGACTGCAACAGTTGCATGAATTAGACGAATTCAGACTCCAGGCTTACTAAAGTGCCAGGATTAGTAAGGAAAAGACGAAACTCCTCCATGACGCCAAGATTAAGAAGAGAGAATTTCAAGTCGGGGAACAAGTTCTTCTGTATAATTCCAGGCTACACCTGTTTCCTGGAAAGTTAAGGACACGATGGTCCGGTCCCTTTGAGATTCTCCAAATTATTCCCGGAGGCGTTTTAGAACTACGAGGTTATGGTGACCAACCGTTTCGAGTAAATGGTCAAAGGTGTAAGCACTACATTGGTGAACCCAAGGAAAAGCCTTTGATTGTTTGTTTCCTCGATATCCTCGGGTGTGGTACTAAAGAAGTCGAAGAATTTGACGAGTTTTCACCCGACCCGTTTTCGAGAGGATGACGGTAGTGGTCGATCCGAAGAAGTTCTAGCGGTAGTTGGGATATGGAAGAGTTTGAGAGGGAGCGTAAGCTGAAACGTCATCAGAACAATCAGAAGAAGAAGAAGTCGACCATGGGGCGGTTTAAACGTATTTGGAAAGCTATCAAAGATTTTACCCCATGTGTTAAGTGCTGTTTCTGCAGCCACACTACCGATCAAAGTTTACACGAGGTAGGTCGGCGTAAAAGTTAAATGGCCTGATCCAGGTTGAGCTTAAACAGTGTCGAGCTAACGACATTAACCAATAGCGCTACTAGGAGGCATCCTAGATATCCCTTTTTATATTAGTTGCTTTTGTTTTATACTTTTTATTACTCTAGTTGTTTAAGTTTTTAGCCTCATTAAGTTTTTGTTTGTATCTGTCAGTTAGTTGAGCTTTTTAGATATGGATTTCGGAGTTCTACCAGAGGAGTTACCTTTCCTTAGGAGGATCCCACTTATTACTGTAGATGACGGACCGGGAGGGACTATCGTTTTGCACGTAGACTTTGATATTAGTACCCGCGTCAGAACTCGTCACCTATGTCATTATTGTTCCCCGCTGTTCGGGAGGTGGAGATTTCACTACTGAGGAGTTGCAGGCAGCTCTAGGACGTCCATACACAATCCTGAATGATCCGATGCTGACAGATTTAGCGCTAGTGCTGCAAGCTGAACATTTTCGGGGTGTTGATGTAGCTGGTGAGGACTGGGGTTTGCAGGATGAGTATGACTTCCCTCCGGCGATTGACATGCTCCGCCGTCTTATCCGGGTGATAGATTGGTCGGCAATTTACGATGACTAGCGTTGTTAGGTTGTTTCGTCGAGCAAACGACGTAAAACAAAAGCGCTCGGTGGGAGGCAACCCACTATTTTCTATTGTTTTTACCTATTTTCTAGTGGTTTTATGTAATTCGTCGTTTTTCATTTGTATTTTTGAAGTTTTTTAAGTTTAATGAGAAAATGCAAATTTGAATTTGAATTGTATGAAATTTTATAATTTTTGCATTTTTTTTCGTTTTGGACGTCCGTCCGAGATCCGGACGCCCGTCCGCCATGGCCAATTCTTGGACGAGCGTCCACTATGCCTGGACGCCCGTCTGAAATTCTCCCTCCAATCCTGTATTTAATTTGAACGCTTGGACGAGCGTCTGATACACTGGACGCCCGTCCAGTTCATATGTTCTTCACTGAACGCCCGTCCACAGGATTGGACGAGCGTCCAGCCCCTGCCTATATATACCCCCTCAACCCATGAACATTCACTTTTTCAGGATTTCAAACTCGAAAAACCGACTTTTTGCCTCCTCTTACCCTAAATCCTTCGATATTACACCAAATTGAGCGATTTCAGTTGCTATAGGCCGCTTTTGATCCCCTCTTTTCACTTTTCTAAGCCTTCCTCCTCAATCAACAACCGTTTTGATGAATCAGAGCCCTCATTGGTCCGACTTTTTCCAAGAAAAAAATCGATTTTGGGCTCGAATTTGCATTGTTAGAGCTCCTTTCTAGCATCATCATCATCTTCTCTTCATCATTGGTAAGTTTCTAGTAATTTTTCTGGGATTAATTCACGTTTTTTTCGGAGTTCGATTTTCGGCTCGACTCTTTTATGAAAATTGTACCTTATTTGTTTCTTTTGTTGTTTTGGTTCTGGTTTCTTGCTGTATTGTTGATGGTGGTTGATGAATGGGTTGTTTGGTGATGATGGATGGTTGCGGTTTATGGTTTGGTTAATTTGAAATCCCGATTTGGATGTTAAACGGGTAACTTGCGTTGATTTGGGGTTACTTTGGTTTAGTTTAGGCTTGAATCATGGTCCGTAAGAAGGCGTGCGAAGCGTTATGGTAAGGGTGTGGCCAGGGAGTCTGGAACGAAGCGTAAGGAGTTTGATCCCACCTTGATTGATCCAAACCGAGGTGTTATCATTAGAGAGCAACCTCCTAGGGCCACACAAACTTGGGCAACTTTGAGGGATGAGCCGCCTCGGGATCTGAGACAGACGATGATATACCTTTGATGAGGATGCCTAGAGTTCCCCGAGGTGGAGAGTCGTCTAGGGCTGAGGAAACTGTGGATGCTACTCGGGAAGAGGAACCGGCTGAGCCTAGGGCTACACAACCTAGGAAGAGAGCGAAGACCGTAGCCCCTATGCCTATGCCTCGTAGATTTGTGAATCCTAGAGCCCACGACGCTTATACCAAACATTATTTCTCTAGGACTATGTTGATCGAGAGGGCTACGATGGAAGCTAAGGTAGATCCGGGGTTCGTCAAGTTGTTAAAGGACCGGAAATGGGATGCCTTGATGACTATTCCGAGTACCTCAGTCAACGGCTCCCTAGTTCGGGAATTTTATGCCAATTGCTCGGAGACCGATTTGGAAACGGGAGTAGTCGTGGTTCGAGGGGTGGAAGTTCCTTTTACGCCGGATGTGATTAATCAGAAGTATAAGTTGGCATCTTTTGAGGGTCGGGACTATAAAGAAGAGATCGTTCATAGGCAGAGTGCGGGGCAAGATCCTCTCGGAGGAGTTGAGGTTGAAAGTTTGCCCGGATGTGGCATGGACGTTGAGACCGGGTGGGGACCGGAAGGAGTTAGTCACCACTACCCGGACGGAGGATTGGAAAGTCCAAAGTGTAGGTTCATACAGAGTCGGTTGTTGCCCAAGAACAATCTGACGCATTTTCATATCGGTGACCTAGGCATGTTATATGCTTTGACCTTTGGCTTGAATGTGAATGTGGGACAAGCGTTGTACGATGAGATAGCTATCAATCAGAAGGTTTATACACGCAGCTTGATTGTTCCCCACCTGATTCATAGTTTGTGTATTGATGCCGGTGTGCCTGAGTATGGATCGGATCACAAACCGAAGAACCCGAGACCTATACAGAGAGAGAAGGTTAAGTCTTCGGGACGTTCTGAGACGGAGGCACCACAGAGCTCCGGTTCATCTTCGCACCGCCTCGCGCATCCTCCCTTCCTACTTTATCTCCCTCGGTCCGGATGAGGTTGAGTATGGCCAACAGTGTACGGAACTAGATGGAGGATATTCAGACTTCTCAGAATAACATTTTGACCATTTTACAATGCATTAGTGAGGACCGGAAGCCGAGGGACGACAGAGTCTTCGATCCAAGCATCATTGATTATGTATATTCTGATGAGATTGAGCAGGCCATTGCGGATGTTCTGCGAGAGTCTGAGTCATCTAGTGATGAGGAGCAGCCGACTCTCCTGCGGGTGGACCACCTCCGGCTGATGATTCTGCAGCGCCGAGCCAGCCCTGATCTTATTTTTCCATTTTAGATTTTGCTTTGTCCTAGATACGATGGTTGTGTATTATTGATACTTTTTATTACTTGATTCGTGGTCCTTTTCATTTAGCTACTGTTTATTTTTCCGAATGGATCATGTAAGCCATAAGGCGTCCGTAATTTCATTTCTACTTTGTTTCAACTTGTGGATGTGTTGAATGTTTCATCTTTTGATATTACTCGATTTTGCTATATCTTTTCATTCTGGTATAATTCCCCGTTTTCCCCGAGATTTTTCCGTGTTTGTCAAGTAGTGCAGGTATATTTTTAGCAGTATTGTCGAGCTACATTGTATGGTTCCGAGTTCGAATTGTCACTACGTAGGCTCCGGCCTGACCATCGATTCGAGTATCGATTGAAATCACTAAGTCTTTTATCTTCTCTTTCTTTCATTCGCACAACATGAGGACATGTTGATCTTTAAGTGTGGGGGAGGGGAATGATTTGATATGTATCTACACATTTGCTTAATTCGTTATGTTTCTATGCCAAATGAGCTAAAAATGAGCTAGAATTTTCAAAAAATTTCGACACTTTTGTTTTTTGTTTTGTCCCGAGTAGGCACTTCAATGCAATGTTCGTTATTTCTATAGTCATTGACGCTATATATCATATGTTTGATAAGTTAGTTGTTTCACCTGAGATCTATTTTTCACGAGCCATAGTGAACGATGAGCTAATTTATAAAGTTATACCCCTTTTCGACGAGTGATTTTTGATTTTCTTATAAGTCATGTGCTTAGTGCTACATATATATCTTGAGATTTATGATAGTTTGTATTTAGATCCGGAGTATGTTATACTGTGAATATCTAAGGTTTGAATGTGATAAGTAACACGTAACTTATGTTCCAATGAAAAAGTTGAGTTTATAATGAAGTAGTTGGGTGTGTCGAAAGCTAGTTGATGATTTGAGTGCGATAGGGTATACCACGTATGTCCTATACCACTATGATGACTAAAAGCTCACGACAGTCAGAAAAAGCTGCCTTATGATTGGAGTAAGGTAGGGTATATCTCGAATATCCTATTCTGCTATGACAGGGCAAGAGCTTATTCTGATGTGCGTTTAAATGTGAAAATAGTTAAATTAACTTGCAATAAGAAATGTTATGAAATGAATGAAAGACTAAGTTATCGTCTATCTTATCCCCAGTAGAAACTGATAGATATGTTGTAGGGATTATCCTCTGAGTATTTCAGAAAAGGCCCTAGATATGTTCTATCATCTTTTTCGGGATATTTTACGTTTGTAGGGTACATCTTATGAGTGTCATTTATTGCTAGTCTACGAGGGGGTATTAGCTAGTTTTGCTTTGAGTTTCTCAAGTTTGGATTTAGTGGAAGTTTGTTATGGCTTTGCACACACACAGTGGTGAACTTCTGATTTATTGAATCTATGCTATATTGTCTGAGATGTCTGTTTTCGTTTCGAGCCTTAATTTTCGTTTTGTTTTGCTCGGGAAAAGCAAAAAGCTAAGTGTGGGGAGTTGTTAAAGGTGAATTTATACGATTTATAACGCTATATTTTATGATAATTTCCCTCATATTTTGTATAATTTGCATAAGAAACGAGTGTTTAATGGAATTATTGAGCAAATGATATTTTTAATGAGTTATTCGCAAAATAGGTTAATTTTGGTGTTTTAATTGTGATTTTATGATTATTTGGATGATATTACATTTTGCGATGTTTTGATGTGTTGTAGGTACATGTTTGATGCTCAAATGATGATCAAAAAGAGATAAGAGTCGAATTTTATTGATGATAGAAGAGATAATGATGATTTGGATTGATGAAAAGAGATAAAGATGAAGAAATCAAGATGAAGTCGATCCTGGACGGGTGTTTGATCCAGTGGACGAGCGTCCATGCTGATATTGTTGATTCAGAGTTGTGAAGATTTTGTTGGACGAGCATTCAATTTTGTGAAGGACGGGCGTCTGATGAAGACTCGGCCCGATTCGAAGTTGATATTGAAGACCGGACGAGCGTCCGGAAGGAGTGGACGGGCGTCCAGCGGCCGACATGCTGAAAACGACTTTATTTTCTATAAATACAGCTGCGTTTTTCCACATTGAGGATACCAATTACACATCATTCAAAACCCTAATCCTAGGGGCGGCTTAGGCTGCGTTTTTACTCTGTTTTTCTCCAGTTTATGCACTCTAAATTCTAGGTTAGTTTAGATAGTTTTTATGCACTTTAATTCATCAATTCCAAGTTTCAAGAGGATGCTTAGAGGCTAAAGCCTTTTGAACGAGCGTTGTGAAGCCGTCCGATTCAACAATTCAGTTCCGTCCTTAATTATTTTGTGAGTTTTTAATACAAGTTGTTTCTTTTATCATGTTTATTATGGTTTATGCAATTTCATATCGAAAGATCGTTGCTTTGTTGATTGTTTTATTTGATGAGAATCATCTAAACGTTAGATCACCATGATAAAGAATAGTTATTTGATCTATATAACGAGAGTTAATAGGTTAGATTTCTAGATTAGAAACGTTAAAGTTCACATCTTTGGTTAGAAAAAGCGTTAATCTTAGATCGAAAGATAGAGATTAATAGACGAACTACCTAAGAAATTAGGGTTCATACTTTAGATGAGGTGAATCACAACTTGGTTAGAAATCACGAAATAATCTGAATTGGAATTGAATGTTGATAGGATAGGTGGATCAATTGTTCGTTTGTCCGTTATAACTTGATCATATCCCTAAAACTTGGATTGTTTAGCTTAGTTAAATCTTTTTATTGCATCTTAGGTTTAGTCGTAGTTTAAATTGTTCGCAACCCGTATCTTCCCTGGCTTTAGATTTATTCTTCTATCCAGTTTCACTTATTGTTATCTTTCGTTTTAGTTATTCCCTGTTTAGTTTTATTCGTTGTTTAGGTTAGTTTCTCGTGACATAGTTAGTTAAACAAATACTAGGATTACCAATCGTTAGTTCCCCGTAAGATCAACCCGGTATCAACCTCTTTACTACGATCCTTGCACTTGAGGTATATCGGATTTATAAATTTATTACTTGTTTATTTGCTATAGATAAATCCGTGAACAGTGGCGCCACACATAGTGAGAAAATTAGGAAAAGAATTTTTTCTAGATTATGTCACATGTGTAATTAATTAATTATTTATTTGTTAGATAAATAATGGAAAAATAAGAGATTGATTTTATAATCATTATCTCATTTATGGAGATTATCTCTTATTTTATGGCAAATATATTTCCTTATGGGAATAAGTAATTGTATTGTGAAAATGATAACTCTTTCTTTACTAGTTAATTTCCTATATAAGAGAGTTCCTCCCAACACAATGATATATAATTATTGGCGCCACATTCATAAAAAAGAAGAGAAAAATTAGTTTCTCATTCTAGTCATTAAGAGAAGAAAAACCTAGGGTTTTTCTTGGGCATATTCGAGGAGGTTCTACGGCGAGGAGCCTCAACTTCATTTGATTTGGCTTTTCGGAATCTTCAGTTCCAGGCCAATTCGAAGCTATACTTGGGCAAATAGCCTTAGCTTCAGGAGAGGGCCGTAATGGGCGGACTGCCTTGGCCGATTCGAAGTTTCACTCGGGCGAATCGGCTCAACTTCATTTGATTTGGCTTTTTGGAATCTTTGGTTCCAAGTCGATTCGAAGCTATACTTAGGCAAATAGCCTTAGCTTCAGGCGCTGGCCGGTTCGAAGGGGTTGCTGGGAATCGGCCCCCTTGTCTTCTCCCGTATCACTCAGACCGATGTGGTGGTTGACATGACCCAGACATGCTCTGTTTGGCTGGGATATCTCATCCTTTGTGCCGTAATGATGGTGATTTTGGGAATTTGAAATTCGAAACTCCTGCTTTACACTTCATCTGTTGGATCCTTTCTATCCAGACCGTTGAATCCGCTTTCCTTTGCCTATATAAGGGAGGCAGGGACCCTTGACCTAATATTTCTGAATTTTCATCTTCTCGGCGGCAATTTGCAAGAAGCTTGCTAGGGAGGAATTTCCGACGAGGTGACTTTCGGCGAAATCCTTGAAAACCCATTCCGTCTTACTCCGATTTCTTACTACCGTTCATCAGGTAAATCTTCCTCTTTATTATGCTTTTTCAACCCTTGTATGCGTTTTCGTGTTTGATTAGTGTCGAGGGTGGATGTGTTTCGAATTTTTGCCAGATTTCGACCGGCGGGAGCTCCAACTGCTTTTGGCCTTTACGTCCCTTGCAATTCAGTCTCTTCATTGCCATTTTCAATTTTTATCTTTGCACTGTCTTGACTTGATTTCGAGTTCCTCTTTGTGTCTTTCATGATTTATGTGGTTTGGCGTGTCTTGTAGCGAAACAAAGGACGGGGTGTCAAGGTGTGGACGACTCATCTTGGCCTGTCTGTGATTGTCCTTGGTGATGCTTATCCGCCTCGTCCTTTTGTTTTGCAGGATGTCTCAGAGCGGTTGTGAAGAAAATGATAACGTCCATAGGTATGCCTCAAGGGGTGATGAAGAGGTGAGCTCTAGTCGAATGGCTAGTGCAAATGAAGATATGCTTTTGGTTCGAACCCCATAACCTCAAAGTGGCCATCACAAAGATCTAGTTGTTATCGAATGGGCTAAACCCGCAAAATCGGCTCCTCGGATCCACGCGGAGGCGCAGTAGACCGCGGTTCGGCATAGGAGGTTGGGATCGGCGGGCCTGGCGATGATGGGGGTGCAAAGCAAGGCAAGACCCCTCGGCCCGACAATCCTGAGGCCGCGGAGGAGGAAAAGTCAATCGCGGCCATGGACAAAGAGATTGAAACCCAATGGCCTGATATTCGCAGAAGCCTCGTTTCTTCGGGAACCATCCCCAGCTACAACATTTCCTCCGACAACCTCTTCACTAGCTTTCCTGACAACCTAATTGCCGTTTCCAACCAAGTGGAAGGGAGCTCCGAGTCGAGTAGCGTTAACACAGATGTTGATCGAGCCGGCCAGCGTCTTGAGACAGACGGCCTTATCCTGTTTTATGATCATTTTGTCTCGGGGTTACGTCCTCCTTTCGACCCTTTTTTTGTGGAGGTGATGGAAAGAGTAGCTGCCCTGCCTTGTGACTTTGTTCCCGGGGCAGTGAAGATAATCTCTGCTTTTATCGTTCTATGCCGGATGTTAAAACATGAACCGACCCTCCCCGTGTTCTTGAGGTTCTACACTTTTGGGAAGGCCACAACGAATATTCCTGGTGATACTCGTAACCTGTTGTTGGTCCGGAGCAAGGCTAAAGCATGCCGGTTATTCTATTGGCTTCCTGGGAAAGTAAAAGACTAGGAACAACGCGGCTTAGTCGTCGAGTCCTCGGTGGGTTGGCCCTTTCCCAAATTTGAGGTGCGGCCCGAGAAAAGGAAGAATTCGATCACCGTGCCCAAATCACTTGAGGCGAACAAACAGAAGTTGATCAACAGATCTACAATCTTCTCGGATGGGATGGGGAGAATCAAGAGAGGACGTTAAGTTGGAGGTCCCTTATTGACGTCCGTCGACCTTATAGTGTTTGGGCCGGGATCCCCGGTTCCGGTTCAGCTGAAGCTGCTATCGTTGAGCCGTCGACTTTGCTATCCGACAAGGACTAGTACGCGGAGTGCCATTATTCCAAGACAAATCCGTGGAGGTGCCAAATTTGCCTCGGGAATTCTGAGGGCTCCAGAACAAGGATCGGCATAGTGCCCATTTTTTCCTTTTATTACTTTGTGTTTTCTCATGTTGCCAGTCTTTACTTTGGTCTTGCTGTTTGTGACGGACTCTTTTGTCTTTTTCAGGTAAAATGTCTGATGCCGTTGATAGTAGGGCGGATCGGTTTGCCAAGATAATGAAAAGGAGACAAGCAAATGAGGCCTTGTTGACTAATATGGCAAACACGGAGCTCAAGACTATTAGCTTGTCCACGTTGGCCACTGGCACCGTTCCATCTGGCGGGCCTTTGAACGCTGAGGTAGGAGCTTTGGTTGCTTTCACCAAACCGAAACCGAAAAGAAAGAGGGACAGTGCTAAAGAGAAGTCTTCGGCCGAAGTGGCTGATGAAGATGAGGTTGACGTGGGGGACGTCCCCAAAAAGAACCAGAAGACTGTGGATCAGGGCGGTGCTGTGGTTTTGGCCGTATCTGGATCCGTTGATACTGTTTTGGCGGAGCCGAACCTCGAGGCGGCTACAGTTTCTCCTACTTCCATCGAGCTATCGGACAGTCCGATCAAGACGAAAGGCGGTAGCGGGAAAGAGCCGGTTGTTCCTCAACGACCTATACCCCCGCCTGTCATAAGAGGCCTGTCGGTGCTCGAGGTCTGTCTGCATTGTGGATAGAGAGGGGGTTTTCTGACAAGCCGTTGGAGTTGAGCGGAGCCAGGAAGGTTGCCGCCGCCATCGCTGACGTGCTGCCTCTAAAGAACTTGAAGTTTACTTTGCCCGACCAGGCTGAGCGGCTCGTGGGTCGTGGTATTATCTCTCGCTGTGTGCAGTAGGATATAATCTCTTCTTCCGCTGTCCCCAGTTCGTCGAGTCAATCTCATCGTTTGGATGGCGCCCTCGGATTGTTGGGAGTTTTCGCAAGCCAGGTATATGGTTTCCCTTTTGCTTGCGTTCTGTTTCGATTTGGAGCTGATATATGTCTTAACCGCTTTTTCCTCTTTCAGCTTGGGACTGAACTTTTCCAGTCCGAGTATGAGCATGACGCTGCTCAGGCCAAACATCTTAGGCAAATTTGTGACTTGAAAGCGGCACTGAAGGCAACAAAGAGCAAAGTGATCGAGGCGTAGAAACGAGCCGTGTGGGCGGAGAAGCAGTCTGTCGATGCTCAAGCCGAGATTGCTCGACTTAGCGAAGCAAATACGGATAGCGCTAAGAAAACCAGGAGATTGGTGAGTCGCTGAAGCTCGTTGAGGCCCATAGGGATAAAGTTACGTCTCAGTATGCAGAGAGTCAAAAGAGGGTTGGTGTTCTCGAGTCGCAGCTGGCTGATGCCGACAAGGATTTAGAGAATCATCTTGAGGAGCTGCGAGCCACCCGAGAGAAATTTTTTGACTGGGGGTTTTTCCATGCTGCCCGATGTTTCAGGTCGGCTTTTGGGGTCGACGCGGTCGCTTGGACACCCTGTTTAGCTGGAAACTCACTCCCCAGCTCCACGTTGCTTTGAGGGTTCATCATCATGATCTTCCCTATGCTCAGCCACAGTTGTCCGATTTTGCGGTTCAATGCAAGAAGGATGATCAGCCTATCTGGGATCCTCCTCCTGTCAATGAGGTCAATTTGTGCTCAATGCCGGAGGTAGTGGAGAAAGAGGCTGTTGAGGCTGAGGAGACGGGAGATGAGAACAAAAATGATGGTGAGGAGCCCAAGGATGTTATCGACCAGAAGAAGGGTCTGGACGAGGCCGGTACTCCTCAATTCGGTGATGAGTTTCTGAACTTTTCTGGAGATCATGCCCTGACTCCTCCCTCTGACAAGTGAATCCGGCTGTAATAAACTATTGATTTTGCTTGCACTTTTTAGATCTTGTTGTTTTTTATTTTTGGATTTCTCTTGACTTGTAGCGGACTCATAGTAACCTCTGTATCGATTTGTAGATGTTGTTGGCCATTGTTTGGCCTTTATTTCGCTTTATGTTTTACTTAAACGTTCGTGTTTTTCCTCCCTGTTGAGGTAGGTATATATGTGGCCCCTTTCTTCGAGCTGGGTCGCTTAAGGGCTTGATCGAAGCAATGGTAATCGCCATTTGCCCCAACTCTTCTATTTGTCGAACTTATAACTCATCTGATTAAAAATTTCTGGATCTGCCCCCTTGTTTCGAGTGTGATCCAAAGTGCCGCTAAGAGTGGATCCGACTTGAAACTAGAGGCTTTCTTCTGGTTGATGGCTTGAAAGTTCCACGGGGTTTGTTTCAAAATTTCGGCGTGGCCCCCTGCTTTGAGTGTGTCCGACAACATTTACAGGCGGATATGTTCAAAGTATCTTCGAGATCTCCTAGCTGTAAAAGTCTGACGGTTGCCGGCTTTTTCTGACACGTTCTGAGATAGGGCTGTTAGGTGTAGTGCCCGAAAGACAATTATGTAATTGTTTTAGGACAGAATTAATAATTCATCTTATTATATGCATGTATGCTTATAATTAAGATACTGCTGAAAACCCTAAGTACCTCGTTTATGTAATCACATAACTCAGTGTATGGCTATACACAAAAGGATTGAGTTAGTGAGATGTACTTAAAATTAACTTAGTCCGTAGCGTTTATTAATCTGAGTACGGGCCTCATGATTAATTTGCTAATAATGCGCCCATAACACTTTAGGTGTGACAGTCTTATCCGGACTATCGGTAATAGGGTACCTAGTGGGGCATTTATATATGATGATAATCATATAGGGCTGGACCGATTTGATTTGAGTTCTCGATATAATTCCGTAATCGAGAAGTCTTATCGAATCACAATATGATCATATATGGATTAATCTCAATCCTGAGGTGATCACAGACAACTGCTTAGACTAGGGTAGAGTTTATGTGTTAGTAAGGATCACTTCGTAGTATGTGGTCCAACACTTCTCGTTGGCTCTATTCTGGAATGAGTGAGTAGTCTGTGCTATTACAGTTATGGAATCCATTCCTTCCCTCGGGAAGTAGACGATACGAGTTCCCTTATTTGTTAATCCTAGAAGCTGATCGATCTCGGGAGTTCATATTATTTTAGTTATGAACTAATTAATCACTAGGGGGTTAATGGTAAATAAGGATAAGAGGTTTCGAGAAGGGTTTACGGAGATATCCCGAATCGAAACGAACAGTATATGGAGGATTTATCCGTATGTAATGATTATATCAGTGGACACCTTATCAACTCATGGTTGAGTGTAAGTTATCTATATTCGGCAGAGTTCAGTTTCGGGTTTATGGTGGTGTAATCCCAGAATTAATAGATTGAATATTATTGTTCGGTCTGACGAATAATTTTATTTAATTTATTGTAGCTACTGAATATGGGTCCATGGTCCCCGACGTCGCTCCTAACATAGCATATGTTTTCTCGTCGTTTCACCTCAATTATAATTAAATAGTTGGATTAGACTATTTAATTGATATGTGGATTAATTGTTTAGTTGGACTAGATAATTAAATACATGGAAAAGATATTTTACGTGGACTCGGCCCAAATTAGTGTGTTGACTTCTTGACCTAATTGGTCAAGAAGAAAGTGGCGTGTGATGTTTGGTTGATTATCAAGAAATTTGTTTTCTTGATATTTATATGATACAAGTGATTAAATTATTTATTTGTTAAATAATTTAAGGAAAAGAAAATCTTTTATATATCCTTATTAATTTGGGAATATTCTAGATTTATCTTTTAAGGAAAATGATTATTTTAATTGATTTTGTATTAATTAAATAATGCCTTGGAGGCTAGGATTTCTCTCCTATATAAAGAGAGTACTCCCAAGCCAAATCACACACAGACATACACGTATATTTCCAAGTATTATAGCCTAGAATTTTCGGCTAAATACTAGGGTTTCGAGTTGGGATAATCCTCGGGATTATTCCGGTAGCATATCGAGGAGGTCAAGCGGCTTGAATCACCATCCACTTGGTGTTGCTTGGAGATACACGTCGGAAGACGGTGGCTTCTCAATTCTTGGATCTTGGATCTCGGATTGGTCTTGGTGTTTATTCACAATAAACAGGTAAACGATCTAAACCCCCTCGTAGGTTAGATCTATTATTTTATGTGCTTTGATTGTTTAGATCTAGATCTTGTAATTTTCGCTGCGTAATCGGGTGGATCTTGATCCATCCGGCGATATTAGATCCTACAAGGGCTTCCACGCCTGATCAGTTATTGCTCTTTGACCGTTTCAGGCGTTTATCGAGGATCGTGCTTATGAGGGTGGCGGTTCCGATAACTGTTCTGCCATTAATGCTTATTCAAATTTTGAAATTCGAACCGACTTTCAATTTCGACCGTCTGATTGGCTTTACTTTCTCTGTCGGATCATTTTCCGTGTGCTATAAAAGGAGGAGTTTTGCTCTTGTCTCAAACACATCCTTTCTTTGTTTTTCTTCCTAGAATATTTCTTCTCCAGGTTTCCGTTTTTCACATTCATGGCCAACTTTGGTGATTGCCCTTATTTCAAACAGCCTCTCCTATGGCCATTGCCAATTATTTTTCCATTTTCAGTCAACTTCCTATGTTGGCTGAGAGGGGCTTCAATTACCGGAAGATCAATTTTGCTGAGTGCGAGTGCGTCGCCCATTTCCTTTGGGTTACCTTCATGAAGGCGCCTTGGGGGCCGTACAACGCTACTATGGTACGGGATTTTTACTCTGCATTGTCTATAGTTGCCTTGAACAGCAACGCTCCCTTCGTTGTCCCTCTTCAGGGGGTTGATGTTGCCCTTAGTCCTGCCCTCATCAATGAGCTCTTTGAATTACCTGCTATCCCCCCATATTTGCATTACGAGATGGTTTGGGGCCTCGATAGCGAGTTGAGGAGGCGGATTTATGGGGCAGTTGCTCTCAGGCGTTTGTTACCTGGAGATTGGGATCCTTTGCCTGAAGGTTATGGTTCGGAGATGCGCCAGGTCCACCGGGAGTGGAAAAGGTTTATCAATTCTCGCGTGCTACCATCTTTCGACGCCGAGGAGATGTCGGAGGCTGAATCGCATCTTCTCTATGCGATCATACGGGCCGATGATAATCTCAAGGTCGATTGGGGTCTGCTGAGTTATCGGGCGATAATTACATTTGCTTCCCAGACATACCACCATGGGCCTATTCCCTTTCCTCGGTTGATTTCCCGCTTGTGTGTCCGTACCCTGGGGATGCCTGCTTCTCGTGATGATGTGATGGTTCCACCCGTGCAAATGTGGAGCTTTCGCTCATTGTTTCGGACTCGTCGACAGATGATGTCGATTCTGATTAGCTTTAGATTTTGCTTTTGTTCTTTTCTTTCCATGTAAAAATTGGCCTTTGCGGCTTTGTTTATAATGAAGTTATTCTTTCCATATTGCATTCACTTTTTGTTTCGTCTCTTAACCTTGAAATTTGTGTTTGCGGCCCTTAGCCCTTGGTGAGATTACAGTGCTTCTACGGGCGGGACTTTCCCAATTTTGACAATGGCCCCCTAGTTCTGGTAGGGCCGATGATTAAGTTCGGTTCCGGCTCAAACGGTTCGGTTTTTTGAGGGTCACGAAGCTTCATAACTTTGTTCAACCATTGTCTTAATGGCTTCAACCGACGCATTTATTGTTGCTCTTTTCGAAGCGTCGGCTTGGTTACTATAGAGGCTTGAATTCAAATTCGAATGTTTGTGACCCCTGGCCTTGCCGCCCTTTCACCTTCTGAGCCTATAAAAGGAGGCCTTATCCTTCTTCCTCACTTGCCCTCTCGTTGAAAACCTTTCTAAAAGACTTATCCTGAGAGCTTCTCTTTATCCTTTTTAAATTTCTGAGATTTTCACTATGTCCTCTTCTGGATCTTTGAGTCAAGGCTCCAATGCTTTTGACCCTATTGCCGGAGGTGAGCCCTCCATTTGTTTCCGTCTTACCGCATCATCGGTAGCCATGAATAACTTCACCACATACTTTCGTGATTGTGGTCACCTGGTGGAGAGGAGGTTAAACCTGGGTCGTGTTGGGCCAGATCACCGGGCTGTTATCAATGCTAACGGCTGGAGGAATTTCGTTACTACTCCGGCCGAGGAGTACAACTTAACCCTGGCGCGTGAGTTTTACTCTGTCTTATCGGAGAATTGCCATGTTGATCGTACCACCGCTGTTACTGTCCGTGGGGTGATGATGGCTTTTACTCCATCTGCCATAAATGCTTTTTATGGGCTTTCTGATCCTGCTGAGGATTATGATACCTCCTGGAATCTTGAAGACGGGATCGACTAATATGCTACTATGTTCGATGCTTTCAATTTTATGCTGCGCAACGAGTGGGAACAGGGTTCTGCCATGACGGCTAACATGCTAGACCGGAGAGAGAGGGAGTGGAAGCGTTTTCTAAACACGCGTGTTTTTTGCATGCCCGATCCTAATGAGGTCACTGACGCTGAGGCGTTCGTTCTCTACGCCCTTTCGGTTCCCGAGGTGACCACCAACTGGGGTCGCCTAATCCACTATGAGGCGATTAAGTTCGCTACCCTGATAGGCGATGCCTTTCCTCTGCCCTTTGCCTGGATGATCTCGGAGATGTGCATTAGAAGCCCAAGGATGCCGGTCTGCCCTACCACATATCACTATTACGCTCATCCTGAGGCGGATGAATGAAAAGAATGGAAACCTTCCCCTCTTTTTTTTTGCACAGAATTTTCTACTTCTGTAATGAATCGAATTTCCTTGTTCTTGTCTTCTTGATTTTGTCTTCTCGCCTTATTTTATGAATTTGCATTTTTGCTGATGTCATTGTAAATGTGATTTCGTGCGGCCCCCTTCTGTGTCGGACGAGCTTTGCTCGTCGGGGACAGAATTCGTAGTGACCGAGGGAGTTTTTGAAACATATTTCATTGACAATAATCTAAAGGGTTCAACTCATTTTACAAAAATTGCTTCTAAAAACAAGTCGAAGTCGTCATTCTTACGTGTAATATCGCTTTAAGTTGTCGGCGTGCCAGGGTCTGTTGAACACGCGGCCCTTGTTGTCTTTGAGGATATATGTCCCCCTCTTGACTATCCTTGACACTTCCCAAGGACCTTCCCAATTTTCGGCCAGTTTTCCTTTGTCCGTTTGTTGGCCGGTCATTTTTCTGTTGCGCAACACAAAATCTCCTACCACGAATGAATGGTTGCGGATTCGTTTGTCGTGGTGTCGTTTTGAGGCTTGCTTGTAGTTAACCGACTGAGCGTGAGCCTTTAGGCGCTTTTCTTCGGCAAGATCCAGTTTGATCTGTCGGTTGGTGATGTTTTCAGCTTCATCGAAGTGAGAGACTCTTACATTTGGTAATGCCATTTCCACGGGCGCCATTGCCTCTGACCCGTAAGTTACCGTAAACGGTGTCTCTCCCATAGTTGTCTTTCTGGTTGTTCGGAGCGCCCATAGGGCCTCGGGTAGATAATCTACCCACTTTCCAGCCTTATTGTCCAGGCTCTTTTTCAACACCTTCAACAATTTTTTATTGGCATTTTATGCTTGACCATTTCCCTGGGGGTAGCAGACCGAGGATTGCCAGTGTTTGACGTTATGCTCCTTACAAAATTCATCGAACTCATCCCTGGATTGTGGGCCATGGTTGGATATAATAGCTCGTGGTACCCCGAATTGGGTCCAAACTTGATCCAGGAGAAAATATATTATGTCCCTAGCGCATATTTTTGCTAGCGCATTTGCCTCGATCCATTTTGTGAAGTAGTCCACCGCAACGACCATGTACTCACAGTTCGACCGCCCCTTTTTAACGGACCGATCAGATCGATCACCCATATGTGGAAAGGCCATGGGGCGACGACAATGCTCTGCTCTATTAAGGGTAGTCTGGGGATGTCGGCTAAACGCTGGCACTTGTCGCAGCATTTGGCGTATCTTTCAGCATCTTCGGCCAATTTGGGCCAATAATATCCTGCTAACAAAACTTTCTGGGTGAGAGTACGGCTGGAGGTATGGCCTCCGCATACCCCTTCGTGTAGCTGTGTCAGTATACCTTGTACCTCTTCAGGCCGGACGCAGCATTGTAGCGGCCTCGAAAAAGATCTTCGATAAAGAATTTCATTCATGATTGTATAGTGTGCCGCTCATTTTCTTAAGGCTTGGGCTTCCTTGGTGTTTTCGGGCAATGTCCCGTTTTCTATGTATGCTTTGATTTCGTCTATCCAGCATGGGGTCGATGTTTGAATATTCATTATCTCAGCCCGACAGACGGATGGGTCCTTGAGGTACTTAAACATGACCGAGGGGTTGCTGAACTCATCTTTGGAGACTAGCTTGGATAGATAGTCCGCTCGTTCGTTTTGCTCGCGTGGTATGTTTCGAAATTCGCAATACTCGAAGCTGCTTCTTAGTTTTCTGATGAGGTCAAGATATCGCTTTAGTACTTCGTCCCTTGCTTCGAAGGTACCACTGATCTGGCATACTATTACTTTCGAGTCGCAAAAAACTTCCACGCTTTCAATGTTCATCGCTTTGGCCAATTCTAAACCGGCTACGACTGCCTCGTACTCGGCTTGATTATTGGAAGCCGTGAAGTTAAATCTTAAAGCCTTTTCGATCTCCTCGGATGAACCCGGCTCCAAGAGTATTATTCCGGCTCCACAGTCATTTCTGCTTGTGGCTCCGTCGACATACATCTGCCAACAGTGACCCGGCCTTTGCGGCACCACCACTGTTGAGGTATTTAATTCGTCGACGCCTGGCGAGCTAGGATGTTCAGCGGGTTTTTCTTCGTTGAAGCTTGTTTCGACTATGAAGTCTGCCAGAGATTGAGCCTTGATTACTTTTTTGGGCTCGTATCGGATGTCGAATTCGGTTAGCTCGATAGCCAATCGTAATAAGCGACCTGACAGGTCCGGCTTGTGCAGCAGTTGTCGCAGTGGACTATTTGTCAGCACGATGATCGTGTGTGAAGAAAAAGTAAGCCCTTAGTTTTTGGGCTGCTATTACAAGCGAGTAAGCCAATTTTTCTGCATTTAGGTAACGGCTCTCAACGGGACTGAGGGCTTTTGAAACATAATAAACGGGGTTTTGGAGGGTCCCGTCCTCCTTGACAAGAACAACAGCAGCCCGGTCCGAGGCCGCCAAATAAAGAAAAAGTTCGTCCCTTAGCATGAGACTGACCAACAGAGGAGGACTCGCTAGATAACTTTTGATAGCTCTGAAGGCTTGTGAGCATTCTTCGGTCCATTCGAAATTCTTGTTTCCTTTGAGGATTTTGAAGAACATGAGACACTTGTCAGCAGATTTCGAGATGAACCTTCTCAAGGCTATGATCCTCCCATTCAATCTTTGAACCTCCTTCACACAAGTGGGTTCCTTCATATTTGCTTGGGCCTGGATTATTTCCGGGTTCGCTTTGATTCCCCTATGAGTGACCATGAAACCCAGGAACTTGCCGGCTTGAACATCGAAAGTACATTTTGCAGGATTCAACTTCATAGAATGCATCATGACATTGTTGAAAGTTTCTTGCAGGTCGGCCAGGTGGTCAGTCCGGACAGACTTGATGACCATGTCGTCGATATACCCCTCCATGTTCTTTCCGATTTGGGTGCCAAACACCTTGTTGACCATTCTCTGGTAGGTCGATCAGGCGTTCTTCAACCCAAATGGCATCATCTCATAGTAATACATCCCTCCTGTAGCTCTGAAGGCTGTCATCTATTTTTCTTCATCAGCCACCATCACTTGGTGGTACCCGGAATATGCATCCAAAAAGCTTAACACTTCAAAACCGGAAATCCGGTCAACCATTCTGTCGATCCTGGGTAACTCGTAAGGATCTTTTGGGCAGGCTTTGTTCAGGTCGGTAAAGCCGACGCACATGCGCCATTTCCCGTTGTGTTTCTTGACCATTACTACATTGGCCAGCCAGGTCGGGTATTGGAGCTCTTTGATAATTCCGGCCTCCATCAGCTTGTTTACCTCAATTTTAATTGCTTCCTCATTTTCTTTAGAGAACTGACGTGCTTTCTGTTGTATTAGATTGAAGCGAGGGTCCACGTTCAGGTGATGTAGCGTGATCTCAGGCTCCACGCCCCTCATGTCTGTGACTATCCAGGCGAATGCTTCAAAATTTTCTTTGAGAATTGCTATTAGCTCCTTTTTTTCATTTTCTTGTAGTTGTCCGCCTATTTTCACTTTCTGATCAGGATATTTCTCATTTATGATCACATCGATCAGCTCGCCTTGAGCTGTGAAATCGGATTCGTCTCTGACCTGAAGCATTTTGCAAATGACCTCCTTCGGCCTTCTTGTCTCTTCTCGGTCGATCTCCATTGTCTCCCCTGACGGATTCGGCTTATTTCGAGCCTCTATCACCTCGTCAGTGTCGATTCGGGCTCGTTGAGAGGCTGATTTGGAAGATTCGACATGTGGCCTCTTATAGATTCCTCTTGCCGGAATGTCGCTTCGATTGGTGGTCACATGGTCTAGCAGGGTCCTAGGGCGACTTACGAGCATTCCAATCCCTTCGTCGGTATAAAATTTTGCCCTTTGGTCGACCATCTGAAACTTCATTTAAGATGGGATTCCTAGGATTGCTGTGTAATGCGAGTGAAGGTCGACGACCAGGAAATTGATTTTCTCTTTTCGGTACGGCGGGTGATCTCCGACCTCAACGTCTAGATCAATGACACCCAAAACGGTCACCTTATCATTCAAGAATCCCTCTAACATACCCAAATAGGGCTTCAGCCTCGAAGTCCCAATCTTCAACTGTTTCAGAGTGTCCAAGTAAATGATATCTCGAGCGGCTCCCGTATCTAGGAGGACTCGGTTGATGCCGAAATCGTTTATTCCGACCTGTACCACTATCGGTAGCTCCATTTCCCTGGGTGGGCGCCCGCCAGTTTCGCTCTGAGTGAACGATATCGCTTGTTCATCTGGAGCCAAAATGATCGTTTTCTCTCTTCCCCTAATGTTGATGGTATTGATCTGACTCTTGATGAGGTGATTGCTGGGGAATTCTTCTATGATTACCTTGATTTCATTTTGATATCTGTGAGGCCCCCGATCATTTCTGTTTTCCCCATTGTGCTTTTTGTACTTATCCAACTCTCCATCCTTGATCATTTTGTCAACAATCCTCCTCAGAGTGATACATTCGTCTGTGATGTGACCGTGATCTTCATGGAAGTCGCAGTACTTTGTCTCATCGCGCGTTTTAGGATCGGACCGTATGGGTCTCAGTCTTTCGATCCGATCGCGGATTTCGTACAGTATCTCGGACAGACTCGTATTAATGGGGATGAACTCTGACTCATCGAACTTCATTGGTTTTTTGACCTCAGCTGAAATTGCCAAGGGGGAAATGAAGCAGATGAAGAAGTTCAATAGCAACAACCTCCTCTAGATGAACCCGGTCCTACTGAGGCAGAACAAGAAAAGTTGGAAGAAAAAGAAGAGGTTCAAAATGAGGAGGCAGAGAAGGAAAAGAAAGAAAAAGAAGTTGAAGTGGAACCTGAGGAGCAGCAAGGTGAAGATGCTGAGAGTGAAAATGATGAGGATGAAGAGGATGTCCATGTGGCACCTGAAGAAATTGATCCAGAGAGAGTCTTCAATCTGGACATTCAACCCCTTATTGTGGACATGGAAAGGCAATACCACAGCAGGCAAAACCTGAAGCATGCCTTAAGGAGTGACGCAACCTCCTTCAATCACAAGATTGAGGCTCTCATCAGCCACATCAAAATCCAAGATGAAGTCATGGAGAGACAAGGGAACTTAATTTGCAACTTACAACACCTCATCCCTCACCATGTCCAAACCAATCTTGAATTCCATGCTGAGACGGTTGACAACAATCTCAAGCCCTTGGTGGACACCCTCAATGCTCACACATCCAAAATTCAAGCATCCGGATGAGATCATGGAGCATTCTGGCAAGCAACTGGACTTTCTCATCAAAGTTGGTGAGGCCAACAACAAATTACTGGAGAAAAGATTTGGCCCTCTCCCTGAGTCTGATGCAGCAATTGCAGACCTTGAGGCACATTTTGATGCCGCCACAAAGGGGAAGATAACTCAAAGCCCGAAAGCTCCAAAGTGGAAAGAGACGAGGGCGGCAAAGGCAAGGACAAAGCAAAGGCAAGGGCATCAGGTTTGAAGAAATGAAGAAGTAAACCAATTGCCTGTTGCTTAATTCAATTCAATCTATCTTATCATTTGTCTTTTTTAAAAAGATGCAATATCTTATTGCCCTATGATGGAAGAATAAAATCATTGAGTTTTTAATCGTTGACAATTATGAAATTTTTTGATTACTTATGTTCGGGCTTATGAGGGTTTTGGCATCATCAAAAAGGGAGAAATTGTTAGGAACATTTTATTATGTTTTGATGATGGCCATACTAGTCGTTATAGCAAGCCCGAAATAAGTTAGAATTTCTCGTATAAGTCTTTACTTAGAGTCGACATGTTGTATAAGTTGAGTCGGACAAGTATTGTACTAGTTGGTAGGACGGCAAAGTGAAAACGGACATTCGGCGAGTGAAGCCACCAAGCACCGGCAGAGATACGAGAGAAGGGATTATGATCGACTTATAACCAAGGAAGTCCGTGATGACCTTGGATACGTCTAAGTTATGTTTCAAGTGATGAAACTCAATATTCCAATATGGTGTACACGATCTCACCCAAATCAAGGATCGGTGAAGTATAAAGATTCTCCCGAAACTAAAGCAAAGAAGAAAACGAGTGAATCGAGTACACCGACCGTCGGCAAAGAGAAAACAAAACGGCGAAGAAAGAACTAACGGCTAAGTCAGAACGCTCACTCCACCGTTCTACAGACGGTGAAGAGACACTTACAAGATCAGATTTAATATACATTGAAGATTCAGCAGATCATGCATTAAATGCACAATCATTAAAGATCAATCAAGGACGGATTTTCTGCTATACATTTGAAAGAAGAATCCGATCACTGAAATCAAGGAGATTACAATTAAGGGGGAATATCAAGAATAAAATCAAGGATTATTCCCTCATTAATATAGCCAACGGACGGAATTTCAAAATCAAGGCTATTCAAGGCTATAAATAGAAGGCATTGACAGAAAAAGAAAATAACGATTTAGAAAAAAAAAGAAAGTAGAAACTCTGTCAATTAGAAAAGCCTTCTCTCTGAACTTACAAGGATACATCTAGTGATCAACTCAAATATCAGAACTACAAAGTCATATTCAGAATTGAGATTGATCAAGCAAGTGCGTGAATTACATTCACATCAAAGGAGCAACAAGCGAATCGAGAGGCAATCGAGAAGGAGTTGAAACTGTGATAGTTGTTGAAGGATTTTGATCTCAAGGAGCAAAGAAAAGGAAGAGGCCGAATCACCGAAGTCGTTGCGATCAAGGAGTGATAGTCTTGTAGATTGTGAAGCTTGGGAAGCCAAGGACAATCATATCGTTGTATCTCGTGGAAACAATAGTGAATTCCTCCGATCATCACGGGAGAATAGTGGATTAAGGGATTACACCACCCCGAACCACTATAAGCCTTGTGTCAATTTAATTTCGCAATTTACTTTACAAACACTTATTTAATTTGCCTACATCATAACACATATCCGTGATTGTCTAAAGCGATTTGAAAACAACATAGTAAGAAGGGACTTATCCATTTGCTCAAAAGCTTTTAGAACACAAGAAAAGTTTTTGAAACTCCACTATAGTCATTCACCCCCCCCCCCCCCCCCTCTGACTATAGTTTCACCCTTCTCTGGGACCAACAATTGGTATCGGAGCAGTGTTCCTAGTATCAGAACCTGTTCAGATCTAATTTCTGGTAACAAGGAGATCACATATTTTCAAAGTAGTTTTCAAATCTGAAGTTTTTCATTCACTGCCATTTTTATCTTCAATTGCACTGATGGATTCCTCAAACTTCTTGTCAAAAGTACCTGTTTTCAATGTTAATAATTTTGATGAATATAAAATAAGAATGTTATCTCATCTTGCAGCAACTCATGAGGAGATGTTGGATGTAATCAATGACGGTCCAATCATGATCACTACTGTGGTAGGCACTGATATCATATTCAGACTCTGACTATGCTGGATGCAAAATAGATAGAAAAAGCACCTCTGGAACATGCCAAATGCTAGGAACCAGACTAGTCTCACGGTTCAGCAAAAAGCAAAACTCTATATCTACATCAACGGTGAAGCGAGAATATATAGCGACGGTAGGTAGTGTTGTTGTGCACAAGTACCGTGGATAAGACAACGGCTAAGGGACTATGGAGTCGATGAGAAAACAATCCCAATCATGTGTGACAACACAAGTGCAATATCTATTACAGAAAATCCAGTATTGCTTTCAAGAACAAAGCACATTGATGTAAGACATCATTTTATCAGAGACCATGTTGAAAAGGGAGATGTCATCCTAAAATACATATCCACCGAAGACCAAGCGGCCGACATCTTCACTAAACCACTCGGTTATGAAAGATTTAGTATGTTGAGAAGCGAGTTAGGGATGATTGAAATTGACTAAGTATCAACGAGCGGCTAACCGGAGTAATCGGCTAAGTGACTCCATCAATCGGTACAACCTTTGCCGTTACGGGAGATGTAGCGGGTAAGGCACGCGGTATCCAACAGAAGTAACTTAAGCGGTTGTTAGGAACAGTTCAATGAAGCAGCTCAGTGAAGAACTCATTGGACCGGTTAAGTGACCAGCGAAGGCACTTCACCGAAATAAAGACTTGGACAAATTCAAAGTGTGAACAAAATCAATTCTGAATACACGTAGAGAATAAGGAAATTATGGAGGATTATTCAGTACACACGTGGCGATCACTTTATGATCATGGAGGTAATTATATAATTTTTTGAATTATAAACTCCTCGATTCCCGGGCTCTATCATTACTTGCCTAAAACCACTCCCCCTCTACGCTCGAATATCGCATTTTTCATACACAAAATCACGCCATTATGTCACTAAATCCTTCCATATTCAAACCACGTTCTCACTACCCAAATCACACTATATAAACAATACTTAGAGATGTTTCGAAATCTTTACATACTCTCGCAAATTACAAACCCTACTTTTTCTCAAAATATACTCTTCTAATCCTCCTCTACCTATCGATGGCTTCATCCTCCCAAATCATCGCTACCGAAAAATACTACGAAAAATCAATCATAACCGGCTCGTTTTTCAAGCCTCGAGTACTATCTCTCTTATTGTGACAACGATGCACAAGCACGACGACCGGTCGATTGCCGTACAAATTTGGGGCCGATGACCTTTCTAAACCCCCCAATAAGCGGTATCCGCTATGAGAATGCGATAGCATTTTGGAAAAACGCAAAGTTTATGCCCCAAGCACGAAGAAAGACCGAAGTTGATCGCATCACAAGCTCAATCTTTGGAAAGCACATAGTCATCACGCCCAATACACTCAACAAGTTCCCGAACCTCCCCCAAATTGGTCCCGCAAATGTCAAGCTTGTGACGACGGACATCCCAAAATTACGGGCCGAAATAGCCAAACGCCCCAAGCCAAACAAAAAACGTACAATCTACCTAGATCAACGCTCAAACTTCCGTTTGCCGAATTTGCACCGGTCATCACCAAAAATATTGAAGGGAGAAAGGGGTCACCGGAAAACCTAAGCGAGGTCGGGATCAAACCGATGGCCATAATCTACGAACGAATAAAGTTTGATTGGGCAACCTTCGTATTCAATCGATTGAAGGATCGATTCAAAAGGAGATTGACTTTATAAACCACGCACCAAACAAGGGTTTGCAGAAAAAGGGCGATTTCTGGGAAAAGAAATCATACGGGTTCCCTCTTCAACACCTGTTCAACGCCATGAAAGTACAACCCACAAATTTGCAGTCCCCACACAAGTCCAAAACAATGTTCACCTACATCAAGGCTTCCCTGAAGCCGAAACCCATTGCTGGTCAAAAGAGGAAACAACCTGAATCCAGCAGATCAGGAGTGGGACGAAGAACCAGGTCTCAAAAGGCACAAGTAGATACCACTGTGCCCAACACCAGCAACTTAAATGAGCCTATGATATTAAGTGATGACACAGAAATAGAAGAAGAAAAGCAACAGGAGGAAATTGTCTATCTGGAGGAGGGTGAGGAAGGATATAGAATCACCTCATCTGAAGAGGAAGAGATAGACGAGGCAGAAGATCAGTCAGAAGATGAACACCTAGAAGGTGAAGCTCATGCAGCAAATCAGGAAGATATGGGCATATCTGACGATGAACTGACCCTCCAGGAAGTGCTTTTCAAAAGCATTGGTACGGTTGACAAACGGCTCGGTGAGCCGAGTGATAAAGCTCACTCGGTGAAATTGCCAACGCCCCCACAATTGCACAAGGGGAAAGGAAGCAGATGAAGAAGTTCAATACCAACAACCTCCTCTAGATGAACCCGGTCCTACCGAGGCGAGAACAAGAAAAGTTGGAAGAAAAAGAAGAGGTTCAAAATGAGGGCGAGAGAATGAAAAGAAAGAAAAAGAAGTTGAAGTGGAACCCGAGGAGCGAGCAAGGTGAAGATGCCGAGAGTGAAAATGATGAGGATGAAGAGGATGTCCATGTGGCACCGAAGAAATTGATCCGAGAGAGAGTCTTCAATCCGGACATTCAACCCCTTATTGTGGACATGGAAAGGCAATACCACGGCGAGCAAAACCCGAAGCATGCCTTAAGGAGTGACGCAACCTCCTTCAATCACAAGATTGAGGCTCTCATCGACCACATCAAAATCCAAGATGAAGTCATGGAGAGACAAGGGAACTTAATTTGCAACTTACAACACCTCATCCCTCACCATGTCCAAACCAATCTTGAATTCCATGCCGAGACGGTTGACAACAATCTCAAGCCCTTGGTGGACACCCTCAATGCTCACACATCCAAAATTCAAGCATCCGGATGAGATCATGGAGCATTCTCCGGCAAGCAACTGGACTTTCTCATCAAAGTTGGTGAGGCCAACAACAAATTACCTGGAGAAAAGATTTGGCCCTCTCCCCGAGTCCGATGCAAAGCAATTGCGGACCTTGAGGCACATTTTGATGCCGCCACAAAGCGGGGAAGATAACTCAAAGCCCGAAAGCTCCAAAGTGGAAAGAGACGGGGCGGCAAAGGCAAGGACGGCAAGAAAGGCAAGGGCATCGAGTTTGAAGAAATGAAGAAGTAAACCAATTGCACGTTGCTTAATTCAATTCAATCTATCTTATCATTTGTCTTTTTTAAAAAGATGCAATATCTTATTGCCCTATGATGGAAGAATAAAATCATTGAGTTTTTAATCTGTTGACAATTATGAAATTTTTTGATTACTTATGTTCAGGCTTATGAGGGTTTTGGCATCATCAAAAAGGGAGAAATTGTTAGGAACATTTTATTATGTTTTGATGATGGCCATACTAGCTGTTATAGCAAGCCTGAAATAAGTTAGAATTCTCTGTATAAGTCTTTACTTAGAGTCTGACATGTTGTATAAGTTGAGTCGGACAAGTATTGTACTAGTTGGTAGGACGGCAAAGTGAAAACGGACATTCGGCGAGTGAAGCCACCAAGCACCGGCGAGAGATACGAGAGAAGGGATTATGATCGACTTATAACCAAGGAAGTCCGTGATGACCTTGGATAAGTCTAAGTTATGTTTCAAGTGATGAAACTCAATATTCCAATATGGTGTACACCGATCTCACCCAAATCAAGGATCGGTGAAGTATAAAGATTCTCCCGAAACTAAAGCAAAGAAGAAAACAAGTGAATCGGCCGAGTACACCGACCGTCGGCAAAGAGAAAACAAAACGGCGAAGAAAGAACTAACGGCTAAGTCGAAGGCTCACTCCACCGTTCTACGGACGGTGAAGAGACACTTACAAGATCGATTTAATATACATTGAAGATTCGGCGAGATCATGCATTAAATGCACAATCATTAAAGGATCAATCAAGGACGGATTTTTTCGCTATACATTTGAAAGAAGAATCCGATCACCGAAATCAAGGAGAATACAATTAAGGGGGAATCAAGAATAAAATCAAGGATTATTCCCTCATTAATATAGCCAACGGACGGAATTTCAAAATCAAGGCTATTCAAGGCTATAAATAGAAGGCATTGACGAGAAAAAGAAAATAACGATTTAGAAAAAAAAAGAAAGCGTAAACTCGTCAATTAGAAAAGCCTTCTCTCTGAACTTACAAGGATACATCTAGTGATCAACTCAAATATCAGAACTACAAAGTCATATTCGAATTGAGATTGATCAAGCAAGTGCGTGAATCACATTCACATCAAACTAAAGCAACTGAATCAGAGGCAATCTGAGAAGGAGTTGAAACTGTGATAGCTGTTGAAGGATTTTGATCTCAAGGAGCAGCAAAAGGAAGACTGAATCACTGAAGCTGTTGCAGTCAAGGAGTGATAGTCTTGTAGATTGTGAAGCTTGGGAAGCCAAGGACAATCATTATGTTGTATTCTGTGGAAACAATAGTGAATTCCTCCGATCATCACGGGAGAAGAGTGGATTAAGGGATTACACCACCCCGAACCACTATAAGCCTTGTGTCAATTTAATTTCGCAATTTACTTTCTGACACTTATTTAATTTGCCTACATCATAACACATATCCGTGATTGTCTAAGCGATTTGAAAACAACATAGTAAGAAGGGACTTATCCGCTGCTCAAAAGCTTTTAGAACACAAGAAAAGTTTTTGAAACTCCACTATAGTCATTCACCCCCCCCTCTGACTATAGTTTCACCCTTCTCTGGGACCAACAATACAGCCTTCGAGGGCAGCGAATCCAAAATTTCATTTAAGAGAACATCGATTCCCCGAGTCGGCTCCGTTTTGTCCTCTTGCTTCGCTTTCTTTTGCTCTGAGATTTCCCTTTCCATTTTTTCCAACCGATCAACCTTCTTAGGCTCGGTATGCTTGGCGGGAACCAACCTTTTCTGGATGACGTCCTCTGAATCCGTGTAGTAGATTGATTCCATAACTTGCTCGGCCCTCTTATTATTAATGATCTATCGCGCGTCATGGGGGTCTTTAACCTCATGTCATGGAATCACATTCCTTTCGGGGTGGACGGGCCCTAAGCGTTGATGCAGTCCCCTTTTCTCAGGACGGTATAGTCTGTCTAAGGCCGAACCCATGTCTATGCTTTTCACTGGTACATTCTTTTTCTTCTGTCCCGCCGATGAGTATTCACTCCCTTCTAAGTCAACTCTCGTCGGTTCGCGAGCGGGAGCCACCTGATTCTTAAGTAGAGCTGCGGTCTCATGTCCTGATGGGACGGGGAGCTGTTCATCGGCTATCATGAGTGGAAGACCACAGGCGGCCAGGCGCAAGTTCTCCAAGTACACCTGCTGTACATATTCGGCGTAGGCTAATACCGCTTTGGCCTCAGGGGTCGTGGCGGCTGGGACCTTTTCTGCCCTTGGGATTCTTTCCGCAACGGCCCTCTTGTTTTCGTGTTGTTTCGACGTTCCTTCTATACATTTTCCTCGTGAGGGTCCGGAGCGGTTTGGGGTCGAATTCCTTGTATTGTCTCTAGAGATGGATCTCTTTTGATTTATTATGGTCCTATCATCGATATTCAGCTTTGATCTGTCCAGATGAGAATCGTCCCATCCGGCGGTGGGATTCTCAAATGTGGTGTCCAAGTTGTCCTGGCGAGGAGGATCTCGTGTGGTCCCTTTTCCTGGGGTAGGTGGAACATGGACATTGTCCTTCGTTCCTGCCATGTGTCAAATTCTGATTGGCTGTCTGCGCTAGATGCCAAGAAGTACTCTGGTTCTCAACCGTTCTGACACTCACCAACCTTGTACTATCTGATCGTACAGGCGGCGTGTCGGGGGTTTTGTTGAAAATGACTTTTCCGACGGATCTGATGACGGTGCCGGTGTATGAATTTCGGAATTTAGGGAAAAACTGCGATTTTTCAAGCGTGAAGCCCCAGAAATCCCCAATATCTCACCGATTCCGGTATATCTTTACTTGTAGACACAAAGAAGTAATGCAATGCAACAAACCGAGCCCTATATGAGGTGGTGTTCCAGGACTCAAGTGTGTACGAAACTGGTGATCAGAAATAACACTATATCAACAGTCAAAATAGTGACCATGATTTCAGTCCTTTTCCTAACATGAAAATGTCAAGAGTGTCGCCTTTTCGAGAACAGACTCAACAGATTCTAGTGTCTTTAGTTCTTTCCCGTGGACACAGCAGTCACGAATCAACAGATTAAAAGTTCTGAAAAAGGGGTTTCCGGCCAGGGAACATGCAATGCCAACTCCGACGAGTTTCTTAGCGCAAAAGTCACGAGGGAGGTGATGATTCAAACGCAAACTCGTGATTCTGGGCGAGAAATCGGGGAGGTTACCTTGCCTCGAGATGATTTTGGTGTCAAAGGTGAGATTCCGGACGTGAGCGAGTGAGAGTTGAGCTTTTTGATGGAGAAACCGTGAGGGTGGCCTGGGGGAAGACTGAGTTCTTCCTGGAGCCGCCGTATATCCTTGGAACAGTGGACGAGCCGTACGCCGAGGTAGGCTAAAAACTGTGATTTTCCCGGTAACGGAGCCAATTGATAACGTCGAAATTATCAAGGGTGTTCAGCGGATGTTCAGTGGTGGATATCTGGTTGTGGGTGGCGTGTGAATGTGGTGGTGACTGGCGGGGCTCGATTGCTCCGGTGGAGTTATATTGAAAGTAAAAAGTGAGATGGTAGAGAGGCATAATTTTGCCTTGATCAACTAACAAAGAAATTGAACATATATAAACAAAGTTCAATTACACGCCATAAACATCATATAATGTAACATTAACTCTAGTTTGATAAACAACATTACATGCTATAAACCTCATATAAGAATTCAAATTTAGAAAAACGCATACTAAGTTGTTACTTAGGCACGTAATCAAAGCTAGATAAACTCTAGTTTGATAAACAGGTTTAAACTCATTCAAAGCTATAGTAACTCATATACAGGTGTTACTTAGGGATATAACAAACTCATCCGATAGACTAATTGAAGGGTAGTAAAGACTGGACACAAACCGGACTTAACAAATTTGTAGCAATTGTTTTGTGCAGAAACGTCATCCAAGGTGACGTTTTTAATGCCCCAGAAACGCCACCGAGGGTGACGTTTTACAGAAGAAGCCTAATAGAAAATAATCGTGTAAACGTCACCCAAGCTGACGTTTTTCATGTACAAGGAACGCTACCGGTGGTGACGTTTTACAGAAGAATCCCAAATGAGATATAGTTGCTTCGACGTCACCCATACCAATGTTTCCCCAATAACATAGAACGCCACCCACACCGGCGTTTATGTAATAACCCTAATTTCAACATCATTGACTAAACGTCGGTCTGGCCGACGTTGGTTCAAGACTACGAGCGATAGTTTGGGTGACGTTTCCATCTCGGTCCATCTTCCCCGACTGTATCATCGGAAAACGGCCGGAAAATGCAATAAAACGGAAATAAACAACCATAAAATCACTTGTGTAACCCGATTTCAACTACCCATGATTACCCATTGCAATCTAACAATAATCTACATACCTTTTACGATTCTTCCCTTCTTCTCCTCTTCTTCTCCCCTTCTTCTATGGTCCGATTCTTTTTTTTTTTCTGCTCCGATTTTTGTTTTTTTTTTCTTTCCAAAACCTTATAAACTAAATAAGGGGTGGGAGGGAAATGATTTGAATAAGGGGTGGGTGGGTTAGTTAAATTGTGTATATGTATGTATAAGTATGTTGTTTTAGAGTTTCAAAAAGTTTAGGGACTAAAGTGTATTTTTTTTCTTTTTTTTTTTTATTTTTGTGTGGTGTAATAAGTAAAATTGTGGTGTGTAGAAATAAAAAAAATAAATCAAATAACGGGTGTTACTAATAGAAATGGGGTGAATAAAACCCCTAAGTAATAAGGGGGAATGAGGGAGAAGGACAAAAATATTTCATCAATTGAGTAGAAGGACAGTCTTTTGAAACTTTTGCATAAAGCGATAACTATTTATTCAGCTGTCGAAATTCATTGTTTAAATTCACTCCCGAAATTCATTGTCGAAATTCACTAATTTTCAAAAAATTTGTCGAAATTCATTTAATTTTCGGGATTAATTTGTCGAAATTTTCACTATCGAAATTGATTGGGGAGATCATTTTTGATTTTTCGGGATTCAGTTGTTTGTCCTTCTCGCTATAAAAATTATGCGATTGTCGATTTCTCACTATAAAAAATATGTAGTTGTCTCCATTCTTAAAAATATTAGGATTTGTCGCTTATCCCTAATTTTCCAAAGTAATAATGTTCCGATATGGTAATTATGATATTTCACAACAAAGTAAATTCCGAATTAATTCCCGCGAATAGAAGAAAAGAGCGCGAAAACCAGCTCTGTCAAATGCAAAAGTCTTCTGTTGCTACCCACTGACTATTTCCATAGCCTCTTGTCGGTCGGGAAAAAGAAAACGTGTCGGAAAAAATCTTCAATTTTCACTCGCACACACAGGCGCACTGTAGTAATCGTCAATCAAATGCCAAGGAAGAACGATGCGGATCAGCTCCGGGAAGCAAAGCGAGCGTATCAGGAGGCAGAGTCAGAGGGGAATAGGGCGGAGGAGGCGCGGTGGGCCAATGCAATCGGGCACTTATTGAAGAATCGCGGGGAGTATGTAAAGGCACTGTTTTGGTTAAGAAAGGATCACGAAATTTCTACCAAGTACTTGCCGGAGAAACAGCTGCTTCCCACCTGTCAATCCCTAGGTGAACTTCATCTCCGCCTTCAGAATTACCAAGATGCTCTGATCTTCCAGGTAGAGATTTCGACTAGTTACTTAGTTAACAGAGTTTGACGCCTTTTTGTACTTTGTATGTTGCTGGTCTTACATTCTTGAATTTGGATTTTCACTTACCTGTGTGGGTTGTATTGTTTTTGTGTGGTAATTCGAGCCTTGGATTCTCCCGGAATCAATTTTGACAAAAAAGCTGATACATTTCACTAGTTCTAGAGTGCACGGAGAATGTAATTTATTGAAGGAACATATTCCATTTTCGTGGTAGTTGAATATCCTGTTGGTCTTCGTTTCAACTCTACTAACTTTTCTGGGTATTGTGTCGGAGCTGCATATCTATTCTGCGTTTGATCTTTACAGCGACATCCTCTGCAAAAAGATGTCATTCTTCAGTTGTTATTTTCAGATGCATAATCTTGTTATTAGTACACCAGGTCCGTGTATTGTTTGGTCTTCCTGCTTTATTTTTTTTTTTTGGTCTTTTCTGGTGTTACAGAAAAAACATTTGGAGCTCGCAAAGGATATGAACGACCTGGTTGAGCAACAAAGAGCCAGCACCCAACTTGGTCGAACATATCATGAAATGTTTTTGAATTCCGAAAATGACCATTCATCAGTTCGAAATGCCAAAAAGTACTTCAAGTTAGCTATGGGATTGGTTGAAACTTTGAAAAAGAACACACAATATGCCAAATTTTCCTTTGTTAAGGAGTATGTTGATGCCCATAATAACCTTGGAATGTTAGAAATGGATATGGATAACTTGGAAGAAGCTCAAAGAATTCTCACTAGAGGCTTAGAGATCTGCGACGACGAAGAAGTAATTGAGAATGATGACGGGCGTAGTAGGCTTCATCACAATCTTGGGAATGTTTATATGATGGCTAGGAGATGGGATAAAGCAGAAGAGCACATCACAAAAGATATTAACATTTGCAGGAGAATCGGGCACTGCCAAGGGGAGGCAAAGGGTTACATCAATCTTGGTGAGTTATACTACAAAGTTCAAAAGTATGACGAGGCAATAAAGTGTTATAAAAAAGCACTTGATCTTGCAAAATCCATGGAAGATGAGGATGCATTAGTTAAACAAATTGATCAGAACATTGAGACGGTTAAAGAAGCAACAAAAGTAATGGATGATATAAAGAAAGAAGAGCAGCATCTGAAAAAACTGGCTAGGAATATGGAAAATGCTAGCGGCACAACTGGTGAACGAAAGTGTCTTCTGCAACAACTTGCATCTCTTGATCGATTAATCGAGAAGTCAAGCCTTATATTTGCATGGCTGAAGGTAATTACTCTTGCTGAATTTCTTAGTGAAAATGTTGCCTGGCAGTGTATACTTGCTACTAGTTCTTCCAGACATACTTGACTAGTAATTTGATCATGCAAATTCTTCTATTAGTATTGGCCTTCATATATCAAACCTGACTTTGCAAAGCTTGTCTGATTGATATTGAATGCTGCATTCTTCAATGCAACATAGAGTTGAAAGAAATTGGCTGGTCTTAAGTGATGTATTGATCTGTTGAATGACTCAGCATCATGTGTTGTTTAGAGTACTAAACATTTTTCGAAACATTCTTCTGTTGTCCACCATGTGGGAGGCCATCGAGTTTAGTGCTTCACACATTCATTGACTTTTTGTCCTATAATCTGGCATATATTAAGAGCTACTGAACAGCATCATGAAAAAAGTTACTGAGTGTCGGTAATTTTGCATACATATGTTGTGCTAGCATCGAGAATATGCCAAAAAGAAGAAGAGGATAGCTGGGGAACTTTGTGATAAAGAAAAATTGGCTGATTCATTTCTAGCCGTTGGAGAGTCATATGAGAAGCTCAGAAAATTCAAGAAAGCCCTCAAGTGGTACATGAAGAGTTGGAATGCATACAAATTAATTGGAAATCTAGAGGTATCTATCTACATTCTCTGCATAGTAGATTCCCTTCTACTTTATGAGCTTTACATCTTATAACCCATGTCTTACAACTGGTACGGAAACAAGATGAATTAAAACATGGCCAAACAATGATAGTAAGAATCTTGTAGTCTTGGTAGAAAAAACATTCTTATAATTTCATTGGTTTGGATGTGTGCTATATTGGGTGCTTTATCATAACGTTTATACAAAACTGAGTATATTAGTGCATTTTGCCTTTCATGACCTACTAAATAATTCTAGCATCATGTACGATTTTATAACTAGTCCCTTGTTAATCCAACTTCTGCGTTCCTTTTCTCTTTCTCATGCACATTTTTAGCTTTTAAACTTCCTATCATCCTTCTTAGTCTACTACCACAGGCTCTTTTGCAAGAGAGATTGCATAATTTTGACATACCTCCACTACATATGTCACAGCAATATCAAAGATTCTCCCATTTACTGCTTCTGTTTTATATGAATTGGTCTTACATAAATGAGGCATCCTATTGTTTGCTGCCTTGGTGCCGTCTCTTTATACTCCACGAGTTTTTGACATGCAAGAGTTTGTGTGCATAAGCCTTCCATTGTCTTCTGCTATTATCGATTAGAATGTCAACACATGCTTCATTTGGTAGGTTTGAGGGAATTAAGAATCCTGAAGCTCCAACGAGCCATGGGTCGGAAAACACCTTTACCTGGTTTCCATTACCAATTCGCCATCGAAGTCCCATCTTTAATGGCATTTGGCAAGAGTCATCTTTAATTTTTGATTTTTTCCTATTGTGGGGTTGGTATAAGTGGTGCCAGATGCATATGGGATACATATAACCAAATTGTAATGTAACATAAAAATGTAATAATCTTGATACGTGCTCATGGACATTGCTATGTGAAACTATAGAATGATGATTCATTTGGAATGTGTCGTTTGCCCTGACTCTTGGTAATCTTCTTATAATCATACTATCTTAAAAGAGACATGTTGCCTATGAAAAAAAATGTGATTTCAGGGGCAAGCATTAGCAAAGATTGACATAGGAGATATTCTGGATTCTGATGGTGATTGGAGAGGGGCTTATGATGCTTTTCAAGAGGCCTACAGGTATGTCCTTGTGGTTCATGCTCTTGTGTTATTTTTACAATGACTGCGACTTAATTGGGAATTGGTAGGTAAAGAAATACACGGTAAACATAACAATGGGATTGTACATTCACCTATCCCTTCTTTTCCTCTTGTTCAAGTATATTGGACTATGACAATCTGGTGCCTAAGTAATACAACTTGGAGAAAGTAATACAACTTGGAGACCTGGTCACCCTTTGCGACACCTCTATACTTTGAAGCCCGAGGCCTCAAGTCCTCAAAACCTTGGATCACTCTCCACACTTTGATGTTCGAGGCCCTTTGTCTTTGAAGTCTCGGATCACTATATTTCTTACACTCCTTAAGCGGCGCATAAGTTGGTGCTTTAATATCATACATGCCAACTTGGAACAAATAAACCTAAGATGACCCCCGAACATGCTTTATTGAACATATAAGCTAGTTGATCCTATGTTTGGATGAACGGTGTATGATTCTCTTTTGTCATGAGCTTATCACAAACAAAATGGGAGTCAACTTTCATATGCTTTGTCCTTTTTTGGAAACACTGGATTAGACGCAACATGCAGTATAAAGAGGAGCTTGGCTCTCACAATATAATGGAATTGGGCCTTCAACAGGTACCCGATTTCTTTTAAGATATGTTTGATCCATGTTAACTCAGTACACGTATGGGCCATGTCTCTGTATTCAGCTTGCGTGCTAGATATTTCTACTACAACCTACTTTTTGCCTTTTCATGACACCAAGTTTCCTCCCAGAAATGTGCAATAGCCCGAAGTTGACCTCATGTTCGAAGGTGACCCAACCCATTATGCACATGTATATTCTTCAACTCTGAGATGCCATTTGGTCGACAAATGATTCTAGAACCTGAAGTAGCTTTAAGTATTTTTCAATGTGCATATCTGCTTACCAATGAGGCTTCTTTGGAGTTTTTAGGAACTAACTTACGACACTGACCGATGAGAGATATCCGGTCTGGTAATAGTTAGGTAATTAAGTTTCCTAACCAATTTTTGTACTTACCAGGGGAATCAAGGACCGCCCCCAGATATGTTAACAATTTCTGATTATCCACCGGTCTTCCTCCAAGCATCATCTCATATAAGAGGTCAAGAACATACTTTCTTTGGCATAACACAATACCCCTGCTTGACCTGGCGACTTTTATTTCAAGTAACGGAGTTTTCCAAGGTCCTTGGTATGGATTGGAATTTCAAACTGAGAAACTCCTTGAACTGAGAGATGCCGTGTTTATCACTTCCTGTCATTGTTGTTAAAGCGGCACTTAGGCCCTAGGCAACCGCTTGGAACATGAGCTAGGCGACCAAAGTGTGAGGCGAAGCCTTGGCGAGAAAAAGTGACCGTCTCGGCAAGGAAAGCGAGATTAATTTTTTAGACGTAAAACATCAAGCTCACACTCACAAGCATGCAACTTTCGTATGATTTTTTGACCTTATTCTGTTCTCTTTTTCTCATGTCCTTTCTTTTCTCAGTTTTTTGTGTCATAGTCTAATAGTTGATGACATGAAGCTCTTTTTTCTTTTGCCGTTACTTTTCTTTATTTTTATATGTTAGAAAACACAGTACAATAATTTACTGAGGGGATCGAATTGATTACTCCCTCTAAACTTTCATTACTTTATATAGAGACATAATTACAAGACACTTAACCCTAATGGGCCTAATAGGCTTTTTCCTTAACTTATTCACCAATACACTTAAGTCGGCCACACTCAACAATAGCTGACTTAAGACATAACACAAATACCTAAGGCATTACACAATAACAATAATACACAATAATAATAATAATAATCTCTAACACCCCCCCTCCAGTTGGAGCTTGAATATCCAACATGCCAAACTTGGATCAAATGAACTTCAGACGACTTCCATCCAACACTTTAGTGAACACATCGGCCAACTGATCCCCAAACCGCACGCATGGAGTGCAAATTTCTTTAGCTATAATTTTAACTCTTACAAAGTGACAATCCACTTCGATATGCTTTGTTCTCTCATGAAACACCGGGTTAGAGGCAATATAGATAGCTGCTTGATTATCACAATGTAAAGGTAGTGGACCTTTGACAAGAAACCCAATTTCTTCTAGGAAATATTTGATCCACGTTAGCTCACTATAAGTATGGCCATGGCTCTATATTCTGCTTCCGCACTCGATCTTGTCACCACAGACCGCTTCTTACTCTTCCAAGTGATCAATTTTTCAAACCCGTGGTAGACTTTCTATCTGGCTTTGAACCAGTCTAATCTGCATCAGTGTATCCTTCCACTTGAAGATGTGTTGGAAAATCAGTCAAGTATGCTAAAATTATTAGGCGAAATTAACGCAAAAATCAAAGCACAATTAAAGTAGGAAATGTTCTGTTTTTTAAATTTCGAAATAGGTCAACAATGTGAGCTGCCTTTCCTTCTCTTGGAGATTTTATTCATTCTTCTTCCTTTTTCAACCGATTTGATTGATTTGTTAGTGATTACCTTATATAGATAGGTCTAGCAACTATAAATTCTTGTATCCTTTGTTCTGAATTGTAGGAAATACCGCATTTCTTTTCTTAAAAATTTCACATGGTATCAGAGACTACGATCATCTAAATCATCTCATTCTTTCCATTTTATTCATTCTTTCTCTCCGTCGTTTTCGTCGGAACTGCAATGACAACTGATACAAACCCAGCAGCCTGTTAAACTACCATCTCCCTCAAAAGTTTAAGTTGATGGGGAGGTAGATAGTTAACGACCATCTCTCCCAAAAGCTTCAGCTGATGGTTAGGTAGATAGTTAACATTATATCTCAATACGCCCCTCAAGTGTGGGCCTATAAGAGGGGAGAGAGCCCGTGTGAGCCTATAAGAAGGGAGAGAGGCCCGTGTGAGCCTATAAGAAAGAAGATAGGCCCAACACTTGTAACTATAGTTTTTTTTTGGGAAAATTGTGTTTGGAGCAGGGTTTGAATCTAGGACCTTTCACTCTGATACCATGTTGAACTACCATCTTTCCCAAAAGCTTATGCTGACAGGGTAGGGTCTAGAGAAATGGAATCGATCCTAGTGACCATTTCCGGTCGTAAACTAAATGGGTCAAACTATTTGCAATGGTCAAGGTGCGTGAAGAAGTTCATCACTAGTCGTGGAAAGGATGAATATCTCACCCGAACTGCAATCCCACCAAAGTCTGATGATAAAAAATTCAGGCTATGGAACGCAAAAACAACTTGGTGATGTCCTGGTTGATTGTGTCAATGACCCCTGAAATAAGTGAGGACTTCCTGATGTATGAAATTGCCTACGAAATCTGGGTTGCCGCAAGAGAGATGTATTCCATGAAGGATAATTCCTCTGAACTATACTAAATTGAAGTGCAGCTCCAAGACATTAAGCAGGGTGACATGAATGTCAAAGTATTTCAACATTCTGTCAAGGTCATGGCAACAAATTGACGCCTTTGAGGAGTTTGATTGGAACTGTAAGGAGGATGCAAAAAAGTACACAGACATCTCCGAACAAAAAAGGATCTTTAAGTTCCTTATTGGACTTAACCAAGAATTGGATGGGGTAAGAGGTAGGACCCTTAGGACAAAGCCCTTACCCACCATCAAAGCAATGTTCTCTAAAGTCTACCAAGAGAAGAGCAGACACAAGCTAATGATGGGAGCTGTTCAAGCCCCAGAAAGTGCAGCTTTCATTGCAAAAAAAAATCAAATAAAGACAAGGGAGAAAAGCCTTGGTGCAACTTCTGAAAAAAAAAATTTGGACACACAAGGGAGATTTGCTGGAAACTACATGGAAAACCTGAAAATTCGAAGGCTGGAAATGACAATATAAGACCTGGTGGCTTTAAAGAAAGGCAAGCCAAGATTGCTAAGGCAGAGGAAAATCCTCAAATCAGCCTCCCCAGCAAGGAGCAACTGGATGCCTTGTTGCAGCTGCTGTCCAAGGAAACCGAGGCACCAATCAGCCAAGCATCAATGGCTGCTACAGAGAGTGGACAGATCGGTGGCCATAAACGGCCATGGGTGGTTGATTCCGGAGCCTCGGACCACATGATTAATGTTGGTAATTTATTTGTAACACACAAACCTTTCCCATAATTTAAACGCGTTAAAATTGCAGATGGGACATACTCCCAAAATGTTGGGATTGGAACTGTTATTCTTAATAATTTATTTGTAACATTTCTTTCCATTGTTATCCAAACACAGTATACTTTTTTTTTTTGCCTTTCTCACCCTTTCTTTTCTGCTAACTAGCTACTAAACATCTTTTCTCCCCCCTCCTCCTCCAAAGATTCCAGCAGATCTTTAGAACTTTGAACAATTATGCAGTTAAGTATAACTAACAGTTTATTCCACTGGCTGTTGTTGCACACTGAAACGTTTTTTCATGATCAGAGTTGTGGTTTTCTAGAAAAGAAAATCTAGACTTGTGTGCTTTTGTGGTTCCCATAAAGGGGATGTAATGGTGATTTATGTAAGACGATAGTGATCTATATTCTATCTCTTACAATGCCATAGTTACTTGAAGTTTGAAGACTTGCCTACTTAATACTTGTTGTTGAATATGTTGTCTTACTGAATGAATTTGATTTGTTGTTACTGTATTTTTTTGCACCAGGACTGCTGTTGAAGCCAAACTACCTTCTATCCAGTTATCTGCTCTAGAAAATATGCACTACAGTCAAATGATCAGATTTGACAATGTTGAGCAGGCAAGGTGGGTAAAAAAGTATAATATAGCATATACTTTGGTCACTGAATTTGATCTTTCTGATGAATATGACGTTTGACACTTTTAATGAGATCTAGAAGAACTAGGTTTTGTTTATCCTTGTTATGTTAGCGTGGAGTTGCATTTGGATCCTTAATGTCTGCATCTGTGTTCTTGCATATTTTCGTTCCCCATAATAATATGAATTTTCTGTTCCTGACGTAAGTTTTTGTTTAGGAGCTTGCAATCATCAATCAACAAACTTAAGGTCTCAATTGAACAAGAGATGGAAGCAAAAGTTGCACGTGAGAACCATTGCTCTGAAACAGAAACAGAGACAGATGAACAGTCCCCTGATATGTCTAATGACAGAGGGTCTTCTGAGAACAATGTACTGTCACATTCTTCAACATCAACATCTCGAGCTTTTGCGGATGACTTGAATGAAAACTCTCCTTTAGTATCATTCCTCCGTCCTGGTAAAAGTTTCAAAAAGATACGAACTGCTGCTGAAGCATCTGCAAGTACTTCAAAGCAAATGGACTCCTCACCCATGAGCAAATCTAAGTCTACTGGTAGTCTGGCAGTCGGTTGCAAACGTGTTCGCCTCGTCCTCTCTGATGATGAGTGCAAAGATGACGAGGAACACAACTCCACGGGAGTGGCGAATGGCCTCCATGTAGAAGATGTGGCAACTTCAAATGGATGTGGGTCAATCATCATTTTAGTTCTGCTTTATCGTTTTCATATGCTAGGACTGACCTTTTCATCGGGTTTGCAGCTATGAACAGGAACATCCATGGTAGTCCTGCTCATTTGCAGGTAAGCGATTAATTTATTTATGGTGATAAGTCCCTTCTTACTTTTTATGTGTGGGTTGATTGGCTTGGCAGGGTTATTCACCAGTGGTGTCAAAATCCACTACCAGTGATTGTGGTGTCGTGAATCATGAAGGCAGTTGTTGTTCGGAGAGATCTAGAATCTCAAAATTTGCCAAGCAGTGCAAAAACTCAAGTAGCTTGAATGACTGCAAAATGGACATTGATGCCTATGGGAACTTATTTAATAACCACAACATATCTGGCCCTAACATCTTTGCGTCATGCCATGGTAGCTGTGTAAGCATATTTATAATGTTTGTTTACACTTTGGCATTGTTCGTTTTGGAATTCTTTAAGAGGAGAAAATTGATTCTTATTCTGCTGTAAGTAGGTTACGAGTACGTCCTATATATATGCGCGTATAACCCAATGAATGTGTTGAAAATAATCCTCAAAATTGTTTAGATAATAGTTCAATTTATTCAGTGTTTGATAGATAGGTGTAGGCAACTGTTTCTTTGTTTAAAAAGGAGTTTGTTAGGTTGTTATTTGGTTTTCAGTTTATTATGTTTTTCTATTATTCACGTTGAGAGATTACTACAGATACTTCATAACTCTACTGATATAAATTAAGAGAATGTTCTCTTTCTTTACAATCATATCAAATCAATCAAGGATGAAATCACACAATAAACTATGGCCGCTATCACCGAACAACCTGACAACCTGAATTGTGTAAAATGTAAATCTCACAGCTGTACAACAACTTAAATATAACAACACAAAGTTAAAAACAAGACAATAGCTAAATTTAATTCCGATCTTCCTACAGGACAATTTTTGATAATTGTGTCCATTCAACTTATGAGAGGTTGCAATAGATGGACCAGTTGAATTGAGTTGTGGACCGGAGGAAACCTCTGTTGAAGAGGAAGAGACTGTGCTAAAAGTAGCCATGTTTCAATAACACTGAAAATGAATGAACCAGGATTTTTTGATACCATGCGATTTTTGACAAGAGAAAATTGCTTCTTATTCTACTGTAAACAGGTTACAAGTACAGCCTATATATAGGCATAGGATCCCATGAAATTATACTGATTAGAATATACATTTATTTACACATATTTTCTAAACGTTCAAAAAGTTATATGCCTTTTGCTTACCACAAGCCCTGACTATCTCTACTTGTACGAATGTAAATCTCTACTTTGAAAGGAACAATATCATAAGCACGGTAAAACTCACTGTCAGCATAGAAATGCTGATATATGTATACAAGAACTCCCTTTTCATGGCATAAGTGCACATTTTTGTGGACTCTTAATTAGCGGGCAGGCTATTGTTAAGGTTCACATTATGTTTCCAAATTTGTCTTAGTATTTAACAGGAGCTCGAATAATTTACTTTTCCAAATTTTCAATTGCAGGACCATATTCTTGTCAAAATAAATGGGGATATATTGCACGTGCAACCGTATATTTGCACCCTTGAAGATAATCTCAGCATAGAGCGCATGAAGGTTGAACTTGCTTGCCTGTATTTCCTACAACTCCATTTTGAAAAGCGAGCAAAGGGTAAGAAAGCTTGGTCGGCATTATTTTTAGATAGTTCCATTTTGCATCACATCAGAATGTCATAGAATGGGGCCTGGGGCAATGTAGAGCTCATTGTATGCGTATGATGCTCCACCAAAGCAGTTGAATGTTTTAGCAGGACAATGTATTGAAAACGGGTCATTAGTTGCTGGTCTTTTGATTGCCCTTGTCAGATGCTTTAGTTTGCCTCACCATCGATTGCAAGCTTGATTGTCTGGGCCAATTCAAGGTAGTTTTCCCAAACAGCTTGCGAGTAGTAAGTAAGAAAGAGGAGGATTTGTTTGTTGGGTTTTCCTCTCTAGTGAAGAGTATCTGATCCAGTAATAGTTCCAAATCCTCTTAGAGGGGTAAGGGTTCCTTGTTGGAGTAGATGAGGCACTGCTCCTTTCGCATGTCATTGCTGCCTTGAAATTTATTCTACCTTAGGGTTTAAGAAGCATGCTCTGATACCATGTAGCATTTATGAAATGAAATACACTTGTCTTATTATTTCTTCTTCTGAGTCACAGTTACACAATACAAAAGCCACATAAGTCCCAGTGGACAATCGATTCCTGAATTATAGGAGCCTCCACTAGTCAACTCTAAATACTCATAACCTACTTAGCCCTATATGATACTAAGTATTAGAAAATAAAAACATAATCAAAATTATAAAACTGTATTGTCTATGGGCCTGCACACAGCTCAATAACACAGAAGTAGCGCAAATTCATCCTTCAACAACTTAACAACCTGTTGGAAGTAAGTCGGTTATTTCAGCCTTAGGTCGGCGATATCAGCCGTAGGGTTTTATTATTATTATTATTATTATGTATTTTGTCATTAACTTGTTCTCCAAGCTATAGCAGTCGGTTGTAAGCCCTAGTAGATCGGCCATAGGCCCTATTTATTCAGAGTTTTGTATTTCAATTGAATCGTCAATAAAAGTATTATTTTCTACTCTAAAATTCTACACAACCTCAACTAAATTTGTTAAGAGCAGATAAAGACTAGATGACCATGGGTTTCTAGCTCTTCTAAACACATAACACATCTACCTCATGAGACTAAACCCCACTACATCAATCCGTCCTATGTATTCAACCTGTTTTACAAACCAACAGAATAACAAAAGCAAACCTTGGGACAGGCTTACTATCAAAACCCTTCACCAGCTTACCTCCTCTCTAGGCTCCACTTGCAGCTGTAACACACTAGCAACAGTAAACGCCTTAGGAGAAAACCAAACCTTTGAATCCTGAATACGCCTTTCCGGTCCAGATTGCTAGCTCCTTGTCGTAGTTTTGGCATAGCGGGCCATGGTGGGAGGCTCAAAGCAAATCTGCATGTGTTGAAGGCAATAAACCTCTGCTGCTCCACACTCTTCGTCCAACATGCCAACTCCACCTCTCAGTCCCAATAAAATCGGCAACTTGTAGTGTAGAATTTACTGCCTGGCTTTCTCCTCAATGCCTCAATGTGCCTCAACCAAAGCTGGTAAAAAATATGCCATTTATCATACCGAAAGAAAGTCCTGCTCCCATCCCCCAACTAGTTTCACGTGATCTACACCCTACTTTTTAGCGAAGTTTTGCTCATATGTTGTTTAGTATTGATACTATATTATTTAAATAATATTCCCATTGCTCTGAAGACAACTTGTTCCGTTCTTCCATTCATAAATCTCGGGAAATGGCAAAGAAAGGGGGCTTAGATGCCTCTTGAAGCTCTATTGCGATATTTTTGGCTGCAAAACTAACTGCAGATTCTCTACTGATGCACCTGTAAATTGTTATAATGTTTTGCAAAGTGGTGTTGAATGAAGGCCCCAACTTTCTGGTTCAACTCCGTTTTAAAACTTTGAAATCCAAAGATAAGGTTCCAAAAGCATATCTACCATACTTGCACACTGACCATAATGCAAAGAGAGAACAGATTAGGAAATCTAATAAATATGAATGACATTCAAGTTTGAGGGAATGTTTTTGTGAGCTAATACTCTTTGTGATACGCTGCTTATTTCAGCGTTGCTGAGGAAGTGATACAATTGCATAGTATATCTTTACATCATCATGAGTGTTATCAATTTTGCTAATGTAGACTGATTTTCCTACCAGGATTAGTCCCAGTCATCCAGCAAATAACATACGATGGAAGATCCCTAGAAACTCCAGAAGCAGCACTGATTTTTAATGACACCAAGGTCAAGACGGGCATCATTGAAGTGTTGATTAGCGGTATGTCTTATTACTTGAATTGCTCTTTGCATTTTTTTTAATTATTTCTTTTATGCTTTATCTCAGTTATTTGAACTGCATCTTCCTTTGCTAAAAGTCCAAAACTAATACTGTGTTTCATTTGGTTCACACAAGCAGATCATATTTCTGTGAGAATTCAGAAAAGAGAGAATTTTACTTCATATATCAATTTGGATAGATACAAAAGAATGCCTTGTTGAAAGGAGACTAAATCAACCTTCATACACACCCACCTAAATTACTACCCAGACCATTTAAAATACCTTAAACATGCAAAAACAATGGAAAAAGGATTTCCGTTAACGGCTAGGAGACAAACCAATCAGCTAAACAAGGAAAAAATAAAGTACAATAAACATATAAATAATAACAAAATTAATATCGAACAGCTAACACAACCCTCAAGCTTGGTTGTGGATGTTGGAACAACCAAGCTTGCAACTTAGGTCTTGAAAAATATGTATGGATGTTGCCTTAGTAAAAATTTCTGCTATCTATTCTTTTGTTGATATAATGCTGAGTAGGATTTCCTTGTCCTCCACTTTATTCTTGATGAAGTGTCGGTCTGCTTCCACATTGTTTGGTTTGTCATGGTGGACCAAATTTTCTGCCATGTTGATAGCTGATTGATTATCACACATTTTCTGAATAGGTCTAAGTGTAGGTAGTCCAAGTTCTCGCAAGGGAGAATGTACAAAGTTCAGCTTCTGCACTATTCCTAGAAACCACAGGTTGTTTCTTACTTTTCCATGTAACCAAATTGCCCCAAACGTAGGTACAATAGCATGTTGTAGACCTCTTGTCCGTCACAAATGATTCCTAATCTGCATCTGTAAACACCTTGATTTCTCTGTTATCACTCTTGTTATCAGTGTGAGAAGCAGAAAAGAGAAACGAGGAAGTAATCTTTCTTATTACTTTGAATGAAAAACATTACACAATATATAGGGAATCAAAGCCAGTGGGAAGCCGGCTATGAATGAGGGTGGCTATACATAATGAAGCTCTAACCTACCAGCTGTTAACGTTAACATGGACAACTGACCACCTATAGTATGACAACAAACCCTTCTTCACAAAGGGTTCTACTGTTCCTCTCAAGATGAGAAGCAAGCTTGGTTGCTACTCTATCCACAACCAACCTTGAGGAGGGGTGTCAATTCTAGCCCGCTAAAATTTAGGACGTTGATGAACTATACTTGTTTTAGTGATTCATATGTCTGGACTTTTGGGGGCACAAAGCATGCGTGTCACGTCAGGCCCAAAAACGACATATGCTTATTGGAATGTTTATTAAAATATTCAAGACATTGAAATTCATGCTGTCATAGCAATTTGAAATGCATGCTGCTAGAGATGTATAGCAAAATGAAACATGGAATCGAATAACTTTATGCTGATCTCTTCTCTATAAAGCAAACCCAATAGATAAACCTCAGAAAACTACTAACACTTAAAAACTCTTGGGATAAACTCTACTTTGACCAATCTATTAGATAAGGCTGATAACATCCTTCTAACACATGCAAAATATGCATTTATTAGAAACATGAAAACGATGTAAGAAAAAATATAGAACTTTAGCATTATGTATTTGCCTTTTTATATGGTGCATTGTTTGCTTTATATGTGCTACATACTACTAGCTGCTAAACCCATCTGTTGACATGTGGCAGCCTGGGTACCAAAGCCTGTCATGATGTATTACACTGATTTCTGCCGGGAGCTGTCTGCAGAGCCTGATCTAAATATTCTCAAGAAGTTGTACAATCTAGAGGTAAGCTTTGCTAATTTGTGGTCCTTTGCTGGTGGGAAAATGAATTCTCTAGCTTTTGTAAGTGGGACTTCAGGCAAAAATATTATAGGACTAAGCCACTCAGTTAAGCTGTTTATTTCGATAAAACCTTAGACCAACACCTCCCATGACCGTTTGTTAACTAGGTCTCAGAAGACGAGGTGGTTGTCTCTGATTGTGAATTGCAAGATATCTCCATTGCACCACTTCTGAAAGCGTTAGAGGCACATAAAACAATTGCTGTCATTGACCTTTCTCACAATATGTTAGGTAAATTTCTAACTTGTATATGGACATTTCATTTTGTAACTAGACTTAAAGCATTTTTTCTATCTTGGTATTTGTGTGACATCTCTTTTAGCAGTTACATATTTGATGCTTTTCTTCCAGGAAATGGCACAATGGAGAAACTCCAACATGTTTTTGCATCTTCAGGACAGAAGTATGGTGGCTTAGTTTTGGATTTGCACAACAATCGACTTGGCTCTACCTCTTTGTTCCAAGTTTGTATACTTGTTCATTTCAATTGACATACCTTTTACGTGTTTCTTTTTATTATATTGCAGAGTAATCACATGCTTACAGCTTTAATATGATAATTATCGAAGTGCGTTGTGTTTAAAGACGTCAATTACTCACATCCTTAACAACTTAAGTTGTTAGGAGAGATAGTAATTCAACATGGTATTAGTGCATGGGATAATGAATTTAAACCTCTTTACACCCACTTCCACCTTAATTTATGTTGTGAAACTATTGGACCCCCTTTTTTGGCTTGTGTAGAAAAGAGTCAAAAAGAGAGAAAATGGCAAACTCTTATTCAAGAACCTTATCGAGTTACATAATGGTCCTTTGTTTATATAGAAAAGACTCTAATGGCTAGAAAAGACAAGATGCAGAATTGCAACGGCTATGAACAGTAGAAACAGTAACAACTGGGTCACAAAGGTCCTGACAACAATCTATTCTAATTACAAGGATTAGGACTAATCTAAGAGGCATTCAAACACTAATTAAACATTAGGAAACACAACAACATATTTCAACACTCACCCTCAAGGTTGGGTTTATAAATGTCAATGTATCCAAGCTTGCTGTGAAGATGTTGAAAGACTTGATTGTTAACAACTTTGGTAAGAAGGTCTGCTATTTGATCTTTGGAAGGAACATGATTTAAAAGAATATATCCCTTGTCAATCTTTTCTCTTATGAAATGTGTCCACCTCAACATGTTTAGTCTTGTCATGTTGAGTAGGGTTTTCAGCAATGCAAAGAGCATATATATTGTCACAGAAGTTGTATAGGTGTAGGAATAGGAAACCCAAGTTCAGCCATTAGTTTTTTTGATCCAAAGGCCTTCACAAATCCCTAGAGCAAGGGCTCTTAAATTTGACTCATCACTACTTCTGGAAACCACATTCTGTTTCTTGCTCCTCCAAGTGACCAAATTCCCCCAGATGTAGGTGCGGTAACCAGAGATTGATCTTCTATCTGTGATATCACCAGCATAGTCAGCATTAGTGTAGATCTTGAACTCTCTTGAGCTATTCTTCTTGAACAAAAGGCCTTGGCCTGGATTTTTCTTTAGGAATCCGAGGAGTCAATCCACAGCTTGCATGTGTCTCTCAGTAGGTCTATGCATGAACTAACTGACCATTCCAACAGCAAAGCTTATATTAGGCCTTGTACGGGAAATGTATATAAGTTTGCCAACTAATCTTTAATACCTCCCTTTGTCTAGAAGAGGGCTATCCTTCTCCTTGCCAAGTTTGAGACCTGGCTGAACTGGGGTGCTAGCTGGTTTGCACCCTAACATACTTGTTTCTCTTAGAAGATCTAGGGTATATTTCCTTTGGGACATAGAAATGCCATCTTTATTTCTAGCAATTTCCATTCCCAGGAAATATTTGAGGTTACCTAGGTCTGTTATTTCAAACACATTGGCCAGAGATGCCTCTATTTCTGTGATCTCAATGTGATCATTTCCTGTAAGAATGATATCATTTACATAGACAACTAGGATGGTCAGATTCCCAGGTCTAGTAGATTCGGTGAACATGGTATGGTCAGAGTGGCATTGATGCAAGCGATGACTGATCATAAACTTAGTAAATCTCCCAAACCATGCCCTAGGAGATCGCTTCAACCCATAGAGGACCTTTTTTAGCAACAAACTTCCCTCTTTCTTCCCAGTTTTTCAAAAAATGAGGTAAGTACATGTATACTTCTTCAAGGTCACCATTCAAGAATGCATTCTTGATGTCCAACTGATTTAGTTGCCAATCCATGCTCACATCAATGCTCATTATGACTCGTATAGTATTTAACTTAACCACAAAGGCAAATGTTTCATAATAGTCAATCCCATAGGATTGAGTGAAACCTTTTGTTACAAGTCTGGCCTTGTATCTATTAAGAGATCCATCAACATTGCATTTGATGGTGAAAATCCACTTACACATTACTTGTTTTTTTTTAGTAGGGAGTTTGGTAATTTTCCGGGTGCCATTTTTGTTGAGGGCATCTATTTCATCCTTTATGGCTTTCCTCCATTCTGGACATTTCATAGTATGCACATTTTTAGGGGCCTGGATAGTGTCCAAATCTTCTATAAAGGCATGGTACTTAGGTGTCAAATGATCATAAGACACAAAGTTGTAGATGGGGTGAGAAGTGCAGCTTCTTACCCTCTTTCTTTTGCAATGGAACTCTCATTTATAGTGTTATAAGTTTCATGACTTTCTGAGAAATCAGAATCATGATCGTTGTCCTGAGACGTAGAAGAATTCCCTTGTTTTTCAGAGCTCTGTTCTTCAGAAGATTGATCATCTTCAAAAGTGTCAGAGGTACTGTTAGACACAAGAGAATCCTCTTCAGGATGTTGAGAAGTAGCTTTCCTCTTTCGGAGTATAGATTGATCGGAACATCTTCAAAAGTGTCGCTTAGCATTTTCACACGGATGTTCAGTATTTCTTGAGTCATCTGATCATTCTCATGGTGAGTTTGAGAATCGGTGTCCTTCGGGATGTTGAGATTCTCAATAAGTAGATATTCTTGAAAATTCTCCCCCTGAGGTTCAGTGCTATAGAAAGGTTGTTCTTCAATGAAGGTAACATCTTTAGAGTTGTAGAACTTCCTTGTAGTAGGACAATAACATTTGTACCCTTGTTGGAATGGTGATTACCCAACAAAGATGCACTTTATGGACCTAGAATTTAGTTTTCCTCTGTTTTGTGTATGGATATGTACAAAACTTGTACATCCAAACACTTTCAGGGGTAGAGAGTTCAAAAGGTGAGAGTGAGGATAATGTTCTGTTAACACCTGAATAGGTGTTCTGAATTTCAACACTCTTGAAGACATTCTATTTATGAGATAAGTGGCAGTTAAGACTGCCTCCCCCCATAAGAACTTAGGCACTTTCATAGTGAGCATGATACTTCTTGCCACTTCATGAAGGTGCCTATTCTTTATTTCAACAACCCCATTTGATGGGGTTATACACACAAGAACTGATATGAGCATTTCCTTTTTTTAGTGAAGAAAGATTTGAGACTGTTCTCAAAATATTCTCTGCCATTATCTGATTTTAGCACCTTGATTTCAGTATCAAATTGGTGTTTTATCATGGCAAAGTAATTTCTTGGAAAGTCCCCAGTTCTGACTTCTCATTCAGGAGGAACAACCGTGTTCTTCTAATGTGATCATCAATGAAATTGACTAACCATCTCTTGTTAGTGATGGTTTTTGTTTTTGAAGGGCTCCATATATCACTATGAATAAGAATAAAGGGCCTAGAAGGTTGGGAAACACAATTCTAGTATGTTAAGCAAGATGACAGATTTCACAATATAAGGAATCAATAGATTTTCCATTACACAAAAGTAGGGTATAATTTCTTCAAATGTACAAAATTTGCATGTCATAAGCTATAATGAAATTTTATTCCTTCTCGCTGTCCCAAGACCAGAAAACAACTCCGTACTAGAGATAGGAATAGAAATAATGCTATTAATGCCTTTAGAAGAGACATTAGCAGGGTGGGTCTTGAGAAGTCTATAATGAAGTAATACAATATCCTTACAACTAGGAATGGAAATAATGCTATTAAAGCCTTTAGAAGAGACATTAGCATGGTAGGTCTTGAGAATGAAAAGCCCAGACACAACTTCAGCATTGCCAAGCCTTTCCTTCGAATTCATATCCTGAAATTTGCTGCCATTAGTACAAAAAATCCCATTACAATTGTTGTCCTTAATGAACCCACTTACAGATAAAAGACTACACTGTAGGTTAAGAACAAAAAGAACATCATTTAAGGTGATGTTTTCATGAATGTAAACACTGCCAATCCCAGTAACTTGGGATACAGAACCTCCAGCTATCTTAACACAATGGGGTACTTCACATCTAGAGATAGAGTCAACAATCCAGAGATTTTCAAGACAAGAATTACTAGGATAATGAGAGGCACACAAACCTGTGTTAGCCATAGATGAACTGGTCTGAATGCCAGTGTTTTGAGCAGATACGAGCCTCGTCAAGGCTTCAATTTGCTCATTACTGAAACTGGCATCAAGTTTACGTTCTTCCACAGTTACACATTTCCCTGTGGTTTCCTGACCATGATTTTGCTTAGAAGATTTCTAGTTGGGAGGTTTCCCATGCAATTTCCAGCAAATATCCTTGATATGACCAGTTCTTTTGCAATTGTCACACCAAGGTCTGTTGCCTTTTGGTTTCTGTGGTTGAGAAGGAGTGTTTCGAGTGAACATGGCATTTTTCAAGAAAAGGAGCAGAGTTAGTGTGAGCTATAGGAGTACCCATCATTAATCTTTTTTTGCTTTTCTCATATCTGATTTCAGAAAACACAATTTTTATGGATGGTAGGGGTTTCATCCCAAGGATTCTTCCCCTAACATTATCAAGATTGGAATTCAGTCCCATGAGAAATTCGAAAACCCTTCTTTGGTCTTTCATGTCTTTATAAATCTTAGCATCTTCAACAGAGTGCCAAGATATGCTTTCAAACCAGTAATTGTTGCCAAGATCTTGACAACAAGTTATTGTAGAAAAAGATAGGAGGAAAGTAGTATTTTATTGATAGTTCCTTGTGGAGATCATAAGGACAGGTTACAATATATAAGGGAAAACCTCCAACAAGCTAGAAAACACCGTTCCAACGGCTATGAACAAGGCTAACGGCTAGGAACAAGTGTTTTTCGGGCAAAAACGAGAAAGTAGATAAAAACAGAGAAAAATATCCTAATTACATCATTAGGACACTTAAGAAAAGAGATAAAAGATATTAAACTATAGTATTAACCTATATTTTAACACCCCTCCTCAAGCTTGGTTGTGGATAGAGTAACAACCTAGCTTGCTTCTCATTCTGGTGAATATAGGTAGAGCAGATCCCTTAGTAAAAATATCATCCACTTGATCTTGAGAGGGTATGAATTCAATGCTGATGTCTTGACCTTCAACCTTTTCTTTGATAAAGTGTCTGTCAATGTCTATATGTTTGGATCTGTCATGATGAATGGGATTCTCAGACATGTTGATAGCAGACACATTATCACAAGATAGAAGAATAGGATGCTCTTTCTTGATGTGTAGTCAACCGGGATCTTTTTGAGCCACGAGTCCTTCACAAATACCTAGGGCCAAGGCCCTTAATTCACCTCTCGCACTACTTCTAAACCACCGGTTGTTTCTTACTCTTCCAAGTTGTGAGATTTCCCCAAAAATAGGAGCAATAGCCAGTAGTAGGTCTTCGATCAATCACAAAACCTGCCCAATCAGCATCAGTGAAGACTTGGATCTTTCTATCTTTAGATTTCTTGAAGATAAGACCTTGACCAGCAGTCCCTTTTAGATACCTCAGCATCCTATGGACAATATCAAGATGTTCTTGACAAGGATGATGCATAAACTGGCTGATATGTCTGGTCTAGTATGAGCCAAATAAATCAATTTTCCCACCAGTCTTTGGTATCTGCCTACATCCACAGGGGCACATTTACTCTCCTTTTCCAACTTCACCCTAGGGTCAATAGGAGTGGAGGCAGGTTTGCAATCAAGCATCCCTGTTTCAGTAAGTAGATCTAAGATGTACTTTCTTTGGGATATGAAAATCCCCTCCTTAGATCTAGCCACTTCCATTCCAAGGAAGTATTTCATCTGTCCAAGGTTTTTAACCTCAAACTCCTTTGCAAGACAATGCTTTAGGGATTCAATCTCAGGAGCATCATCCCCAGTTATGATAATGTCATCCACATATACAATGAGGATGACTCTTTTCCCAGTAGGAGACACCTTGGTGAACATAGTGTGGTCAGCTTGACCTTGTATGAACCCAAGGTTCTTAACAACTTTGGTAAAACGACCAAACCAAGCTCTAGGGGACTGTTTCAGTCCATAAAGAGCTTTGTGTAATTTACACACCTTATTTTCTCGCTCCCGGATAGTCAATTCCGGGAGGTAATTTTAAGTATACTTCCTCCTTTAGGTCACCATTTAGGAAGCTTTTTTCACATCTAGTTGGTGTAAGGGCCAATCTAGATTCACAGCAATAGATAGGAGCACCCTGATGGTGTTTAATTTTGCCACCGGTGCAAAAGTCTCCCGGTAATCTATGCCATGAGTCCGAGTGTAACCCCTAGCAAACCAATCTAGCCTTATGCCTATTAATGGTACCATCGAGTTGTATTTCAAGGTGAAAATCCATTTGCACCTTCTTCGTTTTCTTTCCCTCTTGGGGAGAGAGGTCGGTGTCCAAGTGTGATTATTCTTTAAAGCTTGTAGCTCCTCATTAACAGCCTGTTTCCACTCAGGAATCCTTAAGGCTTCATGGATAGAGTGAGGAATATTGTTTTTACCCAAGCTTTGTATAAAAACTTGATAAGAAGTAGAGATATTGTCTATTGCTAGGAGATTATATAAAGGATATTGGGTGCAAGCCCTTGTTCCTTTTCTCAAAGCAATAGGTCTGTCATCATGGTTAACAGTGCTAACAGATCTTTCTGGTGATTCTGAGATAGTAATATCCTCAGATTGACCTTGAGATGTGTCATAAGATTCAGAGGGATCAACATCCTCAGAATGAGGTTGATGTTCAAGATCATTTCTGTTTCTTCTAGTATAGACTAGTTGAACAGAAGGTCTAGGGTATAAAGGTTCTGGACCAGATTTGATGAGTTTTGAGTATTATCAGTGGTAGTGACATCCCCTTGATTTATACATCCTCTGTCCAAAGAGTGCAAGGTACTAGGACTCAAATCCCATCCTTGAGAGGAGGAAATAAAATCCTGTTGGATTCCTTCTTGATCAAAGAAGGGTTTTTCTTCAAAGAATGTAACATCAATGGTGTTAAAGAACTTTCTGGTTTGAGGGCAGTAACATTTGTACCCTCTTTGTCTAGGAGAATAGCCAATAAAGACACTTGAATGCTTTAGGTTCAAGTTTGGTCCTGTGGTGATTGTGGACATACACAGTACATCCAAAAACCTTAGAAGGTAGAGTTTGTATCAAGTGTCTGGATGCTATGCTTTCAGACAGAACATCCACAGGGGTTTTAAACTTCAACACCTTTAGATGGCATTCTATTTATGAGATAAGTGGCGATCAAGAGGCGCCTCTCCCCGAAGTGCTTGGGCACCTTCATGGCAAACATGAAGGCTACAGCGATGTCATCAGGAGGTGCTGTTCTTTCTCTCTCGCAACCCCATTTTGTTGGGGAGTGTCAACACAGGAAGTCAGGTGGATGATACCCTGTTCCTTGAAGAAAGTTCCCAGTTGTTTTTCAAGATACTCAGATCCATTATCTGGCTTGAGTGTTTTGATATCAGTATCAAATTGATTTTTAATCATGAGGAAAAAGTTCATAAAGATAGCTCCTGCTTCAGCCTTTTCCTTCATCAAGAACACCCAACAGAGTCTGGTGTGATCATCAATGAAGGAAATGAATCATCTTGTACCAGTGATATTCTTGGCCTTTGAAGGTCCCCAAATGTCACTATGTATAAGATGGAAGGGCTTGGAAGGAGCATAAGACTTAGTATGAAACACAGTCCTACTTTTTTTGCCATACAACAGACTTCACACTGAAAATCTGAGACATTCTTATTGATAAACAAATGAGGCATGAGCCTTTTTAGATACAAGAAATTGGGGTGACCCAATCTATAGTGCCATAAAACAATAGGGTCACTATTATTACAACTAACAGAACCAGTTACAAGAGCAGCATTCTGTTTATTCAGAGAGCCAGTGTTAGCAGGCAGCAAGTAGAGGCCAGAAGTAGCACTAGCATTGCCAATCATCTTCCCAGAGTTGGTCTCCTGTAGGACACATTTATTCTCATGAAACATCACAGACAATTTTTATCTCTTAACCAGTTTAATAACTGATAAGAGATTACATAACAGATTTGGGACATAAAGCACCTGATCAAGGATTAGATCCTTGGAGAAAATGATGGATCCTATCCCTTGAACTTTGGAAGTGGACCCATCAGCAATTTTCACAAATCTTTCCCTTTTACAAGGAAGAAGGGAGTGAAACAACCCCTTATTCCCAGTCATATGTTCAGAGGCACCAGAATCAACAATCCATTGTTGTTGACCATGGTCAGATATAATGTAGGAATGAGAGTGATTACCGGAGTGTGCCACAGAAGCAGTGGAAGTGTTTGAAGGTGTGCCAGAGCTAGGAACAGAAAGTAGGAGCCTTTTTAGGACCTCCATCTGTTCATGAGAGAAGGCGGGAGACTCCTCAGAGTACCCTCACTCGTGAGAGATAGGGGACCTTGGGACTCCTTTTTTGTCCCAGTTCTAGTTTTCCAGTCAGCAGGCTTTCCATAAAGCTTCCAGCAAGACTCCTTAGGATGCCCAACTTTCTTGCAGTGATCACAGAAAGGTCTTTCCTTCTTGCCCTTTTGAGAGGGAGCTCCTTTTTGAAACAAGAGAAGAGGCAGGAGCATCAGATTGAGCAGAAGACTGATGAGGTTGAGTTCCCAGCATTAGTTTTCTCTTACTTTCCTCATGTTTGACCTCTGAGAAGGCAGACTTGAGGCTAGGAAGAGGATATTTGCCAAGAATCCTACCCCTCACATCGTCTAGACTAGGGTGCAATCCCATTAGGAAGGAAAAGACCCTGTCATTCTCAGTATTTCCCTTGTGAATTTTTGCATCAGTAGGGCACTTCCATTTGTGATCATTGAAAAGATCAAGTTGTTGCCAGATTTTGTTCAACTGGTATTAGTACTGAGTGACTTCTTGATCACCCTGCCTCAGATCCTTCAATTGAGATTTTAGATCATAGATGGCTGATGTGTTGTCCTTCTTGGAGTGGAGTTCATGAACAGCAGCCCAGATTTCAGCTGCAGTGTTGTAGAACATGAAGTTCTCACTTTGCTCCTTGGTCATGGACCCCACAAGCCATGACATAATCACATTGTTTTCGGCCTTCCATTGCCTCGTTGAGGATCATTTTCACGAGCTCAAGCAATTTCTCCAAGTTAAGTATCCTTCCCCGCTCTTTCCAAAGCAATGAACATGAGTAGGATCTGCACCACGAGATGGTAGTTGTTTCCATCGAATTTGTGGTTTGTGAGGAGGTGTGAGTTATCATTGCTACCTCCCGATTGAGTGTAACTCCGTTGAACTTGAAGTCGGAGTTATATCGAGGATTCAAGAGTAGTTGCCATTTTTGTGATTTTGAAGAAATCTCGAAAATGGGATTGAGGAAGAAGATCTTTAGTACAAGTCTTTGATACCATGTACAAAAAGATGGGAGGAAAGTAGTATTTTATTGATGGAGATCATAAGGACATGTTACAATATATAACGGAAAACCTCCAACGCTAGAAAACACCGTTCCAACGGCTATGAACAAGTGCCAACGGCTAGGAACGTTGTTTTTCGGGCAAAAACAGAAAGTAGATAAAAACAGGGAAAAATATCCTAATTACATCATTAGGACACTTAAGAAAAGAGATAAAAGATATTAAATTATAGTATTAACCTATATTTTAACAGTTATAGTAATCAGTAACACAAAGATCACCCTGTTTAAGATTTTTGCCTCAACCTCATAGATCTCAGAAGTATTATTTTGTTTGGAGTAGAGTTCTGAGGCTGCTTATCATATTTCTTTTGTAGTCTCATACAAGATAAAGTTTTCAGAAGTAGCAGGGGTCATAGACCCTATGAGAGTAGACATCACTAAGCTATTTTCAACCCTCCATTTTTCATATGATGGTTGATCAGCATTAGGAGCCTTTCTCCAGTAAGATACTCATCTTTGCCTCTGCCAATGATTTACAACTTGACAGATCTTGACCATTGTAAGAAGTTCTCTCGGAGTTCATAAAGCCTTCCTCCCTTGACTTAACATCTGAAGATTGCGCATTTTCCATTTGAGATTATTTGAATAAAAGTCTAGAAATTTGTAGGCACTGATACCATGTAGAAAAGAGTAAGAAAGGAGAGAAAGTGGTAAACTCTTATTCAAGAACCTTATCGAGTTACCTAATGGTCCTTTGTTTATATAGAAAAGACAACTAACGGCTAGAAAAGCCAAGATGCATAATTGCAACGGCTATGAACAGTAGAAACAATAAAAACCGGGTCACAAAGGTCCTGACAACAAACTAGCCTAATTACAAGGATTAGGACTAATATAAGAGGCATTTAAACATTAGGAAACACAACAACGTATGTCAAAACTCCCCCTCAAGGTTGGTTGTATAAATGTCAATGCATCCAAGCTTGTTGTGAAGATGTTGAAAGACTTGATTCAAGGGTGGTTGTATAAATGTTAATGCATCCAAGCTTGTTGTGAAGATGTTGAAAGACTTGATTGTTAACAGCTTTGGTAAGAAGGTCTGCTACTTGATCTTTGGAGGGAACATGATTTAGAAGAATATCCCCTTTGTCAATCTTTTCTCTTATGAAGTGTATGTCCACCTCAACATGTTTAGTCTTATCATGTTGAGTAGGTTTTTCAGCAGTGCAAAGAGCAGATATATTGTCACATAAGTTGTATAGGTGTAGGAATAGGAAACCCAAGTTCAGCCATCAGTTTTTGGATCCAAAGGCCTTCACAAATACCTAGAACAAGGGCTCTTAATTCTGACTTAGCACTACTTCTGAAAACCACATTCTGTTTCTTGCTCCTCCAAGTGACCAAATTCCTCAAGATGTAGGTGCAGTAACCAGAGATAGATCTTCTATCTGTGATATCACCAGCGTAGTCAGCATCAGTGTAGATTTTGACCTCTCTTGAGCTATTCTTCTTGAACAGAAGGCCTTGATCCAAAAGCTGTTAAGTGTATTTTTATTGGTTACTCACCTCACCAAAAGGTTATAAATGTTACTCACCCGTTGAAAGGAAAGTTTTTAACACTATGAATGTTAATTTTTTTGAAAATAAACCTTTTTTTGGAAGTTATGGGTTATGGCAGTAGTTTTACTAACAGTTCAGGTAATTGGGACATGCTGAATCTTCCTTTAAGTATTGACATTCCTGATATGTCAAATTTTCAAATGGGCAGTTATGATCAACCACAACCTCAAAGGATCTCCACACCTCTTTCAAGCTTAAAAGTTTATGCAAGGACTAGATTTCGTGCTGGGAAGTGCCAAGGGAGAACTTGTTGATATGGAAAGCTATCAGAAGTAGGGGTGGCATTGGGTCGGGACCCGACCTGTAAATCTTCTACCGAACCCATCCCGATAAGATTCGGGATTCCATTTTTCTTCCCGAGCCCGTACCCGATAAGCGTCGGTTCCCGACAATCGGGATACCTGAATGTTCGAGATCTCGTCGGGTCGGGAATGAATGTCTCGAACATATGATCTTAAAAAATATTCATGTTAATATAAAAAAATGACAAATACTTGATCAAAACAATAGTTCAGAATGTGGGGCCGGGAAAATGAGTTAACAGCGACAGAGTTGACAACCGGTGGAGGCGGATGGCATTTGTGAGGAAGAACATCCTGGAATATTAGAGAGCAGAAGAAATGTGCAGAGAAAGTGAGAAACGGCGGAAGCATAGAGTGTAGTATGTTTATGTTTTTAGTATTTAGGGTTGTGGGTATTCATGTCGGGATGCAAAATGTTATATATATATATATATATTATATATATATATATATCTCTCTCTCTATATATATATATATATATATATATATATATATATATATATATATATATATATATATATATATATATATTCGGGTCGGGATCGGGAATCCGACGGGATTGAGTTTTTATACCTGATCCATTTCCTGCATTTTTTGGGACAGGAAAAAAATTTCGGATTGGGATTTTTTGGGATGTGATCGGGGCGGGACCCGGGACGGGTAGGGATTATCGGGAAATTTGCCACTCCTAATAAGAAGTTGATTGGGAAACTGATTTATCTGGCCCATACCAGACCAGATGTGTATTATGCTGTGAGCTTAGTGAGCCACTTTTTGCACTCGCCAAATAAGGTGCAACTAAGAGACTGCTGAGGTATCTGAAGACTACACCAGGGAAATGACTGTATTTCAAGAAGTTTAATGGATGGGATGTGTCAGTCTATACAGATGCAAACTGGGGGGCATGTACCAAGGAGAAGAAGTCTACATTTGAGTACTTTACATACGTGAGCGGGAACTTGGTCACTTGGAAGAGTTAGAAACATAGTGTTGTGGCTAGGATTACTGCTGAAGCTGAGTTTAGGGCCATGGCACAGGGAATTTGTAAAGGCCTAGATTAGGCAAGTGATGGAAGATATTGTAGTTGAAGTCTCTTGTCATATGAAGTTGTGTTGTGACAACAAGGCAGCAATTGACATTGCTAATGAAGCTATGCAACATGATTGGACAAAGCATGTGGAGATTGATACTTTATCAAGGAGAATTTGGAAAGTGGTCTGTCCTATGTTCCGTTTATGCCCTCTACTCAACATATTTGCAGATGGAATGACCAAGGCTTTGGGAAAGGGATGGTTTGATACCTTTGTGAGCAAGTTGGGCTTGATAGATATATTTGCTCCTAACTTGGGGTGTGGGGGTGGGGGTGGGGGTGATGGAAGGATTATTTGTTTGTGTTTATTTATGTTTATTTTTAATGTAAGCCGTTCTATAAGGCTGTTTATTATGTTTTATTAGGGTTTACACACTTTGGCTGTGGGCTGCATGTATAGAGTCCTAGGTAAAGAAGTTTCCTAAATTATAGGTGGTTTAGGGCTTCCTGTGTTGTATAATTAAAAGTATCTCTGCAATGAATAAAAGTAGAAAACCTAATTAAGGTTATTTCTTTTAACAACTATCATATGTATATAACCGTAAGTTTTTCCGTAGAAAACTTTTAATATTTTTCATTTTGCATCTGATAGGGGAACTTCTTTGCTCCAATAGATTGCTTAGCTTCAAACTAGGCATGTTTATTTTCCAATATTATATCTCTCAAATTGCCGATAATCCTCTGTTATTCCTATGCACTCTTTGAAATTTCAGCAAAACATGACCACTTGATTTCTATCTTATTAGTGTTATTTTGCTATAAGCTGGAATGAATATCGATATCGTGAGAAAGCAAGAATGATGTTATTTGTGAATGTTGTAATAGGTGCTTGCCACTTTTTTTCCTCAATTTTTTTTTGGTTTTTAAATTTTCAATATTTGATGTGATTCACAGATATGTGAGTGCCCTGTCCTATACTCCCGGTTGGAAGTACTAAACATAGCTGGAAACCGCTTGACAGATGCATGCGCTTCTTACTTGTCTACCATTTTGAAGAACTGCAAAGGTAGACAAGTCTTGCCCTCCATATGAATGCTGTAAAACCCAAGAAATTAAAAGATTTCATTCGCATACTCGGATTCCCTATCTTAGTTTCTTTTCCTCGTCCCTTTGTTGCTTATGTTGAATCAAATGACAAGAGAGATAAGTATCTAAGGACAATACAGCTTTCTTCTGGCTGATTGTGGATGTTCTTTATCCTCTGGTTCTTTCACGCTTTTGGGAGAGATGGTGATTCAACACACATTTATTTTGCTGGAGTGGGTGGATAGATCGATTTGTTTTTTTATTTTTTATTTTATCTTCCTTAAGAAGCTTTTGGTTATGCAGCTCTCTATGCTCTGAATATCGAGCAGTGTTCAGTCACCTCCAGAACAATACAAAAGATAGCTGATTCACTGGATGGTGGTTCAGTTCTTACACATCTTTATATAGGTATTTCTTTCTTGTATAAGAAGTTTTTGAGATCCTTGTACTTGCTGTGCACTATAATGAAGTTTTTATCTTTTGTTTCTTGAGCAGGTTACAACAATCCTGTTTCAGGCAATGCCATTGTTGCTCTTTTGCGTAAAATTGCTGCTTTGACCAGGTGCATATTGGTTAACTAACTAGCTTAAGCCTCTTTTCTCTTTAGTTTATATCTTAGAATTGACCATACCACTTTTAAACCTATTTTTGTAACTGAAACAAAACAAAGCTGATTTGATTCTTCATTAGCTTTCAAGAGCTCGGTTTAAGCGGCATTAAACTAAGCAAACTTGTAGTAGATAGCCTCTGTCAACTTTCTCAGAGTTCATCCTTATCAAGTTTGCTGCTCGGAGGTACTGGTATTGGAAATGTAAGTCTAATCCCAATATATTATCTGATCACATCTCTTTTTGATTTCTTTTCTTTCGCTTCTACGTTATCTATTTCCATTTTGTTTTGATTATATATAGGATGGGGCACTGCAGTTGACCAAATCATTAGCTGTTGAGTCACGAGAACTGGTGCAGCTTGATCTATCATCAAATGGATTGATATCTGAATTTGCTGTTAAGCTCAATATGGAATCTTGTTTAGTCAGCTGTGTTGTTGAGCTGAACCTTGCAGAAAATCCTTTAGAGCAAGAGGTTTGTATTCTCATAAACATCACTATTTATCTCTGTATTGAAATTTACGCTTTTTAGAAAATTTTCACAGAAATTAAGAAAGTGGTTGAATTTTATACAATCTTACACGAAAAGGTCCAAATTTTTGAAGTAAAACTATAATTTTTTTTTATTATAACCGTTTGGCCACATGCTCACGATAATTTCATGATAACATTAATGGGAGTAGTTCCAAAACAGTTACCAGCTGGTGGTTAGTACGAAAGTTTTGGATTGTAGCAAATTACGAGCATATGAAATGAATCGGCCTTGGTTCTTATCGAATGGTAATTTGAAGCATTTTATGAATGGAATACTGCAAATATTTCTTCATATTTTTTGTAACAAAGAAAACTTGAAAGCAGGGTGCCAAAGCATTATCTTCATTACTTGGAAATCCTCAATGTTGCATAAAAGTCTTGGTGCTGCGGAAATGTCAACTTAGTTTAGCAGGAGTGGTTCAAATACTCGAGTCTCTATCCGACAATTGTTGCCTTGAAGAGCTCAACCTAGCTGGAAACTTGAATGTAGAAGAAAATCATGCTTTGCAACAGGCCTTACTTTTGACCAAAGAGAAGCACAACCCCATGCAGACAATGGAGTCTGAAACTTGTAATCAAGAGCTTAGTGCATCAAACATGGAGGAAGACATTAATCTTCAGGTAGTAGCAGATAGTGATGATGAAATTGGCTTAGAGTCATCATCATCAGATAAGAATCTGCCTTATCCAAATCCGCAATTCTTTCATCGGCTTTTATCTTCTATTAAAATGGCAAACAAGTTAAAAGTTTTAGACCTGAGCGACAATAAAATCTCGGAAAACCATGTGTTGGAACTGCGGGATGTGTGGTCATCGTCGGATGGGAGAGCTGGTGTAGCTCAGAGTCACATTAAGGACGACATCGTTCATTTGTCGGTGCAAGGATACAAGTGTTGTGGCATGAGGCCATGTTGTAAGAGGATTTGAGAAGATGATTATTGTGTATTTTTATTGCTTTTCCTTACCTTTTTTTCTTTAGAGACAGGGTGTTTATGAACAAACTGACTTGAGAATCAAATGTATATGTAATTATTGTAAATGTTCTTTTTTACAAACTTCTGTTTATAGTTTATTTTCCATTTTCTGTAGATTATTAATTGTTTTAGCTATGGTTAGAAATACTACCTCCGTCCCAAAAAAAAATGTTTAATTTTTGTTTTTAATGCAGATTAAGTAAGTAATTTCCACTCAAAATTGAAGTAATTAATGGTTTGTAGTGTAAATATTAATTGACATATATACCTCTATCCCATAGTAAATTGTTTTTTTAAATGAGAGAGAAAGCCACCAGGGCAATATTGTAATTTTGAATTAAAATGAATTCAAATTAAAAAATAGAATTTTAAATGTTGTGATAGAAATATATTTGGAAACAAAATATTAAATGATGTATTAATTTTTTAAATATATACTTTCTGTGGGAAAGTTTTTGAAAAGAGTGGGTGGAAGGAAATATAGCAAAAATGGGTTGAAAATGATTGTAATTCTTGGGCAGGGGAAAATTTGGGCATGATACTCATTCAAAGGTGTAAAATGCATGTGAGATTTGCATATCAAAATTCAAAGTGAAATTGTTTATTTATGGACATAGGGGCAGGTGTTAGCAATTTATTAATGATTCACCGCACATTTAATTGTTAAGAACGTATGTTATGTCCTTTGTTGTTCTTTGAATTTTGTATCCAATGCAAAGGGAATGCAAGAGTTATTAATGGGAACTCGATCCCCTACGGTGCAAGGGGTGCAGCGCGCGGTGCTGTGCACCCGAAACGACGCCGTTTTGATTGTGTATTTTTTATTTATTTATTTTAGATCGGATCGAAACGGCGTCGTTTCGGATACATAGCACCGCGCGGTGCACTCCTTTGCACCGTAGGGGATCAAGTTCCCTTATTAATGTGTCAAAAGATGAGCAATATACAGTGTACACTCCCTTATATTCCTCCCCGGCTCAACAGAGATAAGGGTCAACTCATAGGAACATTGTACACTAGGTATTCTTTGCATTTCACTGTAGCAACATTGAAAATATCAAATGTCTTAACCCACACCAACTACACCACAGTATTTATCAAAGGATTGCCATTGTAAATTTCCACGAAAAGGACGTGTCCGGATCCTCTATTTTGAGAATCCCAAATTTTCCTAACTTTGGGGACGTGGCGAAATCATAGTCGCACATTTCCTGTGTGTTCTCTCTCCACAAAAAGGACAAACAATTATTTTCCCACCTATCTTCTTCCTCTCTGCTCTCTCTCATTTCTTCCCCCCATTTCTGCCCTTATTCAGCTCCAGAAACCTTAGTTAGGTTTGTAACCTAACATTGGTATCAGTGCCTCAATCCTTCCCATATGTTTGAGATTATGGCCGCCAAATCGGTTCATGAGCTCAAGACATCACAGAAGAAAATGAGCGAGGAATTCAATTTTGAAGTTTGAGGATTTAGACCATAAGATCGAGAATCAAGAGGATTCTCTTCGTCAGCTGATGCGAGCCTTCGTCAAGCGGAATTGACCCGGTACACTGCCAGTAAGATGGACTCTAGAAAAATCTGATCAAGCTATTTGGCGCACCGTTTCCGGGGATTTGAGTAACAGTTACTACTTGTACTAGCTTAAAATTTTTCGAGAATAGGTCAAACTTTTCTAGTCTCATTTCTATTTTACTTCTTTGGTGCTTACCTCTTGGTGAGTCACCAAGTGTTATTTTATTGTGTTTTTGTTGTTTCTATCTTGTAGTGGATGACCAAGACTCGACGTGGTAAGGTACCGCTTACTCCTCTCATTCCGGATATCAATACGTATATTATGGAACGAGTAGCTGAGAATAAAGTTGGTCAAGCTCGTCGTGGTTTGGAACTTAGTGGAGACTCCTCCCAAGGATCATCTACCCAAGGATTAGAAATGGATGAGGACATAGCAAATGCACAAGCCGACCAAGGTCATGAGGATGCCCAAACCATGAACAAAACCCAAACCTCCACATCATTAACCCCCAAAATCCCAACAATCCACCACCACCAAACAATAACCAACAAAACCGCAACCAAAATAACCGGAACAACAACCACAACCCTTCAAACCCAAGACCCATTTGTGATCAAGTCGTGAGACGGAATGAAACCAACAATCCAATTCGTTTACCAAATGCGGGAGCAAATAACTTTGAGGTTAAAGCTCATCTTTTTGGGTTGGTTGGAACAAGAGCTCAATTTCACGGGCGTGATGATGAAGATACACATCACCACCTTTACAACTTTGAGGAGTTATGTAATACGGCCAAGAGTCAAGGTGCTAATAGAGAATTGACAAGGATGTCTATGTTTCCTTTCTCCTTGGATGGGAAGGCAAAGGATTGGTTTATGTCACTTCCTCACCTTGACAAGTTGAGAGAAAATCCAAAATGAATTTTTGAAGCAATACTTCACACCGGGCCGAAATTTAGAGTTGAAAGTTGAGATTGCTAGTTTCAAGCAAGGTGAGCATGAATCACTTGGAGTTGTGTGGGAAAGATTTAAAAGGTTGTTGAGAGCTTGTCCCGATCATGGTTACCCATTGGATATGCAAATTCAATTCTTTTGTCGGAAGCTTAGAAAGGAATCACGTGCCGATGTTGATCAAGCATGCAATGGTTCATTGATGATGAGTGCGGCACAAGAAGTGTATAATGCTATTGAGAAGATTGCGAAAAACAACCGAATGTGGGAAACATGTTCAAGTACAAGAAAATTTGCTTTTGTGGGAGAAGCCACAGCTCAAACCGAAGTGTTAGCTCAATTAACTTCTCTTAGCAAGAAAGTTGATGAAATAAAGGGAAGTAAATGTTTGGAGGGAAATTTGTCCAATGACATAGGTAGTGGGGAAATGAAACATGAAGACTATGCACAGTTGGAGATAAATGAATCCGGTGAGTATTCTAATGAAGAAGTGAGCTATATGCAACAACACCGAGCACTACATAATTCTTACTCCAATGCATATAATAATTTTCAAAGAGATTTCCCTACTCAACGTTGGTCTCCAAACACAAATAATCAAGGATCATCATCTTTCGTTCCTCAACAAAAGACTTCCTTCAACACCAACACTCAAACCCAAAATTTCCAAGGCCATACTTCATATCAACCACCACAACCACCTACACACTCTTACCAACAACGTCCTACACAAAAATCCCTATCAATCAAACTTCAAGCTCATCTATGGAGAAGGAAGAAAGATGGGAGAAGTTGATGGAGAATCTTATGGGTGTTGTCTCAACTCAAGCCGCGAATATGCAAACAATGATGACTTCTATAAGCATGGTGACAAAGGATGTTGGCACTTTGAGGACCTCTATGAGTGGTCATGACATGAGAATGAAAAACATATAAGCATATGTGCGTAACATGGAAGAGCATTTGAGTAGGGAATGTGAGAGGAATGCTAGTAGACCACCGGGTGGACTACCGAGCAACACCGATAGAACCCGAGGGGAGTGAATGCCATCATAAACCGAAGTGGAAGAGTTTGTTGACATAGAGAATTCTATGAGAACCAAGTGGGAAACGAGGCTGAGAATGATTTGCATGATACCGATGAAGAGAAGGAATTAAGTGAAGAAGAAGAAGGAATTGTTGATGAATTTTTGCAGCGAGACGGATATGTAGATGTGGAAAAAGAGGATGAGGATTGGGTAAAGATCCCGAGAATTTTGAAGAACCCGAGAGCAAGTGATTTGAGGACTCTTTTCAATGAACATGTTACTTTGGCGCTTGCCAATACGGATATGATGCACGGCAAGCAGCACTGTAGCAATACAGAGAGTTTGAAGGGCAAAATGACGTGTGCCAGTGATGATGTTTTGACGCACGCCAATGAAAAGGGGAATGATTCCAAAGATGAAGTGGCACGTGCCAATATGAAGCAGACAATTTCTGGAAAAGGTAAAGAGAAAGTGGTGCACACAGACGATGATTGGCGACCACCAACAGCCCAGACTTTGAAGAAAGCTTCCAAGGATTCATCCAGCGGCAAAGGTAAGGAATGTATGACTACCCCAAGAATTATTGATCTTGAGTCATTACCTTATCCTCCCCGGGATGAAATTAGAAAGAAAAAGTTAGATAAATGCGCGCGCTTCCTTAACATTCCACCATCTAAATGTTAACATTCCTGTCATAGAAGCACTTACTAGCATGCCTACTTATGGTAAGTTTTTGAAAGTCATTCTCACTAACAAAAAGCGTCTAGAGGAGTATGAGAATATCGTCTCAATGAGGAGTGCTCCACCGTGTTACAACATAAGCTTCCACTTAAGCTTAAAGACCCCGGGAGCTTTACCATCCCATGTGAAATTGGGGGCTTTTTGTTTAAGAGGGTGCTTTGTGACCTTGGCGCTAGCATAAACCTTATGTCTTATGAGGACTTTATCAAACTTGGAATAGGAAAGTTGAAGAACACAGAGATGACTCTTCAACTAGCGAATAGGTCAATAAAACGTCCCAAGGGAGTCATAGAAGATGTGCTAGTGAAGGTTGATAAGTTTTACTTCCCAGTTGATTTTGTGGTTATGGATATGGAAGAAGGGTATTCAACACCCCTTATTCTTGGTCGTCCATTCCAAGCCACATGAAGGACTCTAATTGACGTTCAACGTGGATAATTAATTTTGAGAGTTAATGAGGATGAGGTCACATTTAACATATTCAAGGCCATGAAACATCCATACAATTTTCACGAGAGTCGTGTTCTTTTTGTAGATACATTATCTTTTGTTTGTGTGGAAAATACTAGCTTGCAGGTCTATGAAGATAAGCTTGAAGAATGATTAGCCTTGTCTATCTTTGACGGCGAATGTGATGATGGTCGAGGAAATGCAAGCATGGTGATTTCTTATTTGGACTATTGGTCCTACATTCAACAAGCAACCATGGAACCGGTATTAAAGTTAAAACATGATCTTCCTATTGAAATCTTCTTGAAATATGCTTTTATTGAGAATGACAATCTACTTCCTGTTATTATTTCTTCGTCACTAACCAATGTGCAGGAAGACTTGCTATTGAGGATGCTTAGAAAACATAAGAGAGCATTTGGATGGACTGAAGCTGATATTCGAGGAATTAGTCCCGAGATCTGTGTTCACAAGATTATTCTGAATGAAGATGCAAAGCCATGTGCTCAACCACAATGTCGTTTGAATCCCAATATGCAAGAGGTTGTCAAAAAAGAGGTCATTGAGTTACTAGAGATGGGTATTATTTTTCCGATATCTGACAGTGAGTGGGTGAGTCCTACTCAAGTTGTTCCTAAGAAGGGCGGATTCACATTGAGGAGAATGACAACCATGAATGGATCCCAACAAGGGAAGTCACAGGGTACCGCATGTGTATTGATTTTCGACGACTTAATGACCATACCAAGAAAGATCATAATCCACTTCCGTATATTGTCCAAATGTTGGAGCGGTTGTGTGGGAATATATTTTATTGCTTTCTTGATGGTTATTCGGGCTATCTACAAATATTCATTGCGGCAGGAGACAGAGAGAAAACGACTTTCACTTGTCCATATGGAACGTTTGTTTACAAAAGAATGCCATTTGGATTGTGTAACACTCCATTTACATTTCAGAGATGTATGATGTTTATCTTCTCCGACATGGTGGAGAAATTTTTGGAAATCTTCATGGATGATTTTAGTGTTTTTGGAGACTCATTCGAGGAATGTCTCTCTCATTTGGAGCGTGTGTTATAGCGATGTGAGGATACAAACTTGGTACTCAACTGGGAGAAGTGTCACCTTATGGTTTCAGATGGTATTTGTTTGGGCCACAGAATTTCCGCAAAGGGTATTGAGGTGGACAAAGCAAAGATTGAAGTGATTGAAAAGTTGCATCCGCCAGTTAATCTGAAAACTTTGAGAGGATTCCTTGGGCATGCCGGTTTTTATAGGCGGTTTATTGCTGACTTTTCTCGTATTGCAAAGCCTCTCAGTCATCTCCTTGAGAAAGAAGTACCGTTTGTTTTTGATGAAAAGTGCATGGAAGCCTTTGAAACTTTGAAGAAAAAACTGATTAGTGCACCCGTTCTAGTGGTGCCGGATTGGAATTTACCTTTTGAGTTAATGTGTGATACGAGCGACTTAGCGGTTGGGGCCGTACTTAGCCAACGTCATGGAAAGGTACTTAAGGCCATTTATTACGCTTCTCATACATTAAACTCCGCTCAAGTCAACTATGCAACAACCAAAAATGAATTACTAGCAATAGTGTTCGCCCTCGACAAGTTTAGGTCCTATCTCGTTGGTTCCAAGGTCATTGTCTACACCGACCATACAGCCTTGATGTATTTATTGAACAAGAAGGATGCTAAACCGAGACTTCTCAGATGGATTCTCCTACTCCAAGATTTCGACATTGAGATCAAGGACAAAAATGGTAGTGAGAATGTTGTGGCAGATCACTTAAGTCGGTTGGAATTCGTTGAAAAAGAAGGGAAACGAAGAGAAATTCAAGACTATTTCCCGGATGAACAAATTATGATGGTGGATGCTCTCCCAACAATGCAACTTATTCATGCCAGTTCGACATCAAAGAAGAGCTCACCATGGTTTGCCAACATTGTAAATTACTTCTCATGTGAGTATGTCCCACCTAATTGGACATGGCAAAAGAAGAAGAAATTCTTCCACGTTTTGAAATTTTATTATTACGAGAAACCGAACCTTTTTAGGAGGTTCTCGGATGGCATCATTAGGAGATGCGTTCCCGATGATGAAATCTCAAGTATACTCTCCTTTTGTCATGGTCAAGACACCGGAGGCCACCATGGAGGGTGGAAAACGGCGTATAAGGTGTTACAATATGGATTTTATTGGTCTACACTTTATAAGGATGCACATGGTTTTGCACGATCATGTGTTGCATGCCAAAAGTGGGAAAATGTGTCCAAGAGGCATGAGATGCCCCTCCAACCTATTTTGGAGTTTGAGATATTTGATGTTTGGGGCATTGACTTCATGGGCCCATTCCCTCACTCACTGGGTAACAAATTCATTTTAGCAATGGTCGATTACATTTTTAAATGGGTTGAAGCACAAGCCTATCCCACTAATGATTCTAAGGTAGTGTTGAAATTATTGAAGAAGAACATATTCACTAGGTTTGGCACCCCCCGAGCTATCATTAGCGACCGAGACTCACACTTTTGCAACCGACCATTCACTAAACTTCTTGAATGCTATGGTGTGAAACACAAAGTCGGCACACCGTACCACCCACAAACAAGTGGGCAGGTTGAAGTGTCAAACCGAGAGGTGAAAAGGATCAATGAAAAAACGGTGGACACTAACCGTAAGAATTGGTCGGTGAGGCTTGACGATGCGTTATGGGCTTACCGTACTGCTTTTAAGACACCTATAGGATGTTCACCATATAGATTGGTTTTTGCAAGTCTTGTCATCTACCCGTTGAATTGGAACACCGAGGTTATTGGACGATCAAGTTCCTTAACTTTGGCCCCAAGCTTGTGGGTGATCATAGGTTGCTCCAACTCACCGAGCTTGACGAGTTTCGCCTTGATGCATACGAGAACGCCCAAATTTACAAAGAACGAACCAAGTCATTTCATGACCGGAAGATCTTTGATCGAGAGTTCCATGTGAATGATAAAGTGATCTTGTACAATTCATGATTGAGATTGTTTCCAGGAAAGCTTAGATCCAGGTGGACATGTCCATTTGTTGTTACAAAAGTATGTGCATCCGGTGCAGTTGAGCTTAGTGATGGCAAGACGACATTCATAGCAAATGGTCATCACGTTAAACATTTTGTTGAAGAAGAGGGAATGCCTCAAGAGAAGGAGGTGATGTTCCTCGAAGACCCTCCAATGGATTGAATGATTGTATAGTCTAGCTATAGACTATAAATTTAGCACACCACGGGTACTATCTTTCATTTTACTTGATAAAGCATTATCACTTGGTTGGTTGTATGCTTAATTGTTATATGCTTATGTGATTAATTGTTGGTAGTGTCCCTCATTGATAATCTGTATAAATTACATCATCTTTACAGTATAATCTCGTCGAGCAAACGACGTTAAACAACAACGCTACCGGGAGGCAGCCCGTTAATTGATAATTTTCACATCATTGCATTATTTTGCTAGTTTGGTGGATATTTGTAGCTTTAGACATTGGTTGGTGTGGACAATGCTTTTGGCGTACACCATATACGTCTGGCGCGCGCCAATTTTACTGTAGCTATTTAGAGAGTTTAGGCGCTTTTTGTGGCGTGCGTCACCTTTAGGTTGGCATGCGCCAAGACGGTAGGATTTAAAGGCTAGGATGGGAAGTGGCGTACGCCATTCACTTATGGTGCACGTCATGTCGAGCAGTTTTGAATTAAAACGGTTCTTCTTCTCTTCTCTCTCCCATAACTTCATTTCTATCGAATTTTAACTCTTTCTCTCCTATTTTCCATCACTTTTCCACCATCACCACACCTATTTTTCCATTTCTCCAACTCCACCAAATACTACCCCCATTCCATTCTTGCTTTGGTTTCGTATTGAAGAGGAGACCGTGTTGACTAGAGGACGTTCTTTCCCATTTCCGGCACCCATCTATCTTTTCCGGCGGCCCCTCATCTTTTTCCGGTGGTGCTTCTCACAATAAACAAAGTATTATGGCTTACTCCTCCATTTCATCAATTAAGTTCTTTTGGTTCTTCATTATATTGTGTTGATTGAAACGGGAGGAAGTGCTTACTTTTGTATTGTTGTGTTGTTGGATTGTTGTTGAAATACCCTTAGCCATGTCTGAATCCTTAGTCCGTCCTAGTAGCAATCGTCAGGAAGAGTCTAGCAAAAAGAGGAAAACGCAGGATTCTAGTGACCCTAATCCCCCGGAGAAATCCTGAACCCTTACCACAGCCGAAACAACCATCTCTTTCCAAAAAACCGCTAGTAAGAAGGCTCGGGACTTTATGATTCTTACTTTAGTCAGATTTCTCTGCATTTTGAGCGAGGCATAGAGTTTAAGTCTATCAACCCTAAGATTGCAAAAATCATTAGTGATCGTAAATGGGAAGCCTTAGCAGCCAATCGTACTTCCATGGTCAATGGCACCATATGTTGGGAAATCTACGCGGGAACGCAGCGGAATTCAAATATTTGATTTCCTTTTACCTAAGATCGACTTCGTTTAAGCAATAAACAAATAAGTAATAGACGGTGGTTACCTTGGTTGATCTATAAGATCGACGCTTTGACCGTCTAAGGAGAGTAGTTCTGCATAGAGCCGCCCAAGTGTTCGGCCTCTACCGCTAGTCCACACGAACACCCGCCGGAATCCCATCATGGATTTCTATTGGAAAACTCCGGTTGCTAGACCGGCCTTTTTCCCCTCTCTCCAACTCTCTATAGGATGCTCTCTATTTTACACAAGAACTATTAGCTCTTGGAATTATGATGTACAAAAGAGCTTGACACCCACCTCCTATTTATAATGGAAGTGGCGCCTCTTAGCATAGTGGAGGAGAAGAAAACCTTTTTCAAATAAAATAAGGAAAATATAATTGATTGATTTATCTCATTTATTATAATATCTCATATTAAATAAATCTAGGATATTGTCAATATCTTATATTGAATATTCCCAAGATATTGTCAATATCTAATATTGACTATCTTTATTTTATTACCATAAATCAATTTATACATGTGTATATATCACATATATATAACACATATAAATCTATATATTATATCAAAACATTGAAACATGACCAACTTGATTGGCATTCATGTGTGTCAACCAAACACACAAATTTCGGCGCCAACTTTTAGATATATATATATATATACTAGAGGGGGGGCCGCACAACGCGCGGCATGTACACACTCGGTGGATATGAAATCGGGGATACATGGTTAGGATAAAATACTGGAATATGGAATAGGAATATATTACAACATGTGAACGTTGATCGTTTTGAAAGTAGAAAACATATTATACACCAAAAAGCATATTATTATACTATTACCATTTTTATATTTGGTAATAGTTTATAATATGCTAACCATACATCATATTGATGTTGCCAAAGGCGATAGGCTAACGAAGGAATAGAAGCAAAAGAGGTTTATTTCCGGATGCGGACTCGGACACCTCCACGCAATATGGATCGATTCCGAGTTTGCTTCCATCAAACACGATCTCAATAGTGTAGCCACTCACAAATTTCATCATTGAATGACTTGAAGTTTACGGAGCAAAATAAAAATAAAAACAAAAACAACCCATTTCAAATCAATTAATCACATTATCAAAACAAATGACAAAAATAGAGCATAACCAAGTAGCAGCATTTGTGCCCGGAAAGCCAAAAAAACAACGGGAAATGAGAAAGGAATTTCTTACCTGTTTTGGTGGTTGATTTGAGCGACCAAAGCCATTTGAATAAAGCGAAGCAACATTTGTCACCACCCGACCTACAATCTCGATAAAAATCAAAAGGCTTTATGCTTAATCAAGGAGAGGGGTTGAAACCCCATAAAACAAAAGTGAAGAAACATGCACTCACTTGCAACGGGGAAGCGAAGTGAAGAACACCCAGAAATTAGAAATGCTACAAGGATGAGTAAAATGACCCAGAGTTTCACCATTGTTGATCTTTTTTTAGGTCAAAGATTCAACAGTAAGAAAGAGACAAATTTGTCTCAAATAAGGACATATGAAGATTCGGATAGGCCACATTGATAGTCCCAAGACTCTCATCTATCCTTTTACGCTTGCAATTAGTTAAAAAGCGAGTTTAACTTTCATACATATCGGTATCTTTTGAAGGGTACAAAAGATGTTCGAAGTATCAAAAGTCATTTTCATAAACCGATAAACAACTCCGAAACCTTAGAGCCTTGTGAGAATAGAAGGGAGGTCCAACGGCGAGAGAGCAAAAATAAGACAACATAGATTTATAAATATCTATATATAATAAATGTGAGGTTACAACCCAACGGCGAAATGGATTTAAAAAAAAACAAGACAACATAAGGCGAGAAAGCAAAAATATACTAAAAACAACTAACAAATACGTAAACAAGAAAGGATTAGTAATACGTACCTTTCTTGTTGCAATCCTTCTCGGATAAAACAAGTGGAAGCACCTACAAGGAAAAAACATACACATATTAGAAGGGGAAACATATACAAAGCTAAACTTGCTTGGTCATGTATAGTTTGAAAGGCGAAATGCCATCACGGTGGTCGAAACCAAAGGCGGGGCAAACAAAGGATGGCCTTTCCCTTGCCCTTAGACCTCATTAAGTTATTAAAAATCTTAGACAAGACTTGAGTGTTCAAGCGAAAGGACCTAGCCCAAACGAGAGAACGAGAGAGTAAAGTAAGAACACTAACAAATGAAAAAGAACCAAACGAGTGTGAGAATCTTGAATAACCCCCAAAAAATCAAGAATTAACATTGTATAATGCTTAAATGGTCAAGACATAGTCAACAGATGATGAACAATATACATAATAGGCCTACCAAGAAACATCAACATGAGAAGTCGTAGCAGCATCAAGAATTGCTTTTAGGCATTCAAAATGACCATAATAAGCGAGCATAATGCAAATAGGTTCATTCGTTAACCGTATCGAACTTCAAAATCTGAATAAAAAATCATTGAAATTAGCTTGATTTGGAATATATTTACTTTTCAACATAATAGCTAAAGAAAGAGAGTAATTTGCTCACATTGACTGCTTCGATTAGCTTTTCTACACAAATGATCTTTCCATGCATTGCAGGTTGCATAAATGGAGTCTACAAGATAAACAAAGCTAATCCAAAAAAAGGAAGCAAGAAAGCCATCATTGATATCATACTGAAATAGATATTAATAGTGAAAGCAATATTAATATTAATAGTAAAAATTGATATCGATCCAAATAGATATTCATATATAAAAAAGAGATGAATAGTGAATTAATCATTAACATCAGACAATTTACTCACCATAACCATGGCTTCCCATCACTCTGCCTCCCCCCATACCACGTCTAAAGCCTTGCTCCGGGCCACCATCATTAGCAGAATAGCTAAACATCAGAAAATAATTCACCGAAAAAGAATACATTGAAAATTAGTAATAATACATACGTACGTAGGTCTCAGGCATAGGAAAGGACTTTTTGTGCTTATATACGCCCCTCGATGACGTAACTAACAAGTTATGTTAAAGAAAACAAAAGTAGATGCACAAATATAGGCCCTTTGTATGGCAATAAGGTTGGTTAATAAATTTCCTTTCATCATCAAGCAAAACTTAAAGAAAAGGGCATGAGTGACATTAGTATGAATGCAAATTTCAACACAAAGGAATACCAAAAATATATATATATAGTCTAAAGAATTCAAGACTAAGCTGACAATGTTAGTGGAGTGAAAGTTCCACAACGGAGCGGATGATAGATCTCAGCTAAGAAAATAGCATCTTTAATAGCGAAATTAGAAGGATACAGGAATATATAAGGGCCAGTTTCAAGATACATTCTAGAAGGTTCATTCTGGCCTCTTGAAAGATTAGTGATAAACAAAGATTTAGCTTTGTTTCTTGTAGAAATCGCATCGGGAAGATCCCGGCCATCATCCTCCAAGCCCTCGGCTAGCGAGAAGACCATCGGTAACTCGAGCTATCAATGTCAATTTCATCATCCTTATGCCGTCGGTTCTCACCTAATCATCAACCAAACCTGTACGAGACGGTAACGTAAAACATACTCCAATTATACGGCAAACACGGCCGTCCCCGGCCGGTGAACCATCGAAACGTGCAATTACTACTGAAACTAAAATTTTGCAAAATCAAATGGAATCAAACTCAAATCAGTTGACAGAAAGCCATTACAAAGACGGCGAATCAAAAGACGAGCTTACCTACGGCGGATGAGATGATCCGAGGTTTCTTTGAACCGGCGATATTCTTCGGAGGCACAAGCGGACATGGTGTACAAAGCGCCTCGGATCTCAAATCGTCAATGCATAAACTTAAAGATTTCAAATGCATATAGCATTAATGGACAAACGCAAAGCATGACCAAACAAAATAGAGAAGTTTTAAACTGACAAAACTTAAGAAATATGTAGAAGCAAAGCATCTTTGTAATTATAATAAATCATATCATGAAGTGATTATAAATGAACAACACAAATAGCTGAGAAAACAATGATAAAAGAACCGACCTTTATGCATTGAAGCCTGACAAATCATCTGACCCATCTAAGAAGCGCTTTGTAATCAAAGAACCGATTCTTCTACAATAAAACACGGAAAATAAGTGAAAATCCAAGTCACTGAAGCAAATAATTTAAACCAAAAGCAATAAGAGATCCTAAACAGAACAAGATAACAAATGAGCTGGCAGATGGTAGATGACCTTATAATCAGCCTTTAAACCCCATTTTCTCATTTTACCTGGTGGTCTTGAACGGGCTTCATGTCATAGGGTGAGAATCCATCGAACATTTACCGTCGCAATCATTCCAGCATACTAAAATTAGCCAATAACAATGGTTCCAACAAAAGGCACGCATACAGTTACGACAAAGCTAACTGTTGCAGGAGAACGTCAATAAAATTGCAGTATAAAATTGCAAAGCAAATAACAAAGATAAAAAAATTGAGACAAACTCTCCTAAAATTGGAAAGATAAAGTGACGATTTGAAAGATGGGTCACTTACATGGTTTCACAATCGAAAGATGAAGAAGAAACCCGAAAGTAAAAATGGATGAGAAAGGCCGGAGAGTGCTTCAATGGCAGAGAACGGCGAGCCGGCTGAAGGTTGTGGTTAGACAGACTACACGGCTCTATAAGTGGAAGGAGTTGAGACCGAAGAGAGTGGTGAGAGTCTGAGAGAGGAGAGCTGAGAAGAGAGCTGCGCAATTGATTTAGGTTTAGAAACTTATATACTACATAAATTTCTTTCTTAACGGGCTGTTTTCTTTTTGCTCTCTGAAACAAAAGCCCACACGGAATTAAATTACAAAACTGTGGACGTGGCCACTTCGGTTGACATTTCCCAACCCACTATTATAATTAGGTATATATATATATATATATATATATATATATATATATATATATATATATATATATATATATATATATATAATATCTTATATTAATATTTGGTAATACTATTAATTAAATTGCACAATCCAAGTGTATCATTTACACACACAAATTGTGCCACCTTAGCCAATAAACTGGCATCCGGAATATTCTTTAATTAATATAATTAATATCTTGTATTTTATTTATTCATAATAAATAAATAACACCATATTAATTTACCACTATAACCTTTATAGTCGAGATAAACTTTCCTTATTTGGTTATCATCTATAACCACATTTTAATCCGGCTAGATGTTCTTATGTGTGTGACCCGATAGGCTTCCGAATATGTTGGCCGTAGACACAAAGTGCAAATTACGAAAATGCCCTTCATACCTAACGATCACGGGATAGCGTCTAGCAACACACCGTGACCCCCGATCATCGGAAGAGTCAAATGCAATGACTACTACCTTTCATGTGAAACGATTACCGTGTAACTTACAATCCTATCATTTGTAATAATATCCATACGGTCGTTAGTCGAGTGTCAAACATCAACGACCGTATCTTATAATCTGGATATCAAACTCTCTCGAAGTAACACATTTACTCCCACTTTGCAAAGATTCACGAGAGCTAGACATTCCTTATAAGAAGGCCATTTCGGATATTCAATCCTAATCATAGGATACGCGATTCCCGGACGACCAATCATGTATACTCCGCATGCTTCAGTATCATACCCAATCACTACCTCATGATCGCTCCGTGGCTAGGGGAAACCTCAATAGTGTCAAAGCATGACAATCCACACCGTGATGCCATGAAGACTCCAGTCAAAAGGATAATTACAGAACCGTCACATAGTGTGACACTTATCCGTGTAAGTGGGTCAGTCTAACGTACGCATTCTCTAATACACGTCCATGTACAGTCCAAGTGTCTCTACACTTCGATAGACGAGATCTATCCCTGCCCTTAAAGACAGAAGACATCCAATACGTGCTAGTCTGTTTATACTATGAATGCCCTATTTAATAGTACATCAGCCTAGAGACATTTAAGTATCAAACTTATTAAAGTGATTAGAGATCTCATCAACCATAATCGCCTATCATGGTTTCTCTATCACGAGTTTAATACTAAGGACGTTATCATATAACAATTCATAATTGGTTCTTTAAAAGAACATATATATGACAACAGAAAAGCCATTTTATATATGTATAAACATAAAGAAATAGTAGAAATGATCCGACCCGGTCGGATCCGGTCCAACCCGATTGGGTTTAGGACACTATTTCAACAATCTCCCACTTGGCCTAAAACCAATCACTCGCACACACAAGACCAAGTTGAAACACAAGAATCTTATGCAATACTCGCAACCACTACTAGCCTTAAACGGATCGCTATCCATGGGGACTCGGCCTATCTTCATATCATGTTCCACATGACCAAGTCAAAGGAACCGCCTCAACACACACACGAATCTCTGACGAGACCCTGGTCCTTGCTCCAAGCAATGAATCCACTTACTATATCAGCTATATATAAAAGGTAGAAGAACCGCACAAGGTTCAATAATGAACCTTCTAGATCCATATACTGCTCCCGCTGCGCCTCTAAGGCATTATTGTGTTTTGGCCTAGTTGTAGAATTTACAGTGACCCATCGCTAAAAACATTTCCAGCTCACTGTATCACTTATTCAAAGTGACTGCAAACCCAGACTGTAGCTCCCACTCGCCTTCATAAGACTCAGGATATACGCCTGTATATCTACGTTTATTTAATTCCAAGTTTCAATAAACTAGGAAACTATCCTTAATTAGTTTAAGGATATTCTCGACATTCACCAGATTTACTTTCATTTTTGCTCATGACAGTTCATGAACTATGAACATCTGGCACTACCTTTATGATGGATCCTATTGCAGCAGCAAAGGGAACCTTCCATAAGTATCATCTTTCACCTTATCTTTAGGACTAACGTCCTAACATAGTTAGATCTTGAGAACACTGGCCAGCAGTATCCCTGTCGTGATCTATGCTAAACTCCTTTTAGCATCACATCTATATAGGTAAACTATAATCTAACAGCAGTTAAATCTATCGCTATAGATTCTTATTTCCAAAATAAGAACTGCTAATCCAAGTGCTTTCGTGAAGACCTTGAACTACCAAACATTAATTGACTGTGACATGGGGTGATAATTCTCGAGAGAGATATCCAATACCTAACTCAAAAATTATAACACACTCCCACTATCCATCTTGCATATGGGCATATCCTTCTTTTGACTCAATCAAACTCCTTTGATTATCAAACAAAGAAATCGTCTAGAGAAACTTGTTTGAGTCTATAAATGGATCTCGTGGGCTTACATATCATGTCATCGTCTATGAACATCGATTTGTTTGCCCAACGTCTTCAACACTATCATATAGTCATGATACGAAGTTATAACAAGTATTATCTGAATAGAACTGGGCTCAGCTTTACAGGGACATACCCTCTAGGTAAGAAAGACTAGGTTCATAACCTGGTTGTCACTGATGGAATCTAATTCAGATATTATGGCTCATAGCCATATCTCTCAATCTTGCCTTTTAAACATTCTTTCATAAGTCGTGAGATATTCATTCTTCAAGATGAACATACCAACAGCCTTTTCAGGCTTGAGGTTATCCACAGACTTACAGAACTTTTGTGTGCACTGAGCAGTGTCCTACACCTCATCGCTATGTGGCGTATGCTCATGTTCCATTGGTTGAATATATCTTTGTGGTTCTCAAACTCTTTTGAGATCTGATTCACTCCCACTGTTTCTTTTGGAAGAAACGCTTCCTTTAGAAGACAGCATGTTTGGAGACAAACACCTTTTGCTCCGCGGACGAGTAAATAATATCTAGCGTACTTGCTAAGACATTCCACAAAGTTGCATATGTCGTACTAGGCTCCAAACCTTTCTGACTTTGCCTATGACAACTTCAAATCATCGGTTAAGAAAGATTCGACATTATCCTCTTCCATATCTAATATGGAATTTATTCAACCTTTATTGTTTGGAACTCGGTTAATTATAAGGGCACTTTCCCGAAACGGGTAAGGGATACTTCGCATGGCATGCGTCACACCTTTATCATATAAAGTGTTGTTTCCATTTTGGGAACACAATCTAATTGCGTATCCCAAAGATGGTATCCTTCAAGGGAGAATCTTATTCCTTCAGATGACTTCTGAAACACCCTTCATGTATTAATTACTTCAATCCAATTGAAGATTAATTCCCAAGTAGCTCATCAACCTCATTTCATACTAGCTCGAACCTTTCGGGCTTTCCGAATTGTGCACTTCACTGAGTACACTTGACTATTTCTAAAAATAGTCATAGAGATTGACAAACAATTATTTGTGGCATTGATTGTCATAAGCCAACAAACATCGGTATGTTTAGGCTTTAGACAATTTTCTAGATTTTTATAACCTTTTCATAAAAGGGTATTTTAGTCATCTTTAGATAAGATACGCATAACCCACATGATTCATAATCATATGGTTTAACATCATCAGAATGACGTATAATTACACGCTTCTCTTCCAGAGAATCGACATCTAGAACAACTACAAATATCAAGGATAACAGCCATACAAATATTTAGTTGAGATCTCATCACTTATTCAGTGACCTTCCAACTTTATCGGAATAACATTTATTCTTTACAATTGAATATGTCTACTGAATCCTAACAAATAACTGAAAGTATGTTCTTCATAAGAACCGGAACATAATAACATTTATTTAGTTCCCTTATCAGTTTACTAGATCCAGAATGTGGTAAGTGTTACAACGTTTGCTTCACCTTTCATATCTGTTTTAACCTTTCTAATTTAATCACACTCGTAAGATATCATATATCTTAGAGTTGACTTTGAACTTAGACAGATTTATCTCAACTCACTTGCCTAGAATAGAAACTTCAATAAGTTCTCTATTTAAGCACATGCCCTAACTTTCCTTTTTAATCCTTTAAGCACTTGAAAAATGTTTCTTATTGTAGTTTTCATAAGACTTAAGAAAGATCACAAGAGCTATGTCTTTGATTTCCTTTCATAAAGAAAATCTAAAGTTTATTAAATAGTTTATTTATCCTTTTGAATCGTATTCAAAACATTGACTATTTAATTAACCTTTAAGCAATGATAGAATTAAGTCGATACTTAAATCTAACAATTTTGAAAACAACCTTTCCAAAATTAGATGTGGTCATTCTTATCCAACGTTTGAATTAATTGTCATCGTATGATTGAATGATCATCTTGGATCGTATCCAATATATGACTAATTCGTTGAAACTTATTTCAAATGATTTAATCATATCATGAGCTTCCGCTTTCATTAATAATTAAAGTCTCGGAGCACTGCATCAATTATGTAATCTCCTTGTCTCTAACTACTATAACGGGATTGCTCATGTCATTGCTTATTTTAAAGGGATTAAAATTACTTAACCATATTTGAGAACGTTTCTCAAAATTAACAGTCATAATTTGGTTTTACTAATCGAGAATAAAACATAAATATAAAGTTTGCTAAAACTACAATATAAAAATGAAAATAAAAGAGTGTTGTTGTTTATACACGTAAAATCAAAAATGGTCTTTTGATTTATGATTTTGCTCCCACTAGTCAACTACTCCCAATTGACTTTCAAGAATCTTTCAAAATTCTTTAGTGGCCAAGATCCCATCGGTTACCCCGATTCCCGACGAGGGCCGATCAACCGGAATAATTCGAAAGGTATGTAACTCTTACCAATCACATCTCTATATGACTCTTGGTGGTTGACTAGTCAACTCTTTGACAATTCACATCTTTATGTGGTAGTCAACCCCTTGCCTCTAGAATAAGACGGTCCTGACGAGGGTCAATCACCGCAATACTCTATTCAAGTCATAACCCAATATTCGCGAGATCTCATAGGATCATATCTCAATAACGACGATATACCCGTGGTAGGTCAACTCTCGACGAGGGCCGATCAGTTGGATCCGAACAAAGGCTCTTCACCGTCGCTATAATATTGGGAGACAATTTTCGACTTGATTTTTGTTGTGGAAGTATTTACGTAAATTAATTCACTTAATTAATTTTAATTACGGTCTCATCAAATATATCTATCTCTATAGACATACATCCTACACATTTATCTAGATCGTGCCTAGTCATGCATCTATCGTATCATATAAAATAAATACAAGCACAAAATAAATAAATGCGTAAAGTAACCGGTATGATCATGGACTTTTCCTAGGTGCGGTTTCGAATACAAACTGACGAAACCGCGGGTCACAATCTAAGGGTAGCGCAACCGCCAATAGGATCTTTAATGCTCCATTCTCCAATGGGATCTTTATTTTCGTCTTTCTTTGGTCTTCATCTTCTCGCTCCATTCTTGTTACATTTAATTCTATCTAATAAAATAAATACACCCGCCGCACACGGGGGGGGGGGAGCTAACGGGAATGGGATGAATGCAGAAAATAAACTAGGTCACGTTCTTCATAACGGCCTAGGACAATTTTTAAACCAATAGAAAAATTAAATCATTCACATCTATCCTATCGGTCGAGTCCATGATCAATCGAGGTCCATATAATCATATTATATCTACTATATCTAATCCATACAATAAAATCTTATGAAAAAAGATAAAATTAAAATTTAACTACTTGCGTCTTAATTAATCAATTAACATTTAATCTATTAAATAATTTTATCCAATCAATTAACTAATTAACATTTAATTAATTAAATGATTTTAATCGAAATAAAATTAACGATTAATTTTAAACCTATTTTAATTTTAATTTTAATTAATTAGAACTATTCCAAAATAAATCAAAATTAAAATTATTTCTCTTTTGTTTCTTTCCTTTTGATTCGTAATCAAAAGGGATGTTTTGGTTTCTTAAACCAAATTTGGCTTAGGCTTCAGCCACTTTCCAAAATCAAAATTTTGGAAGTGGCGCAAGCGTAGGCGCTTTTACAAATCAAATATTTGAAAAGGGCCTACGCTATTCCAAATCAAATATTTGGAAAGGCCAAATAATTTTGGTTTAGGCGCAGCCACTTTCCAAAATCAAAATTTTGGAAGTGGCCAAGCTAGGCATTTTCCCAAATCAAATATTTGGAAAGGGCTGGCACTATTCCAAATCAAATATTTGGAAAGGCCAATATTATTTTATTGCCATGTTGCATCCCAATGACCCAAACTATTTGAACCATTGGTTAGCCACATGACACAACTAAACAAAGGAGATATTAATCACAACTATGAACAATGTTGAATCACAAATACACAAAACAAAACGGGGGCCACCGCATCACACCAGCAGCCGGCGGCAGCCCGGAGGCCGCCGCCGGCAGCCCGGAGGCCGCCGCCGCCGCCGGCGATCACACGGTGGTGGTGCCGCCGCCGATCGGCCGAGCACCACCATTGCCGCCCCTTTTTTTTCGTGTATCAATTTTGCAAATAAAAAATCTTTCATCTTTTAATTACGTGATTTAAACGATAAAATTAACTACGCAATTTAACATGCTTATTGCTTAAGCTCGAAGTTCTCTCTGATACCACTGTTGGGAAATCTACGCGGGAACGCAGCGGAATTCAAATATTTGATTTCCTTTTACCCAAGATCGACTTCGTTTAAGCAATAAACAAATAAGTAATAGACGGTGGTTGCCTTGGTTGATCTATAAGATCGACGCTTTGACCGTCTAAGGAGAGTAGTTCGCATAAAGCCGCCCAAGTGTTCGGCCTCTACCGCTAGTCCACACGAACGACCCGCCGGAATCCCATCATGGATTGCTATTGGAAAACTCCGGTTGCTAGACCGGCCTTTTTCCCCTATCTCCAACTCTCTATAGGATGCTCTCTATTTTACACAAGAACTATTAGCTCTTGGAATTATGATGTACAAAAGAGCTTGACACCCACCTCCTATTTATAATAGAAGTGGCGCCTCTTAGCAGAGTGGAGGAGAAGAAAACCTTTTTCAAATAAAATAAGGAAAATATAATTGATTGATTTATCTCATTTATTATAATATCTCATATTAAATAAATCTAGGATATTGTCAATATCTTATATTGAATATTCCCAAGATATTGTCAATATCTAATATTGACTATCTTTATTTTATTACCATAAATCAATTTACACACGTGTGTATATATCACATATATATAACACATATAAATCTATATATTATATCAAAACATTGAAACATGACCAACTTGATTGGCATTCACGTGTGTCAACCAAACACACAAATTTCGGCGCCAACTTTTATATTTTTATATATATATATATATATATATATATATATATATATATATATATATATATATATATATATATATATATATATTAATATCTTATATTAATATTTGGTAATACTATTAATTAAATTGCACAATCCAAGTGTATCATTTACACACACAAATTGTGCCACCTTAGCCAATAAAAGCTGGCATCCGGAATATTCTTTAATTAATATAATTAATATCTTGTATTTTATTTATTCATAATAAATAAATAACACCATATTAATTTACCACTATAACCTTTATAGTCTCGAGATAAACTTTCCTTATTTGGTTATCATCTATAACCACATTTTAATCCGGCTAGATGTTCTTATGTGTGTGACCCGATAGGCTTCCGAATATGTTGGCCGTAGACACAAAGTGCAAATTACGAAAATGCCCTTCATACCTAACGATCACGGGATAGCGTCTAGCAACACACCGTGACCCCCAATCATCGGAAGAGTCAAATGCAATGACTACTACCTTTCATGTGAAACGATTACCGTGTAACTTACAATCCTATCGCTGTAATAATATCCATACGGTCGTTAGTCGAGTGTCAAAACATCAACGACCGTATCTTATAATCTGGATATCAAACTCTCTCGAAGTAACACATTTACCCCTTCTTTGCAAAGATTCACGAGAGCTAGACATTCCTTATAAGAAGGCCATTTCGGATATTCAATCCTAATCATAGGATACACGATTCCCGGACGACCAATCATGTATACTCCGCATGCTTCAGTATCATACCCAATCACTACCGCATGATCGCCCCGTGGCTAGGGGAAACCTCAATAGTGTCAAAGCATGACAATCCACACCGTGATTCCATGAAGACTCCGGTCAAAAGGATAATTACACAACCGTCATATAGTGTGACACTTATCCGTGTAAGTGGGTCAGTCTAACGTACGTATTCTCTAATACACGTCCACGTACAGTCCAAGTGTCTCTACACTTCGATAGACGAGATCTATCCCTGCCCTTAAAGACAGAAGACATCCAATACGTGCTAGTCGTTTATACTATCAATGCCCTATTTAATAGTACATCAGCCTAGAGACATTTAAGTATCAAACTTATTAAAGTGATTATAGATCTCATCAACCATAATCGCCTATCATGGTTTCTCTATCACAGTTTAATACTAAGGACGTTATCATATAACAATTCATAATTGGTTCTTTAAAAGAACATATATACGACAACAGAAAAGCCATTTTATATATGTATAAACATAAAGAAATAGTAGAAATGATCCGACCCGGTCGGATCCGGTCCAACCCGATTGGGTTTAGGACACTATTTCAACACCATCGTGGCTGAGTTTTATGCTACTCTTGCTGCTGATCCTTCCAAGGCGGCAGAGGGGTTGGTCACTGTTCGTACCAGTCTATCCCTTTTTTAGCCAAAGTCATCAATGAATTCTTTGGTATTCCTGAAATCCCAACCGAGACCACCTTTGCCACTGTCTGGAAATTAGATCAACAGGCTAACCTTTACGCTAAGGCTCAAGAGGCTCAGGCTTATCTTTACCCTGGTGCTACTTGGGTGGATAAACGTTTTAAGTGTGGAGGTGCAGTCAAGGATGTGAGGGTGATAAAGCACTTTATCAGCCACAATATCATACCCTCATATAAGATTAATACATTCAATTATCTTGAAGCCTGTCTAGCTTATGCCATTTTCACCGGAGTGCCTGTAAATGCAGGGTATCATATTTTACAAACGGCAGTGGACTTTACTCTCACTCGCCGTAAGGACGGTAATATGCCCCTGCCATGGCTAATTCATGAGCTTTGCACTCGAGCTAAGGTTACGCGTCTTCCTGGTGATGCCATGTTTCCCCCTTCCAATATCTTGATCGGTCCTAGCATCCCTGAGTATGTTAAGTAGTCCACTCCATCTTTTGCTGCCCCTGTTTCGACCATGGATCCATCTTCTCTTGGTGTTTCTTCCTCGAGTCAACCAACTCCTCCTGTTCCCTCACATCTTCCTATTCGGGACCCTGCAGTGATAGCTAGGTTTGACTTCTTTGAATCTGAGATGGCAGCCATTCATGAAGGGCTGGTGGCATCAAACACCAATATGATTCGAGGGTTTGAGAGACTGTGTGAGGGGATGAATGAATAACGTGTAGGAATTTGTGGCCAGCGTGCCTTTTCTATTGCTTGTGCCCCATAATTTGAGGAGCTATCTAGTGATTTTGACTCTTGTTCTTTCGACCCTTATGACTTGCCCACTTGGGTCCCTTCCATTCCTATCCCTGCTACATGACCAGTCCCCTCTAGGACCCACAACATGCCATGACTTCGGGTTGTGCCTCTACTTTTCCTTCTGCAGGTACATGTTTGGTCAATACTGGTAGAGTTCTCCTATCTGCTTGTACCACAACTCCTGCTGCATTCTGTCCATTCTGTCCGTTCTGTGCCATGTCGATTTTTGTATCTTCCAAAGGTGGAATATCTTCTTCCCTCTCGCTGTGATCTCCTTCGTGCGTACTCACGTCGTCCTCCAGCCTAACAGATCTCTCTCGAATTTCCTTTCACTTTTTTCTAGCAAACTTTTCAATCTCAGGTATGAATCTCTCGAGTTTGGTTGTTGAACTTCGTGTAGCGTACTACAAGACATAAAAAGAAAATAAAAAAGGTTAGTGACTTGCCTCACCGGCTGTTACACACGCCCGGAAGACTCAAAAATATAGACTCTGACTAATGACTCGACTCTGATTTGACAGAAACAATTCGCCAAAACTGGAACCCTCGGTTTACCGCGGTAGAGCCTCGGTAAACCGGCTGCTATTTTTTTTCTAGATTTTAACAGAACTGACTCTGTACGACTCTAGTATAAACAGACTCTAAAACAAACTCAATTAAATAGACTCAAATATATACATAAAACTCAATCTTAAATAAAAATTATTCTTGACACGAGTCCCCGGCAACGGAGCCAAAAATCTTGATCGCGTGCAAAGCACTTACTAGCAATAGGACTAGGTCTATCGTAGTAGAGTACTGGCGAGTCAATGTCGATCCCACAGAGACTCGTAAGAACGTCTAATTATCAAGATTGAGCTTGTCACGATTATGGTCTACGACCAACTATAATATAGACTAGTAAATTTGGTGCCTCAAACTAACAAGGTTATGCTTGTTCACACGAAGCAAAAACGAGTTTTTAATGTATTAGTTCAATTATGAGTAATTAGTTATTCCCCCTCACACATGCAACAGTCCTCCCTATTGATGAATTTATTCATTGTTCAGCTACGGGTACAACTCCTAACCCTGTCTACTCCGACAATGGTAGTAGACAATCTATACGCAAGCTACCCTCTTTAATTGGTCCGTAATAGCCCATACGCATAAAGAACTAGAGATGTAGATATTGAGCGCTAACTCATGTCCTCTACCGCCCACCCGGTTCCGCCGCCCCAACACCACCGCAAACCCGCCTAGACAGCTGTTGACATTGATCAGCACGTTCCTATGGTCCATTCAAGATAATATCCAAACATAGCACTTCACTATTCATATTTCATGCTAGTTTACGATGACATGCAAATAGTTGATCAGGCTACTAACATGTAAATTAAATCTATCGATCAACGTAGCTGGCACCGATTATCATGAATTAGTAATTTACTAGGTATTCAGATATAGCGATATAGACCGTCGCAGATCTGAAGAACGCAACTACTATCTAATGATTTCTTCACCAACGAATCATATCTATAACACATGGGGTAAAATAAACTAACTACTATATAATTAAACTAAATAGGCAATTAAAACATAATAGTCGAATAGAACAACGATAGATATACATCTTGGAAAAGATAGAAAATCATACCCTCAAAGGCGAGCGTAGATCTCACTTAGATCTCTCCCTAGGCGGCGACTCCGTCGTCTCTCCGACCAGAACTCATAAAATAAATAAAATAAAGAACAAAGAACTTTTATTGAATAATTTGCCTTGAATAATTTGGGTACATTGTGTTCTGAGGCGAAGCCTCTTATTTATAGCTATCTAAACCGACTTAGAAACATCTAGTTCTACCCCTCGTCCAAGAAAATGCGTTTCGGAAGGATCTGGATCCTCGGTAAGTCGGCACCACCTCCCGGGTTACCGGGAGTATTTTTATCCTTTTTATTCAATCGACTTAGCTTGGAATGTTCTGGAATACCGTAGGCCCATTCCTCTCATCCAGTCCACTCCAGGTTCGTCCATCATGCTCAGCCCAATATTCTGTATCCTGAAAATCATCAAATAATACATGAAATAATATCAAAATAGGGGAAATAAACGCTAAGTGTAGATTTCTCGACTCACGAACCCGCCATATGATATTCAACTCAAATGGTTCGTATTTATAGGTCGAAACGACTATTTTTAGCTCATAATGGATAGAATGTTGATGTCGTAGGATAAACTATTTTAACCGTCATCAGAAGGCTGAAAGGGAAACCCTTCAAACATAAATTCCAATGATTGCATGTTGAATTACGAATCTCAAACGCAAGGAAACTGATTCTGTTAGGATTCAACAGAGGCCTATTGCATTAATAGTACCAGTTGAATCTATATCACAATCAAGTTCCACAACGGTATTCAAATCTGGGAAGCCATATGACAATAGAATAGGCCTTGGATTTGACATTCAACAACCTTCTAAGGATGGATCTAGTAAGATCCCTGAACCTAGTACCAGGATGGTCCTAAGTTTGTAGCTGAACAAAAATTTGTACCCCAGAAGGCTACTGAGACAGTTAAACCTACAAAGAATGCATCAAGGAACAAAGTCAAAGTGCTAAAAGGTTAGTCGCACCTAACAACAAGGGTAGATCCAAAGGTAGCTCTGCTGCACCTCTTTAGACCTGCTGATGGCAGATATGCTGCAACATTTGCTGGACCATAGAAGGCTAATCCAAAATCAAGAAAGTACCAGAGATATCCCAAAAACAATAATGTGAAACCCAAGAGTGTTAATCATTCAAGGGATAACTATCTCAGGGGGGAAAGGCAGATTGTTCCCTGCTGATGAGGATTGGGATATTCTTTGCACCTGCTGTTAGAACTTCAAGGTCTAACCATAGTGCTAAGGCTAGACCTCAGCAGTGGACTCAATAGAGGACTCAGCAGAGACCTCAACCGAGGATTCAACAGAGACCATAATACAAGGTTGTTCCTAACATACACCAAACTTATGGTTACCCTGCTATATCTAACAACATATCTCACCCAAGACATCAAAATATACCAAAAGGCCAGAAATCATATGTGAACGCATCACATTCCAACAAAAGATACTATAGGACTGTGGCATACATACATGAAAAGAAGTGAAACTCCTTTTAGAGGAAACATTTTGGAAACATACCAAGGCTAGCACTTACCACTGACCACCATGGACCCAATCATGTTTGGGTACCTAAAAAGTACTAATTTGTTTTGTAGGGTGTCTGGTACTTTGACAGTGGGTGTTCCGACATATGACAAAAAATAAACATTGTTTGGTGGATTACATTGCCAAGGATGGACTAAGAGTCAACTTTGGAGGAAAAGAAAAACATGGATACTCAAGAGGTTATGGCACTTTGGTGAGAAATGGACTCAAGATCAAGAATGTTGCTTATGTTGAAGGGTTACAGTACAATCTACTAAGCACAAGCCAGTTCTGTGATATTGGATACATAGTCATATTTGACAAGGACTTTTGCATTTTGTTAAGTGAGATGGCACATCAAGTTGTTTTGGATGGCAAAAGACAAGGGGAATATGTACATTGTGGACTTGATATTTGTTGTACCCGACATATGTCTCATTGAACATACCAAATCAGAACTCAGTTGGCTGTGGCACAAGAAACTAACCATCTGAATTTTGATGATATAAATCTGCTAGTGAGGAAGAAGTTAGTAGTTGAATTACCTGAAGTTACCTACAAGAAGAACAGTATATATGATGTTTTCCAAAAAGGGAAACATATAAGAGCAAGTTTCAAGACCAAGACTCAGCAGCCCACAAACAGAGTTTTGGAGCTACTGCACATGGATCTCTTAGGTCATGTTACACCTATAAGTATCAGTGGAAAGAAGTATAATTTGGTATTTGTGGATGATTATTCAAGATACACTTGGGTAATCTTCATGAACAAGAAAGGTGAAACTTTGCAGAAGTTGCCTGCACTGTTGAAGAGATGACTAAATGAGAAAAGTGTTTCAGTTGTGAAGATCAGATCAGATAAGGGTACTGAATTCCTAAACAATGTCATCATGGAATATTGTGAGAAAAATGGGGTGCTACATCAACTAGCTACAATTGGAACCCCTAAGCAGAATGGGGTTGCTAAACACGAAATAGGACTTTGAAGGAAGCAAACAAAACAATGATCAGTGAAGAAAAGCTACCAGAAAGGTATTGTGCTAAAGCAATCAATACAGCTTGCTACACACATAACATATCTTTAATGAACATGAAGCTTAATAAGACTCTTTATGAGATTTGGAATGGCAGAAAACCAAATATCTCATATTTTCATGCTTTTGGAAGAAAGTGTTTCATACACAACAATGGGAAAGATCAGCTGAAAACATTTCAACCTAAAGCTGATGAAGGCATCTTTTTGGATATTCATCAGTCCGCAAGGCATTTAGGGTGATAAAAAAAAAGAACTCTAAAACATGAAGAATCTATTCATGTAGTGCTTGACGAACCCAACTTTACTGGAGATACTATTGAAAATGTTCCATAACCAGTTCAAGAAAAGAAAGACACGCATGTTCTTGTGGAAATTGAAAGAAGTATAGGCCAACTGAATCTTTCTGACAGTTCTAATTATGATATTGGATCTACTGAAGCTCCTATTGATGCCACCGCTTGAACCCGCCTTGGACTGTTGAACCCTCTGTTGAACCAGCAGTAGATCCCCCAGAGAACAAGCTCCAGTGAATCAAGGAAATAATTATTTACATTTATTGAAGGATCACCCTGTTGAACAAGTTATTAGTGATGTACAACAAGATCTAAAGAGAAGAAGTCAACTGGATGAAATGCTCACCTGTTTTCCTTCTCAGTTGGAACCTAAATTTAATGAAGATGAAATTGTTGATCCTGTCTGGATATTGGCATGCAAGAAAAAATGAATGAGTTTGAAAGAAACCAAGTATGGGAACTTGTTTATAGGCCTGATCATGCAAATATCATTGGTACGAAATGGGTTTACATAAACAAGTTGGATGAATCTGGTACCATTGTTAGAAATAAGACTAGACTAGTTGCAAAAGGCTATTCACAAGCAGAAGGAATATACTTTGATGAAACATATGCACATGTTGCAAGATTGGAAGCAATCACATTATTCCTTGCATATGTTGAATTCAAAAACTTCAAGGTTTACTAGATGGATGTCAAAAGTGCATTTCTAAATGGCATTCTAGAAGAGGAGGTGTATGTTCAGCAGCTATATGGATTTGAAGTTAAAGATCAAGAAAATAAAGTGTACAGACTGAACAAGGCACCTTATGGTTCGAAACAAGCACCTAGAGCCTGGTATGAGACTCTATCTTAGTTTTTGGTGCAAAATGGATTCACAAAAGGAACCATTGACAAGACTCTTTTCAGAATCAATGAAGGAAACAACACCCTACTGGTACAAATCTATGTGGATGACATTATCTTTGGATCTGAAAATGAGTTAATGTGTGAAAAGTTTGCTAATCTCATGAAAAGCAAGTTCCATATTAGTATGATGGGTGAAATGAACTATTTTCTACGATTACAAGTGAAGCAAATGAAAGATGGAATCTTCATTCATCAAACCAAATACACCAAGAAACTGTTGAAGAAATTTGGTATGGAAAACAGTTCCAAAATTACAACTCATATGGGTAATGGTGTCAAATTGGATGAAGACAAAGAAGGAAGAGATGTTGATTAGACTTTGTATAGAAGAATGATAGGCAGACTGTTGTACCTAACATCCAGCAGACCTGACTTATCATTTGCAGTTGGGGTTTGTGCAAGATATCAATCAAAACCTAAGGAAAGTCACTTAGCCTCTGTTTGTTTTGGGTTGAGGTTTTTTTTATATACTTAGTGGATAATAAAATATGATAAAAATGATTGAAGTAATGATTAGAAAGTTAAAATATATATTTTTTGAAATTTAAAATAAGATAGCATAATAAATAAAATAATGTTTAAAAGGGTAATAAATTAGATAGAGTAAAATTGTGAGAGATTATTTAATATTTTTTTATTTGTAGTTGATGAATTGATTATTCTAGGTTCCAACTCCCATTCATATTATGCTTTTATTTTAAATTTTTAGTTTTCATTTTTTTGGCCTTCTTTAGAAAAAGAAATGCTACAAACACAACGGTTGTGTCACAATACATATTTTCACCCTTATCCCGATAGAGCAATGATACGAGCCACAACAAATCCGTCACAACGGGTAACACAACATGATTAATCATCCACCATTGATTAGGATGAGTCTAGATGATGATCAATGGAGACACAATCTATTCAATGGTGGATGATTAGGTTGTGTCACTCTTTGTGACAAATTAAGTGTGTATTATTACTCGTAGGGGCGGTTGTAGAAGTTGTGATGTGGGTCACGGATCGAGAACGACACATCGTATTACAAGCTTCCAATGCATTATATGAAAAATATGTGTATAAAAATTGGTCAATGGTCGATATTTGAAAATTTTAGCGGGTCAGTAGGTAGATATTAGTACATAAATTTTTTAAATAGTATAAAAAATACATAGAATTTTTTTTTTAAAATTTTGGGGTCAGTTGACCCAATTCACACAAGGTGGCACCGCCCCTGATTACTTGTCTTGATATAGTACTTATTGATTGTGATGTGTGTGTGTGTGTGTATATATATATATATATATATAATCAATGATGCGTAAAATGTGTTTTATTGTATCATTCGTTATAACACAATCGTTGTGTCGATAGCATCGATTTTTGATATTCCTATTGCGTTTTGACACCATGCATATGATTTATTCCCTCAAAGCATATGTGCATCCATAATGGACCATTTGAAGAACACTTTAAAAGGAATTTTTATAACATTTACTCGAGTACATCGAGACTCATCAAGACTTGAAATCGACTCGATTGAATGATCTGGGTTCAAAACTCGAACCGAACTCAAACGGTTTGTAAAGTGCAAGATCAAACTCGACACATTTACAATTTGGAAAATACTCGACTCGTTTTATATTTAATGATTTATATAAAAAAATCTAATAATAATCTTGTATGTATAAGTAATTGAATAATGTCTCAACTAATTTTTCAATTTAAAACAAAAATGAAAATCGGGATAGTAAAATAATGGATTAAGAGTAGGTATATGGTTAAGATTAGCTCAATTCAAGTCAGTAGCGGACCCAGAATTTTTATTCAATAGGGGCCAAATTCAAAAAAAATGGTGAAAAAAAACTCAACAGTCAAGTCTCAACTCATGACCTTAAGATAAATAACAAAGCTTCTAATTAGTTGAACTAAGTGATTAATTGTAGTAAGAATTGTCTACAATAATATATATACATAGTCTAATATTATAAGAGAGGTATATTAATAACTTCGCCCAGAAATTTGAGTGGGGTCAACGCACCACATCCCTAAAGGGGCTGGGACGCTGGGTCCGCCCCTGAGTCAAACATAATATAAAATCAAGGATATGATTTATTGCACATATACATTTGTCGTGGTTTTATTAGAGTTATTATATAATCTTTTTCTTCAATTGAAAGGGAAAAGAAACCGACCTTTGGACCCCCATGACAAAGCATAGATTGCTTTGCTTTCATACGATCTACATGGTAATTTCTTTCTTTATTTTATCGGGTAGTTGTAAACGTGCTGAGTCGAATTAATTATTATTCTAAAAAAGTAGCAATTTGAAATATTCTCGATTACAAACTTGAGCTCGAGTTGATATTCAAAGAAAGTTTAAGAACTCAAGCTAACTTGAGTATTGTATCGAGTTTATCGAGTCTCGTGAGTTTTGAGACTTAATTCTCATACTCTATGATGTTAGACACTTAGAAGTGACATTTTATGAGTCTTTTTATTGCATATTCTCCGATATGATATGTATACACGTATACATATTAAAAAATATACATTTATATACGTGTGTATATATACACATATACATGTGTACGTATATATATATATATATATGGTGAGCTAGTTGATTGTATTTGGATTATATTGGATTAGTTCATAAAAATTATAATAAAAAAAAATAGAAATTCAGGTAGGGTTACCCTCAAGTCTTCTAGGTAGCTCTAGATGGACCATCACTTTTGATGAAAAAGATTTTACATCTGTCACATGTTTGTTTTATATCAATTGAGCATTTGACAAAGTCAAAGGATGAAATATACATTTAAATATTACAAATGTAGCCCTTAGGAGTGGTTTTCCTTTTGTCTATGTTGTTGGGTGTGTCTAGAATTATTCCACTTCTTCTTTGTGGTTAAGCAAAATACTAATTAATTCACATTGACTTTTATAATTTATATATAGATGTAATGTATATGCCAGCAAGATGACCGACTCTTTTAATTAAAACCATAACAAGTTCACATTAACACAATTTCTTCTTGCACACAAACATTACACGGGGTATTGTAAACGATTCGAGTCGAATCAATCAATTATTTATCAAATTGAGCAACCAACGTAAGTGATGATCAAACTAGACTCGAGTTAGTTCGTGCACAGAAAAAATTACTCAAGATCAACCAGATTCAGATAAAATTTGAGAACACTCAAGCTATAATATGAGCTTGAGTATCTCCGGGGGAAAAATGTAGAACTTTGAAATGCTTGAGTTCAGCTCATTATTAGAAAAAAAAAAAACTTAAATTCGACTCGAGTTTGAATTAATAATATATGAACAATATTTTAATGAGACGAACGTAAAGTTACTCATAAACGGCTCGAATTGCTGAGAAAAATTATGGTGGGAAAGTGATTTTAGAGGTATATCAAGTGTAGAGTTGTGATTAATTCTCACACATTCTCTCGTACATAGTAGAAATATGTAGGTGTGACATGGATTAATAACACCCGTCCACTTGGTATACCTCTAAAATCACTCATCCACTATAATTTTTTTCCGACTTACTTACACTTTTATACAACTTCCTTCGTACCCACGAAAAGGTGATATCTTTTCCTAGTATTTTTGGATTTGAAAAACGATCAATTACTGCTCTTGGTACCCTCTTATTATATTATTTCTTTATTTACATTACTTACTGCAAAACATATAGTATTAATTACTTGGTCGTTTATGTAAAAAATAATTATTTGTAGGTTATTAATATTGCAAGTCTCAAAATTTGGCCCCTACACCTGCAAAACAAAATTGCTTGCCCCTAAAAAAAATGCTTGCCCCTTCAAGAAAACGAAAAGTTAGTGATTGTCATAGGGACTATCTTTTAACACCAATGTTGTTTTACACTTATCATGAGTCGATTCTTCGTTTGGATATTCCACAAAATTCCGACCGTAAATGAGTCGAAAAATATATACTATTTCGCCAATTTATGGTCAATTCACACAACAACCATTTCGACCGAATTAAGTCGAATACGATCATTATATCGATTTTATTCTATGAATTTTAATGTTTTTAATTAATCAATACCGGTCGAAAGACATTCGACTAAAATTGAGTGAAAAAAACTTTTAATATTCTCGTCCGAAATTCGGTCGAATCAATAGTGACGCTTCTTATATTGTTGTTGTTATCCCGAATGGAGTACGAATGTATGTAGAGTATTCGGACTCAATATTGGTGGTCGTTCGACTATATATGTGTTTGGAAAACTTCAAATATTCTAAAAAGATGGTAATTATTTGTAGGTTCTCGTTACGTATATTGCAAGTTTCATGGATAATTTGACACATTCGAACGCGCGTAAAATAAAAAAATTAAGCCCGAAATTGGAAATAAATTTGCTTGTGATAAAATATAAATTTACGAAAAGATATTTGATTGTCATATTACAACATCAATAACACATAAAATGGATTAGAAAAATAGCACAAAATCATATATATATATATATATATATATATATATATATATATATATATATATATATATATATATATAAAGCGGATGCATATATATCCAGAATAAGATAAACAATCACTTAATCTGGACATTTTAAAATGGTAATTATTCATTTAAAAAAAAAGGTAATTCTCTTCAAGGTAATAATAGTTGGACATTTTAAAATGGTAATTATTCATTTAAAAAAAAAGGTAATTCTCTTCAAGGTAATAATAGATTCAGATATATATATATATATATATATATATATATATATATATATATATATATATTAGCTATTTTAGACAACTATTACTTAAATAAAGTAGATATGCTTCTAAAAAAAATAAAAAATAAAGTAGATATGAATTTTGTTTGATATATTTTAAAATATACTTTAATTTAAAAAAAAGAAGTTAATCAAGCGCCAGATATTGCGGACCATAGATTGCGGTAAATTTATTAGCAAAGGGACAACCTTTTACTTTCTTTAAAAGCCATTTCGGGGCCCCAAATAAGTCCCCAAATACAAGCAATCTGTCAAATTTTAACCGACCCGAGTTCCCCACTCCTTTTTACGGAGTATTTTGTTTTCTAGAAAAATTATTTATTTATTTATTTATTATTATTATTAGTAGTAGTTGGCGCGTCTCCTAAATAAATTCCCTCCACTTTCTTCTTCTCCAAACACCTAAATCCTTTTCCAATTCGTATCCGTATTCAATTTCATTGCAATTTATGAAAATTTTCTGCCAAAATTCTGTATGATGAGCAATATTCCGACTTCTTTATCCGATTCGTCTTTTACTCTGTTCAAACTCACGATTTCCTCTTCAGATCCTTGGCCTTTTTCTTATTTTCTCTTCTTATAACAGATTCAAAAACAGCTAGTTGTTGTTAATTCACTCGAGCGGTGATTTTTTTTTTTTTTTTTTTTTTTGTTGATTTGTCTGCTGTCGGTGATGGCACGCGGCGGCAACGGCGGAGGAGATAAGAATAATCATCTGCATCTGAATTTTCATCTAAACTTGTCGGCGTTGTCGCAGATGCTGAATCATCACCACCGGAATCAGATTCAGCATAATCGGTATCAGAAACTTCAGATTCATCATCAAGTGCCGAAAGGATTCGTAGCGGTTATGGTCGGATTAGGAGAGGAGGAGCAACAGAGGTTTTTGGTGCCGTTGACGTACTTGAATCATCCGCTGTTTATGGAGTTGCTGAAGGAGGCGGAGGATGAGTATGGATTCGATCATGAAGGTGTGATCAATATTCCGTGCAACGTGGAGGAGTTCCGTCGTGTTGAAGGTATGATTGATCGGGAAAAGCCGCACCACCACCACCACCATCACAACCACCACCACCATGCCTGGTGCTTCAAGGCTTGAAATTCTTTTTTTTTTTTTTCCTTTTTTTTCTGAATAGATAAATCTAAAGTTTCTTTTTGCATGTAATTTGGTGAATCCATAGCAATATAGCAATAATAATATCTCATCTGTTGTTGTTGATTTTTTGTTAAAAATAATTCAAGAAAATAAAGCAAAAGAATTTAATATAATATATTGATCTGCAACTGCATCTTAGAAGGCATAAGATATGATGAAGATACAAACATTATTATCTTTAAGGTTTCAAGTGGTTTATCTTCTAAATCTTGTGTTTATTTATTTATTTAATTTTTTTTTTTGAGGGGGTCCTTGGACATATATCAAGATCATTGTAAGATGATATGAATATTCAAAATTTTATTTTCTTAATAAAATGGATTACGGTTATGTTCGTATAAATTGATATTTGATACTCGTTCAATAATGATATCAACGATATAAAATTATGTTATGTCTTATGAATAGTTAAGCATGCATTAGCCATAACGATTGATGTTACATACTTTCATATCATTGTTATAGTTTATATCATCAATTGATTATGTTAATTGTTGTGTCAAAATAATCATGATATCTGCCGACACTTTGTCAAAATCTGCTCCAATTTCTACTCTTGTGGGCTCACTTGAGGCCAAGTCTGATTTAATATTGGGGCTGCAATCATCGTCAAATTCTCCTCCAATTTCAACCTGTGGGCTCATTAAGGGTCAAGTCTAGTGGAATATTTGGTGCTGCAATTATGTCTTTGGACAAGACAAATTTATACGGCGGATTCTATCGGCAACCGTTAACGTCATATTTACATGTAAAAAAGAAATGTGTAATTGCGGTGTCTAAAGCATTTTAGGGGTGTTAATAAAATCATCATTTATTTTGGTACTATTATTATAAGAATATTTTTTATGGAAGGGTGTTAATAGAATCATCATTTATTTTGGTACTATTATTATAAGAATATTTATGAAAGTATAATATCATCATTTATTTTGGTACTATTATTATAAGAATTACCTTAGGTTTCCGAGAATGCGGACCCATGAAATAACCGCCATAATAACGACTCCATGATTCCCGTTCCATTATAACACGAATTACAGAATGCCCCATGATCACAGTCATGTTCCCAATCATGTGCTCCAATACATCTTTGAAAATGGGATCATAACAAAAGGATTCACTCCAAACTACGTTAATAGTTTGATCGCAAAATATCTAGATACGTATGTAGTAAATCCAAATTTGCTCAGCTATAATCCATCTCAAAATCCCCCGGTTAAGTAGTTGTGTTATCCTCAAAGGTCTAGATACCCGAATTGTTATCCGATTTCATTACTGACAATTTCTAACATCATCGTACACTAATTGTTATCCAGGTTTAAAAGTGCCAATTTGTATATCGTAATGTAGCTCGTAAAGCAGGTTACAACCATATAATTTGAACATGAGACTGATCATTCAATCTCCCAAAATAATTGTATAGACAATTCACAACATTTTCACTCTTAATGTTGACAATTGATTAAAAAATAATATAATGCAAAGTTAGGGAGTATTTTAGATTTAAATGTCAAACAAATTTTGATTTTAATACCATGTGAAAAGTGGTAGTTTTAAGAAACAAGTTTAAAATTCAGCTGGAGCTGTCCCCAGGACATAGCCTAGTGGTAAAGGGTTTTGGTGTTGTAATAACAGCTGCACCGTGAGCTGGAGTGTGGAGGTTCGAATCCCGTAAATGGACGACTTCTTTCAGTATCTTGGTATAATGGCAACCCTTGACTCTGAGCCATTAGGTTACCTGATTAATATCTCCACTCATTCCGTGGGATAGGGAAGTGGGGGCCCTTTCGGTTAGGGTTTAACCGTTTTTTTAGAATTCAGCTGGAGCAATCTTGAATATTCCATGTTGTGAGGAGACTATGCTTTTAGAAATAATATGAACTGTCATTAATTAATTACTAATATACTTTGTGTGTTTACTCCCCCAAATTATTGGGAAGTGATATGAAATGTCATTAACTGAAATACTTTTCTATTTCTTCTTAAAACCATCGGTGTCCGTAACCAACTGATCCAATTAATCCGGTTCGTACAGTGTCCGACTCTTATATTATGCAAAGTTATTTGACCGGTCAAAACTCTTTAACATGACGCTTTATGAGAGAATCGAAATACTTTGCATGTTTGCTCGATAGAAGATTTTATTACATAGCATCTTTAATGAGAAGATACACTTATATCAGACCCAAGCATTACGTGTGATACCAAACAAACCAGAAACATGCTTATATATTATAAACAAAGTAAGTCACCATAAGCATATAAAAAAGTAGGTTACTATTCACGTGTTAAGTTTTGATTTGTTGCTAATGAATCTCGTCATTTAAGACACCCGCCATAATGTAATTTTCTTGTATTATTATTTATCGAGATAAATTGCTTTCATCAAATCGTATTTCATACTCATGATTATAGATACAAGTAATCAAGTGACGTATCTAGGAAAGTTACTCAGTAGGGAGGACCAAAAAAACTCAATAAACACGTATAACAAGAGTGATTGCGAGGATATGTGTCAACTTTTTGTCCAGTAAAATGAAAATTGAGTTTCGTGGTCATTTTCCACCAAAAAGTTGTCGGATAAGATTTAATATTTTTTTTGCAAACGGACATTGTACAAAAAAATCATTAAGAGACAATTCATTGGGGTGAACTCATTCATCCGATTATTTTATCTTTATCAAAACTTAATATCGGATGTATATCTTCACAAACCAAAAACAAAATCCACATGGGATGAATCCCCCCACCCCCCCTGAGTACAAGAACAATAGGTCTACCCTACAAGGGGTACTTACTTTAGCATCACAAAATTCAGATAACGTTAATTGAGTCATAATAGATCATAAAACAACTTATGCTTATGGTTTTTGATTGATTTAAAACGGTTAACTCGAGAAACAAATTGTTATTATTTATCAACCGTATATCTTAATAATTTTTCTCTCATTTTTTCTATGTGAAATATTAAATCAAATGTCCTATTTATTCATTACTTCAACTTGTTAAAGAGCTTAGAACATAATTCAACTTGTTTTATACAGACAAAAATTATGCCCTCACCACATCTTCCCCTAGAAAGAGTATATACTATTGAGAATAAAGAACGTGAACATTCTGCCGCTGCAAATTCTGATAACAACAATTCCGACATTCAGTGATGTGCTGGAGAGATAAGGTGGTTAGGAGTGATAATGAGTGGTGGCGTGTTTGAATTAGGGTTTATCTTGTTCAAAGTCTATTTGGTGATCTACTCGAAGTGTTTATTCAATGCACTATTATTTGAATAAATGATAAATAAAGTCAAAAACAAAACAGATAAGTGATAATTAGTTTAGTAGGCATTTATCTTGCGTTTATCTTTTTATTCAAAAGAGTCCAAAGCTGATACAATTAGTGTAAGGCTCTATTCATGTGTCTTTAAATACAACAATGTACACAATATCTGTATCTGAATTTGAAGTTAATGAACTCAATTTTTTCAGTTCATTCTTACCTCTTTTTTCGATTTTCATCTTGGTAACAGAGGAGGACGCTACAACGCCATGTCAACACTCTCATTAAACGTTGTAAGCTTCATCTCCCCGAAGCTTACTTCACAAAATTACCCCTTATGGCGTGAGCAAGATATTGCCTTAGCAGAAAGCCAAGACCTGGTGGGCCACGTCACTGATGAAACACCAGCACCAACAAAATACAATCCTGCAGACACACAAAGCACCACAACTGGAAGTACAGCTGAAGCAACATCAACAACATGGACACAAACACTCTCACCGGAATATATCAAATGGAGAAAAGCTGACAAATTGCTGCGTGGATGGATTATTGGCTCATTGTCTGAGGAATCCCTCAGTCTGGTGATTGGCCAGGACACAGCAAAGGCAGTCTGGGATGCCTTAAAGGTAGAATATGCACAAGATTCCTAAGGAAGGGAATTCACCTTAAAGCAACAAGTCACCTACCTAAGGAAACAAGATGGTGTGTCCATAAGTGAACATATCAGAACCTTTTAAGGATTGTGTGACAATTTGGCTGCTATACGGAAGCCAATTAAAGACACAGACAAAGTGTACTACCCCCTCACTAGTCCGGGTCCTAAATATGAGACCTTTACAACAACTATGTTGAAGCCTTTAAGGCCCACTTATCAAGAGCTTGTGTCCCAGATCCAGAATTTTGATCAAAAAAGGACCTGGTTCAACATAAACAGTGACACTGAAAGTCAGGCACATATGCGACAAATGGCTTTCTATGGACAAACTCAACAAAACCAAGGAAACATGAGAAACAACAATGACCACTGTTAAGGGTGAATTTATACGTTTTATATTGACATATTTTATGATAATTTCCCCCATATTCGTATAATTTGCATTAGAAACGAGTGTTTAGTAGATTTATTAAGCAAATGAGGTTTTAAATGAGTTAATCACAAAATTGGTTAATTTATGAGTTTTATTGGTGATTTTATGTTTATTTGAATATTATTATATTTTGCGATGTTTTTGATGACGTGTAGATGCATAATTGCGGTTCAAAAGATGATTAAATGAAGATAAATGTCGGATTTAATTGATGAGAAAGAGATAAGGATGGAATTGGCTAGAAGAAAAGAGATAGAGATGAAGAAATCAAGATGAAGTCGATCCTGGACTGGCGTCCAACAGTTTGAACTGGCGTCCAGAGTGGACGGGCGTTTGGTCAAGTGGACGAGCGTCCAGGAGGAGCTTTTACATTCAGGATGTTCAGATTTTTCCTGGACGAGCGTCCAATTTAAAGAAGGACGGGCGTCTGATCCAGCTCGGCCCGACTCGAAGAAGTTTACACAAGCTGGACGGGCGTTCACCCTTTCCAGACGGGCGTCCAGTAGCCGACTTAGTAGAACCGACTTCGAATTCTATATAAAGGCAACGTATTTTCTCCCCAATATCACCATATATTCGAACCCTAAACCCTAGGGGCGGCTAAGCTGCGTTTTTCCTTAGTTTACAAACAGTTTTTACTTAAATACTTTTATGCACTTTTACTCTAAACAATTCGAGTTTCAAAGAGGATGTTAAGAGGCTAGACCTCCATTGAACAAGCGTTGTGAAGCCATCCAATCAACAATTCAGTTTTGTTCTTGATTATCTTGTGAGTATTTTAATTCAAGTTGTTTCTTTATCATGTTTTTCATGTTGATTTTGCAATTTATATCGAAAGATCGTTGCTTGTTGATTGTTTATGTTGATGAAAATCATGTTAAACTTTAGATCACCATGATAAAGAATAGATCTTAAATCTAATTAACGAGAGTTATTAGGTTAGATTTCTAGGTTAGAAATTGAGAGATTTCACACCTTGATTTGAAAGCATTAATCTTTAGATCGAAAGATAAAAGATTGATAGGAGAACTTGTCTAAGAAATTAGGAGTTCATACCGTGGTTAGGTGAATCACAACTTGGTTAGAAATCACGAGATAATCTAGATCGAAATTGATAGTTGTAGGATAGGTGGATCAATTGCTTGTTCGTTCGTAAATTATTGATTAAAACCCCTTGAATTTGAATTGTTTAGTTTAGTTCGTCTTTTTATTGCATATTAGGATTAGATTTAGTTTAATTGGTTCGCAACCCGTATTTTTCCTGGCTTTAGATCTCGATCTTCTATCCAGTTTACGTTTTTTATCTTCCGTTTTAGTTATTCACTGTTTTATTTTCGTTTCTGTTTAGTAGTAGTAATCGTGACATAATTTGATTAGACAAAAACTAGGGTTAACAATCGCCAGTTCCCCGTAAGATCGATCCGGTATCAACCTCTACCCTACAATCCTTATACTTGAGGGAATATCGGATTTATAAATATTATTACTTGTTGTTTTTCATTAGATAAATCCGTGAACAAGTTTTTGGCGCCGTTGCCGGGGAACCGGACGGTTGCCTAGTTTTTGTTTTTATTTCGTTTTAATTCCTGTTTTTAGTTGATAATCGTTTAGGTTAGTAGGATATTAGAGTTTTAGTTAGGGATTAATATCTTCTCTTTATATAGTTCCTTTGTGATTAGTTCTTTCGTTCTATCTGTCTTTTTTTTTTTTTTTTTTTTTTTTTTTTTTTTTCGTTTTTCTTTTTCCTGCTGTTCTTCTCCATTCCTGCTTCATTTTCTGCTTCCAAACGGGCTTCTAGATCAGTGGACGCCCGTCTGTTCTAAATTCTTCAACTCCGAACCGTTTTTAACCTGTTGGACGAGCGTCCATCCAATTTGGACGTCCGTCCACTTCTTCAACCTATCGGACGAGCGTTTGGATTTCCAGACGCCCGTCCAGTTCAAATTCCAGCCAGACGCCCGTCCAGGTTTCGGGACGTCCGTTTGTACCCTTGTCTTAACTATTTTCATTTCTTTTTCTCTTCTTAGGCTTTAATTTTTAGTTTAGGCTTTTAATTTCTTAGTCTTTAGGGTGCTTTCACTTGTTTTTGGTTCGGTTTATGCAAACTCAGAGTCAAAAGGGACCGTTACTATACACCCCTGACCCCGAGCGAACCGTAGTCCGGCCAAACGGGCGGATCTTCCGTTCGCGGTTACGCGAGCGAGCCGAGCAAGATCTTGAGGATCAGTTAGCTAAGGAGATCACTGATTTTGTAATAATGGCTGCTAATGATAGACGTACGTTGGCGGACTACGCCATGCACGGCGCGATCACGATCAACCCGGCTATTATCATTCCAGCCATCACTGCACAAACTTTCGAGCTAAAGCCGGGACTTATTCAGATGATGCAGCATGCATCTATTTTCCACGGTTACCAGTCAGAGAATCCCCATACTCACTTACATACGTTCTTAGAGATATGCGGCACCACACGCATCCAAGGAGTAAGTGAGGATGCCATCAAACTAAAACTCTTTCCTTTTTCGTTGAAGGGAGAAGCTAAGGAGTGGTATAGCTCTCTCCCCTCTGAATCTATTACCACCTGGGCCGAACTCGAAAAGGAGTTCTTGAGTCAATACTTCCCACCTTCAAAAACAGCCCAGTGTTTAAACGAGATTTTCACTTTCTACCAGAAAGAGAATGAATCCTTCTTCGATTGTTGGAAAAGAATTCAAATCTCTGCTTAGAAAGTGTCCCCACCATGGCTTGCCACGGCAACGGCAAGTCAACACCTTCTTTAGTGGATTGACCGAGCTTACAAAAGGCATGGTCAATAGTTCATCTGGTGGGGCGTTTCTGAAGAAAACGCCTGATGAGGGATGGGCACTGTTTGAGGACATTGCAAAGTACAACTACGCCCCCTCTTATCAAGCCATTCAAGCACCTCCTCCTCCTAACACTACAAGAAATTTGGTTTTTAATGAGGAGAATTCTCCACATTAATTGTTCATTTCTCCTCATTAAAGACTTTTAATGAGGAGAAACCACTCCTCATTGTAGCTTCTCTAGTTAAAGGTATATAATGAGGAGATTTGAATCTCCTCATTAATTATATCATACATTTAATGAGAATATATCCTCCTCATTAAATTTATTTTAATGACGAAATTTCTCCTCATTAAAATATTTTTTATGATGACTAATCTCCTCATTTTAATATTTTTTATGACGACTAATCTCCTCATTAAAAAGCTATTTACTCCTCATTGGAATTAAAATCAATATACCACAACTCCTCATTAAAAGACCGTTTGCTCCTCATTAAATCATGATATGTAAATGATACATCTCCTCATCATAAGTAACACAACAATATATACAACAATATAAATCGTGAAATGTATACTAATGAATTATATCAAATATGTACAACGATAGATTTGTCCACAAAAGATAAGTTACATATAGATGTAAATTAAAAGGATTTTCTAATATCACATCCCCAAAAGAAACACGTTGCTTTGGTCGTTACTACAAAATACCTTCCAAAATATGGTTACGTACTACAACATCTTAGGATATGATACGATAGCAATCCTTCCCATCTGTTCAAAAAGCTTCAATGCCCTGCAAAACCAGCATAAGAAATAGGAATGATTAACAAAGAACACATTTATCAACCAACCATATCTACTTTCATCCTGAATTTTCTAAACCATAATGTATCATATATTACATAAATGATACGTATACCCCTTCACATTTATATTCAAAAACCAAGCCCCATACCAAACAGAAAATCATTTTAGTAACATATATATATATATATATATATATATATATATATATATATATATATATATATATATATATATATATATATATATATATAAACCATCAAACCAAAACAAAACAAAAGATGGAGTGCCCCGCCCTGTCCCATCCTTTCCACCTTATAGTACATAACCTTCTGTTAAAACAGAAAAGTGTCGCACATGCAAATTCACATTACTTTTTAGTCTACCTAACAGCAACAAAAGAGAATCCAAATAATTCACCCGAGAACATGATTTTGCAGTTTTGCTCTTTTGTTTCTGGTAATTCTAAAGCCACATTACATCAACAAAATTGTTAAGAATTCAAGACATAGATCATTTCATTAAACAAAACGAAGCAAGAATACACAAACATGAAATCCACAACACAGTTGTGCATCAACATCAAACACATAACCTTTTTCATGTATCACGTTACTCTTTCAAAAAAGATATAAATAACAAAAGCACAAAGCAACACCGTGCAGATAATTTGGGGAAGGTGATTAGCAATGCCAATATAATCATGTTACACAAATTTTGTCCATTATCATAGGTGGACATAACGACTAAAGTCACGTAAAAACATAATGAATATATATATACCGAGTAAGAACTAATTGAGGTCATTGCCGCACAATGGTTGCTCAAGCTCGAAGTGGTTGGTTTCCATTTGTTAGATTTAGATCTACAATAATACATAATAAGGATCGTACCTCCAGCCATAGTATCCGAGTGGTGTGTTGATTCCCCTTTGTTTAGCCGCAGCCGCCGTCTCCCAAACCCTAATAAGGTGGCGTACAAGAGAAAGGAAAAGATTTGCTATGTGGATCTTCTAGTCTCTACCTATTACTGAATGAATGCCTTTTGATGGTACACAGGCTCTCTTTATATAGGTGAGACAAAGGGACCCACCAGCTTATAGAATACTCTAGAATAAAAACCCTAGCCATCATAGGATTTTCTATTACTGATATAATAAATAATAAACCAATTATTTGCCAACAATAATATTATAATAATATCACAATAACTAGAGGGCCACATAAATAATTATTTACAAAATAAATAATTCTTACATTCTCCCACTTGGCCCGAATAGTTATGTTAGCACATCATTAGCAAGTGACTACAATATTTGCATGCCCAAAATGTCACTCTAAGGTTTATTAAATATGCTTCAACTAATCAATATTAGTACAAGAACTATGGCGGTCATGCCCTTATAATATGAACATTTCCTTCCACAATTACGATGTACAATACAAACTAGCCAAGCAACTTGATGAATGAACTTAACATAAATGCCATTCAGGTCCACTCAAAATGTGTTCAAAAGAAACACTCCATAAAAACATGAAACCAGAATACGCGTATAGTCATGTAACAAAGAAAACGGTCTTATTGCAATGAAAAGGTAGCAACAACGAAAATCAGAAAAACACATCAGCCAATGAGCCCCATATTGACTACATGATCCTTAAACACAGTAGGAGTCAATCCTTTCGTCATAGGATCAGCAATCATCTCAAAAGTGCTAGCATGCTCAAGGGTGATATCTCCTTTCTGAATATGATCTCTAACTACCAAATACTTTATGTCGATATGCTTAGCTCGACTTCCACTTTTATTGTTTTTAGCAAAATACACTGCGACTTGATCGTCACAATAAATCTTTAATGGTCTTTCAACGAATCGACCACTTTAAGACCACGAAGAAAATTCTTCAACCATAAAGCCTCGTGTAGTCGCTCCATAACAAGAGATGAACTCGGCCCTCCATAGTGGATGAAGCAACAATAGGTTGCTTCACACTTTTCCAAGATACAAGCGGCTCCGCTAATAGGAAAATGTATCCGAAGTAGACTTAAACGAGTCCTCACATCCAAGATAATCGCATCACAATAGCCAACCATCTCCAAATGTTCGAGTGTACGTATGTTAGCTTGAAATCCTTGGTACCTTGCAAGTACCTAAGTGTTCTCTTTAGCGACTTTCCAATGATCCATGCCAGGATTGCTTTGATATCCGCCTAACATGCCGATGCAAAAGCAATATCGGTCTAGTGCAGACCTGTGCATACATAATGCTCCCAACAAGGGAAGCATAAGGAAAATTCCTCATTTGATTCATTTCCAATTCATTCTTGGGGAACTGTTTAACACTAAACTTGTCCCCTTTAACAATAGGTGAACTTATGGGTCTACAATTCTGCATATCAAACCTTTTCAAAACTCTGTCAATATAGGCCTTCTGAGATAATCCCAATGTCCTCATGGACCTATCTCTATGGATCTCAATGCCAATGACACAAGATGCCTCACCCATATCTTTCATATCAAAGTTTTGACCCAGAAACTTCTTAGTTTCATGCAGCAAGCCCAAATCACTACTTGCAAGTAATATGTCATCCACATACAGTACTAGAAATATAAACTTGCTCCCACTCACTTTAAGGTATATACATTGATCCACCACGTTCTCAACAAAACCAAAAGATGAGATTACTTTGTGGAACTTTACATACCATTGACGGGAAGCTTGCTTAAGCCCATATATGGATTTCTTTAGCTTGCAAACAAGCCCTTCTCTTTTATCAAAACCTTCAAAGTTGGTACATGTATACCTCCTCATCAAGATCCCCATTCAGAAAAGCCGTTTTGACATCCATTTGATGAAGCTCTAAATCAAAATGAGCCACCAATGCCATGATGATTCTAAATGAATCCTTCGTAGAAACTGGAGAGAATGTTTCATGGTAATCAATGCCTTCTTTCTGAGTGAACCCTTTAGCCACGAGTCTAGCCTTATAACGCTCCACCTTGCCAGAAGGATCCCGCTTAGTTTTGAAGACCCATTTGCATCCCACAATGGATGCATTTTCTGGCATAGGAACAACATCCCAGACATCGTTTTTGGCCATAGATTCCATCTCCTCTTTCATGGCACCATACCAAGCGTCAGACAAAATACCATTCATGGCTTCACCAAATGATAGTGGATCAGTATCAAGTCCAACATCATAGTCAGACTCCTGGAGATAAACAACATAGTCATCAGAAATGGCGGATCTCCTCACTCTCGAGGATCTTCTAACTCCCACTTGATCAAGCGTATCTTGACTAGTAGGATTGTTATCCACTTGTGGTTCTTCATGTGGTTCCTCTATCGGTGGTTGTTGTAATGGTTGCACCTCAATCCTGTCTTGAGGACTAGGTTGAGGATTAACCAATATTACTCCATGTAAGGGTGTTGACGAAGTTTCCCTTACTTCTTCAAATACCACCACTTGAGTCGAACCACTCCCACTGGACTCATGATCCTCAAGAAATCGCGCATTTCGTGACTCTACAACTTTGATGGAGTTTGAGGGACAATAAAACCTAAACCCTTTGGAGTTTACCGGATAGCCAACAAAATAACCACTAATTGTTCTTTCATCCAACTTCTTAATGTGTGGGTTGTAAACCCTCACTTCAGCTGGACAACCCCAAACGTGCATATGATACAAACTGGGCTTCCATCCATTCCAAATTTCAAAAGGTGTTTTCAGAACAGATTTAGAGGGGACCCTATTTAAAATATACACAGCGGTTTTTAAGGCTTCACCCCATAAGGTAATAGGTAGGCGGAGTTGCTCATCATGCTTCTAACCATGTCCATAAGTGTACGGTTCCTTCTTTCAGCAACACCATTTTGTTGTGGTGTGCCAGGCATCGTGTATTGTGCGATAATGCCTTCACTAGAAAGGAAGCTGTGCAAATGGTCCGAAGCTTGACCCTTGTCGATGAACCTACCATAATATTCACCACCCCTATCGATCTCACAATCTTAATCTTCTTTTCCTTTTGATTCTCTACTTCGCTTTGAAAACTTTAAAGACATCAAGTGCCTCACCCTTTTCAAACGAGAAGGTAGACATACATGAATACGGAAAAGTCATCAATAAATGTGATAAAATATTTTTGTCCATTAAGACATGGGGTTGTGAATGGTCCACATATATCGTGTGTATGATCTCTAACAATTGAGAACTTCTTTTGGCACCTTTAGTGGACTTGTTTGTCCGCTTTCCTTTAATGCATTCAATACAAGTTCCATAGTCGAAAAATCTAGAGTTTTTAAGACTCCATCTTTCACCAACCTTTTAATTCTTTCAATGGAGATATGTCCCAATCTCCTATGCCAAAGTCGTGATGAGTTCTCATTAATAATACTACGTTTATTGCCAATTTCACTAGTGTGCAAAGACAACAAATTATTCTCAAAAATAGAATCTATTTGAATTTTGAATAAATTTCCATCCAAATAAACGAGAACCAACAACTTTATTGAATTTCAAAACATCCACAACATTATTATGAAAATGAAAACCATAACCTAAACGAGAAAGTCTTGAAACAGAAATAAGGTTCCTAGAAAACGATGGAACATAAAAAGTGTTTTCCAAAATCAAATGAAAACCAGACTTCAAAATCAGCTTATAACTTCCCACTCCCTCAACATGAGAACGCATCTTGTTTCCAGAATAGATGTGTAGCTCATTTTCCTTTGGTTTCCTGAGGTTTAGGAAGCCCTGCACAGTATTGGCAATGTGAATTGTACAACCAGAATCAATCCACCAAGTATTATTCGAAATGTCAGCATAAAGAGATTCATGACACACAAAAATAAGATTACCTTTCTTGTCAAGCCAAGACATAAACTTGTGGCAATCTTTCTTGAAATGACCCTTTTTCTTGCAAAACAGACATTTGTCTTTCCAAAAGTTTGCATTCTTCATAGGGACACCCTTTTTGCCTTTGTCTTTCTTGAACTTTTCTTTGCCAGTCCTCTTCAACTGAGACACCAAATGGGCACTTTCATGTGTCTCAGCTTTCAACCTCTCTTCCTCTTGCACACACATGGTCAAACAATCATTAACAGACCACTTTTCTTTCTGTGTGTTGTAAGATATCTTAAAAGGCCCATATTCAGGAGGAAGAGAGTTCATAATGAAGTGAACCAGGAATGCATCGGTAATCTGAATCTCCAGATTGTTTAGCTTGGCAGCAATATCCATCATCTCCATAATATGCTCACGCACAGGGCGTTTCTTATCATGCACCATTGATGACAGCTTTTTCATTAGGGCACTCCCAACAGACTTCTCAGATGCGATAAATTGCTGCTCAATAGCAGCCAAGTAGGATTTCGCTTTGCCTGTATCAGAAATGGAGCTCTTAAATGGCTTAGAGATTTTGGACTTCATGAGCATCAAACATAAGCGATTAGATCGCTCCCACCTCTCATGAGCCAATTTCTCTTCTGGCGTACTTGATTCCGTAAGTGCTGGTGGTGCATCCTTACGGATCGCCAAGTCCAAGTCCGTACAGCCCAATGTCAAGAGAATAGCCTCTTTCCATTCACCGAAATTTTCACCAGTTAACATTGGAATGACAGATGAATCGAAAAATGCAGTCGTAGGTAAAGCTGAAAATAACCACGACAATAAATAACAAACGTATAAGTTATGAAGCATACATTCAAAATGAATCAACAAATGTCAATTCTTAAAATTAGTAAATTCAAAACCTTCCTGTGGGTAGAGGTTGTAATCACTACATAGAATTTACTTTCAAAAATAATAAGACTGAGAATTAATTAATGAAGCAGGACAATCTGTACCTGTGGGCATAAGAGAATCCCCTTCTAATATTAATTTTCATCTTATTTCAATTAATCTCATAAAAATAATTGCTTCCCTGTGGGGCCGAGCATTATTTAAATGAATTAATTGGTCAATAGGTATGTATCACTATTTTAATCACGTATCAATATGTGAATAATTTATTTATTATTTTATATGCACTCCAGATGCTGTGGCTACTCCAAAATGCATAAAAAATAATTTCTCAATGTGATACACAATGTATGATCAATTAGTCTCTAATATGATCAATTAGTCTCTAAATGTATACATAATTTAACAAAATAATGAATACTTATGGGAGTCATTAATGGACTAATTCAGATCATATCCTCCCAACAATTATAATCGCAAATTATAAATGTGAAACAAAAATATATTATATTATTTACAGTTTCATAACAGACTGTATGTTAATGAAAATGCCACTAATCGGGTCGAACTACTTTACTTTGTACAAAATAAAATATGATATTCGGCCCAAAACACATATGTGAAACAACCTAATGTTCTTAAGGAATACTGGCCGGCAGTTACTAATTTTTTTTTTTTTTTTATTCATGCGCATACATATGAACGAGAAAAGGAGGACAACAGCTGAGGATTAATAAAATATAAAATAATCTATTTTATATATTATTAAAGCCTGTATGCACGACAACCCTAATAATCTGAAAACAAAAATAGCGGCGTCGGCAGCACAACAAAAATGGAGACAACTGCCGCTGTATTCAAAAGTCCGCCGGCGATATAAGAACGCCACCATTATCAGCCGTGTTGTTCAACCAATCCACCATCATTATCCTCTTCTCCCTCCTTTTATTATTAATTTTTTTTTTTTTTTTTTATATATATCAATATGAAGAAAATAATCTGGTGCAAAACGGCTACCGATATAGCCTTGATTAGGTTGTCGATTCAACTACAATCACGGTGATTGGCTTACAAAACGGAAAAGTGTATCAATCGATCAAACAAATATATGACAACAAACAACATTGGCTTACAATATTTGTTTATATTTTTAGATCGAACGGTTTTATGTTGTTCCAGGGAGTTAAATTCCGGCGACGGCGACGGCAGAGAGTGATATGTATGTATATTCACCAACCAAAAATATATGGTCCAAATCTATCAAGCACATCATGGCCGTGAACATACATAATCAGCATAATATATATATATATTATATATAAACACGAGAAGCGCAACGGAAGCATTATTCATGCGAGAAAGCAGATACGTATACATATTTATTCTTGCTGACTAATATTCATGCGATTAAACAAATATGACTCCAGCCAAAGGACGAAACAGCATCACAGATTCGTATTGTCAAAACAACGATATATAATCAGATACAATGACTAAAAGGAACCTTGCTCTGCTACCACATGTTAGATTTAGATCTACAATAATACATAATAAGGATCGTACCTCCAGCCATAGTATCCGAGTGGTGTGTTGATTCCCCTTTGTTTAGCCGCAGCCGCCGTCTCCCAAACCCTAATAAGGTGGCGTACAAGAGAAAGGAAAAGATTTGCTATGTGGATCTTCTAGTCTCTACCTATTACTGAATGAATGCCTTTTGATGGTACACAGGCTCTCTTTATATAGGTGAGACAAAGGGACCCACCAGCTTATAGAATACTCTAGAATAAAAACCCTAGCCATCATAGGATTTTCTATTACTGATATAATAAATAATAAACCAATTATTTGCCAACAATAATATTATAATAATATCACAATAACTAGAGGGCCACATAAATAATTATTTACAAAATAAATAATTCTTACAAGGTTGTAGAATAACCAATTCGGATTACGGATGATGAAAAACTTATGGTTGCCCACTCAGTTGGTTCCTAGAACTGATAGTCAGAGCCGAGAGTTGAGACCATCAGACCTATTAATCAAGTCCTGAGCACAACAGGGTCAGCTTGATCAGAACAAGTATTTGGCGGATCTATTACACGAAAACTAATCGGCAAAAAGCTTATTACAAATGTTACTACGACGAGATACAAGAGTAATGGCAACAAATCGGCAGCGGGTATACGATCTATCCAAAATAGCGAGGTGAGCGGCTTCAAGAGATGGCACTCAGTAGATCAGGTTAATGACAGCAGGTGAAGCAAAGAGCAGGTGCAAAATCAGAAAATAACACCACAAATTCAACAAGATGACAGGTCAGTACATATAATGCACAGCCAGCAATGTGCACAAAAGTTTCAGCAAAGTGTTCAAGTGTGGTACAAAAAAATGTGCAAGTGTGCAGCAGATAGAAGGAAATGAGAGATCAAGATTAGCACAACAATAAACACCCAATGCACACAGACACAACACAAACACTGAATCAGTAAATAAGCTTCACTGATTCAGCACCAGAACATGGAATAAAACAGGCAACAAAAACAGACTAATCCTTGACTAATCTTGCTGAAAGTGAACCATAATCAGACCGCGGGACAGGGACACTTAATCAAATGGCTAATAGGGCTCAGTGGACCTAAACCAGCTATTAATCAGATGAGTAAACCGGATATCATAGGGTTCAGCCAATTTACCAGAGCAACCCAGGTAGATTTTCACTGGGTCAAATTTCAACCGGTCTAAATGTGAAGAGCCTTGCCATAGACATGAATAAATGGTTGCAATCTTCGACATAAATGTGTTGAATCATGAATCATACCAGCAACAGGGGCAAATACACTCTCGAAGGACCACGCCTTTTATTTCAAGGCTGTCAAAACAGAGCAAGGCTAAATCTGCATAGAATCGAGTTCAAATCATTGTAATAAACGATAAATATTAACTCAATAATGGAAAGATTTCACCTTTTCACGTTGACTGTGAGACCATTCAAAACAGAACTTTAAATGCTCGAATCAGCATCGTATCAAGAGCAAGACGGCACCTTTTCACATACGAACCTTTATTGTGAAACAATCAAATCAGAGAATGAATGGAATATATGTAGAATGGAGATGATGTATACGAATTTAGCAGGCTCAATTCTTACCATATACAAATTTAGCACGAGGAGAAGATGTAGAATGGAATAGAGTAGCAGATAACCGGGAATGATTTGCATAATCGAAAATGGTAGGATTTGCAGGATTTGCAGAGACAAGGAATTGAATGGAATTAGGGATTTTTTTTTTAGGAAAGGCGTTTCAAAGAACAAGAGAGAAAGGAGGGAAAATGAAAGAAAGGGTTTTAGTTGAAATGAAAATGAAATAAAATGTTTTTAAAAAGATATTTTTATGAAATAATGAGGAGATATTTTTTTTGAGTATTAATGAGGAGATTTTATAATAACAATGAGGAGAACTTGAATTTGGTCATCAAATTCCATCACTCCTCATTAAAGGATACATGTAATGATGAAAATACTGCTCCTCATTAAATTCTCCTCATTAGAGGTCCTTTTTCTAGTAGTGTAAGGTAGAGGAGGTAAACATGCAAAGTTTGATCGCCATGCTGCAGAAGCAGATGGCAGCATCTCAAGTTTCAAATCCGATAAATCAAACTTCCTCTTTTCCACAGAACCCTCAGGTTCTGTACTGCGAAAACTGCTGTCAGACTGGCCATATGCATGGCCAGTGTCAATTCAATCCCCCTGCACCTTATCAAGTGAATGCTTGTTCATGATTATGGACAGTATAATCAAGTCACATGTCAAAATTGTGACGAGGTGGGGCACACATCTAAATTTTGTCCTATGAACGGGCAGAATGCGGAAGTGAATGCATTCTATGGCCAGAACAATCAAAGGTCTAATAAAGTTTCTGGCCAGAATAATTTCCAAAACCACGGGTTTAATCAATCTTCCAGTTTCAATCCTAATTCGAATTTTAATTCGAATCAAAATTTCAATAGAAACCCTGGTTTTAATCAGAACCAAAACTCAAAATTTTCCAATCCTACTCAAAAATTCAATCAGAATTGGCCTTCCAATTCAAGTTCTCAATTTCAAAGTCGGCCCAGCCAGCCCTATGCTCAAAATTTCCAAAACTCTCAAGGCCCCTCCCAATCTAACAATCTCGAAGCTAAATTGGAGGAGCAAAATAAAAGTATCCAACTCCTGATGACTACAAATAAGAACCTTGAGAGGCAAATTGGACAAGCTGGGCCGAACAGTTAGCTTCTCTAGACAGACCGCCGGGCGGTACGCCCGATTTCACCGAGAAGAATCAAAGGGTGGTCAAGTTGCTCAAACCGACTTGAACAACGGCCAATGTCCGACCTCGTACCATCAATTCCATACGGTAGAGAGGAGGCCAGTGCAATGAATTTAAGAAGTGGTACTCAAGTTAGTGGTCCTTCCCACCAGGGAAACCACTAGCCCCTCCTGCCATTGATGAGGCAGGAGGGGAAGCTGAGCACCTACACTCCCCTTGGCCGAAAGAGAATACTCAGGTGGCTGATCCCCTGAGAGGTGAAAAAGTTGGAAGTCCTCAGGTGGCTGATCCCCTGAGGAGTGAAGAAACAAGTGGAAGTCAGGAGGCTGATCCCCTGACTAATAAACATATTGAAAAAGCTGTTAGGTGGAAGGATCTGGAAGACAAAGCTGTCAATGCATCCTCAAAGAAAATCTTTTCTGAGAGTGATCTAAAAAAGCTTCCATTTCCACCACGAAAGAGCAACATCCCTTTAAGTGAGGATAAGAAGTATGAAAAGGTGCTGAATCTTTTGAAAAATACTCAGGTAAGTCTTCCATTATCCGAGGTCTTGGTTGAAATGCCTAAGTATACAAAATTCATCAAGGATGTTGTTTCTTCAAAAAGGAAGTTGTCAGACTTGGAGATGCTGGTTGGTGAGGATTGTTCAATGATCAATTATGGAAACTTACCAACCAAGAGAGGTGGCCCTGGAAAGTTCGTGCTTACAGTGTTAATGGGAGGCTTGGTCTTCCCTAACTCTTTGTGTGACCTGGGTGCATCTATAAGCCTCATGCCGATGTCTGTATGCAAACAGCTGGGTTTAATCGATCTTCTAGAGCCCACTACCATGAATTTGCAATTCGCTGATAGATCTTCTAAGAAAGCAGCGGGAATCTTAAAAGACGTACTAGTTCAAATCGACAGATTTACCTTTCCCGTTGACTGGTACGTCCTGGACATTGAAAATGATGAAAATGTTCCCCTAATTCTTGGAAGACCTTTTCTGTCTACAGCTCGAGCCCTCATTGACTGCGATGGTGGGCGAGTGACAATACGCGTTGGTGATCAAGAGGTGAGCTATAATGTTTCCAAATCCATTCAAATACCCTCTGGTCCCCCAACCGGTTTTTCCATTGAGGATACATCTGATGACTTCGATGATTTGATGGAAAAGCAAGTCATGGCTGTTGCAACGGAGTATGAGCGACTGGTTGATAATTTGAATAATCATGGTGTGGTAAGTCTAGAGCAGTTAGAAGCTGAATTTAAAGATGAGTTGTTGGAAGGTGAAGCTTTGGCAGTGGGACCGCTCAGTAAACTCAGCGATGTTGAGTTGAAAGGTGGAGATCTTAAGTCTAGTTTAGAAGACCCCCCCTGCAGATTTGGTGATGAAGCCGTTGCCTAAACATCTTAAGTATGTGTTTTTAAGAGAAGGTGACAAGCTTCCTTTAATTATATCTGCCAAGCTGTCTCGTTTAGAGGAAATGAAGTTAATAAACATCTTGAAAAAGAATGAAAAAGCCTTTGGGTGGCAAGTAGGAGATATCAGAGGGATATCTCCTGACATCTGTATGCATAAGATCAAGACTAATGAGGGTGCGAAATGTGTTAGACAGCCCAGAGGAGGCTCAACCCTCATATGCAAGAGGTGGTTAAGAAAGAAATCATCAAACTTCTGGACATGGGAATCATCTATGCCATCGCTGATAGTGAATGGGTTTCCCCGACTCAGGTAGTTCCCAAGAAAGGTGGAATTACGATTGAGAAGAATGAGAAGGGATAGGAGATAGCATTGAGACTTGTCACTGGTTACAGAGTCTGCATCGATTATCGAAAGCTCAATGAGGTAACCATGAAAGATCATTTTCCTCTTCCATTCATTGACCAGATGCTTGAGCGTCTGGCGGGACACGAATTCTACTGTTTCCTGGATGGATATTCAGGATACTTCCAGATACCCATTGATCCAGCTGACCAAGAAAAGACCACTTTCACCTGCCCTTATGGTACATTCTCCTACAGGCGAATGCCATTTGGTCTCTGCAATGCCCCAGCTACTTTTCAAAGATGTATGCTGGCTATCTTTGACGGGCTAGTAGAAAAGTGTATGGAAATCTTTATGGACGATTTTTCAGTTTTTGGTCAGTCTTTTGATGATTGCCTTGACAATCTTGATCAAGTGTTATCCAGATGTGTGGAAAAAAACTTAGTTCTGAATTGGGAAAAATGCCATTTTATGGTAGATGAGGGAATAGTTCTTGGCCACAAAATCTCCGCCAAAGGTATAGAAGTTGACAGGGCAAAAGTAGAAGCTATCGAGAAGATGAGCTATCTTAAGAATGTGCGTGAAGTGAGAGGCTTTATTGGACATGTCGGTTTCTATAGAAGATTCATTCAAGATTTCTCCAAGATAGCCAAGCCCCTGTCTACTTTACTAAAGTAAGACGTTGAGTTCAATTTCGATGAGAGCTGCAAGCAAGCGTTTGAGGAGCTTAAGGACCGTTTAATCTCGGCTCCAATTCTTATATCTCCTGACTGGAACCTACCTTTTGAGCTTATGTGCGACGCATCAAACTATGCAGTTGGTGCTGTTCTGGGACAAAAAATCAAAGGGAAATTCCAGCCAATCTATTACGCCAGTCACACATTGAATCCTTCTCAAGTTAACTATACTACCACTGAAAAGGAACTATTGGCCGTAGTCTTCGCTATGGACAAGTTTCGTAGTTACTTGTTAGGAGCTCAAGTGGTTGTGTGGACTGATCACGCTGCTTTGCGGTATCTGATGACTAAGAAGGAGGCCAAACCGCGCCTACTACGTTGGATACTGACCCTACAAGAGTTCGACGTTCAAATTAAAGACAAAAAGGGTAGTGAAAACGTAGTGGCTGATCACGTTTCAAGAATGCTAAGTGAGGAAAAGGATGATCCAGATGATATAGATCTTTACTTTCCTCTGGAGAATATTATGCTTATCGACGGTTGTCCTCCTGATGTTCCGTGGTATTCTTCCATTGTAAATTACCTTCATTCCCGATATCTCGATCCGAATTGTCCTATCGGGGAGAAGAAAAAGTTCTCTCTCGATTTGAAATCTTTCGTTTGGGATGAACCCTATCTGCTTAAGATCTGTAAAGATGGTTTGCTTAGAAGATGTGTTCCAGAATCTGAGCAGCGCGATATTATTGAGCAGTGCCACGGTGGACCCACTGGAGGTCACTTTGGTCCGTGGAAAACCGTTGCTAAGATTTTCCAATCCGGTTTCCATTGGCCTACGATCTTTAAGGACACAAAAGCTTTCTGTAAAGCTTGTGATAGGTGCCAAAGAACCGGTACTCTGACAAGGCGTTTTTACATGCCTTTGAAACCCATATTAGAATGCGAAGTCTTTGATGTATGGGGCATCGATTTTATGGGACCATTCCCATCATCTTGTGGTAACAAATACATCTTAGTCTGCGTGGATTACGTGTCTAAATGGGTGGAGGCTCAAGACACTCCTCACAATGATCATAAGACGGTCATGAAATTTTTGAAGAAAAACATCTTCGTGAGGTTTGGATGTCCACGTGCCTTGATCAGTGATGAAGAGACGCACTTATGCAACCGACCCTTTGAAAAAGTGCTCGAAAAGTATGGTGTCCGTCATAAGACTGGCACACTATATCATCCTATGACGAGTGGTCAGGTTGAAAGGAGCAACCAGAGCATTAAGAAGATCCTGGAAAAAACGGTCAACAGTCATAGAAAAGACTGGAGTTTGAAGTTGGATGATGTACTATGGGCATACAGGACCGCCTATAAGACTCCTATGGGTACATCTCCATATCAAATGGTTTATGGTAAGCCATGTCATCTGCCAGTCGAGTTAGAGCATAGAGCTTATTGGGCTACAAAGTTTCTGAACTTTGATTCCCAATCTTGTGGGCACCGACTGCAGCAGTTGCATGAGTTGGACGAATTCAGACTCCAGGCCTACGAAAGTGCAAGGATCAGTAAGGAAAAGACGAAACTCCTTCACGATGCTAAAATTAAGAAGCGAGAATTTCAAGTTGGGGAGCAAGTTCTTCTGTATAATTCCAGGCTACATTTGTTCCCTGGTAAGCTGAGGACACGATGGTCCGGTCCCTTTGAGATTCTTCAAATTATTCCTGGAGGTGTTCTAGAACTGCGCGGTTATGGCGACCAACCGTTTCGAGTAAATGGTCAAAGGTGTAAGCACTACATTGGTGAACCTAAGGAAAAGCCTTTGATTGTTCATTTCCTCGATATCCTCGGGTGTGGTGCTACAAAAGTCGAAGAATTTGACGAGTTTTCACCCGACCTGTTTTCAGAGAATGACGGTAGTGGTCGATCTGAAGAAGTTCTAGCAGGTAGTTGGGATATGGAAGAGTATGAGAGGGAGCGTCAGCTGAAACGTCATCAGAATGCTCAGAAGAAGAAGAAGTCGACCATGGGGCGGTTTAAACGTATTTGGAAAGCTATCAGAGATTTCACCCCATGTGTTAGATGCTGTTTCTGCAACCACACTACTGATCAAAGTTTACACGAGGTAGTGGCTGGCAGAAAAGTTAAATGGCCTGATCCAGGCTGAGCTTAAACTGTGTCGAGCTAACGACATTAACCAAAAGCGCCACTAGGAGGCATCCTAGATATCCATTTTTATTTTAGTTACTTTTGTTTTATACTTTTTATTGCTCTAGTTGTTTAAGTTTTTAGCCTTATTACGTTTCTGTTTATATCTGTCAGTTAGTTGTGCTTTCTAGATATGGATTTCGGAGTTCTACCGGAGGAGTTACCTTTCCTTAGGAAGATCCCACTTATCACTGTAGATGACGGACCGGGAGGAACTATAGTGTTGCACGTAGACTTTGATATTAGTACCCGTATCCGGACTATCACCTATGTTCTTATTGTTCCCCGCTGTTCGGGAGGTGGAGATTTCACTACTGAGGAGTTGCAGGCCGCTCTAGGACGTCCTTACACAATCCTGAATGATCCGATGCTGACAGATTTAGCGCTAGTGCTGCAAGCTGAACATTTTCGAGGTGTTGATGTAGCTGGTGAGGACTGGGGTTTGCAGGATGAGTACTATTTCCCTCCGGCAATTGACATGCTCCGCCGTCTTATCCGGGTGATAGATTGGTCAGCAATTTACGATGACTAGCGTTCTTAGGTTGTTTCGTCGAGCAAACGACGTAAAACAAAAGCACTCGGTGGGAGGCAACCCACTATTTTCTATTGTTTTTACCTATTTTCTAGTGATTTTATGTATTTCGTCGTTCTTCTTTTGAATTTTTGAATTTTTATTTAAGTTTAATGAGAAAATGCAAATTTGAAATTAAATTGTATGAAATTTTATAATTTTTTTTTTTTTTTTCTGCCTTGGACGCCCGTCCAGTGAACTGGACGCCCGTCCGCCATGCACAATTTTTGGACGAGTGTCTGCTTATATGGACGCCCGTCCAGTTCATATGATCTCCAGCTGAACGCCCCTCCGATTACTTGGACGCCCGTCCAGCCCCTGCCTATATATACACCCTCAACCCATGAACACTCACTTTTCAGAAATTCAAAAACGGGAACCCGACTTTTTGCCTCCTCTTACCCTAAAATCCTCATTTCTAAACCAAATTGGGCGATTCAAGGCCCTACAAACAGCTCTCAATCCCCTCTTTTTGATTTTTCAAACGCAATCCACCAACATACAACCGTTGTTTCGAATCAGCAACCTAGCTTGTGCGGTTTTCTTGGGAGAAAAATCCAAACTTTCGGTCGTTCGTGCGTTGTTAGGGCTGCAAATCACCATTATCATCATCCTATCATCATACTTGGTAAGAATCCATGCACTTTTCTGGGGTTAATTCACGATTTTCTTGAGTTCAATTTTTCGAATCGACTTTTTCACATGCATTTGTCCTTATTGTTTTTTTTCTTGTTTTGTTTCTTTGTCTTGCTTCGTTGATGATCTGGGATGGTATTGGATGGTGTGGGATGGATTGCATTGTGGTTTTGATGTTGGTTTGGTGTTGTTTTGTTTGGGAAATCCTGTTTGGACGATAAACGGGTGGCTTTGTTTGCTTTTGGGGTTGGGATTGTTGGTTGTTTAGTCTTAGTTTAAGATGGTGCACAAACAGGTTCAGAAACGGCATGGTAAGGGGGTAGCTAAGGAACCTGCTAAGAAGAAGAAGGGTGTGGACCCCACTTTAGTCAATCCCACCCAAGGTATCCGTATTAGGGAGCGTCAGAATCCTCCTAGAGGTCAATCTAGAGTTCCTTTACAGGATGAGCCTGAGTCTGGGTCTGAAACTGATGATGAACCGTTAGTGAGGATGCAGACTAGGGTGACAGAAGCTCGGGGTGAGCAAGTGGACAATGAGCCTGAGGAAGATGAGCCGGCTAGACAGAGAGTGAGACCCGCTATCCCTTTGCTCGTAGATTCATCAACCCTACGGCGATGGAGGTCTATAATAAGCATTATCTAACGAGGACGATGTTGATCGAGCGAGCTGTCCTTGAGCCTCAAGTTGATCCTTTATTTGTGAAGTTATTAAGGGATAGGAAGTGGGGAGCTTTGATGGTAATCCCGAGGACCCCGGTTAATGCTACGTTAGTACGTGAATTTTATGCCAATTGCTCACAGACGGATTTGGCAGCCGGAGTTGTGACGGTTCGGGGAGTAAAGGTGCCATTTACGCCTAAGGTTATTAACGAGAAGTATGCCTTGGCACCTTTTGAGGGGTTGGACTATAAGGAGGCGATTAAAGCTAAACAGGATGCCGGTGAGGATCCGTTGGAGGAGTTACGGTTGTTGGTATGCCCGGAGGTGCCGTGGACACTTAGGCCGGGCGGAGATAGGAAGGAGTTGGTGACTACTAGTTGGACAGAAGATTGGAAGGTCCAGTGTTGGTTTATCCAGAACAGGTTGTTACTTAAGAATAACCTGACGCATTTTCACATTGACGACCTTGGGATGCTGTACGCTCTGAATTTTAAGCTGAATGTCGATGTGGGACAAGCCATCTTTGATGAGATCTCTATGAATCAGAAGGTATACACACGGTGTTTGATTTTCCCGCATTTGATCCACAGTCTTTGTCAGGACGCTAGGGTTCCCGAGTACAAGACCGATCATAAACCGAAGAATCCGAGGTTCTTGCAGCGGGAAAAAGTGAAGTCGTCGGGTCAGATTCAGACTGAGGCTGAGGCAGGTGAGCCTGGTTCGTCTTTGGCACCGCCTCGACCATCCTCCCTTCCTACTTTATCTCCCTCAGTCCGGATGAGGTTGAGTATGGGCAACAGTGTGCGGAACTGGAAGGAGGATATTCGGACTTCCCAGAATAATATCTTGACTATTTTGAAGTGTATGAGTGAGGGCCGGCCTGTAAGGGACGACAAAATCTTCGCTCCGAGCGTTATCGATTACACTTATTCAGACGAAATTGAGCGGGCGATTGCGGATGTCCTGGACGAGTCTGCGTCTTCTTCGGATGAGGAGCAGCCTGACTCCCCTGCGGGTGATGTACCTCCGGCTGATGATTCTGCGGCACCGGGGCAGCCCTGATTCTATTTTTCCATTCAAGATTCTGTTTTGTCTATCGTAGCTTATGGTTGTATTATTTTTTTGCTACTTTTCATTCCGTGATTCGTTGTATTTTTTCATTTGGCTACTATTTATTCTTTCCAATGGATCATGTAAGCCATAAGGCATCAGTACTTTCAGTTCTACTTTGTTTCAACTTGTGGATGTGATTCACGCTTTATCTTTTGCTATTACTCGACTTTTGCTATATCTTTTCATTCTGGTGTGATTCCCCGTTTTCCCGAGATTTTTCCGTGTTTGTCGAGTCGTGCAGGTATATTTTTAGCGGTTGTGTCAAGCTACGTTGTATGTTTCCGAGTTCTAAGTGTCACTACGTAGGCTCCGGCCTGACCGACGACTCGAGTACCTATTACAATCAGCTAAGTCCTTTATCTTTTCTTTAATTCTGCACACCATGAGGACATGTTGATCTTTAAGTGTGGGGGAGGGGGATGATTTGATATGTATCTACACATTCACATTTGCTTAACTCGTTATGTTTCTATGCAAATGAGCTAGAATTTTCAAAATTTTCTGACATTTCCGACATTTTGTTTTTGTTTGGTCCCGAGTAGGCACTTCGATTCAATGTTCGTTATTTTTATAGTCATTGATGCTATATATCATTTGTTTGATAAGTTAGTTGTTTCACCTGAGATCTATTTTTCACGAGCCATAGTAAGCGATGAGCTAATTTATAAAGTTGTACCCCTTTTGGACGAGTGATTTCGATTTTCTTATAAGTCATGTGCTTAGTGCTACGTATATATCTTGAGATTTATGATAGTTTGTATTTAGATCCGAAGTATGATATACCGTGAATATCTGAGGTTTGAATGTGATAAGTAACACGTAACTTATTGTCAAATGAAAAAGTTGAAAAATATGAAGAATTATTGGGTGTGTCGGAAGCTAGTCGATGATTTGAGTGCGGTAGGGCATTATCTCGAATGTCCTATACCACTATGATGACTAAAAGCTCACGACAGTCAGGAAAAGTTGCCTTATGATTGGAGTAAGGTAGGGTATATCTCGAATATCCTATTCTGCTATGACAGGGCAATAGCTCATTCTGATGTGCGTTTAAAAGTGAAATAGTTAAATCAACTTGCAATAAGAATTGTTATGAAATGAATGAGAGAGTAAGTTATCGTCTATCCTATCCCCAGGAGAAACTGATAGATATGCTGTAGGGATTATCCTC